>JAVHKZ010000001.1:30515000-31765000 GCA_035079395.1 Aspidiotus destructor | reverse complement strand
GAACCAAAAGGAACCGGATCCCGAATTTGGCTTGTGGAACCGGAAACGAAAGGAACCGGATCTAGGATTTGGCGTCTAGAATCGGAACCGGGAATGAAAGGAACCGGATCCTGAGAATCGGAACCAAATACCACCACAGGAAGCGGTTTTTCTCCTGCCTCTGGAACCGCGGGAACAAAAGGAAATGGATCCCGGATCCAGGTTCTGGAACCGGAACTGGAAAGGACCGGATCCCAGCTTTGGCTTCTGGAACCAGATCCGAAAGGAACCGGATCTCACAATTCAGTCCGAGAACCTTTATAACCGGAACCGCTAAAAAAATAACTGTTCTCAGCCTTACATACTTCAATATCGATCATCTCTCATAAAATTGATGTTTCAAAATTATTTTGCTTCGAAATAAAGTCCCCGACTATAAGACGACCTTCAAGGAGAACATTATATGATGAAATTACAAATATTTTTACAGTATATGAGCAACAATTTTTGAATCACACAAACTTCTAAGGGTGACCTTCGATGTTTTCCACTTTTCTTCGAGATAATAGAAACCTAATTGAGAGACGCCATGAATACAAATCTCCAAAAGGCCAGAATATCGAAAAAGATAATCATGACAATGACCGATTGTTTCACCAACTAAAATGATACTTACGACATGCAATCAAGATTAATGTGACAAACGACAATACCGCACATGTCACGTGCATCCTTATCATCCCATTTTCCACAATCTTAATATCTGGACTGTCTTCGACCATCACGCTTGGTACCAAAAAACTCAGAGCGCTACCGAACTATTAATACTATTGAAAGATATGTGAATGAATTATCCTCTCTCGCCGTTATGTGTAGCACCTTACTTGATCACCGAGCAAGGTCAGAGCACCCGCTCGACTTATTTCCTTACTACCGAACCATAAGGCTGTAAAACGTCCAACTATACCAAAAGTGAACACTGTGATTACGGCTGGAAAAAGTTGACCTATCATGAGAAGGTAAAATCTGTCCGGAGATACCGAGAAAATTTTGATTATGGATCCAACAGTTGTGCCTACCGTCACCAATAGGAGACCATTTTTTACACCCTGAAGTAAAAAAAATGACGTTATTAGCCCGAATGTAATACAAATAAAATAAGGGGGTCGAAAGAAAGTGAAGCTACTATTTTATCCAGGATATAAAGCGATGGAAAGACGAAGATCACATAGGTCAACATGAAAACTACTGTCGTCCATTCGACTAAAGTTTCCGAAACTCCATAATATCTGGTTACGATATTGGTGATACTGGTTAACTGAACCCAATGTATGGCACATGATACAGTATATACTATAAATACTGCCATGAGAATCCATCTTCGCTTGTATAGCTTGATCTCCTCGGAAAATGAAACAGCTGTCATCTCAGAGTCCATAATATTACTCGTATTCTAAGAATAGGGCACTTTCAGTTCTGTAAAAGAAATTATTTAAATTTTTATTGTGGTTATTCACTCACGGACGAGGCACTCGGTTAGCACATCCGGATCTAAACGAAACTTTAAACATAGACAGCATAGCAATCTCTACACAGTTCAAAAATCTAATTAGCGTATGTAATCTCTTAGCAAACTAAAATATTAGTTCATTTTTATGGCTTAATTTGTCTTTCATTATTCTTATTCTTACGCGAATCGTTATAATAAATCATTCTTAAGGTTGTGCTCACTTTACACTTGGTGCTACTCCGATTATTATATTAACGAATGGGACCAAGACACCGGACTCACCTCAGATTACACGATTCGAAAACTGTCTCGTGAGTCAAAACTTATTGAGATGAATTCGAAGTAGGTTCACTAAATTTTTAATTTTATTAGTTTTCGGAAACAATCTATAGATACTTCTTAGCGTTGAAAATTTTGAAAAATATTCAATTCGAGACAAAAGTACCTACATTCACCATCATTCTACTAATTTCCTCTTTTGTTCGTTCAAGGCTTGAAAATCAGTCTCAAAACATAATTTCTATTACGAAATTTGTAGCTAAATATGACCATAGAATATCGAGATTGTGCCGGATCAGTCTTCTGTTTGAAGTGTTTCTCCTATAGATGTACGATTCGACGGATATAAAGGTTTAATTGTAAAATTGATAAATTCCCATTGGAATGGAGATAGCACTCATTCAAACTTTGAGATTATATTTAGAAGTTTACCGTTTTGTTTTTTCTTTTCACTAATTATGAAATGAAAAGATATTATGTAATGAGCCACGTCAAATTTTTCGGAGCCAAATTTTGAACACTTCAAGTACCCACCTCATTTATATTTTCTGTGCATCTGTCAGGTGTGGAAGAAACAGCTTTATTCATTGCGGTATAGTATTTATGTGTCGGTACACTGTGCTTTTTCACGCTTCAGTTACCTGGCTACTACAGAGTGTACATTCAAAAAATTTGGTCTCTCAATAATAGACTAGAATTTCATCAGAAATCTTTTTTCCATGCTCGTTGGCGCAAAACCCAGCAGCGCCATCATTCTTCATATCGAAAATATTTTCATCTTTTCCCATTTTCATTTTGATCTCGTTCTATTAGGAATTACCCTTTTCCCAGCATCCTTCTCTGCAACGCCAGTGTCTTCTTGCAGTGTCAGTAGAGAAGATTTCTATTGCGATCTCTGGACGAATATTACACAGAGTGCGAGCCAGCCTCATACGAGATTATCTGTCCGTAATACTCAAATTTTGGCTGTTGGACTCTTGGTGCCGGACGGAGAGTTTGTAACTCGGTAAGGCTGAAAAGAAATTTCTTCCCTAATATCTGTTAATTCAGAAATAAGATATACGAATTTCAGAGTCGTCTCCCTATGGGCTCACGTAGAGATTTTTATGGACTTCCTCGAAAAAGGAGTGTTCACTCTCCAGAGTATGCTTGCGCAGCGTATTGGATTCTGGTATAGATACAGTACGTAAATGACGTATTGTGCCTATGAACAGGCTTCAATGGACAACTAAATAAATTTCTTGAAGTGATCAACTCTCAATATTTCTCTATAAAATCCATGCTCGAGATCGGTGGTACCTGTATCAACTTTCTAGATCTCTCCATCACCCAACAAGAAAAGAAATATTTGCTCAGAATCTCCTGAAAGCCTACCTACAATAGATGGCTACTCTTACTGTCCTTTCTCGTACAAACACGCAGCTTTTCTTACGAAGGTCCATCAGTGTGTCTACCCCCTCACACCTGAAGCACTATCAGAGCAAAGAACAATCATGTAAAATTGGATTTCGATAAAATAATCCATCAGAGACCTAAGACAATTTATTTTCTAGAGCTCTCGATGCCACCACTTTTTATCTGCGGTGCTCTCTTTCTATCTATCTCTCTCGCGGATCACGCTAGCGACATTTTCTTTGTCATCTAACGTGGTCCTTCATACACGCGTCGCTTTCTCTTCGTCTTTCTCTTCATCGTTCTACCCTCCGGATATAATTCTCGGACCTCATACGGCTAGCGCGACCGTGATCCACGTAGGGTAGTCGATAACTTGTCTCGGAATACATTTCGTCTTCAACCGTTCAAATTTCACTACGCGGACATAAATTTCCGCACATCCGAGAGGCACGAGTTGTACGAAAAATTAGATCCACCTTCCCTCCCTTACCACCACAAACTCTTGTCCCGTACATTTTGTTTACTCAAACCTCTACAACTTGAGTCAGCTTTATATAACACCACGAAGAAGAACTCCTGTTGTACCAAAGACCTCACTCCTACTGAGTGTAAGTTTGATGTTTGCAGACTCCAGTTCGATGATTGTCTTTTTACTTACGTAGGGCAAACAGTCCGGCCCCTTAAAACTAGACTTAAAGAGCATGTGGATGCCCGAAGAACAAGTCAACCTGATTGATCAAATTTTGCAGCCCATCCTCTAGCGTCTGAACATTTGTTTCAAAGGTCTGCAAATGTCCGTCTCTCACATGAGGAAAGCTGTAGAAATGAGTGCGTCGCACTGAAGACAGTAGAAATAGTCAAAGCTGTTCAAAATTTTCCCCTATAGTAAACGTGATACTTCCTTCATCACACATTTGTAACTGTGCCCTTTAAATATGAGTACATCAAAACATGTCGTAAGATCGAAAACTGTCTGAATGATACGTGAAAATTAATTTTTATAACTATCCAGATATTTGACCTTAATCAACGTAGGAATTTCCGAGAAATTGAAAAAGTTTAGCGAGAGAAAGAGAATTGGAAATCGCTGTCGATAATCGAGATTTGAATGATTTTGAAACGATGAAATACGGACCCCTTGAATTTCTTAAATTAAGAGCTCAGATTAAAAATAGCACCGACGTAAAAAGCACACAAGATAAAACTCAGTTAAAAAGGCTTTACTTTTCTTTTTCTTTCCTTGATTCGGATTTTCAACACATACATATAATTTTATTATTTCGAATCCTGCCGCCAACAATTTATCCATTTTTTCGCATCATTGTTCTATTTTCTTTTTACGAGGCGTGAGGATTTTATTTCAACCCTTCTTTTTCCCCAATTCCCATTTCTGGTAATGCTCCTGCCGTCCTCCCTCCGCCAGTGAAGAATATTTCTATAGTGATCTCTTGACAGAGCATTGCACAGTCGAGTGTGGTCCAGCTTCCCGTCTCCGATTCCTTACTCCAAATTAATGTCTGTCTATATTACTCAAATTTTGACTGTTAGACTCTTCCTCAGTACCCAACAAAGTCTGTACCGACCATGCAGGCAAATAGTAGAATTCTGGAAGGCGATCTGCACTTCTTAATTACTTTGAGAACAATTTTTGAAAAATGATATTTCTCAAATCGTACTTCCAATAAACAGTTGTGCGCAAGAATTAGGTAATAAGATACAAAAAATATATTTACAAATATCTACATTATGTAACATAAATTACAATTCAAAAAAAATATATAATATATAAAACAAGAGGTATTGTATTCAATAACATATCAAGCCGTTGACATTCAATCTCCATAGCTACTTCTGCCAAGCTAAGTTAAATTGACGTATCTACGTACTGAACACCGACTATGGAAAGTATCAAAAAGGATGAAAAATGCGTTCGAAAGAAAACTAGATTACTATAATTGTTCAATAGTAATAATTTCCTTCAACAAATACTCGATCTTCGGATACATCAAGAAAATTGACGTGTACGCATGTGACTGCATCGTAGTAATACGTTATGAAGCCTCACTACTAACACACTTACAAAACTCTGTACTGTTGTATTGAAGATAGACTAATTTAACTTTGTACGGCAGAAATAATTTGTGCTCATATTATTCGCAGCTACGAAGCCAGCAACTAGGAGTATCTTGTTATTACCTGAATAAAGATTTGACGTGCTATACAGCAGCGTTGCCCTAAATTGGATTATTTTTGTAAAATCTTTCCCAGACTATAGGAGGTTGTAGTTTCTTTCTAGAATGATATTTTCGATTGTGAACAAACACACGGCAGTGGTGTACGATCTACGTTTCGCAAATGAAATACGTTTCAAACGAGCACGGAGAATCATTCCATTTCAGGCCTTTACCATCCCTATTCCATAACTCTAGACAGTGTTCTTCTTCACCATTTTCGTATTTGAAATTATTCGGCTCTTGAGCGTTCCAGTTCGTGAATGAAATTGGTCGACCTGTAGACATCCAGAAGAACGATCCTTCTTCGGCTAAGTCAGTGCCGGATGTCCAAAAATGTTCAAAGCCTAGACCTGAAAATTATACAAAACAGGGTAAATATTCACTTCCGCAGGGAAATTTCTCGTACATTGATTTCCGAGTTCTAATCTTCTTTTTCGCAGCTTAGCCCTCTCTCCTTCACGGTTCTTATAGTTATCGTCAAACTATCCCCCTCAGAACTAAAATTATTACAACAAAACGTCATCACAAGGATCAAATTTTTTTCAAGTCTCACAATAACTTGATTACCGCCCCTGCCCTCTCAAGAGACCTACAGTCACTTTTCCGCCTTATTTTGGAAAGTTTTATGGCCACACCAAGCCACTGGTAACACTGTGGGCCTTCTTGAATGATGAAGAGTATTTTAAAGTTTTTTCCCTCTAAATTCTTCTAGAATTTCCTAAAAATTGACAAGAATATTTCTTCAACTTTCCCTCCAGATATTTAAAGTGGAATTTCCATGAATCTTCTAATCTCCCTATGAACGTAGCTCAAAAGTCCCTTCATCAACTGACACTTTCTTTCCTTATTACACTTCGTTTCCTTTGAAACCCCTCCTATGTGAAGCTTGAAGAACAAAATTTTTCTGAGTCTCTTGATATGGTTTGGTGCAGGCTTGGACTGATCAGTCGGAAATCGGGAACTTCCCGGTGGGCCGCGAGGATTTTGGGCCGGCGGGCCGGTCGGTCAGAGGAGAAAACAAAAGTAGAAAGCACATATGTTTGTGATTTTAAAAAGTTAACGCCGGGGGCCGGCCGATACAAATATTTCCCAAATGCTATTGTATGGACTTGATAACTGAGGAAACTGAGGTTTCCGTATTAAGGACCACTCTCCGTATTAGCCTAGCTTTAATACGGAGTTGCACTCTTAATACGAAGTATGGACTTGAGAACTGAGGAAATTGAGGTTTCCGTATTAAGAGCCACTCTCCGTATTAGCCTAGCTTTAATACGGAGTTGCACTCTTAATACGGAGTATGGACTCGAGAACTGAGGAAATTGAGGTTTCCGTATTAAGGGCCACTCTCCGTATTAGCCTAGCTTTAATACGGAGTTGCACTCTTAATACGGAGTATGGACTCGAGAACTGAGGAAATTGAGGTTTCCGTATTAAGGGCCACTCTCCGTATTAGTCTAGCTTTAATACGGAGTTGCACTCTTAATACGGAGTATAGACAGGCTTGGACTGATGGGTCGGGAATCGGGAACTTCCCGGTGGGCCGCGAGGATTTTGGACCGGTGGGCCGGTCGGTCAAAGGAGAAAAAAAAATTCACCAAAATTCCCAAAAAGATATTCGAGACAAAAATCAACCTTCAAACTTTCAAGCGTCTTCCTCAAAATTGGAAATTATTTCCTCGAAGAATTAAGTAAACTGAGTAAGCGAGAGGATTGGTGAGAGAAAAATAAAAGCATTTGGGATTGGAAAAGTATTTTCCCTTCGGCTTTTGATCGCAAGGAGAATAACAATTTGTCGAGGATTATAACCTTTAACGAGATTCTAAAATACGAAATTTGTTCATTACCAAAATCGGTGACGTATCTCTCTAATTTATCGTTCTCTTCTTGATTATTCACACTTGCCAGCTGCATCCCATGATATCTGCAAAACTGAGAAGCTCGGTACCAATTCGCCTGAAACGAAAAATAGAAAATGATTGTATCATTTCGAATCGATTCTATTTTTTGTAAACGTATACCCTTCTGTGTTTCGAACTTTAATAGCTTTCCTCCCGAAGGAGCTAAATAATTTTGGACAAAACCAACCGAAATTAATCTAACGACCTAAAACTCTCTCAGCTCGAAAACGATATAGGATTGCTTCGTAATAGCATTTCTCGTTTCTTATTGCAAAACTCATCAAATCAGTTCTCCAGTTGATAAGCGCGAATTACTCACAGTTGGTTAGGCTTCGTAATTACAATTATTTTTTTCTCTTCCCGAAGCGTGAGTCCGTACATATTATGTCAATGTGGACGAATAAGTGGATGCTAAATTTCCCCCTTTCGAATAACGTTAATTACTATTTTCCATTTCCACACAGACCCTCGATTCAACTACGGCTGGTTGATTTGTTATTTCACCTTTATAGATCAACCATCTTTCACAATTTCCTCGCACCGCGTATTTCTAAATACCGTAATTCACGAAAGAAGTGAAAACAGAAGCTCGGATACGCGAATTGCGACTAAAAGCTTAGGTATTTCTCGAAACGTGGTCATTACGGACTCGAAGCTGAAACCAGCTATTAAGTCGACTCGTCCATCACGGAGAAGAAGGAAAGACACCCGGAGAAATTAGAAAGAAAGGCAAAAACAAAAAAGTCGAGATAGTCGCGTGTGCAACGCGAGTAAACTGGTTTAAATTGTATGAATGTATGCACGCGGTCGGGTCTGTTATAATACTTCAGCTGAATGAATACTAATTTTACATGTCAACTTCACGCACGCGGAAAATGCTGTGTCACTAGAGAAGTTTTATACCCGACGCCCAGTATAATGACATCTAGTAAGCGATGATCAATGGTTAGAAGAAGCCGGTATTTCCGTGATTAATTAAAATTAAATAATTTGTTTCACATTTGACGTAATATCGTCTGTGTGCGAGTTTATACAGAATGAACGTTGCGTCGACTCTTGGGAATTAAGTGGCACAGTTCGAGTGCTCTGAATATGTGTGATTGATAGACGAAAAGCGCAAAATTTTTGTAACAAGCACCTTGACGTGTGATCGTGATTCATTTTTGTTGTCGTTTATCGGACGAATGAGTGAACAGCGGTACCTAGTAATTCATTTCCATCTTTCGAATTCACACATTTTCAGATGACACCTAATCTATTTGAAAAGGACGATGAAATCGAGTTCTACACAACATAGAGAATTTTGGCACTTACGACCTTTCAATCGAAAATAAATTATTATCAATAAAGAAACTGTTATAGAGGGAGGGTTTTGCGTGAAAATTTCCGCCGTCCCACAGTACGCCAACCTAACCCAACTTTCACCTATTTTAGTGACTTCAAAACCCCTACAGATGTGAGAGACAAAAAAAAAATCCTTCAGATAAGACACATTCCGATAAACCATGTCGATTCATTAGTTCAATCAAAAAATCGACAGAGATGCGATTTTGAGTCATTTCAGATCGACCCAATGTCGACCGCTGACTGGAAGTCATCAAATAGGAGTCGCGACCGCTCGTCGAGGTTAGAATCGAGTCGACTCTCGGTATCATGAATTAATCTTGACTGGAAATCAACATACATTACGTTACTCATAAGCAAGAAAGATGCAATCGACGTCAAAATGTTGTAAATTGTAAGTCGAACACAATTTGATAGGGTTTTCGAATCAAGGTCAAAAATTGGTATTAGATTTTATGGACCATTGTTGCACTGAATCCAGCATAATTGAAAATCTCGACGGTCTTTGTTCTCCATTCTGTCTGCAAGTAGCCAAGTTGCCACGCACACAAAACGCTTGAAGGGGATGACTGTACATTTACTCACGATCTACATCGATTCAGAGTCGACTATTACCAGATCATCGAGTGTAAATTTTCAAAGTTGAATTTAGCGTATTCAAGTATTTCTATGCATAAACCGATCCACATACACCTACATTTTGGTATTCATACTCGTTTAAGTTTTTTTCCACTTTCAAAGACTCTACGGGCCTACGTTGCCGAATAGAAGAGGAGGTCAAGTACAGCTCCAAGTGAGGGGTGGGCTTACCTCCATCACCGATGTTTGTATCATATTTTCCTCCATGTGGTCGGTAACCCTCCTGACGGAGCCACATACGTCTACTGGGATGAAAAGTGAACTAAGAGAAAATCACGTTCATACTTCGCGGCTTGAGTTCTTCATTTCCTCCCCCTCCCCCAGCGAGATGAAAAATATGTCAACAAACTCGGGTGAAATTCTCATGAAAACAAGAATGGCAATAAACATTGAACGCAACCAACCCTGCCTCAAAAAAAGAAAGGAGTCGGAGTCGATTTTTTCAGTTGTAGCTGAACAGCTCCAAAATTCCCCGGCTCCTAACTCCGGAGTTGGACCCTTTCGACTTCGACCCCGGGGAAAACTGGAGTGTCTTCTAACAAGATTCGTACAAAGGAACCTAGGCACCCGAAAGCAACAACTCGAAGTGTTTTGTGATTCAAAATCGACTTGCCTGTATTCTTTGGCAATCAAGACCATGGAGCGATGGAGCAATCAATTTATTATCGATCAAAAATGGAGAGATTAACTCCAAATCAATATAAAATCAACGTCATGAACATACGGCGATATAATTTGACCCTATACCGGTCAGATACCGATTTTAGCACCATCCAGTCTGTTCTGACGACAAATCGACGCAACTTTGACCAAGACTTAAAAATGAGTCAATTTTTAGTCGATATCAATCAACACCATTTATAATTTAGGTTTAGCTGTAAAGCAATGGTCGAGTAATTTTTCGGGGGTCCTCCTAGATCACCTCCTGCGCCATTCACAACTCACTCATCCTACTTTTTTCTGGGCTTCTTCCTTTTGCTTTGCAATCAAGAATATTTACTCGTAAATGTGACGATTTTTGTAAAGTTTCATTAGGCTTTCTCTCATCCCTTGCAAGTAAAGGGTTCAACGGTCTCGCGATCTCTCCTCTATTCTATCCCTGACTGCAGCCCTCCGCTCTTCTTGAACTTACTTCTAATCTACTTTGCCCACAAAACCAGTAGCAGCTTATTATCGTGTTTAACGTAGTTGAATGGCTCGTTAATAAAAGATCAATCGAATAAATAATTTCTCTCAGCTATAAAAATCAATCACGAAATAATCCTACGCACTTACTTTGAAAAAAGTACCGAGGTAGTAACGTTTGTCTCCGGTTTTCAACAGCGGTAACGTCCATTTATTATTTGTCATCGACGAAGGTTCGTCCGAGCATGACGTGCATTCGCCTGGAAACATATGGAAAAAGAACGCATTAGACTGGGATTTGTTTCATACGTGTAGTAATTTACACTGCGTATTTATTTACTGTTCGGTTGATCTGGAGTGTAACCAAAAATTTCATAAGAAAGCTTCCTTCGCAAATTTCACTCACGCTAAGTATAACCAATGCAACCGAAATGAACCTTCGTACTCATTTCTTTCGAGAATGAATGGAAATAAAATATTTTCTCGCAATTTTCATCGAACCAAATAGGCCCTACTGCATATGTTTGTAAATAAAGTAACTGAGACCAAATTATCGGCTTACATCATCACGTGAATTGGCATTGTGTGATCAATCGCTTTTCAGTTAAAAATAGTGTGCGAAGTCGTGTTTATTCATGAAGCTACCAAAAGATAGATTTTCACACAGGAGTAAGTAATGAGTTTTTTCTTTCCTTCAGATTATCTCCGTACTCGCGAGACCTGTAGTCAAGGACAGTGGACCAGGAGATTAAACCCTCGTACGATCAACTTTGGTTAGGTGCCTCCGCACGATTCTAATCCGTATACCTATGAGATTAGAAACTTTAGGCCGGTCTAGACGTCTTCAGGTTTAATTTAAATATTTTTTATGAACCCGGGATACAACCACCACCGCTAAGCGATGATGATGTTCGATTCAGAATTAGGTTATCGGTTTTAATGTCAGAATTGAATTCAACCTTCTCAGCTGTGTATGAGTTATATAACTGGTTGCGCTGAGAAATACTTTATAATGAAAGATGGAATATTTGTAATCCGCATTCTTCGTGCTGTTTCCTATACACGTAAACATAGTATTTGTTGAGAGCAAATATTTCGAATCGGTGACGCCGCAATATTGGCGAAGCAGAAAATATTACACGATTGTTGTAGATATAGGTACATGTTGAGGACATCTTCTTTCTTTGTCGCGGTTAGAATTCTTCGTAGCCGTACAAGCTCATGTATACAATTTAAATCTATCTTATTCACTGATCCGAAGCTTCGATTTCCTTCAAAACTTCCACTGATTGAGAGAAGTTCATATGTATTTTGAAAGAGGGCTTATCCACTTTGTCCATTTGTAAGTACATTTTTGTTGGGTTGGAGGGATTCATCTCTTGATCCAAATTTGTTATTAAGTGTTGAACTAAAAATTTATTTAAGAAGAAAAACTTGAAAGTCATCGACAGTTGGACTGAGGATAGCTCTTGATGAAAAAATTCTCGGTACATTAAAGAGAAAGACTGAGGAAACTTTTCGTTCGGTGAGGTTAGACCAATTTTTGATATTCCAGAGATCTTAAGAGATGAAAGCTATCTTTGGTTCACTTGGATAACCCGAATATTTTGCTCCTTTCCAGCCAAGCTTCCACATCTCGTACTCTTAAGCCCTTTTCTCATAGGCCATTGGCCCCAAGCCTTTGCAATTGCAGTTCAACAGCAATAAATGAAGTCTGAGAATCATGTACGTATATTACGAAAGACAAAAGAGGGTTGCAACTCACGCATAATAAAAGACGTTCTATCAGAGATACAGAGCTTTTATCGAATTTGGGCTCGAGGCCCCTAAAAGCTTGATTCGGCCCTAGAATTGCAACATCTACTTCTAGCATTTGTGACATGGAAGGTCTCAGAAAAATTCTGCAGCTCTACACATGAAAAGAGACATGAACAAACGTTAGCATTCGCATATAGTAGAGGACGTAGGATTCTAAACGACTTTAAACTCGGAGCTTTTTGGAGTGGAACACTTCTGACATTTTTGATGAAGCTAGAGCCTTGAACAATCAAACTTTGTGTCGGGGAGGAAGTAGGATTTCAAACGACTCTAGAGGCAGAACTCTTTGGAGAAGTAAGAAAAAGATAGGCAAGTAAAGAATTCGTGCCTGTATTTACATTTTCTCTCTTTCTTTTTCGCAGTAACGGGCTCGTAATGTCATTTTCTGTTTTTTTGAGAAAAAAATTTCTCTAATTTGAAAGAATTCTAAATAAGACTCTTTGACCTCCATCAAAGGAAGAAAAAGTAAAAACAAGGAGACGCACTTTTACGTTCACATTCCCCACCGTGACGTCATTGAAGGGTTCGACAAAAAACCGTAAACACGTAGGTGTTCAACTGTTATTCCTTTATCTCATTTATGGGAAAAAGGAAGGAATTTTATAATGCGAGCTCTACATCAAAACGAAGAGACCTCTAAAAAACGGAAATGGAAGCGGCACAAGGGGAAGATGCCCTTTTTTTTTTTACTTGTATGATAATGAATAGCACTCCTACAAGTTGTAGTCCGGCTCTAAGCAATTTTCTTGTTCTCTCCCTTATCTTTACAATTTTTCATTTTCTCCTTTTATGACATGTTTCTTGGACTGGATATCAGCCCACTGTGTGGGGAGACATTGAGAACGGAAATTTAAGTGGCCTATGTGAAAAGAATGAAAAATTGAATAAAGCTTTAATGAAGCAGAGCTGACTTTTCGACAAAATTCTACAAATTATAGTTAAGATGAAAAAACCTTCAATTCCGCTTCATTCGAGAGTTGATACACTTTTCTCATTTTCCTTCCATATACCGCAATAGTTCAGCTCTTGTTTTCAAATTTGACAAAAATACCATTTCTGCTGCACGAAAGGCGCGCGTAGTTAGCGATCCTGGTGGGTGGCCGGTCTCTATTCATGTCTTTGTCCAGGTTTACACCTTGATTAATTTTGTAACCCCTACCTTTTTTCCTGGATTCTTGTTCGGGCGTCCGTGCGACCATGACTTTGGAACCCACACTGGAAAAAAGGGGGCTGAAGACTCATCTAATAATATCCCTTGGAAAGTTGAGGGTGAAGCAATTTGATTGAGGATGGCGTTATATACCGGTACTGTACCGGTATATTAAACATTTTATCCCGGCAATGTACTTTATGTTGTAAGCCAATTAGCTTTACCAGAAGACACCAAGTGGAAGTAAGCTTACTTGTCTCCCATGCACCCAAAGACGAGGTTCGTCTTAATTCGCAAGAATTTAACACACCTGTCGCATCCACGCTGAGGAGGGTTTCGTCATAATTCACGCGAAATTCACGGTGTTGAACAGTCTGGACACTCCTGTACCTCACAAAAGCACGCGCTGTGAATATTATGCGGATATTACACCAGTCTCAAATTCTTCAATCGCGGAGGCGCCAACAGGGCACTGATCAATAGACCGGCGCTGTTGTTTCTTTGGGCCTGGTACATCCACAGTCACCTTACGTTTCCTTCCCTGACAAGACCTGAGACTTCCCTATCCTGTTGGAAGAGCCCAGCTGTCACTGAGAACGTTTTGGGCGACCTCGTGCTTTCACTTTTGACCGGAATCTTAAGCCTTGAAACTTCCCTGAATTCGATCGGCCCCTAATGCAGGTCTGCTCTTTCCATCAATTGTCTTCTTTTGCCAATTTATCACCTACTTATACCATTTCCGCATTCGATGATTACACAGGAACGATACTTGTTGACGTGATTGGCTATATTCGCGGAACGCAAAGAAAAAAGTCGAGCACGTCGTGTTCATAGGGTTTTTATTTACGAACTGTTGGAATGAAATACGAGGGTTGTGTACGAGGCACGGGCAGCGTGCGTGATACGAACCAGTTTCTCGGGGTAGCGAGAGCCGGAACTAACATCGTACGTAGCACGTGCTCGATACACGTAAAGTACACTTATAAATGCATAAAATGCGTTAACATACTCCCCCACGTTAAGGGACGCGGGTAAGAGTACCTTAACAACATGGAAAATACAAGGTTTACAAAGACATACAAAATTCGAAAAGACATACAAGGTTTGCAATAGTTAGACATAGATACAGTCAAAACATTTGGAGAACTGGGTATCACGAAATCTAAAACATCGGTGACGAATTAGAATAATTATATATAAAAAGAACAAGGCATTTATAAAATAAAAGAGAAGAACAACAATGTTACATTGAAGTCAGGAGACATAGGACTAAAAGAGAGTAAATAAAATAAACAATAGGTTTTTAGAACTAGAACGCAGCGAATACATTGGTTGGAGAAAAAAATAAATAAAATACGAGTAAATTGGAGGGTGGAGAGAAAAAAAAATACATTCAAGGTTTTAATAATAATAAAATGTAGGTGAGAGTTATAACTAAGAATAGAAGTTGAACACGAAAAAGTTTTTTTTTTTTTTTTTGGAAGGGAAAGAATGAGACTATTGCTCAACGGGGAGAGAAACTAGTTTGGTGATCGGACGACGAAATGTACCATTTGCTGTTTTTATTGTACAGACCCGAACAAGACCGTCATCGCCAGGGTGTAATTCGGTTATTCGTGCTATTATCGCTATAAGCAAAGGCAGGGTGTCCTCTTCTAGATATAAAGTTGGATAGAGCCATAAGGAAGAAGTCAGTACTAAGAGAGGTGACTAACTCTAGGTGAATTGCCTTGGTTTGGCAACATACGAATATTATAAAATACGATTTAACAAACGAACGAGAGTTCGAAATGCTATTTCGAATTAGAAATGGACCACCTAAGTCCATTCCCACATGAAGAAAGGGGTGTGAGATAGTGACTCTTTGGATCGGTAACTGACCCATGAGTTGGGTGCAAGTGCGTCCGTAGGTTTTGCGACAAATAACACACTTGTTTAGGACTTTTCTAATTATGCTCTTCGCATGAAGGATCCAATATTTGGATCGGATAGTAGCTAAAGTAGCGTTATGACTGCCATGGAGCAAATCAATATGGGTTTTGCGAATAATTAACGTCGTGAAAAAATGATTCGATGGAAGAATAATGGGATGTTTTTCTTCGTAGGATAAGTCGGCGTGTTCAAGACGACCACCAACTCGAATAATTCTATTTGCATCGATAAAAGGATTTAAAGATAGGAGCTTACTACGTTTGGCTACTCGACCTTTACGAGTGAGTTTGTCATAATCCGCGGAAAAATGTTCCTGCTGGACTAGACGGATAATTCTCATCAACGCTTCGTTGATTTCGGATTGAGAAAGGGGACCTTTATGATTATAGTTAGGTTTTTCTCCAGGTTTGGGCTTTTTTACCTTAGAGAAAAATCGCAAGCAATAAGCCGTGATTCGAATTAATTTTTGAGGATCAGAGTATCGATTGATAAGTTGAAACTTCTCATCGCAGTTGACAGTGGCGGGAAAACAATTGATTTTTATCTTACGAGCTTCCTCAGCAGTAACAGGATTTTCAGGAAAGGAACGATTGGGCCAAGATTCTCTCGAAAGATCTTTTAGGAAGGGAGGTCCGTTCCACCACAGAGAGTCAGAAAGTTGTGACGGTAGAACGCCTCGGGAAGCTATATCAGCTGGATTTAATTTGCTAGGAACGTGTCTCCAGGATTCTGGAGATGTGGATTGTTGTATTTCGGATACTCGATTGGCAATGAATGTTTTCCAGGTGGAAGGGGTTTTTCGGATCCAATCGAGGACAACTTTAGAGTCAGTCCACAAGAAAATGGATTTAGGGTGACTCGGTAAGGCTGGGATCACTTTCCGTATTAGACGGCTAAGAAGGAGAGCTCCACAGAGCTCAAGACGGGGAATCGATAACGTCTTTAAAGGTGCTACTCTTGTTTTCGCACATAGAAGGCGAACAAGGACTTCGTTGCTAGAATTGTAGGATACAATATATAAGCAGGCAGCAAACGCGGATGCGCTACTGTCACAGAATCCATGAATTTCGAAATTTTCGGGATCGATACATACGTTACGGGGTATTTCGAAATCATAGAGACATAGTTCTTCACGAAGGGTAAGCCATTGGGATTTTATATCGTTCGGGAGTTCGGTATCCCAATCGATGCCAGTTAACCATACGGACTGAAAGAGTATTTTTGACAAAATGATGACGGGGGCTAACAGACCGAGAGGGTCAAAAAGGCGAGAGCTATCGGATAGCATGGCTCGTTTCGTGATAGAGGAAGACGGAGGACCGGGAAGAGATATGCTGAGTTGAAAATAGTCTTCTTGGGTCAACCATCGAATGCCTAGTGCATTAGTTTGGTCGTCCTTGGAAAATAAAAAGTCGGTGTTTTGAGCATTACTCAAGGGGTCAAGGACTTCGGGAGCGTTAGTCGCCCATTTACGTAAGGTGAAGCCTCCACTGGACATGAGTCCGTCAAGTTCATGAACCAGATTTCGGCCTTCATTAATCGAATTGGCGCCAGTAATGAGGTCATCGACATAAAACGAGCGTTTTACGACGTTGGAAGCTATTGGGTATGTTGTTGACTCACTATCGGCTAATTCGCTGAGGGTTCGGCAAGCTAAAAAGGAACCACAAGCCGTGCCGTAAGTTACCGTGTTTAGTTCGTAATCAACGATCTGGTTTTGATCATCAAACCATAAGATGCGCTGAAAACGTCGATCTTCGGGGGCTACAACGACTTGTCGGTACATTTTTTCCGCATCGGCGCAAATAGCAATACGGAAAAAACGGAAACAGATTATGATGATGAATAGTTCCAGTTGGACTGTAGGGCCAACGTGTAGAATCTCATTGAGGGATTTTTGCGATGTCGTTTTCTTCGAGGCGTTGAAAACGACGCGAATAGGAGATGTGGAACTATTCTTGATTACGGCGTGGTGAGGAAGATAGTAATTCGGTGATAGATTGATTCTATCGAAAGAAACTCGGGACATATGATTTAAATCAATATATTCCTTCATAAAATTGGAATAGGCTACGGCTTCGGAGGGTTTCAACTTATTGAAAATATGTTTCAAGATGCGAGCTGCAGTTGTACGACTTTCACCTAGTTCGGAGGGAGGAGAGGAAAATGGTAGACGTACCATGAAGCGACCACTAGGGAGGCGTACTGTATTTTTCTGATAATGTAGTTCAGCAAGTTGCTGGTCGGGAGAGAGTTGAGGCTCGTTTACGGAAACTTCTTCAATTGTCCAGAATTTTTCTAGCAATTGATTTACAGAAAGGTTGGAGTGGACGACGGATTTGTGGTCACAACTGGGTTGGAGGATTGGACCACAAATTAACCATCCAAAAACGGAGTTAATTCGACCAGGCATGGTCAAAGTTGGTTCGAAATTGCCAGGTCTTAGGATAAGAGGTAGAAGATCTACACCAAAGATCATATCGATCGGGAGAGTTTCATTAAAGTTGGGATCGGCCAAGGGAATGCCGTAAATGTCCGAGGACATATTTTGAATAGGTTGGGTTGGTAAAGGAGGTGAAACTGTTCGAAGAACTAAAGCGTTAATTTCGGTGATGAATCCGAGATCTCGAGATGAAATTTTCACTCGAGTTCGGTATTTTGACTCGCATGTGAGGGCATTGATGCCTTCAAGGGGATATCGTTCTTCGAGAAGGATTAAATTAAGCAATTTTGCTAAGCGGTAAGTTATAAGAGAGCTCTGGGCTCCTGGGTCGAATAAGGCTCGGAGTTCACAACTTTCACCCTCGCTACCGAAGGCTAAGGCTGCAATAGTGGCTAAAAAGCCGGGTCTAAAATCATCAACAGGTATAACAGAAGTATTGACGCGAATAGTTTTCTTATTAGTAGCTACGGTATTTGAAGTACTTGGATTTAGGTTAGAGATTGGATTAGTACTATTCGTGTCGTTACTAGGTGCCAAGGTAGGCGGATTTGAGGATTTAGGTTGATGATTTTTGGAGTCCATATGGAGGAGGGTATTATGTAAGCCACCACACACACGGCATCTTTGCTCTGATTGGCAAACATTGGTAAGATGGCCCTTACGTAGACAGTTGCGACAAGCTTGGATTTGTCGAACGATTTCTAAAACCTTTTCTGGTTCTTTACCAGAAATTTTCGGGCATTTGAAGTTCTGGTGACTTTCATGACAAAAGTCACATTTCAAGGGGTTTTTATAGGTCAAATTATTCGAGGGAGTTTTTGACGGGTTGTTCTGGATCGTACCTAAATGGGCTTTAATAACAGCTTTTGGTTTATTGATATTATAGGTCGGATATTTATTTGAATTCGGATTGCTGTATTCTCTAGATACCGTTAGAGCTCGGATACGTTTTTCAAGAAATTCTAATAGGGTTTGGAAACGGTCGATTTCAGTTGGAGAACTATGAAGTTCCCAATCTTCGCGGGTTTTAGTGGCTAATTTTGAGGTTAGGAGATAAATTAATATGCCGTCCCAATGCTCGACAGGTATCTTACATTGAGTTAGGCCGTTAATATTATTTCTAAAAATATCAATTAAATTTTTCAATTCGGAGGCATTATCGTTAGAAAATTTGGAATTTATTAAATTTTTAATGTACGTGTTAACTAAAATTTTTTTGTTGTCATACCTATTAATTAACATTTCTCGAGCGGCGTCGTAATTTTCGTTCGTGGTCAGCGTGTTTCGAATGAGGTCCAAGGCTTCTCTTTGCAGAGATAATTTCAAATAGGCCAGCTTCCTCGCTTTGGTTAATCGGGTGTCGCAATGGATGGTGGAGTCGAATAGGTCCAAGAATGAAGGAAATTCCTCAATTTTTGAACCATCAAAATTGGGAATCGGCAGTTCTGGAAGGCGTTGATGGTACGAAGTTGGAATCTGATCGTTTGATGTTTCTTTTATCGTTGGTTGGTTATTGGTAGAGATTTTGGCTAGTTGAGCTTTTAAACGATGTATTTCGTTATCGAAACTTACTCGAACGGCGAGTTGGGCTTCAATATCGGCGTCTTCCGAATTGGCGAACATCATTGAGTCTTCGATGACATCTTGGTGTGTAATGATCTTTTCCCAAATATCGTTCAGTTGGGCTTCACGATTTCGGGCTTCTTCGGGAGACATATCGGGTTTGGCTTGGACAGCGGAATCGAAGAGATCTAACTGCTTCAGCATAGTTTTTCGCTTGGCAAAGGCTCTCTCAACTTCGGTCATCTTGATTTAGGAATCAGCTCAGTATGCACAAGGGTGCGACGAGGTATTTTCGATATAAGAACACGAACGATACAAATAAAAGCGCGTGGGTTGCGCGGAAATTTTTAGTAAATTAAAAATTTAAATTAACATGATAATTAATAACCATCGAGGTTGGTATTTTCGGATGAAAAAATAATATCGAAGGTTCGAATATATGGCTGCGGAGGACCATTATGTTGACGTGATTGGCTATATTCGCGGAACGCAAAAGAAAAAAGTCGAGCACGTCGTGTTCATAGGGTTTTTATTTACGAACTGTTGGAATGAAATACGAGGGTTGTGTACGAGGCACGGGCAGCGTGCGTGATACGAACCAGTTTCTCGGGGTAGCGAGAGCCGGAACTAACATCGTACGTAGCACGTGCTCGATACACGTAAAGTACACTTATAAATGCATAAAATGCGTTAACAATACTGAGGTTCTGCAAAATCATCCCCTATCCCCAGAAACTGACAGGAAATATGAAAAATTATCTGAAAGAGTCTTTTTTTCTTTTACATATTATTGAAATCTGTCAGGCGGAAGCCATGTGCCCATCGCTTTCTGAAAAGGGAAACATTCACGTTCCGTAATCTTCAATACTCCCCCCCCCCCCATAGATTCAATTGCTCGTGCGGTAGATGTAAACTCCACGGAATAGAATTTCGATGTTTTTCGAAAACGAAAATTCTTGGATTATTTTCTTAAGAGAAGTTTAGAAAAATAACTGACCGAGGCCGGACAAATTGAGATACTAATCGACAATAATCGAGAACGACACTTAGTAGACGCGGTTAATGTAATCGAATCAACCACAGTTTACTTTTCTTTCTCATAGGTGAAACTCATTCCCTCCCTCCTAAGAATACGAACGACGTACGTGCTACATCTTACCAGAAACGTGACTTTTTTTCCTCTTTCTCAATGACCTTTTCCCTCTCTGCTCTCTCTCTCTATTATTAAACCAATACGCATCACACCAACGAGACTTTAATGTTTCTTCGAAGTTTTTTTCAAGACGGAAAAGCTGAAAAACAGATAAAACGGAGCTGAGTAATGAGACCGAGTGCAGTCTATTTTTGAAAACTTTTTTGCAGCTCATCAATCGTTAGTGCGTTTAGTCGACTTTCTCTCGATGCCGTACACTGCATTTATTGAACGTGTAGCGTGATGAAGGCTAATATTTGAAAGGTGAAGTGAGCTCAATAAAGTAAGTACCATCGCGTACGGGTAAATATTGATGAACTTTCAGCTTTTTATAGTAGCAAATGAAAGTGCGACGATCATACTGTTACTTCGCTAGAGAATCGTAAAGTTCAGGGTTGAATATTCAATACTCGTACCTCTCTTCTGAAATTGATTTTTCTGTTCTTCATTTTACGCTTCCATTCGAACGTCGAGGTGCGTGAATTAAATACGCATGAAGAAAAAGTGCGTACGACACTCGGACTGTCTACATTATGCATAGCGTGAGAGGTATGAAAAAATACGAAACACGGACGGATTAGGTGTATCGGATGTATTGAATGACAACTCCGCCACGGAACGTAATCCAGATCGAGAAAGTGTATATAAATTATTTCAGTAATTTTGATCCGCTGGATTTAAATTACGCGATGGAAGAATCGTCTCCGGTTGACACTTCAATTGAGGAAACCTTGTACCTATGCATGTTCCCACTACGACTATAAATAAAACAAATTCTCGAGCTGAAAGTATTGCATAACTGCTGCCTGAAAATGATGCTGACGAAGATTGCTCGCGTCGACTGTCGATGAGAAGAATGATACAGGTCACAAACGTTTTACACATAATAAATCATCTCAGAAATACGGCGAATGAATTGGAGCTCAGACGATTAGAGGTACTCAAGGTTTTTCTTTTAATTGCTGCTTATTAAAATGGGAGAGTGCTAAACAACAAAGGTATCAAGCTTTAGAGTTTCTGTGTGTCATTACTTGGTACTTGAAATGATTTGAAAATGTTGATCTCCATCATTTAGATGGGCTGATTCTTGGAGCAGGGAGCCAAATCTATGAAGCGAGAAAGTATTTATTTTTCTTATCTGGTTATTCTAACGGAGGATGATCAGGTTGCAGGAGTTCGTTTCACAGTCGAAAATTCGTCAGAAGTGCGACGAAAGGAAGATGGGACAACGCAAAAGATTTCCGTGCTCCCAGGAAAGGAGATCATCAAGAGCAGTTCGTCTAATGATGGTTCGTTTTGCTGTTGTTCCTGGGTGTCGACTGATGTCTACTCAAACTCAAGTAGTGCACCACTTGTTAAAAAATGATCATACCATAGGTCCTTTCACATGAAAGTGCAGCCCCGGAGCGTAATCAAGTAACTTTGGAGTCAAATGGAGCGGTTCCAGGAGATTGATGAGCGAAAATAATACTTCCTAATCTGTGTCAAGAGTACCCTGTCAGCTGATTCTCTGTTAAATGTAGGCGATATGCTACTGCTGTGCCACAAATCACAAATATACTACCAAGTGTGCAACGAAAATTGAAATGTACCACTTTTGTTGTAACACTAGACTCAAAATCGACCGCCGTCGATTCTGAGTCAATTCAGTTCCGCATATGTCGACTGTGAAACAACCCAAAATGACTGGACGTCTACTCAAACATTGTTGCTAGGCAAAATTCCCGATAATCTATCTTTTTTAAAATGATTGTGCCGCGAATACCACCATGCGAAGGTTCACCACCGGACCGTATGATAACTTTGGAGCAAAATGGTGCGGATTTAATTGATTGATTAGCAAAAATGGTATTTCGATTTCTGCTGTTTTTCTGTTTAATTGAAGTAATTTGCCACCAAAGTACCACAAAAATTAGAATGTGTCACCCCTGTGGTGCCGCTGGACTCGGAATCGACGGCCTCGACTAAGTCGACTACACATCGACTCGAAATGAGCGGACGTAGACTCAAACAGTGTTGCTAGAGAAGTCTCGATCATGTATCACATGGGGTAGAGGGGGGGGGGGGGGTGCTCGATGTGTACTACCACGCAAAGGTGCGTCCCCGAAGCAAAATTAAGTGAATTCTGAGCAAAGAGGAGCTGCGTTCCAAAAGATTAATGAGCAAAAATGGTAGTCTCGATTAATGTCAGAAACACCCTTTCGTCTGATTTTTTCTCAAATTTAGGCAATGTGCTATTAATGTGCCACGGAAATTGAAACATAACACATTTATGCCTTCCTTGTGGCAATAGTTGACTCAAAATCGATTGCCGTTGGTTCTGGGTCAATGAGTTCGACTGCGGGTCATTTCTACGAGTGAGCAAGTAAAAGATAACCCAAAATTGACTCTAGATGGACGTCAATTTCAAGTCAAGTAGCATACATTTTCAGAAAACTAAAAATCACGATAATTAATCGACGCAACGGAGAAGTCGATTTCTGGTCGATAAAAATTTGGAGAAATCGATCAAAATCAACTTCATTCAGATCGACGTCAATTTGAGATCGATTTAAGGTCGGCCGACCAGCGCACATAGAAAAAAAAGCTACAAATTGGTTTGGTTTTCGACCCAACTGAGCAATCGATTCCAGGTTGAAGAAGAAATTCATAGAATTTGACTGGAAATCGATGAAGCATGTGGATAAAATGGAGTCGACATCGATACGCAATTTTGACCGAAATGTGAACTTTCGGTTGATGTGTTAAATTGATGGTCGTTATGATTCAATAACTCTCCGGCTTGTGACGTCTTAAATATAGTCCTTATGTAGGTCAAGGTCAATCGAGATGAGGGGTCGGCCGTGACGTCAGTTGATAGACGATCTTTCTCTGTATATTTCTTAGAAGGATATTTTTTCAAACGAAATTGAAAATCTTTACGAGATTCAATCCTTGACTGGAAGGACATCCGTAATCAAGAACAGGGAGAGGGGGGAAAGAGTCATTATCACTACAAAGTATGTATAAAGAAAGGGACTGCAAGGCAGCACCGACCCACTAGTTCTATTATAAAGATTCCTTTGAGAGTAAAATAATGCCATACTTTTTTTGGATTTAATTTCGTAATCATCTTTTCCAAGATTGAATTTAATCATCGAGGTAGGCTTCGAGCCCTGGGCGTGAGTAGCTCGGAAAATTTTTAGCGGTAAGTTAGAGAACAAAGAGAACGAAGCCATTGAATAATGAACAATGGCAGTGAAAAAAATTCGAAGGCAAAGGATGCGACTCGAAAAAAATAAATTACGTCTCATAAAAGGAACGTAAAAACTCAAAAATGATGATTTACTTCTAAAAGACGTATTTTCCAAAATAATTATGGTAATGTAATTTATTAAATCGGAAAAACATTTTTTCATCGACTTCTCTAAAAATAATGAGAACAAGTAATTTCAACACTTGTACAAGAATCGTATCAAAAACTGGCAGTTTTCTTTTTTCGATTATAAACAAACTCGGTATAATCATCACTCGACGGTTACGAAATGTTTTTTGTGGGGAAAAAAATTCGACCTATAAACGATATTATAAAATGACGGCAAAATAACGATGCCTTCTTTCCAAAAAGTATGCCATTGTACAACAGCGCGATTTCGAAGTACGAGAACGGATACTTAACTTCACAAGTATGAGGACTCGGGTCGTTTTATTACACCCGCGCTATTTGTCACACTGCAATAATCTAGACGGCTCGAGAAGATAAACCATCTTGATAGTTCACTCTTCAACACGATCAACGCAATCATCACTCATTTTGAAGTGCAACTCGCACTATTAATGAACTTCGCTAATTGACCGTAATCGCAGATACCTTCATCTAGACCTATTTTTTCAGTATTCTGGTGCGTAATGACTCACTATACAGGATCATAAAACCTACACTTATTTTCGGACGCTTCGTATCATGTAGAGTGTAATAAATCAGACATAGGTACATATTTTCAAGGAAAAATGCGTTCGAATTCGCACGTGGATTTTGTGTACACCTAATGGGACCTGTAGTTTCTATTTCATTTTTGACGAATGAAGATTGTGAAGAAATCCGAGGAGTGAATAGATCCAGAACATTGCGTATCTCCACTCGCATTATTTTGCGTAAAAAAGAGAAAAAAAAAAGTGCACGTAAACCACGTAAACAGGCATATAATGATATGCATCATTGTGTATAGCGCTCGTCAAATTTGAACGTGCGCTATCAAAGCCGTGATAGAAGTTTATCGCTCATCTGGTTTTATATGAGGCGTCATGTACGTGAAATCGTATTGTCCGAAATAACACCGCGATGTAATTTTATTATCGAAATTTACCGAATGAGCTAACGTAAATCGCTTATCCGAGGTTAGGTGAATGGCTTAATTATGCTAATTACAAAGTAGCACCACCGTATTTACACGCTGATGCTGGTAACATTCTTTTGTACTCGGGGATACTCGAGGCGACCGCGAGCATCCATTCAGAACTTCCTTCTTTACGCATGTATTGTCTCTGCAAATATCGTAATACCTACTCTCTTACAGCGCGAATTCGTGGCGAAACCTTAATTTCCTTCTTTTTTATCTCTTAAAATTCGAAAACAATGAGTGCCCGAATCGCCAGCGCCTTGGCATATTTTTGGTGATGTTTATTGCGACACAAAAATAACCAGGAAATAAAGTTGTCGCGAGAAGTTGATTTGAGAGTCAAAGCAGAATCGGGTGATTTTTAACCAATTCGGAAAATTGATTTGTAGCTTCTTTTGTATGTATGCGCTTCAAACTTGTTTCATCTTCAATTTGACCAATGATTTTTGAAACTCTCGTGGATTCAAGGGCCTTGCTTTGCGGGAATCTTTCTGTCGTGCTGTTCTTCTTGACTCTCGAGCTATCTGTATGAAGAGTAAGGATCAAAATAATTCTTACTCCTCAGCTATATGAGGAATGGGACTTCAAAAACTTTCTATCCTCGCATAGGTACCCGTAAAACAGAAGGTATGGGGCCACTATTTGGACCCCTTGACAGGCATCAAATACAATATTATCCATTTCACCATCAAATATCTCCTGTTTACTGTAAAATGACTCCCACATGAAAACAATTGCAAAAGAGGACAATCACTTGTTCCTCTGGCCATCTAATCCAATGAATGGCCCTAGAGAGACGCAAAACAAGCTTTGCGATGGCAACGGGGAATCCGCGAGTTCCATCGCTCGGTGAGGAATAATTATAGTCCGCAATTCATAATGTCACCAGTAAGTGACGTTACGTAAGTCCTTGAAGATACACCTCTTTTCCCTCCTCCCTCCTCTCTCTTCCTAAAAAAGACGGACAGTTGGAAAAATATGCTGAGCCAAGGGGTGAAATGGGCTCCGGTCAATCTGATGTTTTTCTATAATCTAGCCTAGACAAATTCTTCAACGCAACGTAACCTAACCTCACTCAACCATTGCGGCAGATGCATCCCCTTACAAATAGCGGGTTTCTCGCAGAAAAAACTCAATTTCTGGGCTTCCGTAGAGGAGGGACTTGAGGAAATTTCAAGTTCGGAACCTCTGTAAAAGAAGAAGGCAAAATTTTGAACTAAGCCTTCTTTAAGGAGAGACTTGGAAATATTACAAGCTCAAATTAGTGCGCCATAAGAAACAAAAGTCAAAAGAATAAACTTCAACTCTTGCAAAAAAAGAGAATTAGCTTCAAACCGTATAGAGGGAAAAAAACTATTTCCGCCCTGGTAGTGAGCAGACTTGACGACAGGGGGATTGGGGATTTTTCCGCGGGCCCGGCCCTTTAGGGACCCGTTTTGAGGGGTGACCGCTGTGTTCCTTACCCCGGACCCGACTGGAGCTCTTGTGGAGACGAAAAGGTATTCAAATATCTCGTTACGAAACATGTTGACTCCAAATCGACTCGCTATTCCAACGAAAAATTGACTCAAAATTGAGTTTATTCTTGGTCGATTTGGTTCCACCTAATATCGACCGCGAATCGATCCAAAATGACTGAAAGTCGACTCAAAATAGACCTATTTTCCCTCTATCGAGCCGACTCCTGGTATTATTGATTGATTTCGACTGATTGGGTCACATGACTCGTCATCAATGTCGACATGGCATCAATTCGACCATTGCAGCACTGGTGGAGCACAATTGAGACTCTCAATCGTCCTGGTTATAAAATGTTTTTGTCTACGAGTTGCAAAGTCACCAGACATGCCGAAAGCTACAGGAAGTGACGATACCTCGACTCCGAAATGACGACAATTTGAGGTGTTTTCAATGTCGACCAGCGAACATTACCAGAGAACTACCGAAGCAGTTTTGAAAGCGATCCAACAGAGCAGTCGCTTGGAAAAATTTGGTTCGAAATAGACTCTAGATCAATGGTCAATTAGAAGTCGATCAACATCCATTCTCAGAAAAGTGAAAATCGTCACAACCAAGCAGTCAATTTCAGGCCGATAGAAAAATTTGAAAAAGTTTATTCTGAAATCAATTCCAGGGCGACATCGATTTGAGGTCGATTTAAAGTCGATCAGCGTGGATCACCAGAGTCTACGAATCGATTTGACATTGACGAAACAAACAATTGATTTTAGATCGATAAAAAATTTGGAGAAGTGATGAATCAAAGTCAACCTGTAATCGATTGGGCAGAACCGAGACGTTGTCGCCATTTCTTGACCCAAATCGACGTCGACGAATAGTCGATTTCGACAGGATACGGATGCAACTTTCAAAGAAGTAAATTCTCGGTCGACATGCTTCATCGGGATGACAAGCTGAGGAAGGTTCGGACATTGTCAGCAGAAGGTTTTCAGCATAAGTTCTTGTAGATGGGGGTTTGATAGAAAAATCACAACTAAGGGAAAGTCAGATCATCGAAGCATGACGTCCTCAATCACCTTGACCTAATTTATGAAGGAGGGCTTGATCTGAGGAAGTGACGTTGTCAGAGAACGATTCTTGACCTGAATCCCAATGGAAACATGATTTACGAAAATCAAACGTGACGTCAAGAAAACTTGAAAGCTTGAATATGTAATGTGATAGCCTCACGGAGAGTGTGACGTTGTGATTAGGAGAGAGAGCGTGTCTGACCTACCTTGAGTACCGAGGGGAATTTCGTTCCATTTCTAATCAAGAACAGAGTATAGTTGATTACAGAGGGGAAGGTTTACTGGAGTGTATGGTAGACAATTGAAAGGAGATGTTTGGTTTTCGGTATATAATGTCAATTCAACCCGTTTTGGTCATCATTTGTTAGCCTGAATACAAAATGCGTAATATGAAAGATTTAAACGTAAGATTATGATTTATGATTTTATCTCATTAGCTGAAAATTTTGCCTATCCGTCCTAAACTTATCTAGACCATCGATCAGTTTGATGGAAAAGGTGAAAGTTATTAGAAAATTTGGGCAGCCACAGCCGCTTCATGAACTTCCGTTGAAACGATTGAGCTTTCAAATACTCTGGTTATATGACAAGCTCCTATCTTCAGATTCCCCGTCGGAATCACAATAAAACAGCAGAATCATTTGAAGTCTTAGTATGACTAGCTGACAGCTGTCCTCCCAAGGTACAGAGCCACTTCCAACCCTAACTAGATCAACGCGTTTGCCCCTCTTCGAACCAAAATTTTCTCATAACGAAATTATGGTGCCGTCTCTGGTATAGGTCAGGTTTTAGAACACGCACAAGTCAATTTTTCGTTTGGGTTTGCCTCCTAAAAGGGGCCCCGCGTCCGGGTTTAGATCGAATCTTTTGCAGTCTTCTCTTATAATTTCTGCGTTGCTGAACTTTCCTCTTCCCATTATTGTGAATACAGCTTTTTGATGATTCTTTTCTGTCGACTGTGTGACAACCTGTCTCTTCTTCGTACACCTCACTTTCTGATCAATTGGTGGGGTATCCCGAATAACGTGTGTAGTACAGGCACTTGAACTATGAAATAAGTCCCATACTCATAGCTTGAAGCGATCACACCTTTCGTTTCATGTACCTATAAAATGGACCAGAATACGTTGCTTAGGACGTTTTATATCAATTTTTGATCATTTCTATCGAATGAACATACTTTTATGAGCTATTAAAAATCCGCGTGCATCATCTACACGAGCTTGATCTTTCACTTTTATTGATACCCCGTAGGCCCACGATTCTTGGAGCGGTAAGTTACCTATCCATCAAGGTTAGAGCGACACTTTTTTCGAAACTTGTCAACGCGATTTTCTTTTGCGATTCCCGATTTGTTGGTTTTTAATGATGCGCGTTGAAGAAGAAGAGGTTCATCTGGCCTCTTCAACGAGTACCTGCATATTATCTTACGTCACTCATGAGGCTACTCCATATATAATTGACATTACACACGTGTAACACTATGAAGGATGTATCACACGACGAAGCCGCTGGTAACCTAAATACGCTGTCGAACGTGATTGATCAACAATAAAGTTGAAGGATTCGAAGATGGTGCGCGCTAATACATAGAAATTGTCTTCATTTCAACCAGTTTCTACCCATTTAGACAGGCTAAATAAGGCGATTGACGAAGACGAGTACCAGCAGATTACGAGTCTGATAGCACGTCTGACGTTTAATCGGAATTTTTATGTTCGTGTACAATGTGAATATAACTGCCGGTTTGAGACGAATCGACAGATAATGCTCGTACTCATAACAACGAGATTGAAATATATTCACCATTTGTGGCAAGATAGCATGGCGTAATGAAATTTCACTCGTCTTAATGGCTCACCTCCTGACACAGTGCTTACTGTCGAATTTATGGAATTCGAGACAAGAAGCACTCAAGCCCGGATGATACGAAATGTACGTGCGACCTTGCGACAAGACAATGTTTAAACATTTCCGAGTGCAGGAATTTTTCGTGTAGAACTATATTAAAAATGTATAAATTGGGACTGAGAATGGCGTTACGAATTGGTACCGTTGAAGTAGTATACTTTTTTACACGAGAACTGTACGGTCGTTGACCGTGAACTTCGAGCTTTTTAAATCGATGAACGGTTGAAAGTCATCAACAGCTTCGTATTAAAAATACATAGAAACAAAGGCTTATTTATATTTCACATTAGAACGATGGACGGGAGCATACTTATTTTGTAATGATGAAAATCTTCAATATCCAGAACTTGAGATTCAGGACGAATACGAGCATTACATGAAATACCAACTTGGAAGATATTTTCCATTCACATCTTGATACCTCCTTCCGTCGCATTTCTTCTTGTCCCTATTTTGGCAATTGACGTCAATCTATAATACGAGGAATCGACTCAATTTTGACGTCGACGATGAATTGAGCACGAAATCTTGGGTAAGAATTTGTAATGGGTGTCTGGGTGACCTTGACCTCATCAAAGACTCAGAATTTCGAGTTATGATTAAATATTGATCTGAAAGAAGGAGACTTGACCTGTTGAGCAAAGCTGTTTTCTGTGATGGTGCACATTTACATCATCAGCCAAATCCTGCATTCACATCACAAGTCATTTTCACAATCGTCACAAATCTCTTGAGTGCCCAATTGTGACGCCATTTTGTTGAACTAAGAGATTTGATTCTTCTTTTGTTTTAGTCGTAGAAGAGTTTTGAGTTGGCTGACTTTTTTGAAACGTTTGGAAATCTTCGAATCGTGAGCTATACAGAAGAAGAAGATTCAAGAAAATTCAAACTTGAGAGCTATACTGGATGAGCCGTTTGACCTGAAAACATTCTCAAAGTATTCAGACGGGGATATGCCGAACGTAAGGGCAGGCATCGCAGGTTCTTTGCTACCATTGCCAATCGTGCTTAGGGACCCTGAGCAAAAGTTCAAATTTAACCAAAGTAAAATATTCATCGTAGCTTCATTGAACTTTTCATTGCTTTGCTACTCCACAATAACACGTTTCCAAATTACTCCTCTTCTCTCATGGAACTCGCAAAAGTTCCTCGTTGACTCGTTCATCAAGTCTCATTCTGCGTCTGTGTGACCCCGACTGTACGACTTGGATAAAGGTATCCCTCGATTTGTTCCTCCCAACTCCTAAATTTGCATAAAAACTTTTCACGGAAACGAAATTAAGCGATAGACGCTATCCTGGATTTGAGTCTGTACGTACGTACATGTCTATATTATAATTGAGAATCAATTAACCAAAGGTGATCGTACGCTTATACCATACTACTTCAAATATCTAAGATAAAAATCAATTAATCTAAATCCATCAAGGACTTTAAAAGCATACAGACGATAGGAAAAAAAAATCTCGCTGCTTATCAATCGCCTAAAAAATAAATGCACATTCATCTGCATTTTGACAGTAACACGTGCAACGCCTAGCTACTTTACTAATTAACAAACAAAATCAATAAAAGCGAGATAATAAATTGGGATTCAGAAGCGACAACCTGTCTTCAAATCTTGCAATATTCCAACGTTTTGGTCGGATTTGTGGACTGAAAATCGATGACCTTGAACGCGCAATCCGCTGAATAATAACGTCACTATAACCTGATAAATTAATGCACCGCGGACGCACCAGTAGTCGGACGTTGTCATCATTTAGAATGCAACATAAATAATTTTACACGCGAATAAAAACGGCTCGAAAAACACGAACGGAAACGTCCTTGCGTTCAAATGGTCCACTATTATCACTTATACTGATTACCGAGTTATTAACTTGTCGGATCCGCATCTCGGCACATATGGTGGTACGCGTGCATGTGTTGAAACAGAATATATGTGTAAGAAGATGTATCTAATATCCAGGAAAGTGAAAGTGATCACATGTAATATCTGCGTAGTACGAGTCTGGTCAGCATCTTCTTACTCGCGGAAGCTGTGCTCGCTGACCATCGTACCCGCCTAACGTAGAGAATTTACCGAACACCGACGCTGCTTCATTTGTTTCCCCATAAAAATACTCGTGCTTCACCTATTTCGCACGAACGAGAGTAACATTTTTAATGAATTTGCTCTGAGAGAATGATGGACTTGAGATTATAAAAATTGTAAAAATTGTCTTGGAATAATAATTATGAGAAGACCAAGAGAGGAAAAAGGACCGACGCACCAGACTGCGGAGGCTCAACTCTACTCGTATACAGACAGGTCACCGAGCCAAATTTATCGAAAGAGACGACGCAAAATTTTATCACATATCTTTTTACGCAATGGTTTAGGATCCTCAAAATCAAGCGTATCAAACTTTTTCGACTATCACTGTTCCTCGGACTTACTGAGGGCGAGAACATGATGCCACCAGTATTAATTGCTATATGGCCTGCAAGTCTCTCAGTCGTCTGAGCTAAACATTTAGAGATGACCTTCCAGCTCCAAGTTCCTTCTCGTCACACGCGGAATATTCAAAAATAATGTAAGATTTATCATTGAGAATCATCAACCGTGGATTTAGTCTTCATGATTTTAATTTCGCAAATTCTTTTCAATAATCTCATGTAATTCGGAATTTTTAAGTTCCTCCAAACATTTTTGTGAACCTTCGAGATTGTCTAAAAATGGTCTGTATGTTCAGTTCCGCCATTCCAAACACTAGCCCAGTAGAATTACAGTAAATAAGTGCTTTGAAAAAAAAAAAAAAAATCCATCAAAGCATTTATTGCTGGAAAGTGTTGGTCTTGGTGTTCTTGTTATGTGGTAAAAACCCATCACCCCCACCCTTTGCGAAACCTCTTAAAAAGGGGTCTCATTTGGCACATTTTTTGGTTTTTCGAATTTTTCTCAAAAAGTTTAAGATTTAGAGCAGAAATACCTGAGTACCAAAAGATTCCTCATAAAATTTACCATCGAATAAAGCCATTACTTTTTCAGTTACGATAATTTGACGCTGTGTAACAAAATCTGCAAATTTACTGTTTCCATAAATTTTCAATTTTTCGAGTCTTTTCCTAACGTTTTTCTGATTTTAAACTTCAAGAAATTGTTGTATAGCTTCAAATTATTGTAACTGAGTAAGTGATGAGGCCAGTCAGTAGAGAATTATACTGAGAACATTTTTGCAATTACGTATTTTCCCTCTAAATCTCAAAATTTTTCAGGAAAATCAGAAAAACATACAGAAAAAACTTGAAAACCTGACAATTTCCAAAAACAGTAAATTTTCAGATATTGTTATATGGCTTCAAATTATTGTAACCGAGTGAGTGAGGCATTGCTTAACGGTAAATTTTATGGAGAAACTTTTTGTGCTGAGATATTTTTCCTTTAAATCTCAAACTTTTTGAGAAAAATCAGAAAAACGTTAGGAAAAGACTCAAAAAATAGAAAATTTTTTGAAAACAGTAAATTTGCAGATATTGTTACACGGCGTCAAATTATCGTAACTGAAAAAATAAGACTTTATTCGATGGTAAATTTTATGGGAAATCTTTTTGTACTGAGGTATTTCTGTTCTAAATTTCATACTTTTTGAGAAAAATTCGAAAAACCAAAAGATAAGCCAAATGAGACCCCTTCTTAAGGGGTTCCGCAAAGACTGGGGGTGATGGGTTTTTACCACATAACAAGGATACCAAGGCCAACACTTTTCATCAATAAAAGCTTTGATGGACATTTTTTTTTAACGGTATTTCTACTGGGCTACACACTAGTTCCTCCTTTAGGCCACCTTCTTTTCAATACAAAATTTTCATAACTAAAAGGCTCTTGGTATCACTTTCTTTAGACACTATGGATCTGCGTGCGTGCGTTCGTTCTTTCTGGAACTTGGGGCTCGGAAAAAATTCGCCCATCGAAATCGACTTATTCCGGGGTTCCACCTCAGTTTGTAATTCCAATGACAACCCTGACCTACTTTTGAGATTTGAAAACATCTGAGCTCTGTCATCAATGAATGTCAGAACTTCTGCCATCGAAGGAGTTATAGGACGTCGGCGACCTATCCTAAGCTCTACCACCTTTTTTAATGAACCAAAAACCTTGAAAAAAATTAGGTATTTCCAAACACGGAGATCTTCCATCATGAAGGATGTAGGGTAGGGACTAGCGGTCATAAGGAGAATGCTCACGTCTGGATGCAGTGCTGCCAGATGATAGTTTCAAAAATCTGTATCCACCCTAAAAACAAATTTCTACGGACTTCAATCGATCCATTAATAAAAATCAGGAGAAAGGTATCTTTCATAACAGTAGCTGAGGTACTTTTCCCTTGATCGACTCAAAATTACGGAATATCGCACCGTCAGCCCATAGCAAACAGGAGAAAAGTATCTCTCGTACTGGTATCTAAGGTACCTTTCCCTTGATCGCAAGAAATCCGTAATGTACGTAAAATCTATAAAAAAAAAACCGTATCTTTTTCGAGGACCCCAAAAATCCGTAGATCTGGCATCCTAGTCTGGATGACCTTGACCTACTTTGGAGACTTGTAAAAATTTCAACATCTACATCCGGGTAGTGACGTCATCAGAGTACTTGAAAAAGTTCTTTTCTCTAGATAGAGGAAGAAAATGAAAAAATTTTCAAATTTGGATCCCAGAAAGGAAAGATTTTCGACATCTTTATAATCAGACACTTCGAAAAGTATTTTTCTCAGGCTTCATTTCACGAATCTAAAAAAAGGAGAAGAAAGGATATTTTTTGTTAAATTTCTTCATTTGCATAAAAATCATACGTAACAAAATCAGCTACCCACCCGATCTTTGCGTCCATGTCTAGATGATTGATCTCCAAGGAAAATAGATTTAACATTGACTTCTTTTTATGGGAGGGACTTGAGGAGTAAAAATTCTGGTTCTTACCTGCATAATAAAGCGAAATGCTCGCAGTCTTTAAATATTCGGGTAATGCAATTCTGGTTGCAACAAAAAACTTCATCTACTTCTCTATGAAAATCTTATTCGCTGGCGGCTAGATTATGGTGTCTCTATTTATAACCTATAGCCTATGAGTCGGTGCTCTCTTTGCTAGACACATTGAAACTTCTTGCCTCAGTCTGGTCTTAAGAGCCTATCGTACAATTTTCTTAGTCAGTTCATATACCCGAAGCCGCCAAACCTCCTCTCTTCTTCAATAGACTCGACATTCTATCCTCTAACTTCTAAACAATCGTCGCTCAATTTCCCTCCTCCGATCTTCAATCCACCTTCAGTCTCCAAAAACAAACATATCCGACTACAATTCGAGCGCTCTCCCGATAAATCATTTACATTCAAGAATCTGGACAATTCCTCTTGTCTTTCAGATAGTTGAAGAACTCGAACCAGAGCGAACTATGTACATTCCATTGTTCCCCACCGCATCCGTATTGTAGCATCATACTTGTATTTGCCTGTCTCATTTCTGAACTCCCCTCTACATGGTCGATTCATCCTTCTCGCAGACGCACTCTCCTATTAACACCCTTCCCAAGACGACCCCTCTCACTTCAAGGATTCTCTTCATTCACCCAACCCTACAACCTCAATCGACACCGCAATTGTATTCATATGGACCTCTGGTCACATTGGTCCAATAGAAGATGATATAACAGGCCAAGCAGCTAAACTAGTTACCGACCTCCCACTTGACGCATTTCCTAGCCACGAACTTCAAAAATCATTTCTGCACACTTATTTTGAACTCTCAGTATAAACTTTGGAAAAATCACCTCCGTATCAAACTTCTACCTCATGAAAAGAGTAAACCAATATTAGTGAACGAATCGATTCAAACTTCTACCACCTCTTGTCTATTTCCTTCAGAAAATCGGAACGTCGAGAATAGTATAGATTACCATACAGTAGCGGAAACCGAGCGATTATCCCACTTCGTACAACGTCCTAAGAATAGCTCCTCTTTACTTCCTCAAGTCTTCAAGAATAAAACACACTTCCACACCTCTGTCTCACATTTTATCTCCGGCACGTAACCCTCCTCCATATCAGAAGAAAATTAGTGATTCTCTCTTCCGGGGAAAACATTGACTCGTGGATATGTCTTCTCTTGAGACTTTATGAGATAGTCATCAGAAGGGACTCAGTACAATGGATAGGTAATTAGCACTTGCACTCTGTCATACGATGCAGAGAAAAAGTTGAAGCGAGTAGTGTTCCTAACCTGTCATGTAATATTAATGCGCGAGAAATGACCTTTAACGAGACCTGTATAATAACTGGCACTCAACCAATAGAAGTTCAGCACGTGAAGATGTTTATATATCATAAAATCACCAAAAAAGGCGAAATAAGCCCTTTATTTCGGTACTGCGATTATGATTTCAATTTTCGACCTCAGGCGAGAACACTTGCGAAGTATTGATAACTATATTCAAACACTAAAGCTTCTGTTTCCTTTCATCTACGCGTGGTTTACGTTTGGTTATCTTGGCAGCAGAACAAAACACGATATATCAGATGTGGTAAATCCATTGTCTAGATGATAAAAGTATCCGTCCTAGCGTATTATTGTTATATATCCCGTACCATAAGGTACTTTGTTTGACATATAATTTTCACCTTGACTTAAATAATTCTCAGGCCAATTGTAAATCATTTTTGTTCAGTGGCCGGTCTCTGTGGTCACTCTTTACCATTATTATTAATTGTTTACGTAGGTACGCGAGCGTAATTTACCATAAAAATATTATAATTATTGCCTAGTATTGCTCGCGTCAAATCGCGATTATGAAAAGGTGACTAGAGTCCGAATTTGTATTCACATTGAGTACAGATGAGACCGGTTGTGCACACGTGAACTTCTATAAGCTAGACGCGTTATGCAAATGGGTAGATTTACGGTCGTCTGTACTAACAACGTTTTGAGAAAAAATAAAATAATTCGGTTATCGTCATTGATTATCTCGTGTCATCGTTTATACTTTCACTCGTGCACGCGATCTGGTGTAAAAGCAGAAACAAGCTAAGTACAATCCGCATAGGCCTGCGCCTGCGATGTTAATAACGTTTCGAAAATTCATTATTACGAACGCTTCTCGACACTCTTTGTATGCGCAGTTTTGAAATCTAGCAAAAGTCGTGTGCGTCCAAAAATGAAAAAGCTCTCGTCCGCAACCGGTTTAGAAATTTTAACGAGAGTTCAATTTAAAGATAAAGTAAATACATATTATAGCGAGAATAACGACAGAAAATTACGCCTTACACTACTTTGTAACAAGTGATAATTGATTTGAAAATCGAGACTCCTATTCACTCCGCCGGCGCACGTATGCGATATAGGAAGATGAATGTTCTGCCGCAAAGAGCGACGTTTATCCAATTATTTCATCTTGCTTACAAAACGTATTACGAAGACGGCGCGGCGATACTACGCGGCGCAGAATGAAATAAAAAGTTGCCCGTATTTGGAATCCGGCCACGAAATACTTCATAATTAGGCGACAGCTTATCTCGCGGCAATGAAACGCTTTTTCCACTTCGACGATGAGGTTTTCTCAAAAAATTATGACATCTCGAAAAACTCGTGTATATACGTGCCAAAAAAAGAATATCCTACCCACTACGGCAGACTTTGGTTCCACTCTAGCATTGAAGCGCAAACGATCGTTCTCCGTTTTCGGAGATAGTACATAACGAAAAATGCAAATTTCGAGGCTGCGGCCACTCTCAAGTGCAGGACCGGATTTACGGTTCTGTGGCGGGTGTTTTGAGTCGGAAAAACGTAAAAACATTGTGAAAACTGATTTTCATCTTCTCGATGGCTGCAACGCAGCTGGATGCGATACAAAACAGTCGAATTTTTCGGCGAAATAAGATCTCCTACGGAGATGGTGCTAGATTAAAAATTATACGAGTTCGTTCGCATCTTTGTAAATTCTGTAATTTACTTATGAAAAGCATCAATTATGAATGCTTCGAGATTAAAATTTAGAGAAAATTCAGGAATTATTTTTATAGTTGGCGATTGGGTTTTGGATTATGCACGTAATGCTCTCGAAAACAATCTTCAAGTTCGTTGACGCGTATTATGCCTCTCAATTTAATATCTTTCATCTCTCACATAGTGTTGCAGAGCTGGTCAGCTTAACAAAGAAGGTTGTGTTAGGTCATTTCATCTGTTTAAATATGGATAAGTGTATCGTAGGTATAGCCTGCGTCATTTGTTTTTGCCTGTAAGAGTACGGAAATTTAACATTGACTTCAAGACCGTAAACAAAGCAATGACTGAATTTTTCGAAGCATAAAACCTCTTAACGATTTACACAGCATTAGGAAATCCTCCACCTCCCCACACTCCACATCAACAATTACAATTAATTTTTGGATGGTCTATCCACCAATCATCTTAATCACCAAGAGCATTAGGTATCATAACCTCCTCGTCACTATGTACTAAAAAATCAAAATAAATCTTTACCATTACGGGAGGAAGTTGTCCTCATGTTCTAAAATATGTATTAGATACTCTTTTGAGCAAATTTCTGATCTAATTAAGGATGACATTGCAAGACAACACAAAAATACTTTTTAACAGGAGAGGTTCTCTTGTTATAAAGTGTGACCATCACCTATTCCATCGTAGCCTAGAATACAACCATAAATTACTCCTGCACTCGTATGAAAGTCTTATTCGTTTCTAGTGTCCCAATCTGAACCCAATCCAGTAAGTTCACTCTTAAATTACTAAATATTGTTCAATCATTTATCCTTAAAATAGCCCTTAAAGTATATTAGCCTCTGTCTGAACCAACAGAACCTTCTCTTCACTTCCGCTCAGTAACGTTCACTCTGCTAGTCAGACCTCATAACTCTCTCTTCATAAAATCTCACTCCATTCTCTTGAATCGCATCTACTTTACCTCCCTAAACTCGATCCCTTCCTCCCATCAAATCATCATTCCTCCGTGGCTTTCTTTCTCCCTACTACAGTATCGGAATGTAGGATAGCACCCTCCATGAAGATCAGCGAAATTCCCTAGCCAAATTGTGTTAAGAGTTAATGTACACTGTACAGTGCTGCCAGATCTACGGATTTTGCGTAAAATATGGATTTCTTGTACTCAAGGAAAAAGTACCTTAGTCACTCCTATGAGAGATGCTTTTCTTTTAATCGTTATAGGCTAATATCGCGATCTTTTGTAACATTGTGTCGATCAAGAGAAAAGTACCTTTGGTTCATGTATGAGAGATACGTTTCTCCTGATCGTTGTTCTTAGCAGCAACGGTCCTAGCTTCCGCGCGGACACAAGCACACTCGTGCGCTGACCTTTTTTAGGAGGGAACCCGCTATCCATCATGTTCGGGGGATTACATCCTCAGAAAACGTTCGCGTCCGGGAGTTTCTGTGAACTGCGTGCCGTGACTCGAGTGACGTGTGGTACTTTATGATATCATCAATGACCTTGACCTACTTTAGGGAGGGCACATTTTCGCGCCAACGTGATCGCGAGCGCGGAAGGTTGCGGGTTCCCCGCTGCCATTGCAAACCGGCAATGGCCTCTACATTTTTTTTTCTTTTTTTTTTTCTTCTTATTTTTTCAAAAAATTTTCCTCGCGCGGATGCAAGCAGTTGCATGTGATGATTGTGCCTTAATCCATTGCTGATTGTTAGATCACTAAAAATCCGTAGAATTAAGTTCTCTGTTCTTAGAAAAAATGACGCATATGGATTTTTAAAAATATCATCTGGGAGCAGTGTTCATGTATGGTAGCAAAACCTGCTCCCAAAAGAGTCAACAATGAAAAGAATTCAATCGACTGAAATGCGGTTTGTAGAAGGTACTGCGGCGTACAGAGAACCTGGTGATTTTGGAGGAGTTACGGGCAATTATCGAAAAAAGTGGAGAGAACATGTGGAACGGAGACCCGAAGACAGACTACCAAGTAAAGCACTGGAATACCCACCGCTCGGAAAGAGAGGAAAAGCGATGGTCCGATGGTTACATTGGTTAAGCAAGACAGACCAGAGATCTATCCTTGTTCCTTGATGATGATGGTACATTATGTGACACAGATGGCTCGTTAAAAGCTTAACAAAGTCAGCTCCTGATACATTGACTGCCGATCTAAGCGCTATTCACTGCTGTCTCTCAAAACTTACCAAAAGCCCTCTCGGACTCAACAATATATCCGACAATCTTACTCACTTCCCACATCCTAACAAGATTCCCACTCATCCGATCCCATCACACAACGCATCCCCATTATTCGCCATGCTCTGTCATCTATCTACGCAATCATCAGTTCTTTCATTTGGATCCCGGGTCACATCAGCTATCGTTAACGTGGAACAATTGACGTCTCTGCCAGAAACGCCACCCACTCACTAAAACCGCTGACTCCACACCGTCACCAACAGAGACCTTTTAAGAACTACACATTATCGTTTATTAGTTCTAGATTCTTGGTGCGACACTTGAAAAAACTAACCCCACGACATACTTAAAACAACTGAAAATAGACCCACTTCTTCATCCTCCTCAAAGAGATCCTTCTTCATCACCTCTTGAGTCTCTATGCCCCTCCGTCATGTAACTCCATACTTCCATGAGGTAATTGAACAGTCTGTCATCTTTGCTCACATCCTGCTCTCAAAAACCAATGCACTCCCTCACTTATTCCTCCACCCTACGTAATGAATGTGAAGCAGTGCCCAACTCCCGTAACTACCTGCGTTCCACGTACTGTTGAATATTTTAGAATTATTCAAGCTGATGACCCTTACGAAGAGTCGCCACGCGAATCATATGTTTATGAGATGATGGTCACAATATTTTGTAAATTTTAACAGTTTGTCTATTTCCATAATCTAAGCTTAATAACTGAATCACCCTACAGAAAGAAAAAGTCCTAATCTAGAGCACATTTTAAACAATGCGAACCCAACAGTAATACGTGCAAGCGCTTACAGAGGTTGATCAGTTCTAAATCGACCAACGAGGAGGTGGCCATTTAAAAACATCGCCGCACAAATTGTTCAAGTGTGACGGTTTCAACAGTCATCAAGTAACCTCGAACTTCATCCTTTTTGTCTCTAGTCATTCAGCAGGCAATAACAGCGTTTTCTCGTACAGTATTTCGTAATTTAGTAACCCATTTCGACTCAACCATACACCGAAAATAAAAGTATAGGTAGGTACTGGAAAAAAGAAAAACGTTCACCTTTATGCCAGTCATTCTCCACGTCATCCAGCGAATAAGTCACCTCGGTTAAACGATTAATCTCACTTCCATCCACTTCATCTCCACTGTCTCCTTTCGCTGTCGGCTTAACTCTACCAGTCTGACTTTGATTGAGCTGCAGTTTATGCTGAACGTCCGTTCTCGGCAATAGTCTTCGTTGATAAGCACTAGGTAGAGCTTGGGTCGACGGTTTCAGCTTCTGCACCTCACCTACGAGCAGACGAGAGCACAATTCGTATTACAGTATGGTATAATAAAGGCTATATTTCGCCAAAATGTGTCTGTTATACCGATGTACAATATTGTGCCAGCGTAATATCGCTTCTATGGAAGAGTACTTCGTGTGTGAGATCTCCTATTTGCATTGTTTATAAAAAGGGCTTGTCCGCGAGTCGCGTAGAATTGAATTACATAGAAGAGCGTATCATTATACGAACTGATAGTTTTGTAGAATGAATGGAAAGGAAGTCGGCCAGAAAGTCTGCTACTGTAATACGAGTACAAACGCTCTCTTATTATTTTTGCGAAAGATGTTGGTTCTGCGCATATAACATCGTTATGTATCCCTACAGCACATACGGTATATATATTCAATAAAAACAGACAATAAACCGCAATCTCTTTATCGTTTTGTTTCCTGGCCCCGGACTGCTAGAAATGATTTTCATTTTTGTCGCCATTTTACACACGTTGGGCCCATTCTCTTCTGTCTGTTTTAAATTCAATTAAGATAGTTTTCAAAACGTAATGAGAATATTGTTGTAACAACTTGTAATAAAGAATCGGGTGCACATTGAGTATATATTTCTAACGCATCAAATTGAAATCATTCTCTTATTGCGAGGCCTTCCCTCTGTACCAACCCGTTCTAAAGAAGATCATACCGGAATTACTACTTATAAAGGAAACGATAATATCTTTCCAAACTCGCTGTGTCTTTGTGGTATGAATGAAATTTTGATAGATACTTAATTAGTGACTTTATTATTAAGAAAGACGAATAATTCTACGCGTAAAACTTTCACGTGCCTTTCTCAAAGTTACGTTCGCGGCTTTTATTGAGAAACATTCTTTTCTTTCTAGCCGTCTTTTCTATTTTATTTTAAACTGCACGGTATTCTATAACCTATCGCTTCCTTCGATTTCTCAAAATCTGGTTCAAATAAACTAAATCTAAATGTGACATGCTTTGGACAAGTATTACAAATCCAGAAACAGCGTAAAATGGCATGCAAGAGTTTGAATTTCTTCTAGACCCTTCATCTTTCAGTCTGCACAGAGTTTGGAATATTCACAATCATGATTTATAAAATCGTCTCTCTATTCGTGAACTCCATTTCAAGCTCGGAAATTTGCATTTCCTATCTGTGTCCCCGAGACCCAAGCACTGACCTCGAGCAACCACAAATTATTGAGAGATTTAGAAAAATTTTGATGTTTTTAACCGTTGAACTCATCTATGATTCAAGAATTTACTGAGCGTATAGAGCGTCGTCAAGCTGTTCTGACGTTAGAAAGCATTTGGACAGTTTGATGATTGTCCAATTGCTAATTGATATTTGCACAGCACAACCAATATCCAAATCCTAATCAAGAATGAAACAGCCCGTTGAGTCAGATGCTAATCAACATAAGGACAGCTTCTCACGTATGTCTTTGCGTCCGCATTTCACAGACGCTCAAGTACTAATTTCATGTTCCACCCGACCGCAGGTCACAAGAAGTGCTCACGTGCGATAAGGGAATCTAACCGTGTACGCTGCCCGCGAGAACCCACATCCAAAATTCCATGAAACGTTTGCACTTTTTTTTCACTGAAAAAATTTCATCAACATGGTACCAGCTTTATGCAATTTTATGGGCGGGGGGGGGGAGAGGAGCCTCTCGGGATTGCATCATTAACTGTTAATTGAGGCAAACGAACCTGTTTTATGGATATGTTGCGGCGAAAGACCGAAGAGTGGGGATTGTTTACATCCACAACCTCCCGCTATCTTGGTGGATGTTGGAAAAGAAAGCAAGGTGCGGGCATACACCGGTAGATGCTGACATACGCTAGGAGGTACCGGCGAACGTTGTGTTTCGTTTTGTCACTGTCTTCTGCTGTAGAAACATGTGAAATTGGTAGACCTATAGTATTTCTAATTGATTCTTAGGAAGGCACTTCCCTCATTCAGTGCATTACCTTTGTTATGGTGAATGCTCCGGGAAAAGTTTTACAGAGTGCGACATCGAGCGTCAATGAAGAGGAAGAGGAAAGCTGCAGAAGAGAACCTTATCAATATACACTACGTCCAGAGGGGTAACGTTCGTTGGCTGATGTTTCTGCTCAGGAGCTCTCTATACGACAGCTTGTTACTCCAGTCTCAAGTAGTGGAGGTGAGGGTTATCGCCGGTGCGACTGTACCACTAAATATACTTCAAGTTGATGCGCCAAACGAGCAGGCTTATTGTGTGAATCAGAATGTCACAACAGGGCTCCTTGCTCTAACAAATAAATAGTTCTTGTTTTTGTAATTTGTAATGAGCGTACATTCACTCATAGTTTTAGTGACTGCACTCAATTGTCTTAATCTGTTTTTGAATCTGAGAATAAGGTGAATTTTGAATATTCACTCCATCTCTTCTGCAACTGTTAACATTCACTTGTCAATGTCCAAACTCCAAACTTTTCTTCTCACAACCACCGGTCTTTTTGGTGAACGTCAACATTCACCGGTCAATGTTCACATTCTCCGTTTTCGGTCTTTCTCCGTAACAGATATATGATAAAAGAGGGACTTAACATCATTTCGACTTTCCTGTCATAGTATTATGTTGTAGAACGGATAGTCAACTGGACAACATTTAGGATGTCCAAATGATTATTAGCAATTGGACAACATTCAGGGTATCCAAACGTTCATCAGCATTTCAACAGCAGGTCACCTGAAAATTTGCCTCCGAAAATTTGCCAGATACCTGTGAAAAAATTTGCCTCAGGAAAGTTTGTCTGTGCGAAAATTCGTCTGAATTGAGAAATTCTATTAGCGTGATCCAGAAGACACCACGAGGAGGTCGGCTCCCATAGTCTTCCAAAAAATGTGTACTTTTGTCTGCCCGTACAGAGGCGTCGTCATTGTAGGTGTATGTCCTGAAGAAAGGATAGTCCAAAATGAGTGTCAGTATTGAGCTGTTGTCAAGAATATCAATAGGCTATGTTGTCAGCCACACATGACAACATCTGTCTTCTCGTCGTACAGATCCGTGTCTGCAGTCTCAAAGAGCAGTCTTTATACTTTCGACGGCATTTTGCTGGTGGTTCTCCCGCCAGCTGCTGCTCGTATCGCGCCTCCGTGAGTACTTGCTCTTTCTTGAGGGCCTTGAAGAGCCAATACATATTAGCGTGGACAATGTCAACTGTTGCTTCAAAGGTATGTTGCCAACCTTCGAATGCGTTGTTTGTCTTCAGTAGGCTTTGGATAGGCCAATGCAAATTTCTTGTTCACATTTCTTAAGAATTGTTCAATTCAGACGAAATTTCGCCAGGCAAATTGTTCTCAGGCAAATTTTCTCACAGGTATCTGACATTTACCTGTCACCGGACAGCAGTTAGGGAAATGCTAAACAGCATCCACGGTGCCTAAATGCTTATCAGTAATTGTACAGCATTCGAGGTGTTCTAGTATGTTCTTTAGCATTTGAACAGCATCCAGGGTGTCGAAATGCTTACTAGCAATTGAACAATATTCAGGGTGCCCAATGGACGTCCAAATGCGAATTAACAATCGGTCAAATGCTAATCAAACGGGGTGTATAGCCGCGTATGCGTCTCACGGGTGCATTTTCCGGACGGCACCCGGCTCTATTTTCTTTTCTCAAAAAAAAATTTCAACCGAGAACCAGGAGGGTCATTCTGAAAAATTTGCCGTACGCCGTGCGACGTACAGTAAAAACTGACCTGTTCTAATAAAGAACTTGAACTTGAAGAAATTTCGACTCTGGGGTTTCTACGGACCTCAGTGACCTTGACCTACATTAGAGATTAGAACACGCTCTGTACCTGACTACAGTTCGAACATTCTCTCAATTAACCGTTGACAGTCTACTCCTGCCACCTATTTATGTGTCCTCTCCACCATAGACCCTCTCAGAAATACCTACACCTAACGACTCACCTACTTTACTCACTCATTCACATTAGAAACTCAATTCGAGAATATCCAGACCACTCCCTTTGTCTTACGCAAATAATTCAAGAACAAAAACTAAAGCGGCTTATGCGTATTTTGTTGCTGGGTCCATTCTTTCCCCCCATATCCATAATATAGCCTTCTTATTCACCTCGGACACCTTTCTCAGCTTCCTCACATGATGAATTCCTCCTCCCCACAGACTCACTTTCCTTACTTCACTCTCTCAAGGACCTCTATACTACTAACTTCCTCACACAAAGAGTCCTCCTCACACTTCAAATCTCGACCTAAATAAAACCGTAGTCATATTCATATAGATCCTCAATCACGTGAGTCTACTCGAAAATGATGTAATAGACCAAGCAGCTAAATAGGCTACCACCTTCCTGAATCTCTCAAACACAGACTTTAAAAATAATTTCCACACCTACGACTTTCAGAAAAATTAACCCTCAAACGAACTCATACCCCCTGGTCTATCTCCTTCAACGAATTCAGACGTGAAGAAACAATTATTACCAAACTAAGGATGGGGCGCACCTGTATTACACATTCACAACCCGATCAGTCGAAACTTCAATCACTCATTTTACCCCGGTCAAGAGAAAATTCAAACGTTGACCTTATCTTTCCATAACCCCCGACTCCAATCCCTCCGCTCGTCTCTAACAACCCGCTATTCCCTCCTCTCTAGCCCTCAAAAATAACACTGACACCACCATCTCCTCACATTTCAATATCTCCTTCTCACACCTTCGTAATCCACTTCTTCAAATAAAAAAAAAGTTCTCGTCATAACTATAAAAAATGGTCATCTAAACAACGTATTTTGTATCGCGTCAAGTTGATGATATATTTCCCTTTCTCATATATATCAAAGAAATTCTTCGCAAGGAAACCACGGTACTGTCTACGCACTGTCCCGTGTTATTATACGGGAAACAGCGAGTACAAATGTGTACAGAATCGCGGAAATTGAAATAATCCCGAATGAATTATTTATTTGTATAGTACGACCTTTTTGAACTATTTCATCCCGTGTACAAGTACATGTTAGGATTATAGAAGAACAAGCTGATCAAACCGGTTGGCAGACGTACATGTGAAGAGTTATCGTGAAATATTTAGATTTATGTGTACGTGTAAGTAATATAACATCATACGTACAATTTTCCTAAAGCAATCCCTCGAACGAGTGTTTTACGCGTTAGAAAATATATTTTGTAAGCTCTCGAAGAGTTTTTTTTTTTCAGACTTTGGTATGTTACGCAAAGTTTTTGGTTCTCATGTTACAGGTTCAACTAGTAACCTCCTTCGCGGCTGCGGGCAATTTGAGTGCTCATCCCTATCTCGAGAAGACAATATTATGTAATGATGGAAACGCCAGCTCCTTCTACGAGTACTATAGATCTGAAAGAATTAACCGACGAAATTAATTCGTATAAGAACACAAATCTTCAGCAATGTTCGGTAGACCTGCAAAGTGTTACTCTAGAGCAGTCATCAACCGTCAGTACCAGAAGTAGCAAGGTAATATAAACATCTGTCTCACATCTTCGACGCGTGTTTTATCAATATTAGTTAAGCTTTTAAAATCTCATCAGTCCATTACATACCCTATTATTTGAGTTGGAAGAATCTCGATCTTGTATTATTCTTAATGGCGCATGATGTAAGTCACCGGTATTGTACTTATAAGAAAAATGTTCGGTGAATAAACAGTATCTCCGATACAAGTACCTATATGAAAAGTTACGTCTGTGTGGACGAGCTCTTTATCCGCGTACAATGGAGATGATGAGCTGACCAAAACTGGAACTGGTTTCTGTCGTAGCAAGAGGTGTAATTTTACTGTATAGCTAATACATCACTCTATACGTAAGACGGACACCAAAAATTCCTGAAAGTTTTCAATGACATTGCACAAAGAACGTCGATCATTAGGAATGGTGTTCGTGTATGCCCTCGAGCTAAGTTTCAAATACAGTCATGTAGACACAAACAGATCGAGTAAAATAAACCAATCCTCTGCTTTTTTCTTCATGTTTATTGTTAGTCGAACCAGATTTCACTAGATCCCCTCCCCCTCCCCCCTACATTCTGGAAAAGCAATACGTTCTGCGGCTCTAGAGCTGAAATCGACTATACCTCGAGGATCAGATTTCAAAGTCCCATCTTAAGACCCGCACTCAGAGGAGTAGAAAACTCAACTAGAGATTCATAACTTGAAATTATTTCTTTACACACCTTTTTAAATCATTTCGATAGCTTCAAAGGCCCGTATAGATGGTTCCCCAAAGTGACATTGAAAATCGCTCGTAGGCTTACATAATTTTGAATCTTTTGTACTAATTATACTTTTCAAAAACTGGAAAAACCTATACCATTTTTATATTTCAGCCTCTTCCCAGAATGAGTTTCAAAGTTCGAACCGAATTTTGCTAAATCGCATTTCCAGTATTTGGGGATTCAGAATCCAGTTCGAGGGGGTCAATTTCTGCAGCCCCACAATATGGATTTGGGAGACGGGATTATTGTTAATATACCCCTCCACAAAGTGTATTAAGGGATGAAATTGGTATCGGAATTTTTCTTTTGATTTTTGAATTTTGTGCGTTGGAGTCCCAGAATTTGTGCTTATATCCTTCATTCTCCACTAGGAGTCAAAGTTTGAAGGGGCTGCAGAAATTTTTACCAGCCTAAATTTGATTTATGGTGTGAAACTGGTGTCAAAATTTTATGTTTTTGGGCTTCGAAGTCTCAAATTTGTGTTTTTATCCTCCGTCACAATGGATCAAAGTTGATGGGGCGTAAAAATACTCTCTCGACCAGTAATTCTAGCCTAGTATAGGGCCCTTCTCCTACATCATATTGCATACTTGTTTGCCTGATTCTTATCGTAATGGTTCTTTGTTTACATTGGTCTTATGACAGGGAAATTTAATATGCAATTGCCAATGTAAACGGAGAACCATTACGATAAGAAACAGGCAAACAAGTATGCAATATGATATAGGGGAAGGACCCTATTTGAACCGGGTAGCGCGACCGGAGCGTTGCAGCGGGAAGAAATTATATGAAGGTTCAACTCTATGACCGTATATGGGAGAAAGCAGATTTGACTTCTTGACATCCCATAAAAGATGTCCACAGACGCACGTTTTACAAATTAGATGAGCTGAAAAAATGTTCAATTTCACTTCATTCAAGAAATAATGCCAATTTTTCATCTTTCTCCCATATAAGATCATAGTTTTGATACCTCATATGATTCTGGTGGAGGTAAACTGTTGAAGAAATTGCGCGCGTTGTTAGCGATCCTGGCGGATGCCCGGTTCAAATAAGCTTAGTATTTTATATGCTAGGCAAAATAGCTGATGGTCTCACCACTTCGTTCGTTTACCCCCTTCCAACCCAGTTTCTTAGCCTGAAATAAGCTTAAAATACTGTATTTGTGGATTTGGAGTCCTATAGGAGCGCTAGTGACGATATCCAAAATACACTAAAAGGTGAATATAGTGTTCCTGACTATAAAAGGTGATACAAATTAAATCAACTCCACTGCCCTGAATATTATTTTCAATAGGAAAATGTAGAGAATGGAAGATGTTGCTCTCATAATCATTTTCCAGATGACTCACCTACAGATTTTGTGGAAAAATTTCCTCAGATCTTCACCTTTTCGACCAAAGTGCTGCAGGCAACCAACAATATTTGTTTTGCCGCTGGAGAGCAGACCCTTTGCCCAAATCTGCGAACTAAGATTTGCGCCGATCTCCCTTTCAAGATATTTACAAAAATCTTTGGGCGAAGAAGAAACATAATAGCTTTTCAGAAATCGAATTCTGGACTAAAAAATAGTTTGATGGATTCTATTTAAAGAAGGGTACATTGTTCCATATGCCGTAGTCATCCAAAATTTTGCTGCTCACCTTGATCTTCTCGCTTGAAAATCTTCCAAGTCCACAATGTAGGTCAAGGTCATTCAAAATCCAAGGGCTTAGGGCTTGTGTAACCATAAATGACCTTGTTGACCGCAAATTCTGAGATAGAGAAGAGAGCACAAGGATCATTCTCTTTGAAAAAGTCATAGGTCATTAGGCTTACAGTTCCACTTGCTAATGGCAGACTTTTAGCTCCTTTTCTTTCATTACATCTAGCTCGAGTTCCGAGAACAAAATTTCTTCACATTCCTCCGAATGTAGGTCAAGGTCATCGAGTTTACCCAAACCCTTCTTTCAGCTTCAAGTTTACGGTGAGGAATTTAGGTCAAGGTCATTATACGTTGTACATCGATGTCGTTGTTGGAGCGTTTTACTGCATCGTGTGCGTGTTATGTTTTCTTCTTCCTCTCCAGCCCGTCGTAGTCGATCATTGCATCTCCATTTTTCTCCTAGTTATGAGTCTTGAGGTACAATTTCAGGCTCACTGAAGGCTCAGGCTACTTTTCCCTCCCTGACGTTGGAGTCAAGGTAGGGTGGGCATTCTGTGGACACCTGTGATTCCGCAGAGGTGTTGAGATTCAGGAGTAGAATCCACATGGATGGCATAGAAAGCAGCTCAAAATATGGTAATTATGGCATAATCTTCGCACAAGCCTTCTTTCTAATAAAATGAAGAAAATGCGACAAGGAGGATGAAAATAGAATGGACTCAACGTATAAAGAACCTATATTAGAAATGGGTCGTTGTGGTTTGTGACAATTTCCTAGTGTGGGGTCGCAGCTCTTTCTTTTGCGTCGAAAGTATTTCCAAAATCTCCTTGAACCGTCTTTTACGCGTAGATACCTATTTTGAAACTTCGGCTTCGAGAAATTTCGACGAACACCATCTTAATAAATCTTTGTAACAAGTAAAAAACAATACAAATTTTCATCAATCAACTCGCGAAAAATTTGAACATTTTCCAAACTTATAAACTGTATTGTCGTCGCTGACAAAAATTTCTACAAACAATCAAAACTTAGCACCGAATCGATGACATTGACTTCGTTGAAGAAAGAAGAAAAAAGAAAACACAAGCTTATAATTATACGTTACCCTTTGGAAATGCGAGAAAAAAAAGTACAAAATAATCACGACTTATAATCTGAATAACAGCCGTATATGAAAGAGTAACGAGAGATTAAACTAAAGTGAATGACGAGAGTGAAAAAAAAAGAAGCATTAATGGCACGAAGTACCCTATTACGAGCTCGTCTGCAACATGTCTGGACGGTTACGGTGGCAGCGAGGCCGGTAAATAAGTTGAAACGAATTTTTTTACATCGATCATCTCGGTCGCAGATGTTGTATGCGTCAGTCCGGAATAGGTTCGAAATTCCAATTTTCTGGTGATGCCGCGCAATATAAACGAGGTTAATTGGGCGAACGTATACGGTACTATGGTATCACGATTTCCGTGACATAACAATATGGGAACGTTACGATTCGCGGTAACCTGTGACGGAGTGAAGATTGTTGACAAAGGTAACCAGCAGGACAAGGCGACTACTCCGGCCAACTTTTGCGGGTACGTAAGCGTCGAGTGTAGAGCTAAAGCGCCTCCTTGCGAGAAACCAGCGACCACGATACGGTTTGGGCGAATACCGGCTTCCTTTTCCTTTTCAATGAGCGTGTGCACGAAACGACTAGCATTCTGTATGCCATTTATGTCCTCGAGGGTGACATCGTTCAGTGATTTGATATCGAACCAGGCCGGCATTCTGGTACCGTCGTTAACACTGACCGGTATGATGGGGGCCGTCGGACATACTACTCTCACGTGAGGCTCCGAAATTGCGGAAAATCTTTCGGCCCATTGCTCGCCGGTATCGCCAAGACCGTGCAGGAATATAAGCGAAGCCGTGAACTTGGTCTTCTTCACTGTAATGTACAATAAGATCCGAGAGCTAGAAAAGTGTTTACGTACCATATATACAGATGTACAGTAAAATACGCAAATAGTTAAAATATCCAGGAAATTTGCTTTCGGGATACGAAGCTCTTATGTGGAATTGTTTCGTGTATTTAAAGAGAATAATCCAATCCGATGGTATTTTAAATATTGCGTAAGAGCGATGCCATTTTTTTCTTTTTGTTGTTGTTTGTCGACGCTTTGCATACTTCACCTTACGTATCAGTTTTCCGCGATCTCGCATTCCATAACGCGTGTACTTTATAGGTCGTAATTATACCTTACTTCAAATTCCTTGTTCATTCTTGTCTTCTTTCTCAAGCAAGCTATTCCTCTGGAACTACGCATATTTCCGTCCCAGGCCAGTCTTATGTACATGTGAGCAATGAAAAGCCACCTGAAAAAGTGGAACAACTTGCCACGTGAATGGAGCTTAGCGGGAAAAGGACAAAGATCACACAATAACAATGGAAGATTGTGTGTTTCAGATAAATTGAAATCATTCAGAAGCTGTAAGAGCAGTCGGTAGAACGTTTCACGAGAAGTCCTTGACCTCATCGAAAAAAAAGCTTGCCGATGATCTAGGTCGCGGATCGCAAAGATAATTTTCAAGAAAGAATCAATTTTATGAAGGTGAAATTGTTCAAAACTTCTAGCATTTTGCGTTGGTCCGATATTTTTAGTCGTGACTTATTCTGAAGTCGTCATGACTACTGCTACTATTCTCAAGTGAAGGCATTTTGCAGCAATACAGAAATATTCCAGGCGGCTTATGTCTCTGAGGAAGACGTATACGCCCATAGAAATCGGAAAATTTCGGTCAGAGCGATAGAGAACCAATTTTTGTTTTCAATAAATTAACGTGGTAGGTGGATTAGAGGTATTTTATTGTATTGTATGATGATGTTCTCATGATTGTTTGAGAGGGACTTCGTAATGGGGAGGAGGGGCAGGATGATGAATCTGTACGTATTCGAAAGCATGAGTTGTAACTTGGAAGAGAGAATTGCTGTGAAGAAAAGAAGTGTTGAACTGCAGTACAAACATGAAGAAAATGAGAGGTGTAAAACAAGAAGAGTGGATGAGACGGGTATGGTCCATTCTAGGGTGGGCTAGGGTGACTTTTTCTCGTCGAGAAGGGGTTCGGAAGAGACCAAGGAATTGAAAATTTTCTAATAGATTGGAGCTTAGAAAAGATCAGAAACTAAGCTAAGATGAGAGAACGAAGGAGCAGTAGTAGGAAGATCTTACATGACGAAAGGACTAGTTATGGAAGGTGAGCGCAGCCACTGCTTTGAGGCAATGTCCACTACGCCATGTTCCTCAATCTCAAGATGTCCCGCTACAAGTAATAGATGGAAGATAAGGACTAAGGAGGGACTCATGTATAAGAACGAGAATTCGTTGGACGCTGGAATGTAGCAGGGGGGAGGGTCAATAGCAAGCGAGTATGAGAGAAAACCAGTTGGTATATGCCGTGAGGAAAGAGACAGGTAAGTTTAGCGGTTAGTCCGATGGCGAATATGGAGGCGGAGCTGCTTGCAGGGGAGCATGAAATGTTATCCTGAATGGCGACTGAGTCCCGATTTGGATTGTCTGTGCAGCAGAGAGAGAATTGAAGGGTAATTCTGAAGGAATGATTTCGTCAATATGTCGTCCGTCGACTGTTTTGAGAAGTTCAGTAAGATCGAGAAGATTGTTGACTAAAGGAACTTGAGGCATAAATTCGAGATTGGATAGGATTGAAATGGTAGAAAGGGTGAATTGCTTGAGTTGAGAGCATTTGAAAACAAGGGAAGATTTGGAAATTGGGCTGTTGAGACCAGAGCCTTTAGCGGTGAGCGGAAGCACGCGGTAACTGAGAAGAGGATGACCTACCACAGTGTATCGGCTGAGTGGAGTGCTGGTGCGGAGCGCGCCAAGGGCCAGTCGTAGACAACAATTTTAATATCGTTTTGTAGGAATGAGTGTAAATTGGAAACGATTTAGATCATTGGAGAGTTGGAGACGGGATTTGCGATTAAAGTCTGTGAGTGAACGAGATAGGCGTTTGAGAACGTCCAAGAAATCGAGGCATTGATATAGAGAGTCCAGGAAGTTCTGGAGGCAAAAGTGAGATCAAGGAACTTGACAAAGAATTGGATGGTAATTGAAGCGTACAGGGAAAAAATAGTGAATGTCTAAAGGGAATGATCTAGATAGTTGAATTTTTTGTGTGACTGAAGAAAACGCATTTCTAGGCGTAGGGCGTGAGTATCTTCTCAGCGGAAAACCCACCATCTGTTTTGTGGGGGGGGGGGGGGGGAGGTGCATCTTCAGAAAAAAGTAGCGTCCGAATTTGATGATGTCATCAACATAGGTTAGGTTATGTTGTACAGAAGAAGGGCATCTTCAGAAAAGGTTCGCGTTCGAATTCGATGACCTCATCAACCTATGGTAGGTTAGGTTAAATTGCTTAGAAGAATTTGTGCAGCTAGATTAAGAGAAAACTGACGTTTGCCAAAAAGTGTGATCTATTCCACATCTTGGAATATTCCTGTACGTCCAGCAGGCTTTTCCACTGAGAAATACAGAAAAACGATGAACTAGTTGAGAAGATTGAAAAGGTGTTACACAATATCAAGTGTGTTCTATTTTGAGATTTAAAATGTGCATAATTTTAGACTAGCTGTTTTTCAGAGGGCAGCGGAGCATGCGGGATTACAAAGTCTGCAATGGCCACTGAATTTTTTGAATATTACGGTGACTGTTGTCTTGGCTCAAAATTGAAATCCACGATAAAATAACCATTTGGTGGTTTTGTCGAGGACTACTCTCGCTGCTCATCAGGGCTCGGAGATCAGAGAGGTAGTGAAGTTATCCGTAAACAGGCGTTCGGTAGAAAGAGAGCTGACACTGTTCAGGTCGTCATAGCAATTAGGAAGAAGGAAGCACTTCATACTCCTCCCAGCAAGACAATAGTTTTTGTTTTTGAGGAAAACTTCACTTCAGAGAGTTCAATATAGGTATTGATTTCCAAAAAATAGCTGCAAAATCAAAAATTAGTCTGCGCTCTACTTTTCGGATTATGTTTCCTTTTATCGTATCATTTTTCTATTTAGAAGTTTCTGAGTTTGGACTTCCATTTTCAGTTGTCTTTCTTCTCCTTAGATATACCTCAGTGAATTTAAGCCTCAACAAGATTCGATATCAGTTTCTTGCCATAGACTCAAACTTCAAAGTGTGATCATGAATACATACCACGAATGAATGGGGGGGGGGTGGACAATCAGGATTCTTGACCTCCTGTATTATAAGAGGTTATTTCATAAAAACGTCCACCATCCGTGTAGTTCCAGGGGCTGGGCTCTGACCTCTGTTGGGCTTCGAAGAGATTCCGACAGTCGACATCAAGAAAGGCTTGAGAAAATTTCATAGGAAAGAGAGGGGACACCAGAAAAATTAGGATAATTCTCGATTACTGAGTTGTGTATGAAGAACGGACTTGAAAAATTTTGGAACACCAAATTAAACAGATTGAGTAATGGACTTCAAAAATATCTGACTTATTTCGAGCTAGATGGTATCGAGTTGGTGTTAGAGGTAAGAAGCGGGGCCCGGGGGGCGGAAAAATCTTGACTTCCAGCCAGTAAGTAAGAAAAAAGAGAGGGGAAGCACTGATCGGGAGATTAGGTGAGCTGCGACTGACTAGATGTACGTCTTCCAATCGCTATAATTGTAGCTTCTACGTCCTTTCTTGCGGCTATATCGTATCATTAAATTTATTCATTAAGCATCAAAAAATATATTATAGAGTATGAATACTTTGTAACGCTGTGATTACATGTGCGAATAACTTTTTTTGGCGGTGTCAGAAAGACGATATAATAGTTACGAAATGTACAATTTCCTATATAGGTGTACGAAGACCACTTTTACTATTTTTAGGAAAACGAACCGGTTAATGTCGAAATACTCTACTTGCACATATAAATTATTTGTATCATTTTTGTACTTTCTATACCAAATCCCATAAGACCAGAATATGAACCATCAAAAGTAACAAACGAATACGAGTTGAACGGCCGAGAGTGGCTGGGATTGAAAGGGGTAGCTGGCCTTACAAGAAAATCTAGCCTATATGGCTGATGGCAAGAATGCAGAAGCAGCTCGAGCAATAGAGGATTTTGGTTTCACACGTTTTGAAAATAAGGTTGAGGTAGTCTAGAATATGGGGTGGATACTGTCCTCCTAATTTATTTTTATGTTGGAGGTATAAATTTGTGGTAGTTTCAGAACCGGTTCAAGCTTATTTGCAAAAGCTAACCGCGAATTCAAAAACATTGCTAACATTTTAATGAATTAATTATCGAGCAATCTTTGCTTGTGAGAAGACTCTGAGGTATTTCCAGGGGGAATCCAAGTAAATTTGAAAAGTATAGCACCTGGAGAAACCCCTCTTGGATCTATTAGGCATCCTTTTTATAAAACTCCAAACTTTCATTCGATGGAAAGCCATTATGCATAAGTTCAAAAGAATAAGACTCACCACTGGCCTCAGCTGCTCTTTTCTGCGACTTCCAATTTGTTTGTAACAGACTAGTTTGTACTTGCAGAAAAATGAACAATATTGTGAGTAAAGATTTCGAACTCGCGGAAAACCGCAACATGATGAACGCGCGCAAATTAATTTTAATATCGTCAACTATGTATAATAATATGTCATCAGAGCGAACTTAAAACGATGATTTCATATTCACTGGGGGAGGAGAAAAAAAGGCTGATTAGCGTATCGAATCGCGATCGCATAACCGAGAAAGGTTCAAGCATTAGATCGCGAAAGATAATAGCCCAAGTATAATAATCATCTCGCCATCAGTAAACTTCGCGATGAAATGAAAGATCGAATACAATTAAACGCACGTACGGTCGGAGTACAATAATACTTTCGTTATCAAGGCAAGGCCCTTAGTCCAGTTATACACTGAATTGTGTATTCGTCTCCTTCCATGAAGTTCATAATATCCAGCCACAACTGCATCGCTTCTAGTATACCGAGCGAACAAGCACACGAACATGTAAACTTATCAAACTGGTTCGTCCTATACGTTTCGTTCGTCTTTTCCCTTTCGCATTTCTGGGTATGTGTGCGTATTTTATAGCACCCACGACGTTGCGGTCATTTATTTCGGGTTTTAAAATTTTTTGACGATGAATAATCAATTTATGCCCAACATGCGAGTACTTCTAGAGGGTATGGTTCATATTTGAATGGATACGAGCGGATTGGGAGAATTTCCGAACTCTGCCATTCATCCGTTGAATCAAACCGCTCGACTAAATTTCGCCATCCTCCCCAAAATTTTTACTTCTCATTTGGTTGCTATAGAACTGAGTTCTATCTTTGTTACTCACTCGATTCATTGGGGAGACACCCTACTTGAACAGTTCACGTTAAGATTCCAGTCAAACGGTGGCATTTCCCGAATGGGAGGGTGAGAGTATGTCGAAGAAAGTGACGCTTTACAAAACACAATTGAGGTTCTCGTTTTTTTGATGATTATTGTTCATCTTTTGCTTCTAGATAAGTATTTGAGTAGGTATCTGCAAGAATGACGTCCGCTCAACGTATTTCTCATGTGACGGATGCCCTTTCTGCAGATACCTCCTCATTTGAATGAGAGGGCAATGAATTGGATGATGTGAAATGACGGTATGATCGGAATATGATGCAAATTAATTTCACAGGAAACCAAAAGCCTCAAGTATTGAGTTTTAAACTAATAATTCACAGTTTTGGTTTTCATGGGAAACTCTCCTTTTAACAGGGAACCCAGTGGCGTATTTCCCAATAGGCACGTGCCTACGACGTAAAAGTGAAATAGGCGCCAGCGCCGTCACTTTTTTTTTCGGGAGCGAAAAATTTTATGCAACTCTAATCGCGAACAATGTTTTTTTTTTTAGGTGCCACCATTCACCAACAGTTTTGCTTACTACGCTACAAAGGGTAAATACACCACTGAGGGAACCTGTTTTATAGGGGGGGTCTTTCCAGAAAAATGGTCCTCCGTTCGCTGTCCGGGAGGCCAAATGACCTTGGGACTTGAAAAATTTTTTCTGGTTTTCTCCTATCGCCTATAGCTTGGAGTGTGAAATTTTTCTAAGGGGCTTGGAGGTTGAAAATTTTCCGAGTCCCTCTCCTATCACCTATAGTTTGAAAGTCAAATTCTTCTAAGTCGCCCATCTATCATTTATAGCTTAGTCGAAATCCTATCTTATATACTAGTATGAAGCGATTATACTACAAGGGGAGTCCTAGCCTAGTCCAAGTCCAATATATTTTTTTCATATATTGAAAATCCGTAGATCTGGCAGCACTGATAGCCTGATTAAAATGGCTCCTTCAAGTAACTAGTTATACAATACTCCATACACCAATTGGCCTAGCCCCTTCGATGAGCCAGATATACACTATTTTAAACACCAAAAGATTCATAAAACAGGTTCTCTGTCTCCTCTCATTTAACGCCGTTAAAGAACCCGTGAGTTATTCTTTTATAACGTTTTTTTTGGGGGGGTAATCATTTTTTATTACAACTGCCTACCAAATTGATAGCGTCGCAGGCGAAGAAATAGGCAACCGCCTTCCACAAAAAGTTTTATAGGTACCCACGCATACATATTGCACACTCAATTGCCGGTTTTTTATTCTAATGAACAGTGTTAGGGAAAATAATTGGATGCAACAATTAGTTGTATACATCTGTTCCTCTGCCATAAGAGGAATGTAAAGCAAGTGCTGATACAAATACGATTAAAAGCCGAGGTCTTCTACTGTTTTACTCTCAAAAATTCAAAATTTTTTTCAAAAAAGAGAGAGAAAAGATCTCTCATTAATAAGGAATACCTGAATTCCTTCAGACCTTTACATCTAAAAGTCAGTAATTCGGACCGGGCATATTGTAGATTCGCTAACGTCGCCTGTGTAACATACATGGAAAATATTGATAAGCAAACGGTGATTGAACGGTGATCATGGTCATGGCTCAAAACTAAAGGTGATTTTTTAGTTTTCCCTAAATAGGTATCTCCGCAAATAATGAATTTTGACGTGTACTTGTAAGGAACAAAATTGAAGAGCGGAAAATTTCCTTTCAGATGGTAATATTTTTGAAAGATTTTAAAAATTTGAAAATTTTTGCGCGACACTAGCGCTGCCCGGTCCCAATTTGCAGTGATAACTGATAACAAAGAAATTTCAAGCATGAACAAATGACCAAATTCAATTTTTTTCTTGTGAAAAAGTCTACGTAAAACAGTTTGTTCTTTCTCTCGAGCACGTTTAAATATTAAAACAAAACCTAGTTTGTTCTCAACATCACTGTAGACAAGGAGAATAGAATAGGACTCCATTTTCATCAAATTGTATCATTTTTTTATTTTTTTGATTATCCTAACCTAATAAGGACCCTATTCAGTTGGAATGTCGTATTTGACTCACTTCAAATATGAAAATAAATTATTATGAAATTATATATTTCATAGTTCATATCAACGGCGGCATTGCTAGCGCTATCAGCAAAACAGTAACATTAGTACGTTACTATTAGCGCTCCTAGCGGTATCATTTCTCCTCCTGGCCACCTTCTCCTACCTCCCCTAGATAATTCTTATCATTGTTTTTCTTTTCGCACTTTCACTCTTACGTCCAGGATCAGTTTATTTTCGTCAGATTTTTAAGACTGTCTTTCCACCGTAATCCTTCTAAATTATTTTGTGGAAATTCAGTTTCATTTTTAATTCCTTCCTCACAATACACCGACGTTTCCTCGTCGTAGTTAATTAACCTTTTCAAAGTCATACGAGTGGTGCTAAGAGGAAGAAATTTTCATCCGATACATAATGCCGGTGTCGTTGAATCAATTTCAAGGCTTTGAAGGACACAACGAGAGCGAATACTATCGTCCAACTCGTCAATCTAGACCGAAACCTCAGGAAGAGAAACCATGTCGAGCTTGCACGGATTTCAAGTCGTGGATAGCTGATCCAATTGTGCGCACTTATAAATTTTATTTCTTGTCAAACTCTACCTAGTCGATGTTGTTCTCTTTTACATGTTGTATGTCCATCTTTCTCATACTTTTTCTCTTATTCTTCTAGGGTGATCGCCAGCGAAGTGACTGTCCGCTGAGTAGAAGTGAACTTGGTAAGTCTCTCGATAACATACTGTTATCATAAGTTCGTATTATGGTTGCGTTCATTAAATATTCATTTCGTACGATATAGGTAGAAACACTTGGAGTTTCCTACATACGATGGCCGCCCACTTCCCAGAGAAACCATCAACCGATGACAGCAAAGATATGGCTCAGTTTTTCAGAATATTTTCTCGATTTTATCCGTGTCCTACATGTGCAAGAGACTTCACTAAGCTGTAAGTTTCGACTATAAATCGTCGTTTTCATGTTTAGCGAATGACTTACCCATTATTTTTTGGACACAGGGTCGAAAAACAACCACCGAAAACTGGATCTCAAGCAGAACTGAAACATTGGCTATGTTGGGCTCATAATCAGGTGAATAAAAAACTGGGGAAACCAAAATTCGATTGTTCCAAGTTGGATGAACGATGGAAATACGGATGGAAAGATGGTTCCTGCGATTAGGGTTGTTCAATTGTGTAACAGAACATGTTTCCATTTCAATGAGAGTGTTTCAGCGTCCCGTGAATCGGCGGATCTCAAGCGTAAAGATGAATAAAATCAAGAGCAAGATTATTAGTAATTTTTAGAGTTTCAATTTTTGTAACTGTGACTTGAACAACGGGCAGTAAAATTTGTGATATTATTTCATTCTTTTTAATTTGTTCAGTTGGTGAAGCAAGGAATTCCAATTTCAAAAGCAACTTTATTAAAATCTGAACTATTTCTAATGTAGCGAGTAACGATACATTTTCTTTGCATTCGGTGTCAACTTGGAGAATGGACAATAATTCCTACTAATTTAGAGCTTGAAGGCGTACCGGTGATGGAGTACTTGGAGGTATTTCAAGGTCTACGACAGCTTGCGATTTGGAACAGCAGTTTTAACGGCTGGGTCACCCATGTTTTAGCTCAAATTCGTTGAAAAAGAAAGAAGGAATCCCAATTTTGGATCATCTTTAAATAATTTTTTAATTCTTTCGCACGCTGTTATCAATTTTCCGAACAAAATACGACGGAACGCTTATAGTCAACTTCGGAATTTCTTTGACGCAATTTATTCTTTTACACGCATGAAGAAAACACTATCTAGGGATTGTACAGCTGATTCAAGCAATGCTAATTGTTTATTACCGGTACTCCAAAAATTTTGAAGAATTATATTCGCTGTAAAACTACTCCGTGTTTTCTTTCCGTTTCGGCCGTAGAAACCGGATCACTCTTATAACATTATCATAGCTTATATTCTCCGATTCGAGGACTCACATTCTACATTCTACGTTTTCAGAAGAAAAGAAAGTACAATAGACGATGTTGATATCTGCTGAGGGGTCTCAATTCTTTTTTTCTTTCCAGCTTATCCTTCTGTCTTTGAGACAAAATGCAAATATAAAATTATTACAAACGATTTCATCACAATATATTCGGAGCGGATATTAATAATTCACAAATTTAATCGATTTACAAATAAAATTCGTTTCTTATTCACCGACAATTAATTAGAATAATTATCATACGTAACAATTCCAAACAACAAAGGATAACGTCGATCTCCGCCATACGTAAAGTTTCTTCATCCATTCAGATTCAAATTAACTTTTGGTATTACGTGAAATTGACTTTATCAACCAAACAAGAAACGTCTTCTTCTTGAACTCCCACGATGAGTTCTGTTATTGTGTTCATAAAAGTTCTGACTTTATCATCGGCTGAAAAATTAATCAAGTTTTACAACTCACGTAAAGCATCATTATTTCTATCAGAAGCTATTTTTCAATTCTGATGAAGTATACTCCAATAAGTACAAAAATTCGAACGATTCCCTCCTCCTTACATGATGCAATAAAAGTAAAAACACATAGGTACTTCGGAACTTCGATCAAATAAAGAAACGATGGCGAAAAAAGAGAAGCATTTAGCTGAATTCATGAATCTGAAAAAAAAATCAGATAGAAAACTTTGAAATGAATCATTGAAATTGACTAAAAGGCATGACCTACGAAATTCTCAATTTGAGTTATAATCGCATCGTATTTTAAAATGATTTTAGATCTCCCAGAGGCTAAACTTATCAGAATTGATATTACTATTCGAATATTTCAATGTGATTGATCAACTACTCACAAGCAATATCGATGTGGCTAGCGACTTTATGAACAACGCATCGGGCAAAAGTTTTGAAAACATTTTTATCAGAAATAATGGTTCCATATAACGGTTCTAAATACTTCATAACTTTATTGTGAGCTTCGAACTTCGATTTCTTTTCCTCCGCCACTTTTTCTCGAGCTGGACTCGAAACTTTTTTTTTCAATGTGATACCAATATCTTTCGTCTTCAGATCTTTTTTCTCCGAAGTCTTAGAGGATTTAAGACGATTCATTCCCAAGTACCTTCTACGTTCACTCGATTTGATACTCGTGGAACTCGACACCTGATTAGAAGATTTTTCGGGTGATTTGTGATTTTTTGTAGCTTCGATTTCACTACTGTTCCAGTATTCATCATCGAATATACTGTAGGAATCTACACGCATTTTCTTATGCGATGGTTCTAATTGATTTGCGGGACCCTGTTTACAATCAGACGAATTATCAGAACTAGAACTAATTTTCGGTGTGATCGAAATAGAATCATTGCTGTTTGAATTTCCAGGGAACACAGTCGGTTCAACAGACTTGGGTACGTCCGTAGATTTCCTTCCTTCGGCCGAGCCACTTCCAGAACTCGTAGAGCTATGCGCACTAGGAAACGCGACCTTCTTACAAGATGCTTTGCTGAAATGAACTGAACTCTTTGATATGGTACACACGAGATGAGATATACGCTTTCGTTTAGCTCGCGTATCCGATAGAAACTCTTCATACTTAGAAGGATAAGGAGTATTGGTCGCATCCTCGTCAGAAGACTTCTGTCGGGACGATGAATCCGTAAGCATTAGATTGAAGTGAGAACCCAAATTACGTTTTCTCGTGAACATGTCTTCGCTGTTACTTGCAATCTGAGCAGTTGGACTTTTTGACTCATAATTCGCAGGAACAGCTTCGACTTCTTTCTTTTCGAGACTAGGGGGATCAAAATCAATGTCTTCCGAAACGTTTGAAGCCTCACCGCGCAGGTCTTCTGATACAGTCTCAGAATCATCGTTATTTTCGTTTTCAACGGAATGCGATACAATAGACTCTTGTTGATGCGGGATTGGCTCAGCATTCGTTTCCGAATCACTTGGGTTCTCCGTATGAGCAAAATACGATTTAATTGACTGTTGTTGATACGGACTTCGCTTGAAGCTCGATTTAGCGCCTCTTTTAGTCTTTTTTTCGGCGGTAGCTTTCATAAATTCTGCAGCCGTCATAATGCCATCAGCGGGAAGAGTTTGAGATTCAATTCTCGTTTTGGGTAATAGCTGCGACGCCGGAACAATTGACGGAGAGCTACTTTTGACATCTTCGTTCATTTTCGAAAAAGCCAATTCGCAAAGACCGCCGCTTTTAACGACCTTCTCGGGTGGGGAAAAATCTTTCAACTTCGGTAACAAATTACTCATAACGTTACATTTCTTCAAGTCGGTGATCTGAAAGATGAAATGAAATCATCGAAGAGGATGAGATACGACATTAAAATCGAGTGTATTGAAAAAATTTCATTACCAGCTTAGCCATTGATCTTCGATACATTATGATCACTTTAGAAGACGAAAAAATCTCATACTCGAACTCGATTGCCGCTGCATGCATGTGTTCGGTACGCAAATTATGAACCGGTGGGTCGACAATTCTGCACAGCCTATAATTTTTCTCTAGCTGCTCTTGTAAATTGGCAACTAAACTTTCCCGCATCTAAAAATTTGGGAGTGAAAAATGAGTAAAGACCGACAACGAAAAATGAGATCCTTTGGAGATGGTGATTACACACTTTCAAAGTCAATCCTTTCACTTTTACTCTTGTAGAGGCGGCTGCTCGAATGAGGCTAGATTTAGCTCTAATTTCTTCTTCCGCCTTATCGTCGTCCTTCGTATTATTTCCTGATTTCCTCAAATGAAATTGTAATCGAATTTCCTTCTGAAGTTGTGCGTCTTTCTGATGCCCGCTAGGACCTTCTTCATCACTATTATCGTTTTCATAACGTTCTCTAAAACACGAGTCAACCTTATTGAACTCAGTAAAGATTACGTCTCCCTGAATTTATGTTTCAGTTCACTCACATATTTTGCTTCCGACGTCCACCACCATACAAGTCCTCATCATCTGCTGCTATGCTCGAAACAGATCGAGGCGTCGTGTAATAATCCACATTTCCATAATTAAAAGCATTTAGCTGCTGCTCTACAAACTTCAGATTACTACATACATCACATTTACTTTCACATTTTGGCGGTTTGTCCCCGAAAAAATCTGCGAAAACTGCATGTCTGCACCTAGAAACGGATGCATCGAACAGTGGCCTTGAAAGCAGTGAATCATCAAATTGAAAAAACTTACTTAACATCTTCACAATATTTAACCATTTCGTAGAACGATTTCAGCGCCACCTTTGCGTTCTCTTTTTTCTTTTCATTTTTAGCGCTAGTGAATTCCTTACGTATAATAAATTCGAGAGAACTTTTTGATGATTTCGAATGGTAGATACGACATCGAGAAAGGTTCCCGTCACGTCCAGCCCTACCAGATTCTTGATAATAAGCTGGAATACTTGACGGAATTCCCCAATGGATGACAAATCTAGATGAATGGTAAATATTAAAAATAAACATATTTTCAAATAGGCACACAAAAACTACTACAAATGACCGTCCACAATACGAGACCAATCACTCACCTCACAGTGGCTTTATCAACTCCCATTCCAAAACTGATCGTGGCACTGATGGTTTCAAATTCTCCGTTCATCCAAGCGTTCTGTACTTCGCCTCTCTCATGATTTTTCAGTCCTACAAAAGTATGACAAAGTTAAGGAAATTGTTATGATAAATTTTTGTTTTTCATAAGAACACGCTCTACCTGCATGATAAGCCAGGGTACGAACGCCTCTACCTGACAGTTCTCTAGCTACTGACTCAGTTTCCTCTCTTGTACGACAATATATAATACCACAGCTTCTTTTATTCTATAGAAATGACAATTGAAAGTTAGGAAGAACTTTGGGAATATTTTTCTTGGAATAGGACTGATCGCTGTTTCAATAACTAAATTTGTTCTGAGCACTCTATTATCTCAAAACTTCTATGCTCATAACTTCTGATAAATGTTCCCTTTATTAAATTATAAAACCACTCACTTGGGGCAGAGATTCATCTTCTCGGTTATTTAGGCACGTTTTTATGAAATCCGTCAAGTGACTGTAGGAATTTTTCAAGGTATCTTGAAAAATTACATCATAAAACAAATTTTCTCTGAAGCAAGGAGTTTTGAAAGTGAGCACCGGCTCTTTTAACCTCAACTGGGCCTTGATATCTTTGACAACCTGAAAATAATTACATTTTTAGTATCTCTACACCAAAAATGTAAAATTAAATTTCAACTTCTTTTATTTTTTTTTATAAAGAAAGTCGCAAAGATTCGCACATTTTTATTAGCAGTAGCAGTCAGAGCGACCCACGGTATATCCAAATACTGCTCTCGTAGGGCTCCCAATTTCAAATAATCCGGACGAAAATCGTGTCCCCATTGGCTAACGCAATGAGCTTCATCGACGATAATGTACGAAACTTTATCAAATTTGATCATATCAGCTAACAAACTCTGTAATAATAAACAACGAAATATTTTTTAGTAATCCACTTATAGATAAAGTTCGACATTTAAAGTCAACTTACCAAGTGTGCAAAGTAAAATTTCGTGAAATTCAAAGGTGAAAAGAATAAAGATTCAAAGTTTAAAGGAATATGAAGTTCGGAAATTCAATCACGAAAAGTACAAAAAATGGTTTGAAAATTCGAGTTTTAGACGGAATAAAAAATTAAAAAGATAAACATATAGAATATTTTCTCTGATATTCTTAATCGAAGTAACCCATTTACGTTAATTACTGATGTACCTTGAAAGAGGAGGTAGCAGCTTGCTCCGGAGTGATGTACAATAATTTAATACTCGGTTTGACACATTTAAGATCAGAGACTACGCGTTGACGATCAGCCGTGCCCATTTTACTGTTCAACGAGTCCGCGACAATTTTTAATCTCTGAAGATGGTCTATTTGATCCTGATGAGAAAAAATACTTCGTACAAAAAATGCTACTAATATTTACGGCAGGTCTGCGATACAAACCTTTATTAAGGCGATTAATGGTGAGAAAACTATGGCCACTTTGAACTCTTGCAATAAGGCAGGTAACTGGAAACAAAGTGATTTACCGGACCCAGTTGGCATAGAAATGAAGACGTCTTTACGTCCTGATCATGTAACAGATTTAACGAGAATTAGCACGGACGAGACAGCCAGTCGAGCTGTTATCGTAGATTATATTCAATATTCCTTACTCTCACACACAGCTTTGATAGCATTCTCTTGCAGTTGACTCTTGAAAGAATCAAAGTTGAAGAATTTCTTCAAGTTTTCCCTCAGATCTTCAATTTTGGTGGTCATTTTCGTTTTTATATCAATTCAGCTTGAGGATATTCAGTTCATAGTTGTATTTTGACATATTGGTTCATCAATCAACTGAAGATTTGTCTGTAACATAATGGGATGAATTATGAAATGAAGAATGATGAGTTTTAGGAAATACTAAGGTACATTCCCCTATAATATATCTTCTAATTCTACAGGATGAAATTACCTCAGTCTCTTCATCGAAAGAGCCATACATAGGAATTCCGTTGTCCATAATGGAAAAACAATGACGAACAAGGCGAGACACGTTACCAGCATAACATGACAATCCGAAATCCTGTACAAAAAAGTGAAACTAGGTAATGAAGTTTCGAAATATTGCCGAATATCCTTATCAGTCCCTTCATAAATAAAATTTCGTACTTCTTGATAATAAGCTGTCAGCTGTGTCTGTGTGCGACTACGCGTGTGTATTCGATTTTCGATTATCGAACGAGACCATCGATTCAAAACGATATTCAATTTTAGGATCCCTTTGCGAGTCAAAACCAGGGACCCTGGTCAAAACCCGAGTCCCAGTCCCAGAATGTTGTAGGCAAAAATTACTTATTTCCGAAAAGGATTTGCACGGACAGAATATTTTATGTACTCAGCTCTTCGCCTCATTTTGATTGCCAGTCGATTCCAATCAACATCCCCTCAGGCTTTTGCTTTAATAAGAACTGAGATGGAATCTGTATAGGAATATGCTATTCGAAAAAGAAATTAAGTACCCCTTATTCAGAAACAATCCCAGAACCACTGAGATTCAAGAAAAGCAATCAACTGCCCTTCTAATTAGTCCTCCTTGATTGTTCCCTCACCAAGATGTAGAATGGAGCTAGTATAAATAATACGCACATTCTCGCGCCATTTTATAAGTTGAAAAAATTACTATATTTCGTCACCCTCTTATATCACCATTCAATTTCGGTGTTCTTTTTCTTATTCGATGCCTATCGCTCTAGTTGTACCACATTTTCTCAATGAATTAGGAGCCAACTAGGCGAAAACTGGTGAGGTGACGAGAATATAAGTGCACCTACTCTGAGTATTCGAATTATTCATCGCATAAAAAATGAAAATTATAGTTTCAGTGGATAGAATGATTTTCGAAATGAATAATTATAAGGAAGAGAAAAAGATAATGAATGAAAGAATGAATTATTAAAAATTGTGAATATTTTAGCTATACCCGTTGAAATAAAGCGAATAAGCGATGAGAACACAACAATGAAATCGAGTGTCTTAACGTTAGAATATTCACAAATTAACGCCACATTTGCCACAATTTTTTAAAATAAAATAACGTTAATTTAAAATGACTTGGATGATAGGAAAATCCTCTTTTTACTAAATAAAATAGATGCATTTTTTTTTTTTGCTTATTTATAGTCTATTAGGTTTGACTACATGATCTTTAAATAGTGAAATATTTAATAGGTAATACAAATTTTTCATTAATGCAGGAATAACTTACAGAAAATTAAGCGGGCCGGTCTTCGACTATACAAACTACCGCAGTGAATGGGAGCATTTACTGGTAGTTTATATAGTCAAAGGGGCCGGCAAGGATAGATCAGCTCAATCCATCCAGTAGAACTATGATTGTATAGAAGTTGCTGACAAACTCGGATATGTTTCTCAAAACCGAAGTCCGCGAGAGGTTAGTCAATATTTGTGGATAAAAAGCTTAAATTTAGGAAAAAAATAAGTCTGATTTGACCATCCGCAGTAGATGCCACTGACAAACTTGGATAACTTCTACTATTTCTCCTCAATACCAAGTCAAATTCCATTGTTTATTTTTTTTTATTTATTTTTTTTTTTATTAATAAAAAGTACCTTATTGGGAAGAAATTTTTTCCTAAAAAACCGTGTTCTAATTCTCTCAACACGGAAGGTGTATTACTTTCTAGAATTTTTCGTCCTTCAATTTAGTTTTTGATAGAACTAAAATTTCTTTCGACCGCAATAGAATTATTTTATCTTGCATCCTTTCATTGACTCGGTCATTAAACTTCTAAATTTATTTTAAGAACTCATTTTTCAATTGTTAAATTTTTTTTTCTTCTTCATTGTTCATTCACTCTATTTTATCGAGCAATTGAATGATACGTGCCCATAAATATTTCAGAATTTAAAAAAAAAAAAAATTAAAAAAATGCGCGTTTTTAGTGCTTTTACAAACTCACGACCAGAATGTTATTCAATTTCCGACCATAATTACGTAATTTCTGACCAAAATAAACGAATTTTAGGAATAAAACTCATCAAGACAAAAATCCTAACGAATTTTTAATCAAAATTTAAAATTTTTCAATTTTGGACTAGATTATAATATTTCAGTATTTTTTCACCAAAATTACCCAATTTCAAGCAAAATTCAGCAATTTTTTGTTCAAAATTCCGTGATTTTAGACAAATTTTTGGCCTTGTTCGGCTCTCAACCCTGTGTTTGACACTTTTCGGCAAAATGTAATTTTTTTTACAGGCCCCTTTTACCCCTAAAACAAACTTCTATCAAATCTATATGCTTTCTAAGCTTCCTCACCCTTACCAAAATAATTCGTCAAATGCCGAGGAATCCGGGCTCTGGTAATAAGATCGTATAATTATATAAGATATGTTAATCGGAAGACGTTCTGAAAGTATTTCACAGGATGATTTCGTTAGTGGAAGCCTATCATAATCTGTGATGAAGAAAACATTATAGTTCGAGAGGTAATTTCACTTGATAAATTCTAGAACTCACTCAATTCATCCAATAAAATTGCCAAAAATTTCACCATTGCTTGTAGATCTCGTTTGTTTAGAATTTAGTGTAGCAGTATTTAAAAATAATAACGTCTTACGTTTTTCGAAAATTTACTAATGAAGTTCAAGGTTTGTCTTTCGTGAACCTTCGAGACCAACACACACAGGCCATAAAGCTAGAAGCAACTGAATAGCATGGAAGAAGATAGGCCTAGTAGCGCTTCCTGGCGGTGAAAAGCGTAACTCCATTTTTTTATCGATATTTGAAGTTCGGCTCTATCGAAAAAGCATCGTTCGACGTTCGTAGTTTTGCGTTCTGCCTGTTCCGTCTCGTCTCCTGTTTCCTCCTCCTTCATGAAGCTTTTCGTATTCCTGAACTTTCGATAACACTACGCAGAGCGAGAATTGACTTTTTCATAAAGTCATAGAGAGAAACCTATGCAGTTTGCATTATTTTATTCGGATGTACCTGTGCGCGTGTTTATATTTTTCCAAATTATATTGTTCAATCTTCGCTAAAATTCGTTTGTTTATTATAGTTTCGTGATCTTATCTCATTCGTTGCGAATCGAAATTCCGAATTTCAGTGTCAAATATCGAATTCTGTAACGCGAAGGAAACGTAAGTGTGAAACTGCTGAAGAATATCTTAACATAGTAACCTAATTTTATGAAATTCTATCGACACAGTTGTCTAGAACACATTTGCGTCCCACATCTGTACCAAATCTCGTCTCTTGAGAAATTTTTCCAGTATGGGCGTTTCAAAAGCTACAATTCACCTCCATCGTGATAACTTACCTTCTTTTTTTTTGCGAAGAATCGTTTAGTTCGAGATTTGTGGACAAAAGGGCGCGGGTGTTCACCCGCAAGAAGGTTCAGAAAGTATTTGTTTTTGTATTTTAAGCGTTTCGAACGACGTCATCCTTCTATTTTGCATTGATAACAGGCGTTCGCTCTCAAATAAATTGTGTTTGTTTTTACAATCGCTTTGAAAAGTAGGTGGTATGCATGAAAAATGTCGTGGGCAGTTCATAATTGACTTTTGCAGCTCGACATACTCGAATGTTGTTTTATTCTACTCGTCGACTGTTATCACTAAAAAATTTCAATGTACTTTTTTTGCGAAGATGAGCCCCTTTGCATTTCCTTATTAGTCTTTAATATTGGAGTCGTCTTGTTTTTTACAGTTTTCTTAAATCATCGTGGATACGGCGAACTTCCAGAATCAATCGTCGAGATCCGAAAATAATGAACAAGCATCAGAAATAGCCTCAAGACTCGACAGCGATGCTACTCGCGGACGCAAAAATGCCTCGGGGGAGAATTTTTCGATTGCCGCTCAACCCTCAACATTACGTGTACCTGAAAAGAATCAGAAGATAGTCGAGTCGACAGTGCGCAAATCTAGTAATAATTATTCCGAGTCCGGTTTCGTAATGTGTTCCTTATCCGATGGAGCTAGTAATCTCAGCGATGAGACAAGTTTGTCGACTGTCGTTTGTGCCTCCGCCGAGCTATCCACTTCAAAATCAAACGAATACGTGAATTTGGCTAGTGGAAAAAGCTTTCTTAAAGTAGATCTGAAAAGCGCAATTTACAGTCGCGGCTATCTCTCAATATGGGTGAAAATAACCTATAAAATTCACGAAAAGGCTTCAGACGCTGATTGGATCGGATTGTATTATATCGGTGAGTGGAATATTCATACTTGTTTGTTTTATGATGAATGTCCCTTTAACAAGGTTTGTTGAGAGAATATTTTTATTGAAGAAAAAAATGTGAGGGTGTTCGAAGTCGCTAGAAAATATATCTCGCATCATTTAAGCTTGGGTCTTGTTCCTCTGCATCCACTGATGATTTCATAACAACTCTTTATAAATCATATTCGCCCTTGATTTATTTGAAAACTCTTGAGGTACTCCGAGCTCTTCATGAATTAAAATTTCATTTGGATCAAATCCAGATTAAACGTTTCGAAATGCGATTCAACCCTTTTTTTTTTGAAAAAAATTGTTTATTCTTTTGCTCGCTCCTGGCGCTTTTACGCTATCTTCTCGTTTGTTTTCTTTTTCATTTCCTGTCTATGAATAAAATATTCGTTTTCTCGGGTGGGTGTATCCTACGTGTTGGTGTATGCATTTGAGATGAGAAGATGTTATTTAGTCAGTACTGAATACGTCGTCATTCTCGACGCTGTAACTTTTGAATGAAAGTCAATATAGCTCGAGTTAGTTTTGTAGAATAAACTGGAGGAAAATCAATGAAAGATTTTTTTCTGCGATCTGCTATTCTCCGTTTTTTGAATGTTGACATGTTCGGAAAGTTTTGCGCGCTCTTGAATGAAATAAGCATTTATTCAGAAGTGAGCCTAGTTCTGCGAGGACAATTCGTATAGTTGCAATTTTTCAGGTGGGATTATCGAGTGCGATGAATGTTTTAGCAGTTTTTGTGGATCCTTATCAGCTAGTGTGAGAGTTGAATTACTATCGGATTGAAAGTTACTCTACTCAGCTTTTATTTACGATTGTGGTCTTTCATTTGTGGTCTAACGGTCTTCGTTGAATAGTTTTCAATTTTTCGTAAACGAACGGTTCTTCAAGAAGAAAACTTCATTTTACTTCATGGAAATTTGGATCATAATGGAAGAGATTTGAACAATGAATTAAGAAAGGATTACTGAATCGGAATTTCGAACTACTTATGACCATTTTTTTTTAAATTTTGTATCTGGGATATTGTATTGTTGGTCATCTGGCTCTAGGGATCCTGAAACAAAAAAAAAGGATAAAAACGAAGAAAAATTTTCCAAGATTGTAGCATTGTACGAGTCAAGTATGGACCTTATATTAATTTGACTAAAGTTAAGGAATATGAATTTTGTAATGATATGACTGCTCCATGTTGAAGGGATCATTTATGAGTCCTAAAGATGAGAATAATTCTCAGAAAAAGGCAATGTTTCGTGAAAGATGGAAGAAAAAGTAAAGAAGAATAATTTGAAAGGAACTTGAGCAAAACTCAAACAGCACTCGCATTCTTAGTTCACAGTCATCTCCGGCAAATCGTGTAGGCAACCTGTCTGTCATAACTCGAGTTCGTACTCTGTCTCAAATAAGAGGTGTCTCACAAACAGGATGTGCCGATATAAAAAGTGAAATTGCCAAGGTGTAATTCAGTAGTATCTAGGATAGTAGCGCAATCAAGTTGGATTTTCATTTCATTAGTTGAATAGCAGGTTCGAGCTCGTACGTCCTTCAGTTTTTTATTCTAAGCAGGAAGTCTGGACGTAACTTCCGAATGGCTTAATGAGAACCCTTCAGTGTTAGAGGCTCTGGAGTAGTCACACTGTATGCAAGATACATTTTTCTTTTCAATTTCAAGCTTATACCGAATCTTACTACGAGCTAATAGGATAGATTCGCATCATGTGTCAGAGCCTCTACCATCATTCTCGAGCCATTCCACTTCTTCAAATTGCATATTCATGAATGTTTCAAATTTTTATATCTTCTCAAGTCCGTGTTCAAGTTTTTCTATTACAAGTCCTGAAGTCCTGTGGCCTAGCCGAGACTGGAGGAAGGCAGAAAATTGATTGGGTTGTTTAGGTTGACAACTATAAACACCACTACCACACGCAAACAATCTCTTGTGACCACAAAATCAGTGACGTAGATACGATTTTCTCTTGGGGTGATTGTTTTCATGGAGGGGAGGGGAGGGATATTTTTTAAAATTTTTCCTCATGTACGCAAAACGTAGACAACATCACTGCATTGAATGGAAAAAAGACACTAAAAAATTTGAGGCCATTGCAGGTTTGCAATGGCAGCGGGGAACCCGGGACCTCCCGCGCTCGCGATGACGTTGGCGCGAAAATGCCCCCTCAGAAAATGAGTTGACTGGGCTTTCTCAGTATACCGCATGCTAGGCTTGATATAATGAAGGCTGGAAATTGAAATTTTTTCAAGTCCCTAAAGTAGGTCAAGGTCAAGGTCATTGGTGACGTCATAAAGCATCCCGGCTGGAAGTTGAAATCCTTTGAAGTTCCTAAATTAGGTCAAGGTCAAGGTCATTGATGACGTCATAAAGCATCCCGGCTGGAAGTTGAAATCCTTTGAAGTCCCTAAAGTAGGTCAAGGTCAAGGTCATTGATGACGTCATAAAGCATCCCGGCTGGAAGTTGAAATTTTTCAAAGTCCCTGAAGTAGGTCAAGGTCATTGATGACGTCATATAGCGCCGAGTGTCACGTCACGCAGTTCATAGGAACTCCCGGACGCGGACGTTTTCTGAGGATGTAATCCCCCTAACAAAATGGATGGTGAGTTACCCGCTAAATAATTGCGATGGAGGATATATCCCCCCTCTCCCTCTTATCTACGCCACTGCACAAAATTGATGGAGAGTTTCCAGCATAATTTGCGAGTTGAAGCCTCGTACAGCCTTCAGTATACTAAACTTGAAAAAGTCTAAATTTTCTCAAGTGCCAAATGTAGGTCAAGGTCTCGATTTCGTACAGAAGGTCGAAATCATAGCTTATCATAGACCTAGTATGGCCTTTTTTTCTTACATAGTTCATTCATTTGCTGACGCATCATACACTATTGGAAAATCGCGAGTATGCTTATAATGGACTCTCCCAAATAATGAACTTGAAAAATTTTTTGAAGATTTTTTTTTTGGGGAGTTGAAGGGAGGTTAGGATGGGAGAACGTCAAGGAGGTCCTAAGGTTAGCCGAAGGTCGTGGCCGTCTTCTCAACCTCAGGTTAAGCAAGTGTTGCATTTCACTCACCCCGAGGGTTTGGAGGTGACATTGACTTGCCCTTCAGGTTCGCCCCAGTGATACCCCTGGAGAGGGCGATCAATTTATGCAGTTTGTTCTTCAATACTGTAGGTAGTCGACATTCAAGAACAGGACCTCCAATACATATCTTTGTAGCATTGATACGTATTTTGGTACTCTGAGCATGCTGTTTAGAGGAGCATTGGTTTATAACTGTACTTTGAAAGTGGAGTACTCTACCTTCCACCGTCAGTCACAGTTTCATGCACAGGTATGAAGTTTTTGGTACGTCCGTGTCAGTCCTGCGGTTCTTTGCCGTGATACTGTGTGTTAATGTTCTCCTTATGCAGCAACTGACAATGTCTTACCCACACTACTCAATGGTTCTAGGACTCCCATTACACCTCCGCACATATCAAACATTGCAGTACAATATCAAAACCTAGTATGGCCTAGTATCCTGTATGTCTGTCTACAGTATAATAAAAGTGGTCAAGGTCAATTATATAGCCTTGTATACTGAAGTAGGGGAGGACATACAAGTCTTTACAGTGGGTCAAGGTCATTGATGACGTCATCAAACGTGACAGATAGTCGTGACGATTTTGCCAGGAATAGCCCCAGTTAAAAAACTTCGAAGGAACCGTCACCAACCCGTGACGGTTTTTCTTAGAGTAGTGTCCACTGAAATTAATTTTCACAACGAGTCGTTGATTTTCTATTTTCGAGCCTTCTAGTGACCTCTAGGCCTGTTTACGACGCTCACATACCGTATTTCCTTAGTGCAACTAGGAAGAGGAGAGTCGCGCGCCGGGAGTTGAAATTTGTTCGAGCTATGTAAGATAGAAGGAGGGAACTCAGAACAATTTCGAATATCAAGCTAAAGCTGATAAGGGAAACTTGGACAAATTACGACTTTTGAGCATAGGAGGGAGCCGGAAAAATGTCGACCTTCGAGCTTAAACTCTTAATGTGGTGAGGAACAGAGTTTAATCTTCATTCACAAAATATGAACCTGGAGACTCTCACAAAACAGGTTCCCTGTATTAACCCGATTAATGAAGGCAATTCCGAGCAGCTAGCAAAAAAGGTTGCGAGTTTTTTAGGACTTTTTCCCAAATCTGGGGAGCCAGTGATTTCTGGCTCCGGCTCCAGCTCCTGGCTCCTCGAAAATCAAAGAGCGGAGCGGAGCCAGGAGGCTGGACCTTCGGAGCGGAGCCGGAGCCGGAGCTGAAGCTCTTGATCTTGAGAGAGAAGCTATCAGAAAAGAAAGAAGAGCTGGCTCGGAGCCAGCTCCGGCTCCTGGCTCCAGTTTCTCAAAGTGCGAAGTGGAGCCAAAGAACTGGATTTTTGCAACGGAGCCGGAGCAAGCTGAAGCTCTTGATCTTCTGAGCGGAGCCTCAAACAAGCAGAGCTAATATTATTAACTTCGCCCATATCACGCCATTGTCAGTCCTCTTTTATCATTATCCATGAATATGAAATAGTTTCCGGTTCTTCTCTCTCTCTCTCTCTCTCTCACCAATTGGGTTGTTTTTACTTCAAGCTTTAAGCCTTATGGTTTTGGATTTTGAAATTTATCGAATTTTTCCTTTTTTTTTTTTTTTTGTCATTTTGACTGAAGACTGAAGAGCAGCTCCTAAGCTCCTCGAAAAGGAAAGAGCGAAGCAGCTCTCAAAGAACTGAGGAGCTGATCAAAAGAACGGAGTTTTTGGCTCTTTTCAAGATCAAATTATGGCTCCGGCTCCTCAAAATTTAGGGAGCGAGCTCCCCAGGCTTGTTTTTTCCTAGACTTTATCAAATGAAGGGTACAGGGGAAGAAGGGGCTTTGTCCAAACGTAACGAGCAGGACAATTGGATCGTTTGCACCTCTCCGAAGAAACCATTTCTTCATCTCGTTACGTTTGGACAAAGCCCCTTCTTCCCCTTTACCCTTCAAATTATGTGCAAAGACAAATAAAATTTGTCCATTTTCTCACATCAAAGAGACATGCAGCTCATAAATTGCCATCTTTGGGATATCTAGAGGTTTTACAGAGTGCCCCTCTCTCTAGAGTTCTCAATTCATCAATTCAGACCTGATTTCAAGAGAAGAATTTCAATGCACAAAAATCAATCTGGAGATACGGATCTTCCCCAAGATGCAGGGAGACCCATATCTCCAGATTGTTAAGTAATTGTTTATATCCATTTCTTACAACCAGATCCCGATTTTATGTTGACTTTTGTCCAGCTGAATTTACTTTAAGGTGTAGTCCATCAAACCTATTGTAAATGTATAAGGCAGCATTAGGCATTGATCTTCTTTTCCCCCCCAACTCATTGAAGTGTAATTCATTTCTCGCGTAAAATCTGTACAATTCATTTCCCGGAAACTCAAGTACTAAGTTAAAAATCCTTCTTCTTGTTATTATATTCGATATTTACTCTAGGAAACGAGGTTCGAATCCTTGGAATGCGAAATCGTTTCAAGTATTTCGAAATGTTCGTCTTGATAAGTACCTCGATGGACCGTCAAGTATCCCGTTTTCTCTTCACTTCTTTTTTTTTTTCTTTTTCTGAATTATCGATCTTCGAAGACAAAAGAACAGCTTACTGATTCATTGTACGTATACCTGGTACTCTATCGGATGTACCGTTGTGGGAAAATCAGTTCTCCGTATTGTTGGCTTAATTTAATAAAGAAGCGAATTTCTTGTTGGCAACTAAGAATACGCGGAGAAAAAACTCTTCTCGTCGTATTTTTTTTCTTTTGAGAACGTTATCATCTCGTTTCCTCGTTTATCTTCCCTGCGCTCGAACGTAATTGCAAAATGACGAACAGCTTTCCGTTTCTCAAGACCGGATGTGCGGTTCAGTAACAAATTTCAAAATAAGAGTTGCATGCTAACGCTATACAGAGTACGGCCTGCGTGGTAAATCGTAAATTATTATCGCCAACTAATGACATTCGGCTCTTTTTTCTAATTTTATATGTGTTTTTTTTTTTTTTACTATAATAAATCAGCGAGCTAATACTTTTCACGTTAATGGAATACATTCATCATCGAAATTCCTCAAAAATTACTTCGCTTATATACTCAGGGTGATATTTGGCACAAATATTTTCGAAGTACACGAGAGTATCTAATTATGATGTGAACAGGAAATTTGGGCGTTTCGTTTCTGAGTCCTGTGATTACTCGGACCAAACGGAGGACGATCTCCGAAAATAGTAACCGCGTTATCTCGCGCGATCGATTCTCTATCGCCAAAATAAACTCGCCCATTTTATTTCGACTCAATTTCTTCGAGGCGACTCTAAAACTAAAAAGTTTTTTTGGCCTGTCTCCTGTTCAGTCAGAATAAATGATAAACTTATCGGAGGATGAAATATTTTACGATTTAAACACAGTATTTTGTTCGTCGTCGTCATAAATTTCCCTTCTATTTTGATAAACACAAAGTTACGAAAAGCGTGGGTGAGAATGCGTTTGACTGGGTGCCAAGAAAATTTTCGACAAAAATGAATTTTACGCAGAATGTGTGTGTATGGTACATACGATATGAAACGAAAAATGTGTTCCGAGTCCTATAATCGAATTAAAGGGGGAAAGAAAATAACAGTTTTTCATAAATCGCGTAAATACGTATGTTCTTTGCGAGCAAGGCTGACTGAAACGAGTTTTAGTCAGGAAGTTGTAAAACAGAAAAGAAAATCAGCAATATTTCTAATGATGATGATGGTGTCGTAACGGAAGGAATTAAAATGGACACCGCTTTCAAATTGAGCGGAATCAGATCATCTATTATTGCCCTTCGTAGTTTGTGCGCTTTTTCTGCAAAATGTGAAAGATCAATGCTGATCGCGATTTGTCGGAATATTTTGTTCCTTGTTAATGAAAGTCAGTCGTCATATAGGATGTAGAAGAATGCGTCGCGTCGCCGGATGCTGGAAACTTATCAAATATAATCCTTCTTGAAAGCTGTCCTTGAATGAAGATTCAGTCGTTAATCTAAATAATACGAGTTATCGAGTCGTCGAATTTGAATTGGGAATGAAAAGTATCAGAAGTTATGCATGAAGCGTACTTACGTCAATTTATACATTCAACATCCGGGTTTCAACCTATACCATATTATCATAAACGTCTGACTTTGCTTTAGACGTTTTGCTTCACGACGCAGGAGAGTTTCCCTGAATGTGCTCCGATTTATTTTAGCGGTTTCTGGGAGTCAAAACTCAAAGTATGGTTTATTCTCGTTTTTCATTGACGCTTTGATGTAAGTAATGTGCCAGCGCATGGAATGTTTTTCTTTTTTTCTTTGCTTTTATTAACGATCGACGCAACTGCTGATAAAAGTCATCAGTTCGAATAATATGAAAAAGAATTTTTGGAGTAGCCAAACGATTGGAGATCATGTTTCATGTTGGTCGTGTAATTGGAATATAAAGAACGAATATTTATGTGCTTGGTAATCTGTGTTATCTGTAGTATACTTCAGTACCCACTAGAATGGTTGCCTTTCCCTTTTGAGGGCTCAGTCGCTCTCGGTTTAGTATAAATTGGTCTCGAATGGAGGGGGGAGGGGGAGAGGCTCACAAAATTGACGGATTTTACCGGAGTTCTGAACGTGGTTGAAGGTAGAGTAAAGACATGAAATTAGAGGCCATTGCACGTTTGCAATGGCAGCGGAAAACCCGCAACCTCCCGCGCTCGCGATCACGTTGGCTCGAAAATGCCCCCTCAGAAAATGAGTTGACTGGGCTTTCTCAGTATACTGCATGCTAGGCTTGATATAATGAAGGCTGGAAATTGAAATTTTTCAAAGTCCTTCAAGTAGGTCAAGGTCATTGATGATGTCATAAAGCGCCACACGTCACTCAGTTCACAGAAACTCCCGGACGCGGACGGGTTTTAAATATGCCAGAAATGGTAATGACCTAGAAATCGAAGTTATGGGAAAAAGTGGGTGGAACGCTGGAAGTCAAGGGGAGTAGGAAAAAGGGAGTGCGTTGGCTACAGAAAAAGTGAGAAGGATTTCTTGACGTTGCCAAAAATATAAAGATAATATTTCATGTCTTTTCGCCAGTCTTCTTAAGCTCTTCATCGTTCCAAAATATCCAAAATTTCCAACTTCTTGTTCTAGTATAAGTCAACTTTGGAGTATTTTAGGCTGACTACTTCCTGGGACCAACGAGCAGACTGGGCCTTACTCGCCCCGCTCGTTTGTCCCGCTTCATGATCCAGTACATGTCTATTTTAGTATTATTTCAAGCTGATGAGATTACTGGGACTCACTCGCTCCGCGCGTTTGTCCCGCTTCTTGGTCCGGTACAAGTCCACTTTAGTATATTTCAAGCTGATGAGGTTACTGTGACTCACTCGCTCCGCTCGTTATTTTATTGTATTTTTACCCAGGGGGGAGTACTGGCAGATTTTTGGATGACCTCCCAGGTAATTCGAGGTTTATTTTATTTTATTTTAATTTAGTTTTATTTCATTTTAATTTAATAATTTTATTTTATTTTATTTCAATTTAATTTAATTTTAATTCAATTCAATTTAATTTAATTTCAATTTCATTTAATTTAATATCATTTTAATTTCATTTTAATTTCATTTAATTCAATTTTATTCCATTTTAATTTAATTCAATTTAATTTATTTCAATTTTTATTTTATTTCATTTTATTTCATTTTTATTTCATTTTTACCCGGGGGGGGGGTGGGGTGGTACTCGCAGATTTCTGGATGACCTCCCAGGTGATTCGAGGTTTATTTTATTCTATTTTATTTTAATTTTATTTCATTTTAGTTTTATTTTATTTTATTCTATGTTATTTTATTTTATTTTAACCTAATTTAATTTAATTTACTTTCATTTTTATTTCATTTTTACCCAGGGGGTGGTACTCGCAGATTTCTGGATGACCTCCCAGGTAATTCGAGGTTTATTTTATTTTATTTTATTTTAATTTAGTTTTATTTCCATTTAATTTAATAATTTTATTTTATTTTATTTCAATTTATTTCATTTCAATTTAATTTAATTTTAATTCAATTCATTTCAATTTAATTTAATTTTAATTCAATTCAATCTAATTTAATTTTAATTTAATTTAATTTAATATTATTTTAATTTCATTTTAATTTCATTTAATTCAATTTTATTCCATTTTAATTTAATTCAATTTTATTTTATTTTATTTCAATTCATTTAATTTCAATTTAATTTAATTTCAATTCATTTTATTTCAATTCATTTAATTTCAATTTAATTTAATTCAATTTAATTTAATTCAATTTTTATTTTATTTCATTTTAACCTAATTTTATTTTATTTTATTTCATTTTTATTTCATTTTTACCCGGGGGGTGGTACTCGCAGATTTCTGGATGACCTCCCAGGTGATTCGAGGTTTATTTTATTTTATTTTATTTTATTTTAGTTTTATTTTTTTCAATTTATTAATTTTATTTTATTTTATTTCAATTTATTTCATTTCAATTTAATTCAATTTTATTTTATTTTATTTCAATTCATTCAATTTCAATTTAATTTAATTTAATTTCAATTCATTTAATTTCAATTTAATTTAATTCAATTTAATTCAATTCAATTTTTATTTTATTTTATTTTAACCTAATTTAATTTAATTTAATTTTATTTTTATTTCATTTTTACTCGGGGGGGTGGTACTCGCAGATTTCTAGATGACCTCCCAGGTAATTCGAGGTTTATTTTATTCTATTTTATTTTATTTTATTTTTATTTTATTTTATTTTATTTTAATCTAATATTTAATTTTATTTAATTTAATTTTATTTTATTTTTACCCAGGGGGTGGTACTCGCAGATTTCTGGATAACCTCCCAGGTAACGCACAAAAATTTTTTCAAGTCCATTAATAGGGGGAGGGGAGGGGGGGTTGGTACTGGCAAATTTTCGGAAGTGCATATGGTGTCAAAAAAGACATGAAACATGTCAAAAGTCTAATGACTATCAAATTATCTGCATGGCGGTAGTCGCATCACAGAGGGGTATGGAGGTGAAGGAGGGGATGGAGTTAGGTGTGGCCAATCCTGAAATGGGAGAGAATGACTTCATTATGGAGTTCTGTTTGGTAGGAAATTGTTCTAAGTTTGTTTCGGGGTTGGTGTTTCCATAGAAGATGTCAAGAATCTAGAATTAAGGAACATTGAAAATTGATGTTGTTTGAGAGATCGTATGCTGGTGAAGGTGAGAGTTCGGTGATTTCAGATGAATGGCTACGCGATCAATTTTCTCCTGTCGAGGATAGCCGATGTGACTCGGGATCCAAGTGAAGATATTGATAATTAGAGCCTGGAGAATGATGAGTAGGCGTTGTGTGATGTGGTCGTTTGAGTGGGAATTCGTTTAAGATAAGAAACAGGGAATTGAGTGAGATAGTAAGATATACAGTTGAGTCCGAGAGGGCGCTGGGTAAGCTGTGACAAAAATGAATCAATAGCGCTTAGTCCGGCAGTGAATACATCGCGATCTGAGTTTCTCACGCGTTTAACCGAGCTATCTGTGTAATATAATCTTATATCACCATCCAGCTATAAGGATAGACCACTGGCCCGTTCCGCTCAACTCGTGCAGCCACCAAGCGATGTCCCTTCCTCTCTTTCCGGTCGGTTGGTATTGACTATTCCAGTACTCTTCTTGGTAGTCTGTCCTCACGCATCCGTTCCACGTGTTCTCTCCTTTTTCCTCCTTAGTTTCTATCTTTTTGGTATTCAATGTTCCCCCTAACTTCTCTAGAATCATTGGCTTCTTCACTTTATCGAGTAGGGGGTATCCCGCAGTACTTGCCATGAACCTATTTTCCTCGATTGGATCTTTCTCATTGTTGTCTCTTTTGGAGAGCAGGTTCTTCGGTAGAGGGTGTGATCCTGTTTTGGTACATCTATGGGAGCAATCCTGACAGTAGAAAAAAGAAAGCCACGGAGGAATGACCATCTCATGAGAGGCAAAGATTGAGTTCAGGGAGGTAAATGGAGTGTGATTCAAGAAAATGGAATGGGTGTTATGAAGAGAGTGATGCTGATGTGGTTTCAGTAGGTAATTGCAGATATTAGGCTGTGGTCGCCAGAAGTGAAGAGAGGGGTCTGCTATTTCAGCATAGTGGCTTGGATGAGACCCAAATTTGAGGGCAAATGAAAGACTCGAAAAAGGACGGACACAGACCAAATTTCATTTGAATTTCTCGTGAACATCAGTGCGACCCAAAATATAATGATTACATTTCTGAAAGTTTAGCGTTTGGTGGAAATTGCTTTCTGTCTCCTCTCAACATTCCAACCCGAGCGTCAATTATAACTGCAGGTTTTCCTCTAAGGTTACCATCGTCTTTGCTTTGCAATGAAAATTCGTAAGGGTCTTTTAAATGAAGTGACGCCTCGTCATCTATTCGAATTTAAGCAAATTATTCTTCCATGTTCGAGTCGTCCACCTAGCTCAGCTATCTTCCTCTTGTTGAAATGATTCTGAGACCCCAAGAAAGTCTCCTCTGCTCTTATAAATAAGCTACTTCTCCAAGTTCTGCGGCAACCCTTTAAAATTAGATACCTTCCCCTCCACTATTCTTTCGAAATTCTTCGACATTTTTCTCCTCGCATATATCAACTCTCAAGTCAAGTCACTCTCTTGATACGGAAGCGCGATAAACGGGCTTTTTTCGATTTTCCCTCTCCCCCCTCGGGGCTCGTAACAGCTTGAGATCAAATTTTCAAAGCTCCTTCTCTTACCCCGAAGATTGGGTTATTTTCAACTCGACGTACCAGTGATCGGAAAGCGATGTTAAATAAACCGATAGTTCAACTTTTCTGGGTCGAAGTTTGTTGAAATCGACTTCACGTCGACAATATCGACTCATTTGCCTCATCGATTCCGAGTCAACGTGTCCTAATTTTTAACAGGGAACCTGTTTCATCAAGGGGTCTTTCTTGAAAAAACGTCCTCCGTCCGCGAGGCAACCTAACCTAACTTAACCGTGACCATGGGACTTGTAGAAATTTGTGTTAATGCGCCCTATCGCTTATAGCTTGGAGGATGAAATTCTTCCAAGTCCCTGTCTTATCACCTATAGTTCGAAGGTCAAAATTCTTTTCGACTTCCTCCTCCTTTTTCTAAACCTAGTATAAAGCTAGAAGAGTCCAAGTCTAGTGCAAGTCCAGTATACTGTATGTTGGTGAATGACTTCTCAATAACGATCATAAGAATGGTATCTCTCAAACTCTTACCTGAGGTACTTTTCCCTTGAACGACTCAATGTTACAGAAGAGCAGTATTAGCCTGTAACGACTGGGAGAAAAGTATTTCTCATAAAAGCGACTGTGGTACTTTTCTCTCGAGCCCAAGAAATCCGCATTTCACACAAAATCCATCCCAATTTTTTTCGGGGATTGAAAATCCGTAGATCTGGCAGCACTGATAGCCCGATTGAAATAGCTCCTTCGAGTAAGATATGCTATACTCCATTCACCGATCGGTCTAGCCCCTTCACAAATATTCTACGTTTCGAACATCATAAGACTCATGAAACAGGTTCCCTTCCTCCCCTCATTTAAAACTCCGTTAAAGAACCGGTGAGTTTTTTCGGTAGACCTGAAATAGTTGCTGTCTTGATATTTGTAGTTCTGGTTGAAACGAATCAACGTGATTCTAAGGTCGATTTTGAGTGGATCCCTTAAAATTTTTTATCGCCCTGAAATCGACTGTGCTCTGTTATACGTCGGTTGAAAGTCGATTTGAGTTTTCTAAGAATTTATGCTGGTCGAATTCGAATCGACGTCGATCTCGAGCCGAAATACTGTCTTTTCCTTGTAAATTTCTGTCTGGTGACTTTGCTTCTCGCAGAAAGAATCTGCAATTATATCATTAAGAAACTGATTCATAATTAACCAGTGCAGCAATCGACGAATCGACGCCCTGTCGACGTCGATTTTCAGTCGACATCAATCCATAAAACCGGGAGTTGACTCAATTTCGACGTCCACGATGAGTGGATGGTAAAAAAAAGCGATCGATTTTGAGTCGACTTCTAGTCATTTTGGATCGATTTGTGGGAAAAATTGGGCAAAACTAAATCGACTCGAAGTCGCAACTTGATCGAAATAGGGAGGCGATTAGGAGTCGACAGAGTGTTCATGTAAATTTTCCCGGATAGCCTTCGCTCCCTGGGTACATAATCCCTTTATACGTGTAGTTCGATGTGGTAAGTTGTGCACGAAATTCTTCAAGGTTCTCTCCGCTCTTCTCATCTTAGCTCGGATGTTGAAACTTGAAAGTTCAAATGCTTGGAGTCGTCTCTGAAAATTTTGATCCTTCATGTATCTTAGAATTATCCTGATGTATTTATCCAACATTCCCTTTTCAATTTATACCTCTCAAATGTCGAAATTTTTCGAAGTTGTGTTCATCTTCCCAAGTTCTGCACCTTCCTTGGAATTATAATCTCTCTCATAGGCATGTAGTAGCTCGATGGTCGTAATTAACGTAGTCCTCACTCCCCCCCCCCCCCTCTTCTCATATAGGGCGCGAATATTGACGATCTTCCAACCTCCTCTTTCAATGCCTATCGATAACCTAAACATTGAAAATTCCTGAACTCTTCAAAAATATACATTCCCCTGAATCGTCCACGTTTCTCTGGGAATCACATTTTTTTTCATAAGAACGACACTGGTCAACATTTTTCATAAAAATTGCCCGGTTCAGTTGTGATCTACAGCTTATGAACTCAAGCTTACTCCTACTATAATACTGATTCACCCTATCTTCTCAAGTCCTTACCTAATACATTTGTATAATCTCAAAAAATGTTCAGATTGAAGAGAAAACACAAAATTATGCACTCAGAAATTGACGAAACCGGTTCGCGTATTTTTACGATGTCTCTGAAGTGCTGAAATCTTTTTGACTGAAAACTTGTTTCATCAAGTGGTCTTTCCGGAGAAACCGTTCGTCGTCCTGGTCGAGGCAACATGACCTTGGGACTTGAAAAATTTTTCTGTTTTTCTCCTATCGCCTATGGCTTGGAGGTTGACATTTTTCCAAGTCCCTCTCCTATTACCCATAGTTTGAAGGTCAAAATCCTTCTGAGTCGCTCATCTATCACCTATAGCTTGGTCGAAATCCTGTCATATATACCAGTACAAAGCGAGTATACTATAAGTGGAGTTCTGGCCTAGTTTAAGTCCAACATCCGTAGATCTGGCAGCACTGATAGCCTGATTAGAATAGCTCCTTCAAATAACTAGATATGCAATACTCCATACACCGATTGGTTTAGCCCCTTCAATGAGCCAGATATACAACGTTTCAAACACCATAAGGTTCATAAAGCTGGTTCCCTGCCTCCTCTCATTCAACTCCGTTAATTCTGGAGTTCCCAGATCATTTTGTGTAAGTTACGTAAAACAGAATGAGGGCACTCAAAGTGTGAAACTTTCTATAACAAGGCATCATAATTTTTGTTGAAGTATTTTTCATATTATTGCACATCAGAGAAGCTCAAAGCCGGAAGCCATATCTTATAACAGTAGTGCAGTATAGTGGTTCATGTTTGAAATTGATATCTTGTATACCCAGTGAGGACTCATGCTCACGTCCCGGAAGTACTCGCGGGTTCACAATTTTCTGGTCAAAATTCTGTCTTAGCTCATTCTTCTTCTTCAGTACATCAAATAACGTATCGTATCTTCTCGAGTCATTGTTACAATGTTGATATTAGGAACATCATTATCCAGACATCGGAAGAAGGCGTCTCCTTCCATTCTCTCAATGCGGTTCAGCCCACGAGTGGAAGAAACTGCGGAGTTCGTGGGACTTTATAATAACATTTAACAGAATGTAGCAACTCATTCTTTTTTAATCGAAATTAAAAGATAATAGAAGTCAGCTTCGTAGACGACTTATGGGAGTCTTTAATGATGTGTTTTTCGATCATTCCCCTCGCGTTTTTATTATTCGGGAACTCCCTACTCGCGTATTTCGCGGATTCGCGTCGATTTTGTGTTTGATCTTATAGGATGTAATAATTTTTTCGCTTTCTACGAAGATAATTATTCGATACCTCTCTATCATCGTGGTCCGTATGGACAGCTGCGTAAAATTTATTAGTAAAAATAGCGCGAATACCTGAAAAATCGACCACCTTTTTCGTATAGGAGTGGATGAAGTATTGTGGGCGGCTAGTTAACCAGCTGGTCGGCGTGCCGCGCCGTCATTTAACCGTGCATATGAATGGATGAGTTGGTATTCGGTGAATTAGGTACACGTACGAGTGTGCATGTGATGTGTGTGTATAGGTTGAGGACGAGGGGTCTGATCGTAGGATACTTGCATTTTTAAAGTTGGCTCATGTTCCGGCGTTCATCGCTCGTCGGGGTACAGACAGGTTATCGCCGCGTTGCTCAACGACCTTAGCGAGCGATGTAGTCGTCGACGATCTTTTCATTCATTCATTCCTTACTCCATTCATTCATTCGTTTCATTCATTCGCATTCGTCGGTGATTTCGTGATCCGACGATAGTTAAGTCAGTCAGTCTTATCAACGCATTCGCGGTGAATTAACTCGCGTGTGTTGCGTGCATTCCGTGAGTGGGTGTTCGGTGTACGAGAGTACCTTTTTTTTTTTTTTAAATACTCGAACTGTGTTTTTTTCGCTGCAAAATAATTTCTAATTGTTTTTTTATGCGCCAAGTGTAGACGTATTTTACGTTCGTATTGCGCGTCGTTGTTCTCCTAAAATCGAAATTGTTTCCATGCTTTTTAATTATCTCCATTAAGAGGAAAAGATTGTTACGATTTGCAACTGGCCGAACGAGTAGTAGACTTAACGAGAATACGAAGACCGGATGTAAGTGTTATTATTATGTACCTATTAGTGTCCACCAGTTTTCATGAAGTGGGTGACCGTTGCCGCAGCCCGTAGGTGTACTATGGAGAAGAAGAACGTATAATCTCTCGATTAATTTATTTACGAATGTACGAGAGATGATTGGTGCGTGTGTGCGCAGCCGTACTCTATTATAATTGATAACGACCGGGCTTCATAATGTACAATGACGACGCGAACGGAGAGAAGGCGATGCGTTGATTCTTTTCGAGTATTAGAAAGAGGAGATCGAGAGAGCGGCCGGCGTAGGAAGGTCGTTTATGGACATCCGGATTACGGGAAGACGAAACCGAAATTTTTCGAAAGCGTTTTAGCAAAGAAATTGTCGAGAGCCGTCGTCGCTGGCTAGCATGAATAATTTCGAGCGTGGATGCAATTTGCCGGCTGAGCAACTTCTTACCGGATGTCCACCAAATTAGTGTAGTAAACGCTCTAACTCCAGGCTGTCTGTCTTCTGGCAAATTGAAGTAGAGGGCTCGCGATTTTAACCTTTTCACTTCCAAATGTACGTGCTAGTGGTGCTGGAGTAGAAGGTGTTGTGGCTGATGTGGCCGAGGGAGTAATGATCAGTTGCGCTGGCAAAGTTCTGGAAGAAGATTCTTAGGAAATGCTATATCTTCAGCATAAGCCGTCAAGAGCTCCATGTAGGAAATCTGCTATCAGCGAAAATGATTACGTACGTGTGTGCATATGGTAGATGTTGGCTGACGTGGCCGATTATCTAAGATTCAGTTGTGAGAGACATAAAAATGGTCATCTCGGGTTGGATTATGCCTTCGGTCGCATTGTCGAAGTGCTGAAAAAAGTTTCTTGAGAGGGTATTCGTTCCCTAAGAAGATAAATTTTTCCGACCGGCTTGGAGAAATTTTGACTCTTGCGCGATATCTTGAACCACGGCCGCTGAGAGTCGAACGAGGCCCGAAAGGAAATATGCTATCAGCGATGAAGGTGTGTATGACTTACGTATTAGAATCGTCGTGGACGATCATTTGGGATTCAATTGTGGTATGAATGGTTATCCGATATCGAGGAGTTTGAAAAACTTCGCGGTTTTCCTCATAAGGGAGACCTAGAAATTGGAGGATGATGGCTCAAAGTTCTTACTCTTAATGAAAGAGATGCTGTCCTCCTGTCATTATTGAAAAAATAGTTTCGTGCTTGAATTACTATTCGTTGATTTTCTCGTATTCAATCCTTCGACTTTTATGGACTTTTGTCAAACTTTCTCATTATGATGAATCTCACTTCGGGAAACGGGATCACTTTAGGTACCGGTACTTGTAAATATTTCAGACTCCGAACCCTTTCAGATGTGAGAATCGGAGAAAAATCAGCTGATGAGCTCGAAAAAACTTTGAATTTCTAACTATTATAAAAATAGTAGTATTTGGAAAGTTTTCAAATAGATTGAATACGAGTAGTGAAGAGGAAAAGGGAAGGCTTGGAGAAATTTCGCTGTTGGACTGAATGTATGGGGAGAGGAGGGACTCCAGGAGTAGCGTCATATGTGCAAATTTTGCTAAAACTTATGTTGTTGAAGTCTTCAGGTCGAAAAATTTCCAGAGAGAGGATACTGGAAGAAAGAAAGTAGAACAGATTCCCCGTCAATATCTTGAAGATTTCACATTCTGGATGTTCAATAGTGAAATTGATCTTGGTTTAGAGAAACGTCGGCAACGTGGTCAAAAGGAGTTCCAAGCAATCAAACTCAAATCGACGTCAATCTGGAGTCGACTTTCCCAAATTTTTCCATCGACTTCGCAAACTGACTTCTCTTTTGGGTCGATCAACAGTCTTGAGTTCGCTGGTCGACTTCAAATCGACCTCAAATCAACGTCAATTTCGAGTCCGATTTTCAGAATTTTTCTTTCTTCTTCTTCTCTCAATTGCATGGATTCAATGAAGAAGAGTCGAAGAGTGATGAATAGTGACACGAGGAAAAGTTTACAGGCTCTTGCTCAGGGAGCAAGAGTTGCGGGTGACCCGCGACGCATGGCGTAGGGTTGAAGATTTTTAGTTTACGTAGAATGTGGGTGTATAATTTTTAAGCCTGGAATCATTGAAGAATATAAAAGAGCAAATATGAAGAAATATGAAAGGAATATGTCGAAAATATGAGGGAAATAGAGATCACGAATTTCTCATAGAGAGCCAAGAACAGGAATTTCTCCAAGTCTCAGCGTCAAGATTCCTCTGATGACCTCCAGTAACAAATGAAATAACGGGATTCCGAACCCATTTTAAGCAAGACTGACGAGAGGTGAGGGAAGGGTGATTTTCCGCGAGCACGGCCTTGAAAAGAAATCTTGAATTTTCGCCGAGAACAGATTTCCTCTTAAAAAGATGACCTCCACTATAACAAACGAGATAACGGGATTTCGAACTCATTTGAAGCAAGACTGACGAGAGGTGAGGGAAGGGTGATTTTCCGCGAGCACGGCCTTGAAAAGCAATCTTGATTTTTCGCCGAGAACAGATTTCCTCTTGAGCCAGGTTCGACTCTCGGCGGCTCTGGCTCACGATGTTATGAAAGAGTCGAAATTTTCTCAAACTCCAGATTCCCTCTGAAGAATCATTTTTCATCACCTTGGCAGTGTGACCGACAGTTCCATTGAGTTTCTGGATGAAGTCGACGTACCCAATGGTTCCTCTCTGAGGCTTCTATACATTAATTTGAAGAAGATTAGTTTTTATCGACCCTGCCGAATATTGGCACAGGTATGTCGATGACGTCCTGCGTTTATGGCAGTGTTCCGATAATCTTATAGAGTTCTAGCTGACTTCCTCAATTCTCCCAATAGTCTCCATCGGTCCTTTCGTTCTACTATTGGAACAATGGGGTTTCAAGATCAACTTTGTAAACCTCACTGTTTCCATCGCCCTTATACTTCATGGGCTCAGTAAGAAGACAGCCTAGTTATCGATACTCTCATTAATTGGTCATCTTTCGGAGGCTCGACACTTTCTCAGTTTGTTCCATGTAGACGCAAAGAGCTTGAAATATGTGACGTGTTCCAAAATGAGGCCTATTAGCATCAAGTAACTGTTCCAGGGAAAGGGTAGCAGTGCAGCCATATATTATCAAAACTCCATATCCGTCACTTTTTGTAAGACCTAAAAACTGATTTTGACGGACTTACCGATTTATCAATACCGATCAGGAGAAAGGTATCTCTCATAGGAGTAACTGAGGTACTTTTCTCTCGATCGACTCGATGTTCACGGAAGACTGCAGTATCAGCCTATAACGACCAGGAGAAAAGGATCTCTCATGTAACTGCCTGAGGTACTTTTCCCTTGAGCGCGAGAGATTCGTCTTTTACTCAAAATCCTTACTTTTGAGGACCAAAAATCCGTAAATCTGGCAGCTTCTAAGGGTAGCAATTGAACTTCGTTTTCGCCCTCCTGGGAGATTTGCGTTTTGCTGCTAGTTGCTCTTATCTTGGAACAAGTCCCACCAAGTCTCTCCAACGTGGAGGTTGACTAGCTCGAAACTTTAGAATCTCAACATGTTAATCTTGATAGTTGGAGGCGACTTTTGAGCTGTAAATATGAGCTAGTTGGGCTTGGAGAAAGTTTTCTGATGGGCTCAGTGCTAGTTTCTACCAACTCTGTGAAGCGTTGCTTCATCCAACATTCCAGATTAATATAGGTTTATTGTACTTTGGTCACCCGAAATCGAAAGCTTGCATCAAACCGCGTCGCGCTCAGCACTCTTCTTTTGTTGCTTAAACTTGTCTTAAGAGTAGAAAAAGAAGTCTGCTTCGGAACAATTTCGAGCCCCGAATTCTAATAGGAAGGCGATGAGGGAAGAACCTGAGAAATTTCACTGATGCGATAAATGATCGAATATCGTTTGAAGTCGATAATTAGATTATTTTGCTTCATGAGTGCGAGCCTTGTTATAAGTTGATCCTCGTCTGCAAATTTCTCTCACAATTTATGATAGCACTATTATTGACCTACGGCTAATGTAAAGACATGGTTATGGGTGAAAGAAATATGGACGGGCTCGAAGAAGTATTCGGCTAATCTAAAGACATGGTCACGGGTGAAAGAAATTTGAACATGCTCGATGAAGTATTTGACTGTGAGTTTCCTGCCCGTGATCCTGCAAGATATTTCAGTTTGCGATTTTGGAGAAAGGTAGCCTACCAGTTATCTTCAGTCTCGTGTTTAATTTGAGTAAGACTGAGTTGAATAGAATTGCTTTTTGGTGATATACTCGAGGTGGACAAGAACTTCTTGTCAGTCCTGTCGAATATCGCTTCTGTCGCTTGTGCAGCGCCGACCTTCCTCCAGGGTGGAGTGGGTGCGGGGATTGCTTAAGCATTTGATTTCGTTTCTTCTAACACCGGAATCGACCCTTTCGAGAGTAGAGTATATAATTTCAGTGTTGGTCCTGTCGAATATAGAAAAGAAACTCGTAGTAAAAATTTTGGCCATGTATTCCGTACAAAATTCAGACCTCAGTGAATTTTATCCGCACTCCACAAGAATGATTATTTCTATTAATTCAGTTATTCAAATTACCAATAAAAAATATGTACCTCAATCAAAGCGATAACTTTTATATAATATGATAAAAATCATTGCTCGTTATCTACTCTTTGAAATCAGTGCTACGTATAATTCGAAGAATTCGGGAGTCGTACTCGATGCTCCAACATTATTGATGAGGAATTATTCTCAGAATCTTCGAGAGAGAAACGGAAAAAAAAATGGTTACATAATCGATTTGAGTTTTGTAGGAATCGACAAATAATTACACTCGACTACAGAGCAGAAATCCTTACCGATTTGAATTTTTTTTTTCTCATGCTTTCGAAGTCGGAATTCAGTGCCATTTGGTGTTCCGACTAATTACGTTACGATTTCCAGTCTGACTCATGCCTACAATGTGTCGCTCTTCCTTCTCCTGTGGGAACGAATAATTTTTAGCGCTGTAAATTCCTAGAACACGGGGAGAAAACTATAATTTGATGTTTCTATTTGTAACGCACGATTCATTGTATGATGCATTAGACGCCCTATTTACATGCTTTCTTTGTTTATTTCGAAAAATTCAGAGAAATTCGATGCGCAGTATGGGAGAACGAACGTTGTCTCGTCAAAGGAATTTGCTCTGGCTGCCTCTTTTAGGTCAATCGTCGTCCACATCTTCTCGTCGGTCTAAATTATCTCAAGTCCTTCTGATAACGTCCCACCTCTCCTCTATGAGGATCTGGGCTAAATACTTTACCAAGTCTTCCCGGGCCGTTCGAAAATAGTTCGTAATTTAATTAATAAGATGACGTGACAACTCGACGACGACTCAGTCAGTCTTCCTTGTTCACTTTTGGTTCATCATTTCAAATTCTAATCTCGTTATTATTGTTGGAAAAATCACATGTATTTAATTGTTATTCAATTTCTTTTTATTCCATTCTATTCTTTCCTAATATTGTCGCTCTTTTTTTGTCATTTTCCAAGAGACGTTAAAGGGTGTCATCCGGATTGCCAGAGACTTACGTAATACTTACCAGAATAAATAATTTGCGGAATCACGGTTTCTATTTCTGCTGTTACTCGGTACATCCGGTCTATTATGCGCTGGCACGGGGAGTTACTGATTTCTCTTCTTTTTCTTTTCCCTGTATAAGAATTCACTTTTGAATCGGATTTAAGAAAAAGAATAAAAGAGGTAAAGAAGGAACGGAACCAGCAACAGTACTTCTTTGCCCTTGACTCTGGTTTTGATTTCCTTTCTGTGAAACCCTTTTATTATCGTCTCTTTTTTTTTGTACATCGTTTTGGTAATAAGGATATTATAGATGTCGCCTGTTTTATTGTCCTCGTTTGTTTGAATTGACGCGCCACGAAGACCGGATACGGCCTGTATGAGACATTGGCTGTTTTAACAAGCTCTGCGGGAGAGCAATTGTTCTTTCGAAAATGCTTCTCTTACGTTATTTATTATTACTATTATTATTCTCTTTTTTTCCCTCCCTCTACTGTTCAGTTTCATTGATGATAGAAGGTAAGAAAGAAATGGAATACACGAGTATATTTTTGCATGATCTGATACAGCAGACGTAAGCTAGAATGATATTTTTCGATTTTGCGTATACGTGAACTCATTCCTTCTCTTAGGTTCGATTTAAATTTCGCATTTTGTACGACTGACCAGCTTCCGTGCTGAGTGAGAATTTAGTTTGTAGGTCCGCAGTTCCAGGAACGTCCTGTTGGGTCTCCGAAATCATTTCATATCGGATACTTTATTAAAGATCGATAAACCGAAGTATTTTTTCCTCGATATAGCTCAGACTCGAAAAACTTCGAATATTGCTTTCGCTTTCGAAGTGTAAACTACGAAATCATTGACCAGGTCCAGTTCGGTCTCCCATCACATTGCCGCACCTGTTGTTGAACTGTTTTCCTCCTTCTAGAAGAGAACGGGGAAACTGGTGATCGAAGAAAAACCTAGGATCTTTTCTTCTGGAGGGTGAGGAGTCTCCACCTCAAAAATGTTTTTGAGATTCAGCAAAAGTTTCTTATTTTGTTTCTCTCTCTCACACACACACCTTTGTTTTCCCCAATATTTATGAAATTTGATTTTACTTATGTAGATGTACATTCCAATTTATTTTATACTAATGAAAGTGTATTGTTTGGTTTCTGTTTTATAGGTAAGTTGTGATGTTTTTGAAATACAGTGGCATGTCGATTTGATGTTCCCCGTTCACTTCTTAGAAAATTCGTAAGTTTATTTATTAGTTTGTATTTGTATACGGGAGCCACTCACCAAGCTTCTCTTTTGGATAAGCAAAGAATTTCGATTGAATCGAGTTCAGAGAATAAGAGAAAGACCCGAAGAAAAAGAAGGGTGAGTGAGGGATGACGTCATAAGGATGGACAGGTATCAGCCTAATGTTACTCTGATGAGTCTAGAGTGAAAAAGACTGCTCCTTGCTCAGTTTCTTCGCTACTGAAAAACAAGGTTTCGAACTTGAGTTTCTATATTGGTTTATTTCGATGTATTATCGTGCTGATAATTCCTGATTTTGCACCCGTATATACTGCGGTGAACTGGGCCGAAGGAGAGTGGATCTGAACTGTTAATCCTAATTCTTCGAGGGTGGTGAACAGAAGAAGAGGAGCCAATTGATCGAATTGGTCTGGAGGGAGCTCTCGCCTAGTTCAGATACTTGGAGTAACTCTCGAAGATCATGACTATGGAGAATCAGTTCCTATACTGTGTATAGAAAGTGTCGACCGCTACCCTGGGATTCCTATGTTGTGGTCAAAATATTGACCACGATTATGGAGTTCCTGTGTTTTGGTCAGGAAATTCTGTCAAGAACCATGAAACTCCTACGTTGTGGACAGAACATTTCGACTCCGACCACAAACATGAAATTCTTTTGTAGTGAACAGAAAGTATTGACCATCACAATGGAATTCGTATATTGTGGTCTGGAAAGTTTGACCGCGACCATGGAATCTCTATGTTGTGGACAGAGACCACCACAATGGTGTACTTAAGTTTTAGTTTGGGGAATTGGAAAACCTTTCGGAGATAAACCCATATGAACCAAATCGACTGGAAGTTCTCTTTTCTGAACATAGTCTTAGTCGGAATTGCGTTTTTGAAATCAAAGTGACGTCGATATCAGCTTGATATGGAACCGACGTCTTCAAATTTTTCGTTCACATTGAAATGGACGTCAATTTTCAGTCGACACAATTTTTTTTACTACCAGGAGTTGACTCAATTTCTTCGTCGATGGTGGTCGATTTTCCGTCAACTTTCAACCATTTTGAGTTAAATTAAAGTGTAAGTGGTTCATAGGGTCATATGTATATGAGAAAGGGAGTGGCTTCTACCTCGTTTAGGAACTTGGGAAGCACAAGGATCCTGAGGGGGGGTGGAGTTTAGGTGAAAAGGCACTCTATCCACTAAAGCCCGTTCTCTCGGTAAATTGTGCTTCTTGCTTCTCCCCTTACGAAGCTCGTCATATCCGGCAAGAGACATGTAATAAGATTCTTATTTTTTATGGGACAGAAAGTTTTAACAGGGAACCTGTTTCATCGTGGGAGGGGGAAGGGGGGTCTCCCGGAAGCTAGGATGCCAGATTGTCTTTTCTCTAGATTTTACGTACAATGCGGATTTCTTACGATCAAGGGAAAAGTACCTTAGACACCCGTCCGAGAGATACTTTTCTCCTGATCGTTATTGGCTAATACTGCGGTTTCACGTAATATTGAGTCGATCAAGGGAAAAGTACCTCAGTTACCCTCAAGAGAGATACCTTTCTCCTGATTGTTATTAATAGATCAATCAAAGTCTGTAGAAATCTGTTTTTAGGTCTTACAAAAAATAGAGGATACGGTTTTTTGAAACTATCATCTGGCAGCACTGCCCGGAAGAAACGTCCGCTGTCTGGGAGGCAACCGAACCTAACCTAACTTGACCATGAGCCTATGAAGAATTTTTGTTTTCGTCCTATCGCTTATAGCTTGGAGGATGAAATTTTCTAAGGGGCCTGGAGGTTGGAATATTTTTTCCAAGTCCTTCTCTTATCACCTTCAGCTTGGACTATCCCGTATAGTTCAAAGGTCCAAATTCTTTCCGATTTCCCCTTCTTTTTCTAGATCCCTCTCCAATAGCTCGGCCTCCTATCACATATACTCGTATAAAGCCATAGTATAATACAAAGAGGAGTCCAAGCCTAGTTCAAGTCCACTATACTGTATCAGTGCTGCCAGATCTACGGATTTCTTGTGCTCAAGATGAAAGTATCTTAGTCGCGCCTATAAGAGATACTTTTATCACGGTCTCTTGTGATATTGAGTCGATCAAGGGAAAAGTATCTCAGTTACTCGTCTGAGAGATACCTTTCTCCTGATCGTTGAGGTAAAAGTTCGGTGAAATCATCGGAAAAATGTCGGTTACTGATTTTTGATGGCAGCGCTGTTGTATGTCGGTGAATGATTTCTCAATAACGATAATAAGAACGGTATCTCTCTTACTCTCAACTGAGGTACTTTTCCCTTGAACGACTCAATGTTACAGAAGAGCAGTATTGACCTGACCCGGAGAAAAGTATTTCTCATACAAGCGACTGCGGTATTTTTCCCTCGAGTCGCATTTTACGCAAAATCCGTGAAAAAATCCAATTTTTTTCCGGAAATTGAAAATCCGCAGATCTGGCAGCACTGATAGCTCGATTAAAATAGCTCCTTTAAGTAACTAGATATCCAATACTCCATTCACCAATTGGCCTAGCCCCTTCAATGAGCCAGATATACAACCTTTCAAACACTATAAGACTCATAAAACAGGTTCCCTGCCTACCCTCATTCAACTCCGTTGAAGAACCCGTGAGTTTTTTCCTTATTTCGCTAGTTCGTATTTAGTTTTTGTTATTCATAAAGTAACTTGTCTGATCCGAAATCAGTTTAATAATGAATGTAACGCGCCTATTTCCACTTCTAACAGCTCGTAACTTTGTGGAGTCTCAGGATTCGTAACCAAGTTTGGTAGTTAGCACGTAATACCAGTTTCTAATGAGTACTCGTGGCATGATCACCGACCCTCTCATCTCGCAGAGATTCCTCTGATACTCAGCCATCTTCCTATTGTAATTTCCTTTCATATTACTGAATGAGAAAATGAACTTTCTCTGCTATTCGACTTTCTATTTGTACGAGGCTGAGAATAGGTATATGAAATACCTTGCGAGGTATATGAAATACCTTGCGTGGACTAAAGTTGAAGCTGCCTAACGCCAAAGTGGGAGATTGCAAACTCGAGATCATACAGTTTCCAGTCATTCGACTCGAGTTCTCGAATGGGCACTCTGTGTACCTCTCTATCTGTCTATCCATCGCACAAATGTCGCCTTTCGGTTGTCAACTTCTCATTTCCCTCGGTTCCAGTGTGTTCAAGAAGCGGCTCTCCTCTGCTATCTCGGGGTGGCGGTGCAGCTCTACCTCCGTCCGTTGGTGTGCCACTTGTTGACCTCTCTTGGTAGTCGGTCCTTCGTCGTTCTTCAGACATGTCTGTACCTTGTCAGCTGTCTGGTTCCAATATCCAAAATATGGCTCCATTGTTTCCCTGATAGTTTCATTTCGGCATTTTTCCAGTCATCGTTTGTAGCGTAAATTTGTCGAGGTGTTTTCCGTGATCCTTGCACCTCCACTCCCTCTATGTTGTTCTACCTTTTTGAAAAAAACGCGATGTTTCACCAGTTTAAGAAGGTGTCTCGTTTCCGCTTCGATTTTTTCTCTCCGTTTTACTCCTTTTTGATGCACGGAAAGAGCCGAAATAGTGAAGAACAAGAGTACGTACGTTGAAAAGGATATCCTTCACATTGCGCGTACGCGTTTCCTCCGCTAACTACATTTCGTTTTGTGTGTACGTATTTACAAAGCAGGAGCCGGTTTGTTGTAGAAAGGAAACAATATTCCGAGATGGTTGTGAAAATGCGGATGTATTATGGTACTGAATATAAGCGCATATGCGACAATTAACTGTTCGTATGTACGTCTACGAATATTGTAAAGATTAAGTCGATCGAATTACTAATGCCTTTTAGCGGTCATAAACCGCTTATGTGTCGTGTCGGTGTGTCTGCATGCTGCACACACGCGCACATATACATAGTGTTTACGTACCACATAACGCATCGATGATAAATGATGGCAGGGAATTTACGTAGATTTCGGAGCCTTCACCCTCCCCGCGCTCCTCCAGCTGACGATGACGTTTGCTCGCGGATAATATTATAGTACATAACGTCGCGGGTACCTGCATACCAATTCCGGAAAACGGTTCTTAAAACAAGCCTTTTTTTTTTTTCTTTCAACATCTGGGATCTGGAATTCTACACGAATGTCGAGCGAATAAATCGGGGCGTATATTGAGGCAGTACAGCAATGTTATCAGATGGCGCGAGGACTACTGTTATGTGCTCTGTATATATTTACATTATACGAATACGGAAGTCGTATACTCAGGAAGTGGAACGAAAGAAATGCAGAACAAATATGTAAATCGGAAATCGGCTCTTGCTCGGATACCCACGATATCAATCAAAATTTGACTGACGTACCTGACCCAATTAACGTACAGACGGTGATTGTATTGATGAACTGTCCATCGCGAGAAACTTGCAGACGACCGTATTAACGAAGCTCGCAATTTCTGTCAAAATATACGTTAGAAATCGTCGTGTATCCGTTGTTGCGGCCATTAAATCCTCGGCACGTCCGCTAAAGTCACGCAGAACATACGAAAATAGCGGCGCGTACACGCGAAGGAGGATATCAGCTGACATTTTCAAGAGCGCGTTGTAAAGCGCTCATCAAATCGGGCCGGAAGCTTGGCGTTTCGGTTAAGGATGCGGTTTTCGAAAAGACGCGGGAAAAAAGAGTGGGAATAAATGGGTATAACGAAATTAGCGAGGTTTGGATGTAAGTGAGAGAAAAAGAAAGCAAAAATGACGACGATATACTCGTTGCTTCCGTTACCGGAGGACGTAGAGCATGTGCTTGTGTGTGCGTGAGTATATGGGTGTTGTATCCGGCCACTGATATCATTTATACAATATGTGTCGTACTAAGAAAAAAAAAACGAGCACACTTCTTACATTCCGATTTTCATTCATAAGGAGTAAAAATATTTACGCTTCACCCTCCCTCTCATCAGGTGCGCGTTTCGTGGACGTTCGGCGTACGCGTATTTTCTTCTGCGTACTAATCATGATTCTTTTTTTGATCTTATACTGAAACTCGGATATAGCTATCGTATATTCTGACATTGGCCGAGTCCGCCTTCTCTTTCTTCTCGTTTTCTTTTGTATAATTCTATTTATTTATTCTGTCGGTTCAAATTCCGTTGATTCTTTCCGACTGACGTCAAGTGCAGATTAATGCGTTGAAATCCGAATTTATCGTCCATCGTGTTGAAAAACGATGGATGACTGACGGATTTGGTACACAAATTCCCTCGCTCTCAACATTGGTGAGCGTATCTCAACAGGGTTAGTAGCATTCTTTGAGAAAGTGAAGAATTTCGATGACCGAGTGGATCTGTGAGCTTAATGTCGTCACTCTTTTTGACGAATGTGAGAACGAAGTCCTCCTTTCCCTCGCGTACTTTCTATGCTGTCCCAAAGTGAGTTCTTGCTCGTGATTTTACCGTGGATAGTTTGAAAAACATCCAAACTTCAAAATAGTTAGAATTAATGAAGTGTAAAATGATGTTGTTTGTGAATTAAAAACGAGTCGTTCAACTCCGGCGAATATGTAAAATTGGATCGAAAACAATGTATAGTGAGTTTTTGAGCGTATAGATGAAAGATTGGTGATCGCATGAACAGAGCGTGTCTTTGGAGTCGTATCGAATGTTTTTGAGTAAATATTAAATGTATGCGTGCTTTGAAAAAAATTAGCAGTTTTAGTTTTTTGACAACTGTTGAATAAAAGTTGCACTATTGCATCTAATTACTTACAAATTAAGCAATTTGTAAAATAATTTATGCGGACGTTGATTGAGACGACAGCAAAAGGTGGCGAATCAGATCCATTTAAATATGTGGTTTCTAGTATCTAGTTGTATGTTGTTTTAATTCCAACATTTTTTCAATTTACATTTGACTGTGAGAATAAAAGTTGTTCGGAAGTCATACGATCCTTGTATTTGATAGACTTTCTCTGGATTCCTTTCTAATGGTTTGGATTCTCCAATCGCGGCTGAGGAGAGAATGCGTCGTGAATATGGATTCTTACGATCTCAAGAACTAAAATCAGCGAGCCATGAGGATTGTTTCAGAAATCGTACTAGCTTTTCCAGTTTCTGACGATAATCAAATCTGTTTGGAATTTCTGCATAGTCTTCAAACCCTGGTATCTTGTCCCTCTCCTGGGTTGTTACGGTTGCGTATCCAGATCAGTGTATTTCGAGGGAGAGATTTAAACTTCAGAACTGTTACCCTTTCGGACGGAGCTGCTTTCAAAGCTATTTTTTTTTTTTTTCTATTTTACACAAGTACTGCCTATCGGCATTCACTCGTTAATTTATAATACAATGAAAGTTATCGTTAATTTAGGGTATTCTCAGCACTCTGAGGATACCCTAAGTTGGACAGAGTTGTTAAAAAATTAACCTAAGTGAGTAGTTTAACCGGTGATTATATCCGCTGGCATCAGCCTCTTCAGGCGGGTTATTGGAGGCGCCTCTAGGAGTTGGATGGCTAGAGTGTTGGAATGGCGGTGTAGACGATCTTCGTACGAGGTTGCGATTCTCTTCATGTACAGCTTTGCTGTTTCAATATCGAGATCATTGTGGAGCGTATCGTTACGAACGTACCATGGAGTACCAGTCATCTTCCGTAGAATGAGATTCTGTAACCGTTGGAGTATTTTTATGTTGGACTCAGCTGCGCAGCCCCATAGTGGAGCGCTGTAGGATCAGATTGGTCGTAGGGTAGTGATATAAAGTAGACGTTTGTTCTGTAGAGATAACTTGTTTCTGGGGTGAAACAGCCAGAAGATCGATCGAAAGCGAAGTTTTACTTCATCTCTTTTCTTAAGGATATGAGTCTTCCAGTTAAGCTTTTGATCAAGATGTATTCCAAGGTACTTTGTATGAGGTGCCAGCGGTACGATCGCTTCTTGTAGTTTGTCCGTAGCTGTGAGGTAATTTTTGTGGGTAGCTGTGATGGCGGTGTCATCGGCAAATGTGGCCATAGTTATGTCATTTAGACAAGAAGGTCCGCTGTGTACAACACATATAAAAGTGGGCCCAATACGCTTCCCTGCGGCACACCGGCTAGTGTTGGCTTAACTACTGATGTGCTTTCGCCGTAGTGAACTTGAAATGAGCGGTTAAGTAGGTACGATTCTAGAATTTCTATAATCTGTGCTGGTAGATATTGACTTATTTTGTGAATTAGACCGTCAATCCAAACTTTATCAAAGGCTTGACTTATATCTAGGAAGACTGCACAGCCAGGGCGTTTCTAGCAACGGCTGCTATTCGGTGAACTTGTTCGAGAGAAGCGTGTTTTCTACGAAATCCAAATGGGTAATCCGGTATAATATGTAGCTCTTGTAAGAGCCCGTTGAGTCGATTACCAAGTAGATTTTCAAAGACCTTTGATATTGTCGCCAGTAGCGAAATAGGACGGTATGACTTTGGATCTTCTAGTGCTTTACCTGGTTTTGGTATAACAATGTTCCAGGATTTAGGGAAGTAGCGCAGACGTAGGATGCCGTTGAATATGTATGTTAGCCTTACCAATGCTTTTTTGAGAGCTTCTTGTAGTATTTTAGCCGTGATGGAGTCGAGTCCTAGAGCCTTGCGGGTTTTGAGCTTGTCGATGACATTCTTGATCTCACGAGGAGTGAACTGTTTAATTGTAGAGCCTTCCATCCTCTCGGGAGCCGGAACAATGTCTGATTCAGCTTCGTTTGGGTGGAATTCTTTTTCAAGGTATTCAGCAAATACGTTGGCTTTTTCTTTATCGCTGCGGGCCCAGTCGCCGTCAGTGGTTCTTATTGGAGGCACGTATTTTAGAGGTTTATCAAAGCTATTTAAGCGTATAATGAGTTATTAGCTTAAGAAGAAGCATGGAATTCTTTTTCCTATTTCATTTTACAAACTCTTAACTGTACTCGGATTATGAACTTGATGTGAATTGTTTATAGATGCATTAGATGTACCTTTCTGCTTTTAGATACGAGATGATGGTTTGGGGGTTATCGGCGAGAGTAGTTTTGATGGATGGTGAAGTATGGTAGGTGTGTGGGAGAGGAGCTAAAGTTGGGCACGCGAAATGTGGGTAACTGCGAGGGGTGAGTCGAGGCTACAATGCTCGAATGAGAGCAGAAAAGGTATTGAAAGAAGATGAGCGTACGTTGTGAGTCGCGTGCGATCAATTCGGAGACGTGTAAGGTAGATTTCTTGTCGGAGGCATTCTTGGTGCTATGAAACCCACGCGAATGGTATTGGTTTAATTGGGCTAATTTGTTTGATGAGATTTAATTGCGATCCATTCGTCCGTAATTTTGAGGTGAATGGTGTCGGTGAAAACATGTTTAGTGAAAGAAGGCGAGAGTTGAGTCGTGGAATTTTTGTGGCAGACCTTGGATTGGAAGTGAATTTTTTAGCGAGGAAGTCGCTACCTGTTTTGTTGAGGAGGCATGTTCTGGAAGCGGGTGTGAGCGCGTCCGACTTTCGTGACGTGATCATTTTCAACAAATGTCCTCGATGATGATAGAAGAGGTTGGACCAGCCTACTTGTAAGCTATATACGATAGAAGTGGGAGGACTCGAAAGAATTTTGATCTTTGAGCGAAAAGTGATTGGAGGGGGACTTGGAAGAATTTAGATATGATAGGAGGAGACTTGAAAAGAAATTTCACCTCAGAGCTAGGAGGAGGATTTTGAAGAATTTCTACCTTTTATAAACTTGGACTGCTAATACAGCTAGAATTTGGGCATTGTTGGACCCGGACCATTTTTACTGATTGGGATTCTTTTGACGGACACTTCACGGCGTACGGGCCAATTTTTCGAGATACGCTCTGAAGAATAGGTTCCACGTTAAAATTTTGACAGGAAACCTGTTTCATCGAGGGGTCTCCCGGAAAAAATTTTCGCTGTCCGGGAGACAGCATGACCTCGGGACTTGGAAAACCTGACCGAGGTCAAAAATTTTCCAATTCCCTTCCTATCACCTATTGCTCGGAGGTCGAAATTTCTCCAATTCCCCCTCTTATCACCTATAGCTCAAAGGCTAAAAATTTTTCAAGTCCCCTCCTATCGTATACATATCCGGCTGAGATCGAACATTTCTACCAAGTCCCTCTCCCATCATATATATAATGCAAGCAGGGGTTTTAGCCTAATTTAAGTCCAGTATACTGTATTTCAAGTCTCCTTCCTGTGATATGTATAGCTTGGCCTTGGAAGTCAGGGAGTGCAGCCTGATCAAAACAGCTCCTCCAAGTAACTAGATATGCAATGCTTCAAACATCACCCCTTCAAAAAATTCAAGTCCCCTTTGTATTATCTTACCACACTGATAGCCTGATTAAAATAGCTCCTTCAAGTAACTTGATATGCAATGTTTCATACACCAATTTGCTTAGCCCCTTCAATGAGCCAGAAATGCAATGCTTCAAATATCACCCATGTGATTAAATTCTAAGTCTCCTATGTATCATCTTGCAGCACTGATAGCCTGATTAAAATAGCTCCTTCAATTAACCAGAAACGCAATGCTTCATACACCAATTTGCTTAGCCCCTTTAATGAGCCAGGAATGCACATCATCCCTTCAATAAATTCTAAGTCTCCTCCGTATCATCTTGCAATACTAATAGCCTGATCAAAATAGCTCCTTCAAGTAACGAGATATGCTACACTCTATACACCAATTAGCCTAGCTCCTCCAATGAGCCAGATATGCAATGCTTCAAACATCACCCCTTCAATAAATTCAAGTCCCATTTGTATTATTTGCCACACTGATAGCCTGATTAAAATAGCTCCTTCAAGTAACTTGATATGCAATGTTTCATACACCAATTTGCTTAGCCCCTTCAATGAGCCAGAAATGCAATGCTTCAAATATCACCCCTGTGATTGAATTCCAAGTCTCCTATGTATCATCTTGCAGTACTGATAGCCTGATTAAAATAGCTCCTTCAAGTTACTAGATATGCAATGTTTCATACGCCAATTTGCTTAGCACCTTCAATGAACCAGATATACAATGCTTCAAATATCACCCCTTCAAAATCCTCTTTGTATCATCTTGCAGCCCTGATAGCCTGATTAAAATAGCTCCTTCAATTAACCAGATATGCAATGCTTCATACACCAATTTGCTTAGCCCCTTTAATGAGCCAGGAATGCACATCATCTCTTCAATAAATTCTAAGTCTCCTCCGTATCATCTTGCAATACTAATAGCCTGATCAAAATAGCTCCTTCAAGTAACGAGATATGCTACACTCTATACACCAATTAGCCTAGCTCCTCCAATGAGCCTGATATACATAGTTTCAAACATCATAATTCATAAGACTCATAAAATAGGTTCCCTGCTTCCCCTCATTCAACTTCCTTAAAGAACCCGAGAGTTTTATGATTTCAAGGCTAGGGGTTGTTGTATGACTTCTTCCCTTCGATCCAAGGTGTGGATCGGAGGAAAACTGTGGCTCACGAGAGCTTGAATATTGCTACAATCCCCAAGTGAAGACATACGCCATTTTCTATCGTTCAAAAACCCTCCAAGGTCTAACGCGTCACGCGTAGCATCGCGGAGCGGCAGATTTTGGGTGTTTTTGCTGACCCGCGATGTACCTTGGAGTGTTTCTGAACGATAGAAAATGGCGTACGTCTCCACTCGTATCGTTCAAGTGCTTCAACACTGTTATCTTACTGTTATTATTTCCTTCCATCGGACGAAATAAGAAAATGAACTGAAAGGATGAGCTCCTTGAGACAATTTTGAGAAGATGAAGAAGAGCTGAAGTAAAACCAGAAGAAAGAATGAGGTGCCAGGGACTTGGAAAAATTGGACTCGACTCTTGAGCTATAAGACAGATGTCCAGCTAGATAATGAGGAAGTCTGGGCCAGGCGAGAGGGGCATGAAAAATTTTGTAAGATCGAGGGTATTGACCTTTTTTAAATACGGATTTAGTGCAAAGATACGAAAAACGAAACAGAAAGTTCAGTAGACTTCAGCTTGAAATCGACCCGAAGAGTAAATCACGTCATCAGACGAGAAACGCTCTAAAAATTTTCAGCTTCAAATACATAATAAATTTACAATGATGATAGATGTTTTAAATAGGTCTTCCTCTATTAGGGACTGAACAACCCTATGCGAAAAATTTCAAATTCTTAAAATAGAATTAAATCAGTTTTTCCCAGAATTATCATGACAAAATGTGTGCGAGATCTGAAATGCAATTTTTTTCTTCAATTTATTCCAATTTTTACGATCATGATAAGCCCTCTTCAAGTCCCTCTCTTGATGATATCCTGTTTTCTCCACGATAGTAATGCAAATATTCACATTCCATTAATCAGAATTTACACGATTCTCATAACATCAGCACACATCCTGAGTTTTTGAAACGTTATAAAAAAGACGACCAACCGAAGTAAGGTTTTATAATTATATCAACAGCTTGACTTCAAGAACGAGCCACTCTGACTCAATTTTTCGTGACTCAGTTAATAATGTTCGATTGGTATCAAGTGATTTTCGTCAACAAATTAGAGTTCATTTTCCAAATCTGACTCATTAAAGTAATCCTATTTTTCGTGGGCCGTAAACGCAAGTCCCCCCTCTCCCTCCCTCCCTCCAAAAAGAAAATAATCAGCACCACAAATACCAGCAAGTTGCCCGTGAATGTGCCGGATGTTGACGAGCAAGCCTTCTAAAGTCGACAGTAAAGCACGGCCCAAGGTCATCCATTTTCGCAGGTCAAGAGAAAGCTTTTCCATTTTTCAACAAACTTCACGACGAATGTAGATTTTCAAAAAAGTTTTCAACCAGCTTCAACGACTCAATATACTGTCGGCGAACGCATTTCTTCCCACTGGGACACTACATCCCGTCCGGCTCATTCCCGCGTTTAATTTTTCATCATTGTCATTAGGAATGTACAGTCCAGACAGGCTACGAATTAACAATGTATAGAAATATGCATATAGACGAGCGCATTTGAGGTAGTGATTGTGAACACGACCAGAAAGAGAAAAAAAAAAGTATTAAAAGAAGCTACGACGGTACATTTCGAATCCGTCTGACATCGTTTCGGAAGTTAATCGAAGAAAGCTGGCTGAAACCGGTTCCATTTATTATAAAAATATTTTGAAGTACCATAATCTCGCATCTCTGTCTGAGGAATGTATCGAATAATGCTCGAGTATACTCCCGAGTCAAAAAGTTTCAGCACTTCATTACGAAACTTCGAGCGCACTCGATCATTGCGTCAATGAGGGATTTGTGGACGCTCGGGACGCGATAAACAAGTGGGAATTGATAAGTACGCGGTTCTTGTTGTATAAGCACTTTGTTCGTACATTCAGTCAGGACGAAGGTTATACGAATGGTGTTTTGACTTTTAGTTCCAGTTTTGAGGACAAGACAGAGGCGGACTTTCGGATTTATGGATTCTGGAGGCGACACCGATAAAATGTCATGATTCTTGATGTACAACGGTGAGAATTTCGTGCATGACGTTCGAAATTGAGCCCACTATACTTATGACGAACATCAATTTACCCTTAGAAGAAGGGAAATTGATGCACGAGACATAACATAACAATTAGTGAAGATATCACTTAGTCGTAGAAGAAATTCATTTCCTCCGTAAAAAAAAGAAGGCGGGACAAGAATGGTATTAAACACCAACAGAGAAATACTCAAGTGGTCGAAATTCTCTGAAATTTGACCCCTGAGATACGATCGGATTTGAAATCTTTTCTTCGGTAAGAACCATTCTGCGAGAACGATCGCGATTTGCAGAAAGTTCTGGGTTCACTCATCCATCTTTCCTCGGTCGTCGTTTCAACGAATTTCCCATCATACATTGAACGTAACTCCAAAAAAATCATTGTCGAAAACGGAGGGGACAAAATGATGAAATATAAGCATACGGACAGCGACAAAAACGACCACAATTTTCTTATTCAAACGTCGTGTCTGCTTTTCACAAGTCGAGATGGATGAATATCAATCGCGTATCCACCGTGCGCATCTCCTTCCTCTATAGTTCGTACCAGTCGCGCGGCGAAATATCCATTAATCACTTCTAACCATAAATGTATAGCTCGTAACTCGACCCTACGCAGGTTATCTAATTTGTACTTCGTAATTCTGTTGATAGCAAAATCTGTCAAAAAATCGCTCTCGACGTCACCATTTCCTTTGAGACCGAACTGGTTACTGCCTAACTGACTTGAATGTAGAGTAAGAAGAAAGAAAATAACCAAATCGCCGCCTGACAACAAACTTCCACCATATCTCCCACGACGACACTCAAAATTGCATCCTACAGCGCTTTTGTATACATTCGATGACAAATCCGTTCCCGTAGGTGGATTACTCGGAAATGAAGAGAAAAAAATCCCAATTCAACTGCGGAACGTTCATTTCAATCCTGTATACGGCTTCGCGTGTACTTCCTGTCCACTCTATAGGTGATGATCTCTTCAAGGGTTCGTGACCTCACCATCTAACGGACGAGAAGGAAGATGTAGGGCGAGAGATGATGAGATTTCTTGATAATTCTATCCCAACATTTGAGCGCCGAGAATAGGAAAAGAATACAGGACTCAAGAAAGTCTGGAATAATTAAAGTACTTCGTTCATCATTTTCTGATCGACAAGGTAACGAAATTATATAATTAGACGTCCACTCCGGGCTTCAAGATTTCAGTGTGAGTAGAGAAGGTATAAATGAAGACGAGATGATTATATTCCAGAAATGACGCGAAATTGGCTTTAAAAGTCAGTGACGATGGACAATTACTTATGATTGAGGTGCGAGCAGGAGGAGGAAAAAGTTTGAAGATTTTCATTGGTAGAACACAATCCTTCTTCTTTGCCATTCCCCAGTCCAATCTATCCTAGATTATGGATCACCCACGCATCGACTCGCATCCTCATTACATATTTCCCTTCTGGACACAGTTTGAAGGGTCCAGGGTAATGAAAAAGTCGATTTAGCCGCCAAAACTGCGGCAGAATTCGTTTTCCTTCCACTGAAAACAATCTCACCCACACCGTCCTACTCAAAATTACGAATGAATGGATCGCCCAATCTCATTAAATTAGCCCAACTAAAACCATTACCTCATCGCACAAATAATACCGCCGTCACGAAATCTTTGGTCGCCCTTCCGAGCTTTTCCCGCTCCCATGCGAACATTGTAGCCTCGAGTTCACCTCTCAGTTATCCCCATCTTCAGCTTCTCGCTACCAAATTTCAATATCCTTTGATCACATGGGCTTCATCTCACCAAGAAGCTCGCCACCACGAAATCTTTGGGCACACCCGACTTACACGCGCTCACCTACTCCACAAGCTTTTCCGCTCTCATACAAACATTGTAGCCTCGTCATCCCTCTCACAGTCACTTGAACTTTCGCATGCCCATCTTTAGCTTCCCTCCGCCGCACCAACCGAAATTCACCGTCCATCTAAACAACTCTCGCCGATGATCTTCCATCTATCCAAAACATCATCTTTCATCTAGAAAGCAGCAGATCGCATCCAACGTGTTTAAAATCGAATCATCATCGAGGAGTGCATAACCGGAATGCAGTGAACAGAAATTGAGTGAAGCGACGGGCAGAAGTGGACACCACTCCTCGAATTTCAATGGACTTACCAGTCAATGACCGAACTCACCAGCATGGATTATCGAAAAGGAATACTCAAAAGGGAGAGTAAAATATACAAAACACCGCAGAAAAATCAAACGACGAGCGCTTTCAGTTTACAAACCATCTTCCGGGACGAAATGAAAGCAACTGACAAGACGGAGGAGAGAATGAGATCATTAAGGTTGGTCGGAAGAGAAGTCGAGGTGTGAATTATTTAGGAGTTCAATCAGGCCGTCTTCTGGAAGGCACGTGTTCGGTACCGTAATTGCATCAGTATTGAGGTGAAGAATTATTTCTATGTGTTCAAGGGCCTTACGCTTACGGTAGAAATTTTCCTTCTGGAGAAGCCTTTCCGGTCCCTCACGTAAACTGTGGCCATTATTGATCAAATGATCGGCGAAGGCTGATTCCCCCAGGCGTCACGTGCTCAGCTACTCTCATAAAAACCACTACAATCCGTACATTCAATCTTATAAACACCACTCCTCTCATCAACTGGTATAGGATCCTTCAACCTCACAAACAACCCTTCCCCAGTGGTAGGGTTTGAAAATGCTGGTCTGAAACCAAACGGGCGAAGGGCGTGACCCAAATGGAAGGAGAACTTACTGATGCAGCGCATACGACGGTCATTGATCGTGTCTCGAGGGAGGGAGGGAGGTGGTGGAATTAAGAATTTTCCTGATGGTTTTCCTCCGAACCATCACGTCGACGTCGACATTGACCCTATTCACTCTAGCCAGGTGTTTTATAGTTAACAACTCTTTCTTAAAGGCAGCCTGACTCAACGGAATAGGAGTCAGTCTGTGGACTAAGCTATTAGAAGCTGCTATCTTATGAACAACAGGACAGAATGAAGCTCCGTGCACTAGAACATCGGTCGTAGTATCCTTTCTGTATATTCCGAACTCATGGATACCCGATCTTGCACAGATTGATAAATCCAAGAAGTTTATGGAGGTTTCCCCTATTTCCAATGTAAATTTTATAGAAAGGTAGCAGGAATTGAGATACCTCAGAAACTCACCAAGGAGATCTGGAGGACCAGTGCAAGCACACAGAACATCATCCACGTACCTCTGCCCATAGTAAATATGACTCAGTAGCACCTGGTTCGAGGAAAAGAGATCAAGTTCAAACTTCGACATGAATACTTCGGAGGTGAGCCAATGGGGATCCCTACTTCATCAGGGAACTCGGAAAACTTCCCCTCGAACTTACAATAGTTAGGGCACCAACAGATATTTAGAAGATGAAAGAATTCTTGAAGCTGATCGTGAGGAACATTAGCCTTAACGAATAGATCGCCCTACCCTGCGTAGTAGCAGCTTTGGGAATATTTGGGAACAAACCAACGATATCGAAAGAGCATATGGTTGTGCCACAGGAAAGACTTACATCCTTCAAAACATTCGCCCAGGAAGCTGGATTCAAAACTGAATGAGGAGACTCAAAATCAACGCAAGATTTAAACCAACGGTCCAAAAACTTAGCAAGGACGTAAGTAGGAGAAGACATGAATGAGACCACAGGTCGTATCAGGGTATTATGCACATTAGGCAACCCGTGGAGGAGGGGGTATGGGGGGTCAGGAACAAGGAAGGCTTTCTTCATCGCTAGGGTTTTGATAATAGCCTCACACCTAGTGATGACTCTCCTAACTTCTTTAACTTGCTTATACCGAAGGAGGAACTTCTCACTTTGCTCAAAAAGAATAAATATCATGGGAATCCTGATGGACTAAAGTACGCCAATATAGTGGAAGAGATCTTGAGCCAGAACTACTGCCGCTTCAATAACAAATTCTACAACCAGGAGAGGGACTTGCGATGGGATCACCGTTGTCACCAATCCTGGCAGATATATTCATGAACGACATGGAAAACAAGATATTGAAGGGCAGCAAGTTCAGAAACTCAATCAAGCACTGGGCCAGATATGTAGATGATATTCTGATTGTGTGGACAGGCACTAACAGACAGGTGGACTTGTTGCTTTTGGAAATGAATGCGATGAATGACAGCATCAAATTCACAGTGGAAAAAGGCAATGAGACCATCAACTATTTGGACCTTACACTCACACTGGATAGTAATAGGATAGAGTACAAAATCTGCAGGAAGCCAACGCACACGGACACCATCCCCCTAAGCAGTATGTTTTAGCCAATAAAAACGCATTGTCTAAATAGTGTAAGAACAAGTCTCTGAGTGATCAATCACAGCACAGCGTTGTTACAGCCAATAAGATCACAGTGTTATACTATAAAAACTCTTGTTTATGGCCTTTTCTTCAGTTGCGACACAACTGATGATGGGATAACACCCGAAAGTACTTTTGTAAAAGCAACTATTAAAGTAGAATTGTACATTTGAAAAGACTTTTTCAATTTTAAACGTTCTACTTACACCTTTTTCCACTCAATATGAGTTTCAATAATTGCTTAGGGAAGTTGAAATTTTCGCTCTCTTTAGCACCATATTGCTGGAGCATTTCGTGGACCTTATAGAAGCATAAGCGAATTTCGCCAAACCACAATAGCATTGCTCTTGTCAGCTTTTGTGATCATTTGATCTTTTTCCTTGATCTTCCTCTAAACCTTAGATCACTCCTCTCAATTCTTTATTCATTTGAGGGAGGAGGTATTAAGGACTAATTCGGCACATACTTTCTGGGTATTAACTCCAGGGCCAATTTGCACAGTGGTGAGATCCGCAACAACATTTGCCAAGGATTCATCATTCTTGAGAGTAGGCAGACTAAATTTCAAAGGCGCTAGAGGTATTCTCGCTCAATGTAAACAAACATCGCCGCGGGATGTTCCCATCCGAAAATCCGAAAAATGAAGTGAGGTTTACCTACGTGTAAATTCCACTTCATTTTTCGGATTTTCGGATAGGAACATCCCGCGGCGATGTTTGTTTACATTGAGCGAGAATACCTGTAGCGCCTTACTGGGGTTTTGACAATAGTCTCACACTTGTTGATGACTCTCCTAACTTCTTTAATTTGCTTAGGGAAGTTGAAATTCTCGCTCTCTTTAGCACCACTTTACTAGAGCACTTCGTGGATTTTAGAAGCATAAGCGGATTTCTCCGTAACCACAACAACATTGCCCTTATCAGCTTTCGTGACGATTAGATCCTCTTCCTTGATCTTCCTCTTTAATTCTTCCCAATTCCTTGCTCATTCGAGGGAGGGGGGAGGGGGTATTACGGAATAATTCTGCGGAATTTTTGAAGTCAGACTTCATTCACTCCTCAGTCAGGTATCGAGATTAGGTCTTATGTTTCATCAAGAGAACGTCTGAAGACCAATAATAAAGATTTTCCATACAGACTAGCTCCCATTTTGGAAACTGTTTACTACAGAAGAAAAAATCCGTTCAGCTGGTCATTAATATATGAGGGAAAAATTCCATTCCTCAACGTACTAATCATACGTGTATGATCATCATGGTCGGCACACCTCCGTGGATGTTCCCGCAAGTACGTGAGCTGTGAGTTTAATTGCTGTATTATTATGCGTGTATACGAGCCTAAGTGCGGCTATGAGTTTTTTCCCCGCGCCTCTGAATTATGGCATATTTTTAATTCCAACAACCTAAGTTATTTGTTGATCATTCGTAATTAACGTCGGTGTCTTCCAAGTCCGTTGCCAATGTTGCAAACTTACTGTCTGTGAATTACACACAAAGTTTAGGCGTATCACAAGAATGTTCACGTTATCGTACAAATATTGGAAGAGAGAAACGTCTTTCTATTCTCGCGCTTGGCACCTTGTCTACGACTATTTTTAGGTGTTTTTTATTTTTATAAAATTTCATTTTAGCCATATTTTCCTCTTCGTTTCCTCCGATATACGACCGACGATCAGGTTTATATTATAAGCAGCGTTCGTCTGTCCTCACCAACGCGCATACGTAAATTCTGTACATCCGCTGTTTTTTTTTTTCATATTTTTTTGCACATTCAGCGTCGTCGATTTCCTAGTCGGAAATAAATTCCTGTTCGATGATATTGCGAATACATTAATTTTGCGTGTCTATAGTGGGAGGGCAATTATTGTGCATCGTGACATTCACAATAGTACGTCGATTATTGCAGAGGTAGGCAGTTTTCCGTTGAATAGTTGGCGCTGTATACTCGCGATATACGGATCACCTACGAGTAAAAATTGTCCGTTCACGATATTCCAACTTTATGCCCGAGTACGTTTTTGTGCAGAAAACTATTAATTTACTTCCTGTTGGTCTTTATGTGGTATACATGTATACTCGTACTGCTCTACCTTTTCTCCTTATTGTGATTTTGGTACGCCATTCTCCGGATGCGCTTTTATGTACCAATTTGTTGCTTACTGCCGCTCGAATGGTCCACCGAAAGAATATGTATCGATGATAAATTCTCGACTCGATCTCAATAGCGCGCCGCTCGTATTTACGTTATTCGAGAAAGGAATTCGTTCCGGTTATTTTTTTTTTCTTTACTCGATGCGCACTTCATATATTTGTTTAAATGAGCAACGCATGTAGAATGCGTTTAATCTTGATCGTGTGTAAAAATCCAAGGTCGTAAAATTAAGAATGATTTCGATTTGATGAGTACTGGCGTGTCGAGGAAGCGGAAGAAAAGGGGTACATCATCGGACGACTATTTGTTGCGAGAGGAAATTCTGTACGAGAAGAAACATGGTTTCTCAAAAATTGGCTCGCTTCTCGCGAAAAATACTAGTGGTGTACAAAATTCGCTCGCTGATTCGACCAAAATCCGTAAACATCAATGAGTTGATGGACCAAATGCCAACGACCCTGTTAATTACTTTGTTGTGTTTATAGGTATACATTTAAATGAAAGAGATTTCCTGGTTACCTTGCTCAAGGTTGACTGGTTGAATTCACACTTCATCTTCGTTTCTGTCTCTCTCTCTATCTTTCTTTTTTCTCTTCGATGTTTCGTAAATGGAAAAACATTCCGCGCGCGTGTTAATTAGAAAATGTTGAGAGTTGTCTCTAAATAGTCGAACGCGAACTGGCAATGGTAGAAAGATCAATCGTCACCCATCAGTCTCTCCTACGTGATACTATTTCACGAGAGTAATTTTCTCGTCGATCACATATAACCTCCACCCACTCGTTGCTCATCATTCAGTTCTTGACTATTTAAAGTCATTTAGAATATGGGTTTTTCCTCGCACATTTGTAACTTGCGCTGGGAAACAATGCACTTTGCTCTTTAATAGAGTGCCATTTACTTTTCTCTACTCTTCAACCTCATTAAAAATCTTAGGACCCCCCTCATATGGATAGCGATGCCACGGAACTCGACGGGGATAACTTTCGATTATACGAAGCTCTCGTTGAGGATGGCAACACCTTCTTCTTCTATAGCAGACTAGACATGCAGTGAACTAGTAGAATATATTAAGCCCAACTTGCATTACATGACGACACCTCTGACTTCGAACTGAGGGAAATTTTCGATTTCACGAGGCCATTACCTCCTCCCTCATGTTGAAGATGACGGCACTATGGAATATACATACTGTTATTGACATTTTTAATGCCTTTACCAGGGGAATCCGCGAGGCCGAGTTGACCCACCCTACCCTCCTGCTGATGGTTTTAGAATATTGAAACCGATACCCTATACAAAAATCTGCAAGTCTTGAGTTCGTTTCCCAGTCCTAGCATGCGGTGTATTAGACTACACTGGCTACAAACTAGGTTTATACTAGCCTTAATTGGATTATACTAGGCTTAAACTAGGCCGAGTATACGCCTATGCCAAGCTATTCTATACTAAGCTTAGCCTGCGAATGCTCGAGATTGTACCATGCTATTTCCCCCTTTCCCCTCTTCTGAGGTCTGGATTCTATTTATTAACCCTATGTCTAGTCAACTTCAGTATAGAAATACTAGACCAGAGCGCAGCTTCAGTAACCGTTTGAAGAGCGTCAAACCAGGCTGGTCCTGTGATACTGTTGGCAAGGGCTAATCTTAGCGGGGTAGCTTATATATTAGCCTGAAGTGGGCTCGTGTGGCGAAGAAATACTCTTGGAGGGGTATTTGGTCGATCTTTGGATGACTCATTCATTTCACAATTGCACTCCATTATTACTTATTATTAATAAACTTTTATTATTTATTCAGTTAAAATTAACATTAATTTGTCAAATTGAAAAAATTTAATAAATAATAAAAAAATTAGTTTAACATTAATTTTAACCTATGAATTGATTAAATAAATATTATTTAAATAAATGTAATTGTAATAAATAATAAAATTCCAATCAATAAAATGCTAATTATATTAAATTTCTCAAAATAAATTAGTTTATTAAAAATATAGATAGTTGAAATTAAAATAAATAAAATAATTAATAAATTGATTTTTATTATTAATTAATAGTTTTTATGATTTACAAGATCATATTTAATTAATTTATTTTAAAATTGAAAATTTTAAATTTAAATTTTTTTTGAATAATTTATTTAATCAATTTTTCTATAAATAATAATTATTTAATTATTATATTAATTTTAATAATTTCATTTTTTTTAACTTATATAATTATTATAAAATTTTTAGGGTCTTTTTGTCTTTAATTAATATTAAATTATTTTTAATTTAATAATAATTTATAGTTAATTTTATTGATTTATATGATGATTTTTTTGTTAGTATATTATTTATTTATAAAAATTTTTTTCATTATAATTTTATATTAATTTTACCAAAGTTCTTAACTTTATTAGTTTCTTGATTTATAATTTGTGATTATTTTTTTTTTTTTTTTAGAATTAATAGACCACTAAATTTAAGATTTTTTATTGAAATTTATTTTTTTTCTTTAATTTTTAATTTGAATATTATGTTTATTTATACATTAGAAAAATTTATATACCGACTTAGAGATGCGTCTTGAGGTTAGCGATTGATGACGTCACAAACTGATGACGTTCCTAAGTTGTAATAGTGCGAAGGTTGAGGGTGATGATGTTACTGTGGGTCAGTCTTACCAAACTGCCAATCGTCGATTTAGTGCTAATCCTAGCCCGAATCGCTACAATCGGGGACTTTATTGGCTAAATCGGAGCTCAACCTGTCGCGTTACTTTGGGCGTTCCTCTATTCTCTCAGTCCGCATTTATCTTCTTCTTCTTCTTTTGCCTTTTTTGCAAGAACCGGAGTATTGCAGCCGAAAATTTTAGCTTCCGTTTTTGTCTTCAACTTAGAACCATGAGAAATTTGGCTTTTGGCTCAATTCAGCTGATTTTCGGCTGATCAATATTATGGAGAAATGTGAGTCCGGATGCAAGATCAGGAGAATTAGGGCTTTGTTGTCGTTGTGGAAGATACCTATTCTTCAGTTTGTCTTTATTTCCATTGGGTGACCGCGTTACAGGCTTCTCGGCTGAACGGCTGATAACTGAACTGAACCGGAACTAATCTTTGGTTAGTGAAGCAAGTCTGACCAAGGGAGTTGTTGAACTTGAAATTCGAACACTCAAGCAGCACATTTTGCTATTTTCTTGTAAAAATTCTTTTCTTGGGGTTGTTTGCTCAATAAAGTTTTAATAAAGCTGGCTTTCAGCTTCTCTCTTGTCAATAGAAGTTCAGCCGAATTCGGTTATCGTCTCTAAGCGCTCAGCTGGCTACAATATGCTCTTATTTGCTCTTCTTGTGTCTGTTTGTCCTCCTGTGTCTGATTTTTCACCTTCATGACGTCATCCTGCGACAAAAACGAAGAACTCCGATGCAAGTGCAGCTATCAATCTTAATCTTATACAAGAGTAAGTCGGATTGTATCCGTCTCACTGTGGCGATTCAAATGAAATATTTTTCAAGTCTTGTGAGAACATCACGATCCAAGCTCAAAATTCTCCAAGTCTATCCTTTCATAAGGTCCAGGCCAAAATTAGATCAAGGTTTTAATCGGGGTACATTGGCTTCAAACTAGTCTCAATTGGGGCATACCATCTTCAGTCTAGGCTAGAATACAATGCATCAGCTTTTACGAATCGTCTTCCAGGAAAGCCGAGTGTTCATGACGTCAAAGGAAAATCTAACAAGTGAAGTTGACGTCACAAGGAGGTTGGAACCGGATGATGTATTCATTTTGCCTTTATCGGATATCCAAAATTTGCAAGTTTGGTCCCTCTTTTCAATGTCTGAAGGCACCCCAGCCGTCTATTGAAACTATGTGGTTTCAAGTTCGAGTTGATCTCTCCCCCCCCCCCCTTCCTCTGAAAATTTGCGAGGAATTCTTGACTTGATCCAGAATAGTTACCTCGAAAGCTAATCAGCATAGAATATGTGTATTAGACATGTGAGCTTGAACTCCCAAGGTGGCGAGGAAGTGAGTTTAATTTTTACTCAGAAACAGTATAAACAAATATATGCCCATGGAACTTCTCCTAAGTTCAAAAACTTTACAACTTCATCTCTTCAATACTTCCATGGTTAGAAATTTTCCTCATACTAAAAGTAGGTCAGAGCTTAGAATCACAATTTTCTAGAGGTACAGCGGATATAGTTCTGGAAATACTCCTCATTTAAATAAAAACGTGTCATGAAAGCGCAGAGGTAAATCACACACTTACACTCTTCATCTCTTTATTGTTATACGTTGCAATCCATCATGTCATATCCTGCTTACTTTCACGGGCCTACCAGCCAACCAGTTCAACCAAGACTGACTATAGGTGATTCGAACTGTGCATTTATTGACACGTATCAGTTCTATTTTGTCCTTTGATCGTTCTACTTGTTCCAACGATTTCGATTTCGTTTATAATTTACCTCTTGGTTCTCGCGAGGTACGTTCTCGAAGTTCGGCAAAAGTCACAATTTCTTGGTATTGTTGCCGCAATTGGAAAAAATGGAGAAAAAGGATGAACCAATGTCGAGACAATCATCAGAAGAAGAGCAGACGGAATCCGAAACCACGGGTAGCAATTATCGTGATAAGCCCACCAGTAACGGTGGTGCTGATGTTACTACGGTTGTGCCGGTAACGACCAAGAACCTAGATGAAAGTTCGGGCGGGTCAACGGGCACGCACTCGAGCGTCGACAAGCCGAAGAAAAAAAAACATAAGAAATCGGCGTTGAAAAGAGCAGGGTTGCGGTCTTTTGAAGAGTCTCCCAAAAAAAGGTCTATTGTCTCGCCAGAAGGTGAACAAGTTCCGATGTCAGTCAGTAGTGATTCTTCATTATATGCGGGAATGGAAAGTCTGCCGTCAGTTGGTCACTGTGAGCAAATAGAGGGACAAGAGTCAGAGCAACCTGTTGCTGAGGGCAGTGGAGAAGCGCCGAGCGTTGATATTCTTCCTTTCGTTATTCCTTCATTAGCCAATTACAAAAAATTGATGGGAATCAAGGATGACTCACCGTAAACTGTACGCAAGTAGATTAGATGTTTTGAATCTGGACTACGTCATCAGGGTCTTGAGGACGTTAGTGAACCCAAAATCATCTTGTAAATATTTTTTATGTTGGTTCAATTTTTTGTTTTACGAGCTGATGATGTTCATCAATTCGTGATAACGCACATCAATTTCTTTCTTGTCTGTCTACTATTGGTATTTTATTTTATGTTCTTTCATTTCGTTTATTGGTGGAGGAAAAATGAATTGGATGAAAGCGATGTTCGTGGACTAAATTATTTTCATACAATTTATCGACCTACGACGATGATACCTATGTTTTTTTATCCTTTTCGTATGTTTTGTGAATCTTTCTAATTTCCAATTTTTCATGGTGATTCAGGTACGAATTTTCATACACTATATTGACCATATTCTCTATTAAAACTTTTTGTACCAACTCTGATGATCATTTTTACATTTTCTTTGTATAAGATTCAATTCTTCGATCTTCTCAGGCCATTGTAATCTAGTTTCTGCGATTCTTCGTGATAGAAAACTCATTCTACTCATCTTGACAGGGAAAGACGCATAGTTAGTTGCAACGAGTTGGGATAATCTGCGCGAGAGATAAAGGTTTGAAAAGTAGCCCCTAATTCGAGGTAGGTAAGTGATGGAATCAAGGAATCAAGAGCTATAGAAGTGAGTTTCTTCCGGATTATACGGTCAAACTCGAGCTCCTAGCCGCCAGGTGTCTGATGAAGTTGACTTACTCAGGAAAGGCTAAGGAGCGAGAGGGGCTGAAGTAAGGCGGAGAAAATTCATCGTTTAGAGAATGATTTCCTTCAATGGATATTGTTCCAGTTTCCAGTCCAGTTATGGTCCTTATTTGCGTTTTTAGTGGTACCGTCAACTCAACTGACACAAACGCGTCTAGTGTGACGTCGTTTCTCTTCAGTTTTTGACTTTCCTCGCCGATGAGAACCTCAGCTGCGCTACTATCCGCTTCTCCACTGCCCTCAGCAACAGGTTGCTCTGACTCTTGTCCCTCTATTTGCTCACATTGACCAACTGACGGCAGACTTTCCATTCCCGCATATAATGAAGAATCACTACTGACTGACATCGGAACTTGTTCACCTTCTGGCGAGACAATAGACCTTTTTTTGGGAGACTCTTCAAAAGACCGCAGCCCTGCTCTTTTCAACGCCGATTTCTTATGTGTTTTTTTCTTCGACTATCCGTAAAAGTAACTGTGACGTCATCAAGTAATTCGACTAACGCGTAGTCGCAACCTTTTTCATCAGGCATTTCGACTGTAAAAATTTTTAGTTCGCAAATCGAAGGAAACTTCGAGACCAGAGCGAATGGGCCTCGCTTTTTGTAGGATCCGGAATCCCCTTTCCCCTCTGGGAGTACAACCTTGTTCGGAATCTATCACCGTTGTGACCTAGTATTGATTTCCAACAAAGCAAGAAAGCTCAACTGTCTTGATATCTCCATTTCCTCTTGAGAAAGAGTAAGTGGCTCAAAACGTGTACTGCACTTTTTGCTGACTGTCTCTGGTTCAGAGAGACAAGAAAAAAGTCGTCAGAAGTTATTAATGATGCCATTTCGGTCAATCTTGGGTACTCGGACGTAAGTGGCTTTCGTTCTTTATGACCCTCAACGAAATAGAACAGAGTATTATAATGTAAGGAGGGGTAAATTTTAACGACTAGTTCGGAAAACTCAAGAATTTTCAATCTGATAGAGAGAGAGCGGCCGAAGCGTAAATATTATTTTCTCGTTAGAAAATCGATACCGAATAAAACTGACGTCGGTGACGACCTATTTATTCAAAAGAGGAGTACGTAATCATAATTTAAAATATAGTAGACAGTTGCCAAAAAAAAAAGAATGGGAATTGTCTTCGAAAATTCTGTCTCGGAATGTTGATCGACTGAAAAAAAGTGATGCCACTTCATAATTCTTCCGGTCACTACTATTTTTGACGTTTATTTGGTTCGATCGGACCGGAAAATAAACGCCTATATGCTTCCAAAATGTTTCGTTCGACTCATTCTTATAGTATAGATTGGGCGTATCTCGGTACCACTATACGCGTCGAGGCAATAATAAAAAAAAATTAAAAGGAAATCGAACGTCGTATTTGACCTTTAATCAGTGAACGTTTCAGGATTTCCATTCAATATTAATAAAAATGGCGCTCCGTATGTGTATCTCTCAATGTTTGTATTATAGTTCATTGATGAAATACGATGTTCTTCGACCGAGACGTTCTTTGAAGTAGAACATCGTGTCATCGATGTTTTAATTGAAATGTCGAAAATGTTGAAGTGTTTTGAAAGTTCTCGCCAAGTAATTTCATTTCGAAGTATAAATGGAATCTCGATGAAGATGTCAGAAACAGAAGGGGCCCATACGTTTATTTTGATGAGTTAAGTCGACGCAATAGAACTCGGAAAGATACTTTTGTTCGATTCTAGCGGTTGTGTGAATTTACATGAATAAATGGACTGTGGATGATCTACGTATCATCATCTTTCATTGACTTCCTTCCTCAGTCGTAATCTTATGGTGTGAGCGTCTTATTTCTGTTTTATCGTATATTCTACCAAAATACTTCAATTTTCCGTTTCCTTCGCTGACTCCTCATTTTGAAACGATTCGAAGCATACTGGTATCCGTTCATGGACTATACTTGTGATACACTCTTGTCCATCTTTGTTGTATTGCGTCCGCGCGCATTTGAATTATGGAGGAAAAAATACGTAGAATTTCGTGTCGGAACTCGAAAACACCACCGGAAATGAGGTAATGGATATTTCATCGCATTGCACATCGTGATTAACACGCGCTTTTCGCAGTTCGCGTCGCATCACTTGTCCAACGAGAAAGATGAATTATTACTGCGAATTCGATGATAATGCGGTGATGGGTGAATCATAATCATTCGAGTCGAGGATTATGAATGAATAGTAATTACGACAATAGAGTGTTGCGTATCGCATACTTCTTTTATCGAATTATTACGTGTACGTATTTGGTATTTTTCTCGTCGAACGGTTTCAGAGTTTGAGGCGGCTGGAGAGAACGTTAACCTTCGAGAAATGGGGTCGAAAAAGACGGTGGCGAATCAGGAACTGTATAAGCTGAGAATCTATAGATGCAGATGGTTGGGAATAATATTGAGGAAGCATGGAGAAGATTCGAGTCAGTTTTTCGACAGGTAGTTGAGATCGTGGGACCTGATCCGAGGGGGAGGGAGGGTATTTTTCTCCGAGCCAATGTTTACTCGTGAGTTTTTCTCATTTCCTGAAAATTCCACTGTACGAGACTTCTAACAATTTTTTCCTTCGAGCTCGCTTTTTGTTCTTTCGGTTGTATGTTTCATCGCAAGTTTCTTTTCGTCCGGTCGAGCTTGTTGTATATTGACCTCAGTTAAAGCGTGACAAAAGATTTTTAATCTAGTCAAAAACAAATCCGACAATGACCCTTCTAAAAGCTGTACCGAATTCCATGATAAGTCGAAAACCATATCCCTGAGTTTGATCTGTTATTGGGAAACTAGAAAGATCGTCTGTGTTGTGAATCAGATACATCTAAAAGTTGAATGTCTTGACCATGTAAAATGATAGGAGGGGCCTTAGAAGAATTTTTCCGTTCAGGCCATGCCTATCAAGAGTGGGACTTGAAGGAATTTTGACTTCTGAGTTACGCGTGAGGAGGGTACTTGGAACTTTTCAACCATCAAAGAAATTGACTGGGAGGTAATGTTGGAGCAGGAGAAACCAAATGTGTCCCATACAACAGGTTCTCATCACATCATATTGAGTTAAGGAAGTCGTGGGTTATATGAATACAATGATTAAGGAAGTTGTATACTTCCTCGAAAAAATTCTCCTCGTATGGCGGACGGTGGTTGATAATTAATTTCAAAATACCCATCTCCTGTCAAACAGGTTTCCTGTTGCAGGGTGGCCACTTTTCGAAATTAGGGAAAAATCCTAAAAAAGTCGAGGGAATTCATCATCGGAAACAAGTGGCCACCCTGTGCTGAAATTGACCATTGAGCTGTACAGTATCAGCATGAGACGGGTAGTTATTTTGGGAAGCTTTGAGCTATGTTTTCGAGGTATTTTGGTTCTGATAGAAGCGGGGACTATTTGGGAAAATGTACGAGAATCCTTGGATCTAACGTAAGGGCTCGAAAGAATTTAAACTTTTGGAGCCTTATGAAGGATCTCGGGCGGATTCTGACTTCTAGCTGTGAATATGTGAGGTTGTATTTCCAAGAGTGTCATGTGAGGAAATACTTGATTTTCGACCTTCCAGTCATATCCATGAAAAGAAAGGAAAACGTTACTGAAAGAAGATTCCTATCATCGAGCTTAGAAATGTCTCAACAAAATTGAGCCAAAGATTCACTTTCAAAACAGGCTCACTACTTGTCTCATGGAATTATTTATTGGAAAAGACTGCTTGTATTTCTTTTTTTCTCTCTTTTAATATTTATGAAATCTGATTCTATTAATGTAGATGTGCATTTCCATTTATTTTACTGTATACTAATGAAAGTGTATTGTTTGATTTCTGTTTTATAGGTAAGTCTCGATGTTCTTAAAACACAATGGCGTGTCAATTCAATGTTCTCTGCTCACTTCATAGGAAATTCGTGAGTTTATTTATTAGTTCGTATTTCTAAACGAGAGCCACTTGTCAAGTTTCTCCTTTGGATAAGCTTCTAGAAATTTTGATTGAATTGACTTCAAGAAATAAGAGAAGGATCCAAAGAAGAAGAAGGGGGAGGGGGAAGTGATGACGTCATAAAACTGGAAAGGTATTAGTACCCTAATGTTACTCTGAGGAATCACATAATTGTGGAAGGGAGACTTTCCTTTGCTCAGTTTCTTCGCTACTGAAAAACAAGGCCCTAAACTTGAGTTTCTGTATAATAAACCTGTGATCTGATAGGCTGTAACATGCTGCGTCCTGATTGGTCCATTCTTTGGATCTGTTGGCTACCAGGTTCGCTGCCATCTCATTAGTCGGTTCTGTTCTTCTCCGGTTTAATCACCAAGCTGAATATTGTTTCACTCTCAAACGCGATTACCCCGTTCAAGAGGCTGGCTTATCTTGATGCTCTCTGCTTTTGCAATCTGTATCTGTTCCCATAGTATTCCTCTGGAAGGTATGACTTGAAATATCCCTCTACCATTGTGCTTTTCTTCCTTATAATTCTGGCTAAACAGTGACTTCTCGTCTTTATGTTTCTTTGATGTTTCCTGCTCCTTTTCCTTAAAAGTCTCAACAATGTAGACACCTTCGAACTGTTCGCGACTGAGCTTGTACACTCCTCTCGAGTTTCCTTTGTCCTTCTCTTCCGGTTGATCATTGCTGATTCTCTTCACCATTGCTTATTGTTCTGGACCCGAATGCACAACGTAGCCAAGGAACGCCTCGTTTGTTTGGGTACTTTCCTTGCATGTGGTACCAATCTAAATCCCGAGTTCCCTTCTTCGCTTCCATCTTCCCGAGGGCTCCCTCAAGTACACCTCTGGGGTAGCCGTTGGCCTCAGTAAGCTTCTTTTCCTTCTCGATTTCTTTCCTGCTCTTCTCTTCATTGTTATTTGGGACAGAAATTGCTCGGCAGCAGTGGTTCTGAGTCGCCGCTGATTTGTGCCTTGGGCGGTGGTACGAATCAAGCGCGTCCGTGTGCGCTGGCTTCCTGTAGATTTTGTATTCTATCCTGTTGTTCACCTTAGGTCCGAATAGTCGATGGTATCATTGCCTGTTTCAACTGCGAATTCGATGCTTTAATTCATCGCATTCGTTTGAAGAAAGGATTGGTCCACCTGTCTATTAATGCCCAGTACTGGGGTATCATACATACCTAGCCCGAAGTTTGATCAAGTTTCAGAACTTGCTGCCCTTCTATATCTAATCTGCCATGTTGTTCATTAATATCTCGACCAGTATGAGTGATAGTAGTGCTTTTCCGCTAATTCCTTTTTATAAAACTTGTTATTGAAGCGGCAGTAGTTCTGGCTCACAATCTTTGCCTCTATTTTGGTGTACTTTTGTCTGTCAGGGTTCCCTTTATACCTTTTGTTTCGTAGCAGGGTGAGAAATTCGTCCTTGGTCTCTCCTAAGGTTCCCTTCTTGTCCAGCTGCTCTATCAACTACTCGTTGTTTCTGATGCTTTGTGTGGGTGCAAACTGGTAGTTTTCTTCTAAGAATGTGGCCGCAAATTTTGCCATCTTGTGATGCTATGAACCAATGATCTCATCGGACGCGTTGCTTGTTAAAGTTTTACAGGCTGTTTGAATTTCGATACTGCCGTCTTCTCCTCAAACGCCCTTGAACTGCCAGGCACGTTGCTCTTTTTCGACACAGCTTTCAGCCTGTTCTAGTATTTCTGTGTGGGGTCCTTCTAAAGCTTGGGTATCGATTTTCTTCAATTTGCAACTCAGGTTTTGGTGTGTAGTCCTCCTTCCCCATTACTCCTACTACGTTTTTTTTGCCAGAATCAGATCGTTCTGTCGGATCTTCTTCTGTAGATTTGTCAGCTTCCTCTGCTTTATTTTCTATCTGCCATTGGTTCGGTACATATTTGCTCGGATATCGAAAAGTACTCTTTCAATTCTAAATCGGGCTTCAGGTCTCATGGATTACTTATTTGCAGCTAATGGTCATGCCTTTGAGCTTGTCTCTGTTCAAGGTAACATCCCATTCTTCCGTCTGAGAAACTCCACTTCCATATTCACCGCCGAACTTATCGCTATACTCACCTACCTCTTCCTTCTTACCCTCTTCTCTCCTCCCCGCAAACTCTCTATACTATTTGATTTTTCTTGTTTTCCCTTGTTACCAATCTGATCCTTGAAGGAATCCTCATTCTTATACTTTCATTAATTTTTTTGTCATCTTCCATAAGAAAATATGACACTGTCAACCTTTCCATGCAGCAATTCGTGCGTTCTCCTTCCCTTATTGAATCCTCCCCTCCCTTCGAATGATCTCAAATCTTATTTCTACCCCCTCATCCTCTCCTTCTAGCATGATTTTCAGTCCTCATCACTCTCGAATGAGCTCCAATCTATTGAAAAATCTCAAATTCCTTGGTCTGCTTCGAACTGCCCTTCCTGACGAAAGAAATTCAGTGTTATTCATCTCACCTACTCTTCGCTCTCTTACGGCTTTCACCTCCTCAATGCCTGTACTGCAACCTGACCATCTTCCCATGCTTTACCATTCGGTAACTCCCTGCATCACAAATTTCCTCTCTAACAGTATCATTAGTTCGATGAACCATCCTGATCTACCTATATTTCTACAGTACCGTTTAATTCGTATTCATCCTCTTCACCCACATTCTCCTTCACGAGTCTGCAACCCTCAAGTATAGTTGTAAGGCTCGTTAAGGTATTAATCGTCGAAGGTACATAAAATCCTAATCCAAAGGGGTACGAGTTACATTTTCTTATAAAGCGGAGGTGACCGCGTTGAGTCTCAATGACCTCATTAATCTCTTATGGAAGAACATATTACACCCAGCGTTCGTAAACGTGGGGGCTGGTGGTTTGTTTGATATAGGTTGAGCAGTTTTTTTTTCTTCGGATTAGCCGGGGGGATCTGTGGGCTCGTGAAAGTAGATTATCGCCGAATACACGCGAAAGCAGGATTTCGCCTTTGATGCGGGAGGATAATACGCGCTCTTGTAATGTCGACACCGTGATATTAGATTTGGCAGCGTTCGCGCTATATTTGGACCCAGTCAAGGTTAGATTTTCGGGTAAATTAAGCGAACCGAAGCCGGTATCTTACGTAACGTTAATCCGAATAATTATGCAGAAATCAATGGCTATAGAAAGAAGAAAAAAAACGTGATCAACAAGTTAAAGTACTCGAGTAACATTTTAAATGCCCGTCTACGCGATTCAAAGCTAAAATTGTCGCCAGAAGCTCGTACGGATGTTTACAAACATCGGTTCCTCTTACATTCGAAATACGTTGATGCGAATGAATTTTCTGAATATCACCGATCATCTCGACGAGATATCTTTCATTCATGATTAATTAAAGCGCGAATATTTTTCCTCCCTCTCTTCCTATACGTATATTGATCAGGGAAAAGAAGAAAAAATATGTTGAATCTTTTACGCCGCTACCTCCGCTGTTGGTGTGGTTTCTTTCCGACGTAATTAATTGTGCAAAACACGTTCCGAGTTCAAGATTCTTCCGAACCGGTTAACTGTCACGCCAACGCATCTTCGACGACATACTGTACAAATACCGCGAAGCGTGAGTTTTTTATTCGCGACTGTCCGCGTATAATAACATACACGCAATCCGACGTGCACGAATTATTTGTATACTGTTTAGAAAATTAATATCTGATTTAGTGATGGTTAATTGGCATCTTAAACGGTTGCCAAGTTTCTTTGGAATTATTTATACGTCTCTTACGCGGGTATCCGTTTTGCGCTGTCCAGACTCTTGAGTATTTCGCTGAATTAGAAGACGCGATACAATCAGTCGGCCGCGTATGATTTTCGTTCACGGAGGTCTTGCGAATGACCGAACGCTGGGGCAATTGGCATCGTAGGAGATCTAGTGGAGAGACTGCAGTGCTCAGTACTAAAAAAAATTCGAAGAGTGTAAAGGAACGAAAAGAGTGTCGAAAGTGGTGAGAAGGCCTAGAGAAAATCTTGAGTCTTTGGTCGAAAGCAAAGAGGTTGAAAGTATAATTACACTATGAGGTCATGTAAATTTTGTACATTCACCTTGAACTTTCGAGAGGAAATCCCATTTACGTTCTTGATTTCATGTTGGCAAAATTATTATCGAAAGTCCAATGTACCCGCGTCTTGTCTGTCTGTATCTTTTGACCTCAGGTCTGACAAAAAAACTACGGCTTCCTTAATGAAGTTGGACGAAGAACGCGTCAAGACTAATCCTCTCACATTTGGAATTGCCCCAATACCCAACTTGATAGGAGGATAAAACCTGTATTGTTGATACCTTCACATCTTGTGTATGATATTCAGTGATCTCTGCACAAGGAACTTTGCCTAACAGTGGCTTTACTGTGCGAGGATCTGGGTTTTGTACGAAGTTTAGTATGTCCTTCTATCACAACCTCCATGTGCATCTAGATGATGTCTCACACAGCATGAGGCAAGGGCCCTACTGATTTTTTCTGTTCTTGAGCCTTGTGCAGTTGATGCCAGTTTTCACCAGTGTCTCAGAGTTCTCCGCTGTGTCTTCTCCTAGAGAAGGCTGACTGTTGGGGATTATCGACGTGTCGTCGCGATTTCCCCTCCTCTCCTCTCTAATTGTAGTTGGACGCTCGCGTTTTCTGTGTGTACGGTAGTTTGGCTGCGTGCCATCATCACTATCGTCTTCATGGAATATCGAGTCGAGTACTCCATTTCTGTGACAATTAGCCTAATCAATTTTTAGCTCGGCTTTGTGCTGTGAACTCTTTCTTCTTCTTTAACATTGATGGGTCGTGTTGATTATCGACGCCTCTCCCAAATCCAAGGTCTACTGTGCTTGAACTAGTTCCCTTGGGTACCGTCGGGCTTCAGATTTCTCCCAGTTTACGGCTCGTGGGCGTACCTTGTAGAATCTGGGGCATTTTTTGATGACATACTCAGCTGTTTCCTCTCTTTCTGGACACGTTGGATGTACTTTCTGTAGGTAGCTGCTGAAGCATCCGTTCTGCGAAGGAGTTTGGCTGAAGTCGAAAGTTCACTTTCTGAATGTAGCTTCGGTTCCAGCCTTCAGTCATTCTGCTGACTGGGGCTCTGTCTCGCCTGAGCATCTCTGAATCAAGGTGGCTTACTATTGGTATGTTGTTATCCCTCTGCCTGCTGGTCATCCCTTTTTTGTCGCAGTAAAGATAGACCGTGCCATGGTGAACAAAACCAATGGTTTCTAGTCCGTGATGGTCGAGGCTCCGTTGTATGAATGATAAGGACCTGTACAGGCATTGAATACATAGCGCAGTTTTCGGATACGCACAGTTTCTTTTCCCGGATTGCTTTCTTAGTCAGGACGTGGCTGTAGCAGCATATCGCTAATATGCTCCTATCGTTCCACCAAGCATGGTCTTACGTGCTTCTTTCGAAGACTCTAATGTATATTAGGCAGTTATCTTGCTGGCTTAAAGACGGGCTATCCACCTAATGACGTCAATAGAAGTTACTGTGGTATTCCTAATGTTGAATCTTATTTTGGAGACTTGAAAGCGTAAGACTGTGCCTAGCAGGGGATGCTCGAAAATTATTGAAAATTTGACCATGTGGGTTTGAAGGGCCGACGGGCTACCCGCTTGTAAGCTAGCACGACTCTGATACCTAGCCCCGCAATCGGTTTCCATCAGGTTGAGTTCTAGTTTGAGTTCTTGAGAGCATTCAATCACTAGGATGCCATATCTACGGATTTATGGTCCTCAAGAAAGATACGGGTTTTTCTATACGTACAATATGGATTTCTTGCGATCAAGGGAAAGGTACCTTAAACACTGGTACGAGAGATACCTTTCTCCTGCTCGTTATAGGCTGATACTGCAACGTTCCGTAATTTTGAGCCGATCAAGAGAAAAGTACCTCAGCTATATCTATGAAAGATACCTTTCTCCTGATTGTTATCGGTGGGTAAAACAAAATCCGTAGAAATCTGTTTCTAGGTCTTACAAGAAATGGCGGATACGGATTTTTGACACGATCACCTAGCAGCACTGCAATTATTAGCTCTACTACTTTGGTGACCTTCATTTCTAGAGATTCTTCCAGTGCTGCCAGATGATATTATCAAAAATCAATATCCGCCATTTTTTCCACGACCTAAAAAGAGTTTCTAACGATCAGGAGAAAAGTATCTTTCTTAAGAGTAACTAAGGTACTTTTCCCTTGATCGACTCAATATTACGGGAAACCGCAGTATCAGCCAATAACGATTAGGAGAAAAGTATCTCTCGTGAGGTGTCCAAGGTACCTTTCCCTTGATCACAAGAAATCCGCATTTTACATATAATTCGTAGAAAAAACCATCTTTTCAGAGGAACAAAAATCCATAAATCTGGCAGCACTGGATTCCTTGTCATTTGCGCCCACAATGGTCATTGTATCATCCACGTGAGCGTGACAGTTGATGCATTCCTGAGCCACCTTTTTTAGCACATAATCTTGAGAAACATTCCAAAAAATTGGACCCAGCAATAGCCTCTGCGGGCAGCCGTAGACAAGGTGTTTTTTCTTACTCTCGTCCCCATATCAGACATATTTCAACGATGTGGACAGTATATTTCAGGGCTCCTTTCCTCTGCAGCTCAGATGGAGTTGCTGGCCATGAGATATGGTCAAACGCCTCTGTGACGTCAAGAGACACCGATGCAGTAACTTTTATTTCTTCTAGAACACCATTTTCCGCACTTCGGCCCGAACGGAAACCGTATTGACATGGAGATAAGTCTGTTGTATTTTTATGCACGAGTCTGTCAGTTTTTTATGTTTTCCCTGTAGTGCTCTTCAGGGTTATGAGGCGATACGCTCCTGTTGTCTCAAGGTCTTTGCCGCCTTTTGGATCCAGATGATTCCACCTATTTGCCACCTGCTTGAAGGCCTTCGGGTTCCCGGGCTCGAATTGCTCCAACAGGGACAACCCGTGAGCTCTTCGAATCCGCGGGCTTTATTTGGGAAAACTGCCCATTCAATTCCTATTTTAGGTCTTGTTTCCCTTTTGAAGCCCCGTTTCTCCTGCATTCAAGAGCTTCAAGTGGGAACAATGTTTACCAGCATCTTCAAAGAGCCGTTGTAGTAGCTTAAGATGTTTTTGATTGACAATTTTCAGGACTGTGTAATTGACTATCAGGTTCTGGCTGATGGTTCTCGGAGGTACTTTTGTAAGCTGCTTAGTAGAAGAATAGTACACTTGAGGTAATTTAAATCTTGTGCTCTACTTACACCGCATCAAACTCAATATGAGTTCCGTTGAGCCTAGTCTAAGCCGAGATAAACCTAATATAAGTTAGAGTATAAGAGCTTCATGCTGGACTACATTAGGCCTCACATACAGGTCTAGTATATTCCTGATGTATAAATCTAGTATAGAAGAGATCAATTGTTGGTCTCTCGCCTTCAATCTACCTCTCTGTTGATTGACTTCCGTCGGTTGAACGGCGTTTCGAAAGATTCAACTCAATAAGAGACCCAAGTCCAATCAATTCAGGTTCGAGATCTTTAATTCTCTCAAAATCTTCGTCTAAATTGCACTGTAAATATACCGGCTTTTGAATTAGTTGGGTTTTCGTTTCTGTTTTCTTTTCATTCAAAGCTAAAAAAAAAACAATCTAGTTGGATTATTACTCGCACTTCTGGAGCGGAAGTGAGAAATAAAGAAGTCATCGAGTGCTCGTAGAGCAGCGGTGTAACGGCGGCAGGCGGAGATAAAAGGTGAATTGTTTGAAAATAATATAAGATGCCGATTTTCGTGGTAACCGAGCGAAAAGAAGAAAAAACAAAGACGAGGACAGATGAAAGAAAAATAATCTGAATTCTCGCCTTATTCAGCCAGCGAGAACGATCGACATAGTTTAAAAAGTTGGTTGGGCTCGAATTCGTGAGCGAATGAATGAATGAAAGACCGAACGCAGATGAATGGAGAAAGAGTAAAACGACGAGAGAGAGAGAAAAAAGATGACAAGATGACGTTGCGAAAGAGAGGAAAAGGAGCGAGCGAGAGAGTGAATGTTACTAGAGAGGGATATGGGGAGGAGGAGAGGATTTGAGTAGGCCAGAAAAATTTGGAGCGTGTATATTATACGCGACGTAGCGACGGAGGCGAAATTACGAAAAACGGAATGAGATAACCTGCGTAAAATTGGTACAGCGCGTGTCGGATCGTTGATGGTGCGCCGAAAATGGCGTGAGAGGGGGACGGAGGGACGAAAAATTCAGCGTGAGTCGACCGCGTTTTTCGATGTGTTTTAAAATACGTATCATTTTTATGAATGAGAAAGCCGGCGAAGCGTTTCGAATAGATCGATGTAACGGTAGCGACTGACTACGGCGAACCCCATTCATAAAAGCGAGTACAGTAATCGAGAAAGAAAAAAATGCAATTTCGCACACACACACACACTTGCAGGCGCACACGTATAGCGGGACCGGTAATCAAATCTTAATTGCCGCAACCAAAATCGTTTGGTAGAAGACTCGGCGAGACGAAGAGGATGTGCGTTGAAAAAGAGACAGACGACTTCGATTAGGGAACCTCGTCGTATCGTGTACCGCATTCGCAACCTACATTATTATCTGTCGTGGTCGCATCCAATTTTTCGTCACCCACGATACGATATTCGTACGCGGGTTTCATTCACAATTACGGATCGAAGGAAATTATGCAGGTGTTAAAATAGTACGATAGAGAAGGACCCGAAATCGTTATTGCCGCGGAAATGAGCGTGAATGCGTATTTGTCAATACGAATTAGTGAAGGATGGCTCTCGCGACAATTTCTCAAGTCGAATGAATTTTAAATTGACGCGTCTCTCGCGTTGGCGGTGCGATTTTATGTCGTTAGTCGACGAAATATCGTAGGTATATTCTCCATTATATTTAGAAGTCGAGACCGAGTATATTTCACGCGTCTCTCCTCTTCGTTGTCGACTGAAACATCGTAATCAGCGTGTGAAGACCGAGAGGGAGGAGGGGCAGACTTTTTAGATGTCGTGCATCATTCTGCGACGAATGAAAAACCTGTAGCCTGGAGGCAAAGGACGGGCGCATCAACGCTGGTGTACTAGGTTATATTCTAGGTGACAAATTCGGTAAAACTAGCCTAGGCCCCAAAGTGTAGCCTCGTAAACGATAGTAGGGAATCCTGAAGCTCCCCTCAACCTGTGAAAATTGACAGGAAACCTATTCTATGAGGGATCTTCTTGAGAATTTTGGTGTGCCGCGATCCGCCTTCCGGCAAATACTGCGATCTACACGAAATTAAGACCCCATGTTTTAACTCTACATATTTCCAAGGTCTCCCTCTTTAGTTGGGCCAGGTCCTGCCCTCCTGGTGCTCCCTCTCAGAGTAGAAAGCGAAGTCTCCGGCTGAGGTTTTTTTTTGGATGAATGCGCTAGCGCTAAAGTAATCAAAAGAAAGTCCCAGCTGGTGAATTGGAATAACGCGAGCTTGAAACCCTGAAAACTGAGATCGAGAAACTGAGGCGAGAGTGAAACAATTCTCTGGGATAACGAGATCGGATTTTAAAGTTGGACAAGTATGGGTTTTTGAAGGAAAGCAACAATAAGATGCTAAATAAGTCCACAGGACATGAAACGTGATCCTTATTCATTTGCCATCGCCCCATGCAATATTCTCTGACATGTTTTACGTCTGCGTCAAATCCTAGTTCTGAATTCGTGTTCGTCCGGATATTCGACACGCCCAGCTTTAGTAACATAGTTTCCGTTGGCCCAAGCATATCAGAATGGTGTGGAAGTACCCTGGAAGTTATTCCCACAATCCCGACTTAACCTAACTAGCTTTCAGAGACTCGCTCATTCACCCTCATTCTAAGTTTGGTATAGTAAGCCAACTCTATTTGTGATCAAGTCAAGGATTCCTTGCATATTTCCAGAGGGGAGGGGGGAGGAAAAGTCAACTCGGACTTTGACTAGCTGGAGGAAACCTAGTCTCAAACTTGCAGGGCGCAGTAAAGACATCAACCAGTTCCAACCTCCTTGTGACGTCATTATCGCATGCGTGACGCCATTAATACGTGACTTCATCAGCTTGAATTTGCCTGCGACGTCTTCAACATTCTTCTCCTAATATTATTCACGAATCGGTATTTCATGCCACATCGAGAGGGAAATTGATTCCAGTGGTGTTTGCATCTTTCAACACTGATGCAAACTTCTTCTATCAAGATCATTTTTCGTAATTTCTTTCATTTCTTCTTTATTTCCCTCATGATATGCCTTGGATGAGGTATTCTTACATTCTTCACGCCAGAAACTTGTAATCAAATCAACTTCTCAAAACCAAAGTTTGGACTTGTGTTGAAAAACGCCAACATCGCTGGAATCAACTTCCCTCCCAATGTGACATGAAATACCGACTCGTATCCTAGCCAGAATATATTGGACCCAATAATTGGGAGGGAAGTTGATTCCAGCGGTGTTTGCATTTTGCAACACAAGTCCAAACTTTTATTCTGAGAAGTGTGTTTGAATACAAGTTGCTGGTGTGAAGAATGTAAGAATACTTCATCCAAGGCATATCATAAAAGAAATGTGACCGAGGATGAGATTAGGGACCTTAGAGGGCATAAAATGAATCAGCAGAACAATTTCTTTGCAGCAAAGAAATCGTTCTGCTGACTCATTTGTGCCCACTAAGGTTCCTTGTCTCACCCTCGGTCACAAATGAAGAAAAAATGATCTATATTATGAAAAATGATCACAATAGAAGAAGTTTGTGTTTGTGTTGAAAAATGCGAACATCACTGGAATCAATTTCCCTCCCAAAATGACATGAAATACCGACTCGTATCCTAGCCAGAATATATTGGACCCAATAATTGGGAGGGAAGTTGATTCCAGCGGTGTTTGCATTTTGCAACACAAGTCCAAACTTTTATTTTGAGAAGTTGGTTTGAATACAAGTTGCTGGTGTGAAGAATGTAAGAATACTTCATCCAAGGCATATTATAAAAGAAATGTGACCGAGGATGAGATTAGGGACCTTAGTGGGCATAAAATGAATCAGCAGAACAATTTCTTTGCAGCAAAGAAATTTTTCTGCTGACTCATTTGTGCCCACTAAGGTTCCTTGTCTCACCCTCGGTCACAAATGAAGAAAAAATGATCTAAATTATGAAAAATGATCACGATAGAAGAAGTTTGTACTTGTGTTGAAAAATGCAAACACCACTGGAATCAATTTCCCTCCCAATATGACGTGAAATACCCATTTGTGGATTCGCGTTTTTCAACACGAGTCCAAACTTTTATTTTGAGAAGTTGGTTTGAATACAAGTTGCGGGTGTAAAGAATGTAAGAATACCTCATCCAAGGCATATCATGGAGGAAATAAATGAAAAATGAAAGAAATCATGAAAAATGATCACAATAGAAGAAGTTTGTACTTGTGTTGAAAAATGCCAACACCACTGGAATCAATTTCCCTCCCGATGTGGCGTGAAATACCGATTCGTAACTAGGATAGAGGAACTCTGACCAGAACTTGTAGATTTTTTTATCTGGTTGAGGATTCCAAGATTTTCAATAGAGGGGTGGAGTGCCGGTAAAGAATATAAAAATTCCTGAAAAGATTAAACGGAACTCCCGTGCAGAGACGGTAAGAACCCTCGATGCCGGGTATTATAAAATCGACCGTTCAATTCACTTTCTGCTCTGTTCTTGAGTCGAGATTTTTCCAAGTTTCCTTCCTCTCTTTCATGATTCTTGAGCCGCTCCGAGAGTTCTGAGCTATCCTCCCTATCGAACCGACAACATTTTGCGAGCGATCTCCCAAAACACAAGTCCGTGTCAGCGCTGCAGCGGTCAGTATAGGCTGTGCAGTGAGAAGAGCCAAGTTTACAATTGCTAGAATATGATGAGGAACGAAAAAAAAAAGAAATTCATAAATGGATATCATTGATATACCAAAACCCAAAAATTTTATGGACCCGAAGTGCACTGGCCGACTCTCCACCTCTGATTCTCAAGGCCTCATACACTGTATGTTGGACCTTTTAGCTCATATATCTCACAGGCTCTATGAGCATTTTTAGAAGTCTCTTAATCAGTTCAAGGTCATTGATTACGTCTTTCCCATCTAGAAAATCCAAACTAGTATAGTCTAATGCGAGCGTCGTATACTGTATTACAAGTAAAGAAGCAGTTTGTACAAGAATTCTTCCGTGACTGTAGTTCGTTTGTCAACTTTTGAATTACTTTTTCGTACGTGACTTCTTACAGAAAAGGTTGATAACTAGAGAATACTCATTTAATTTATCGATAAGACGTTTGCTCTGGGATCATAATATTGTTTCCATTTCTAGCTTATTTGCTAAAAGGTTTCAAGGCAGATGTACGTATGTTGAACGCAGATGTTAGACGAGTCAGAAAGGTGTCTCGAATTTGTCATCGCTAAAAAGATTGCCCATTACCCGTATGGAGCTTAGATGGTCATCCTGTTCAGCGGAATACAAATAGACTGAAGATTTATCTTCGATATCGTATGTAGGGACACTAATTCGGCTTTCTAAACGGAAATCGTCATCTCGTTCCGTAATCAGCTTTGCCGCGTGCCGATATCTCTTCTTCCTCGGAATAAAGGAAAGAAGAGAAGAAAAAAAATTAGTCAGATTGGTGTGTATCTCATTGTGTACAGAAATTTGAAACGATCCGACCGAATGTAGCCCAGTCACGAAATATTAGTAAGTTGGGCGGCGGACGCGCGGCGCGGCGATACGGTGCCAGCTGTATTCGGTTTATGTATCGGCTTAACAACCGAATATTTTAACGCATTCGTCCGAGTGAACAGTAAAAATGATTAACAGACCGGAAACCATCAGGTAATGCCCACGTTCCTTGAAACAATATCAAAAAATGAAGAATATTTTAATACGTACGCCTTAAAGAACGAGAATTTGTCCATTGTATGTGAGCGGTCTGGCGCATGCAAATAATATGTGCTCGTCCGAACGAACGCTGCGAGTGAACCCAGGGGGTCACAGCCCCTCCCAAAATCTGAAAAAATCTATTATCGTCGGATGTAAGAGTGGTATCTTAAAGGCAATCGTATACGTAGTCGAGCTAATTACTTACACACGATACGAGCGCGTAGGAGTGGATTTTTTGGGGGAAGTTTCTACGAGCCTTATAGACTGAGTGAATGAATGGTTCCTACGCTGACGTTGGATTTTGATTAAGAATATGAGAAAAAAAAGGAAGAATCATGCGGTAACTCCTAGAAACCCGCCTTTTCTTAATAATTCCTATTTTTACGGGCGTATATACGACCGAAGACGAACAAAAAATATGAATTGGGTTTGCCTTTTTTTCAAATGCTCATCCGCTTTGTAGCTTCGAATAAACAAATACACGTATTTTGATATCGAACAGAACCTGTCTTTAAATTAGAAAAGGAGTTGAATGACGGGATGGCGATAGTCTAGGATAAATATTACATTATTTAAAACGAGCCACCGAATCACAAATCGTGGCCTCCGCTCATCGTGTCACGCTTTGATAAATTTTCATCAGTTTTCCTGAATCCTACAAATACAGTGAGTAGTGTATTTTTAGGCATCTCTTTCTTTTCATGTAAGGGGTCGTAATATTTATTTAGAAACTTGACAGGGTATAGGACGTGAATAGGACTCTGGAGATTAAATATTTTACTTTCCGGTCTCGCTTGATACATTTATTATTGTAATATTGAAGTAGTCATTCTTATTTGATTTTTTGAAGCGTATATTTTCGATCGTCACTATCCTTTGTATTGGCTCGGTGTTGATGAAAATGTCCTAGCGTCCGTCTTGCGGGTTGTTCAAAGTTACCTAAAAATCGCAAAAAAGTCACGATTTTTTGTCATCAGTATTTCTTTTTTTCATCGTGGGAGGCTGTTAAATTCAACTTAGAGGCGAGTTTGCAGCGAAAACAGTAGTTTATTGCCGGATTCATCTTTTCACGTAAACTAAGGTGCTTTCTTTTCGTTATTATCGAAGAGGGAAATCATCTAGAGAGCCTCTTCTGAGCTTGAGAATTCTTGTTGCCTGTCTTCATATGTGACTCCTCGCTCAGAGAAATCAATTTTGCCAGATCTCGTTTTTCGAAACGGTTGGTAGCGTGGCTACTCATAGATAAACATGCCTGAAATTATCTTGGCTAGGTCACGAATTCTCCGTCCTATGACATCATCTTTTGATCTCGTATAGCAAATTATTATTATTACTATTACAGCCTCGAACATTACCGTATCTGGACAAGGTTTTCGGTTCACTGCCCTCTCGCATATCTCTGAACGTAGGCCTCCCCAACTATCCTGCAAGGGCTTCTGTTTTGTGAGCTTCGTGCTCATAAAATGCCTGCGTTATCGCGTATCTCTTTTCCTCCATCTAGTTCTTAGTTTTGCCTTCCTGATTTCAATGATATCCACTTATAAAATATTTGACCTCATCTTTCCTATTTGTTCCTTATCATGTGTCCAGAAACTACAAACTTGTTTTTTTTACATGTTTCATGTCTGTACTCTGACCTGACCCTACCTGGCCCCTAATTTGAAATTTCGCGCGTTTGCGAGCCCCCCCCCTCCACCCTGGTTACACCGTGGGTGATTCAAAAATTTGCGAGTTTGTCCCGCGAGTTCACCTTTTCGGTTTATATGCTAGCTTTATGGTGGCAGACCTGAAAACAGATTTCTACGGACTTTGACTGGTCCATTAATAACAATCAGGAGAAAGGTATCTTTTATGGAGGTGGCTGAAGTACTTCTCCCTTGATCGACTCTACATTACTGAACACTGCAGTTTCCTATAACGAGCAGGAGAAAGGTATCTCTTGTAGGAGTGTCTAAGGTACCTTTCCCTTGATCGCAAGAAATCCGAATTGTACGTAAAATCTATAGAAAAAGAAGAATCCGTATCTTTTCTAAGATAAGGGCAACTAGCAGCAAACCTCAAATCTCTCAGGAGAGCGAAAACTTAGTTCAATTACTACCCTTGAAATGCTGCCAGAACTATGGTTTCTTGGTCCTCGAAAGTACCTAAGGATTTTGTAAAATACGAATTTCTTGCGCTCAAGAGAAAAGTACCTCAGACACTTATAATGAGAGATACTTTTCTCCTGGTCGTTATAGACTGATTCTGCAATCTTCCATGAACATTGAGTCGATCAAGGGAAAAGTAACTCAGTTACCTGTATGAGAGGTACCTTTCTCCTGATCGGTATTGATAAATTGGTCAGAGTCCGTTGAAATCTGTTTTTAGATTGAAAACTAACGGATTCGGATTTCTGAAAAGATCTGGCGGCACTGCTACCCTTTCCCTGGAACAGGTACTTTGATGCTAAGAGCCCTTATCTTGGAACAGGTCACATGTTTCAAAGTAGACCTATATCAGACCAAGGGCGGCGGCAAAAGAGCGGAGCGAGTGAGCCATCCAACATAAACTAGACACGTAGTAGAGCAAGGAAGAGAGCGAGTGAGCTCTTCTAAAACTACTTGCTTGAGATTCTTTAAAGTAGGTTTTTACCAACCCAAGGAGCGAGTGAGCTACCCAAAAGCTGTTGGCTTGAAATACCCTAACTGGAACTGTACTTCAAACGCTGGTAAAACCGGCCCTCAGACCTAACACGTGAGCCGCTGGACCAATTATAAAGCAAACCAACTTAACAATGAAAAGTAACGAGTGAAAACCTCACGAAAGGACAGCTAGCGGACATGAAACATGATCTGTTTCTATTTGGCTCTACCAGAAGATTTTTCACTATACGGCCTGTTGGCCCGGCGCGTGTACCGGAAGGTCGCTCATAAAATGCTGTCGATTAAATAAGGAGGATAGCTCAATACAGCCGTACTCGTTGGAGGCTCGGACAACTCGATCATATCACAAAGAATGAGAAGATTTTTGACTGAGGAGGAAAAACCATGAGTCCCATTACGAAGGAAGACGACTCGGAAAAAATATCGACTCAATGATGGAGGAACAAGTTACCTGGCCAATTCCACGCTTTTGGAACGACGGCAAGTCCTAGGCTGTACTTGAGATAAGCAACTCGAAGATAAAAATGGAGGGGAAGAAAATTTGAAAAAAAAATTAAGAGACCAGACACCGCGGGTTTCTGTCCGCTTTGCACTCAATGGGAAGACTCAAATTCTGATTTGCAAAAGGGTACGGATCTAGATAAGCTTTTGATGAGGAGGAGGGGGGGGGGGTAATAAACTTTGAGGACCATTTGGGAGAAGGGATTGTGAGAAAAATGATATTGTCTGAACTTTATTGCATTACAATAGGATAATTTTCAACATTGACATGTTTCGTATCTACCTGAAGCTCATAATCCCTAGCTCCAAAATTTTTATGTTCACAAAAACCCCGCGAGTATCCCTCTCCCCCCGCACCCTCATTTTTGGGAAGGAATGCTCAATTCTAGCCTCCAATTTCGAAATTTGCGCCACCCCTGCGAGCTCCTAGCCACTTCCTGATAATTCTGTACATCGTATCCTTTCTCTTCCCTTATGAAACTACGACGATATTAGCGGGTAACGTGATCCCGAGCCCAATTCTGAACTTTGCGAGTTTAATCCCCTTCCCTCATCCTTGTAACCTAAAAGTAGTTTAGTGTATAGGCTTCTATACTGCTGTATGTTGGGCCTGGTTTCAGGAAAACTAAACATCATTAGCTTGTGACGTCATAACTATCCATCGCGAGTTCGTACCGTCTCTGCACGGAATTTCTGTTTGATCTTTTTGAGTGCAAACTCTCATTTCTCCGTTTCTTTTGACATTTTTATTCTCTTTACCGGCACCCCACCCCTCTATTGAAAATCCTCGAGGCTGAGTCTTGAAATCCTCGAACAGATCAAAAAATTTGCGAGTTCTGGTTAAAGTCCCCCTATCCTAGCCAGAAAATGTGATCCAGTTTACGGAACCCAGCCTAATCAGAATTGCATCAATCAGCAGAAAAGTAACTAAACTACATGTAGCATAGATACCTTTCTGCTGATCAATGAATAACTGATTAAGCCGGGTTTCTGTAGACTGGGTCACATATATTTGGAGAAGAATGTTGAAGACGTCATAGGCAAATTCAAGCTGATGGAGTCTCGTTGGCGTCACGCATGCAATGATGGCGTTACAAGGAGGTTTGAACTGGTTGATGTCGTTACTATGCCCTACAGGTTCAAGGCTGGGTTTATTTCTGCTAGTCCAAGTCAGAGTTGATCTTTCCTCACGTGTAGCGCTGCCCACTCTCCATGGTGAAGTGGATGCGAGTTGTGTATACGTTAATTTTGTTTCCTCGGGTATAACTTCAGTGTTGGAAGAATTTCCTCGGCGAACCCTTTTTGCTTATTAGTAACCGCTAAGTTGCAGTGTCCGAGGGCTGCAAAACTCTAGAACACCCAACAACAACGCCACCTTAAATATGTAGGTCGATCTCCAGCCTCTTCAAATTCTGTTATGCTTCCTCTTCTTCCTGCATGTGGATGGTACACAGTTGAGTATTCCATGTCTTTCTTCTTCTTCATGACAGTACCTGAAAATGCAACCCAGCATGTGGCTACCAGGCTACTCAGAGCAAGCCCCTTTAATCGACGTCTGTAATCTTTTGAAGATATCGATTAAGCTTGTATAGCTCAAGCGTCACACTCAGATAAGGAGGTGTGCTGTGGTCCAGATACGTTACCTGCTCAACTTACCCTAACTTCTCATAAAGGTAATTGTTTAAGTATTCATGGCCGCTCTCAGCTGACTTTGATCACTGTTTACCTACTCATCAAGGCTGCGTATTAGTACACGGGTCGCTCATTTACTCAGCTCACTCTGAGCAATTCTTGCTTTTGCTTCACCCATGAAGCTTCCTGGTCGGTCGTTGCCTTTTTCTTTTGCTTCGCTCGTTTTTCAGAAAAGAAGCTTGCTTATTTGTGAACGTGCTAACATACAAAGAGCTTCGTTGAGACACCAATATCCTTAGTGCAACTCTTTGTTGGATCTTTCGAATCTCTCTTTTTCTATAGGGTATCTTCATGGAACCGGCCCGTGTTGGAACACAATATTGGAGGATCAACAAGGTTGTGTTCATCATGATCCCTCTTCCTGCTTCTCTCGGCCCTCCTTGGTCTCTCATCAGGCAGCTTAGGTATGTTCGCTATCATCAGGAAAAGGTGCCTAAAGCTCAACTTTAGGCGAAACCCGATGCCTACGTTCATTACCTTCTTATTCTTCATTTCCACGCTGTACTGGCGAAAGGTGTGTGGACTGAACTTTCGACAGGCCGTGAATAGAATGTCCTTCGCTTTTGCCTAGCCGACTCGATCTAACGCGTCATGCCTCTAATATAATGCCCGGTTTACCTTGCTCTCTACTGCTACAATTGTTTCGGCAGAGCATCTGCATAGCAGTTAAACTTGATGATACTTTCGCCTTGAAAAGCCCGTTAAATGCGACGCACCGCAAGAACGTACACAGCAATGTGACGACAATATGACTGCTCAACTTCATTAATGACTTCTCTCTCTCTTGGACAGGAATTTGCATGATCAAAGTTCTGCAGCTCTCGACCCCTGTCGTCTACTTCTCAGTCTATGTTTTGGATTCTTTGGTGATGAATCGAAAGCGTACAACACTTTCAGAATTTCAAGTGTAATATGTACTTGTATGGAATGCGATTCTGTGTTCAAGTTCTTTCACATACCTGTCACCCCCTGTTGTCCTCTACGGAATCAGCCACAATTATTCATGCACGAAAAAGCTGTCTACGTATACGGTTGTGGAAGGAATTACCGTGCACGCTGCTATTTACCATAATACCTTATCATATATGACAGATGACATGAAAAGGAGAAGAAAATTAATAATCGAAATGGTGAATCGTTTTTGACACCTCGTTCATCAGCTGCGAAAACAAGATATGTTTCGTACACGATCATATTCGTCGAGACAAACGTTGAACACGAGTTTTTTTTTTTTTTTTGACCCAAGCGTCGACAACGACAATTGAGTTAGAAGGAAAAATGTATAACGGCGTCGGGCTGCGACTTCGGATCGTCTCGGCATTTCATGCCCCATACTCGGGGGGTACAACACAGTTGTACTGACGGTTATAAATATTAACCCGGCACGCCTTATATACATTGATGGTACTCGTGTTAAGCCAAAATATCGTCGAGATGGATGCATACCGAGCGAGTTTGATTTTTATATTTAAACCATACCGATGATAATGTTGCTCTGTTTCCTGAATATAGCGAACATTTCGTGAGAGAGGGAAAAAAACACGCATCCATACGCACTGCGGCTGTCCTATTCGCGGGCGAAGTATATTTTTCTAAAAATACTCGATTTAATTGCTCGCTACTAGACCGTCGTGATCGATTACGATCTGCCGAAGAGGGTAGGATCCGTAGACGAGCTGCGGAAGTAATTAAGCGATTGTGGGCGTCTCTCTATTGCCTCACGCCGGCTCTTCAGGAAGTGAGCGAGCGACATCCGAAAAAGTCGAGGTAAACGGGCGCGGAAACGGGTGGCGGTTCCAAAAATAAGCCTTTTTTTCTGTATTATCGTACGAATATACGGTATAAGGTTTCACACTAAATAGGATACTGAGAGTATTGTGCAGTTTAGGGGCATAATGCACGCGTCGGATGTTTCTGTCGATTCGCGTATGAAACCACTTCCGTTGAGGCTCTTCCACCTTCGGGTGAATGCATGATTCAACAAGATCTCAAAGGTATACAAGACGAATACGAATACAATTGCTTCCGACCAGGTCTGCCTGTACAATAGTCTACAACTCGCCCACGAGCGACTTACCCTCTCCATCTTTCCGTTCTTTCTCAACCAGAAATCATCCCCTAAAGGCTTCTATTTATTTTATTCGACTATTCTTTCAGCTCGTTTAGCTAACCTCGTTCGTCTTGTTCTATCGATGATTTATGTTTACAAACACGTCGAAGCGAGCATCCGGTTGCGTAGCTCTTTTTCCTTCCTTCCTTGGTTCTTCCTTCGTCTGCTCCGGCATACGTTCGTATAGAATTTTTGAAAATAACGGATACAATATAGAGATGGTATTACAGCGAATACGAAGAGATGAAAGAGACGGTCATCGTCGTGAACACATTTTGGGCGGTCTGGCACACCTCTCTCAGGTAATTTGTAAAGTCTCGCTAATTGGATGAAAGGAAACGGATAAAGTAAGCCCGTATTTGTGAACATTATAGTTACGTACCATTTTTACGGAAATGTCTATTTTATAACTCGTGACTGCTATACCTTTGTGACTATATTTCATCTCTAAGAATAATGATTACTTTTAGGAGCGTGCTGCTGCATGAACATCTGCGTCGACCGTGCTCGGTTTTTTTTTGTGGTCGTTTTTTTTTGTTTTGCTCTCGAAATCGCTTTGCGGGTAGTTAAGTGACCTTTGTACTCTCCACCGGGCTGCGTGAGATTTAATTTTTACGACGATATTTTACGAGAGACGGAAAAAGGAAATCGGTGATTACGATAGTAGATCGACATTCGATAGTATAAGGACTCAGGTGTCGATAATTGAATGGGTCTAAATGTAACGCACTTACGCATTTAATGTCCGGCTTATGAGTTCTCGGTGTCGTGGGTGCAGCTTATACTTTCATTTCGATTGTAAAATGTAGTTTTATAGGTTGCCGACTTTTCGAATTGTAGGGCGACCGTCGTTATTTTCACGCGGCCACCGAAGTGTAACATTTTTTTCTCCCTTCCATCCATCCACGTAAATCAGTCAATAGAATAATAAATACGTCTCGTCGGTGAAGCGGTTACGTTGCACGAATATTAATTAAATTTTTTTGCCTTCGCTCGAGCAAATGTTTGCAGTGATTTCTTTTGATGCCGAAAGAAACTTTTGTGTGGTCGTTTTGTGCGGGGCCTACCACAGCGTCTTTATGGTGCCGACTCCAAACTCCCTCGTTGTGTTTTGATCTATCCTTCAACCGCCCTTCATATCAAGCAGAGATCAAATGGAATATTAGTTGGCTATTTATAAACATAATAGACGCTGCATGAGTCAGGCACTTGGAAAAAAACTTCTGGCAGAAGACAGAGACGCCTAATGTAGTATTCTATAAGCTTGCTCCATTTCATAGGCTCACTAGCTGACGGTCTCACCTTCTCGGAGCTCTGGATCATCATTTTCTCCACTCATTCGCCCTTCTTTGGCTATAATGATCAATCGGGAACCAATCATCGATTTTATCAACTATGGTGAATCGATAATTTCTGATGTATTTAGCTTGTGATAAGGTCCCTTTCTACTCAGAGTATTGCAACCGAACCAGCTGAAAGCCGAATTCAGTCCAAGTTCTTAGCAATGACATTGATAAGGGAGAATTTGAAAGCTATTGTAAGCCATAAGTCAAAATGAGCTAAATTTTTCAACTATTTTTTTGGCTCTTAGTTGCTAAACTGAACGGCTCCATTCTCCAGGTCAAACTGGCTTTGCTAAAGAATTAACAAAGATAAGAAGAGTTGGTTCCGGTTCTTCAGCTATTCAGCCGTTCAGCATGAAAGCCTTTAGTGCAGCCATCTAATGGAGAAGAACACAAACTGTAGATGTGGAGAATAGCAAGTCTGGAAAGCCCAGCTCCGGCTCCGGCTCACTCCCCAAATTTTGAGGAGCCAGAGTTAGGAGCTGGAGCCATAATTTGATCTTGAAAAGAGCCAAAAACTCCGCTCTTTTGGTCAGCTCTTCAGCTCTTTGGGAGCTGCTCCGCTCTTTCCTTTTCAAGGAGCTCAGGAGCTGAAAATGACAAAAAAAAAGAGGGAAAAATTCGACAAATTTCAAAATGCAAAGCCCTAAAGCTTGAAGCTTGAAGTGAAGACAACCCGACTAGAGACTCGAAATTAATAATTTTAGCTCTGCTTGTTTTTCTCCTCCTTGAGGCTCCGCTCAGAAGATCAAGAGCTTCAGCCAGCTCCGGCTCTGCCGCAAAAATCCAGCTCTCTGGCTCCGCTCCGCTCTTTGAGAAACTAGAGCCAAGAGCTGGAGCTGGCTCCGAGCCAGCTTTCTTTTCCTTCTGGTTCCGCTCTCAAGATCAAGAGCTTCAGTTTTGACTCCGTTCCAAAGGTCCTGCTTCTTGGCTCCGCTCTTCGATTTTCGAGGAGCCAGAAATCACTGGCTCCCCAGGCTTAGAGAAAAGTATGTTTCACAAGTTTAACAAAGCCCCAATTCTCCTAATTGTTTCTTCCAGACTCTCATTTCTTTATAACATTGATCAGCTGAATTGAACCAAAAGTCGGTTGAATTTTTCCGAAAGCCAAAAGCTGAAGGTCAAATTTTTCAAGGCCCCAACTTTAAGTCAAAAGCGTAAGCTGAAATCTTCAGCTGCAAAGCGTTGTCAGACAAAGTTGCAAAAAGACTATTTTTATTTTAAAAATGTTTTTAAAAGTATAAAACATGTTTTAAATTATGTTCCTTGTTTGAAATGTATTTTTAATGTTTTGAACATTCTTCAAATGTGTTTTAAATCATTTAATCATGAATGGAGAAACATTTTTAGAGTTTCAACTATTGTTTCAAACACATTTCTTATGTTTTGAAATTCAAATATTGGTTTTAAACAAGCCTGGGGAGCCGGAGCTAGGAGCTGGAGCCATAATTTGATCTAGAAAAGAGCTGAAAACTCCGCTCTTTTGGTCAGCTCTTCAGCTCTTTGTGAGCTGCTCCGCTCTTTCCTCTTCAAGGAGCGCAGGAGCTGAAAATGACAAAAAAAAAAAAAGAGGAAAAATTCGACAAATTTCAAAATCCAAAGCCCTAAGGCTTGAAGCTTGAAGTAAAGACAATCCGACTAGAGACTCGAAATTATCAATTTTAGCTCTGCTTGTTTTTTTTTTCTACTTGAGGCTTCGCTCAGAAGATCAAGCCGGCTCTGCTGCGAAAATCCAGCTCTTTAGCTCCAATTCGCTCTTTGAAAAACTAGAGCCAGGAGCTGGAGCAGGAACTGGCTCCGAGCCAACTTTTTTTTTTCTTCTGGTTCCGCTCTCAAGATCGAGAGCTTCAGCTTTGGCTCCGCTCTGAAGATCCAGTCTCCTGACTCCGCCCCGCTCTCTGATATTCGAGGAGCCAGGAGCTGGAGCCGGAACCGGAGCCAGAAATCACTCGCTCCTCAGGCTTGGTTGTGAACAACATTATAATTTTTTTTTTACTCGGTCATCCCCTGGAAAATTTGTTGAATATAAGAATGAGAAAACACGAGGTTTCCAATTTTTTTTTTATTGTACTAAAAAAATTATAGTGTTGGATAAAAACCGGTATTTTTGGGTATTTTTAAATAACTGGTATTTGGGAATTAACTTAACCGGTATACCGGTTTTTTAGTTTTGAAAGAAGCGATTAAACTGGAGTTCAACTAGAGTTTTAAAAATTTACATTTTTGCCACCAGGAGCGCTTAAAGTATGGGTTCATAGCGGTTCTGGAGCGTAATAAACTTGTGTCTTGTGGACTTGTGGTTGTGCACTTGACTTCTTCACTTCAAGCAACAAAAAGAAAAAAAAATTGAAAAATGATTAAAACAGAACAATGTTAAAACAAACGCCAAAAGCCAAAACGCGCAAGTTGCAGCCTTGCAGCCTTGGAGTTTCGACTTTTCCCTTCGTCTATCGAATCAGCGAAATAGGTGCTTTCATAGATATAGGAAAGCATCCATTTCGTTGATTGGTTTATCACTGAACAGGTCTGTTTCCCAGTAACGGGTCAGACATTGTTGTGGCACCAGTTGACGGGTATTTCATCCAAATACTCGGTTATTCACTCTAGGAAATTTACCGGATATTCAGGTTTTTACCGTGCAAATAACCGGTTAAATCAGTAACATAACCGGAGCTGCTCAACACTGAAAAAGAAAACATGTTTTAAACATATTTCCGTTGAAAACACAATCTTGACTTTTTTGTGTGTTTTGAAGACTATTTGTTTGAAACATCGCAACCTTGGCCTCCATCAGTAATTCTTTGCTAAGTACAGTATTCTGCATCTTAGACTAACTAGCTGACAGGCTTGGTTATATCTAGGCTCGTAAAGTTTACTAGGTGAAGATGAAGACCCGCTCCCAAAGAGCGGCTTCGCTCTAATTCCTCTTGGAGCCGAAAATTGAAATTAAACTTCGGCTCTCAGGTCTAATTTCGTAGCCAAGGCACACCTTCCAGCTCTTTTGTGGACTGTTCGGCTTTTTTAAAGGAGCCGACTTTTCTGTCTACCAGTTCTCGAAAATAAAGCTCAGACCCGAGATTGTCGTCTCAATCTTGCTGATTCTAGCGCTCCAAACAATTCGAGTATTTTTGTGAAAGGTTCATTGAGAGAGTGTTTGAATTGGACTGCGATATATTTTTTTGGGGTGGAGGGCTTGGGTTGAAGATGGAAAGATGAGGGAATTGAGAAGCAGTCTGAAGGTTAGAACGGGTCTATGAGAGGTTCAGCAGCGTAGGCGCATGAACTGAGTTTGGGACCTACTTGGAACGCTCCTAAGGCCGAAGGATCCGACCCCTCTAACCGAGAGGAGCGGTGTATGTAAGGTGGAGTGTAGCGATTGTAAGGGAGTTTATAACGGGGAAACAGGCCTTCAGCTCAAAATGAGAGTCGACGAACACAAGAAGGCGAGGGAAAAGAAGGATATAGGTGAATCAGCTTTCGCGGACCACCTAATTGCCAGCGGTCATGCCGTCATCTGAATAATGTCAACTGTAGACAGCTTAATAGATATGGCCGATGAAAGGTTGATTGATCTAGTTTACAAGCATGATTCACATTGTGATGACTTGCTAGTCCAATCATAATTTCTTTTGCTGTTCTTGTTTACTAGCCGTAGTTGGTTCAGTTGCTTTCATATCGTTGATAATGACTGTTCAGTCGAAAGCGCTCCGCGTATATTTGCTATTTCTGTGGTTCTCGCATTCTGCTCCTCTGTTTCACTCGTCTCAGTATGAATCTCCTTAATTAGTGTAAATACCTCTTAACTCGATTCCGTTTATACTTAGACTTGGAGGGCTTGAAAATTCCAATCCAACGGTGTTCACACATGTCAAGAATCACTCTTGAAGTGATGTTGGCAAAGCTGCCAAAAATTGAAGATTATAATTGTTCAGGAGGTCTCGTAGGTCACCGAAGAAGCTTCTCCCGTCTTCTTATCCAAGCCACTTGACGAAGTTTTACCTTTCGCTCTTGAAAGGATATTTATCGAACTTGAAAACTCATCAGTCTGGAAAACTAGTGATTTAATTGACAAACATTGTATCCCCAAGGAGTACCGTATAATCCTCTACATGCGCCCGAAACAAGACCCGTATATCATTCTTATTTGCCTGTACTCATAACCTCGTCGAGGGTGTACGACTTGTATGTAATAAATCACGATCGAATATCGTCTTCTAGTGATATGTAAAACGACTGATGTCGAGGGTAAAAGACTGAGAAAGGGTTGTCTCGATGAAGAAAGAATGAATGGGTTTCTTCTTTCTTCGAGTTAAAAACAACAAAATAAACTACGGTACAAATGGAAGGGCGGAAAAAAGCAGCGGTAAATTATCACCATCGAGACGCGACCGTGTCGGTGAAAGGTTGATTGTTTGTCTAGAGATTAATGTATTCTGATGTGTTTGTTTGTCTGCCACGGATGTTGGAAAAAATGCGTACAGAGATTATTCCAAGTATTTGTTGTAGCGTTTTGTCGGAGAATGGCTGAAGAGTTGACACCCTAAATGGCGGAGAGGGGGTGCTGCCGTTCGCCCACGGAGGACGCGCGCGGTATTTTTGTGAACGATATTCACCGGCGGGGTCGTACGTGTACCGGCTCGTGTGTGAACGCGTACCGGGATGACGCGACGTGGGAAATTAATTTCTCGATGTAGTAAACAGCGCAATGTTTAAAACATGGTACTTTGTACGCGCCTTGCAGGCATTTATTTAAGCGAAGAAGCAGCGGGAGCGAAGGTCGCTCAACGATAATTAAAATTGCGGAGGGTTTATACTTCTTTCATTCTATTCCGGTGTACCCGGCGCGAAGCGAGAGTGCACGATCAATCACCTCGCAAGAGCGCTATTGATTCACAATCTTGTGCGTCTATTGTTTCAGCGTATAGAGTTTTTGATGTGTTCTTTCTTTTTTCGGAATGTTGCAGATGAAAATGATCCGTTAAAATATTTGTCGCGGTACGGAAACGAGTTACCGGAAAGAGGAACGGCGATGTGGTTGGTCGATTATCAAAAGCAACCAGCTTCTAGTCATGGTACGTTGTATTTAAGTTATGCAGAAGTGCATAGTGCTCGCGTCGTCGTTAATGTACAGTATATCGTTTCAATTTTTATTGATTTAATGGAGTAACTCAATTAGTAGCCAGATGTGAAAAACTCTATAGACTGGAGTGGTTCAGGAAATAGAAACGATTACCGACGGAAGATTTGTTTGGAAATAGTTTTAGAATGACTTCCTCGAGATCCTTTTAATGGTGTTCTTTAGTCGATGAGAGAGTGGAGGGAGAGGTGGGTTGAAAGATCCTCGCGGTAATATTTCAACGGAAACGCTTAAGACTTAAGTTGCTCCTTGTAAAGTTTTATGTAGAGAACAGGGGTGCACTTAATGTGAAAGAGAGTTTAGAGCCTGTTCAAGAGCTTTTAACTGACATTTATTTTTGAGGAGAGGACTCTGTGGAATAATTTTCAGTTTGAGAGGACTTTTGAGTGGCGTTTTTGATCCCCTTAGGAGGAAAATTTTGTAATGTGTGGCCATGTCCATGTTCGAGTAAAATAAGTAGAAGCACTGCTAGAGGCGAGAAGAAAAGTCCAGCAACGATAGAAGATTATATTCTTGAACTAGAAAAGCTCGCAACTTATTTGTTCAATACTTACGAGATCTTGGTTGAAAAAATTTTGACTCTTAGGCTACGTCTGTGCAGGATGAGAGGAGCTTACACTTGGAATCTATCTCGAGAAAAAAAAAGTCGTAGGAGCTCCAGCTCTTAATCAAAGCACCTCGACGACGTCGCACCTCCTCGAATTCACCTAAGGTCCTTCCCTCTGGACAAAGAGTTGCGCCGAGATTCAAAACTCTCTAGTCTTCGAGGAGATTGAGGCCAGGTCAACCATTATGACATCATCAGTGTCGGATAGATTTCAGTTCCCTAGTTCTCCTCGTACTGAAACTCGAACTAGGCTAATTAGTTGACCTAGCCTATCTTTTCTATCTGTACATGACCTGCCTAAGTCTGCAGAGTCCTAGCCTAGTCTGTGCTTCTAGTCATTAGAATCTTAGCCTAGCTTTTGTGCTTATGAAAGCTCTTTAGCCATGTATCCGCGGATTAGACTAGTTTTCTTTGTATGCAAGGTTGAATTGATGGCTCGAAATCCAGAATTTTCCAAGTTTTTGAATCAGGTCTAGGCCACACCCGTTCTATGACATCGTTGACAGACGTTTTCAAGTCAAAATTTTTCTTTAAAGTCTCCCTTTTGCGTCCTACTTCTCTATTTCCTAGTCGGATTTTTTCAAGCATGGGACGACGCCTACCTTTGGCCACCATTGAAAATGTTCCAGGTCTCTAAACTGAGTCTCAGCTTCCTCTCCCTTGAATAGTTTGATGATACTTCCAAAAATTCCTCAAAGTGCTCAAATTCTATATCAAGCTTCGATTTGACGTCGCTTCTTGGTCGACCCGCAGCTTCGACGTCAAATCAACCGAGAACTTCCTTTTTCAAAATTCTTGGTTGAAATTGCGTCAATATATTGTCGAAATCGACCTCACGTCGACGTCGATATCGAGTTGATGAGCCATTCTGATGCATTTGCCATGTCGATTTCGAGTTCTTTACCTAAAATCGAATGCTACGAGGTTGAGTCGATTGGAAATCGATTTGGAGCTTTCTTTTAATGTACACTGGTTGACTTTATTCCGAAGTAGAGTTAGATTCAATCTTGAGTCAACCCAAAATTTACGATCGACTTTCTCTGTTAGGTCGATCTGTACTTTTTTGGTAGAGTAGCTGGTAAGACTATAACGAGAGATATAATGGGACTCTCATCTTGTATCAGATTAAGTCTCCAGCTGATGGCTGAACTAACTTCAAGTTTTGCGTGGAATGGCGTCATCAAAGTACAAGAAAACGACGTCGACCTCAAGTCGATCTATAGTTTTTCCCTTGTAACATTCTGTCTGTTTGGGGACTTCGTCAGAACCTGCAGTCACAATCATATAAAATGGGTCATTGAGGATCTAAATTGTTTAACGAGTGCAATAATGATCATATCTACGTAATGTGGCTGTCGATCTTCAGTCGCCATTAAATTCTAATGCGAATGTTGACTCATTTTTGACCTTGATTTTGAAACCCTATTGGATTGTGCACTTGAAATGGACGTCATGTTGGCGTCAATTGCGAAGTCGATCCATATCTGAATCGATTCTCAGATAGACACCAACCTATGACGCCGGGAGTTGACTCAATTTTGGGTCGATATGCGGTTGATAAGACTCAAAATTTGAATCGATTTCAAATTTATCGACCTGAAGACGACTGCTCTATTGCGTCGATTTGAAGTTCTCTGCCAACTCACGCTGTTTGACTTGGAATGGACGTCGATTTGAATTCCATTTCAAGTCGTCTTCTCCAAAATTTACTGTGGGCCTGAAATCGACTGTACTTTGATAAGTCGAATGCAGTTGATCTGTACTTTTTTGTACTGCACTATAACGAGGGATATAATGGGACTCCATCTTGTATAGGATTAAGTGTCTAGCTGATGGCTTCACTTACATTCAAGTTCGGCGAAGAATGACATTATCAACAGGCAAATACGTCCTCAAAGTACAAGAAAATGAATGTAATGTAGCCATCAGCTGGAGACTTCATCCTGTACAAGATGAAGTCTCATTGATTATATTTCTCATTATAGTGTCTGAACGCTGGTAGACTTCAAGTCGACCGAAAATAGACGTCGTTTTAGAGTAGATGTATAGTGAGTAACTCCCCCACGCAGGGCTGAAAACTAGAACCAAATATCGCTTCAGAAACCGGTTCATCTTCCGTATTCTTGAGACTCTACGGCCCAAACCTGCGGAACCAAATCCCGCATTCAGTTCTGGATCCAGAACCTTCAAGAACTGGATCCTGCGATTGGATCTAGTACCGGAATCGAAAGGAATCGGGTTCTAGAACTGTAACCAAAAAGAACTGGACCCCGCAATCGGATTCTGAAATCAGAACCAAGAGGAAATGAATTCTGCAACCAGGTTCTAGAAGCGGAATCCACAATTCAGTCCGAAAACCTTTACAATCGGAATGAATCACTCTTCTCAGTCCTGCCCTTGTAAATGAGAACAGTCATGATTTCTTGAGATGCCCTTGATTTGGTTTTGGCTCCGGCTATGTGCAAACGATTTTGAATCTCATCGATTCCGTGATTAGGATGAAATAGAGAATTCCGAATCTTTCCAATTACGGTTCTCAGATCAAAGAAAGGCCATTTGGAACCGGATCCTGTTCTGGTTTCTAGCTTTGTGAATTCTGAGAACCGTTTTTTCTAAAGGTTTGAGGTACTTCCTGATCCTAATTTAGTGATGATTCTCAAACGTTTCAGTTACGGTTCTCAGATCAGCGAAATACTGATAGTTTCAGTTCTGGTATTCTGTCTGTTCGATGACTTCTTATTCGTAGACAAACCGTGATCAGTGCAACAATGGTCAGATCGACGCGATTTCGGCGGTGATTTCCGGTCGATATTAATGTCCTATACCAAGGGTCGACTCATTTGACCTCGATTTCGAAACCCTGTCTGTGACACAAAGTCGACCTCGATTGAAAGTTGTTTACCGTGTTGAGTGACACATAATCGACCCAAAACCGACATGGATTTTTACTGGACATCAATCAACATCTATTACTGGCAGTCGACTCAACTTCGAATGGTAAAATTCAGTCGACTTCCAGTCGCTTTGGACCTAACTTGAGACGACTCTTGGCGGAAATAGCGATTCGATTTGGAGTCGACATAGCCCATCGAAAATGAGTCAAAGCTCTTGCCTCCTTCAGAGGATTCGAGGGTCATTAACGAACTGTCATCTGACATCTGATACCTTAAAATTTCAGACACGCGAATTAGTTTCAATGGATGTCGCCCTACGTTTGTGGTCAACTTCTGGAAAATTAGTTTTTTTTGTATCTTCGTCCACTTGACCGTCCCTAGAAGAGCATTTGCCTAGTTCAGTAACGTAGGTCGATTCTTTTTTGTCTATCTTCTGATTATTACATTTTCGTGAGTCATATCACCAACTATTCTCAAGTATTTGTTCGTTCCTCCTCGTCTCACTGCGGGTATTGCTCTTTCTTCCTCTGATGTTGAATCAGGATGTCTACCGGTCATGCAAAACCCACAAAGCCACGAATTTTGAAAGTAGGTCACGCATGTAAAGAAAAGTCACGCATTTTCACCAGGGAAAGGGTTCTTATTTCTGAAAATCAGAAGTCGAGGAGAGTCAATTCATGGAATTTTGTCATTCTGGAAAAGACATAAAAGTTGAAAACAAATTTTAGGTCACGAAAAAGTCACCCTCTGCGGGACCCCCTGTAAACTTTTCTGAGAGTTCTCTATCATCAGCCTAACTTTATTTGCCAGTTCAATTTTTCTTGGTGATCTGTATTTCAAAAATGTGTTCCATGTACAGCCCAATATCGTCCATAATTCATAATGTGCACGATATGACCCTTCCTCATTCTCGATAATGCCTATATCTTTCAAAAGATTGTTGTTAGTGCTATAAGCCGTAAGAAAATATTGCCCAACTTTTCAGGTTTAGCTCACGACTATCTTGAAACGTGGGTAATGCACAGAGTGGGCGAAAGTAACCTCACAGGATATCTCTTTGAAAATAATTTAAGAATGTTACAAAACCATCTAGCATCCATTAATAGCTCTATTAGGAAGTCGTTGCAAGAATATTTTTCCATGTAAATTATTCCCACTTCCGAGTCTCATTTTCTTAGCCTATGGAACTCGTCATCGGTCTACAGCCTTCAGAAAGGATGCTACTTGTTCCAACGCGTTGACGAGAGACAATGTCGACGCGTCAGTCAATTGAATTTAGAGAATTTCTCCTAATTGTGTACGACCGGTGACCACACGATTGCGTGTTACCATTTTCAAATGTATGCTACGACTACTCTACTATACAGAATGACTGATCGGACATGGGCAATTTGATCGTCGCTAATTTGTTTTTCGGCGGCGTATAGAGCGTGAGGACGTTATAAACCTTGTAATTCGTTTTGGTCGCATTTTATAGTACGATAATAATTTAAGGAAATCTTCGGCTACCGGATTGGTCTAAACGCGCGGCGTTACGTCGATGTCGTTTCATTTTCTCAGAAGCACTTAGCTTTTTTAAACGAATAATCGCGTTAGCCAACATGGTTGTCATTTCCTGTGTATTTTCATGTACATTACCATTCTGGCATATAAAAGTACACGTCGACGCTGCGGTCGCCGCCGCCGCTACTGTACACGACGAGGATGAGCTATTTTCAAGTTAAGAAGGAAGTCATTTATTAGAATAGTTTACTTTTATTTCGATAAATCGAAATCGTTGTTGAATGTAATAAAGCAAAAAAAGGGGAAAGGCTGTGAATGAACTGGGTTGAGGAGCGGGCGAACGAACGAATGAATGAATGAATGAAGTAAATGAGACGAATTAAGATGCAGCTGACGAAACGGCCACAAACAGAACGTGCAATTCGTGGTCACGATCGCATTCAATACGGCTAGATTAATTTTTTTTTTTTACAAGATTTTCTCCCTCTCTTTTACGTTGGTTTTTAGTATATTTTCTCTATAACGAACGTTTGCGAATTAAATATTAAGAGAAGTAGAACTGTCACGTCCGCTCGTTCGAAGATGATGTACTGTACAAGCGCGAAGCACGGGCACTCTGCGAGACCCCGCAGAAAACCCGCATCCAATTGGCGACCCAATTTTTAATGTCATATTTTTTTGCTCTCTCTCTGTTTCGATTCAATTTGCAGATAGTAGTAATAAACTGCTCTGCTTTCGGTACTACGGCGGCATCGATCTGTTGTGTTTCGCGCAGTCGGAACCGGTGGATTTCGAGTCCACCTATAAACTAGCCTCGGAGAACGGCGCCGATGAGAAGAACGAAACTCGTAACTCGTTGAAGAAATCTATCAAGGAGACGCTGAAGAAGAAGGACGCCTCGAAGAACAAGTCAACGGCCGGAGGGAAGTCGATGGGCAATAAGCAAAACGGTTACAGTTCGGAAAGCGAATCGGATGAGTGTACGTCCGTCAAGCATCGGAAAAAAGGTAGAGTAGACGGATTTTCTCATTTGTGTGAGGAAGCTCGGTTGGGGTCTTGGAGGTTGGACTGTGTGTATGCGGTTGATAATACGTTTCGATAGGAGCAAGGGTTATCTCTCTCTCTCCCCCTTCTCGTCCAACGCTACTGTTATTGCTTCCAGTTTTTTATATTACACCTCGATCCCCCAGCCCAAGACGATAAATAAATCCCCCTCCTTAGAAGTTCCTCAGTACTTGCTCACTCGGTCTTTATCTCGTTAAATTCTGATCATTGCTAAACAAAAACATCCTGACAAATAACAATGCATTCCCACCGCAACTCGTATTAATCTTCGTTTTTTCTCATTTCAAGGCTGGCGTTTGCTGCGTAAAAAATCCTCCTTACCAAACGGTTTTCCACGTGGCGATTCTGGCTCGGACAAGGACAGCAATTCAGAAGGTTCGGGTTCGGCACACACTCAAATCGAGTTCCCTACGTGGAATTCTCACGAGTCGACCCAGAAGTTCTTGGAGACGGCCGAGGATAAGAAATACTATCGTATCTGGGTGGATCCTTCGGACTCTAATCCGCCGGTACGATCTTTGAACGGTGTCACTAGCGCGGCAACCCTGCCGAATTCAAAACCCCCACGCTTGAGACCCGATCGTTACGAGACGCTGTTCCCGTCTGACAATCCTCCTCCTCTACCTCCGCGCTCCTATCACTTAAAGCATCGGCCGCTCGAGCGCACCAAAGCGATCGAACACTATTCCAGCTCGCCTCCCAAAGTTTCACGCCATTGCAAACCCATCTACCCGTGCGATGTGCCGGTGGTACCACCGAAACCGAAAAAATTCATCAATCCGGAGGACGCTTTCCACTTCGAGATCGTCGATACCGACGAGCCGAGCGATAAAAGCCGAGTAGCGGTCGACGTATTCGACGGCATCGCTCCGATCGCCTCCTCCGAGTCGGAAGGTTCTAACGCGGCGTCGACCGCGCGTAAACCAGATAGCATTACAAAAAATCATTCTAGTCAGAACTGTGATATTCGCGTTAGCAGCTCCGTGGCTCGCTCAAACTTACCCAAGTATCCATCGAGTTCCGGTGGCGTACACGCGACTTTATTAGCGGCGGATTCGAATAGCGATCCGTTATTCAAGTCAGATAGAAGTAGAAGTAGCCAAGAGTCGTTGACGCAGTGCTTTCTCACTGTGCCGGATTTAATGCATACATCCTCGATATCGCCGATGTCTCCGAACTCGGGTAATTCGGTGTCAACGCCAACGTCGGATTCGGGCGTCGCTTTTTCCGAGATTGGTTGTCGCGACTGTAGCAGCTCGAGCACCGAGTCGGAATTCGAGATCGCTAACAGAAATAGAAACTGTGATAAGAGTGCGGCCGCACCAATGCGGGGCCACAAGTTGCTATCGCGGCAGGTCAGTCATCCGCCGGATAATTGCTCGTCGCAGCTTATACGTTGTCCGGCAGCAGTACCGTCGACCGCTGGGTGTAGACAAGTGAACGGCCCGAATACTAGTAAGTTACAATGTCCGCCAACGCCAACACATCACGCTAGACGTTTGAGAGCGAGCGGTGAGCAGGGGTCAGCGACGAGTCCTTGGCGCCAGGGTGAGGTACCGGTGCAGAGTCCGCTACGTCGAGCTAGAGCGGATGCTTCATGGGCTGCTGTGAGTGATTCTTCAAATTCTGATAGCGATACACCCTCATCTCAGTCGCTGAGAAGACGTACGGTTAGGTTACCATCAATTTCGGAGAATAGTCGTATACAGAGAGTGGAAATCTTACCGGACGGCGATCGATTACCACCAGGTTGAGCTTTTAGTGAATACACCCTCGTATACTGTTTGATAAAATTGCCTCACGTATTTCTTTCGTTTGTTTGTGCAGATTGGGAAGCGCGTATCGACAGCCACGGCCGTATCTTCTACATCGATCATGCGAATCGCACGACCACGTGGCAACGTCCCAGTAAGAATCGTTCGCAACCTCGCCTTACCAATGATTTGCAACGTATACAACTCGATAGAAGGTGGAGTACAGCTCTCGTTCATTAATCTTCGTCTTCTCGAAAGACGAGCGCGCGTGTTCGAATAATTTATCAATCACAATTTTGGAATGCGCTGTCCCCGAACTGGCGAGATGAGCGTGATGCTAATTAATGATTGTGTTCGACAGGTATCAAAGTATCCGGCGAACAATTACTGGACGCGCCGAACAGGATGAGAATAATTCGGCAGCCGGCAATGTCGTGGGCACGGTGAGACGCACACAGGCGGATATAGATCATCATTCGAGTCCGGGTTTGGATTTCTTGACGCGGCCCGATTTTCAGATGGTGTTGAGGTCGAATCAGGTACTTTGTCTCAGCTTTTTGACCTTTCGTGAATGGTTTTTATCATGTTGGGAGAAAATTGTTACAGAGTTGAAACTCGGTACAATTGTTGAGAACTTTCCGCCGGTGTCGGTGCCGCCTTCCACAGCCCAAACATTACGCCAAGTTCTCCTTCTGTCTTATATATGTAGCTCGATAGGTCCCTATCCATACATTGGTCAAAATCCCTCTCTTAATACAAATTACTAGGGGTTTCCCTTTCTGGGAAAACATGTCTTTTCTTCAAATAATGCGGAACTGCTTATCGATATCTCATCTTTTATAACGATATATTCACTTTTCCTTATTGATGTATCAATTTAAGCTTAGTACACGATAATATGACTTCTTCCTCTCACTTTCTTAGCCTAATGCACGCTCATCCTGCCGGTCATTTACTTCATTTCTTAATTGGAGAAGTTTGAAGCCAGTTGGTCTGGTATAGCCTAGACAGTAAACTGTATGTTAGGCTTAGTAAAATTATAGAGGCCAATGGTACCGATTAAGGTGACGTTGTCGTCGAAGGTACGAGCCATAGTAAGCTCATTAGGAGACTTGGGATTGACTCCCTCTCCTCCGACCGTATTTAGATCGAGTTCTGAGGTAGCGAAGTTCTGGTCTTCAATCATAAAACTCTGTTCCGTGGTGTGATTTTCTCACGCGCCTTTTTAGGTATATCTCACAGATCCCAGTATGAATTTTCCGAGTCCCTAAAGTGGGTCAAGGTCACCCATGACATCATCAGCTGCGCCGTGAACCCAATTTTGTGACCCACAGTCGAGAATCATCGTCTTTTGGTACTGTGGGAGGTCGCAATGACACTGGGAGAAAGGTTACAAGTATCTAAAGTAGGTCAAAGTCACTCATAATTTCATCAGCTGTATCATGAACGCACTTTTGTGTCGAGCGACAAAAAATCATCGACTTTTGGTACTGCGGCAAGTGGCACTGACGCCGAAAGAAAGGTTTCAAGTCTCTAAAGTAGGTCAAGGTCACTCATAATTTCATCAGCGCGCTTTTGTGATGAGCGACAAAAAACATCGTCTTTTGGTACTGCGGGAGGTGGCACTAACACTGGGAGAAAAATCCCAAGTGTCTAAAGTAGGTCAAGGTCACTCATAATTTCATCAACGCGATTTTGTGATGAGCGACAAAAAACCATTGTCTTTTGGTACTGCGGGAGGTGGCACTGACGCCGAGAGAAAGGTTCCAAGTTTCTAAAGTAGGTCAAGGTCATTCATAATTTCTGTGCCATAAACGCGCTTTTGTGGTGAGCGATAGAAAACTATCGTCTTTTGGTACTGCGGGAGGTGGTACTGACACTGGGAGGAAGGTTCCAAGTTTTTAAAGTAGGTCAAGGTCACTCATAATTTCATCAACGCGCTTTTGTGATGAGCGACAAAAAACTATCGTCTTTTGGTACTGCGGGAGGTGGCACTGACAATGGGAGAAAGGTTTCAAAGTCTTTAAAGTAGGTCAAGGTCACTCATAATTTCATCAGCTGTACCCTGAACGCGCTTTCGTGATGAGCTACAAAAAACGATTGTCTTTCGGTACTGCGAGAGGTGGTATTGACACTGGGAGAAAAGTTCCAAGTTACTAAAGTAGGTCAAGGTAGCTCATAATTTCATCAGCTGTACCATGAATGCATTCTTGTGATAAGCAACAAAAAGCAGTCATTCTTTTATTTTGTAAGAAGTGGGTTTGAGATTGGGGAAGCAGTGTTGTCAGATCAAAATTTTCTAAAATGTCATTTTTGAAAAAAGAAGAAGTGCCACACCCCATAAAGTTGTCCCATCGACGCCTCGAACCAGCTCCGTAGGCGTTTTGAATCGTTCGGAGCCGTTTTAAGGTCTAAATACAAGTTCAGAACTGTTATTGACAGCTAAAAATTGTGCCACTTTCAAAAATTAGTGCGCCACTTAGGTCAGGAATGTGTCAAAGTAACTAAGTAGATTATAATACATTTGGCAACACTGGGAGGAAGTCCTTAAACTAGATTGAAATCATTTATGACGTCATCAGCTAGTTTTGCTGACTATTTGATAGTTTTACGAGACACGTTGAATTAAAAACCAGTAAGAATGCAAAGCTCAAGTAATTTAATCGAAAGTCATTAGCTTAAACGGGAGCGTAATTTTGAGACGCAAAATCAAAAAACTATCATCTTTCAGTATTGTGCAAGGTAGCACTGATACTGAGAGAAAGGTTTCAAGTTCCTGAAGTAGTTCAAAGTCATTCATGACGTCATCAGCTGTACCGTGAACGCAATTTTGTGAGGCATAGTCGAAAGTTATCAACTATCATCTTCTGGTACTGTTGGAGGTGGCACAGTCCCAGAGGAGAAGATTCCAAGTCCATAAAGTAGGTCAAAGTCACTCTTGACGTGTCAACGCAATTTTATCGCACAAATTTCAGCATGATTCCCAACCTTAAATCCACGTTAAAAATGATTTTTCATTTGTATCTCCACAGTGTTGCCAGATCTACGGATTTTTGGTCCTCAAAAAAGATACGGATTTTCCTACGGATTTCTTGTGCTCAAGGAAAAAGCACCTCTATCACTCATATGAGAGATACTTTTTACCTGGCCGATGTTTTCTGTAACATTCAGTGGATCAAGGGAAAAGTACCTCAATTATACGTATGAGAAATACCTTTCTCCTGATCGTTATTGATAAAATCAATAAAAGTTCGCAGAAACTGGTTTTTATGTCTTGGAAAAAATGGCGGGTACGGATTTTTGATAAAATCATCTGGCAGACCTGTTTCTGCATGAATATTGATTCTAGGTTAGAATCCCATCGAAATTATTGAAGTTAAATGTATTTGTGCCTTCTCTCACCTTTCCAAAGGTTTGCAACAAGAAACTAATTCTTCATCTTTACCAGAGTCTTCCTTCAATCTCCAATAAATCGATCTTCTCTTTGCTAGACAGCGCGTTCATGGTACAGCTGATGAAATTATGAGTGACCTTGACCTACTTTAAAGACTTGGGACCTCACTCTCGGTGTCAGTGCCACCTCTCACACTACCGAAAGACGATGATTCTTGACTGTGGGTCACAAAATTGGGTTAACGGCGCAGGTGATGGTGTCATGGGTGACCTTGACCCACTCCCTCCTCCCTCAGGATGATCATAGGAGCCTTGTCCCAATCTCAGTTGAACATCCTCTCCAATTTCGTGAACTCATTATAACTTCCAACTTCTTCTCAACTGCCTTTCGATTCCCTCACCTCCCTGTGATCAATTTCAACTTCATCCAGCCCTTAGAAACAAACATATCCTGCTTCAATTCGAGTACCCTCTTGATGAGCCTTTCTCAATCAACCCTCTTCTACCTTTTTGAAAGTCGTCTCCACCTTGAACCCTTAACCAGTCCACTATTCGTTTAAATTTCACCGAAATTCCGAAATTTAAGAGCAGCACCTTCACCACCAATATAAGAAACCTAATATAAGGATATCCCGATCACACCTTTATCCCATTGATGGCTGAAAAACTGAAAACGAAAGGACCTACGCACATTCCATACATGGGCCTATCGTCTCCCATCGCATCTGTAACTTAGCCTCCTTATTTACTGCCGAATTAATAGTAATATTCGCCTCTTTTTCATCTCTCTCAACTCCCCTCACATGGCAAATTTCTCCTCCTCTTAGAGACCTAGACTCACTTTACAGACCTTACAAAAAGAATTCTCCCCACGCTCCGAACTCTCTCCTCAATTGTGAATGAGTCTTCCTTTCTGTTGTCTAAGAATTGCAGATTACAAAATTTTTCGATGATTTACTCCATAAATAGTGATCCCACGACTGAAATGAAGGACCGCATTTCTCTATTAAATTTTATGCTCTTTAAACAGAATAATTTTCCAGCGTGTGTTGAGTGGCGTCGACGCTCGCAGGGGGGGGGGAGACTTCAGTATGTTGACTGAAGAGTTCTCAACCATTGTACCAAACCTCAACGCTTCAGCAGTTTTTCCAAAAGTAATGTTCCTGGACGAGAAATAATATTAATCAATTTTTGTTCTGTATGTAGGAAGCTTTCAAGTTCTACTCTCGAACACCAGCGTTGAAGCATATGATATCGAAGGTGCGCAAAGAACTCTCCTTGTACAACCAGTACAAAAATAATATCGATTTGATAAAATTTCTTAATTATTTCGCCGATAAAAGTCGAAAGTTACCGCGTGGATGGGAGTCGAAAGTCGATAGTGGTGGAAAGGTACGTATCTATTTCTAAATTCAAAAACTTGTTGAAGGAAGTTTCATGATACTGTTTCATCTTGGTGAATAGTTAATCATCTATTTTCCAAGCTCGAAAAAAAAAACGCCCATCGTTGTAGACTTTGATCGATAGTTTTTCTAATTCGTATGTTTTTACTTTCGGTAATTAGCAATTTTTCATCGATCACGTCACTCGATCTACGACTTATATTGATCCTCGAATACCCGTCACGCATCCTTGTGTCTATCCTCTTCTAGCCTGGTGTGTGAAACAGCATAATCGACGCGAAAGAAGTCGTAGCACCGGTGAACGACCTCCTTTTCTCTTTGTAAGTGCATTTGGACCGCTGCTAGAGGCGAAAAATTTCCGGTAGAAACATATAGCGTCTGCAAGCTTTTAGTTCTCAGGAGGCGAATATTATTTTCGATGGCTTTTATCGAGTTATTATTTGCGCGTGTAGTGATATTCGACGATATTAATTTTCGCTTAGTTTACTGTAGAGGAAATGCTTTTTACGCGTGCTATTCGCTGATTACGCGGTAAATGACGGATGCAGTTTTTTTTTCATGCGCGCAATTTTCCGCAGGCTCCTGTTGTTCCGCCTCGACCGCAAGCATCCAGCATCATATCTCCGACAGTGAACATTCCAACAGCGTATAACGATAAGGTGGTGGCATTCCTTAGACAGCCGAACATATTCGACATCCTAAGAGAACGACATCAGTCGGTGGCGAGTAACCAAGCGCTTCGTGATAAAGTGAATGCCGTTCGAGTCGAGGGTACCGCCGCTCTGGACCGACTTAGTGATGACATTGAGCTTACGATTATGTTGAGGTGAGTACGTTGACCATTTATTTACCACGAGCTCGTTTTATCCTTGAATTCGATGTGCCTGCGTACAGTGCGTACGCAACCGTATCGTCGCCATCCTGCTCGTTTGGTCGCCTACACGTTTGTGCGAAGGAGTTGGCGGCGAAAGCGTCTCGTATTTCTTTCTCGAAAGATACGCAAGTAATTTACGTTCGCGAAAAACTAGTCGCGTTGTAAAGGAAGTAGTGAATGGAAAAATTGGGCGACGCTCGAACTTAACCGAACAAGAATCGTATTTCCCTCCATTGAATTGGAAAGATAAATATTAGATTGTCATTTGTAGAATAATAGTCCCAAGAACGCCCACGTGATTTCTTTTCTTCAATTTTTATTAGGTAGGGAAGGAAAATGTGTATTTTTTGTTGTTTTCTATTTCGTTCGAATTCTCGTTTCGTCGTTTAGTCGTCTGCAATCTGTCGGAATTTTTATCGGTAAAAAATATCCTGGCGGATCACGCTGCTGCCGTATTTCGATACCTAAATAATAATTTTTCGTATAGTTGTAGTCGAATTCCTCGAATTTTGAATGGCGTAATTTTATTTGGATTTTGTTTGTAATTAGAGACGGTGCCACGCACAAAATTTTTCTACGGGGGCGTTTTATAATATTTTCCAGCCTTTTATGGCAGAATAAAAGTTGTTGAGACTCTCAATTTGAGCAATGTGTTATACGAGAAATTCCTTGTGTCAAGTTTACTTTAAAACCCTCTTTTGCGTAATTGTCAAAATTTGAAAAGATATTCATTCTTTTTTAACGATACGAAATTTATGTATCGCATCAGCAATTTGCTTTTATGCAGTATAATAATTTTTATTTTGAAATAACGAGTCTTGCGTGAAAGAACGCGGAGCGCCTCCCTCAGAGAAAAGTTTGTGCGTAGTGCTCCAAGAGCTTGTCGAAGTGAAGTCCAGCTAGTTTGAGGTTGTTTTGTTGATTAGGGCGTAACTGGATATTCTTTACAGAAGAAAGAAGAAAAAAAAAAGTGAAAAACGATCATATTTGAAAATCACCGTCTCACTTCTTAGAGATCGTACCAGACGATTAAAATCGTCAATTTTGTTCAACAAATACTTTTAAATTGAGTTCTGTCAAGTTCATGTTTGAGATTGTATTTTATTCATGAAACAATCGAAATTTTTGACTTACCTTAACACTGATCAAACTTGATTTGAGGGAAAAATTCATAAAAATTTATTGACGAAGTGTTCACCTGCCAATTGAATCGAGTAAAACTCGAGTATTTTGAATCAAATCGAAACAAATAATTCCTAGGGTCTTCGAATATACGTCAAGTAGAAATCGAACGAAAATTGTTGTCGAAATCGAAGTTTTATCATTTCTTTTTTACTTGCTGTGTGCGTAATAATATTCAAGTAGGCTATTTCTAGAAAATCCTAGTCATCCTGTTGAAGAATAAGTATTAAAATTCAATTTTACTCAACAAAATTGCTTCGGGCGCTGCAAGATTGTTTTGCTTTTTCATAATTATAAAATTGTTTACAAATTGTGTTGTTACGTAGGTATTCGATACAAAATACCGCTCATCAGAATCACTATACCTAGTTTAGTTCATATCGAATTGACGAACAAGTGTTTTATTTTCTGTTATTCATCGTAAGTTAGTTGTTCTTGATATCTTCATTTCTGCAGTTGTTCACATTTAATCTTGAGCGACTTGGTACCTACCTACCTATCTGAAAATTCGTATTTTCATTTCTCATCAGGTAAATTGGAATGATAGCTATGAAGCTAATTTTGACTGCATATTTTCGCAATAGTTTTAGCCTTAAATTTGACGTAGCTTGCAAATTTCAATCGATCTCCAGATTCAAAGAAGTGGTATTTTATCGTAGAAAAGACAGAGAAAGAAAAAAAAGAAGATAATATTTAGCTAACAACACTAGATATAATAATTTCCCTTTGAAGAGATACCGAGTCAACCTGTAAACGGATCGTATTCAATTGCTTTCAAACGTAGGTATTTTTGATGCTTAATTGAAATCCGTTTTCCGTTTCTCGTCATTACTTCGCCTTTTTTGAGTAATTATGAGGAATCCAATCGTCATATTTTCACATCAAGTATATCTTGTTGAAAACGAATGATGATAATATCAACGGGGATATGAAGATCGAGCTTGAATCTTTGTTCGTTACGTATCAAAAGTTGAAAATGATTCGCGATCTCGCTGATCATCGTGTTACGATACTGTTATCACGATCATGGTTCCCGAAGATTGAGAATTACTTGGGTATTCAAAGGATATACCGGTATATTAAATCGTTCTAAACTTTTGATTTGTGATGAAGGAAGATTCAAGCTACGGTGTAGATATTCTTACTCATCAAGTTCATTAAATTATCATTTGTTTTCAACGTGATATTGTAATGTTTTCATATTATGACGAGACGAGTTCAGTATAGTATTCGAGTAATTGTTCTGAAAAGCAAAATGGGTATGAGTTTGGTAAAACACTTATCGGTAGTTTCATTCGTGATTTCGATTACATTACTCTACGAACTGAAATTTTTTGTTTGCATTACCGATACTCGTTTAGGATAATTCTTGAAGCTGTACTTTCCACCTTAGATTCAAATTTGTTTATCGCTATCCCGTCTGGTTCATGAACTATTCGTAGAAAACAAGTAGCCTACCAACCTAGTTTTATTTTTGGAACATTAGATGTTGAGAACAAAACTCGAGATAATAATAGTCTATCAGATGAACTCGCACATTAAAATCTAGCTCGAATGTTACCTCAATACTTATCCATCGAAGATCAGAAAGATTCAATATTCTTCAAATGAATGATTCGCAACATTGCGGAACATTGTGTTTTGATACTTAGTGTTATCATCATTCTAGTTCCAGGAAACGTTGAATTATTTGCTTGAAGGATATCTTTTGAACTTCTGTTAAGTGATGAAAAATGATTCGAGCGTTTTAATCGCCACGAAAATAATTCTAAAGAATCCACCGAAGATTTGTATTTTACAATAGATAGCTGTACAGTAATGTTATTTCACATTCTTGAAAACGTATTGTAAACATCGACATAAGTTAAACCGGCGCTAAATTGAAATGCTGAAGTTTTGTTGACGATTATTGTTTTGTTAAATTGATATCGAGAAATATTTGAACAAAAAATACTTATAACGAACGAAACACGGTTTAACTTCACCGTAAAAATTTGAGTAACGACCGTACTTTCGAAATTATCATTTGTGTTTGTTTCTAAAATCATTCATCAACTAATTCAGTCGTAGCTGTGTGAAAATTTTATTTTGAAGAAGGCTGATGAGCACTCCAGTGTTGTTCAAAGTATCGAAAAGAGAGTTTTGATGAAAACTTTGCAGATCAGTTCCTTCATAAAAACGCGTTATACAACCCAAGTAACAGCAAGAATAATCATCACCACAAAGGTGCAAAATCGCCGTTAAAATTCCACGAAGTTGAACACAAGCGCTATCCTCTTGAGCACGGTGGTATCGCTTTTTTTTTTTTTTTTTATTTATTGGAAAAATGGATTGTTTGTTTTCAAGTTATGTTTGAGAGATGAAGGGCGGACGTTCTTTTCATTATCATCAACGTAGATCGAATTCATTTGGCTCGATATCAGGTAGAAACTGACCTGGAAGTTTTGACACCGAAATTCACGCGCTGTTGCTTCGCTGAAAATTTTTGCACTATTTGTCACGTGGGTATAGCATGCACTTCCAGTTCAGCGATCATCATAACTTCATGTTTCGTTATCAATTCGTAGATGATGGAAGACGTAATGTCAAATCGAATTCACTACCTAACAGCTTACTGGCTGAGTTCAAAACAGATGATCTTCTGTTGCGATTCCACGGTGCTCTATTTTCGAAATGGAATTCTAAATTTTTTGTAGCTGACTGAAGAACGGATGTTTGGCTATCGTGTTTACACGTTTTTGATTTGTCTTCGTGGAAAATTAACGAAATTTCTTCGTTTCAACACGTTCGCCGAAATCGCGTTTTGAGCAGAATAGAAGTAGAGATTCCGTGGAGAATATTCATCGCTTTAAAGCGCTGCAAAAGTACAAAATTGCAATGAAATTCCATACTGCTCGAGAGAAATATACTCAAATTAAGAAGGGGACAGGCTCACGATAAGGAACGTGCAGAATCTCTAATTTTTCTCTCACTGGTTATGGGGTTACCTTTCCTGTAAAACGATGTAGTCTCTTATCTGCGAATGTTCGCAGATTGGAAAAGTATAGAGTAGCGTGCGTATTTACGTTAAAATCATTCGTCGAAAAAATTTGTATCGATGTGAATACTTTTTTCTTTATTTGTTTGGAAGAAATCGACGTAAGATGACTCGCGTATAACGATTTCCTGTAGTTCGAGTTTATTCTGAAGTAATGCGACATCGTGGGCGATTGTCGAATGTCTCTGCTGGAAAAACACCGTGGGTACATCTTCCGCTTAGCAATAAAATAATATTCGACGTGTCCCTCATTCCTATACTTTTCGAAATGTTTCAATGTCAAAGAGGTTAAAATCCTTCAGGCACTGGACTATTTATACGTCAGTCGTCGTTTTCCGAATGTCCCTACCTATGAATGATAATCAAGTTTCACATAATCTAAATGATAATTCTGGTCTCACTTTCATTCAAAGCGCGCTGTCGTTTTGAGTATAAACGCGAGTGGAGAGTGAAATTCTAATTGCTCTCGAGATTTTGCAGCGTTTCGAATTTCAAACTTTTATGACAAATGTTCAATGACACGACGAGAGGATACCGTGAGGTAAACACGGGTGCGCTCATGGGAGTTTTCTAGACTTCGAATTCTCGATACAGAATGACTCGCGAGGCAGATAGGAACCAGATACTAGTCGTCAATTTTATGAAATTGAAGACAATAAGTAGAAAAATTACTCAAAGAAACAATTGCTTAGCGACATTGCCGATGTACCCAAATTTTCACGACCTGCTGATTCAATTAATGTTGTCGAGCACGAGGTCTACCCTTCCATTCCCTCGATGGTCCTCATGAACAAAATTGTCACGTCCACCTAGCCACCAGTGATATTCCCCGTGCCCCTCTCATAGTACTATAAAAAAAATCCGAGATCGACATCGATGTTTTTCCGAATACTTTCCTCCTCTTTCCTTTCATTCGACCCATCAAAGAGAATTTCTAGCTATTCTACTGGGTCGTTAGAAATGTCTCCCTTTTTCGTGACAGTCATCAACATTTTCCCAAATCTCAGCCCTGTAAAAGCCTGAAGCGTCAAATATTTCCAATTCTTTCTTGTTCAGACGTTCGCAGATGGAAATTTTTCGAATCTTTTTTCTATCAGAATTTGAAGGTTGAAAATTTTGTTTTCAGACTCTCCGGTTTAAAGGTTGAGAGTTCGAAATATTGGGGGGCCTTGACCAGGATTAGGAAAATTTCGTTGTAACATTTCATGAGTACTAGAAGAGAAATAACGGTGGAGGTGAGACTTTACTATGACGTCATCAATAAACTTGACCCTATGTAAGAACGTGGAAAATTCTTTTGAACCAACCATGACATCACCCCAAGAACTCCGACCTAATTTAGTACGACGTCATCGATCATCTCAACCTACTCTAGGGATAGTGGCTGAAGAATGTTGATAAAGGAGGCCGTTACTATGACGTCATTTGTAACCGTGACCAAATTTAGAAATTTAGAAACGTTTTTCCCCCGTTGATTTGAATACATGGGAGAGCGAAGTGTAATATGACGTCATCAATAATCTTTATCCACTTTAGGGATACTAAACTAGAAGTTGTTGATGAAGTAGTACATTACTATGACGTCATCAGTAAGCTTGACATACTTTAGAGACTAAAAATTTTTCACTTCTGAGCTCGGGATGACGTCACCAATAACTTTACCTTACTTCATGGATACTAGACTGAGAAATACCGGTTTTGGGATGTTACGATGATGTTACCAATAACCTTGACCTGATTTAGAGACGAAAAAGTTGTTCACCCTTTAGCTGCACACACAAGAGAGTAAGGTATAGTATGATATCATCATAATAATCTTGTATTACTTTTGGAATACTGGGCTGAGAGATTCCGTTTATGAGATGTTACTATGACGTCATCAATGCTAACCTTCTCTAGAAATTTTCATACTGGAGATATGTACACAGAAGGGCGAGACTGTAGTGTGACGTCACCGATAATCTTGATCTGATACGTTACTATCACCTCATCAATGATAACCTTCACTAAAGTTGGAGGCTTTTAAAAACTTAAGGAGTGCGACGTTGTATGACGTCATCAATGTTCTTGTCTTTCGCTGATGATGACTTTTTAGTCGATAGTAATTCGAAGGTTTTAGTTTTTTCTACGGTTTTTTTCATTTACTTACTTCTTTTTAGGAGTATCGCCTTTTTCGTAACTAAGACAAATGGCTTATGAGACCTTATGATGATGTCATGAATAATAACCTCGACTTGATCCAAAAGTTTCTAGAAATTGTTAGACTATGACGTCATCAATTATTCATCATTGATCTGAAAGCACAGGAGAGCGAGGTATAATAAGACGTAATCATTGATCTTGACCTACTTTAGGCAGTGTTCGGACGGGGGTTCCCGATTCCCGGGAAGTGGTATTTTCCTGCCCGGCTCTAAAGTATTTACGAATTCCCGGAGCTGTTTTGGAACCGTTTCAATCTACCCCAGTGCCGTTTATACCAAATCTGGAGCCATTTAGGGAATTCCCAGTCCAAAATTGAATTCCTGAGAACGTCCGAACATTGACTTTAGGTATACCAGGCTAAGATAAACCGGTTATGAAATGTTACGATGACGTCATCAATAAAAATCTTGTAGATTCGGACCGGGCTCCAAGAGTTTTTTTTCAACTCCAGTTATGTACACAAAAGGGCGGGACATATAGTATGACGTCATTAATAACTTTGAGTCAATTTAGGGGCGGAAAAATTTTTCACTCTTCAGCCATGGCAAAATGCAGTTTGATAGCATCTCTGAAGTAATTCAAGTCCATGATGACAGGATAACAAATACCGATTCTGAAACGTTACTCGTCATCAATAATGACCTTGACCTGAGTTAAGGGGTATCTAGAAATTTCCCATCCTCCAGTTGACAGAAGGGCGTGACGTAGTATGACGTCATCAATACAATTTAGAGAACCCTTAATTTTTTTCTTCTTGAAGTGTACATGTGCACAGATGGGTACGAGATTTAATATGACGTCATCATTGACCTTGACCTTCTTTGAACGTGGTCAACTGGACAATAATGGTGGATGGAGGTGTTGTTTGGAGGCGAGGGGGGGGGGGTATAATCTACAAATTAAAGTTTGATAGGGGTTTCTTCTTTGGACCGAGAGGATCACGACACTTCTACGACCTTTGAAAATCTCGGCCTAGTTCAGAGATTCACGAAAATTTGAAGGTGAAAGGAGGTATGTTAAGGGGTTGGTTTCTGATCTACTCTAGGGATTCGCGAAAATGTTCGAATGTGCGTATGACATTCAGAGTAGAAGGAGAAGATTTTGATCTAAGGAAAATTCTCGAAGTCGCACTGAATTACTCGAGGAGGCGGGGTTCTGAGGTATTCTTGGAACTTTCAGGAATGTTAAAAGGTAATGATTTTGAATTCTTGGGAGCAGTGGAAGGATGTCCCGACCTGAATTAGACACCCAGAAAAATCTCCAAGGGTGAACGGAGTTGTTCCGGGAGGCGGAGTCCAGGTATTTGCATGTTTCAAGGTGATCCTAACTTTTCGGGAGAGGACGGGAGGGGCTTAACTTAATTAAGAAACGAATTGAGGCAGTGGGTGGAAAAAGGGCGATATTTGAAAAACTGAGTTTTGAGAAAACTGCGATTGAATTTTATGAATTGTTTTACTCGAGAATGACGCATCCAATTTTCTGTGAAACTTTCAGGAATTGTAGTTCGAATTTCAAACAACAAAATTAGGAACAAATAACTTGAAAAATATTACTAGGCGAATTAGGAAAAAAAAAAAAACATTTCTGTCTATAAAAGGTTTAATGACTGAAAATGGTCAAGGATGGAGTCTACAACAACATACTAAAAATCCCCCCCTATCCCCCTGTAGCTTCTTTTTTTTATAGGGGTTTAAACTACCCCAAAATCAGTTTTTGGCAAATATCTCGCAACAAATGCATTTTACAACAAAATTACCTCTTACCAAAATTATTCCTGATAAAATTTTGTACAAGGTCATCTACTTTTATTTTGCAAAACATTCACCCTTAGTCCTTTCATGGGGTTAAAACTACCCCAAAATCAGTTTTTTGCAAATATCTCGCTAATTATGCATTTTACAACAAAATGACCGCTTACCGAAATTATCCCTCGTTAAATTTCCTGGAGCAAGATCTAATCACATGCTAGTCCAGCATTCATAGTTTACCAACAACAACAAGGAGAATATGTACCCTTCTTCAAAATCCATATAATGCGTAACATTTACTATCATTATGGTGCCACATGAGGGCCAATATACTTGAGGTAAGGGAATTAAGAGAATAAAATTGATATGAATACAATAAAATAGTAAAAAAAAAAAGAGAGACACGAGATGAGACTCATACATAGCTAGGAACATTGAAAATGATTGAACTTGAAACATGAAACTGTACACTGTAAAGAACAAGAAAATGCAAGCCTCATGAGGGCACGATGAGTAGTTCTCTTCTTCAGTTTTTCGTTTTTCTCGAGGTTGGTTTCGGTCTTTCAAGTCAGTGCATTCTTGTCTTTCGCTGATGATGGCTGTTTAGTCGATAGATCTTCGAAGGTTTTAGTATTTTCTGCGGTTTTTTGTATTTAGTTACTTCTTTTCTTTTTAGAAGTATCGCCTTTTTTTCGTATTATGGATAGCCGTAACTTGCAATCTCGCATCAATTCGTACAATAAAATAGTCGGAAAAAGAATACTCCATCCACCAATTGGCCTAGATCCTTCAATGAGCCAGATATACAACGAAAATTGTAGCATAAAGCTATCATAATTTCGGATCTTCTTCAAATTTTCTACCAGAGACAAATAAATGAAGATCATGTTTCATGTACATAAGCCTAGTATAGTGTATATTAGTATGCAGCAAAAGCCAGATGAGATGGACGCACGGACGCAAATTTCAGAATTAGGGTTCGAGGTCAGGGGAGGAGGTCTGCAGCAGAAATTCTTCCAAGTGTCAAGGTCATGCTTGTATGGGCGCACGGACGCAAATTTCGGAATTAGGGGGTAAGATCAGGCCAGCGCAAAGACATGAAACATGTCAAAAAAAAAAGAGACAGGAGATGAGACTAATACATAGCTAGGAAAACTTGAAAATGATTGACTTGAACTTGAGACATAAAACTGTACACTGTAAAGAACAATAAGAGTAGATCAGCGTTATTGAAATTTAACGAGGAATAATTTTGGCAAGAGGTAATTTTGTTGTAAAATGCATATTGACATGTTTCATGTCTTAGCTCTGGCCTGATCCTACCCCCTAATTCCGAAATTTGCGTCCGTACGTCCGTCCGTACAACCATGACCTTGACACTTGGAAGAATTTCTGCTCTAGACCTCCCCCCCCGACCTCGTACCCTAATTCCGAAATTTGCGTCCGTACATCCGTCCGTACGTCCGTCCGTACAATCCTCTGCTGTATACTAGGATTATACTGTCAAGGCTGAATAAACGGTATACAATGTTCCGTAATATATAGGATACAGGCCTTCATTATACTAGGGCTAATATACAGTATACGAGGTTCCATAATATACAGTATACTAGGCTAAGCTTCATTATACTGAACCTGGAATGGCTCCAGAAGGGAGTTGACCAATCTTTCATTGACTTGTAAGACAGTTCTTGCTAGTATAAAACTAGCTTCCAAGTCCCCCTCCTATCAACTATTAGTATAAAGCTAGGATTCCTAGCCTAGTTCGTCTAATATACTGTATGTTGGCTCCGTTCCTTCAATGGACTAGATATGCAACGCTTCAAACACCATATGACTTATAAGGCACCTCCATAATATCTCATAAGACAGGTTCCCTACGATTTTACTGGTTAGACTTATATTAGAGGGAGAAGGAGGACAAACTGACTAGGTTTCCCTTTGATCTATGCAGTATACTAACACACAAGCTTCATACTAAGTCTAGGAATCCTGTATACTGTATCCTTTCTGAAGCGTCCTTTATACTAGGCTACAGCTTAGCCACTATAAACCTAGTATACAGTATATCAGGTCCAGTAAAATGAAAGCTTAAGAACAGACCAAGAAGTGGGCCCACGTGAGTTCAGCTTTCATCATATATACTTAATATACAATATACAGTACTAAACCTAGGAGAGTGAGCTTTAGGAAGCCATACCCCCAAAAATTGTAAACTACACTCTTGAAGGCCAAAGTGAGACCCTAAAAGCTATTGGCTTAAATTCTAATGGATACCCGACCTATAATAGACCAAGAAAGGGGGTGACCTAACGGAGCGAATGAGTCCTCCAAAAGCCATTGGCCTAAAATATTCTAAACTAGACTTATACTAGACCAAGAAGCGGGACGAACGAGCGGAGCGAGTGAGGCCCCGTAATCTTATCAGCCCGAAATATACGAAAGTAGACTTGTACTAAACAATGAAGCGGGAGGAACGAGCGGAGCGAGTGAGGCCTCCTAATTTCATCAGCTTGAAATATACTAAAGTAGACTTATACTAGACAAAGAAGCGGGAGGAAGGAGCTGAGATTCTACAGTAGACTTGTACTAGACCAAGAAGCGTACAAAAAATAAAATAAATTAATAAAATAAGATTGTTCTAAAGTGCGTCCGCAGAGATAAACGTTGAGTACATGAAACATGATCTTCATTTATTTGGCTCAGGTAGAAAATTTTGTTTATAGTTCCTAAGAAATTGAGTGAAATTTCTTCTTTCTTCAAAACCACTTTAATATTTTTTTCTTTCCTCTTCCCTCCTAATGTTGTTATTCTGTGCTCATGTTTTACTTTCTCATATTTATTTTTCGTGATAATTTCAACCCTTGAACGTAAATTATCGACCTTGTTCCTTGCGGGAAGGAAAGTTTATCTCCTGCTCATTTTTTCCACATCTTTAGTACCCCGTTCTGTTGACACTTCTTTTTTTCCGCATCTTTCTTAATTCATCTCTTCTCCGTCATTGGTTGACTCTAAAATTTCTATAAACTATATCACCGATAAGAGAAACTTTTGAGAATGCTAATTATCATTATATGACGACTATATTTGAAGTATACATTTTTTGCAAAATATTTGCAAAAATCTGATTTTGGGGTAGTTTCAACCCCCATAAAAGGACTAAGGGTGAATGTTATGCCAAAATAAAAGTAGATGACCTTATACAAAATTTCACCAGGAATAATTTTGGTAAGAGGTAATTTTGTTGCAAAATGCATGTGTTGCAAGATATTTGCAAAGAACTGATTTTGGGGTAGTTTAAACCCTTATAAAAAAAGAAGCTCCATGGGAATAGGGTGGGATTTTTAGTATGTTGTTGTGGACGCCGTCCTTGAACCTTTTATAGACAAAAATGTTTTTTCCCCCTCATTTCTTTCTACTTCGCCTACACTATATATACTTATTGTCGCACTGACACTAATAGTTTGTGAGGCGGATATCGCCCTTTCTGCAATTATCGGTATCGTGAATCGGTGCTGCGTATTTTTAGGAAGGGATGAAAATATCAAGTTTATCAAGTTGTTCTGTTGTCAACAAGCAAAAAAATACGAATGCACGAACGCCATTTCTCTGTAAAATTTTTTATGGTATAGATAAACCTACTTGTACAACGTTTGTACATTCAGATTATCCACTTTGCACCACGATTTCTTTTCGTTAACAGTCAGTTTTCATCGGAATGCTTTCAAAATTTTGTGAGAGATGCCTGAGACCATGAAGTATCAAAACATAAAATAATTTGAAAAAGGGCGATATGGCCATAACGCCCTTTTTCCACCCACTGCCTCAATTCATTCATTTTGCGGCACTGCCGTCGAATTAAAGAGGTGAAAACCGAATGACCGACGTTTCGGTAGTAACAACTACCTTCTTCGGGGTCGTGAACTATACCAAAAAGTACGAGAAAAAACTTTGATAAAGAAACAAGAGAAAAAAACGCAGTCAACTTTAAAACGGGCGTCGAAAATCATCTTTGCAGCACCTACATACCTGTACTCAAAGGGAGTCATCACCGAGCTTGAATCTTTCTCTTGTTTCTTTATCAAAGTTTTTTTTTCGTACTTTTTAGTATAGTTCACGACCCCGAAGAAGGTATGTAGTTGTTACTACCGAAACGTCGGTCATTTGTTTTTTCATCTCTCTAATTCGACGGCAGTGCCTCAAAATAAATAACTTACTCGTATATTTTTCCGTCGAGACTATTCGTTTTAATTTTAATTAAGAAACTTGGAGAAACTTTTGAAGGTCTAAAGACGTACTCGAAGGGACGAGGGTTATGATCTACTTTATACTGACTTGCGCACATGTTCGAAGTTGTTTAGGTATCTACCTCTTTCGGGGGGGGCTCTCAGAAAAGTCTTCAAGAAGTCCTGCATTTTTGGAATGCGTGCTCAAAATCCTGTAAATAGCTGAAAGTTCCAGGATAAATTACACTACTGAACAAATGATAAATTTTTGGAATGCACATGAACTATCTAAGACGTTTCTAAAAGTGTTTTTCACGCTGAACACGATGCCGTTGGCCGTTTTTATCTATCTCATCGGAGTTCCGAGTAATTTGCGTTTAAAAATTCAAAAATTGCTAAAAACCGTACTTTCAAAACGCAATAGCAGAACAAAAACAGAATACTGAGGTATGTTCAACCACACAAAAATGTAGTTCGAACCTTGCTCTATAACATATTTACGATCAAGAATAATCGCACAATTCTTCGAGCAGATATGAACAATATTATAGAAGACTATTTTCAACTTCAAATGCGGGGCAATGTACGTCCTCGCGTCGCGACGCAGAATCGCGTGTTTCCCCGCATTTGAAGCTGAAAATAGTCTTCTATAATATTGCTCATAACTGCTCGAAGAATTGTGCGATTATTCTTGATCGTAAATATGTTATAGAGCAAGGTTCGAACTACATTCTTGTGTGGTTGAACATACCTCAGTATTCTGTTTTTGCTCTGCTATTGCGTTTTGAAAGTACGGCTTTTAGCGATTTTTGAATTTTCAAACAAATTACTCGGAACTCCGATGAGATAGATAAAAACGGCCTACGGCATCGTGTTCAGCGTGAAAAACACTTCTAGAAACGGCTTAGATAGTTCATGTGCATAAAATGCTGTTCCGTAGTGTTATCTAAGTCTTTCACCTATGTATCAAGGCAATATATCTAAATGAAATATGATAAATATGCCCAGCTACAGTCCTGTGAAATTTCTAAATGTTTACTTTCCAATCTTTACACCTGCCAGAAAGGAGACTTGCAAAAATTTTCAAAGGCGATCATAATATTTCAAGTGTGGGTTAATGTGAATCGATCAGCTGACCGTTGTCAGCTGGTACAATGTTTTGGTTCTAGATGAATAGAAGTTTTGGAAGACGCTAATAGTCTAGTGAACAAAGAAGAAAAATGTTGCGTTTTTTGCACATCAACTGTATTTCTTGAGACATCACGCCAACAGACGTTTTCAGGGGTAAAATTTATCGCTGAATCTGAATTTTGATGTTGGCAAGTCGAATTTCGCCCCCTAAGGACGTAAATTTAAGATGGCGCCCGATAAAAGCAGAAAATCTATAATTATTCTCCCATAAACAAAGTGCCCTAAATTATTGTAAACATTTTCAAGGGTTCAAAACGTGATAAAATTGTCAGTATTTACTAGGATAAAATGTAACTGTTATACGACTGAGAAAACAACATGGCGGCCAAATTTTTGTCAATTTTGCGGTCAAAATTGATGAATTTGGACAATCGCGCAATAGAAGGTTGTGAGATATCGTTTCCATGTTTTTTTTTAGGTCGAGAAGTTCAAAAATTGATGTCTGGGAAGCATTAGGGTAATTGAAAGTCATCATTTCGGAATTAAGGGGAGGGAAACTTCTCAGGAAGTACTAGTTTCAATTTCTTTACCTCTGCTGATCCTGTAAAAAAAGTTACAAGCATTTCATGTAACATTGAATCGGAAAGATTTTCAAGCTCCTCTCCAGTTCAGGATTTCTTTTCTCCTTCTTTCTGTCAATAAAGTTAAACATCTAAAGGGATCATAAATATGTACAAAATGCAAATATAACATCTTTCACGAGTATCTCTCCAATATCAATTATGTATGAGTCTACAATAAAGTCCTTCATTCTAGTCTCGCCATTTCTGTAGAAAATACGGTAGCAACTGCCATACAATTCACACATTACGATAGGTTAGTGAATCATCAACACATTTCCCGTATACCGTTTGAAATTATACGCGGCCATTAATCAACACTCGATCCGGATTTTCAAGCAATATTGTCAATTCCGTGTAAGTAAAAAACTAAATTGGGTCAATAGTTGCCGAGCCTATTTGACACAAAAAAAAATGTCAATTCCCCCAATTTTGATCGGACTTGGAATGCAGCTTCGTATGAGTGTTCAAATTCTCATGGGGGGGGGGGGGGGTTAAAAAACAGAACAACCCCTTTTAAAGCCTTGGCGAGGGATGAAAGTTAGATGTCATTGGCTGTACCTCTTCATTATGCAGTCCATTGGTGTAAATCAAGTTTTTTGCTTTCTTGGAATTGACAAAATTGCTTGGGAATCCGGATCAAGTGTTGATTGATGGCTGCGTATACACTGTCCCATCATCAGCACACAGAATGACCCTCGGAAAATTCCGCACTAGCTCTCATCTCAGCCTCTGGGCTGAAGCCGTGAGAACCTCCTTTTCACATGCGCTCACTTGCCAACACTTGTTGATGACATGAGCACAATTCGCGGAACTACCCACTCAAACCGCTTTCCTTTCTTGCCCTCACCACTCCCCCCTCCACCTTTTTGAGGAATAGAATTCTGAAGCAGATACTGTTTTCCCATTTTTTTTTTTCAAAATTTTTATAATATCCAATTAATATAACACGTATACGTCCATAAACCAACGAAAACTATACGCGGCCATCAATTAACACTCAATTCGGATTTTCAAGCAATGAAATGATGACTTTCAATTACCCTAATGCTTCCCAGACATCAATTTTTGAACTTCTCGACCTAAAAAAACATGGAAACGATATCTCACAACCTTCTATTGCGCGATTGTCCAAATTCATCAATTTTGACCGCAAACTTGACAAAAATTTGGCCGCCATGTTGTTTTTTCAGTCGTTTACAACAGTTACATTTTATCCTACACCGAAAGAAAATTTCGGGAGAGACTATCGTAATTACGGGAAAGACTGCCGAAAAACGCAGTCGATCGGTGACAGGACGAAATTACGATAGACATTAACGAACAAAAAGCAGACATCATCGAACGTAAAGGAGACTTCATCGCGCAATGAAGAGGAGAGGTTATTAAAATGTTCGGTACACACAACCGAACATTTTATGAACGTGTATCGATAAGTCGAGACAGAATACCAAATTTTCGAGCGTTACACCCGAGCGAACGAGAGAGAGTGGCGCGCGCTCGATACTGTCTCTCGAAAATGTTCGGTACTCACTACCGAACTTTTCGTCAACGCGTATTGACGAGTTGAGACGGAATACCAAATTTTCGGGCGTGACACCCGAACAAACGATAGTCAGTGCCGTACGTTCGTTACTCTCTACCTATGTTGTGGGGACGCGCGACCCATCATTATTATTTTCGAAAATAACCAGATACGAGAATTAAAATTGCCGATAAAATTAATTATAAAATTAATTAATTCACAAAAAAAGAAGAAAAAGGGATACGAATGAAAAATATGAAAGAAAAGTGAAAAAAAAAATAATTTCCGATCTGTTCGAAATTTATTTCGTAACCGGCCTCAGCGGGGCTCGAACTCGCGGTTCCTTAATTCCTACCTACCTAACTGTCGGCGCCCTAACTAACTGCCCTACGGGGTCCTAACATGAGACAGGACAAATTTTCGGTATAGATGCTTACGCTGGTCTAATGCAACACATGAGCCGCGGCTGAGTTTTTCTCGAACTGCTCGGGTGTCTTACCCGAAAAAAAGATACTCGCTCTCAATTTAACGACACACGCTCTCGACACAACGACAACCACTAGCGCGCACGTTCGGTAGTCTCTCTCGAACGACGTTCGGTACTCTCTACCGAACAAAATAATATTCGCTCTCGAAATAACGATAACTACTGCGTATATTTTGGTTACGTGTATTAAAAAAAAAGTACGCACTACTCATACGCTTGGTAAACGCTATTTTTTGAGCAAGACTCTCTCCCGCACGATCTCGCAGTACTCATTCTCGAATAAAGCGGGGCTTATTCTCGCTTAAAGGATGATGATTGTCAAAATTGTGAGAGCATGTACTGTAAAGCTGTATACGGAGTCCCTTTTTGTTCGAGACTAATTACCAACTGTAATGAGTCTCGCAATTTATAGTACTCGCTATTATATTTTCGGTACTGGTTCCCTTTTTTTCGAGAGAGAGTATCGAAACACGCCGTTTTTTCACAGTTACGGTACTCTCTATCATATTTTCGGGTGTCTCTCCCGAAATTTCGGTTGTAATCATCAAGTGTGCGCTAATCATTATCGAAATGTGCTTTCGGTGTAGTAAATACTGACAATCTTATCACGTTTTAAACCCTTGAAAACGTTTACAACAATTTAGGGCACTTTGTTTATGGGAGAATAATTATAGATTTTCTGCTTTTATCAGGTGCCATCTTGAATTTACGTCCCTAGGGGGCGAAATTCGACTTGCCAACATCAAAATTCGGATTCAGCGGTAAATTTTACCCCTGAAAACGTCTGTTGGCATAACGGTACTTTGTTTGTACGAGGATTATCATAGATTTTTTGTTTTCATCAGGCGCCATCTTGAATTTACGCCCCTAGGGGGCAAAATTCAGCTTGCCAACATCGAAATTCGGATTCAGCGATAAATTTTACCCTTGGAAACGTCTGTTGGCGTAATGTCTCAAGAAATACAGTTAACATGAAAAAAATAAATAATTGTCCACCAGACTATAATGGTTTCTTCCTTCATTAGTGATCCCGACGAGATATGGAGACGACGGAACAGGACAGTTTTTTTTTGTCTCCTGACCAGGTACAGGTTGAATCGTGATAACGCACCTTCGTCAGCACTACTACCGAACTGGTTTCACAAGAATAAGTACAATAACTAAAATATACGAACGATGATAAGTAATGATGATAAGTAATCCGTATTACGAGAAAAATAATGCAGACGAAAATTGACATTGTACCAGCGCTGATCGATTCACATTTACCCACATCAAGGAAAGAGGAAAGTTTCCGACCTACACAAAGACGGAATGGCCGTAAGTGACTGTAATCTTGTCATTTTTAGAAAATCCTCTAATCTTGAGGCTCTAAAAAATTCGAGTAGAACGAAAAGAGAAAGGATGTAGTTTGTAGACCCTGCGCGTGTAAAATGTAAAACCCTTTCGGCTTCGATGTCCGTCATAATATCTTGACGATTTTCGTAAGATACTTGAGTGTATGAAAGAGAATCAATCTGTAAGAGCATCGCCGGGGATTTAGACAGTAGGTCAAAGGGCTTCTAGTCGCATGGTCAAGGTTTCACCTTGCGTGGCTACCGTTTCACCCCATTCACTATCTAAATAAACATCAGCCGAACGAAGAAAAATGTCTATTCTTTCCTTCGATCCGAAGAATCATCATTCTAACCCTACTGGTGGGTGTTCTCGAGCGTTTACGCGCGCGAATTGAATAGAATTTATTCACCCGCGAATGTAATTATCTTCGCGTCAATATCCGCGGTCAGTTACTTCGCATCATTATATCGCGAAGGCAGATGTGTCGCAAATATCGCGCAGTAGGCTTCCTGCACCCTTTCTTCGCGCGTCTTATTCGTTTCTATATGTAAATTTCTACATACGTCAAATAACGGTCACCTATAGGTCTACTACACCCGTTTTGTCGTCTATATTTGGAACGGGGTAAAAGGCCAACGTTGCTGATGAAACGCCTTGCAATCGCATGTGTACCGTTTTCAAACACCTGCCATCGCGTGGGAAACAGACCGTCGTCAAACAGCACGATATTTCGCGAAATCTAACGGCACAAGGTGCGTTCACCCATTATCCATCGATATCAGCCTTCAAAGGCTGGGTGAAGAGGATCCATGCACATATACGCGGCAGTGTTCTTCACTTTCGCTTTACTGCATTCCAATATCCTAATTTTCCTAACGTAATTTGATTCCAATATTATGTATCGACGTATTCCGGCGACAGAAATCCTTCCTACACAAGGTTCTACAGGACAACGAAAATGAAACCTTTTTTTTTTCTCATTTCTAAAGAGGTTCTACTCACGGTTATAAATTTCCGGTTGAATATTATTATTGTACCAATATAAAAAAAAAAGTTATCGATAGAACGATGAGAGCGCATCTTAACCAAATGTTTTGTTGGTTTTTAATACCGAGAAAAATTCCCTCACCACGTACAGTTCCAGTCTCGAATACGAAACACCTAGCCATCGACAGAAATTACAATATGACGTTAACTTCCTTCATGTGCGAGTAATTACAAGCTGGTTTTTATTCGTCTAATTATTTTGGTATGATTTGCATATTTCCAACTTCGCGTATTTAATGGTGACCTCGAAAGAATCGAACAATGCAGCAACCCTTCGCGAGTAATTTGCGTCAAAATAACGATGATCGTAAGTTTACACAAAAAAAAACACAATAATATCGAGTACTGAAATTTCGATAACTGTCAAGTAGAATTACGACGAAGGTATACTCGCGTCTCAACTGAAGTACAGTTATCGACAGCCCGGTTTCGCATTTCACGCCGAAAGAATTCCTTGGGCGTAGGAGAACGATTTTTCTATTCAACGTTTAGATATCCTTATATACTATCCGTTCACTTCTATTGTGCACGCAGGGGTGTCCTTTTTTTTGGAGAATCTTTTATAATACTTTCTCTTCTTCTTCGCTTCTTAACGGGACCTCTTTGACACTATACAGTAGACGGTTATTCTACTTTACATCATCGAACATCATTTTTACTTTCGTCCTCCATCCGATGAACCAACTTCGACTGTTATTCAGAAGCTTATGTACATGCTGTGCGTTAGGAAGAAGACAAAAAATACTGGATAGGTAATTCAAAAGAAAAGTTAAAGGGTTGTGAATCGAAGATGTCGAGTTGTAGAATGTACTCATTTTATGATGAAATATTCGAGAAACGGTAACAGGTAACGATTTTTGAGAGATAGATATCTCGCTTCAGCGTTGCCACTTTTCTAACTGTTTCAAATCGTTCGAGCTGTCCAGTTTTTTACTTTTTGTCAGCTGGGTAAAAAGGATTTATGACCCTCTCAGTGACCACGAGAAAGTGAGTTCGTGTGAGCATCACCTGCCGACGATTTAATTAAACGGTCGCGGTCGTCCGGGCGTTCGTGCGAACCGAATAAATTTCGAACTCGGATCATGACGTCGTTAGAGGATTAGAAAATATGTTCAGAACGCAGAGCGTTGCAGCCGAATGATACGGCTTTTGGCTTAGACTGATGACCTTGAAAGATACAGCTCCAGCTTTCGGCTGCTCCAAATTTTTTAGATAAGGCTGACTTTTTATTTGGCTTTGGGTTAATGGTCCAGAAATACGGCTGAGTACGGCTTTTGGCTATCCATGCTATCATGAAGATGAGGGGTGAGGGGAACGGAAAGAAGCAGCCAGCTGAAAAATATGTTTTCTTTTTAGTTTTCGGTTTTTGAGAAGGAAAATAAGGCTGACTTATGACTTTTGGCTGAATGGTCAAAAATACGGCGTTTAGCTTTTGGCTGGCTGCAACACTCTGTTAAAAGAAGCTTTGGGAAATTTTGAGTCAAAATCATAACGTCATTGGAGGAATCTAGAAAATTTCTGAATTTAGTCTCTATATCAAAGAAATTAGGAAAAATTACAAGTTGGGGTCGTTAGTAAAATTTTTGTTTAAATGCCTGCAGACAAAAAGCTGCAAAAAATTTTCGTGACGTCACCTGCAAAATTGGTAAATTGTTCGCTTGAATCCTTACAGCAGAAAAGCCTGAAGAAATTCCGATCTTGGATCGTGACATCACAAAATTTGGTAAATTTTCAATCATATTCCATCAGAACAGAAGCTTGGACAGAACTATAAGCCCAGGTTGTGACGTCATCACTGAGAAGAATTCCCGCTAAAACTTTTATCGAGAAAGGATTTGGAAGAATTTTTGCACTCAGATCATGACATCATCAGACGATTAGGAAAATTTTTCATTTGCATTCCATCAGGAGAGAGGCTCGAGAAATTTACTAGCTCAAATTGTGACGTTATCGTCTTTTCGATTGCGTTTCATTAGAAACGAGAATTAGGAGAATTATAAGCTCAAATTGTGACGTCATTGGTGGATTTTCTAGAATTTTCTCCCTAATCCCTGTCTGGAAGGGGTTCGGTAAGATTTCGAGCCCATATCGTGACATTCTCAAACGATTCGGAAGAACTTTTGATCGCATCCCATTATAACAGAAGCTCGGGATATCACAAGCTCCAACTGTAACGTCATCAGTGAATTTGGGAGAATTAGAAGCTTGGGAAGGTTACGAGTTCAAATTTTGACGTCATCAGTAAATTTGGAAGATTGCCTGCCTAAATCCCTACCGAAAAGGGGTTTCGAAAAATTGCGAGTTCAGGTCTTGACGTCATCAGACAATTTGAAAAAATTTTTCGATCGCATTTTATTGAAAGTGAGGCTTAGAACTATTAAAAGCGGTGATGATTGTGACGTCATCGGTAAATTTTTGAGAATTTGTGCTCAGATCCCTTCCTAGAACGGGTTTTGAAAATTTCCAGCCAAAATTGTGACGTCATCAGACGATTTAGGAAAATTATCTGATCCCATTCCATTAGAAGAGAGATTTGAGAGACTTGAAAGCTCGGATCGTGACGTCACTGCCGGATCATCAGCTTATTTAGATCATTTTTCAATCGCCCTACATTTTTCTATCCAAAAGCGCTCGCTATTTCATTGATTTCTTTTACGACTCTAATAACTTTGTGTTTGCGAATTGGGAATAGAAGAGAGATTTGACAGAGTCGCAAACTTAGATCATGACGTCATCGTTTTTGTAGAACTTGGAAGGACTGTCACTTGAATCGTACCAAGAAGAGGCGGAATAAAGTTTTCAGCCTAGATTGTGACGCCGCATCAGCCGATTTGGAAGAATTTCTGCACCTAACCTGGGCATGAAAGAGACTAAGAAATGTTACAAGTTCTTGATGACGTCACTAACAACTTTTAATTGAAATTCCCAAGGACGAACCCGTAGAAATTTCAATTTACCAACTCGTATCGGAAGACGAGACTGATTTGAGTTAGGGTTTACTTCATTTCGATAGCAAAATTTTCTCAAGCCGTCTCTCATTCTACTAAAGTTCTGAGTTCCGAATTCAATCAGCGGCAATCGATCGGATCCAGCTTTCAAAGTCGTGCGCATCATCATCGACCTACGATCGTAGTCACATTGTTCAAACTCAATCCGTGAGTAGTTAAGTCAACAAACAGACAGTATTCTACTAATCTATCGAGAACTACGGGGAGGAGGGGGTGCATCAACTGAAGATCGACCTGACTAATGATTGTCGGCTCGTGATCAACGTTAGTCCGTAGTTCAAATTGAGGATTTAGACATCAATTTTAGGCCATGATTTGCGCGACGTAAATCGGCAATTGATTGGAATTCCATAAAGCAATTCGAGAAATTGTACCAAAATCAGGCTAAGAAATTCGATCTCATATCGAGGCACAATTGATCTTGTTCTGAGATCGATTCAAATCGAATGAGTCGAGAGTGCGAGAAGCGAAGAAATCTTCTGGCGGAGCCAAATAGAAAAAGATCATGTTTCATATCTGCTGTCCTTTCGTGAGGTTTTAACTAGTTTGTTTTCATTGTTAATCTGGTTTGCTTTATAATTAATTGAGCGGGGCTTACGTGTTAGGTCTGAGGGCCAGTTCTTCCAGCGCTTGGTGTATAGTTCCAGTTAGGGTATTTCAAGCAATAGCTTTTGGGTAGCTTGTTCGCCCCCTCCTCCGTTTGGTAGAAGCGTACTTTAAAGAATTTTAAGTTAGAAGCTTTAAAAGATCTCACTAGCTTTGCTTGTTCACTCTCTTCCTTGCGCGTACCGAGTTCAACTGGATACTGGCTGTCAGATGCGAGGAAGTAACCCAGACAACTCGAATATGACCAGAGATTGAAGGCTAAAGTATAGTGCGAATTTTCACGAACCCATATCATCTAGATAAGGCGAAAATGGGAGTATGAAGATCGCCTAGCCGGATTGGGAATCGAATCTGCGACCTTTGATTTCATCGCGAGTCTAACGTCTTCGCAAAATGTATTATCATGATTTCGACTTTAGTTAGTGTAATTCCACTTCGGAACAAAGATCACGACATACTCCTATTAAGCTGTTTGTTGTAAACGCACCCTAAAACTGAGAAAAAAGAAACAATTGATCAGAGAATGATAAATTATGCGGATGTTCACAAGAAATCACATTTGTGGAAATGAAAGCCGAACGATTCGTGACAGCAGATATGTCCTTTTTCTATAAGCGGACCTTGATATCCTTAGGACCAACACTCATTCATTTGGTCATCTTGCTCACCCAATCAACCCCTCCTTCGATGACCATCAACTTCGCGAGGGAGAATCGATGATATCATTTTACGTTTTTAATTTAGCAACCATTAACACCATCTGGATGGCTTCCTTATGATCGCGCACGTACGCGGAAGGGCGGTAATTAAGTGGTACACAATCATATAATTTTTGAGTGGGCAGCTCACTATATACGCGACGTCGTACATTGTTCGTAAAGATGTTAATTAAATTCCGGAAGAACGTCGTACGATCGGCCCAGGATAGGCATCCAGACTTCGATTTCGAGAGTTTATTTTCGAGAAGGACGAATTGGAGTGTAAATATCGGCGCGGCGGCGTGTTTGTAAACAACCGTCGCTAAAACATCAATTTTATCAGCCTGTTTCACTCGTTCAGTAATAATGTGTGAACGCGGGCGCGTCTATCGTAACTTTTTCTTCATTTTCGAAAATACATATGATATGTCCGATAGAAGGACAGGCGGCAGAGAGGGAGAAAGAAGTATTATCTGCGAAAATTTCATCCGACGTTTAATTGACGTGCACTAAAATCGCGTGTCCCGAACTATTGTGCGCCGTTGTCGCTGCGGTCGTCATCGTCGTGATAATGTACACGAGCTGTCCCATCGCACCGAACAAAGCTCTTGAGTCAGTACGTAGCGGCGTAAAATAAAAATTCAGATCGAGGTAAAGATGAGCACCAGTCACGTGGACCCGAACGCGAGTTATTTTCAGCTAATTGATACTCAATATGGTCGCGAATTACGACCTTAAACGAGTCGTAAAAAGTTGTAAACGACAAGCAATTTCTAAATCGTCTTGTCAATTGAATGTACGAGACGAAGTAAAAAAACGCGAAAGTCCTTAACGATGAGTAACGACTGAAATGCAGTGCAGTGCCCTCTTTAGTGATTTCAGCTGCTGGGAGAAAGATCGTAAATCATTCATTCAGTCTGTAACAGGTCTCGACAGATCACTTTTCGCAACACCCTGGTTCTAGTTCTAGGCTAGTTCATAACAACAAAGTCGGAAGCTTAATTTCACCTTTGGGCATGGAAAAGTCAAGTGAGCTAGTCTCACTACTCGATAAGATCACAGCTCGTGAGGCTCGTACAGAACCACTCTTCCTCTGTAGTGAAGTGTGTGCGAGTTGTGTCCCCCAACTCCGGAATCGACCCTTTTGGGTGTGCCTTCAATGTTGGGAAAATCTCCTGGGAGAGAACTTCCTCTTCATGGCAACCGCTGAGGTGCATTGCCCCCAGGTATGGAAACTCTAGCTCACACAACAGATACAACTCAGAACAAAGCCTCTGCCAGAACATCTCTTCTTTTTTCTCAGTGTCATCTGAGTATGGATGGTACACAGGTGTAGTGATAAGAGAAGCCCTAGGATCGACCCGGCGGCATCCCACAAGTAACTTGGTGCTCTACTGTACCAGCAGACGTTTCTACTTGATCCAGCAAAGATAGATCATCCTGAGCGCATGGACGCACTCCTGCATCCATGATGACCCACTATATTCTCTTTCGCGGAATCCAGTCGAACACCACATCGCTCACGGCCGCTCAAAACTGACGCGTAGTAATTGTTGACTCGACTATCCTCTTCAGTCCGATTCCAGTAGTATCTGAACTGATTCTAGCGTCGGCTCAGTGCAATGTAATATTCAAGGCTTTTCGGACATTTTCAATGTCTTTGTTTATACCCCACGCCATTCCTTTAAGCGCACCCTCCCCCCTTTCTCTCGTGATGGACTTGAAATCTGAAACCTTCGACTGAATCCAGAAATCTGCAAGGTTGAATGCGAGTTTTATCGTCTGAAAATGAAGTATATTAGGCTATATTTTCTTTTAACTAGATTACTGTTGGGAACCTGAGAGACCGAGTTGCTCTTCACACTAGGTTATACTAGGCTACTTGCAACTCAATCCAGAAATCTGCTAATCCAAAAGAGAGAAAGAGTAGAATGTTGTTGACATCACAGGCAAATTCCAGCTAATGATGTTACCAATTAATGACGTCACAAGCAGATTCAACGGATAGTGATTATCCGCTATCAAAAATACGTTATTTTCGAACTGGATTTTCTCAAAAATGTTTTTACCGGTTTTGGCACTCCAGCCGTCGTCGTCGTCGTATCCTCTGCCCACGGTAGGCGGCCAGCCGCCGTCGAGGAAGCAGAGCTGGATTATTCGCATGTGTCGGTCACCTTCCTTCCAAGTCTTCTTCCATTTCGTTTGGACGTTGGAGTATATTCCAATGCGATGTTGGGAGATCTTGACTCCTCCATGCGTCCAACGCCAACGTTTACTTTTGGATTATGGGTGTAGCTCCCAGAGATATTATGATACCTTTGAATCGTTTCCTATCAAGCGACGCGACTGACAATTCTTGTTATAAATCTGATCTCCGCGGCCGTTGTACTCTGTTCGTCTATCGCAAATCCTCACCTCCTCCTTCAGAAAATTTGCTAGGAATCTTCAACTTGGTTCAAAATAGTCGACTCATCATATCAGACCAAGAATGTGGGCACACGAGCAGAGAGAGTGAGTCCCCAAAAGCCAGTTGGCTTGAAATATGTATGCTAGATGCCACGGATGTTGATGACGTAACAAGAGGCATCCTCTTTTCGATGTCTCTACCGGCATCGGCACTCCAGCCATGGCGTCGTCGTGTCTTTTGCCCTTGGTAGGTCTGTAGTGTCGAGGAAGCTGAGCTTGATTCTAATCCGTTGGTCGACTCCCTGGTTGCTTCAGCTTTCTACCACCTTGGTAAGGTATCTGGAGAACAGAACCGCAAAACCATCCTCTATTTGGTTTGGACGTTGGTGTATATTCCAATGCGGTTTTAGGTGATCTGAACTCCTCCATGCGTCCATAAGTGCTTTCCCTCTCCTGCTATATGCCTTGACTTTCGTGATTATGGGTAAAGATTTTGTTACATCGTCGAATCTTTCTTTCTCCATCAACGTGACACCACTGTTTCTTCTCATTAATCTCCTCTTTGCGGTCATTATTCTCTGCGTGTCTATCAAAAATGTGCAGGCCTGAAACTGAGTTGATCTTCCCCTCTCCCCCTCCAAAAAATTTGCGTGGAATCCTTGGAACAAAAATGAGGGCTAACAAGCAGAGCGAGTGAGTTCCCAGAAGCTATTCAGCTTCAAGTATGTATACTAGACGTCACAGATGTCGATGGTGTCCTCAGAGGTTCAAGCTGGTTGATATCTTCACTGTACCTTTATTCGCTATCGATAATTATTTTGTCTTGAATGGTAGCTGGATCGAGCGACTGTAAGATTAAATGTTTTATGATCTTTATTTATTCAACTCCCCCAAAATATTTCTTCTTCAATAGCTATAAAACTGATGAGTGCGACATCCCAGTGTACTCAAGTAAGCTATCTAATGAAGTAAAGTTCATCAACCCTTTCTTCTTAATGAATAGCCGTAATTTAGAATCTCGCATTGATTCGAAAGATCTTGGTTTGAAATCTCAACACCAAAAAAATTCTTGAGTTCTACATCTTGGTTTTTAAAAAAAAAATATTATGAAGAAATGAATTCCCGTACTGTAAACCCAGAGACCCGGATACTGACGCGCATAACGACTCAAGTTTTATTTCTAAAATATTTTATTTTTGAAAAAAGTGTACGTTTTATTCGACCGATTAAGCTGAACAATTCGCTTCACTACATGAACTTTGGCTCAAGGGTAAATATAAAGTGCATCCTTTCAGCGATTGCATTCGCACCCGATATCACGAGAACGATTTCATTTTCTTCCTTCATGAAAGTGAAATACAAATATACGAATCTGTACCGCTATTATAACGCGTGACGTAGATCGACGATCGTTTCACAGGGTGGGACAGATGCACCACTTCTCGCCCCGATGTAATCAATGTAATGCGAGCAGCGAGGGTGGTGGTGTTTACGTACCTACTGCGAATCAATCGGTAGTCGTACACTTTACCTCATCGTCCCCGGTCGTCGTATCGTAGACCCAATCCGTTACTCGCGATGACGAGCGATCGAGTGCGAGTCTCGCGTGTGTATTTTTCCGCGCTCGTACGACGGTAGTCGTGCAGTTATTTATAAACTTGGAGGTGCGTACGTGCATATATTACGCGGAATCGGTGTTCGCGTAAACTTTTTTCGAATGCAGCTTCTTCAAGCTCGATCTCACACGTTCGTCATTTTGTGCCCGTAAATGAAAGCGGTATCAAAGTGTCAAAATATGATGGTCGACTGCCTTTTAGGGGTGGCGAACGCTGTTAATATCGTGTATACCCTGTGAGTTAGAATGCCGCGCGATCACCATCCTCCCTCTTGATCTGTCGTGTAACGTAGCCGAAAGTTCATGTTTTCGTGTATTTGTGTGTTACAGCCTGTTCGAGCACGAGATTATGAGCTATGTGCCGGCCAGCAGATCGACGTCACCTCGAAATTCGCCTCAGCTCTCGCCGCAAGCGTCACCCGGCTTATCGCGAGCCAATATTCGCGCGCCGGCTCCATACAAACGCGACTTCGAAGCGAAACTAAGAAATTTCTACCGGAAGCTGGAGTCAAAAGGCTACGGACAAGGACCTGGAAAGATAAGGTAAATTTTTTTCTCTCGCTCCGTTCATTATTGTACGCGCTGCCGCAACCTACAATCTTTTATGAGATTCTGTACCCATAATGTATCGCGCTTAGATAAAATATAAACGCACGATTAGGTCATCCTGTGCGATGTTTTGAAAACTCTATACGTTTCAAGCGTAACGGAAATCTTACAATAGAATGCTTACGCATTCCTCCGATGGTGCTATTGAAATGAGTATACGGTGCTAGTCGAGGAGAGGTTTCTTTCTCTATACTTGTGCAGGACTTGAGATGGGCAAATTGGATAATTTTTCTGTGTTTCTGTCGTCTATCCGCGCGAAAACCTTCAAAAAATTGAGGAAATGGTTGCTTCCAAAAAGATCAATAACGTAAGTCGAATGCAGTGTGTACACACGTATTCGTATAGTGTTTACTTTCGGATAAGATTGCGCATCAATTCTAGTTTCAAATCGGTGAAGATATCGTGTACCTAGTTTTTGTAGAGAGCTCATTATACGTTAGAATTTCTGTGTGCACAATGCCGACATGCGTGCCGATAAGAACGCGATACATTTTCGTTGGGAGTTTGAGCTCGAACTGTCGTGTAAATCTAGTTACCTTCAAAATGTGTCAATTTTCGGAAATGTCGAAAAAGTGTTAAGTTCTCAAATTGCCTTTCACTGTACAGAGTAGCCAATTTTTGGAAAGGTTGATATAATTTTGATCGAGAGAAATTTGGACGAGGCGAGAAGGGAACTCACACATGATTAGAGCCACGAGAAGAGAGTAAACTTGACTTCCATCAAAAGTCCAGGAATGTAAGAGGTGATCTCAAAATTATTCTCAAAGCTGTGACCCTAGGTGTGTACGAGTGAGATATGACATTGATTCATACTAGCATTTAGAAACGCGCCGCCACTGGTTCCGAACAGACTGACTGTCTGCGTGGTCCTTTTTTCTCAGACGAGTTTAATTGAAGTGAATAAAAAGTGGTGGAGACATGAAAGAGAAAGGAAGAACAGAATGACTAACCTAAGAAGATCTACATAGCGTAAGGGTGACTAATCTAAAATATTTTTAATGAACAAGTTGAAGAGCCTATCATCGGCGTCGCGGCATCCTTTCTGAGAGCAGAGTATATTTGCTCATAAGATGATCTTCAGAAGTAGCGTGCATGAGGTGATCGACGCTTTTCCAATCCCACGTTGGCTTTCCGTGATGTGCCTAGCAGTGGCCGAGTCCTCCTACCTTCTCAGGTGTGTTATTCTAACCGTCCTGACACTCCCCGGTCAGTCTGTCCTATACCGTATACTGAACACCACCGTTTCCGCAGTCGATATTACAAGTACCACCTTTGTTGATCCTTGAACCAGGAATAATGACCCAACGTATGGAGTGTGTAGAAAGCAGGAATTGAATGCCATCAATTTGAAGGAACGGGAGGAAAAGTGCAATATCTTCTCGAGGTACGGCTGCTAGATCCACCTATCAGAGTAAAATTATGAAGAGAAGGAGGAGAGTTCTAAAGAATACGGACAGTCTCTACTGTATACGTGCGTTAAGATCGTTCATTAGAGACTCGGTATCGGGTATAACGAAGTTTGATTCTCACATATAGCTTGGATTGGACTTCGGGAAGTTTCGACTTTCAAGCTATGGAGCATATATGCTCTATGACAAAAGGGACTCAGAAGAATTTGAAGACCTTCAAGATTTCAGTTTGAAATCAATCTCTGTACCAAACGCAATTTGACCCGTAGAACAGGTTCTCTGCGTTGTTCCTCATTCGACTTTGTTGGAGAGGCTGTTGCTTCAACCTCACTTTCAACATCAACCTCATGGTCTACCTTGGAACTCACTTTAAATCAAAATTCCATTTTCAACCTCAGTCCAAACCTTACGCTTAACCTCAACCTCATTCCTAACCTCACTTGTAACTTCACTTCCAGCCGCTATCTCAACTTCACTTTCAATCTTGACCTCTCTTTTTAACCTCACTCGTAGAACAGAATGGGATGAATTTGTTTCTTATGTTGAGGAGGCTTGTCAAATCAACTTCAAATCGACATCCACGTAGTCTAATCAACCTCAAATTGACATCCACCTAGGGTCACCAAATTTTTTCATCCACTTGTGATCTACGGCTCTATTGTGTTTTTAGTCTTCTAGAAATATATGCTGGTCAACTTCAAATCGACTTTAATCCAAAGTCAATGTACTATCCTTTCCCTTGTAGCATTCTGTCTATTTAGTGACTTGGATACTCGCAGACAAAATGTGGAGTCATTGGGAATCTCAGTTACGCTTGACCTGTGCAGCATTGGGAAAGAGTCACCAAAATATTGCATAGGTCTCATTTGAAATTTCTCTCTCTCCTGCCGCATGTAAACCTAACCTAAAGGACTTGTAAGAATTCTGAGCTCCAAAGACCGATGTCGGAGGAGGATTGGAAGGACCCTGTTAGAGAGGACGAAATTGTTTTCGATGTTGAAGATTGTCGAATTGAAGAGTGAAGGGTAGTATTTCTGAATTTTGATTCACGACAATGACGTCATGTGACCTTGACCTACTTTGGAGACAGAAATTTCGACCTTTGCGACTTTTTACGACAATGTATCGATATACCGATGAAGTCGATATTGGTATATCGATACAGATATACCCATGGTTCAATATTTTTCCTAAAAGAAACATGTTTCCCTACTTCTGAACTTGACTTTTACAGATTGGAAAGGAAAAATTGCGAGGTTGGGACACTCAATATCGACGTCAAATCGCCCCAAAATTCACTTTTCCGAAAATGTTGATCGATGCACTGTTGAAATTGACCTAACATCGACATGAGGTCGATAGATTACGATTCCATTGCGAGTTATTTGCCATGTCGATTTCTCTACATGTTTCAGCAGCCCAAACTTGACTGCTCTCAAGTCAATTCTTAGTTCTTTTGTGTTGTTCGACTTCAAATATTGAAATCGATCATGAATACATATTGAATCGACTCCTTCCTAAATCGACTGCTCTGTTGCGTTGATTAACTATCGACTTTCAGTTTTCCTGGAATGCATGCTGGTCGATTTTAAATTGACATCGATCTAGAGTCGATATGTCACCTCTTCAAGCATTCTGTCTGTTTGGTGACTTTGCTACTCGCAGACAAAATGTACAGTCTTACAGGTCGTATATAATAAGGACCACTGAGAATTTCAATCATGCTTGACCAGTGCAGCAATGGTTTGACGTCAATTTCCAGGCTGCATGAAAGTCTGATGCTAAGTGTCGACTCATTTTTTACCTTGATTCTAAAACCTTATCCAATTTTGCACGTAAGAAGTCGATTGCATGTCTTTTGCCAATGAGTAACGTATAATGGACGCGAGATTGTCGTGGATTTTCAGTCGACATCAATCTATAGAGTAGACGATGAGGCAATGGTGTAAGAAAGAGTGGTAAATCTTGTATCTATTACAGTCTTTTCGAGTCGATTGAATCGACTCGAACTGTAATAAAGTCAACGTCGATTATGAGTCGACTTTAGTCAAGATAGCGATTTGATTTAGAGTCAACCTGCTTCATTGAGGTAGATGAGATATTGGAAAACATTCTGTCCTCAAATATGAGGAATGGGACGCGGAATATATCACACTTTCGACCTCTATAGATGTGAGATAGGGAAAACTTCTAGCCCCGATCCTTTACAGGTATGATTTCAGGAAAAATTTCAAACATGGAATTCCTGTAGACGTAAGACGTGTCGAAATTTCGTCTTCTACCTCTAAAGTCATATAGATGGTGGACTTGTACAAATTTTTTCCTGCTCATCATGCAGAAGAAGAGTGGGGCACGGCTTCGAACCTGTATAGATGTAGGACTAGAATAAAATGGAGTCTCGATGATCTACAGATTTTGTTTTTGAAAAAATTTCTTGCCTGAATTCTTCTAAAATGTGGGATATCTCGTCCTCTGAGCCATTCCAGGTTGTCTATCGATCCCGCAAAACTTTGGAGCTCGAGATCAATTCTCACGTCTATGAAGATTCATAGTGCGATAGATTCTGTGTCCTTTTCCTCATCTATACAAACTAGATGACGAAACTGCCTCGAGTCTCACATTCTTGGGGTACGAGAATGGAAGACAAAACTTCTCCAAGGTTAATGTAGGGATCCTGAGCTCAACATAGTCAAAAGTTCAACATCTGAAGGTGTTAAGAAGTAGAGGATAAAATTTTGACTGGAAACCTATCCATATTTCTCATTTATCGTTTCAAAATTTGTTCTCTGTCCGGCATTTTCAACCTAATCAAATTTAATAAGAGATCTGGAGAAATTTTACCCTTCTAGCTGACGGACTTGCAAAAATTCCAACTTTCGCACTGTACTCAAGAGGCAGATTTAGGAACATTGAACCCTGGGAGAGGCTCGGAAAACTATATTCCTCAGAATTCTTGATCAACCCGGAAAACATTATTCCCAATGTCCCGCGAAGAAGAAATGTCTCTGAAGGGTAAAAATCCCGAATCATCATCTATTGATTCCAGAGAAGGGAAGGAAGTATGGCGTTAAAAAAAACTAGATATTCCAAAAGTCATGAAATGAAACAGCGCTTAAAGATTTCCATCATCGTTTGGTCAAGACACTTATTTTATTGCTTCTCTTTACACATCGATAAGCGTGATTTTAAAATCTCTCTCGTCTGGACCAGATTTCCTTTACGATAACGGTTACTGTACAAAAGGACCCGATCGTGCTTGTTTATTTATTTTCTCGTGATACTCCGGCATAATTATATTTCGTAATCTGCGAATACATATTTCGCGAAAGCGACGCGTTTTTCTAAAAGTGTGTCGCAAGCGTTCGTTGACATCGAAAAAACATAATATTATTTAGCCGAGCGTATTTGAAAACAGATGAACTAATCCACGCCGCGGGATGCCATTTTTGTTTGTAGATTTGTCGTCCGAAGAGATCATCTTTTAGAGGACGCGTTTAATAAGATCATGTCGACGAGCAAGAAAGATCTGCAAAAGTGTAAATTTCACGCTCAGTTCGAGAACGAAGAAGGACTGGATTACGGAGGACCGAGTCGCGAATTCTTCTTCTTGCTGTCGCGCGAGCTTTTCAATCCGTATTACGGTCTGTTCGAGTACTCGGCGCACGACACCTATACCGTACAAATATCGCCTATGTCCACCTTCGTCGATCACTATCAAGAATGGTAAGTGAATTTCCGTACCACGGTTGAGGATCGTTCGATTGCTACTTGAATCCAGTATACTGCCAGCTGATTCTGACCCTCACTCATATCCCACCTCCATTTCCACAAACTCATCGACCCTAAAGCTGATAACCCTTACAGTAGTCTTACAATAATTGGGATATAATGACTTGTGCTCTCAAGTCAATTCTGAAGCTTGAGAGCCTCTCTCGAAATCCCTTCAATCTCACCACTGTCCTTCATAACGAATCCTCAGTGGACCTCATTTGAAAGCTTATTCCTACTAATATTTTGAAACGGCTATACTGCTTTCATCTCTTTCATTATCCCACCTCTTCAATGTCCAAATCAAAGTTCGTATCCAAAAACGAAGTGGCAATCGTAGATCTTGTCTTCAGTCTCCTTTATCACTATTTATGGATGTATATCTAAAGATAAATATTTACAAATTCGATTCGTGTTTCAGGTTCCGGTTTAGCGGTCGTGTCCTCGGCTTAGCGCTCGTCCATCAGTACTTATTAGACGTATTCTTCACCAGGCCGTTTTACAAAGCTCTTTTACGACTGTAAGTATATTCACGCAACTGCATCTCGTCTCTGTTTACACAATTCGCGACGAGGAAAATACCGAAAACGTGTAAATGAAAAGCGATAATACCCACCTATATTCGTCGCAACGTTCGTGTGTCGACCTTATGGCCCATTATGATGCGTCAAATCGCCGTCGCGTATCCGTTTTGGCATCGTTTTTAAATATACTTCCCGCGGGTGTCAGTCGGATTCGCGTGTCTGAAGTGAGGGCAAGCTCGGAGGGGAAGGGAAACTTTTCTTTTGTATCGTATAGACGCGATTTTTGTCGGGAAAGCGCCGTAGTGGCGTCAGTGACACCGCGCGAACGAAAAATTATAATTTATCAACGAGTCAGGTGTCGATAGATTTTCGGATCGATGGGAAGTTCGTATGGGTTTTAATCGTGCTACCGAGTCCAGACTTTTGTGCAGCGCTCATCAATAACGCGTATTCTTCTTTTGCAGACCTATGTGGCTCGGTGATCTAGAATCGTTGGACGGTGAATTCCATCAGTCGTTGCTTTGGATTAAAGAACACAATCTGTCGAGAGAGATGTTAGATTTATCATTCGTCGTTACCGAACAGGTATTCGGCCAACCTACCGAACGTGAGCTGAAACCTGGTGGCAAAAGTATTCCGGTGACGGAGAAGAATAAGAAAGTAAGTTGGACTACGATTTGGAATACTTGACCCGTCTTACGTTCATTCTTTTCTTGGGGTGGTCGACATCTTCTTTAATTCCTTCTCAGGAATAGAGAAGTGAAAGATCCTCAGCCTAGGAATTCTGGTTCGTTTCATCGCCCCATCAGAGCAAATTTCTCACCTTTATTTGGTCGGAGGGTGTCTACTAGTCAGCGGCGTACGCAGAAATAAATTTCGGGTCATGCTTCACGAACGATAATTCGTATTACCTCCAAAAATTTAAAAATACCACTCGAAACGTATTATCTTATTTTTAGGATTTTTTCTAATTCTGGGGGTGTTAGAACACTCAAGCGGAGTCGAATAGATCGAGGCGGGTGAATATTCGCGACGAGCAGTGATTTAGCAGATATTATGCAGCCATTGACTGTATTAAGATATTGTCGGAATACAACTTCCTATCTCTGACCCATCAATAAATTTCCTATGACGTCTCGTAGAAACGAGACTGCCCTACAAGGTGTCTTCTGAACGTATCGTTAAAAATAACATCCTGCCGTACAAACAATTATCGACGTTTGATAGAAAACCGCGAACTAGAGAAAGGATTTGACGTTTTCCACCCACTGTCTCAATTATGTGTTCAGCGCCTTGGCGCAACCGTACAAAATGGAACGAATGTATCTGAATATCCACAATTTACGGAAAAGGATCTTCCACACACGACAAAAATAATTTTTTTCACCAATCTTCGATGAGCAAATACGTTCACTCTATTTCGTATAGCATTCACTGTGTGACTTCATCGATTATCTCCATTCCGGCGATTTCATTAGTATTCTACCCTAGCTCGCATCAATATCGAATAAGACGTTTGAATATTGGAATCGACCTGATTTAAATTCAACTCCGATATAAATCTAACTTTCTTCACTTTCTAAATTTGTTCTTCTTTCGTTCTTGCAGGAATATTTAGAAAGAATCGTCAGATGGCGTCTGGAGCGTGGCGTTTCCGAACAGACGGAATGTTTGGTCAAAGGTTTCTACGAAGTAGTCGATCCGCGTTTAGTTTCCGTATTCGATGCTCACGAATTAGAGCTGGTACTGGCAGGTACAGCCGAAATCGATATAGTCGATTGGAAAACGAATACAGAATATAGATCAGGTAAGCAATTGACGAATTCATGAAAAAATGTTAGCAGAATCTGTGAATGTCGAGAACAACTACAGATGATGGGCGAGTCTAAATCTTTCACATTTTTGAGAATTCGAAAAGTGAATCTCGAATCATCATTTATTGGAAATGAATCTATTTTTACAAAACCGCAGAATTTATTTACGAAAAATAGAATAAAAATAATAAAATTTGCGTTTTTTTTTTTTTTTTTTTTTATTTTTAAGTATGCATTTATTGCTAGGTCTTGATGTTGGCAAACATATCGCAGGTAATGTATGTTATATTACTGCTCCACATGTTAAAATAATGAAATAATACATTTTTTATATTATTTTTGTATGATTGACTACCTACTCGTAGATCCAGTACAATCTTCTGAAAAAAATTTTGACATAAAAAAAAAAAAAAAAAAAAATACGCTAATATGCAACTTGTCATATTATTGGCAGCCGTATTTGATTTCAGCTGAACAATACGGCTGAATCGATATAAAAAAATGGATTCTTGTCTGAGCTTCTAAGTTGTTGAAAGGAAAAGAGTTCTGGTCAAATTTGTTGGTTTTCTTCAGAACATAATTCCCTCGATCTTGTTAGAAAATTGTATCGGTTAACCGAGTAATCAATATGGCTGAGGCAACTGCAAGACCTTTTAAAATAGTTTATACGACTGGTCAGTGTCAGAGAAAGTTCGGAGTAGTCGCGTCGTCCCTACAAGGTTTGATCGAAAGAGCTCAAGAAAAATTTGCCATTTCTCCCATTAGAATAGTTCTGGAAAGGGATGGGACGGAAGTCTGTGAAGAAGAATACTTCAATACCATAGAATCAAATACGTGTTTCATGGTCTTAGAAGAAAACGAAAATTGGACCCCTCCACGAGTACTTGAGTGCTGGGACGACTGGAAGTTCAAGCGATGATGTTGTTTCTCGAGCGGAGTTCGAAGATTTGCGAAGAACGGTGGACGAGTTCATCATTGATCACAGTTTAATGATGATTGGGGAAGCCGCGAACGTCATCATGGGTGCATTCGGTGACCGCAAAAGCAGAACGCCGAAGAGGAGTGTTCTGAAAAAATTACCACACTATCAAAAACTAAGCTTACCCAAAGTGGACAATCGAATCTTCACAGTGGACGACTGTTTCATAGCTTCACAGCAAACTAGCCCAACACAATTCGAATTCGACTCGTTTCTGGATAATGCCTACGAGCTCAAACATACCTACTCACACGAGTCAGCGACAATTTCAGTTGATGACCTCAAAAAAACGTATAGTGCTACTGTATGTAGTATGAAACGGTCCCCGATGTTGGAGGCAAAAATAAGAGAAAAACGTTTGAAATTAATGAAAAAACCCGGGAAAAATATTCCTAAATTCGAAGAATATGATAGAATGCAGCCGTATTGTTTAGCTGAAATCAAATACGGCTGCCAATAATATGACAAGTTGCATATTAGCAGCAGTTTTTTGTACTTTTTTTTTATTTTTCAGAAGATTGTATTGGATCTAGGTAGTCAATCATACAAAAATAATATAAAAAATGTGTTATTTCATTATTTTAACACGTGGAGCAGTAATATAACACACATCACCTGCGATATGTTTGCCAACATCAAGACCTAGCAATAAATGCATACTTATAAATAAATAAAATAAAAAAATAAAAAAAAAGTGCAAATTTTATTCATCTATTCATTTTTATTCTATTTTTCGTGTATAAATTCTGCGGTTTTGTAAAAATAAATTCATTTCCAATAATGATAACGTGCCGTAACTTAGAGGAGAAAATCAATTCTCGAATCATCAGTTCCACTTTCGTCTTCCAGTCATCTGTCGATGACTTTTATCTATTGGAGCGATTGTAGTGAATTTCATCAAAACATTGGTCAATTTTCTTTTCTTTTTTTTTTGAATCGAGTTTAATCAAGTTTCAAGTTTGAAATTTTGATGCTTTCGCCAATTACATTCACACTTAGAAAAAATAAAAAAATGATGATGATGAAAATTGACGAATATTCTGATCTAGAGCGCCTTAATAGTTTTCATAATATGTACTGAAAACACTACTAATACTGGAGAGCTATCCTCCTATAAGCCAACTGCAAAGTGCTGAAGATGATTTCAAGTGTATTTCCAACATCGAATTTAGATGCGTTTTTTGATATACGTCACATCAAGGTTCAATATTCATCATGTCAGGCTGACCAGATTTTTCCGAGAGAAAAAGGGTAGTTCGCAAATTTCGAATCTTACAAGCAGAAGAAAAGGAGAAAAGACGGAAAATATTCAATCAAGAAAGAGTATTTTGGAGTATTGCTTTGCTCTTGATAATGCAGTCTGGGCACTGCGAAACGTCGAGCTTTTTTATAAAAAAAAATACGAGTTTTTCAGTGTGGTAGTAATGCCGAAATTTTATTTGAATAGTTCTACCTACCACGAAAAAATCTTTTCTTCTTGAAAAGAGTATGAAGAGTATTCATTTCAAAAAAAAAAAAAGTATTATCCTCAAATTATGACTAAAAAGACAGAGTATTTTGGGGCTCTTGCCTCCTTCGGCATATTTTATTTCTTCTCGTTGTCGGTAGACTACCGTTTCAGTTTTAGTCCAAATCTCATCTGTATAGGGCTTTTCCAGTATTTCGAATTGCATACTGTATTCTCCTTCGTGGTATCAGGTTGGTAGTGTTTTTAACATTGGTCTTATGGGTGTTGCTGGATTGCCTACTCATTTTCATTCCGGAGCAGTTTGCCATAAGAGCAATTTCAGAAACACACATAGGAGAATAAGTATCCAATTTGAAATACTGGAAGAGCCCTATAAAAAAGAAACTCCAGAACTTTCGAGTCATAATTTCCTGGAGAGAACGAAGAGCAACTTACAGTCAGGGAATAGAATGAAACAAGAAAACCCCAAGAGACCCGAATACTGGGCGCTGAGCGATTCAGTTTTTTTTTTTTGGTCTATCAAAAAAGAGTAAATATACCTACTTCCAAGAAAAGAGTATACATATCTGATCACCCTGTCACACGAATAATTGAGAGATTTTGCGGAATATTGTGTTTCGATAATATCATGACTCTCAAATATTGCAGAATATTTATTTGAAAATAATAAATAATATTAGGTATTAAATCAATTTGAATTTTTGGGCGTAATGAAGGAAGATTCGTTCGAGCTATATACCAATATTTCAGTTCAACTATTATCATTATAATTATTATTTTTTTCTTTCAATATGATAATAATGCTCCCAGGATAGGGTCTATCTTTCATAATTGTGTTATTTGAACTGGATGAGAGCCCTCAGGACGATCCGTAGAAATAGAACTTGATCATAGTTTTCAACAACTGATTGAATGAGGCATGCATTCAATTCTCGCAACTCAATTTGTATTCAAAAGTTGACTTTGTCATGCTCTTGTCGTTTGAGGAGGTTCTAGAAAAAGAAGAAATAGGCTTTCCTTCGTGGAAGGAGTTACGTTGGTCGTAATTACTCAAAATCTGGCGTGATGAAGAGAAGCGGATTCAAATTCAGCGTTGGAAATACGTCTAGCGTATAACAAAGAATCACATTTCGTAGAAAATTTCGTGCTCAGTATATTATCTGAAAAGAAAGAAAAAAAAAAAGGCAAACAAAATAGGTGTAAATCTTCATCATGTCATGTTGGTTATTCTAACGTTTCCGCTTCTCGCTTTCCGTTTTCGTAAGCGTAAGCTCTACAATTGATAACGTTGTTCTCGATCTCGAATACTCAGATTCGATCCTACTGTTCTATCGAATATTATTAAGACTAATTTACGCTCGAATAAACGATTTTGATGTATACGATCATGTTCCTTGCAGGTTACCACGAGAATCATCCGGCGATACAGTGGTTCTGGATGGCGATTGAGAAATTCAGCAATGAACAGCGATTAAGATTACTGCAATTTGTTACCGGTACATCGAGCGTGCCTTACGAAGGATTCGCCGCGTTAAGAGGCTCGACGGGGCCGCGAAAATTCTGTATAGAAAAATGGGGCAAACCAAATAGCTTACCAAGGTGTGTATCTCAAGTTTTACGTCTGAACCAATTCGTACGATTTTGTTATACCTCGGCCCTTTAAGTATGTTGATGAAGAATCTATTTCATGGAAAATTATTTGGGGAAATTTTACGAGTTTATCCACCGATTTTAGGTTCTGAGAAGGTGGGCTCCGAAATTATTCGAGGACCTCGGACAGCTCCGACAACGAAGTGCAGATTAGAAAAGGTGTATGGAAGAGGGAAGAAGTTACTTACTTATCAATTTTGCTTCCGATAGTAGGAATGGCGAATAATCTTTTAACATCGGGAGAACTTCAATGTTAAAAACCTCACGCAACCCCTGTTGAGTTTGCCGAATTGGTTGGTTTGTAAGTAAGCTTCATCGGTTTTGGGGGAGTGTGAACCACGATCTAGTTTGGTGAAAATAAAATCTTGGAAGGAATTTCCTCCGCTCTACGCAATGAAAAGAATACCATGAGCTGGCCTTCTTTTTTCCTTTTTTTTGGCAAAAAGCCTAGTTTTTTGGTAGAATCTGAAAACAATAACTCTTCATCATACTATTACACAACCCAACAGCCTACAAATTGCTGAGCCGAAGTTATAAAATTTCAAATGAATTTTCAACGCTGAATTCAATGGTGTTCTCCGTTTTTCGATAGAAGGTCCCAATTCTTCATAATCTATTCGTTTATTCGTCGCGCATCGTTGCGGAACGTAACACACCTTCTCGATAGCTCAAGTATCGGCTACCGAGAAGGAACGTTACGTTCCGCAACAACGCGCTGCGAATAAACGAGAATATTTCACGCGATTACGAAAAGTTGGGACGTCCTATCAAAAAACGGATTCATCCAAAATTTAATAATTTCAGCTCCGCAATTTTCAAAAAGTTTGAATTTGTTGGGTTGTGTTATCTAAGATCGTAATTTTTCCAAGTACATATTCGATGAATTGAATTGAAAACACTTCTCTTCCAAGTTTCAATGAATTGTACTTATTTCATCAACTACGAACGTCAATCGAGGTGAGCGGGAAATCTTTGTACGAGGGATTTGGAAGAGAGAGGGCTGCCTCAGAAATTCGGCCCGCGAATTCAAGTCGAATATCGCAAGTCTTTTCCTCTGGAATCTTCTTCTGAATTGGTACTCGCCATACCAATCTTCATACCTCAATTGATCACTTTTGACTGTACTATCTATCGAAAATTATTCCAAAACAGTAACTGAATTCAGCGGTCAGCAAAAATATAATAATACATAATTCAATTTCGTTGAGTGCTAATTGTTATCGATATTTTCAGAGCGCATACTTGTTTCAATCGTTTGGATCTACCGCCTTATCAGTCTTCAGAAACGTTATTCGAAAAGCTACTGCTAGCTATCGAGGAAACGAATACATTTAGCATGGAATAAAAGTAAAAACCAGTCAGTCAGTTTCATATACCCATGAGCAGAATAGTGCATTCCAGTTTTTAAGTTTATTATTAATAATAGATAGAAAAAACGTTTTGTTTTTGTTCATTTGTTTTCGTTTTATGTTTTCTTCTTTTTCTTTTATTCTTGAAAAGAAGCAGTCTTCGGTGATGGCTGCAACAACTAGTTCATTATTATTACTACCTATTATTAATATTTGTATCATTATCATTGTTATTATTACTTCATCATCATCCACTCTGATATTGTAGTCGATTATCTCTTTCTAAATTATATTACGCGTAGGATATCGACTTAGGTATTCATTATTATTATTGTCGTGTAGGAAGATGAATCAATATGTACCAATTCTTTCTTTTATTCTTCCTCTCTCGTGCTAATAATCTCTTCATTATGATATTTTTCCTTTTTGCGTGCTCTTAATTCTAGCTAAAACAAAAACGTAGAACTGAAAATTTTAGGAGGAGAAGAGTACCTATTTAAATTCAAAAGATTTATGAATCGTTTTTCTGTTTTCTTAACTCATGGCATACCTATCCTCTAAGTCGACAAGATAATTATTATTGGCGTATTACGTGGTAACTTTTCATTTTTGTTTTCTTCATTTTTTTGTGAAAGTGGATCGTGTGAGGGAGAATGCGCGTGTGGTATATTATTTAATTCTTATTTTATATTCTTGTCAAATTCTTTAATGGTTGAGAAATCCAAAGTGGTTTCATTATTTATAACAATTCATAAGTATTTTCGCTATTATTTATTATTTCTTTTCTTTTGTTGACTAGTTTTAATTCGACATTATCACATTTTACGGTACTAGTGAATCACGTTATCGATGTTTTTTTTTCTTTTTCTTTTTTTAAATGCTGTGTATTGTATGTTCGAATGAATTAAAATATGTATTTCCATGATGACAAATTATTCCATTGAATCTTTTGCATTTGCGAGAAAAAGCTATTTCTCTAAATTGCTTTAAAGTCGCTCAAACGCTTATGTAATGGTACATCTATTATATGAAGAATCTCAAGAAATGAGCTTGTGTGAGTAAATACAGGACAGGAAAGTTTAATTTGATACCAGCATTGGCTATACAGTTACAAAGAATAGTCAATGGGGGTACATCGCAAATTCCCTACATTTACCTGAGGATTCACCACTGGGAAAGGAGAGTAGAAGAAACAAAAAATTTGATGGTACTAACGTTTCACATACAAGTAGGTCTACTGAAAATTCAAAAAAAAATTGTGGCTGTTGTACAATATTACTTCCAGTGTGGGGACAGGATGAAAGCACAAAACGTAAAATTTTTCATCACAATTCAACAAGAAGGAAGCACAATTCACTCGACCTATTTGAAATTCAAAAAATAATATTTTGAAAAATGGAGGTGCACTGAAATTGTCTTGGTTTTACAGTTTTGCAAGTACATGATCTATAGTACGTACTTTTATTTTGCTACGGAACCTTCTCTGTGCTCGAAGTTTGGTAACCATGTCCTTGATGTGCCCGGTCCTTGCGACGGGACAAAAATCGACACCGAAATATTTTTGAATATGTATTAAGTAAACCAGATGGCATTCGAAATGTATCAAATAAAATCGGCAATTTCTAAATTACATTTCCTTATCTCGATGGTGAAAGACACAACATTCTTGTTATGAACTGCCAATAATCTTCACTCATAATTAATAGGCTAAAAATGAGGTAATGCTCAAATGAATAAACGGAGATGAAGATTTTGGAGGACTGAAATCAACACATCTTGTATTACAAAGTGTGAAATGGAATCGGTTGGTCGGTTTTCACATCTATATCATTGATTCTGTAATTCTAGGACTCTAGCAAACATCAAAAAGAATAATTTTTTTTTTAATTGTGAAAAAATAAACGAAAATATCACAAAAAATTTTCTGGCGTAGCCAAATAAATGAAGATCATGTTTCATGTTTTTTATAACATGCTCCGCTTGTTCATGCCCCCTCTTTGGTCTAGTATAAGTCTACTTTAGAATATTTAAGGCTGAGGCTTTAAGGAGACTCACTCGCAAGGACTTGCAAAGTCTAGCAGAAGTCTACCCTAGAATATTTTAGGCTGACAGCTTTAGAGGGGCTCATTCGCTCCGCTAGTTCACCCCGCTTCTTGGTCTAGTATAAGTCTACTTTAGAATATTTCAGGTTAATGACTTTAAGGGGCTCACTCGCTCCGCTTCTTGGTCTGGTATAAGTCTACTTTGAAATAATGACCGAAAGAAGAGTATTTCTCTCACAAGCGACTGCGGTACTTTTCCCTTCAGCCCCTGAAATCCGAATTTTACGCAAAATCCGTAAAAATCTCCATTTTTTCGGGGATTGAAAATCCATACATCTGACAGCTTCGATTACCTGATTGAAATAGCTCCTTCAAATAAGTAGATATGCAATACTCTACACACCAATATACTCTATTGATCATCAGAAGAGACCGGATTCCTCGGCATTTCTGCTTTCGTTTTGCTGAACGATAGAGAAGTGCTAAAGATGTAAGAGTGCGTTTCATATCCAGGGGGGCCTAGAGACAAATTTTCATTCCGTCGAACAATGCCGAGAATAGTGGAAAACGCCGAAAAAAGCCAAAAGTGCCCTTTTAAAGAAAAATTAACACTATCAATGAAGATTTAAGCATTTGAAAGGGCTCTCCTGAGAAGAGACTAGATATTATACTTTTTTTATCGTCATACGTACAATATTTGAAATTATACCTCGACGACGGTCGCTTTCGCGAGTTTTCATGATTGTGGAGACTTGATTAAATAAGAGAAGAAGTTCTACAACGCAACAGTACACGTAGGAATCACAGCATCCAGTAGTTCGTTGATTTCGTCTGTGGTCAGTATTCGCCGCGTGTTTCTGATCGTATAACACTATGCCAAAAGTAAAAAGTTCTCTCGCTGCTTCACTACGCCAATGGATTCGTCCATACAATGAGGAGAAGGTCATTTTTAGTACAGATGGGAAAATCTTACTTGCTTTGCTTGTGGGAAGGACATCGTTTGCAAGAAGAAAAACAAGCACCTCGGAGGAGGTGTTAAGAGGGTCGGCTGAATCCTAATTCTGAAACTTGCCAAATATTATATCTGATTCACTTTGGCCTCTCTCCTCCCTCATGAGGAAGAAACTTTTCATGGAACATACTATAAAGATTCCATAGCGAACATTCCTTTTCTTGCAGGCTAATACGGTCGGCTAGCGAAAGCGCGCCGACCCCAACAACGTAGATTTACATTGCTTTTCTGGTAGGTTTTCCATTCGTAGAGTGGATGATTCACGTCGCAAACAGTGTACTGAAGTATTTGAGCATGATTGTACTTGTTTCAACTTTTCATATCGCTGCACTTGACCGGTTGAAGCGTAATAAACTGAAATAGGCAACTTTAGACAATACCTTTCGATGGTTTTCGTAGGTATTTGTACGGTATACTGGAAAACTAAGTACCGGCTTCACACGACGATACGAAAATGACGTATTCGAATTGATCGATGTATTTGAATACGAGAAAAAGAACGTCGCAGATATGAACCTAATACCGATTCCTGTCATTGAAGTTATAACCAAAGCAAAAGAAATTAGAAGGTATACCTGTTTCCTCCACATCGACGTTGGCTAACATCCCCCTGTCAAAGCTTACGAATTCTACCCTTGAGGATTTCTTGGAAAAGAACACCGCAAATCATATCACCGAAGAGGGAGCTCTCCAAGAATTCTACGTTCCGCAGTTGCACAACGAAATGATTGCAGAAATAGTAAAGCCTATTGGTGACAACTATATCTATGTAACAGTCGACGAGACCACAGATGTAGGTGGCAATTTCATTATAAATGTATTGATATGAGCATTGACAGTCGAGAAAGATGGGGATCCTCTTCTTATCGCAGTGAAAGCAACGAATGCAGCAACGGTTTCAGCCTGTGTGAACGATGCTTTAATCTCCTTTTACAAAGATGAAATATTCTCCCATAGAATTATCCGACACTGCTCCATATAAGCGACTTGCCGGAGAAAATTTGAAGGCATTATACAGTAGGATGATTCATGTCACCTGTGTTGCTCACGCGCTCCATCGTATCTCTGAAAAGGTGAGAGAATGTTTTCTCCATGTAAATCGACTTATTAGTGCAGCACGGAAAGTTTTCTTAAAATGACCGGCCAGAATTGCTCTATATAAGACAAAAATGAAGTGTCCACTACCTCCTGACGTCATAGTTACCAGATGGGGCTTGTGATTGACGGTTGCCTTATTTTACACGGAACATTACGGAAAGTTTACAGAACTTGTCATAGAATATAAGTCATCAGATTCAATGGATACACAAGGATAAAAGACGTTGATCCAGAACAATTGTCAGTTACCACTCGATCTCGCATTCATCCGTTCATAATAGCGTTTCTTCCAGACGTCATTAAACAATTACAGAGACTCAAGTTTTTTCAGTTGGTCGACAGATTGAGCTTATTGAAAACGCTTGATCGAAAATTCTTTCCCTTCCTGGTGCCCGGGGAGAAATTTTCAAACTAAAATCAGAATCTCTAAAAGGTAAGAGACCACAATTGACAATGGAGGAGTCCAATTATTCTCGGTTTGTTACAAAGGCAAGATGGATTGTCGAGGCGGTCCACGGAATTATCAGTAAAAAATACCAATTATTACACAACCGAGTGGAAAATAAGATATTGCCAAAAATAGGAACTATAACGAGACTCGTGTGTTTTTTGAACAACCGATTTGGGAAGAGGTTGAGTTCGGCCGAACGTAAGCAGCAACAAATAATAACTCGCATAAAAGCTCTTAGAAATTTAGTGATAATGTTTTTGCGGATGAAGTTGAAAAAGGAAGTTGGCAAAGGAAAAAAATACCATTCGAGCAAATAAGAACGGTAGATGTATTGAACTCTCCCGAACTCACCATGGACGAACCGGAGATCAATTTCACCGGGACATACCAACTGGGCTAAGCAATCTCGTACCCAGGGTAAATTATTCCTGACGACGGGAACGTGTCAGAATTGCAGGTCCACCTAATGAGAGGAAGAGGTGAAGCGGATGACCAAATTCTCAAAGTTTCAGAGTAATCACGTCACCGAAATCAAAAGGTGTGGACGACGTTTGTAAAATATCGGCCTTATCAGAATCACATTGATGCCATTCTAGGTACATTTTGTACTTGTGCAAATGAGAGACAAACAATTGGATTCTGTGAGCATGCGGCGGCAATCATTTTCTATTTATCCCACGCCAACAGGTACCCAAGTAGCAAAGAATGAAGAAGATCTATGGAGACTGTTAGTCAACTTCTAAAAATGAATACAGAAAGAATTGATTGAAAAGTAAGGGTTATTGCCATATAAGTCCAAGATAAGGGTAAATGGATTCATAGATAAGTGTCAAGTTGATATCTTGAAATGAAAAACGCGTTTGCATGCAATAAGTAGTGGTACTTAGTTGTGGAGTGAACAAAAAAGATGATGTTTTTTTGGAGAAATAAGAATGAAAGTAATATTGAGGAATTAGAGATTGAAATTTCGAATTTAAATGAGGTACTTACGACGTCTATTATTATAAAATTGATGGAACTTGCACATTTGAATATCAATTCACCACCGATGGAATTAGCTTTACTGCTTTAGTTCCAAAGTGACATGTTTGATGGTCAATTTCGAAATGTTAATCCTCAGTTTTTTCCTCATATACGTAGAGTTGGCTCACTAAAATCATGAAAATTCATTACATCACCGGAAGCCCTGTCATACCCAGATATGAGATGAGCGATGCCCTTTCACAAAATGAGTAGTTATGAAATAGGATAATATTTCCGTGGAGTGATTCAACTGGAATACTTCTTATCATAGTGAAACTTTTACAGTAGAATCCTAACCTTCAATCATGTATCAACAAAAAGGAGTCGTACAATGTGTACGGGGTCGGATGGTGGGATCATACAAGATACTGTAGGTACTTTCAAGGTATGAAAATAAATGATGTGATTATTCAAATAATTATGCTGTAAAACTGTACTGGATAGAATGTGATAGCGTGCCCCATCAGACATGCGAGCCTTTTGGTCGTCAAACATGATACCATTCTATCATATGAGAATAAACTCAAAAGCTGTATTCATTCACAACTGAAAAGAAGATGATTTATTCAGAAATTATCGCAGAATGTTATTACATACTTCTGCACTCTATACATACGTATACTTCAACTGAGGTACAATATTCTCAAAGATATGCATGACAATAATATATATTATTGAATTGACCATTGTGAAACTCTGTCACTATGAAAGTAATGGAATATTATAATTGTCAGCAATGGTTCCAACGTGTGTATCTATGCTTGAATTAAATTGAAGTGAATTTTAGGTGGAATCATTGAATCATTTGTATTTTTGTGATTAGCCCAGCGTTTGATTAATAGAAAAAGTATAATTTTCTATGGTAATCTAGTTATTGCATTTCTTTTTTCAACTGAACTTATGATTTGTAGGCCTAATGACTTGATACTTGTATTCACTCAAAATTTTAAAATCAGTAACATGTTTGCATACCCAATGAATCTTGTTGACACAAAATTGACGTTAATTTTCATTACATTTAGGTTGTCAACCAAAAGTTGTCAAACTTATAGTTGACATGATTCATTGGGCCCAATCTTAAAATTGAATTCTGTATACCTACATTCCTAATCATCATTTCCCAATTAAATTCAAGAGATTTACAATGTGATTCTTACAGATGAATAAAAAACCATACAAGATCGTCACCAAAATCATCTATTTTGGGCCTGAACGCCGCCCAACCCACAGGGGTGGGCGGCGGAATGGAGTAAGTTGTATAGGCGTTTAATTTGCTCAGTAGAATAAGATTAGCGAGATGCGCGGTGTCTCTCACAAATGCTTATTGCCTTGGTACTATGAATCTTAAAAAGAGTATTCCATGGGTTGTTTTTTTTCTAGTTTCATTGTGTATTTTTTCAAGCTCTACAAATTGGAGAACCACTTAAAAATTTTTTACTCTTGGTTTTGGTATATTTGAAAGAATAAATTTTTGGGTAAATTGTTTGAAATTTTTATCTTTGTTTTATCATTGGGATATGCTTATTCAAGTATTTAGTGCCTGAATTAGATTGAAGGGAATTTTTGGCCCAATCTTAGAATTGAATTCAGTATACCTACATTTGTAATCATCATTTCCCAATTAAATTAGAAACATTTACAATGTGATTCTTACAGATGAACCAAAAACAACAACCGTACAAAATAATTGTGAAAACGCTATATTTCAGCCATGAACGCCGCCTGACCCACAGGGGAGAGCGGCGGAATGGAGTAAGTTGTATAGGCGCTTAATTTGATCTGTAGAATAAGATTAGCGAGATGCGTGGTGTCTCTCACGACTGCTTATTGCCTTGGTACTATGAATCTTAAAAAGAATATTCCATGGGTTGTTTTCTTTTTTTTCTAGTCTCATCAGGTATTTTTTTAAGCTCTAGGGAACCACTTTTTGTTTGAGTGTGAATGCTCTTGTCAACACTCAAAATTTTAGTATGGCCCAAAATTTCTTTACTCTTGGTTTTGGTATATTTGAAAGGGTGAATTTATTGGAAAATTGTTTGAAATTCCGATCTTTGTTCTATCATTGGGATATGCTCATTCAAGTATTTAGTATTACCAGAGGAATGTCCGCGCTCCTTAACTGAGCTAACCTGTAGTCATATTTACAACTACTTCTCATTAATCTTTACTATTGTAATCTTTACTTTTGTGTGAATCATTTAGAAGTACCCGGCGCATCCAAGTGAACGTGGGCACTCGGTGTGAGAACGTGCGCCGCACCCAGCACATCCGAGTGAACCGGATGAACGTGCGCACTTGCATCAGAGAGAACGTGCGCATCCAGCGCAGGGCAAAGTTGAAGAACGCCGGGAGAGAATGGCTAGAGCGGCAGAAAAAAGAATGTACCTGTAAAAATGTGTAATAATAAACCATGAAAATTATGAATTTGTCCAATTGATATTTCCATTTAAATTAGTTTCCTTGGTTACCTAGGCAACAGAAGAAGAAACAAAAGCATTTCCGGCAGTTTCTATATAAGAAGTACATAGCCTAGTTAATCCTAAGTGAGATCAGAGCGCGCGCTGAGGGAGGAATTAATTGCCTTTATGACTCCTAAAGCAATCTTCCAGTCCCTAATACCTATAACTTAAAGGAAAATTAATTTACTTCTGTGTCTAAAGGGACAGATTTTTTGTAAACATCAATTGTGAATTACAAACTTTCATACAATAATTGTTCTAAAGCAACTCCGAAGAAACAATGCACCCAGTTACTTTGAATTATGCGGGAATGAATTGGGTAGCAAAAGCAGTAAATTGAATTTGTAGTTATTGAAATAAAAGTTGCCAATGCAATGTATTTGGAAAACTCTTTTGAACAACTTCAAAATTTGAACCAGGCATTTTATACTCGAAATATGAACACACGTTGTACTCAGAAAATTAGTACCCTTTCATTTTCATAGGCGTTGAGAAGGAAACAAAGACAGTTGGGGATCAGCGATCAAATGTTACGAGATGACTCCGTACTCAAAAAAGCGCTATGCCGTGGCCAAAGCGCTCTCGCTTTTGCCTGCGCATTCGATTTTGCTATGGGCATTGATGCTGTAGCAGCCCTTGTCCATGGCCACAAACAATTTGATAGGTTCGTTGCGTACATCCGTAAGCAATGACTGCCCAGTAATGTCTCAATCTACATTTTATTGAAAATACGAGTATTACCTACAATTTTTCACCACTGCATCGTGTTTATACTACAACCGGCTCTATGTTATACTTCTCTTTCAGAAGCACAGCTCGTATCTGTTTACCAGTGCGAATTCCGAACAAGCAACTCCATAGAAAGTTATCATAAACACATTATGAGACACATGGGGGAGGGGGAACAAGGGGAGGTGCGCACCCAAAACGTCTGGGTGTTTCTTGGTGAGATTTTTACTTTGTGATGAAATATTATGTTTGTTTAATTACTCGATATTTGAGAGAAGGAGTTCTTACGTATGAATGTCCTCCATTCGGTTTTTGTAGCAACGTATTTGAAAACTTCTGACTACGTAGCGGACCAAAACCCAGTGGCGTACCCAGGGGGAGATTAGGGGGATGAATCCTCTCCTTGAGATTTCTTGTTTTTCATCTACTTATGTGCCAAGAGAATGATAACATTATGTAATAAGGGATTGACGCACTTCCTATCTAGAAATCCCCTCTCTCACCAAAATCCTGGGTACGCCACTGCCAAAACCTTCTTTAGATACCATTCAATGATTTCGGCATACCAGAACGCAATTACAAACAAATATGAAGAAGATGATATTAATTTTAAATTCCAAATTGAATAATCTGTAACGTTCTGCGGCAAAGCCACAAGCAGCAAGCTTGCACGTACCCCGAAACTTTTAGTAAAGACGGACGCTACTAGAAAGCGCACCTGTAACTGCCGAAAATTCCTGAAAAGTCCAGAGCTCAAGCAATCAATTTTGCATAACTCATTTGCCGTTCTAGAAGATATCTCGAAGAATCCGGAAATAGGAGAAAGACTATAAATAGCCGGCAGTAACCTGCAAGGATGGTTCAGTTAGTTCAGTTGGTATACTGAAGCGATAAAGTTAACTTGCTCTCGTGTTCTTTAACGCGATTGTATAGTGATTAACGGTGTATTTTGCAGTTAACGTGCTCTCGTGTTTTTCAACGCGAACACCTAGTGATTAACTGTGTGTTTACAGTGTTTAGACTGTGTAGTGTATTTGCGGTACCAGTAATAAAGTTCGGTTTTTATAATTGTTCTTTGTTATTGGCATCGGCGGAAACTTGGTGACTGGTAGAACGTCACAATTGGTGTCAGAAGTGGGATTCAAAGGCATCGCACTTCAGAGTGATTTGGATTGGATTTGAAGACATCGCGCTTCGAAGTGAATCGGATATTTTGACGTGAAGCGGAGATTGATTGTGGATTTGTATTGGTTGTGGATTGTGATATTCACACGTGAAGTCGAGATTGATTTTGGAATTGGATTTGATTGGTAACCGGTATTGAGTATTGGTGAATCAACAAATGTCCAGGATGATCCAAAAGAAGATGTGGGAGCTGACCAAGGTTGAACTTCAGAGGGAGCTGAAGAAGAGATTGTTACCGCACATTGGAACCAAAGATGAACTCGAAGATTATCTGGAAAACGCTCTACTAGCAGAAGGTGCAGATATCAATGAAGTTAATTTTTATGTGGAAGCTCCACCTATTGATATGACTGCAATGCTACAGGCGTTGACCAATGCAATGGCCAAAAATTCGGAAGACCTGAAGACTGGGTTTGCTACTATAGTAGACCAGAAACTTGAACAGAACAAAGCAGATCTCAAAGCAGAAATTTTCAATGGATTAAGAGAAGCTGTGAGCGTTGAAGTCAAACACCAGTTTGAACCAATAGTTGAAAAATTCAAACAACGATGGAAAATGATGGACAAACGTCTTCAGAAACTAGAAGGGAATGCAACAGTAAACATGGCTGTAGATCCACCATGCGTTGCCTTCTTCAGTTCTGGTCCTAATGAAGGAAATGTACCAGTTATAGAACCTCCAACCAAGAAGATAAAAGTAGCAGAAGAAAATGAAGATTTTGAGCAAAATGGTTCCATCACTGATCATGGGAAGCTGAAGTCGGCAACAGTGGGCCTGTCTTCAACTGGGGCTGAGGAGGAGCCCAGAAGCTACAATTTGAGAGGGAAGTGCTCCGACAGTCAATCAAAAGAGAGCGTAGAGCCTCCAACCAAGATGGTAATTGGGACGGAGGAAAATGAAGATGCTGTACACAATGGACCCGTCATTGAAGAATCTCCAACCAAGAAGATCAAGGCGATAGAAGAAAAAGATGTTGTGCAGAATGATTCTGTCATTGAGGAGTCTTTAGCCAAGAAGATGGAAATGATGGAGAAAAATGAAGATGATGTGCGGAATGGTCTTGTCATTGATTGTGAGAATGTGGACAAGCTTGAAAATAGTTGCTGGATGACTTCTGTAAAGTGGAACAGAAAGAAGAAAGTTCTGATTGGACCAAAACTCAGATCCCGATACAAAACGAGAAAAAGTAAGAAGTACCGCAGGATGAAGACAGCCATCAAACAGTTCCAGCATGAAAACCATCAAAACAGGCTTGAGTCAGCAGTGAAGCTAGATAAGGGATTCTTAGACAGCCATAGAGATGAAAGAAAGTGGTACAACCGTGGTCAAGAAAACTGCTTCAGAGCGCACTGTCCAAAGAAGAGAAGATGTGTTCACTCACTGGAAGAATTTATCGGGCAACCACATGCGAATCAGTAACCTTTCTGTGGATGAGGATGCCAGACCTGACTCCATACAAAAATGGTTTTTGAACATGGTGGTTCAAGTTTCCGGTATGTGATTTTCCTGATGGATGGTGAAGATAATTGGAACTGATCTCACCAATTACAGGAATTGGTGATGCCAAATTCATGGTTCTGTCAATGGGTACATCATTGCTTGCCTGGTTTTAAAGTTGGTGACTGGTAGAATGTCACAACTGGTTGGAAAGTGGACATGGGTTGATATGTCCTTAAAGGAAGCAACTTTTGTGCAATCGGCGGATATCAATGGACTGGCAATATGTTCAGTGAAGGTTGTTTTTCCACCAGATGGAAGCAAATGGAGACTGAAGACCGGAGTGAGATAAGAAGCTGATGAAGAAACGTGGTTAATGGTACATCGATTCGATTGGCCCTATGGAGTCTGGCGCTTGAACGGGACGTTCAAGAATGAGGAGGGGATAGTGTAACGTTCTGCGGCAAAGCCACAAGCAGCAAGCTTGCACGTACCCCGAAACTTTTAGTAAAGACGGACGCTACTAGAAAGCGCACCTGTAACTGCCGAAAATTCCTGAAAAGTCCAGAGCTCAAGCAATCAATTTTGCATAACTCATTTGCCGTTCTAGAAGATATCTCGAAGAATCCGGAAATAGGAGAAAGACTATAAATAGCCGGCAGTAACCTGCAAGGATGGTTCAGTTAGTTCAGTTGGTATACTGAAGCGATAAAGTTAACTTGCTCTTGTGTTCTTTAACGCGATTGTATAGTGATTAACGGTGTATTTTGCAGTTAACGTGCTCTCGTGTTTTTCAACGCGAACACCTAGTGATTAACTGTGTGTTTACAGTGTTTAGACTGTGTAGTGTATTTGCGGTACCAGTAATAAAGTTCGGTTTTTATAATTGTTCTTTGTTATTGGCATCGGCGGAAACTTGGTGACTGGTAGAACGTCACAATCATAATTCTTTATTCTCATACAATACGTCCCTACTGTATTTTCTTTGGGTGTAATCAGTTTCATCAACTGTTTCTATGGTCACAGACGGACTCAGAAAGATTGAGAAAGTCTATCGGATCGAATATGGTCAGTGTTTGGCTGGGCTGAGGACTGAAGGTATGCGCATCTTAAATGTAAACAACCAAAGTTAGAGGTTGCATACTTTTCAATACTTGATGTTGGTATTTTTATCACTAATCAGATGGATTACGGATAATATTAATTATTATCCTCGTTTAACGCAGTCCTCAGTTTAACTTGCAACGGAAAAATTGTATTGTTATTTGTGTTACGGTACCTTTACAAACAGATGCCACCTTAGACAGGCAAAAGTTATGAAAGTATCCTGGTGTTACTAATAACATGGCCTTTCTTGAAAGGCTTTTCCCATGAATATCATACTTGTATGGGATTCAAAAGAAAGTGGCAACCTACTGTGTACTCAAATAGTAATTAATGTGTTTGCTGAACTCATATTGTTCTACTCAATAATTTAGTGAGTGTGGAAAGAAGCTATTGTGAGTAAAAGACCAAATTTTTGAATTTTGGTAAAATTGTGACTTTATATAGTTGTCAAATACAATGGACCAAGATACAGAAACTCAGAACTCTTGTTGTATAGAGGTACATATTTTGATTATTAATGGCGTCACAATTTTATATTGCAGATTTGTCGAGTTTGTGGTAAAATATTTACCCAGAGCGGTTCAAGGAACCGACATGAGGACAGTCACAAGCTCAATTGTGAAGAGAAACCAAGAAGTTTTGTAAGTTTATGGCCCATCAATTCTTTGTATATAGGGTTTTGATTACTGCAAGCATGTGATCAATATTCATATGTCTACTGAAAATTATTATGTAGCATAATTCCTGGTATTTATGTAGGAATTTTGTGACGGTCATGTTCTGAAGCTGTTCTAAAATCACGTATTTACTGTTATAGTACGCGCTCTACCTTTCACCCATTTGCCGGTGAGTCCGCTGACGACTTTGCGTTTATGTTTGCGGCGCTTCGAGCGTACAACAATGAGTGCTTGCCAAAGATCTTATTAGCTGAGGGAAGCAAGGCAATAAGAGCAGCATTCGAGAAGGTATTTGGTCAACCCGAAGTGCGTATTATGTGCTTCTTTTACGTATTGCACAATCTAGAGCCTTACTTCAAAATTATAAATGCGAAGATTAGAGGTCGAGTTAAAGCAAACCTGCAGGATCTTCAGACATGTAAGGATCGTCCTACTCTCCAATTGCGAATTAAATGGCCTTATATCTATGACGTGCTATGTTGAACGATGGTTCAACTTCATTTCTGAGTCACCATATGGAATGCAGCAGACGGAAGAATACATCTGCAGGTGGATCTCATACAAACTGCCAAAGGAGGCTTTCTTGTTGGATGGGAAGGAGTTTTCAACAACTAAGAACGAGCTGCTGCAAGCAGCGACGCGACATATGCTGCAGTTTGGAAAGCTCCATCTCCCTCAACTCACATTGCCACCAAGTCTGCTGCAAAAAAAAACGTTATTCTTGCTCTCGAAAGCACCCGCAAAGAGAGAGAGCCACTGAAGATCCACGAAGTCGTCACGACCAAAGATGGTACTGATCAATCAAGTGCCTCAACGCCGGAAGCAATCGACACAATGCAAGTGGATGCAGTCGGATTTGTTTTCAATGTTCTTAAGGCTTATGCTGGCGTGGATTGTACACGTCTACATCACACTATGAATGGACTTGCAGAGAGATATGTCCAGACAGTCAAAGCAAAGTTGGAGAGAGCTGCTGGAGAAGGAGGAAATATTGGAGAAGAATTCACAAAAATATTAATCAAGTTGAGAGTAACTCCCCTTCCTTGCGTTAAATCACCGGCAGAATTATTCCTAGGAAGAGAAATCTGATTTTCTCTCGACCTACTGAAACCACCTATGGAGACAAAACCAAGATTTGTGGCAACGGGAAAGTTTCGCGAATTTAAGATTAATGAGAGAGCACAGAATCGATGCCATCTTGGTAAGGACAGTTTTCATTACCTCAGTCATTGAAGCAGTAGAGGACTTCTTGTATGATAACCTCAAGGTGCCCAGTCATTGAATTTCTTTGGCCCTGGGGGTTATCAAAAACATCCACTTCAAGAATCTCAAAGAAGGACCGGCGGCTACACCCACACAAAATACACAGGAGACATCCCCTCATCAAATTTGAGAAGATTCGGCGAAAAGAGGCATCCCAAATTTTGAGCGCAATGTTGTACGTGGACCCGCAATTCGATAGAAGAATTCTATTTTCGGACAAAGCCCTGTTCCACGTAGATGGTCATGTAAACACGCACAACGCGATTTTCTGGGCGGACGAAGACCCCCACAAAACCTTTCAAGTTAGGCAAAATGTGCCGAAGGTTAATGTGTGAATGGCTATCCACGCCAATGGAGTGATAGGACCTTTCTTTCTTGAAGGAAATGTGGTAACCCAGCATAACTATGTTCAGATGCTAGATAATTGCTTTTTGCCCAATCTGGCGTTATAATTAAGAATGAATGGATGGTTCCAGCAAGATGGGGCTGGTGCGCACACCGCCCTTTCAACTTGTAACTTCCTAAATCTAAATTAGGCGAATAGATGGGTTGGTTTACATGAACCCATCACAAGGCCTCCCAACAGTCCTGACTTGACTGTTCGCGATTTTCTCCTACGGGAGTACTTAAAAATAGAGTTTACTCCACGCCCATAAACGATGTAGAGCATTTGAAAGAAAGAATTGCCGAAGAGCGCACGCGCGGTCAAAAATGCGTTTGCAAGATTCGAGATGTGTGACGAGATAGATGAAGGTCATGTAGAAAATTATATGTAATGGTTTTTTCTCTTTTTTTTCTACTAGTTGTTAAGTCTTTCAATTAGTTACTTTTTATCTGTGATACTCGCCTTCAACTGGTTATTTATCAGTTTGTAATTAACCAAAAATTTGGTTGCTCTTGATTCATTTAGATTTGGAGACCACTGATATAAATCCAAATCTTTGTATTATCTGCCAGAAAAGAAAATCTCAGAAAAATTAAAGTTTGCTGGAATGTGGTGACATTGGAAGAGAAAAACTGGTTAGCTGCGCTGTACAACGAAGAGCCTTATGTGATGCAAACTTTTGTCAGTCAATGAAAAGAATATTGAATTATTTGGGTGATGGAAATGCGCACCCATAGGTATTTTTATCATAAAATATGTTATGTTACATTCACGTCAAAAGAAAAGATTGACGTTCTAAGTAGGCAAATGGGTAAGATGGTGAAGAATGAATCTTCTGAGATACCAATAACAGGAGCTAAAATGATATCCAGAGAGAAGATGGACTGGGAAAAATGTATATTTTGCCAAGAAATGAAGAAAGAGCCATTACGCTTGGTAATGTCCTTCAATATGAATAAAACCATCTTAGACCTTTCTAGTTATGATTAAAAACTAGCGAGATTAATGATCTTATCGCTGCCGAAGGAAAATATCACAGTTGCTGTCTCCTCCGATGCCAATAGAGGAAAAAGATGGATTTCCAGACTAATAACATCAGTACAGATGACTTTCCGTTCAAACAAATTTGTGAAGAAATACGAGTAGCTGCATCTTTGGAACAAGTATGTAATAGGCTTTGTATAACTTACCTACATTTCTATGTGTGCTAGGGTGAGGGTGTGTTTAGCGGGAGGGGGAAAGGGGGTTTGTACAAGTCCATACTATGAAAAAACAGGGTTACCACTTGATAAATGAATATTATAGAAAATCCACTTGTTATTTCAATATCAAGGAACCTGTTTTATGGGGGGATACAAAAAAATTTTGATAGAAAGGAAAGGGACTTTCAAAAATTTTTATGCTTTGCGTGAAGCAGTTCTAGCTACTACCTACGCTCCCGTGTTCACAGCATCCGAGGGCGCCCGTATATGGAAGCGCTACAAGAAGGGGCTAGTTGTCTGGAGGGATAAGTTTGTTCAACACACTCAGGGCGCCATGATAACACCAGTTGCCATGCAGAACTGTCCGCCTACTATAACTGATTTGGCTCATTTGATCGCAACCGACCCTGTGCGTCAGCAATGCTTAGAGAGGTTGCCACCATTCATACCAGCGCAGCACGATGTGCGTGACCCATGTATCGATGAAATGATGCCGCGCCTAAATGAAAAGGCCGATAATTCCATCTCCGCAGTAGAGTCTCGTAGTACCACACGAGGCATAATTTCTGTTTTCCGTCGTACCCTATTTAGGTAAGTTTCACGGGTCACCTGTTGTACACATGGGGTTACATACTAAGCTATGATTGTGTTACAGATCCATGTCCACAGCGTTGACTGCCTACAGCGGCGATGCTCAACGTTTGCTAGCTCATCTTTCGGAAGCGGGAGATTTGTCTCATGAAGCCCAGTTGGAAAATATAAGTACCGTGGCAGCTTTCGTCCGAAATGGTACCCTATCTGCCATTGCAGAAATAGGTTCCGGCGGATTAGATGTTTCATCGTAAGCGCTCCTTTTCCTACAGCCGGACATAGTGCAGTTGATTCAGAACTGATTTAGGTACCTATAAATATACATCTTGCAAGGGGAAGTTCTGATCACTTTAAAATTACAATAAACTCTGTTCTGAACAAATGACTTTCAAATGAATAAAAGAGAACATTGGGTGGAAACACGTGTGATGAGGCAGGAGATCATCACCTGTGAAAAGCTGACCAGCCAAACCATGAAGTTGTAGGGGAAAAACAAATTGTTTTTAGCTGAGTTTTAGTTGAATTTAGAAAAAAATTGAACCGATTGGCTAGGCTACTACAAGACAAATAAGGTGTGATAAGCAAATATCAGCGATTGTAACATTGTTTGTGTCAATTTTCAATAAAAATTATACCATCCCCGCAATGGCCAGTTCAATTGTTATCAAGAACGCACCGTGATAGAGAAGTGCTCAAATAGAACCAGACATACCAACCAATTAGATAATGTAATTCTCAGATGATTTTGGTAGATTAAAATTTAGTGTTTAAATTGATAAAAATCTTTATCCTAGTTTTTACTGTAGAAATTTTTTATAACTATTCACATGTTCAATCAATAAATTCTGTATGCTTTCAAATTCTTGTCAGTTTAGAATGAAATTTTGCGCAAATTACAAAACTTTGTAAAATTGATCTTATCATTGAGTGCTCTGAAGATAAGAAAATATTTCCAATTGCATCAATTTATTTTGTAATTCAAAGTTACATGCACTTTGATTGAGACAAAAATAGCCTATACAGTCAAAATTTAGCTGTTTTTAGTTGGTTTTATTTGAGGGTGTTCGTGATGAAAATTCTACTGGTTTGTCCAATTTCTCCGATGAAACAGTTTTTTGTATCTTATTATAACTATCGACTGATTTGTTTGCCGGAAGATTATCACAATTAAAGAATGCCCGATGAGAAAAACAACAGTGGCTCTCATCCATCACAGATCGACAGTGAAGAGGTTATTTTGATAAAATACAGATCGGTAACTTACAGTTCTTCTTAATGGTGGAAAAGAATTTCGTTGTACAAATAAAGGTTGATATCGATGAGAACTTCTTTGATTTTCCCAATTTTTTCCTTTTTCGTTTTGGGTTATGAAGAAAGAAATAGGCAGTGAACTCCAACTAGGCGAAAAATTCAAATTTTGACCTGTATTGCTGGTGGAAGGAAATTTTGTTATACAAATAGAGGTTGATAGAAGTACACTCTACAATCACGAGTATGTAGTCTTTATTCTTTTAGCTGAAACTATAATGCCCACTGACACGTTGATTTCATCATCAAAACCAAAAAAGCAGGAACAAGTAAGGAAGAGAAAGAAAGAAGGAATGAGAAAATTACTCTCTAGTGCCTTCTCGTTTACGCGTTCTAGCCTCTCATCAACTTCACTAAAGCAGGGGCAGTGATAACCTTCACATTCAAAGGTAAAATACTGACCACCGAGGTCATTACTTTTCATGAGACAAAAGGTAGTAAGTAGAATTGTAATTAAGTGTAGAATAGAAGTAAAACTCCTTTTTCCTGATACATGAGTGTAGTTCAACGTCATAACGTATAATCCTCAATGAGACTGATTTTCAAAGAACCAAATAACCTGAATGATAAGCTGACGCATAGTATTTTCTCCCTGTAGATTGGAGCGCGACCTGAGTCCGGGTCTACTCCTTGAACTACACAGCGAGATGTTGGATCACAGACTAATGTGTCCAGCATCGAGCAAACTGCAATACTCAACAAACTCAGGAGTCAGAAACGCGCATTCCAAATCAAAATGTTGCGTCTACAGCGAAAAATGGATAAACTATCAGATGTGTTGCAGGTATTGAATGAAGGAAATGTGAGCGATGATTCTCTCGAAAACATCCCAGAACGACATATCATCAGGGATGAGGTGGCTATTGCCTTGATTCGAAATGGAGCCAATAAAAAGTCACCTACCGCCAAGTCGTTACCGCTACGCAGATACTGTGAAAAAAATTCGCGGTGAACCTTCACTTTTATTCCCCGAAAGCTTATGAGTATTTGCGATCGCACTTCCACCTACCATGTACTGCGACTATTTGTGCGTGGCTATCGTCGCGGGAATGCCATCCGGGTATTCTGCATGAAGCAATAAATTGAAGGGGGCGCAGAATATTAAGAACGTTGCTCTAATCTTTGACGGCATGTCAATTCGAAAGGAGTTGTGGTACGATAAAAACGAAGACAGGTATGCTGGAACTATTGACTACGGCAACGTCGCAGCAGAGGAGAGCAAAGATTATGCCACCGAAATTTCATTATTTACGATTGTGAGTTATACTGAATAAAAATAAAACTTCAGTACAAGCGAAATTTGTTGAGGCAGTGATTTCCGAACTGTATAACATTGGTTCGACTGTTTGCAGTCTGACCTGCGACGGACCAGCAGTCAATTTCGAGACATTTGAAATTTTAGAAGCTTCTATGAATCCCGAGAATTTGCGAACTACTTTTCGTCACCCGAAAAATAATTCACTATTTGTGCATTGTATTCAAGACCCATCGCACGTTCTAAAACTATGGCGGAACTTCCTAGCCGAAGCTCAAAATATATCCTCCCCGGATGGAGTAATTTGTTTCAAATTTATACAACAAATGGACCACCTACAATCCAAAGAGACAATTCGATTGGGAAATAAAGTGACATACGGACACGTCAACTATCAAAACAAAATAATGAATGTAATGATTTCCAGCAGTGCAGTGTCGCAGACACAGTGCTATACTTACGCGTGACCAAAACTTCAACTAGTGGACTATCTTTATTGAACGATTTTCAAGTTAGTTCTGCTAGTGCACGGATAGACATACTTAGGCAAACAGAATTACCTGAGCCCCTTTATCTCTCGCAGTTAAGCACTCCTCAGCAATAAATATAGTTCCAGTCGGCGAGCTGCGTGTTTTTTAATCACTCCGCCAAACGATTACGTGCTCGTAAATCCTCTTTCATTCCCTACTGATGACTCGTAAATTTGAGGGCAATATTCATATCTTTTACTCATAATCCAGAGGGGTAAGATACAAATATAACCTTGAAATTCAATTGGCGTGCTCCAAATTACCGAAAAGCGATATAACATACTACCTACAGCCTATTAAAAAAAATTCAAATTCGTGCGAAATTGTCATTCGCAACATGTAAAATTCCCAGAAAAGTTTACCGATCCTTACTTTTTTCGCCACGCACGGCGTGTTTCCAGCCAAAATATGACGAAAGGGCCGACATCGCGATAATCATCGACTGCAAAAAGACTAAAGGCAATAAAGTAAATGAGTAAACAGAGCGTAGAGTAATCGCGCCTCTTCACACACGCTCTTGTATGCCCTCGTCTGCGAACGTGCACGAGTAAAAGCGCGATTTTCAACTTTTCGCTGCAGTCTCGGTCTTTTTTATGTAAACCGCTATGCGCTGGATAAAGCGTAACCACGAGTAAAATTCGTCGCGTCGTAACTTCTTCAGTTTGGCCGGTAAATGCGAGACACGCGGTCGAGCTTTGCGTTCGTTCCTCGTTAAGTTCGCGTAACTTTACGTGCTTCACGAATACGTATTCTGTTCGTCTTCTACTTTACGGTTCGATACCTAATTGAATTTGTCAAAGAGTTGTAATTTTTTTCGTTCTTATTTCTCAAGTCTTGTGAGCGAATATTCATAATAATTTATCAAGTTCCCGTGGGTGAAATAAAAAGTTTCCAAATTGAAGTGCGGATGTTGGTATTTTAATAATCGTAAAATGACTATTTATCTTCTTTTAGCAGTCGAGTGACATCTTAGCGCGAGGTAAGGTTACACACTTTCAGTCTTATTTGTCACATTTGCATTTTACACTTTTTATGATGGCTTCTTCATAAACAACTAAATAACTTTTACGTGGGAAAGAAAAGGATGTTTGGTTCAATAATCTGTGAACTTTAATCGACGACGAGATACAATTGGGAACACATGACTTTTGTAGTTCAACGATCATTACTGCGAGCGCCTGCTTTAACAGAACTAGTTTTCAGACAAATCTTAGGAAAATATTTCATTTCTTCACTCTCGGCAGTTATTTCTAAGTCCCTAGGGCGACAAGCATATTTAGGAGATGGACTCACTCGCTGAATACAGAGTCCTCTCTCCCTCCACAAGGTAGGGGAACTTTGAGACGCTGCCCAAGAATCATAAGCCGACTTAAATCTTATTTTGGGGGAAGTATAATCATCCAGATAGATGCTTTGAATTTCACTGTCCGAGAAGTCACTATGACAGCTGGTTTTACACCCAAATTAAAGTCAAAATACATAAATTGCGTGATATAGAGACGCAATTTCGTAATCTCAGAAACTCACAAGCGAGTGCACAGGAGATTTTGTGCAAAAGTTGCGGACGCTAAAATTTCTGCCGGCGATGCTATCATTCAGTAATTCTAGCCACGTATCCCGAATCACAGTGAGTTCAATCGTGATGAATTGATCCTCTTGGAAAAAAGACTGGACTTTGAACAGGGAGCCTATTTAATGGGAGGAAGGGGTAGGCGGGGTAAAATCGAAGACGTCGTTCGGCAGACTTGTAACTCAGAAAAAAGCATCATCTGGTAGAAAGTGAGACCAACAAAAATCTCGACCTCCAAGCTAGATGATAGGAGGGGAATTCAGAGAAATTTCGAGGTGGTGAGGAACGAAGTTCAAGCTTTATTAAATAAAATTAACGAGGTTAACCCTGCAAGCTCATGACTTCCATACACAAAGTTGATGAAGGCAGCTGAAGGCAACCCCGAGCAGCTCAGATCGGTGAGCTGCGAGTTTTTTCAGTGAGTTTCTTGCGTATTGGAACAGTCTATACCTCTGGAACTTGGTGGTATTTCCGTCACTGACGGTCCCCATAAATTGTATATCTTGTATTTACCGAAAGAATACATCGTACAATATTTTATCCACGGGTCGTCTATCCTCCTGTTCCCCTCAAAATAGCTGTTTTCAATGGTCTAATACATCGCCTAACTCTCATGTCCCTGAATCAGACCAGAGCACGTGTGACGATAAAGCACCCAGCCAGAGTGAATCAGGTCAAGGTAAACATTGATCTTATGATTCGCGGGAGGCTTATATGGAAATGTCTCGACTCTACGACAGGAAACGGTCTCGGTAAGTTTTCTCCGGAGTTGAGCCGTGTCCTCCGTACCATTGGTTTTCGGCTGGCTTCCTACAACACTATTACAATTAAAATTTTTTGTCTCAACTTGGAAGACCCCATTCTGATGACAGAAGGGAGTGCTTAATGAATAGCTCGTAGGAATTATCATGCAATTTATACAGGTATGAATACAGCCGTCAACTCTAAATTAGAATGAATAAAAACACAAAATAACGTGTAGTAAAAGTAAAGTGGATGAGTTGGCTTTTGCTGATCACTTAATCGAAAAAGGTCATAGTTTCAAAGAAAAGTCAGAAGTTCTCCTCCACCGAAAAAATTCAATAATGACTAGGATAAATCTTAGAAATTCAAGATCTATCGAAGTGACTTCCGCTTTCCAAGATAGCTTCCTATCTCATCACACTGGGCTTTTAATACTTAAAAATCATATTGAAAACGATCGAGAGAGGGAGAAAAGAAGGTAAAATTTTTCCACTCATCCCAACATGTGCCAAGGTAGAACAAATTGAATCCATTCACCTCGAGTGATCATGTGTATGATTTTAAGAGTATCGCGATACTTGAAAAATCCATTTAGAATATTGAAAAATGACGCGCATCAAAAAATTGATTTTTTACTCCAAAGATCTTCGATTTTACGCGTAACAACTATAGTGTCCTGGATCAGTGAAAATCTGAAAGCTGAATCCGGTTCGTCTCCTTCGGCGATGTACCATTTCATCGTTCCCGATTCTTTTCCCTTTTTATTGAGAAACGTTGTAAGACACGTTAACGTATCGAGCTCGACAGGTGTATTTGTCTCATCGAGTAGGAAATATTTGTCTTGAAAAGAGGCCTTTCCTTCTGCCTTATACTGAATTTTTTCATCTCTGGACAACATCAACCCGTACTTCGTGCATACGTCATTCAAGTCTTTCGTTTGAGCTTCGTGTAGTTTTTGCCATTTATGGTAACCTGAAAGGAAAACACTCCATATAAATATTTATTAAATATAATTCAATCATTTCACTGTCTCCTGAGGCCTTCTGAATTGCAAAGTATAGAGTCGCAAAAATTAATTTCTTTCCAATTTCTGAGTCCAATTGGCTTCCGAATTGAAAACGATTCTGTTTGTAGATCCCTAATAAATATAAAATAAACTCAAAAGTTTCAAAAAATTTGCCATCTCGAGCATTCTCAAAATTATCGAGGTAATGATGACTTGTAGAGAGAAACTTCCACAAATCTCTCCGAAAAACTCAAGGAGTCAACCTAATACTGATTTAGCGGAAAGTCAAAATGGAAACATGCGGGAAATATTCTTCTACTCTCTCGAGCCTTTCTCTCGATCTCTCAAAAATATCGAAAAATGCCAAAACTAATTTAGCCGTTTACTAAAAAACTATTTTCCAGCGGAGGCTACGCGTGTAATTGATGGTATCGTATGAAAGCAATCCAGAAGTTTCAAGGCAAAAATTCAACTTCTTGAGAACCATTCGCCATTCAGAGCAAAGTGGCTAGACTTTGGTGACAGAAATTGTGATCTGATTGAAGTATGAAGGAAGTACATTACCTCTAATGGGGGGAAAATACAGCTTCATACCTCATATTTTGCTTTTTTGTTTATATTTTCCGTAGCTCTACATTAGCGCAGTCTGTTGGTGCTCTTTGAAAAGGGGACGTCGTGGCAAGAATAACGGAATACGATTCCAAAAGATAAGAGGAAAACCAGATTGTAATTGTAAATTGGCGTCGTCTTCTTCGAAAATGAAATTTTAAAAGTGATTAGACCTCATATTCGGTGGATAGTTGAAAAGAAGACCAATTCAGGTCTCTTTTGCGCCTACCACTTCGTGACTCATGGAAACCCGAAGCATCAAGTTGCTCACAACTAGTTTTGAAATAAGCATTCAACTCAAGAAGGAGCAGACATACACGCATCCAATATGCAATCATTTCGAAAAAATTGTTTTTTCGATGACACTGAAGTACTGGTGCTACGTACACGTCCAAGCTTTTCAAGCGAATTTTCATCCAAAATACATTTGAGAAAGCAGAACAGGATGATCGACGTCGGGAAATTCAATTCGGCTTCTGGGAAAAGTGAGGTACACGCACTTAAGGGATTTCATGTTTTCACTGAATGTGACTCTGTAAGTGCATTTGCGAGGACGGGAGAGTTGGCCTCCAAGAATATGAAATTCATGGACACCTTCACTCCTCTCGGTTCGAAAATGGAGTTGAAAATTAAAAAATTCGAAATTTTACACGAATATTTTCATAGTCTATTATATCAAGCAGAGTCGAAAATTATAACTGTCAACGAACTTCATAGCGCGGTACTGCAGGGGGACTATGAAGGAAGAAGCACAACCTCAAATCAATAAGGAAGAAACCGGACTCTTCCCACAACTACTCGTACCTCCTCCTGAATCCGGGCCACCCGACATGGAGAAACTTGAGTAGGCGCATGGCACGATCAGTACGTGATTGATTCACCATAAGCTTCTGATTTCTCAGTAATTATAGGCATAATTCTTCCTTGTTTACCTTCTGAGAATGATCATGAGCTCTGATAAAGGCTGACCGAGTGTCTTGCAAAGAGATCACACTACCGCAGAATCACAAGTTTCATAGAGTTTGACAGTTTTCGATTCGGCTTCCTACCTTCAAAGACACAAATAACATTCAGATTTGGAACTTACCGGACGTATATTTTTTTTTGAATAACTTAGCCAAACTGGTTGTGTTGCGTTCCGGGTCAGTTGAATTACTCAAAGTTTCATCAGTGCAATGCACTTCACTCCATATAAATGTCGCGAGAATGAAAAAGAGGAACATTGTATTCTCGTGGAAGCAGCACAATTTCGATATCACAGCCGTAAATTATTCCGATAAAACTTTTATACATTGTGTTCGTGTGATACGCATACCAAATATCTGAATGCTAAAAATCTTGATAAAATGATACCGCCAACGAGAAAGAGAGAGAGAGAGAAAAGAGAAAGCCTAAATAATCAGTTTTGATTTTAGTCGATTACGGCGAGAAGAAACATTGAAACGAACTAATTCCCATCTTTCTGCCAACCAGAAAATTCTTCTTATACTTTCGAACGTTTACGTAGGCTCGCTCCATAAAGCTTCGGTTAGGAGTCTATTGACGAAAGAACTTTTGTAAAACAGAAAAAAAAAGTACAAGTTTGAAAGATTCTGAAAAGTAACAAGCCATACAGTGCACAATTCGATTAAACAAAAGGGTAGAAAAGAATACTGTAGGTAATTTTAACAATGCGCGTTTGCCTGTGCTCCCTTTGAATGATGGCTTTTGTAATATTCAAGTGAGTAGGTAAATAGCGAGGAATAAAAACAGTTATGGATTAGTAAATTTCAATGAATTACGCTTGCGGTTATTTTGAACAGTACATGACACAGTTTTTACAACAGCCACGATTCCTAAAAGTAGTATTTGAAATTCTTGAAAGAGTTACCGTACGGCATTAAAATTTGATCTCAAAAGAAAAAAAACAAAAAGAAGAAAAAAAAGGTGAATGGTTTCAAAGTACGATTCTACTATTGTAAACTCATCGGCTGTAGATGTCCAGCGAGGTTGGACATTCCACTCGGAATATTCTCCGACGTCATCGTCAATATCAAAAGTGCTACCAGCTCCATCTTTCAAACACAACTTCAGGTGGAGTCATAATGACTCATTATGTGCGGCTTAAGACTCAACAATATCGCGTCTGCTACTCATAAAACACTATCACTGGTTCCATTCATGATCAAATAATGGCATCTACGCAACAGGGATCCGTCCTCCCCCCCCCCCTCCAGGGCACACGGGTACGGCTTGCTTCAACGCGCTCAAAACATGAACTGTCGCGTTTCCGTGGATAGCATTTGTCCATCCCCGTCGCTTCCATTTGAGGCTCTGCTTGCAAATTTCAGCACGTCGTCGGTCAATGTGTTATAGTATCATCTTCGTTTTAGAATAAAATTCAATTTCTTCGAAGTTATTGTTATTTGTTAGAGAAGTAGTAAAACTTATAAATGAATCGCTCAATAGAATCCATGCGCAAGATCCATTTAACCGTTTATACAAAGCCAAGTTCAATCTACCGAATCGTGAACCAAAAATTCTCAAAATTAAATTTCAAGAGTTCAAAGATAACAAGGAACTTTTATCCGTCGTCGGAGAGAAGATTAAGCCAGTTCGCAGTAAAAAGGGTCATCCCGTAGACAGTTTAAAAGTTGTTTCGCTCGCAGAATTTCAGCAAGACATCGATATAATTATTTTGATGAAGAATCGCATCTTGAATAAGAAAGACAAGACAATTCTAATCACAATGGCGAGATGTGCCGGTCTTAGTTAATAAGATCCCTATTATTACCATTATTATCAAGTACTATTATTACTATTATTATCATTATTACATAGTATGTTAGGCCAAGGATAGAAAACAGTAATAATGCGTGTGATGAACTCAAATTCGGACTATTTTAATGGACCCTTTGTAGACGTGACATGGGTACATCAGAATACGATTGAAAACTCAATACAGAATCACTCATACAAAAAAGCATTTTGATGAGAAACGTCGGATGCCTTCAACTCAGAGACCTCGTCCTGGTACAAATTTCAAGAATAGTCACGAAAAGCCCTAGTAAAAAGCTATGGGCCAAGTAGTAGATGTTTTCGTATTACAGAGAGTGACCATTGGTACCTGTAGTGAACTTGATTTCGACGAAAGAACAGAGTACTGCGAAATAAAGATGAATCAACATCACGCGTATCGTTAGTATGGAGGCCCTGTTCGAGTTGTCGCGTCATAAGGATCGACACCACTCGGTGGGAGAACTTGATCGAAGGGAATGACGTCGACCTCAGGCTTACTAGAAAGTGTCTCGACTCTACGATCTCCCTCCCCCGGGATTTGCACCATAATAAGTGGTAGGAAACGGTGGATTAGGCTACCGTTTCTGGGTAAGTTTTACTCAAACAAGAATTTGACGGAATCCGCGTTCGCCAAGCACTTGGCTGAATTACGATCATTGTCTGCCGAAGAGTTCAGGGTGTGCTTGCTTGTGAAAACAAGCATTAAAAACATGGTGCCAGAAAAAGTTTCTCACTGCTCGAGTTTACAATGGGTCTTTCTACTTTTTGGATGTTATTCACAAAGATTCAACTTGAGGCGGTAAAGAAGCAGAATTTCAAAATTTTCTTCCATACGCTTCTCATTTCACTTCAAAATCATCAAAAACTCGTCCATTTTCTGACGTCATGAAAATTTTTTGAAGCAAAAATTCGAACTGCTGCTGCCTCAAGTTGAACCTTTCTGAAGATCGAAAAAGTTCGTCGAAAGATGAAGCTTTGAGAAACTTTTTGCGAAGTGTTGTCAAAGTAACCGCTGGTACGCCCAACCTTGTAGGGTATTTGGGGATGTATATGCAACTTGTCGTACACAGTTTCGGAGTTTCCGAAAGGGTAAACTGCACCCTTAAATCAAAATCGACAAAACTCAGCCTCGCATATTTAAAAACAACCTTCGCTCCTGCATTAGCAATCGAGTGAGTGGCAAAAGCATCGATTTATCTTATGTATATACCAAGGCAAAATACGGAGATACCTCATTGTCATTTTCCTTTATTATATTTATCCTATTTACCGAAATCCACAGTCTCTTTCTGAACTCGCGCGTCGCGGGCACGTCAAATCGTTCGCGCTCAAATTTCAGCACCATTTATATCATTTACCGAGCCGCGAAGAAGTTTCGCTCCAAGATTTAAAACCGACTCATTATTGCGTACATCGGAATGAAATTTATACGTATAGTTGGCGTGGTTCTCGTACGGTTGATACTCGTTGTTAAGTTTACCCTCTGTCCGCAGCCCCATCATAATATGTGCACCATTCAAGCGTTCTATCCTCGAGTACATCGTAACGTGATTAATCGTGTTTCAAAAGAGACGTGATTTCTCGGTATCGCGCAAGCAAAATTGAAATCAAACGTGAGCGATGTAATTAGTTTCACGTTCGCGCCTATCGAGAAATTTAAAAAATCAAAAGCCATCGAAAAAGCAACTTGCGTACGCCTTGCTCAAAGCAAATAGGTATTCCCTCTTGTAACCATTATCGGGTGTCTTTCATTGCCTGTACTTACTTCCTTTCGCACATTAGACTTGGCTTTCAGACTTGAATAAAGACTTGTTGAAACACTGAGTCGTACAATTTCTTCATGTGCGAAAGAGTTTGCACACCCACTCTCTCAATCTATCTAGCAGTGGTACAAGTTTTTCATTACTCGTGACTAAATCAATATGATATTCCCAAGTCAAAAATTCATTCAGGCTGAAATATCAGCCGAACCCTAATAGGTTGTGAGATGAAAAAAGTTTTACCAAAATATGTCAAGATACTGCGTTTTTGCACCCAACTTACGAAGCTCTGTTAATCCATATACTGTGAATTTGGAGATTTTAGCTCAAGTCGCAACAGAAAGACAAGAGTACTCTCAGTCAACACCACAGCGCACGAAATTCTCCACACATTGAAGGGTCATCAAACCTTTCAAATTTCCATTCGAATTCAATAGACCAAATAATCGAACCAGAACCATGTACGCAGAGACTGCACGTTACTCAAGAACGAAGTCTTGCCGAGTGGCCTGTGTACGTTTTTTTTTTCTCTCTTCCTTCTAAAAGTCAATATAGATAATTCAATTTCACAGAGTCGTGTTTAGCAATCCGTACCGAAGAATCAGAAGTATCGAGAATTTCATCCGCCAATTCCAAGCTTCCCGTCGTAGACAGAGGAGAATAATAATGATAAGGATATATATACCACGCTAAAAAATAAAGTTTGAAAACTCGGTACATCAGAGTAAAGCGAAGACGTCACGTCATCGTTTGACTGGAAGCGTACGTTAAAAGTCGGATGTAAGTACGAAAAAAAAAAAAAAAAAAAAAAGTGAAAAGAGAAAGAAGTGTGCATGTGTCTGTTTGTATACATATCTGCGTGAAGGAAATGAGAATAGCTAGGGACCCGGAGGAGAGAGACGTTTTTCTGCGGCAACAACTTCATTAACGCGCTGCGAAAAGAAGACCTCAAGTGGTGCAGAACAGTGTCACGTTGTCGTCAGTTTCTATTTTCACTTTTTTTCCCCCTACAGTGTTTTGAAAGTTTTTTCCCTATCACGTGACACTCGCGTTTCCTAACTGGTTATACTTTACATAACAACGAGGTTTTTATCACATACAGGCTTCATTTCACATCATTTTTATCAGCTATTCCTTTAAAAGTTGGATAAGAAAAGAAGAAAAACTTCTATTCGAATTTCGTCGTCTTGGCTTCGTTCGCGCCGTCAATTTTCTCCGTGAGCGTTATATAAGCTTTTGCGATCGGATTAAATTCAGCGGTACGTGGAGAGGTGAAAGAAGGGCGATACAAATAATAAGACGCGAAATAAGCGAAGTACTAACTTTTTAATCATTCGAATTCAATACAGGAGCTTCTTCAATTCGATTAAAAAAAAACCGAGACCCATCGACAATCTTGAGGATTAGAAGACGACAGGATTTTCACTGAAACTCTCATTCAAATTTTGAGTACGAAACAACAAAATTTACTTCTAGAGATGGTCAATGTTTTTTTTTTTTTCTGCAGAACACTCGATGGTTCCTCCATCACAATTTCTTCATAAGGTTCATTTTCCCCAAGTATTCGAAAAAAAAGAAAAAAAAAGTCAGTTCATCAAATGACCAGAAAGCCGAAACAGCAAGTGTGGACATTCTACGAACCCTGATATGTGGTTCAGAATGAGAGTGGGTACTCACTGAAAAGTACTGAACAGAAAAATTGGAATTCAACGATCCATACTAAACCAGAAAAAAATATTATAGAAGGATCGCTTGGTTGAGGAACAAACTAAAATATAGATAGAAAAAATTAGGCTCTAAAGGAGGTCGTCAAATTAGTAAAAGATCAGTTTCCCATTCTTATGAGTATGAATAAAACAGAAGCAGAAACCATTAAAGGAATAGTAGCCCTGCTTAGTGGGATCATGTTAATTGATGCAGAGCAATTGATGAATCAGATAAACGTGACTTCCGCCCAACCTTACAGTTTTATTTGGAAGCATATGTAGAATGTGTAAAAGACATGTCTATAACTGTCTATGTCCAGCAACAAAAGCAAACCAATGAGGAATTCCGTATCCCTTTGGAAAACATGTCAGACATCAACTCCAAAATCAAAGATTTCTTCGATACGAATTCTGACTACAGGAAAAATATGGATGACACATTACAACATTTTGAATCATTGCGTAAGGAATTTTCATGTTATTTGAAAGAAGAAGCCACGACTGAACGATCTTCAAGCCTAAAACCTGATTTTGTGTGTCCCATTGCCTCTTCAGAACGTCCAGCTCATTGTGTTAGAAAAAGTGTTCCGAGTATCAGTGGATCGGCAACTAATATCACTAGAGAAAACATCAAACACGCTCAACCCCCCTCCTACAATAAGAGAAGAAATATCACAACTTGAGAATGAGCTCGAAATAGAAAAAGTCCAACGCAAGAAAAGGGAATCAAAATTCGATTATGGTTTCGATAGGCATACGTCGTGTTTTCAAGTAATAAGTAACAATAAAAGGTTTACGTATTCTTACATAAAATCAGGTTCCCGTACCTTCCATAAAATTACAATACTTTAGGAAACTAGACAACGATAAGAAGATATCACGAAAATGATGAATACCGCCATAAAAATCATAAATTTTAATTAATTCACACAAAAAGATTAGCGTGCTACAGCAATATCGAACTCAAAATACTCCACCCACTCGGAAATCTCCCTTACCAGACATCGTCAGTCTACCATTTCTCGATATAAGGTTATTACCGTTTGTGCGGTAACAAAAATATTTACAGGATACGCAGGCTAACGCGTTACGATACAATAAAGAAAATTACGAACTTGGGCTGATGGCGTAGCGAAGTATATCACGAGTCTACCGGATAGAGAAGGGACGGCGACTATTTTTCGCTGAATTACGATGATAACGGAAATTAATTCATAAATCGGATTGCTTTCGCATGAACTGGCGAGGAAGATCTGATACCGACGAAGTTGGTGTCGACGATGCTAGTCAAAAGGAATTAACACGCGTTAACGAGTCGGCTTCAAGACGTACAAATTTATGATCGCACCTTAATACGTGCACGACTGCATGTACTTCTTGGGCAGGTTGAAAAGGACCTTTTTATTATACGTCGACTCGAATGATGTCATTATGACTCAGTTTTCCGGGTAAGAAGTACAATTTTTATTGGAATTACGTTCAATATCAAAGAACGAGGGATAAAATCTAGTCATATTATTACCTTCTCAGCAAAACCAGGGTGATTATTCACAGGCTCTTGTTCAGGGAGCAAGAGTTGCCGGAGACCCGCAACTTATGGTGGAGACTCATTCTCTCCAAGTTCCAGCGTCAAGATTCCTGAGAGGGCCCCCAGTAGTAACTTCCTTCAAATATTCACGAAGTGCGTTCCGAATCCACGAGCGCGGGCGACTGTTAAATTAACAGTAACCGTAACCGTGCACACGATGAAGTACGATTTTATCTATTCTGTATGAAAAAAGGCACCACCATAAGTTTATAATTTTCAATCTACCGGTACAGAATGGAGTTTGAACAGAGTGAAGGCGAAGAAAATGATGTTACTCGCACACCACAAGAGATCGTAGCCGAAGCACAAGAAGCATCATTTCAATGTTCTTTACTAAGATTCATTTTCAACTCGTAGGTTCGATCGGTTATCGCCAAATGTAGGAGCACCAAACCAAATCAGATTTCCAAGAAATCATGAACGAGATTACAATGAAGAAGGAGAAATAGTTGAATAAGATACGCTCAAATCCGCGCCATCGTCTGGGTCGGAAGACTCTGGACCTTTATCGAGTACATTTTTCACTCTCGATTCTAACTTTCCTCATTACCCGACCAATGTCGTGATCTCTACAAAAATGCTTACAACATATTCCAGGAATACAAGCATTTGAAGGAAATTCCCGAAAATTGTTTGATCGCATATTTCAAAGAATTATCGGGAAAATACGCTCCAACCACTCTGTGGAACCGATATTCAATGTTGAGAGCAACAATCGACCATTATCACGAAGTCAACATTGGAAATTACACTGGACTAACATTTATTAAGAAGAAGAATATTGATTACGTGAGTAAGAAAGCTCAAGTCTTCACGCCAAGTGATGTTATGTGAAGTTCTTGGAGCGAGCTTTAAATTAAGACTTCTTGATACACAAAGTGATGATCTCAAACTGAAATGGCCGTGTCTATAGTTGGAAAATATTAAGACTCCGAACTGTTTTCTCAGTATCAATACGTAGGTAGTCATGAATTTCGGCATCGATGGAGCTATGAAGAGTGGTGACAAGTTGACAAACGTCCGTCCACCTCATATCAAGCCGCAAGGTTCATGATTTGTAATCGATGTTCCAAAAACCAAAAATAAGAAGCCACGAAAATGAAGAACACTCCGAGCTCGTAAGGAAGTATGCATCATTGAGACCACTCGACACCCGAACTGACCGTCTTTCCCTCGATTTTCGGCAAGGAAAAGCAGTCGTTAAGTTGTCGGCAAGAACAAATCTGCGAAAATACCTAGGCAGACCGCAATTTACTTGGAACTTCCCAATCTCAACACTTTTACCCTTAAATGTCTCTTCTATTTTCTCTAGATTGTTGCAAACCTATGAGATGCGTCACGCACAAGTTTTGAAATCATCAATTCAAAATTGTAATTAGATACTAAACTTTCCTATCGTTGAACATCGGCAAACATTTTAGCTTACGCAAGTGCCAATCTTATGACAATAAAACGACACGGTGGATGGAGTTCAACAGCGTCTGTAGAGAGATATATCGAAGACTCGATCGATTTTCGTAGTAGACGTCTGTACAAGGGAGGACAAACCATTGGTTACGTTCACACCATGCCTTGGATTTCTCGGGAAGTCTACAATAATTTACCGAGGAAATTTCGCGCAACTTGTTTCTTGATTCAACACACTGAAGTGTACGGTATTTTTCCGTCCACTTGAGTAACCTTCAACTTCGAAAAAAAATATATCATTCGACATCAGCACAAATACAAAACAATAGCTGGTTCAAGAAGTAGAGAAATATTCCACGTCCTCTAGTACAACATTGAGACTATGATACCGAATTAGAAATTCCTCCCTCCTCACATTTTACTGATTTGTCGCTCAGATTTCTGTCCTTAGCAAATTGAAAGACTAGTCTGCGTAATGAGAAAGCTGTCACTGACTAACGGTTATTCACCGTACTTGTACGACTTGCGCCGCAGTGTATTTGCAGTACTTATTGAGATTTACATCCTATGAGCCTGGTGACGCTTGCCTCTATAGATTCCCGTTTGTATACGAGACTGCTTCAGCCCACTTTCGGTTCCCCCCGCGAGGCACCAACAGGGTATGACAACCCTCTCACTTGGTAGCAAAGTGTGGTTGTGATCCACAGAACTCTGCTATGTACATATTTCGATTCATTTTCTCAAATGGTTCAATGTTGATTTTGCGTCGTCAATAAGAATCCTCAGCTGTCGTCATGAATGATTTGGACAGTATAGAGCTCGTCAAAGAGCTCTTGCTCCTTGGTAAGAGGACATCGACGCGTTTGAGGATGTCGCACGTCAGCGCATCAGCAGCGGCAATGGCAGCCAATCGACAATCCCGACGTAGATTTGTCTCCCTCTTCAACCACGATGGATCCTATTGAAGTTAACGCCCGCAACCAGAACCGGTGGATCCGAAATTCCATTTGATACCAGTGTCCATACCTTTGAGTAGGTCGTCTCAAAGTTCAGAGCGGCAAACGGGCCGGTGATGCGCTCGCAACGGAGTGAATCCTGCATTGCCGCTTCCGCTGCCAGCATTTCAAAATCGAAAAAGACTCTTTTGTAGACTAGAGAATGCTCCCCAGTTTTGCCCACAAGTAACCTTTTTCCCCTCGATCTAATGAATAATGTCCGAGACGCCGTAATAGACCAATTGGTACCGGTTCAGCGGTATTTTGGGGAATCAGCGAAATCCTCCAGCTGCTGAGACCGACGCTCCTCATTTAAATAGAGGAACCTAAGCCTCTTCCCTCGACTGCCGTGAAAGTTCAGACGAATACCGCGCCAGCGGTTTCCGATGAGTTGGCGGGTACGGCACCGACAACCCCACGACGGCCACCACCCAGGTTTCCCGCCCGGCCTTCGGACGATGCTACTGTTCCCTCGGGCTCCAACGCTGCCACATCGAGGTTCGCTCAAACCACCGCACGCCTCCGAACGGTTCCGAATACCTCAACACATGGCTAACCCTCCATCCAATGCGAGACGGTTCACCTTCCCGGTTTCATGACTCTTCCTGGCCGTTTACAAATCCATCCTTTCAACGTAAGCCAGAATTCTCGTATCGCCTGATCTGTGTACTCACAATTATTATTCGTGGAGTAGGAATCAATTCAAATATCGAAGCTAGGGGATTCATGGTGGAATTTCCCGAAAATTTTTCATAAACTTGAAGTGAGATAACTCATCGGACAAATTAATGTTCTGAATGGTATGCGAAGCAAACAATAAGCCTCGATAATGATGATTAATCCACCGAATATCATCCAAGTATCCTTTTGTTCGATCAGACGAACGATAATCTCAATTTTTCTCCTCGTCACTAAAGGCGCTATTTTAGCCGAGCTTTTATACGCTTATTATTTTAATCCGAACTATCGTTTCGTAACGGATTATTTAGACGTGAGCTTTCGCTGCATCGTATCGTCTCAGTGAATGCGAAAAAACGGAGAGATATACTGTAGAAACACCGAGAAGATACGCTTAAATATTATCGATACCATCCACTTTGTTCGCTCCCGACGGTCCAAATTGCGCAACCAATTTGGAAACGTATTTTTTTGCCAGGAATTCGATGTTTGGTCTTAGTTTTATAGCAGAGAGAAAAGTCTGTTAACAGTATATAAGAACAAGGGAGAGAGAAAGAGAGGAAAAAAGGCTAATTTTCATTACAGAAACGAAATGAAAAGATAGGAAGCCTTGAAAGAAAAGGATACGTACGATGAAACGAAATTTCGTAATTGAAAATCATTTACAAAACGTCGACGAATTCAATTAAACCGGCAAAATTAACTCGTGAGAAACGACCTTCGTTTTTACTGTATTAAAACTGTATACTTTCAGATGAAGTGCGAACTCAAAAAAGTGAACGTCTAGACGCTTAGATCTTTCTCGGAGGCCTTTCCTATTTCATTTTTTCCTACCCCAGTCTTCTTTTTTCTTCATGATTAGTCTATTTTTACCTTGAACTTTTATAGAAATAATGATGAAAAAACTCTGAAAATTTTAATTTGACAAAGAGAAGTGAGGATTCCAATAAAATACGACGAAACTACCAGATCTCAAGGAATTCCTAGCGGATCAAAGTGGGATAAAGATATAAAAGACTGATAATGACGGGAAACACGGGAGAATAAATTCAATTTCAGGCAATGATGCCAACTTTTTCTGCGTCTCTGCTTAAAATTTTTGTTGGAAACTGGTGTTCATAATGTAAGAACGAAACCTAATGTATCATATACCATGAAATGAATAAAGAAATTTTTCGCCGAATTTTAGAGCGCTAGTCCCTTACCTTACGCCATGAGATTCGAGTGGCGTTTTTCTCATGGCGCAGTATTAAAAATTCAGGACTCAAAATGAACATTGTTGTTGAACGGCTGTTTATCGTCCATTTCTGCAACGAACCACTCGAGTGAACTATACGCTTACATTCGAAAAAAACTGCACTGGCTCACTGATACGGATTAAAAAAAAAATACCAGACGATTTTTTTCTATCAAACAACGCATTTGCGTGGGAAACACAGTTCAGACGGCAATTTCTTGATTCAATAGAGATGTTCTCCTCGCGAGCTCGGTTTCGAGTATCTCGTAAAAACTTCCAAAGAATCGCACGGACACTCATCTGGAGCCTGCTACGCAAAATGAGATGGATGAGTCGCTGTTTGTTCGAAATTTTACAATTCATCTCGCGATGAAAATAACGAGTTGTGACGATGGGAGATCCAAAATTTTCTTTGTCTATCGTAATTCAAATCGCGATTGTCTATCGCATTTCCTTCTCTGTCTCTCTCTTCGATATTTTCCCTCCTTTATTAACACACATGTTTATACAAATACATATTGAAGTCAGAAAAGTACAGTTTCACGCGCAATGTCCGCTCCTATACGAATTATCACCACATTTGGTCATAATATCGTCACTGACATTAGGCCTAATTATACTACGTAGATAATGTTCAGTCAGACGATGAAACAATCCGTTACATTTGATCATAAGTGCAACTTCAAACACGAACCCCTATTTTTAATCTAATAGTGCTTTTGGGTGAAGTAGTCATCTGGAATCTCTTGACAAATCGCTCACATACGTAGCCCGACTGGTAGGTAAGTACCACCCACCCCACCAACCCGTTGCATATCTCCTTGTAGGTTCCGAAGAGTTTTCTCTATTCAAGGTCATCCTTCACTGGTTCAAGGTAATGGGAAGGCCTCCACTGACAAGTCATAATAAAGGCAGAATCATCAGGGGAACACATAGCGGTGATCTTGAAAATGAAGTTCTCTGGAATCACGGACTGAGTGACATTGAGCTGAACATTTCTATGAGACGAAGGTACACAACATTCATTCTGCAGGTTAGAGAAACTTGAGAAGATGACCCCCCCCCCCACATCCTTTAGCTACCTTTGGCAGGGGACAGACTTCATTTTAAATGACAATATACAAGCTCCCACATCTGTTTCTAATGTCACGCTACGCTACTTGGATACCATACATGGCAAATCAAGTATACACACATTAGTACGCGTTCCCGGACAAAATCCCGAATCCACATCTCCGAAAGACAAACGCCCGAACAAAGAAAGTCCCGAATACTGTGTACCCCGAACAAAAGTCTCGAACGCCGAATGGCCGAAGCCAAGTTCCCGAAAAAATCGCATCCCGAATGCTTTAATTCTCGAAAAGTCAAAATACCGGAAAAATATTACTCGCGGATTCATTAAACCTTATCGATTATTAATGCAGTTATCGACGTACAATAATTTGACTGTTCTCTATAAAATTCTTGTAACCCTTGCCGTCAGTAGTTGCAGCGCTGAACGTGCTTTTTCTAAAGAAAAAATCATCCAAAATCCGATTCGTTCCACTATGATGAATAACTGGCTTTAGCAACCGAAGCTGATATTTTAGATACGAGTGCTATGAAATGAACGATACATAAAACATTAGTAAATTACAAAATCTTTACCTTCAAAAATTGAAACGATCGCAAACGAATTGACCAGAGTGAAACATCAAATGGAGCAAATCGCCTTCCTAATTCCAAAACCTCTGATATTAACCGTCTCTTCATTTGGCAGTAAATACCGGTGCGTCATTCCACTTCAGTGCGTGAGCATCAATTCGGAAATTCGTAAAAAACCATAAGCGAAGAACTTCATTCGAGAACCATGGCAAAAATTGTAGCAGGAAAATTGTTTGTAGACGGTTTCATATACGTACGATCTCAAACTGTAGGCGAACGTATACAGGGTGCGCCAAAAAGATGTTAACAGTTGAACGAAAGACTCCGCGAGGACTCCGCGACAATTTCGTGGAGTTCCCCGATCGTCTGTTAACATCTTTTTGGCGCACCCTATATATTGGGATTGCCGCCTTGTACGCGGAAAGGAGTGCATGGCGTGTGCAATTACGAACAAGCCATCAGGTGATGTCCCAGATTGCGTCTTAAGCCAATTACCTGAGCGGGTGGCGTTAATCAAGAGCATGCGGAGAACGCGCCGGGAACAACTTCCTGCAAACCCGAAGAAGCTCAGTGATCTGAGTACGCTCCCGCATGAATACCTTACGGATTACTTCGATAAAACTTACGTGCGCGGCAGACCAGCCAGGGGACGACGACACGCAGTTCCACCGCGGTATTTACCTGACCTATGGAACCATTACGTAGCGGCCTGCAATAAGAGTCACCGCACTAACAACGCGAGTGAAGGGTGGCACAACAGATTCCGGGTGGTTGTCGGCAAGCACCACCCGGATCTGTATTCGGCTCTTAATGAGTTCAAAAAAGAGCAAGCCGATACAGAGATTGTTATAGCAGAACTGAAGTTAGGGCGCCGAGTGAAAATTTCGCCAAAGCGTAAGGGGTTGGAGTTGCAGACGCGGATACAGGAAATAGCGGAGACGTACCACGAGCACAAACAAAGGGACACTGTGCTAGACTACTTACGAACCATTGGACATAACATTACGCTGAAATAATAATGCGCATACGAATACGAAAGTGGAAAAACATGTAAAAATTTTCAGATTTTATCACATCTTTTCTTTCGGGTTTGGTAAATTCGGGTACTTGGGATTCGGGAATTTTTTTGTTCGGGCATTTATCGTTCGGGAATGTGGATTCGGGATTAGTTCAAAATGAACGCACAAACCAAACGGAGATGATTTGTTTCTTCTCAACAAAATAACGGTACCTCTTTTCCACGAAAATCCACAATTGGTAGAAAGTAAATATATAAGAAGTGTTAGCGAAAATCATCAAGTTTTTCAAACAAATGGTCTCGACACCGCACCGCCTCCTAAATTACGTTTCCATTCTCCTTCTCTAGGATTTAACTCCTCTTTTTTCCACGAAATTTTTCGCCGTCGCCAGTTCTTCTCAATTTATGTAAGTCAATTTCAATAATATGTCGTTCAAAAACTCTGAGAATATGTACGTGCACGTCACCTACCTTCCGTCATCGAAACTTTTATTATCAAACTAAAATCATTTAGGAGCCTTTATAGAAACATTAGAGGTTTATCGTTTCCCACCAAAAATATCAACTGTGTACGTCATCTACTCTTTATAAAATTTAATATTCATATTATACTTGGGCGAACTTCCCCATTTTTCTTTCAAACAACCATCAGAATTTATTGCACGCCAACTCGTTCTACTCGCACAAACTCGTACAGAAAGTGACTCACTGGACGCGAGTAATTATTACGTTTTTATTCCTATCAATTTTCTTCAATTATTTTTGTCCTCTACTTACTGTAGTACCTATAACTATTCCACGTAATTTCTCCGTCATTTTCGTGCATTTCTATTTCCCTAAACGCCATTAAGGATAAAACCGTAGTATAGTTGCCAATCACGAACGAAAATAAAATCCGTATACGAGATTCGATAAAACGTCCTATACCGCGAATTATTCTTTGTGTACTGGTATTAATAATACATAGTCACGCGTGCTCCATAACAGTCTTACCAAAGTCGAGTAAACCGCAGTTCAAACTGCTATTGACAAACTCAACCGGACGAACAACAGCCCCGGAAGGTGGTATGATAGATTTCGCATAGTCGTTGGAAAGAATCATCCAGATTTGTACTCGTGTTGCAAAAAGAGCAGTCGTTCACAGAGATTAGCCTTGCAGAAATAGCTCTAGAAAAAAGGATAAAAGCCACACCGAAAAAGAAATAGATCGTGCTCCAGATTCTTTTTCTCTATCGTAATACAGTATATGAATGTCTTCAGGAATATTATCATGATTCATACCGGCTGTGGAATAAGAACGATTTGGGAGCTATTCAGCCGGCATACTCGGAAGAAGATGAAGAGTAAGCCACTCTCAACACCAAGCTCGCGCACCTCATAATCAGTGACTCTTCTTTTTTTCGGTTGTGCGGCCCGAAGACGCGAGCATCAGTCTTTCGTTGTTGATAAGTTGTCAAAGAGTTTTTCTTACTCCACCCTGGACGAACTGAGAAAAGAACAGGCGGATTCAGAAGCAGCTACCTATATAGCTGAACCGTTACCAAGAATGCGCGCCAAAAACACACTAAGATGGAAATGGATAAAACTACACACACACACACATATATACAAGCAATTCGGAGGAACAGCGCTAGAATCATACATTTGGAGGAGCTCATTCTACACACTAACACACAATTCTAAATTCCCAATTCTCCTCATCAAACAATGCTAGCGACCCCATAATTTGCTCGGTCCAAAGAGCAAAGCGGACGAATACGAGACGTAAGCCAAAAATAAAAGTTACCGTGGAATGTAACAATACTCGAGCGCGTAGAAGTCCTCAGACATTCGCGGTCAATACGAAATACTTCGAAAGTTGTGTCGAAAGAGAAGTGTCGGGCTGGCCCGGGTTACGGGGTTGCAATCGCAACCCTGCGAGGCCCGCGGCTCCGCGCAAAGGGCCCGGACGCAAGCCAAAAAAAAAAACGTGGGTGGGACTGGTAATGAAAATTTTGGGAGGCCCTGTGAACCTTGTCACAACCCTGTAATATGCGAGCTAGCACAACACTGGAAGAAACGATACGACATAGCAAGATTGAGAGCAATTTCCCCAAGGAAAGTGAGAGATCAGGCCCAGAATGGGATGCATGCTCGAAGAGCAAGTATGCACTCTTCTAGTCCTCATGTGAGTGCGCACTCTTCGTTCGGCAAGGACAAAGCAATCAATTACTTTTCTCATCTGATGGTTTTTTAGGCTATGATATATTCAAGGCAAGAAACGATTCGAAAAATTTCCGATGTTCATACTCGGGAAAACGTCTGACAACCTTAAAATTACATCGCACGGAGGGTATTTCACAAAACGTAGACCAGATGTCGATTATTTTCAACATTCGTTTTCAAAATGAGGCCTCACCTTCTGAACCTTTGAAATTACCATCGGGTACACAACGAATGTGTCCCTTTGTTAAGTCACCTGTTACGAAAAATAAAAAATCATTATACTTTCTGAATTCCCTCAGAAAAACGTACGATGTACGCGCAGAATAAATACCCTACGTAAATTTTGGTACCAGCATAGTAAAAAATCTACATGCACGCGATGTGTTCTCTTTTTCCTGCTTAGTTACCTCGTACTCGAACGAAAAACAGTTTGAAGAAAATTTCCGAACAAGCCGATGAATACAAAAGTATTCTTTGCTTTTCTCAGTATTCTAAATGAAAGTACGTATCCAAGTCACACTGTACATTCTCGTTACGGATGCATTATGCACTCGGCTCCGTCAGACTAGTCGACAAGATTTTGAGAAGCTTTCAATTCTCATTTATAATTTAGATAGCTTTCCCCCCGAAAACGAAATCTGGGTCGATTGTTCTTCTGCATTTCACAATTCCCTCTAAACATGTTTCGCAACAAAATCAATCCCACTATTTCTTCGATCAAGTCTGTAAAACAGCATTACACTCACTTAGATTGTCAGCCCCATCACTAGCCTGGCCTATTTGGCATAGGCGTCACTGGACCTTTGTACATGGGTGTGCCAAGTATAGGGGATTCATAATATTATGTAAGATATGTTTGATTTCTTCTATTGCACCCTCTTAATTCTCATTTGATAGGGAGGGGGGGGGGAAATTCAAGATTGATATTAAGAATTGCCCTAATTTTGTCCAATATTAATACTTTGATCTTTCTCAGTTCCTAATTTCATATTGTTATTAGAATTGATTAAAACTTAATTTTAAAAATTAAGAGAATAGGAGAAGATGGGTGTGCCTTTCCCATCCACCCGCTAGTGACGCCTATGCTCTTTGGAAAATTCTGAACGTGGAATAACTATCAATGCAGACTGTCCACCGGGTTTTTTAGGAAATAATAGTTGAAAAGTGACGAAATAAAATCATAAAAGTGACCAAAAAGTGACTTCAAAAAATTAAAAAGTGACCAAAAAGTGACTTTATGACATTTTTTCTCCTAATCCAGATCTGTCCTAATCAATAACTCAAACTTCCATAATAACATGAACTTTATAATCCAGATTTATTAAACAAAACTTTGGAGTTGGAATTATTAAATTTATGAGAACAATAATAAACACACAGTTTTTCATATTATTTTTATTTTCTTCTTTGTTTCCGTTTCCAATCATCATTCTTGCCAATTTTTCTTTATTAAAGAGCAATTATTCATAGAAAAAGTGACTTTAGTTACCATTTTAAGCAAAAAGTGACTTTTAGTGACTTGCGGCCAAAAAAGTGACCAACAACTAATTAGTGCCCTCGGTGGACAGTCTGTGGAATCTCATTTCTTCTTCCTAAATCTCACACGTATCTCCAGCTTATTGGTAATTTACCACACGTTCTACAAGATGATAGCCCTAGCAATTAAGTACATTGTGAATACAATGAAAAGTCCACAAATGGAGCGGTCTGAACAAGAATGCAATAACCTAATTACATTTGACATCCGGAAAGTTTGTCTGACAAGGAGTCGAATTCCTAAATAAATAATAATGTACTTTACTTTCTTACGTTTGAATTGCGTTGACGTTTGAATAAAAATGTCGGAGTGACGCGAAAATTTATGTTGCCAATAAAGTACATAATCTTGTATTCTGACAACGAAAACGAGAGTTTTCAATCCAGCGAAAAAATTCTCTCAAAATATTTCTGTAAGACGATAATCAGATTTAAAGGTAATCGCTGATTGCTCAGAATATACGAGTATGTCATGTTCTATACGAAGAGAGTAGACGCAGACGATGCCGTAATGCACGAAGTATATACTAGGTACTCTTTTGCTCTTTTTTTTTTCTAGCCTTTTTTCTACCTCAAAAGTACGTGTTTCGATTTACTGTACAGAATTCGCAAGTACGAAGATTGTCAGGGCTAACCTACGTTACGTGCTGTCGTTCGGTTTCGTTTCCTCGATTTTCCAACCAGCTAAAAATTGAGATTTCGTGTCACAAAAATAGTGTCAGTTTAAATAAGGAAAGGATGCGAAGGCTAGGAAGACAGGTGTATCAACTCCCGGTCATAATACAAATTGAGATGGGAGCGAACAAATATACGAAAACAAAAAAAGGCCTTTCAACTTTAATGTGCAGTACATTTTGTTTTCTAGTCGCGATTAAAATGGCACTTATCTCGCTCCAAGTTGGTGAACCATTCTTGTAATACTTTTTTCAATAGGAAGAGATAAAAAAAGAAAATAAGTACAACCAAGATTCGTTTTTGATCTCGACTCGCGTTTTTTCAGATTCTTTATTGTTCGATCGTGAAAGTTTTTACAAAATTACCCACGACCAATTCTGATTGCGATGTAAACTATAGAAAAAAACGTTCAAGTATAAATTTTAATAGTAGAGCTCCGTACTTCTGGAGGCTGTGTTTTGTGAAAGTAATTACGCCTCCTTCCTCGAGAATAACACTCTTTTCTTCCTGTTTATTGTTCCATATTGTGTGCTGCGCCAAATCGTTCGGTCGTATCAATTTTTAAAATTTTGTACTACACCAGTTCACGAAGAAAAGGAAAAAATGGAACCGATTGTTCAGTTTCCTCTTTCCTTCCTCTGAAAAAGAATCGAACGGTTGTTTTCCACGAGTTTTCAAAAACCTGTAGAACTTTTGTATTATTGCAACTTACAAACGAGGAAAAAGACCGAGAAAATTTATTAGGACATTTGTATTTACATCGAAAGATACGTCTGCGAACTTCGACCTCATAATATCAACTTATACTGTACGTACACGCTGCACAAGACGGATAGGAAAAGTTTGTTTCAGCAGAAATGCGATTTACTCGTACATAAGATGAAAGCGTATTCTTATTTGTTTCCATGTTGGTCAAGTTCTGAACGTCAATTCCGCATCCTTCTGTAGATAGATACGACTTAAATCGTTCTCTCTTGATAAAAAATTTGAAGTTGAAATGAACAGAATCTCTTTTATCCTCTAGAGCTTTTCTTTTGAATGTGTTCACGCGTAAGTGTAGGTGGACGATTGTCAACTGCCCTTTGCAGCATTCTCGATTTCCATGATCGCGAAAACCATTCAATTCAAACAAATTGGATAAGGAAAAGGAGACACGAGAAACCTCGAAAAAAAGAGTAATTGATTGATGAAATGAACGAAAGGACAAGTAGATTAAAATGGAATAAGAAAGACGCAAGCCAACCCAGACTTCGATATTTCATCATATCTCTTTGTCCATGTCTTTCTGTAGCAGGTGGTGCTATCAATCTCAAAGAGTTCAACGTTTCATTTTCAGAATTACACGCTTCCGTTTAAAATCTCGACTTTATGTAGGATTTTGACAAAATATTTGGCCTAAATCTTTATAGAAGAAGAGGGTGATGTCATAAAGAGGACTCGAGAAAAACTCCTCTCTTCTCTTTTCTCTCCTGCACACCTGAACATCTTCTCCACCTCCAAATGCCCTCCTATGAATTCGTGTGGTCTTAATGGCCTTTCGGAAGACGACGTAGTGAATATCGGAGCCGAAAGAGCCCTGCTCTGCTCCTCAATAACTGATTTCTCCCCTTTTCTGGCCTACTTCAAATCTCACTATTGTTTTCAAATCTTCTAATCATGACGCAACCACTCCTCTTCCCAACCCCACAATAAACTTGTCTAATTGACAAATCCCCTAGACTAGATCACAGTCGCCTCCAACTGTCTCCGTTCTTCTCTTTGAGCTTTTTGCTCCACCATCATGCCATATGGCCATGTTGAGAAATTTCTTCCTTCAGGAGGGAGGGGGGGGCGTTATTCCGCAAAGTATGTCCAACTTTTGAAATTTAGATTGAACCTACAAGTGAGACAGGATGAATTAAAGGCCAAGTTAGATTCTATCATTCAAGATATCTCAAGTGTACATGACCGTGCTTTTGAGGCGATGTAAAAAACGACAGTTGGGAAGCGATCAGCTTGACTGATACTCCGTCTGACGAAAAGTGTTCTCTCATGATTGATTTATATTTCTTCCAGACAAATTAATACTAGAAAAAAAAAAAAAAAAAAAAAAAAAACACAATTTGTCCGCCCTTAAAAACTCCCACATTCCCACCAGCCTTTATCGGGACCACTCATTAAGGAAAAAGCAGCGGATTATGCAAAAACTTTAGGACTGAATGATTTCCAAGCTAGTACTGGTTGCCTCGATAAATTCAAGACCCGTCATGGCATTGCAGCAAAAGTCGTGAGCGGAGAAAGTGCGAGTGTGCCTGAAGAACAATGCACTGCATGGAAGACAACTTTCAAGGACGATAAGTGTTTTGGGTAAACAAAGAACGAATAACAGTAGTACTCTGTTCCAACGTGACTGGTTCGGAAAGACAACAACTTCTAGTCACCGCCCAAGATGTTTCAAGAGCGCCAAATCCTTGGAGGTCGACCATTACGCGAATAAGAAGGCTTGGATGACGCCGGGTGAAATCTTCGAAAAGTGGGTGTCAACTTTTGATAAGAGAATTAAGGAAGATAAGAGAAAAGTTCTTCTGTTTGTCGATAACTGTCCCGCACCTCCTCCCTCCGTTGCAAAGAAGTTGCAAAAATGTGAAGCTGGTATTTTTCCCACCGAATATAACATCAAAATTACAACCCCTAGATCAAGGGATCATAAAGAACGCTAAATGTTACGATCAAAATCGACTGCTAAGGAAAATTATTCGTGCGATAGAAAACAATGCGCCTTACGAGAACGTGATTGACTCGAGGATAGCGATAGCAACAATACCAGAAGTTTGGGACCAATTCTACAATCAAAAATTGTTTCGTGAAGAGCGGATTTGAATTTCGAACAGAACCTCATCTGGATGAAGAAAGTGACGAGCTAGACTCATCATTGATGGCTGAGGAATGTTGGAGCACTTTAAAATCAAGGGGCGTAATTAATGACAACATCTCACTCGACGACTACCTATGCGTGGACGATGAAGTTGTGGTGGCCAAATACCCCACCGATCAAGAGATTTTAGACTCAGTCGTTTCTGCTAGAGCTGAAAGAACTCAAGGAGATGAAGATGACATTGGCGGAGGAGTGGAAAGTGAAGTATTGAGGCCTTCAAGAGCTGAGATGAATGCTGCATTTGAAACACTCCGACGAGGACTCCGAACAATGGAAAATATTTCACACAAAATGTTCTCCGCCCTCAACAAATGTGAGCACTTTTATGAGAGCCAAAAAGAAAAAAGTAAATGTCCAGGAGGACATTCGTAATTATTGTGTTCCCCCTAATATTTCTGATTAGAAAAGTACGTGTATGTATTGAAAGTACTGAACATGTAAAAAAATGATGAAGATACACCCTTAAAAAAAAAAAAAAAAAATGAGTTTCTATAAAACGAATTTTTTCTCTGAACGAAAATTTCATTTACATAGTGAATAATTTTCCAATGAAAAGAAAAATAAGTTGGTACCTATGCTGCGTGTTGAAAGGAAAATGACGAACAGAGAGCCTCATCTCGATTTCCTGACCGGATGACACTCATCATATGGCACATCTTTCGTTGGAACAGACTAAGCATTAGTTGCATTTTTTTGTTAGTGATTGGGAGGTACTGAAGGGCTCAAGTGGTTGGGCTCTCCGTTCAAATGTAACTCGACGAATAGCTGGATAACTCTAAGCAGGAGTTTGAACAACAGATGATGGATTAGTTGCCTGCTAGTTGGTAATTGAGGATAGTGCAGGGCCCATGTGACGTGGTAATTCGACGACCAGCTAGATGCCTCTTATTGTCTGGAATTGGTTTCGTCGTTGCTTTGAGAAATATGAAGATTTCCATACCTATGCTACGAGAATGGCGAAGGTGAGCTACGAATACAGATTAGACATAAAAATTAAGAGAAATGAATGAATACGTTGGCTAATACAGGAGTTGGGCTGGGTCAGCTAAATTTTTTCATTGATAAATGACTTGAGGAAAGAAGGGAAAGAAAAGTATTTATCGATGATACCTTCTTCTAAATGTTCCAACTTGAAATGAATATCACAAACAATTCTAGATGAAACAAAAATGGTTCACAACGATCATGACAACGAAAATATAAACGAACGAAATTGATACAAGTTGGTAAACATAGGAAATTGAATGGTGCATAGGAGTTGGTATAAGTATTCGTACTTCAACTCCATGGAACATTTCGCACAAACAAAACAGGCGGAGGCAAACTACACGTACTTAGAAACTGTACTCACAGGAAATCATAACCAATGTTCTAGATTGCTAGGGGCTGTTTTCCGAAACAACGCCTAAATTTTACAAAAAAAAACAAAGAGCATAATTTGTTGTCCTCAAAATTAACCCAAAAGAAAAATGCTAATCATTGAACGTATCCCTAGGCTACCAAAGCAAAGATGTCGAAGAGTAATTTGACGTTTACAAACTCACTCGCAAAGTTTAAAAGCGCTCGCAAACGAGGAACACGCGTTTGTCAAAGGAATATTATTAATAATTAAACTTGAATCTTTCACTGGAAAAACTTCTTTCGGAAGAAAGTAAAAAAAAGAAAAAGAAAAAAGAAGGAAATACTGTAAGAGCGAGCGAAAAGTTTTCCATCGGCATCTCACGCATATAAACAATCGATTAGCTTCAGTTTCTCAAACTTTTGAAACGAAATCATCCTTCCTACATCAAACAATCATCATATAGCCGTGTAATGTGAATAAAAGCGCGCGAATAAAATGACGGAAAATACAAATGAATTGCATTATCACTACAACGTACGTACTTCGAATTCTACGTTTGGTGTTGAAAACGCTACAATTCACACACATATGTGAGAGAAATAATGGCGAAAGATCTTCCCATATTGAGATGAGTGAAGCGTTATAAAACGCGTTCCCCAATTCATTCTGATATACGAGCTATTTTTTCGACCTTAAATAATATTTTCAACAATTTCTCACGAATAAAACCCAAACTGTTACTGCCGAAGAGTAAGAAAGAACGTGCGGATCAGATTCACGAGTGAAGCGAGGGTTGAATTTTTCATGACGATTACAAGTGAAAAGATACATCAAACCCAAATTAGTTTCAAGAGTTGGTATGTGTCTGACTAAGAGTTCTTTTCAAAATTTTCTAGCTAAAATTCCAGGGGAATGGATACTTTCAATCCAATTCAAGTTCATGCGTTAATACGTATTCTGAAACTCAAATATCATTCTCGTCGAACTGTCTTTGAAAAAAGTCAAGAGCAAAAGTATACCTTCAACCTCAATTAGGTAATAAGTTGATAATGTGTTCACTTTCCTGAATGACCTCCTTCTAACAAAAATTGCAAGTTCCTTGAGAATCCTAATTCCCAAAAAATGAAGGATGTCTTGGAAGGTCAACTATTTTGGACGGTAACGGTCTCACAAGAAGAATCTTCGTGGATTCTAAAAGACAGACTGGAGAAAGTCTCTTCAGAGTGCTTTTCATTCATGGAGGAAGCTTACACTTCAAAGTGTAATTGCGTGAGGAAAGTATTTTGAATGGGGGGTCATGCACCCATAAACTATGAATGAAAGGGGCGGTTGACAGATGGGTACCTTTAATTCATTTAAAAAAGAATCCGGCGCTCGCGAGTCCAACTTCTGATACTGAAGGAGGTCTCCAGAGGACTGGAAATTAGTTGAGAAATTGGTTGCTGATGCAGTCCGGAAAACTCAAGCAATGACGTCTATTTCAACTGAGACATCCCGAGTCCGTTACTCGGTTATACGACTGTTGCTGTCGTCATACCGATTATAAATAAATACGGTAAGAATTGGAAAAAGCACATTGAAGAACATCTTCAGAGAGATAGAAAGTATTTTCTAAAATGTATGGAGCGGCCTTCCAAACCGCCTCCTGGCTTTGCAACTCTTTCTCTCGAGCTTGATCGTGAATTGTCGAATAGGGCTGGTATGAACTATTGAATACCCTAATTCAAGAGAATCTGGCACAGGCGAGTTTAACTTCTGATTCCGAGTGAAATCTCCTTCCAAATTACTTTTGCGGATGAACTTTTTCCCGAAAAAAAATCACAAGTGAATTGGATGCCTGAAATCTGTACTAGATTGAAAAGTCGATAAAAGTGTAGGCGTCTTTTCGGAACAGCTACATTCTAACCTATAGCGGAATATTACCAGGGATGCAAGTTTGTAGGTTCCTGTCACCAAATCTTGAATGTTATTAGATTTTTGACAACTATCAAGGAAATCAGAGTTCGGAATTTTCTACCTCCTTTAAATTTACCCACTCAGGAAAAAGAAAAGGGAAATACGTAACGTGAAAGTTGAGCAGATATGAGGGAGATTCATTCTCCTTGATTCTTATTTCATATCACTGCTTGGCAAAGTGCGCGCACATCTTTCTTCAGTAATGAACTTCCTCAATTTTTCACAAATGACCTCCAACTTGCTGTTTGAATATCTTTGGGCATGGTATGTACTTTTTGGAACGCTAAATCAGGTCCTTACCAGTTGACAACAATGCCGAAAAAGAGAATCTCTTCAAGTACGGTTTGATACTGGGTTCACCATTTGGTTCCCTCAATGTTCATATAGACAGGTTAATGGGTGCGCATGACGTACAGTTACGTTCCAGCCTACAGCACGCTGTTACTGGGGCAGTAAATCAGTAGGCCCCCATCACCAAGAGATTCACATTCATGATAGGAAAACGACAAGTGCGCACAATGTACAGCTACATTCTGGCCTATAGCGAACTATTACCAGGGATGCAGGCCTGTAGGTTCTTGTCACCAAATCCTGAATGTTATTAGATTTTCGACAACTGTTAAGGAAATTAGCTCTGGACCCACCTTTATTCTTTTTGAAAAATAATGTGAAAGTTGGAAAGTTTTTTGAAGAGTTTCTTCACCTCACTTTCATTTTATTCTCGACATAGTGTGCGTATTTCTTCCTCCAGGAATAAGTTTTCTCAATTTTTCACAAACGACTTCAACTTATTCAACAAACATCATCTACCTTTGCTGTGGATACGAAAACACGACTCTTCTTCTATAAATATAATCTCAAATTAAAGTCCTTACCAGTTGGCAACATCCTGAGAAAGAGAACCTCTTTAGAGTACTGTTTGATACCGGGTTCACCATTTGGTTCCCTCAATGTACATATAAACTGGTGAATGGGTGCGCATGACGTACAGTTACGTTCCAGCCTACAGCACGCTGTTACTGGGGCAGTAAATCTGTAGGCCTCCATCACCAAGAGATTCACATTCAAGATAGGAAAAAGATAAGTGCGCATAACGTACAGCTACATTCTGGCCTATAGCGAACTATTACCAGGGATGCAGGCCCGTAGGTTCTTGTCACCAAGTCCTGAATGTTATTAGATTTTTGACAACTGCTAAGGAAATGAACATAGAGAAATTCCCACTACCATCGAATTTATCGAATGGTGCAATTTTTTCTTCAATAGGAAACTTCCTTAATTTCCCACAAAGAACCGCCAGTTGACAACAATACCCGAAGTAAATATTTCTGTGTAATCATCATAACTATGATTCCGCCCTCGTATCCACATCAATGAATACATGGAGAGGGAAACTTCAACAATCAACTTCCAACGTGAAACATCTTTTTTCAAAAAGGGCTTGTACCTTGTAAAGAAGAATTCTTCAGATCAATAATAATTATTCAAAATCAGAAGAAAAATCATCAAAATCTGGAACCAATGAAAATTGTGTTGAGAACATGAATTTTGGGCTATGAAAGCTATCAACTTCAGAGGGCTATTTTTTCTTCCCTTTTTTATTCTGTATTTCAAGTCCAAGAAACAATTACAAACTCGAGCCAAAAAAACAAGTCTTTTCTGAACTCTCGACTTTGAACTAAAGCTGAGACTTCAGTAATTTCGTGTTCAACACATCAGTCTATTGTGGAAAATTGATCTCGACATGTACATGAAAGAGGAAATTTACATACTGAGGGTGGTTTTGTGATACTGGTGCGTTGTAGGGTCTGCGCGATGGATGATTCAGTGACGTGGACAGAGTTCGGCGTAAGAGGGAGTTGATAAGATTAAGAAGGAATGATTCGAAAAGTTTGATGATGGGACTAATATTTGAATAATAATAATAATCTGCGCCATCACGGTGCGCGAAGGCAGTGGGCCAAAAGTGGAGCAAGAAGGAGTTCAATTACAGTCCAATAGGCGGTTGAAAAGGTGAAGATTACTCTTCATATCTTCTTGATCCTGTCTCGTAGACATGTAAATCGTACAAGAACAAATAAATTCACATTGTCCGATTTAAATAAGAAAATTTCGCTGAGTTAACGTATTCCAACTACGGCTCTAATCTCGAAATGTTCAGGAAGGAGTGAATGTTCCGTGAAAATCAAGAGGAAACAATTCAACGTCTACAGAACTTCCATTTTTGTCATAGAAGAACAAGAAATCTAGGGCAAAATGGTGTTCGTGAGGTTATTGACGAAAGGCTCGATGAAAAAAGTTGGCAAAGAAAGAGAGGAGAAATTGCCTTACATTCATCAGACTTTCGACAAAAGCCTTGTGTCTAGACGAGAATATTTCGTCTATTGATCATCTGGTAAAGGAGTCGACAGAAATTTTATGACTCCGCTTGGGGACCTCCGTACGGTGAGAAAATCAGTACATCCAAGTGCCCTACAGAGTGCGTATTTTACGCGAATCGGCCAGTGTGAAGCAGTGCGGTATTCATGGAAAGTGGAACCTCAGACGATTCGGTAAGGTTTCCACTAATTACAAAATCTGACCATAGTTTGTCGTTGTAGTCGATAATGGAGAAGAAGACTTGAAAATGGATATGTTGTTTGGAGTCCCAAAACTATTTTGGAAGCTCTCAAACTCCGAATCACACTATCCGTTGATGGCTATCAACGTCTGTTAGAGACTGGCTACCCTCTTCCATCGTATAGCACGATCATGCGTCAAGTAGGTGGGTTAGAAATGACCATGCTTTGCTTCCTCGCCCTTGATTTTCAATCGCCCAAGAAGAAGGACAATTTTCGAGGAACACAATGAAAAGATTCTTGGATTCTTCTTTCCTTTTTTGAAATTCTAAAATTTTCCATCCATCATCTCGGATTCACGCTTCCAGGGAGCCAACATTGATCTATTAACGTATAGTCATTTAGATTCAAGACGTAGATAGTTTTACAGTATCCCTGAAATCTTTTGTGGTCGTTATTCCTTCGAATCTCGAGGGATTATGAGTCAACTCGAGAGTTTATTCCGTCACGTGACGATAACTTTGTATTGTAAAACTAGACCTTAAAAGTACATCCACATATTTCCCAGTCCCACAAATGAGTCTTCCTACAACACTCAAGATTCCTCCAAGTTCAATGACTCATATTCATGTAGCTCTCGAGCCCAGATTTTTCCAAGTCTCCTTTCTCTACACAGATCATGACTCAAAATTTCCAAATTTCTAATAAGGTGAAAATCATCCCGACAAGTACTTCTTCTTTCTACATAACTCATGACTTGAAATTTTTCCAAATCCGTCGAGTATGTCTCAACCCTTTCTGATTTTGAGTTAGAATTTTGTTTCACAAGTTGGTGGAATAATTTCTTCTCAAGTGGTCGGGATCATTCGAGCGAGCTTCTATTTAACCTCGACCTCCATAGAACTGTCTGTGACTCTGCATTTTGTTTTTCTCGATATTGGCTCTGTGCGTTCCAGCGCTACTCTTTAAAAATCTCCTCTTGACTCAGACAAGGTAAACATAAAATCAATACAAATGCTGACAATCGCCTCAGACGAATTGTCAATTTCTCTCGCGCGGCTAATAATAGCAACGGCGCGGAACATACTCTGCGAGTGTAACAGCAACTCGACAGGTATTTCCAGGTTCTGACGGACAAAACACGTCATAAAACCTTCAGTCTGCCAATTAGCAGGAGGATCTCGACCGAATTGAAAGATGAGTTAGTCTGTTTTTCAACAGCAAGCTAACTTACTGATCATTCAGTCTGATCGGGTCGTCAAGAATAACTCTGTATTGATTTGTACGACATGAGTTCTTGTTTTGCAATATTCCGAGTCTCTATGCGCCAATCCTGTTCATCAGAAATTGCCTTTTGATTGATGTAGTGTAAACACAGATCAATACAGAAGCGAACAACAGTCAGAGCAGGATTGTTAATTTTCATTTCTGACAACGCTGATGAGAGCCGTCGCGAAATTTTATTCTTATCAGAGTCACAGCAACACAAGCATTTCAAAATTTTAAAGTAACTTGCGTAATGAAAACCAAAACATTTTCGAGATGCTCTGTTCCCAAGAGCATTAATCAATTTGTTATATTATTGATAATCAACATCCAAATTAGTTTTTCCCTCTTTTTTTTTTGTTTTTTTCTTTGTTTTCTTTCTTTTCCCCTCTTTTACAAGAAAACTTGCTTCAGCAAAGGTCTGAAGTAAGAAACTATGAGGTTAAATTTTTCAAAATACTCCGACCCAAGAAGAGCAATGGTCAGGATGATTATGGTCTCACTTTTTGGACCTGGTAAAATAATAACTTTTTGGCGGCACGTGAAGATTTTTCAAAATATGCATCAAAGGAGGAGACATGGAAAAATGGTGACTACCGAACTAAGCATGAGAGGCTATGGAGGATCACGCTGGGGAAAGCGTGACACCATTGAAGCACGATAAAATTTTCATCATACAAACATACTTTATATGAGAGCATCCAGGCTACAAACACAAACTTGAATCCTTACCAGTTGACAACAATGCCGAAAGTGAGAATCTCTTCAGGTACAGTTTGATGCTGGGTTCACCATTTGGTTCCCTCCATGTACATACAGACAGGTGAATGGGTGCGCATGACGTACAGTTACGTTCCAGCCTACAGCACGCTGTTACTGGGGCAGTAAATCTGTAGGCCCCCATCACCAAGAGATTCTCATTCAAAATTGGAAAACGACAAGTGCGCACAGCGTACAGCTACATTCTGGCCTATAGCGAACTATTACCAGGGATGCAGGCCTGTAGGTTCTTGTCACCAAATATTGAATGTTAATAGATTTTTGACAACTGCCAAGGAAATCAACGTTCGGGAATATCTACCTCCTTTGAATTTACCCACTCAAGAAAAAAAATGATATACGTAACGTGAAAGTTGAGCAGATGTTAGGGAGATTCCTTCTTCTTGATTCTTATTTCATTTCATTGTAAACTTCTCCAATTATTTACAAATGACTTCCGACTCATTGTGCTTTATTGAATGACCAAATTGGCGTTTTTGGCCACCCCGTGTAAGTACTTTATCTATGGTGAACTCAAGACCCAAATTGGTATATAGTCGGATTCTACGTATCAAAATCGATCTACAGGATGTCTCTTTACGAGTCATAACGAGTTGTTCTGAAATAGAATGAAAGAAGGAAAACCACAGAAAATTGTCGATTGAAGCGGTCTTCGAAGAATCTCGGTGTAGTTGGGTGTTCTTTGGATGAACTCAAAATTATAGCTCAAGAACGGTTTGGCATTACATCGCCTGTAAACGTCTTATTAGAGTGACGGCACTCAAGTGGATTCAGAACGTTATTTCCGTTTCAGACCATTGAACACATGTTTCCGGATTCTAGAGGAAAACGAAGATTTGCCAACATCAGGATCGCCGAAAGATGAAGATGGAATAATGGAAACATCTGTATAATCATACAAAAATTGGATGAAGTGGAAAGTATACTATTTATAAAGGAAGTGACAAAACAGGTTGTAACAACCACTGAAAGAAGTATTAAAAAAAAAGGCGGTTGAGGTCCAGGCCATCAATGGACAAGAGGGAAGAGAACGAATTCAAAACAACAACGTCCACAACATTAGTAATCTACATCAACTTAATCGCGATGAAGTAATACGCTCATCTATACATTATTTCTAGCTGATGAAAAAAAAAAAGAAAAAAAAAATCGTTACGTGACTCTATCTGTTTTCTCTCCTCTGAACATGTCTCGGATTTTCGAGGAGTCCGTACATCTCAATATATGTACTTTTGGAAACGCTAAATCAGGTCCTTACCAGTTGACAATAATGCCGAAAGTGAGAATCTCTTCAGGTACGTTTTGATACCGGGTTCACCATTTGGTTCCCTCAATGTACATCTAGACAGGTGAATGGGTGCGCATGACGTACAGTTACGTTCCAGCCTACAGCACGCTGTTACTGGGGCAGTAAATCTGTAGGCCCCCATCACCAAGAGATTCACATTCAAGATAGGAAAAAGACAAGTGCGCATAACGTACAGCTACATTCTGGCCTATAGCGAACTATTACCAGGGATGCAGGCCTGTAGGTTCTTGTCACCAAATCCTGAATGTTATTAGATTTTTGACAACTGTTAAGGAAATTAGCTCTGGACCCACCTTTATTCTTTTTGAAAAATAATGTGAAAGTTGGAAAGTTTTTCGAAGAGTTTCTTCACCTCACTTTCATTTTATTTCTCGACATAGGGTGGGTATTTCTTCCTCCAGGAATAAGTTTTCTCAATTTTTCACAAACGACTTCCACTTATTCAACAAACATCATCTACCTTTGCTGTGGATACGAAAACACGACTCTTCTTCTATAAATATAATCTCAAATTCAAGTCCTTACCAGTTGGCAACATCCTGAGAAAGAGAACCTCTTTAAAGTACTGTTTGATACCGGGATCACCATTTGGTTCCCTCAATGTACATATAGACAGGTTAATGGGTGCGCATGACGTACAGTTACGTTCCAGCCTACAGCACGCTGTTACTGGGGCAGTAAATCTGTAGGCCCCCATCACCAAGAGATTCACATTCAAGATAGGAAAAAGACAAGTGCGCATAACGTACAGCTACATTCTGGCCTATAGCGAACTATTACCAGGGATGCAGGCCTGTAGGTTCTTGTCACCAAATCCTGAATGTTATTAGATTTTTGACAACTGCTAAGGAAATGAACATAGAGAAATTCCCACTACCATCGAACTTATCGAATGGTGCAATTTTTTCTTCAATAGAAAACTTCCTTAATTTCCCACAAAGAACCGCCAGTTGACAACAATACCCAAAGTAAATATTTCTGAGTAATCACTAATCATCATTACTATGATTCCGCCCTCGTATCCACATCAATGAATACATGGAGAGGGAAACTTCAACAATCAACTTCCAACGTGAAACATTTTTTTTCAAAAAGGGCTCGTAAAGAAGAATTCCTCAGATCAATAATATTCGAAATTAGAAGAAAAATCATAAAAATCTGGAACCAATGAAAATTGTGTGTTAAAAACATGAATTTTGGGCTATAAAAGCTATCAACTTTAGAGGGCTATTGTTTCTTTCTCTTTTTATTCTGTATTCCAAATCCAAGAAACAATTACAAACTCGAGCCAAAAAAACAAGTCTTTTTCGAGCTCTCGACTTTGAACTAAGGCTGAGACTTCAGTAATTTCGTGTTCTACACATCAGTCTATTGCGGAAAATTGATCTCGACATGTACATGAAAGAGGAAATTCACATACCGAGGGTGGTTTTGTGATACTGGTGCGTTCTAGGGTCTGCGCGATGGATGATTCAGTGACGTGGACAGAGTTCGGCGTAAGAGGGAGTTGATAGAATTAAGAAGAAATGATTCGAAAAGTAATATTCGAATAATAATAATAATCTGCGCCATCACGGTGCGTGAAGGCAGTGGGCCAAAAGTGGAGCAAGAAGGAGTTCAATTACAGTCCAATAGGAGGTTGCAAAAGGTGAAGATTACTCTTCATAATCTTCTTAATCCTGTCTCGTAGACATATAAATCGTACAAGAACAAATAAATTCACATTGTCCGATTTAAATAAGAAAATTTCGCTAAGTTCCCGTATTTCAACTATGGCTCCAATCTCTAAATGTTCAGGAAGGAGTGAATGCTCCGTGAAAATCAAGAGGAAACAATTCAACGTCTACAGAACTTCCGTTTTTCTCATAGAAGAACAAGAAATTTAGGGTAAAATGATGTTTGTGAGCTTATTGACGAAAGGCTCAGTTGGCAAAGAGAGAGAGGAGAAATGGCCTTACAGTCATCAGACTTTTGACAGAAGCTTTGTGTCTGGACGGGAATACTTCGTCTATTGATCATATTCTGAATTGATTCTGGTAAAGGAGTCGACAGAAATTTTATGACTCCGCTTGGGGACCTCCGTACGGTGAGAAAATCAGTACATCCAAGTGCCCTACAGAGTGCGTATTTTACGCGAATCGGCTAGCGTGAAGCAGTGCGGTACCCATGGAAAGTGGAACCTTAGACGATTCGGTGAGGTTTCCACTAATTTCAAAATCTGACCATAGTTTGTCGTTGTAGTCAATAATGGAGAAGAAGACTAGAAAATGGATATGTTGTTTGGAGTCTCAAAACTATTTTGAAAGTTCTCAGACTCCGAATCACCTTATCCGTTGATGGCTATCAACGTCTGTTAGAGACTGGCTACCCTCTTCCATTGTATAGCACGATCATGCGTCAAGAAGGTGGGTTAGAAATAACCATGCTACGCTTCCTCGCCCTTGATTTTCAATCGCCCAAGAAGAAGGACAATTTTCGAGGAACTCAATGAAAAGATTCTTGGATTCTTCTTTCTTTTTTGAAATTTTAAAATTTTCCATCCATCATCTCGGATTCACGCTTCCAGGGAGCTAACATTGAACCATCAACGTACGTATAGTCATTTAGATTCAAGACGTAGATAGTTTTACAGTATCCCTGAAATCTTTTGTGGTCGTTATTCCTTCGAATCTCGAGGGATTATGAGTCAACTCGAGAGTTTATTCCGTCACGTGACGATAACTTTGTATTGTAAAACTAGACCTTAAAAGTACATCCACATATTTCCCAGTCCCACAAATGAGTCTTCCTACAATACTCAAAATTCCTCCAAGTTTAATGACTCATATTTATGTAGCTCTTGAGCCCAGATTTTTCCAAGTCTCCTTTCTCTACACAGATCATGACTCAAAATTTTCAAGTTTCTAATAAGGTGAAAATCATCCCGACAAATACTTCTTCTTTCTACATAACTCATGACTTGAAATTTTTCCAAGTCCGTCACCCCTTTCTGATTTTGAGTTGGAATTGTTTTTCTACATGTTGGTGGAATAATTTCCCTCGAGTGATCGGGATCATTCGAGCGAGCTTTTATTAAACCCCGACCTCTTTAGAACCGTCTGTGACTCGACATTTTGTTTTTCTCGATATTGGCTCTGTGCGTTCCAGCGTTACTCTTTAAAAATCTCCTCTTGACTCAGACAAGGTTAACATAAAATCAATACAAATGCTGACAATCGCCTCAGACGAATTGTCAAATTCTCTCGCGCGGCTAATAATAGCAACGGCGCGGTATTTTCTCTGCGAGTGTCACAGTACAACTCAACAGGTATTTCCAGGTTTTGACGAACAAAACACGTCATAAAACCTTTAATCTGCCAATTAGCAGGAGACTCGCCGAATCGAAAGATGAGTTAGTCTGTTTCTCAACAGCAAGCTAACTTACTGATCATTCAGTTTGATTGGGTCGTCAAGAATAGATATGTATTGACTTGTACAACAAGAGTTCTTGTTTCGCAATATTCAAAGGCTCTATGCACCAACCCCGTTTATCAGAAATCGCCTCTTGATCGATGTAGTGTGAACACAGATCAATACAGAAGTGAACAATAGTCAGAGAAGGATTGTTAATTTTCATTTCTAACACAACGCTGGATGAGAGCCTTCACGAAATTTTTTCTTGTCAGAGTCACAGCATCACAAGCATTCCAAAATTTCAAAGAACTTGCGTAATGAAAACCAAAACATTTTTGAGATGCTCTGTTCCCAAGAGCAGTAATCAATTTGTTATATTATTGATAATCAACATCAAATTAGTTTTCCTCTCTTTTTCTTTTCTTTTTTTTTCTTTTTCCCTCTTCTACAAGAAAACTTGATTTAGCAAAGGTCTGAAGTAAGTAACTATGAGGTTAAAATTTTCAAAATACTTCGGCCCAAGAAGAGCAATGATCAGGATGATTATGGTCTCACTTTTTGGACCTGGTAAAATAATAAATTTTAGGCGGTACGTAAAGATTTTTCAAATATTGCGTCGAGGGAGGAGACTTGGAAAAATAGTGACTACCGAACTAAGCATGAAAGGCTATGGAGGATCACATTGGGGAAAGCGTGACATCATTGCAACGTGACACCAAGCCATTGAAGCACGATAAAATTTTCATCATACAAACATACTTTATATGAGAGCACCCACGCTAGAAACATAACCTTGAATCCTCACCAGTTGACAACAATGCCGAAAAAGAGAATCTCTTCAGGTACGGTTCGATGCTGGGTTCACCGTTTGGTTCCCTCCATGTACATATAGACAGGTGAATGGGTGCGCATGACGTACAGTTACGTTCCAACCTACAGCACGCTGTTACTGGGGCAGTAAATCTGTAGGCCCCCATCACCAAGAGATTCTCATTCAAAATTGGAAAACGACAAGTGCGCACAGCGTACAGCTACATTCTGGCCTATAGCGAACTATTACCAGGGATGCAGGCCTGTAGGTTCTTGTCACCAAATATTGAATGTTAATAGATTTTTGACAACTGCCAAGGAAATCAACGTTCGGGAATATCTACCTCCTTTGAATTTACCCACTCAAGAAAAAAAATGATATACGTAACGTGAAAGTTGAGCAGATGTTAGGGAGATTCCTTCTTCTTGATTCTTATTTCATTTCATTGTAAACTTCTCCAATTATTTACAAATGACTTCCGACTCATTGTGCTTTATTGAATGACCAAATTGGCGTTTTTGGCCACCCCGTGTAAGTACTTTATCTATGGTGAACTCAAGACCCAAATTGGTATATAGTCGGATTCTACGTATCAAAATCGATCTACAGGATGTCTCTTTACGAGTCATAACGAGTTGTTCTGAAATAGAATGAAAGAAGGAAAACCACAGAAAATTGTCGATTGAAGCGGTCTTCGAAGAATCTCGGTGTAGTTGGGTGTTCTTTGGATGAACTCAAAATTATAGCTCAAGAACGGTTTGGCATAACATCGCCCGTAAAAGTCGTATTAGAGTGACGGCACTCAAGTGGATTCAGAACGTTATTTCCGTTTCAGACCATTGGACACATGCTTCCGGATTCTAGAAGAATCAGGATCGCCGAAAGATGAGGATGGAATATAATGGACACATCGTGTATAATCATACAAAAATTGAATGAAGTGGAAAGTATGATACTTAGAAAGGAAGTGACAAAACAGGTTGTAACAACCACTGAAAGAAGTATAAAAAAGAAAAAAAGGGCAGTTGAGGTCCAAGCTATCAATGGACGAGAGGGAAGAGAACGAATTCAAAACAACAACGTCTACAACATTAGTGATCTACATCAACCTAATCGCGATGAAGCAATACGCTCATCTATACATTATTTCTAGCTGATGAAAAAAGAAAAAAAAAAAATCGTTACGTGACTCTATCTGTTTTCTCCTCTCTGAACATGTCTCGGATTTTTGAGAAGTCCGTACATCTCAATATATGTACTTTTGGAAACGCTAAATCAAGTCCTTACCAGTTGACAACAATGCCGAAAGTGAGAATCTCTTCAGATACGGTTTGATACCGGGTTCACCATTTGGTTCCCTCAATGTACATATAAACTGGTGGATGGGTGCGCATGACGTACAGTTACGTTCCAGCCTACAGCACGCTGTTACTGGGGCAGTAAATCTGTAGGCCCCCATCACCAAGAGATTCACATTCAAGATAGGAAAAAGACAAGTGCGCATAACGTACAGCTACATTCTGGCCTATAGCGAACTATTACCAGGGATGCAGGCCTGTAGGTTCTTGTCACCAAATCCTGAATGTTATTAGATTTTTGACAACTGTTAAGGAAATTAGCTCTGGACCCACCTTTATTCTTTTTGAAAAATAACGTGAAAGTTGAAAAGTTTTATGAAGAGTTTCTTCATCTCACTTTCATTTCATTTCTCGACATAGTGTGCGAATTTCCTCCTCCGGGAATAAGTTTTCTCAATTTTTCACAAACAACTTCAACTTATTCAGCAAACATCATCGACCTTTGGTGTGGATACAAAAACACGACTCTTCTTCTATAAATATAATCTCAAATTCAAGTCCTTACCAGTTGGCAACATCCTGAGAAAGAGAACCTCTTTAAAGTACTGTTTGATACCGGGATCACCATTTGGTTCCCTCAATGTACATATAGACAGGTTAATGGGTGCGCATGACGTACAGTTACGTTCCAGCCTACAGCACGCTGTTACTGGGGCAGTAAATCTGTAGGCCCCCATCACCAAGAGATTCACATTCAAGATAGGAAAAGGACAAGTGAGCACAGCGTACAGCTACATTCTGGCCTATAGCGAACTATTACCAGGGATGCAGGCCTGTAGGTTCTTGTCACCAAATCCTGAATGTTATTAGATTTTTGATAACTGCTAAGGAAATGAACATAGAGAAATTCCCACTACCATCGAACTTATCGAATGGTGCAATTTTTTCTTCAATAGGGAACTTCCTTAATTTTCCACAAGGAACCGCCAGTTGACAGCAATACCAAAAATTTCTGTAGTACACTGTTCAAGTAGGTGATTATCATTGATAAGGTTTGGACCTCATACCCACCTCAACCAATGAATCAAATACATGGAAAGGAACGAGGATCAACTTCCGACATGAAATCAAAAAGGGACTCCTCAGATCATGAAGAGGAGGATTCTTTTCTCGAAAATCGCAGAGCTGGGTCGATAATGTTCCTCAATTTGGAAGTACTGATTTTCTTGTGACCGATACACCATATTCCCCGTTATTCCCCGTTGGAAGGAGGAAATGGTACCGGGGTATGCACCTTGGCCGCCAGTTTCACATTTTATTCGTAAATTATCCTACAGTAAAATTACCCGTTACGAGTAAATAGATAGACAATAATGTAATTAGTATTACGAACGAACAGAATGAGAAAATATAACATACTTGAGATTTGCCCAAGTTGTCGAAAGAAAATGCTTCCACGGATGCGATGAAAGACAATAGTTGTCATAGAGGTAGTATGAGTCAGGACAAAATCAAACTAGTGATTATATTATACACGGAAGCTAGCGATAAAGTGAACGTGCTAGGGACTCAACTCCTTCTGAAGAGTTTAATATGGTGATGAAGGTCTGACACCGGAAAAATAAATTAGCAGTCGTACAAATGTTACCACTCCTCGGGTTGTGCGAAATTGAGATAGAAGTAGAGAATTGGAATCATTCAGTACCAAAAAAGAATGAGTCAAGAAAGCATTGCTACAATGAGTGGAAAGAATATTGTGGGTAATGATTAGAGAGATTCAATACGTGACAGAGATGGACCGAAGTTTCCTAATACATATTAGAGGATCTAAAGAGAGAATGAAGGCAATTTCTGGTGATTATAGAGGTTGAAACGCCGTAAAAAGGGGTTGAAGTTATTACTCGAGCCGGGAAACTAAGAAATAGATAACGTATCATGGATAATCATTGTTAGATTAGACCGATGTATCTGGTTGGATGAAAATATTCTCGAACTTGTCGCAGTAATGATGAACGGTCGTGATGATATACGGTTTGAAAATGGGCTGATTAATTTACCACCTGGTTCGGTTCATCAATGAGAAAACGCTCTTGTACAGTTTTTATGTAAAATGTAATATGAATTTACGGATTAATTCAATGTCAACAGTATCTGATAGCCGACAACACCAGTGTTCTGCAATGGTGAGATTAAACCACACAATTTGGAGTTTCTCTTTTTTCGATTCTGTCCCTTTTCCATCTTTCATGATTCAGTAGCCTCAACTTTCTTCTCTCGTTCAGCATGAGTAGGCTTTTCCACCTTCATATGACCTTGATATGACGCATACTATACGATTATCGGAAAGCATTCTCAATCATTATGGAGTTTCAACTGAGAATAAAAACTGGTGTGAGTTAAGTAAGGTTTCCAGCTGAGAAAGGAGAGTAAAGCGTAAGGCCTCGGCGAGCTTGCATCCAATGTGAATCGAACACCTGTCCATGATTTTCGAAAATTCTCAACATAAAGAGTTGTGTTGACGTTATGAAACAATACTCTAAATCCATTTTCAACTAAGAAGATGCCGAACTTGAGCGAATGAGCGACTCAGCTTTTTCATATTTTCTTGCCTCTTACTATAGCAAAAGGTTCCTGATCAAGTTATGGGTAAATCCACTCGAAACTTTCAAATTCAGGAGGAATCGGAACAATCTAAACAACGGAGGCAAGCGGTATGATGAGTCTGCCGGTGCGCATATCGAAAGTAGATATTCTTCCATAAAAATGTTGCAGCACAGTATTAGCGAAATGAATTTGAAAAATACTGAAATAACATCCACATAAGTATGATTTTCAAATGAGCGAGCGCTTTCGATGAAACGGCTCCGAAGGGCCGAACACAAGACGTCAACTTCTGCGACAAGATGATGAAGTGTCAATAGAAATGACCTTTGCCTGCCCCCCAGAAAAACTAATATCTGTTGCACCAGCTGCCTCCTAAAACGAAGCAATAAGCTATTCACAATCAACACGAAACAGGAGAACGTAAGAAAAACGTTTCGAAGCGTCAAAAACCAGGATGTCTGGCCTCAAGTAAGATCGTTTGCACATTGAATGTTGCACAGAGAATTCTTTTTGAAAGGAGCAATGCGCTCACATAGGTGATAAATCCCTCCACAAATGTTGTCGACGGCTAAGGTATCACTTGAGTTAGGGTTTCATCAAAATTCGATGATATGTATCGGTTCATCGAATGATATAAGTACCTACGTCGAGACCTGGAACAAAGAAGAATGCTTACGAGGAAGATTATTTCATCATCTTCAATTCCGGTTTTCAACGTCGATCTTATCAGAAGTGAGCCAGTTTCTAGGACAATGAACCATCTAAAAACTGAACAATCGGCAGAAGTGATCTCTGCCTATGCTCCGGGAGCTGTAGAACCAGCTACTCTCAGAGCCGAGGCAATGTGCAATTCACAATCGATAGGAAACGGGGGGACAAGAGAAACTTCACTTTCAAATAATTTCAGTCGAGATGTCCGGCCTCAAAGAAGATCTCGTTGATATCTCCCAATCCAAAGCATTTTTGCTACAGAATTTGGAAATCTCTGCGAACCTTTCAGCTTCCCAAGTTGAAAGAAAGCGCTCATGAAAGTACCACTTACTACCGCCCCCATATCCACACAAGATTTCACAACAGCTGATGATATTAGTGAGTATCTATCGTTGGGCGGCAAAGTAACACGTAGGTACGGTATTGTGGAAGTTCATTTCATTCGACGTGAGAAGCTCACTTTATATTTCCAAGGGAAAGTCTCGCTTGTTTTATTCGCTATTTAGAGCAGAAATTTAATAAAGACTTTGTACGCATATCGAAGTATCAAACAAGCAGCCTGTACATACCGTGAGCTAGGGTACTCGACCGAGAAAATATATTACATGTGCCTACATGAACGTCAACCTCAAACATAATATTTAATTTTGTGAGAAAAATTTCCATTTCTTACGCGATAGACCTACTTACGTCGCACGAAAACGAAAAAATAACCCAGAAGGGGGAAAAAATAATGGGGCAAATATCCTATTATAGAACTGATTTGCGGATAGCGTGTTAATGTTTATTTTTACACCCTTGTCGATTGTCTAACGGGGAAGTTTAATGGGTGTGCTGAGCAATTCAACTGATAACGATTACGCGACTAGTATAGTAATATGGATGAGAGTAATTTTAATGGCAATAATTGGTTCGGAAATATTGGAAACAAAAATGATACAGAATGGATTGTGTTACGAGTTTATTGTAATTCTGAGAACTTCTCGAAGGACAGACGCGTTAGCTCTGGTATTAGAATAATTCATTGTGTACCAAGTGAACACACTGAACGTTCCAGACGCTGTCACATTTGACTTTTATGCGAACAATTCTTTCCTTATCGACACGAGCGAACAATAGAAACATCGTCTGCGATTCTTATTCGCGAGCGACGTTCGACTGTCAGTACATTCTTTCGGTCTACTCGGTCACGTGAATCAGAATGATAAGTTTCTAGTTCATCATCCCGACTTTCTCAACTCTTTCTACACTCAACTAAAAGTATCGGAGACAATCTCGACCGCCATACACTCGTGTTTTCCGGTTAGAACTTCTTCCACTAGATAAAAGTTACAAAAAAATTCACCGAACTTCTCCCATACGGATAAGTTTCGTGTCTATCCACATAACTGGTGACAAATGAGAACAAGCGGGACGTCTCGCGAGCGCCGGAGAATGGATAGAATTTTTGGAAAATTCGTTTCGCCGTAATTACATCTTACCGCGTTCATTTTCCCCGAACGAGGTACTGTAAATATTTATAAAATTATTAATTTTTTCGCACACCATCGTGAACGAGTAATTAAACGTTACGAGAGCGACGCGTTACCGCTTGGCGAATAATTAACAACCTGAAAACGTTAGACTTGTGTATCGTCTCTCCGCGAATTTTCTTCGCTCGTAATAATTACGTTAGGGCGGTCCGAAAGTTAATGAAAAGTAAATAGCGTCGCCCAATACACTCGTCTCGCCTGTACGAAGTTTCCGCGAACAAAAAGTTCTGTCACGGAAATTCGTTTGCGTTGAAATAAGTGACACGTTCGGGACAACCGCGCTTCGTAATTATAATATTCACGTTCTAGACACGGGTAACACTGCATCGGTGATGGATGCAGCAGTTCAGGTGGAAAACGAGAAGAACAGATTTTGAACAAGAAGAAATTAGGCTCTGGTTATGTATGAACAGAGCAGGTATCGCAATAACAACCTTGAACATGAAATTTGCAGACAAAAAAGGGTCACTAGTCAATTAGTACAAAATTGTTGATTATCCCCGAGGAAACATTTCTTATCAATCCTTCCAAAATTGTCCAGTTATCAGTTTTATATTTCCAATTCGAGATTCAATTATTGCGTAATGATTTTCAACTACTACAACTTGAATAATTTCATCCACGGTTGGTCTTCTTTTGGATCTCAACCGTCATAACTCCGCTATACCAGCAGCAACGACCAATAGATCCAGTTTTGGTAGGTAAGACTTCCTTCTCTAATGCGAAATTGAAATTGGCAAACTGAGCTAGACTTTCTGAGTTGACTAAATGTTCATTGGCGTAGTAGTTACCCTAAAATTTCGAGAGGCTGAATTAATGAGTACAGGAGGAAGAACAAGAAATGTTGCTAGACAGTCGAACCTTCAAATGCAACTCCTTCAGTAAATTATCACATAATCATAGACAATGAGTACAAGAATACAATAATTCATCAAGTTAGTCCTCACCAGGAGTGACGATGAAAATGTGACTGAGTACCATGGTAAAAGAAATAAGAATCGGGTGGCCCACGATAGAGATGCAAAAGCATCAAGCAGGAAAAGAGCACGAAAAATTCCCCTTAAGGACAGGAACATTGCAAGTTGTTAACATCAGTAAAGAATGAATCCCGATGAACCATGTCAACCGTCGATTTTACGTCGATTCGCGGTCGACAACCAGTGTCGACCGAAATTCAACCAAAAATCGACCAAGAATTTATTTTTCTCAAAGTCCAAATCGAAATCACGTCGATATATTGTTGAAATCGACCTCGCTTCAACGTCGATATCAGTTCGATTTCTACGATTTCAGGTCGATTTCGAGTCGACCACCTCAAGTCTTTTGTCGACCTAAAATCGACTGCTCCGTTGAGTCGATTTAGAGTCAATATGTAGTTTTCTGGTCATTTACGCTGGTCGACCTCAAATCGAAGTCGATCAGAGACTGGCGACTCAATTTTCGTGAAAAGGAGCGGTCGATTTTGAGTCGACTTCTGCGGTCGATACGCGGTCAAGTTTGGGTCGAAATGGACGGAACTAAATCGACTCAAAATCAACGTCGATTTCAAGTCGACATGGTTCAACGGGTTAATCTCTGTAGTAGAAAACAAACATTCAATTTTCCCAATTCTTTTCCCAGTCACACAAGATCGAATTCTCAATAAAACTTAGATCAAGATTTTCTTGTAGGATACATGACATCACAACTAGTCCATGAAAATAATAATTAGAATTCATTGTTTTTGCTTTCAGATTTCTCCATTGGGAAGGACATGAATGCCTGAAAGGTAAGCTGAAATTACTCTTTAAATTGCACATGTAAATAAGAGTCTAGCCTTTTCTTTCATCTCTTTTTATCGTCACACTTGAGGAAAAAAATAAGCGATAAAAAATGAGGCGGGGTGCAGAAGTGGGAAAGAATACGCGACATCGCCGTCATTCGATATATGACGAGGGACCTACGGCTATCAACAACATTCGCAAGGAAATTAAATTTTTTACGACTTTCATCGTATCTTCCTTCTCTCTGGAACGTCGGAAAATATTATGTACAATATGTCTTGGAAAATCAATGCCTACAATGCGACGCAAAATCCGTTCAAGCTTTTGCCCTACAATTATAACCCGATTTAATTTGTCGCGCGCTTTCATAATCCATACAAGAAAAATTTGAATAAATGTACGTCTTGAAAAGCATCCGTTTCAACTGCATTATTTTTTCAATCCAAAATCTTCAGCATTATATAATAAAAATTTGCGAAATCGCTGCTTTCGCTAATTGCAGTAGGTTCATAAACAAAAAGAAGGGCTCGCGGTTGCAACTTACAAATTGACTCAATGTTGTGGAAGTGAATGTAAGCATGATTTTCATGGCAGACAAACTTGTATATGTTCTCGTCATGGATGAAGTATTACTGGCTATTGAACAAATCTGTAGCAATTAGGTGTATAAAATAATGTTAATATGTACATGATTCCCAACGAGTTCATCTGTAAGACCTCCTTCAAAAGACAAAATTTTGAAAATTAGATTCGACTGTAAAGATTTCAAAAAAATGTAAAAATAAATGTACCTGAGAAGTAGGGCATCTAGAAAATTTTCCTAAAGGGAACTGGCCACAAAAAATTTCTGTAGGAGTTTTTGAAGAAAATTTCATACATTGAAGCAAATCTTCTTGTGAAAATGCTACTATACCTGATAATTTTGAGCATTCCAACTTTTATTTTTGCAGTACCATGAATTAATTGTGTCACGTCTTTTGGGATTTCTCCCGCGATAGGTCCTTGAGGGTACATTCCACGGCTAAATTTGGCACTTCAAGAGCGGTTCGAGATCCCAAAAACCCGCCGTCCACGTCTTTTACTTGGGGTTCAGACCTCATGATTAGCGGGACACAATTTTCTCTACATCCGGACGCTTTTCATCGAGTTCCATTGACAATCGCACAATCGACTTTAAATTTTGGATTGCTATTGACAAGGGTGATATTGAGTGCAGTTCCTAAGCGGACTTGGTATGCCTTAATAACGCTGCCTTCACTCAATCCTAAAGATAGCACTTCAATCGCACCGTTCAGAGCTTCATTTTTCCAAAAATACGCCGCATATAACATGAAATACCGAATTCCAAAACCACGTATAGCCAGTTTTATTAATACAGTATCCTCTTCCACGACGGCACGACGTCAAAAGTTTCCAGCATTGTTGTCGAGTTAGAACTATCAGTGAATCATTAGTAGGCGTATTTTTACATCAACATGATGAGCTTTCCTCTCTTTACTCTCTTTTTCATAAATACTATTCTACGAAAATTAAGGCCTAGCTTTTGTATCTGAAGCGAGTAAATTCAATATCACGCACATAAGCAAACCAACAGCAAATTAAATGTAGCTTCACAATAAGTATTGTGCACGACTAGATTCAATTAGAAAGGTCACATGACGACCTTTGCAGTTGATTAAAAAAAAAAAAAAGGAAAAAAAATAAAGGGGTCTAACTAAGCACGTACGTACCTACGCACTAAGAACTCGATTTAGCTATGAAATGACAGCGAAAATACCATTATTAATAACACGAGTACCATCATGTGGATGATAAAATAAAATTTAATAAAAATGTTCGGGTTCAATCTCGAAGGTAAAATAGAAACGATTTTTTTTTTTTTTTCACTCGTTTTCTTTGAAATGTGAAAACAATTTGCAAGTCGAGTCTCGTTTATCTCATTCAAAGCAAAGACATTCCACTGATGCACTTGAAATTCAATTTAGCTTTAAAAAATCTGATTCTGTCATGTACCGAATTACAGAGGGGAAAAACAACGATAGACGAAGTGAAAAACTCGGTCGTTGCGAGTATTTCCATCTTGTAAGAAAGATTTCAAATTTTCTTCTGACGCAGTTTCAAGTGTTACCCGCTTCGGTTCTAACTGAGGAAAAATTTAACATTCTATTTCCAATTAATTAATATTGTTCAATCAACGGCTTTTCTTCCTCATTATAGTAATTTGGTATTTTGAAGCGTTACTTGAAGCAAAATCTTCCTAATGGTTTCTCTGTGGAGGAGGGGGGAGGGCTTATTCACGAATTGTACGGCATGATATAGACAGCTGCTCAAGCAACCCCGCGATGGGTTTGGATCGTGAAGCCGAAGATTTGTTACGACTGACCGCTAAGATGATTGTCACGGATTCGAAAGCTAATAGACAGGAGGATCGTACGATCTTTGTCTTCCATAGAAACATAGGATCCCGCAAATCCAACGGAGACTCGCGGACCCTACATGTTTGCTCAAGAAAATGAAACTCAAAACTCGTATAGAAATCGTGAGACTAGGAAAATCAAAGATTCGGGAGGTCAGGCAAGGAGAGTGCTCAAGAATTTGCCAGAAGTTGGATTCGATGAGCGTCATCGGTCGGACCTCATTGCCTACGGGCATCCTGTAGTTGTTCAACCTTGGTTGGACGGATACGAAAAGCCCATCGCTCACCTACGCGATCTAGTCCTCATTCCGCCAGTAAGACGCAGAAAGAAGCACCAGAAGAAGAAGACGAGCATGATTTACAGTCTGTCTCCTAACCTTCATCCAATCGCAACCGTGATCGAGATCATGACCGCCGCCCTCCGCGGCGTGATGATTAAGATAATTCATTCGCAATCCTTGTTCAAGTCGCAGTTCCTGTTTACGTTACAACCTTTGTTTTGTATGTTCTTTTTCCTTGAAAAATTGTTTGTTCTGTTACAATCTAGATGTCTATGATTCCTAATGTCTGAGGTAAATACTTCTGAGTTGTCACACAAGAGGGAAGCCTCGCGCTAAGATCCGTGTTGAGATTGATGCTGACACCCGTGTTAGTGACAACTCGCCCTCGCGCCGATATCATTGTACCCATATTGTGATACGTGTTATCAACCCCTCGCGTTGAGACCCGAGTTGTGACTTCGAGAAGCTAACATTCGAGCAGGTAACTGGAAGAACCATGCTAACATACGAATAGGTTTCTAGTCCCAGAGTGGGACGTAAGCTCACCAACTGGCACAGACCTGAAATCTGCAGCACGGATCTAACGAATGAATTTCTTGAAGGTTCTCTATTCTTATGAACTCGCACAACTTTTCCCGGACCAGAAGCACGCTTGGCTACAGCCCACTTGTCGTGCTTCTCACACCGCCATTGGTATCTACGCGCTTCTTTGCCAAACCTGTGATAATAGTAACGACTTCATACTGAGGGAATCCTGAGGATGATGTGCGTCGCGATGATGAGACAGATCTTGACAGGTCTCTCCAGTCTAGACCACGTAAATGACTCCTATCACGCCCGAATCAAGATTTCTGAGCCGCTTACCAGGCTGGCAGTCTGGGCATGAACAAGAAAGACAATTGTAATGCGGATGACGCCAGCGTGGAAGGTGAAGGCGCAGTTTCCCACTCAATCTGTCACTTGTTCTGACGGAAGTGCGTTAATTTGGAATACCTTAGAATTGGGAGTTCAGGGACAGAATCTCCTCTATAGTGCAAGAAAGCCCAATACGACCGCAGTAGATTACCTGATTTGGCAGTCCACGAGGTGACCTTACGCGAGAAGGTAAAGAGTGCACTTCTTAAGGATTCTGCGTTGATGGCCAGCAAGTTCTGGCGTTGTATGATGTGCCACATTTGCTGAAATGTGACCGCAGTAGATTACCTGATTCGGCAGTCACGAGGTGACCTTACGCGAGAAGGTAGAGTGCACTTCTCAAAAATTCTGCGTTGATGGCCAGCAAGTTGTGGCGTTGTATGACGTGCCACATTTGCTGAAATGTGCACAAAACAATTCCATAGAAAAAGATGTTCAATTCACCGTGAATCAGGCTAACTAGAAGCTCTCCGCAAAAAGAACCAATCTGTCAGAAATCTGGATGCGAAATTTTGGGATGCAAGGTCGCACCAAACTTCTAATGAAAAGGTGAAGTGATTCTGTAAATAGAGAAGACTTGATATCGCTTATTGTAATGTGAACATCAGCCAGAAACATATATCAGCGAGATACAGAAGAAACGAGTCATTGATGAGTTTTTAATACCTTCATAAATTGGTCGCTAACCCGACCCGCACGGGGTGCATCGGGTTAAAATAATAATCAACTGCGAATCTTATCGCTCGCCTCCTTACTTAGAAATCCATCAGTCTGAAGTAATTTTCTACTTGCAGAGACTGCGATATACCGTACACTTATTTTATTAGGCTTATCTAGTTTCATTGCGGACAGCGAGAAAAAAATACGAGCAAAAAAAAAAAAAAAAATAGAAAGAAGGAAAATTGGCGACGGTAAAGAGATACAAAAAAGGACATGATGTGGCTGTGGTATAGAAAACGCATTACGCTTCTCATGCAATATTCAATATGAGCTATCTGACTAACGTTTGGTGTGCTTACAAGCAGCGTTTATCATAGCTAGTCCGATACAAGTACACAGTTGTAATACTAATCTATTACATTTCATATTTCTGACGGGATTTTCTCATTTTTTCCCGCGCATTGGAGTAATTCGAACACATTGAGCGGGGAAAAGAAAGAAGAAGGACGACATGAAACACCGAGGGAATTTTCGAAACAAGCTTAATAGTCTTTCTTCCATGAACCAGGATAGTAAAAAAGGGTATTTCAAAAGAAACGCTTACTGCCACTCTTTTTAATTTTTATTTCAGCGGCAATAATTTTTTTTGCAGACTCAAATTGAAAATGTAGCTGTATCTGTGAAAGATTCTGAACAAAGTTCCAGATGGCGTTCATCGGGAAGCAGTTAATCTCACTACTTCATTAGTCCGTACAAGGTTTTTCACACAACTCTTCTAACTCCACTCCCAAACTATTTATTTCCTACGAAATCTTACATACTTCACGCTTTCAAGTATTACAACTAACAAAATCTGATCGATAGTACAGTAAATAATTGTTACAAATTAAATGAGGGTAGCGCCGACAAAGTAACTGAATTCGAAGAAAAGAGTCTAATACGCTGCTACTATTTGTAAAAGTGAGAAAACACTACGTGAACACGTGATTTGAACGTGATTCAAACGAGAAATGAGTCGCGAGTAATGCTAGCCAATCAGAAATGACTGTCGATTTTCGTTGATCGTATTATTATATTTTGAGGTATACGCCGAGATGGTAGATGTGTACAGTACGGCACTACCTTCCTTCATATAAGTAGGAGAAATCGCTAGCAGTTTCACTGTCTTGGTTGCCAGCAGTCATTTTTCCTAGTTCGGTTGCCGACTAGAGTGTTTAACGTTGATCGTGTACTATTTACGCAGCGTATATATTGCGTATGTAATCGCTTATTGACGGTCGTTGATGGTCGTTCTACAAAATAACGATCCGGCAGATTCTTGTACCAAGGAAGATCATCACGAGTGTTTGGTCGCCAGCACTCGTGGTGCACGTTGTCGTTATATTAGCCAAATGTAAATATCGGCTCTCAATCGATGCGCTGAGTCCTACTAGTAAAGCAGGTCATCACAAGTTCTTGGTTGCCAGCTCTTGTGGTGCCTGTCAGAATAGCCGAGTGTATATACTGGCTTGAATCCGTCATATGAAATCATTGTCTATGGAGGAGAAAGGTGGTGGTTGGTGGGACTTTCGGGGGTTGCCAAACCCCCCTCCTTGGCGTTGTCAATTGCGCCTCAGATTGTATATCAAGAATAGTACACGAGAATGTACTGATGAAAATATATGGTCGTAACATTTCAGAAGTGGGATAATGTACTGATGAAAATATATGGTCGTAACATTTCAGAAGTGGGATTAGTAATTCATTCCCATTATACTTGATAAACTGAAAAGATACCTACATAGAGAAGAAGATTTAAAATATGAAGCAGCCTAAACTAACATGATTAATGAACATGTAAAGAAGAAGATTCAAAAATTGAATAGCAGGCAGTGTCAGCAAAATAAAAATAAAAGTTGACTTGGAATTGCTGACCCAAGAAAAGACTTGGAACTTCAATAATGGTGATGAGAAGATTTTGATACAAGATTTCAAGCTTCGAAATGGAAGATTGATAACCAGTATAAACTTCATGAAAGATTTGTAGTATTGACTATTTAATCATGATGATAGTGAAGGAGATGGAAACTGAATTGGGATGTATTATTAGCTATGTCTCAGAAGGCATCCAGTTTATCCCTGAGGGAGAAGCTGTGCAGTTGGACGTTGTATCTCGAGGAATAGTCGGCAATTTGTACAGAAAATAGCCGAACAAAAGTGGCTTCTTTATTCCTTATGCTTTGGAGTATCTTATGCTTGGATGAATTGTTATCAGTAATCAATATTGCCAATGAGAGATTGCAAATATTCAATTGAATAGTAGTACTGTATAGATGTATTTACAAAGCAATACTGCTCAAGAAGAGGAAAATTAAGGCATCTTGGATTCTGTTTGTTCTGATAGAGAGCATAATTGGAGAAGAAGCATCAAAGAAAATTATAAATCAGATGATTCTAAAGTTGATTGATAAGCTTGGTGTCAGCATGATAGCCACTTCAAGGGACTTAGTTATTTTATGAAAATGAAATTTTGCATATGACATCAGTTGTGCAGAAGTCCAAATCACTGTACCCTGAAGAAGTATTTGTCCAGAAGAGCAAATTGGACAATGAATGTTTGGGTAAATTTTTGAGCTTTGAAGAAGCAAAGAAAATTGACAGCTTGTTTCAAACCTAACTACCAATTCCGGTATAAGAAAGAATTATGGGAAAAATGCTACTTCTTTTCCAAACCGTGGAGATCTAATGAGGGATATAATCCCGTTTGCTTACTTTGGGCCACTTGCATCAAAAGTTACGCAGATGATATTTATTAGCAATGGTATTTAGCAGCTTGTAAAATATTTCCAATTTTAGCAGAGTGGTCTAACATGAAGAAAAGTATTTTGCCAACTGTGGTTTCAGCTAAGACAATAGAACCAGTGCGGTTGCCTATCTTGACGGTAGTTATACCAAAGAATCTGGAGTGAATTCTGGTGGCAAGTTGACGCACTTATGAATAGTGAAGATTAAAGAAAATAGCCACTATGACACGCTATAAATTTTGGCTTCTCCTAGCAAATGAAATGCTGCATTACTAGGAAGAGGGCCTCTGTAAATAATGGAAAGGTATTTAAGAAGACTTGAGAAGAAAATGAGAGTTGGTGTAAAAAGAAAAGACAATGTTTGTGCCTGAGCGTTTAAAGAAATTAAGATGGAAATTTCATCTAATATTGACTCATTCAAAAAAAAAAAAAAGAGCAAGGAACACTGACATAAGAAAATTGTTTGCAAAAAATAAAATAAGTAAAATTAAAGAGCGTAATAAGATGAAAAATACTGATCAAGTTTGGAATAATATAGCTCGTTGAGAAAAGCCATACATTTCTATGCGTCAATTTACATTTTAAAGAATAGGCAAAATGAAAGTAATGTGATGGCTGGAATCTAAAAGTGATTGATCCTTTTAATTTGAGAAAATACTGAGTAGATAGTTGAATTGCGGATGGCTGATTCTGAGGAAATGGTGATAGCCTGGCGCCCTTCATCCTCAAAGTGAACGTCACCAGATGGTTGGTGGGGCAAAGTGGAGAGTAGAGGGATAGAAGCTGTCGCCTACTACCTTGCTTTGGGCATTGCTTGCTGTCTGGTGGTAGGAGCGCAGAGGATGGAGGTGTAGAACACCTGGGATTGATTAGAGACCTTTACCAGAGGTGGAGGTTGTCTAGTAGCTTAGATGATTGAAAAGCTGCGGTCAATTCAGGGTGGAGCATAGATCAGGGGAAAGCCCTATGGTTGTAGCTCAAAATGATGGAAAATGAAAAAGATGGAAAATGGAATTGATGGATCCGACCTGAATGCGAAGGATACGGTACCATATCCAAGGTCAGGCGGATATACTGTGCTGGATGTGAAGGGCCGAGGGTCTAATGCCAGGCAGGTATTCCTACAAGAATGGGCAAAGAAGATATGTAATTAGGAATGTTCAATGAAGTATTGGAAGTGATTGAATGGCCCAATGTAGGAAGAGAGTTGGGGAGGCTGGCCAGACTCCCCAACTTTGAAGAAAGCCCAGGCATATCAAAGGTTCACAGAAGAAACTGTTCCGCAAAGAAATTATGATATACTGCATTGAAAGCAAAATAGATTGAATCAAAAGAAGGAAAATATTTACATGTAGTTTTTGAGAAATTTTTCAAAAGAAGAAACTGAATTAGAATTGAAATGATACTTGATTGGTCCTCAAACAATTTAGAGGAAGGCAAGTTGATAGCCTTAGCAGAAAGATTTATTGTCTCAGGCCGCTGTAAGTAGTGGCATGAATTAAACCAGTACATTGACATGCAAATAAGAAAATTTGAAAAATGTAAGATGAAGAAGATAGTTGGAATTTTATATCAGTGCATTCTTAGTTGAAGAATGAAACCATTTTTAGGAATATTTTAAATTGTTCTTGTAAATAGTAGTGATTACAGTCTACTAAGAATAAATATTGGATGGATAGACAGTTTACCTATGGTAAACCACATAGATACGTTTCCATATAGTGGGAATATGGATAGAAAGAGCTAGGCTATTCTAAAAGTTCTCTTCTTGGAGAAGTAAAATTGTACTGAAAATGTAGAGTGAGAAAAATTGTTATGAAGCTCGTTCTTATGATGTGTTGGCTAGATTGAAGTGTGGTGATCTGTTCACTGACATTGAATGAAGAGTCATTCTAGATCAAAACCTTGCAGCATTGATAAAGCCAATTGAAATATCTACAAGACCATAGAAACATTGGATCAATTTGGAATTAGTCCTGAGAAATCATCAGATGAAAAGATAGGTATGGGATTAGTGATCCGCTCTTGCTGATTTGAATTGTAGACCATGTTCACACGACAGAAGCTGACAGGTGCCAGAAATTGGCTCATTAGAGAGATGTTACCAAGTTTGGCTGATAGCCAGATGGCGGGGATTAATTCTGGATTTTGATTTTGAAGTTGAATACGAGTAGGGACTGCTATCAACAAGTAGGCGCCGCAGAAGACCTGTTGATAAAGTAAGTCCAAAAGATGCAGAAAACATTGCAGATAAAGTTGTTATTATTGGAAAAATGACTGAAATTGACTCTTGGGTAGCTGGTTCTGAATAGCGCAACGTCAGGATCCAAAACGTGTAGAACCCATTGAAGCAATAAAACGAGGGAGAAGAAAGAAAAACAAATAATTAAAACGAGAAAATGATGATGACAATGGCGTAAAATGGAGAGAATTGCAGATGATAACGTGGAGAGGCATGGCTAGATTTATTTGTTGCCGGTTATTGAAAAATCAACTAATTGGTCCGTAATTGAAGACGTCAATAATAAGACGAGTCACTGTATCTTTGGAGAAGAGTTTGGGGACCAAACTCTGTCAGGAAAGGCCGTATATTACAACTAACAAAATCTGATCGATAGTACAGTAAATAATTGTTACAAATTAAATGAGGGTAGCGCCGACAAAGTAACTGAATTCGAAGAAAAGAGACTAATACGCTGCTACTATTTGTAAAAGTGAGAAAACACTACGTGAACACGTGATTTGAACGTGATTCAAACGAGAAATGAGTCGCGAGTAATGCTAGCCAATCAGAAATGACTGTCGATTTTCGTTGATCGTATTATTATATTTTGAGGTATACGCCGAGATGGTAGATGTGTACAGTACGGCACTACCTTCCTTCATATAAGTAGGAGAAATCGCTAGCAGTTTCACTGTCTTGGTTGCCAGCAGTCATTTTTCCTAGTTCGGTTGCCGACTAGAGTGTTTAACGTTGATCGTGTACTATTTACGCAGCGTATATATTGCGTATGTAATCGCTTATTGACGGTCGTTGATGGTCGTTCTACAAAATAACGATCCGGCAGATTCTTGTACCAAGGAAGATCATCACGAGTGTTTGGTCGCCAGCACTCGTGGTGCACGTTGTCGTTATATTAGCCAAATGTAAATATCGGCTCTCAATCGATGCGCTGAGTCCTACTAGTAAAGCAGGTCATCACAAGTTCTTGGTTGCCAGCTCTTGTGGTGCCTGTCAGAATAGCCGAGTGTATATACTGGCTTGAATCCGTCATATGAAATCATTGTCTATGGAGGAGAAAGGTGGTGGTTGGTGGGACTTTCGGGGGTTGCCAAACCCCCCTCCTTGGCGTTGTCAATTGCGCCTCAGATTGTATATCAAGAATAGTACACGAGAATGTACCGATGAAAATATATGGTCGTAACATTTCAGAAGTGGGATAATGTACTGATGAAAATATATGGTCGTAACACAAGATGAATAATTGCAGATATAGCATAAACCAAGAAAAATGTTTGACACTTCAGAAACGGAACCATACTCAAGAGGAAGCACAAAACGTAAAATTCGTGGCACAATTCTGCACAAATCAAGCACAATTCATCTTCCCTCAGAAAATTCACAAATTTCAAAAAAGGAGGCTGTCATTTTACCTCTCCAGATAGTTTAAAAATATCTTCACAACAAGGCAAGTACAAAGCATGCAATTTGCGGAACATCAATCTTCCTTCAAACAAATTACAATTTTTAAAATAAGAGTCTCCCTTGTTCCTTGGTTGATGAGTTGGTTAATACGGAAAATCTCACGTCTTCCGCTGATGATCGTGGTGGGCAACTTTCAATTCTGATTGTAGTTTGCATACAAAAGTGGTGCTATTGTTTCACCACCCTTCTCCTCCTTACGACTTTTTCATGCATCTTTGGAAGAAGGCAAGCACGAAACAAAATTTTCGCAGCACAATTGAGCGCAAATCGAGTACAATCCATTTGTTGATACCGTTTTACACCACTATTTTTAACGTTCTTCAAGATGAGTCACTGATCTCGTCAACCTCGTGTAGTGTAACGCGTCGCGCAACCCTAACTGGTTCGCGCTCGCGACTCTACTTTAGTCTATCAAACGAAAGTTTTTTATGGCTCTGCCGTCGTTTATTCGAGAAAATCAAAAAGATGAACGACGTTTCGGTGTAGACTTACATCATCTTTGGGGTCAGAGAGAAATTAAGCCACCGGGTGAACGCGATTTTATATGGTCAAAGTGCCGTCTTTGAACCTATTTGAGTTATATTAGAAAAACGGTTTGTGAGTTTATTGTAGAGAGAAATTAAGCCACCTGGTGAACGCGATTTTATAAGGTCCAAGTGCCGTCTTTGAACCTATTCAAGTTATATTAGACAAGCGATTTGTGATATTATTACAGAGAGAAATTAAGCCACCTGGTGAACGCGATTTTAAAACTCGCATAGACCTCGACTAGTAAGTCTACACCGAAACGTCGGTCATCTTTTTGATTTTCTCGAATAAACGACGGCAGAGCCGTAAAAAACTTGAAATTTTCATTTCTTCTTTGTTTGATAAACTCACCGTCGCGACAAGAATTTACTTAATTGTACTTTAGTCTACTTCTTAATCTTCGTACAACACGATTCTAGTATGTGCTGTCGTACCAATAAAACACGTAAAACCAAAACCTTCGTTCTGTAATCCAACATAATGGTCCTCCGGTGGTCGAATAGTGAAAAATCAAAGACCTTGTTAACATCAACAATTTTTAAATTTCGTAAAATATTTTATTAAACTTGATGAAATCGTAAAAATGACCATTTCTCGCGTATAGCCCGATTGCGTTTCGAGTTTGCTCATCAAAATCGTTCCTCTCACTTCGCTGAGTCAATAGCCCTCCGCACGACTCAATAAAAATGACAGAAGCAGAAAGACCAGCTGAACCTACACCTGAAAAGATTCCCGACGTAAGACCGAAAGAAGAAGCCAAGAAACCGGAAGAGCCTGAAGCTAAACGAAAATTTACCAAAGGAAAACCAACAAATTGAAGTCAGTGAAAAAGAATAATCACTTCTCACTCCCTTCATGCGACACCCTCTCGTCCCATTTCCCCGTCCAGATATCTCATGGTATTACCCTACTTGTTGTAACATGTTTTGGATAATCCATTTAACCGACGATATTATGCGGAAAAATGCAAATTTCAGAAAGAATGAAGATGCGTGGCATCCTCTCATTTCAAGGATTTACTTTTCCATATTAATTTATATCCAAATTTTACGAGCCGAGACTGCAAGCGGAAAAATTTCCGTAAGTGAGAAAAATTTTCTAAGGAAGTTTACTGATAGATACCCTCTATCCAAAATTCCTATTCCAGGCTCCCTAATCCACTTTTTCGAATCATTAACCCCGGCCCAACCAGCTAATGGCTTATATGGCGAGGTAACCCCACGAGTCCCCGATGCTATCGGCCCAACCGTTGCGAGCAACATTATCAGAAATGATAATCCCTCATGGGAATATGGTTTACCCAATGTACCAATTTTAATTGGATTACTAAACAATATTTTCGGTACCTTCAACAGGGGGGTGTATGTTGATACCGTTTTACACCTCTATTTTCAACGTTCTTCAAGATGAGACACTGATCTCGTCAACCTCGTGTAACGCGTCGCGCAACCCTAACTGGTTCGCGCTCGCGGCTCCACTTTAATCTACTTTAGTCTTCGTACAACACGAATCTAGTATGGGCTGTCGTACCAATAAAACACGTAAAACCAAAACCTTCGTTCTTAAATCCAACACCATTGAGCCAAATTCGTAATCAAGATTTTGAAAAGGGGGGACTGGTGAATGGACCTAGTCCCAACTCCATTTTACTTCACTTCAAATTTCAATTATTTTTCGTTTTTTATAGTTATAAGTATCCATTCAAATGAAGACAATCATACTTTGTTGGAGAAAAAATATTAGTCGTTACCAGTCATGAAGATGATAATTCAACGTTGGATGAGGTAGAAAAGGAAGAAGGTAGCGAAGCAGTACAGCAAAATTGAATCACCGTACGAAAGGCGTGCCTCAAAAAAAATAATAATAACATATTTCATATGAAATCAAAACAAATATTAACCAATTGTCTAAAGAACGAAGGAGCCAAAAACGAAAATCTGTCCGGAAAAATGAATCGATTTTGCGAAAATATTGAACAGAGGAGAATTGTGTGTCATATAAGTGTGTTGTACCAGAACACTTTTGTTTCGTTTTCGCGTAACCTTTTGATTTATCCGCGCATATGTATGCCTGCGGAAATAGAATTGGAAATTGGTTTTTCCACGGTGTATACAGTATAGGTCTACTCGTAGGTTATAGACTTGCTTCTTTGTAAAATAATCGAGAAAGGTAGAACGCTCTAGATACGCCTCCCCAAAACGCGTACCAAGAAATAAAATTTGCTTTCTATACAAAACAGAATAGATGCGAGGCGATGCGAAAGAGATGGTATTACTACACAAGTAGGAAACAGTACTTCATATTTTTTCATCAAGTTAGTTGGTATCTCAAGCACATAAACAAGTCTTGTTACGAGCTGTACCGAAATCCAACTCGTCCTCAAGATCTTCTCAAACGCTTCACTAGCGCAAACACGCGCTCAAAATTAAACCGAAAAGTACAGGAGACAGGGAGGGCAGCCGGTGGTAGATCTAAGTACTCAAAAAGTCGATTAAATCACTTTTACTCGTACCAACCTTCGTCAAAATGATTCGAAAAATATCTCAACATTAAACCCATATAACAGCACAAAGCCAGAGCGTTGAGAAAGTTGCGTTGTACATAATCGACAGAACCAAAGGCGAAGTGATCACACTCCGGGCGAGTGATGACTCTCTCTCAGACATACAGCAGTTGATACAGAAACATTGCCAAAAAATAGAATTAGCATCCAAGGCTTGCAACTCACAGCAATCAATAGGAGTAAGGGCAAATTTTCATTTTTCAAAAAGGAGTTCCGGGAGTATACGTCTTGGTAGATGGACGGAAAGTTTACAGCACAATACAGAGTAGAGACGTCCACCGTACGAATAGAAAGTAAAAGCTCTTTGGACGACCTATACGCGCTAAAACTGCCATCTAGAACGAATAACGTTCAAGAAGAGATACATCTAACAACTAAGAAAGAAGAACGATTACCTGTTGTGGATAAGGAATTCAGAAAATCCCTTTGGTTCGTAAATGGAGGAAGAAGTGCAATACAACAAGGAAATGAATGCGCTAGGAACTATGCCTGTAGAAAACCCCCGCATCTTTCGTATTATTCTGTGTTTTCACAGTTGTAATTATCCCAATTCCTTCTTAGATTACATTTAAAGACAGTTCGGAGGTAAAGCTTTGAGCTGGAGGTTCGACCTGATATAATTTTACCAATTCGTGTTCCGATATTCATTTCTGGGTACGTCAACACAAAAGGACGATGACGCTTCATGATGTAAGAGAATTTTCATACGCGCCTCAACATTATTACGTCGGTAGTCCATGCTGCATCGATACTCCTATTTCAAGGAAAATACACACAAAACAAAGCTTTCAGTTCGGAGCACGTAACGTACGAAATTATTTTGATAATAAAGCTTTTTTTAACAACTGTTTTTCCTTATTCGACTATACGTACCGAACGAATGTAAACTACTGTGCACTTCAACCCACCATGTTTCTGACCTTTCATGTTCCGAAATATATTTTTTTGTACGGTATTTTTTGTTAATTTGCTCGCAGCGTTTTTTTCATCGTCGTTTTACTTTTTATACCAACACAATAGGTATACCAACCTATGGAACTTTATTGCATTTTATCGCGACTTGTCCACGCTTAGGGTTAGCTGGTACAGTGAAGTACGTCACGATTTATTCCGTGCATCCCATCGAATCATGAACATTAAAATTCATATCTCTCCGGATCGAACACTCGCTCAATGCAATTTTCACAGTTGACTCCCTCCTACCTATTTATACAACAACTCCAACTTGGATCCTTACCCAGCCCACCATCAGAGAATCCCAAATCTAACAGCATCTTCATCACCCACGTAAGGAACCTGACTCAAGAAGATCTCATGAATCAAAAACTAAAAATAACGGCCGAACTTCGGATGGTCCGCGAAAGTAAAAACAGAGGTATAATCAATTCTATCGTTATTTTTCCTCTTCTGCGCAGTTCATTGTATTGACAGAAATAAATTATTCTTCTCCCCCTTTCGCCCGCTCAAGGTATAAGGATGTTCGATATTTTGGCTAATGACGCATAAATTGGTTTTCTTTCGTTTTTTAATTACTTTTCGGCGCTTTCCTAGCGCGTTGCATGTCCACAGAAATTAAATTAGTATATTTTTAGAATAATAAATCGAAAATAGTAAGCGAGTAGGAGTCTCAATGGCGAATTCGTGAAAATGTGTCAACCTATTGAGGAGTGAGGTCAATTGGGTCATAACTTTTGGCACATTCTTGTAATGAATATCAATTATTCATGTGTACTATGATGGGGTTTTTTTCGATTTAGGAAATGTTCGATTCTTCTCCGCACCATCGAATGTCGCACCGCTCAAATCAATCTTCATGAATTTTTCAACTGTAAGTAAATATAATTATGTTTCGCGGTTTTGTTGGACGTCGAGACAAGTTAATAATACAGTACACGTACGTGTTATTGATTTCACTCAAGGGCGACGTAAGGCTAAATCGTACAGATGGTTGTCTTTGCAAAGAGAAGATGGTTCTGATTATTCAACTTGAATTAAGGTATAGGTTGGCATTGAAAACGATCAATGCGGACAGAACCGAAACCAGCGCCAAAGCATCCGACAAAAAAATGATTCGCTAAGATCATTTACACATCTTCCCAAACCAAGTCCGATACCGGCTCTATTTGTGCCGTCGGTACGGTCATTTCCTTCAATTACGAGTTGCGAGGCCCAAGTACGAGAATCCTCTGAACACTCAAAATCAAAATCCTCATCTTTGGCAGTTGAAAGATACTGATAAGAAAATGTTCACAAAACATCACCTCAAGAACGCGTTTTTGACCGCACGACTCACAAAAGGACGCAGCCCGTTGACATTTACCCAAGTCCAATTTCGTTTGTATTTGAAAGAAAATCAGATCACAATAGTTGTTCTCTATAACAGCAGTTTTCGATTAAGAATTCAATAATAGCAGAAATTTCCATCAACAAGTTGTCAATTCTTAGATACAGCACGCCATGATGCATAGACGTAATTGCAGGTAAGATGTGGACGCGTCTCCTTCGTCTCTTTTGACCTTGGTGTCTCAGCTTTTTGCTTACTATAGCGATCACAAAGAAAATTCTCAAATTAAAATTAGTGAGATCAGTTAATAACTTTCGGGATAGTAAAATTTCACGGTAGATAGATCTTTGGCAGTTTTGAGATTGAGACAGGAGTTTCAATGTTCCAGTCAGTGACATACGTCACTTTTTCGGGGAGGAGCGAAACAATAGCTTTTGTATTTTGGCTATTAGCTAGCTAAAAAAGCCAGTCGAAACACGGATGCTACTGCTAAGTCGATTGACAGCTTCAACTCATCATTCCTGTTCGAAAGAAACAACGGTTTCCACCCATAAAAAGTGCGAGGAATTTCTCTATCTCAAAATTAGACAGTATAAAATTGTGGAATCATTTTCAGAGCCAGAGAAAAAAGTTTGAAGTACCGATTGATTCACCCATCTATCACCACCGAAGTGAAAAACAGGTATACAATGGAAGCTTTGTAGGTGGTACAGTCGAACGAAAGTTAAGAATTGTATCAGCTAGAGTATGTCCAATTACCAGAAGTTTCAACTATGCCAATGGCCAACATTCTGACACTTTCAGAGGACGAAAATTCAACACCTACTCAGAATATACCGAAAGTTTTTACTATGCCCAAAATGCGGCCATTCATTTTCCGCAAATTTGTCCGAGTAGGCTTCATCAATGTACAAAAAAAACTGAGTAGCGACTATCTTGAGACAATCGTGAAGTGAAGAATGTACCGCTGCATTCAAAATCCGTATTTTTTTCTTACGAGAACATTATTATTTCCATCGCCATGAAATTGCTGACCGCGTGTACACAATGCAGTTCAGTAACAACCGTTACTTTTGTGTGGTGTTGCGAGGGATAAATCGGATCATATCTTCATTTCACAAATGCACTTGTGCGCAAATTACAAAGACTCCAGAAGGGAGAGATGACAAAAATGTATGTCACGCGTACCTTATTATCAAATAACTTGTTAAGCGCTACACGTGGATGAGTGAAAACCATCCCTTTCTTCAGGTTACTTCATTATTCGATTCCGCAGCTTGGTAGTAGCTCAAATTCGATCACACTCCCACTGGTTGATAACAGGGGGCAATTATGTAATTTGCAGAATTTCGAGAAAATAGGAACGCGCGTAGTCTTACTATTAACTGCAGTGAGAAACCATAATACATGAAAGAAGTTTCACGCAATAACTTTCCAAATTCAGTTGAATCCGTTCATCTTACACCTTCTCTCATCTTAAAAAGAAAGAAAAAAAAAAAAAGATCCATGTCATCGCAGCTTTTGCTCATCATATTGCAAATTCAACGTAGCCCATACAGGTATGACCTTATTGCAGAGAATTATTTCCAAAAGTCATTCTATTAATATAATGTATAAAATATTTGGACGCCTTTGTCGACATGACGTAACGCGCGTAAAATAAGCATTTAATAATTTCTAATGAATAAGCGAACAACACAACACCGAGTAAGTTTTCTTAAATATTTGACCTGTAGGGCCGCCGACCACAATTCGCATGAAAACCCTCACATCGCGCTCGTTTGCTCTCTCGAGTAAATTTGCGCAAAAAAAGAAATGACCTCGTTAGGTGTAAAAAAACAAAGAACAGGAGGGTTAATAGCATTACCTTACTCGAGTGGCTTGGAATGGGTTTTTAATAACTGATTATACGACGTAGCATTAGAAGGAATTTGCGCCATCTGTTAGCGCATTAAATCATTGAATTCCGCACGATATGCTTTGATTCTCAACATTCGTATTCATGAAACGCACATCAACGCGCCTTATTTTTCGAGAGGACGGTTGTAAATACGGTTATTTAAATCGACCGCTTTCATTGCGATAATATTCATCGAGTAATAAATACGACAACACTCGAGTTGATGATATCCACCGTACTTATCCGACACTGATTGAGGATATGGTCGCGGATGACAAGGTACCCGTTGAAAACCTGCATTACGTTTCTATTATGTACATCAAATTTCCCCAAAATCCCCAAAATGACCCCTAGGGATAATTTTGGAGAAATTTTGGGAAAGTTTTCGCCATCAAATGTTCAACAGTTAGTCCTGATTGAAGACGAATACTGGAGAATGTGCACAATATTTCTGTTTTACACGTTTAGTTTTTTCCTAATTCGTGAGTGATACAACTTAGGTATCCAGGAAAATGTTCGAGAAAAAGTTCTGGAGATTCTCTCCATGAAGAACGCAACTACGTTCATCCAACCATACTAAAAGTTGTCATCTGTGTTACAGGCGTAATATGTATGAAATACACTGCAAACTTAAGGAACAACTCTTAGCAACAATCGCTCAAGATAGTCATATGTTTTCGTTGTTTGGATCATTCGTCGTTTCTTCTAGTCGAGTAGTCAGTCGTATTGTTATTGCCGTGTTGTGAATAAGAACTTCTAGCGAATGTAAGATTTGAAGCCCGAGAAAATCGAGAAGAGAAAGAATCGTACAGGAAATCACAACTCAACCCAACACATTTGGCAATTACATGATCTAGAACTGTCAAACAAGAACGTGGATCACTGTAGTTGTGGAAAAAGTGATCTCGCTCTCTAAACCGTGCAGTAACCGAAAATCGCGGAGGAAAAGAACATTTGTAAACGTACTCAATGATTCGTAATCTGATACAGATATGTCGAATATATAGGTACTTTCAAATCTAGGAATTGTTTCGTATCCACTAAAACCTGTATAAGACAGAACTTGTTCGGAGAGACATATGCAAGGTTTCTTGTTTCATTTGGGTACCCTCCCCTTCAAAAAAACTCTATAGTATCTATGTATGCACTGGATAAAAATTTTAAATAGGTACATTCACAGGGCATTAATTCTTCTTTGAAAATCACGCCTCTCGAGAAGTTTGTATAGTACATGCATCTTGTTGTGCATCGAGGAGACGAACTTCTGATATATTTATGAAACAACAAGCCATATCATTGAGTCTGAGCGATGCCTACGGATTACAGAAAGTAAATACAAATAAGCGCTCAGTTTTGTGCGAAACTGCCGGAATTATCTTCAATAGTCTCTATAAATCCATTTTTTCCCCTCTTCTTTCGCCATAATGAAGTGCGATATCAAAGTATTAACAGTAAATGCGATAGCAAATTCTACCTCCAAACGTATTTCTCGATCAACAACGTTACCATTCTACACGACAAAAACAAGAATCGCCTTCTCAAAGCTATATGCAGCCACTCCATTAGGCTACGCAATGTGGCGTAAAAATTTTCTTTCTTTTTCACAGAATGTTTGTCAGTCAGCCGAAGAAGTATATTTTGGATGAAAATTAGTGAGCGTTTCTAGCTTTCTCTCTCAATAAGTGTTTAAAAAGCTTTCTACAGCCAAATAACACTCGACTTCACGCGTCAACGTATTTCAATTTATTCCTGAAGTTTTTTGTCCTTTCTTGGAATACGAGTATTCTATCCACAACGGTTACAATAAGGATAATCTAATCAGGAAGATACGGTATCGGGATTCAAATGTTCCTTTTTTAACGTTTTACTGGCATATTTGGCGATAGTAGCTAGTTGCGGACTTACAAATCTTAATAGGTGAGTTCGTAATCTCGTGAATGTGAATAGTTTTTTGAAAATCATATACGACTTCATCTTCAGGCACATCAATCAATCGCTCATTGTTCTGGGCTTTTGATTAGAGAAACGGCAAACCATATGGTGGAAAAATCGATTGCTTCCAATACGACTATTAGCGAAGCCAATCTGAGATTCAAGCAGATGAGTACGAGTAGAGGCAGATGGCCAACTTTAAAACAATAATACAGAATTACAAGTGAGAGTACACATAATGAGAAATCCATTGAAAAGAAGAAAACGGATGCAACATCTGGATATATCGCACTATCCAAGCATGAAGACGGAAAATAACCACAATAACAAAAATATTTAGAATATAAAGCGCGTCATTATTCAAATCTAATTCAGTTTTCTGAAAGCTCTGCTTAAAAATGCTAGTTTCATTTCCAGCACAAGTCCCAGAAATCCTTACAGGAGACTATACGAGCCATATAACGTGTGTTACTCTCACTCAAAAAAAACAAAAAAAAAAAAAAAAACACTTTTAATCGCGTTTTCTTGCGGTTTAATACACTTTCTCTTCTACTCCACGAAATTTCTACTCACGTGTAAACAGAATTACAGGAGAAAAAAAAAGCCAAAATACACGTACTGAATATGAGACAAACATTGTTAGTATACGTACGGTAAAGGAGGAGCATAACATCACGTAAGCCTTGTTCAAAAGGAGAGCCTCAATATCAATTCATTGCGCCCTCGGCCGCAATTCCGAATTTTGTTCAACAAAAAGAAAGAACTTTTCGTGTGATTCTACAAAAGAACGCAGTCCCTAATTTCTGAGTCTCCAGTATCCCTAAATTCTCCAAATAGGCGTTGGACTCGTACACAAAAACTGAAATTATCCATTAATAGCCACCGAAAAGTTTTTCGAAATCCGGCTCAACAAATTCTCACGCTAGAACTCCTGAAAATTTCTCAGCTTGGATACCAAATAGTGTAATCCATTGGGAATCCGCCCAATCACTGGATACAGGTCCCAGTCGAGTTTCAACTTGCCTGCAACTGGTACATTGGCAAGAAAGTGATGGCAGTCAAGAAAAAATGTAGAACATAATCGACTCCTCAGAGTGAAATCCAACCACAAAAAAAAACACAAAACTTTGCTCCAAGAACTACAATACAAGTAGAGTTTGTGAATAACGTAAAAAGCGAAGCCGAAATCATCATCCGTTACTTTTTTCCTGTCAAAGTGTGTTCACGCTCGCAGAATTTTCTAACCACCAGTGCGCGCATTTTTCATCATCGCCCATAAATCTTACTGATGCTACTAGAATAAGCCAAGCTTTCGAATGTATACCCGCAAATGTTAACAGTACGTCCGTTTACGAGACTGACTGAAGCAGTTTGGACGTTTCTTCTACCCCTTCGTTCCAAACATTCAAATAACTCGCCGATCTCCGGCAATTTAATACGATGCGAATTAATTCAATAACAAAGAAACGGTCGACAACACAAGGGTTACGCAAAAATTCTTCCTCCAAATAAGAAAACTAAAATCCACGGGACGACTGTGCCATCAGTATTTTTACATTTTAAAAGCCGACTCTCTTCCGTTTCTTCAATTTTAAAAATTCATTAATTTCAACTTGCGCTCCGTTAATTCGCAACGTTTTGCTCAAAGCCGATACTTTTCTAGTCCAGCTTGAAATTTGACTTTTCGGCGCGCAACGTCATCTTCACTTCTTATACCATGCTAATGATTCAACCAGGACTTTCTGTAATCACCGCATCCCATCTTTCTGGAGATGCGTGGCTCTTATTATGTTTTTTTTAGACTTGACAAGACAAAACACAACCGTACAATATTATACGTTTACTACAAAAGAAAACTCCAAATACGTCATGTCACTAGACATTTACTAAACCGTAATCTCAATCGTCTTATGACGAAACTATTCATGTTCCGGACTATACCATACAAATCACTTCTTCAATCAGAAATAAACGTTGCTAAATTTTCCAATATCATTTCGCGGTCAAGGATGACGAAAGTTTCTTTACAATGAATAACAAAATTGTACTACTTTTTTCTGGCTTCATAAAATTACCATCGAATAATTACGAACGAAACGCACCAACTCGCTCACACACGGTTTTGATGGAAAGTTCCTTTTTCATCAAGACTAGTCGTAGGATGCGTACTAATAATCTCCTTTCCTGTCGTTGACACGAAGTACGAATTCCGTCTCAAGTGCAGTAATCGAATCTAAGTATAATACGTACGCCCTTACCGCGAGTTCAAAATATTATTCTCCGTCAGCTGTCGCGAATTTACGAAAAAAAGAATCGAGCAATAGGAAGAGGCTGCTTATTAAACTTTTACCGCCCTTCCCATCTGCCAACACCGTGATCGCTATAAAAGTTTTTGGCGAATATATAGAGAAAAAAACAAAATTGACGGAAAATTTGAAAAACCGAATGTTGTACGTAAGCACGTATTAATCTACTATGACTTCCATATAATATAATGTCAGAAACTCACGTCTAAGACAACTACTCCCAACAGGAGGGAGAGGAAGCTATACGTGTACATGCGTGTAAACGAAGGAACATCATATTCAACCTGGAAAGAATTATGTATTTTGACATCCAACGTCCACACAGTGACTTATGCCCAGTCTGTCAACAATCAATAATGTCTCGAGGACGTTCAGTCGTGCTTCCAGAGGTGAAAGCGTACAAGCATCATCATCTTCTTCAATAAAATTTTGACGATAAATGCTTCTCCTGTTGTAAGAAGACAGCCCAATATCACAAAAACATCATGACAGAAATGGCCAGGAGATACCTCCCGACTGAAACGCTGTGCTCCGAGTTCGATTACGTCCTAAGGATTTTGCTGCCCTTTGACGCCCAGCAAGTTGATCCCGTACTATACTTCCAAGCAGGATCAAAAGTGGTGATGCAATACTGCGTATGAAGAGTGATTACCGGACGCCATAAGATGCCGTTTGTCCTTCATGCCAGTGCAGTAGGGCGCACGAAATTCGTTCATTTGCCCCTGTTATTCATTTTGGATTTTTCGAGCAAGATTTTCGCCATTCTTGCGTCACTGTCTAAGCATTCTCGACAAAACGATGTAATTTGAAAAAAAAAAACAATAATAATAAAAAATATATGGGCCTTTCTACCACTTCAAATGGTTTATTTTTTAGTACCAGATTTACGTGGACTATGGTCAGCTGAATCTCGGGCTGCTTGGGATATAGCCAGCATCCGTACTATGTTGGACATAAACGCGGATCTATTGCACTATAGAATATCGCCTAATTACTTCCCAGCTGGCAGACAATATGCCCAGGCTCTTTCAAATACTATATGTTTTGAGAATGATTCTCCAATTTTTCACCATCTTCATTATATGAGAAAACTGAAAATACCAATATCCATAAATATGTGGGTTGGAATGGACTCTAGACAACGACAGGAAATGATGGACATACATTATTATATGCTCGCATATCCAGATGAGTTTCACATCATCGAAAATGTCGGGTCTAGATCATACGCATGGAGAGATTTTTCATCGGAAGATTACATTCGATACGCAAATGCGGCTAAGGTATGGGTGAATGATTTAGCTCACCCAACAGATGAACACATTTGATCTTCCCGATCAACTTTTGACGTTCCCCAAATGAGAAGACTGACTTAACAGAGTCAGTTTCTTGTACAATATGTGGCGACTTGGCACTGAGAGAACTTTCATTATGTCATTTCCCATGAGTGCCCATAGAAAACTGGGAGGGTAAATGGGAAATGCCCTTTCTCAATAAAGATCCTCAAGTCGTCTTTAACACTCGTCATTCATAGAATCTAATTCAAGTCCTACATGAATAGATTACTGTACTTTGATCTTTTTTAAGAGTAAAAACACTCCTACATCCTTCAACGTATTTCTGAAAGAATCCGAAGAGATCCGATGGTTTATATAATCGTTGTAGTCCTAATGCTTCGAGTCTCTCTCACACATGCTCAAGAACTGGTAAAAACTTTTCTCTTTTCAATCAAACATTCAAAGAAAAATACTCGAGATTATTTCAATTTTTTATCTGTGAACAAGCTCCTAGTTCATTCGAATGAATATAGAAAAAAAAAGTACAATACAAAGCTCTCTCATTGCTCATACGTCATTGTCGACTACACGCAATTCTTACGCAACAGTGCCATGATGGGACTAACAAAGGAAAAGCTCATCACAACCTACACCCAAATACGCATTTTCTACGTTCATTTTCTCATCAATCATAAATTATGCTCTTCTATGGCATAGGCAGATAGTAGATAATGCATCTTCATAAAGCTGTACGCGTAAATAATGTACTGATAGGTACTCAGGTGGGAAGGTGAGTCTACACAAATCTAGATGAATACTCGTAAATAGGAATAGTTTGAAATTACACTCGGCAAAGAATATATTCGTAAATGCCATTATGGTCGATGACGCGTTCGAGAAACGTGTACAACAGATTCGCAATTTTAATCTATCCAAATGTATCGTGCGTACCTACATTTTAGTTATAAATCATTACACATGATAGCAATGTCATACTGCGGAATGAACGAAGATTGTTTATTCGTAGCTCTGTTCGAGTTCGATACGAGGAAACAAAATATCATCGGAAATAGTCGAAAAAGGCTCTAAGATTTCGAGTCGAGAAATTTCATCTTTTTTCTCATGAACCACATGAACTTATAACGGCATTTCTATAGAATCATAAAAAAAGAGAATTCAGACGGGCTTATGAAGTTATTTTCGGCATCGGCCAGTGATACAGACCGCAAACAATCTCGAGCTCCAACTTTTGCGGTTTTTCAAACAGCCAACTTTCGCACCATTAGATTAATAAGACTCTGCTAACCTAAACTGGTCAGATTAGGCTAATAAAGTTTTTCAATCTTTCGAGCCTTTTCACATTTTCATTGTCGTTCAATGAAGTTGGAATCGAAGAGACATATCTCGGAATTTTATCCTCATGAAGAGGAAATCTCCTAAGATTTGATAACGTAATTAAATAATATAGCGGTGGAAACAAATACTGGGCAAGTTCTATGCCACATAAACTAGATTTCACACGCTCCATAGCCGCTTAGAAAATGATAATGATAGTCTACGAAAGAAAATACGATAAAAGTCTTCTACCGATTCTAAAGAATCGGCGAGAAGTAATAGAAAGCGAATGAAAAGGAAACCATTACGTTCGCTTTGGGTTTCGATTTCGAAAAAATGAAAATTGATAAAATTGAAACGCAGGTAGGCCTATCACAGCGTGTCCCGGTATGCGAGTAAGTAGGGGCTGGATGGTCCAATTAGATCACGCAGCATCCGGTTTTTGAGAAACCCAACTCATAGTACAGTGTTCACAGCAGATGTTTCCTCTTATACTTTCAATCAGGGGGGATAGTAAGGTGTTTGATATACGCACGATTTGAGGGGAACTCAAGAGTTTGCCCCCTGAGCTACTCTCTAGCCATACACCAGATTATAACCACATCAGGTTACACTAGCTTTCGTACTAGGATCCATCTACCAAATTATAACCGCATCAGATTATACTCTTTCGAAACGAATAACGCACTCCGAATTGATAGAAAAGTATAATCACTTGGCAGCAGAGAATGCTCGTTAGAGTATTCAATGTTTAGATTTGACTGCAAGCGTGGCTTCTTGGGAATCTGCTAACTCTTTGTTGACTGAGGATGAGGTACGCATGCGTAATTTCTCAATTTTCAATGATACCAAGTTAAACTCTCTTCGTGGTCAACATGAGGGTTTTAAGTCTCTGTTTGCTCCTTCCTTAAATTCGGTGCTTGTTTCAAGCAGCCCGTTGTAGTACCTTAGTTAGCGCTCGCCTACCATCAAGTACATAGTTTGCAAGTGCCTGAGGAATGGAATTCGCGAATTAATTACGTTTATTGTAAATAACAACCTGTTCAACGCCATGTAAATCCCTTTTCAGCCGAGGCAATGGCTATGTTTTGTATGTTTTATATAATATATAAGGCGATAACTGTCTTGTGAATTTCAAATAAATAAAAAAAAAAAAAAAAACATAGATACTATCTCCATAATATAGCCGTTGAATAGCGCCAATTGAATTGATTATAAAATTTTATTGAATCTGACCATCCGTGAACCGCGTCAAAAAGATGACGACGATATGGACCGTGCTTTTTCCATCCCCGTTTAGTATTATTACGTCATTGCATTCACCTCGTTCCTCAGTTCTTCAACGACGTTCCTATTTTTTGTTCCTTGTACGCTAGTATTACTCGTGAGTGCGTCTTATACTGGCTTCTGTCAGTAGTTCCAAGAAGCAATCACCATAACAGCAAATGCTTGCAACTTGGTTGCCGTATGGATCGTCGGGATGAGCCGTCACTCTTGCTGAGATATCCAGTAAGAACACGTTTTTCAATACAACTTACGGATCATCTTCGATCCAGGTCTCCTGAGTAAATTGTGATTGCACCAGCCACGAGTGCCAGAATTTACTTAGATCTGAGGACTTGCCGACGTTTTCTCAAGACCGCGACCCCGCCAGAAGTTGGGTTGACATAATATCTCTCTGATCTATAGTTATCATACTTTTCTAAACATTAGGCAAATAAAGAAGCAAAAATACTTCAAAAGACGACCAACATTCACGAGACTTCCCCTCACGCCAAAAATAGCGAATCAAACAGAATGAAATGGTCGCAAATCTTTACACACACATAACAGTATGCACCCTTGTCCCTAGGGAAATGGACGATTCAATTAAACGACTTTCAAGCACTGATAACAGTAGCACATATACACAATAAGAGACCCGAATTCATACCTAAATTCACACTGAAAAATAATACAAATGCATTACACTACATTTCCACAGTCATCAAAGTTTTCAAAACAATTGTAAAATTTCAATCTACTCTTGAAGTGGTTTGCTGTAGACCCAAAAATAAACAATACTGATAAAATCGAATTATTCATGCTCAGTACATCTTGAGGTTCTATGATCAGGTATTTCAGCAGAACAATGGTAATCAAAAGCAATATGACTTACGGGCCAAATTATAATATGAAGGATAAGGACCGTCAGTCGAAAACGTTCCTCAGTTTCACTTTCTTTAAATTTGTGACTCTCGTAACTTCCGTTTTTTTGTGTTTCTTTGATTCTTTATTCTATTTCTAAAATTACATTCATAATGAACATGAGAAAAGAAAAATCTTCTGGCGGAGCCAAGTAGGAAAAACTTTCATAGTTCTGGTGCTTATGCAGGAATGTTGCGGCAAGCAGTTTGCGTTTAAAGCATCACTCATTTGACATCAGAAAATGGACATCCCGTACCCATTAAATTGTCAAAAAATTATATCAGAGTGGAGGTAGACACGTTTGTAAGTTGAAATATGGTTTAAAACATGTATCTTCTTCTGATTGTAATTAGGTATGATCCTCCTATCATTGCATTTTTTCTAGGAGTGTAATGAGTGTTAATTAAAAAAACATGTTTTCTCTCCCAAAAATGTTTTTTTCCACTTTCATTTTAACCGTTACAAACTGTTATGAGAAACCGAATTATTTCTCATTTATGGTCATGACCATTTGACCGTTTTGAAAAATACTCCCATGTGACCGATAACAATACACAACAAAAAAAAAAATACCTTTTGCGTCGCGGTCGCGCTCCTTCAAGTTGAAAGTAAAGTAACGCGATTATTATCATGGTGCATTGCCTGTTTGCGACCGTCGGTATCGGTATTGGCAGTATTCCTTGATAATCAGAACATGGAGAAGAACGCATTTCTGCCGTCAAATAAAACCGCGCCTTCATCAAAGGAATTAGAAGAGGCAAAGAAGAAAGATCCGACGTGGAAGAAATCTAAGTGAAATGTTCACCTATTACTACTATAGATGGGAATTTTCTGGAAAATTAAAGAGTCCTGATTCATTTTATAAAATTTAAGATGAGCAGGATAATAAGGAGAAAGAAAAAAAGAATAAAAGCATGTCGAAGTCAACTCGAAGCTGAAAATCTTCATCGGAAATTTGGGCAACTGTTCAAACAAGCTATGGCGGGGCGATACGCGTTCTATCCATTTCCCGGGTACGAGGAGTTAAGCAAGTTTCTGCCGTCAAATAAAACCGCGCCTTCATCAAACGAATTAGAAGAGGCAAAGAAGAAAGATCCGACGTGGAAGAAATGTAAGTGAAATGTTCATCTATTACTACTATAGATGGGAATTTTCTGGAAAATCAAGAGTCCTGATTCATTTATAAAATTTAAGATGAGCAGGATAATAAGGAGAAAGAAAAAGGAATTAAAGCATGTCGAAGTCAACTTGAAGCTGAAAATCTTCATCCAAAATTTGGGCAACTGTTCAAACAAGCTATGGCGGGGCGATACGCGTTCTATCCATTTGCCGGGTACGAGGAGTTTAGCAAGTTTCTGCACAGGTTTCGCGAGCAAACCGGGCAAGACAAAAACGTTGAAGAAGAAAAAGAGATGCCTTTTTACAGGATCGTTCATCCTGCGGTTAATGAAACAAATCCAGCAGCTCAAAAAGAGAAGAGCAGAGAAGAAATTTAAGAGTTTATCGAGTTTTACCGCGAAGGACTAAAATATCGAATTCGCGAATTTCTTGTACTCCACGGGCTAATAACTTTTTGGGGGAAAACGAGCGAAGCTAATAGCTTTTAGGCTCACTCGCTTTACTCTTTCTTCGCCCCCCCCCTACTTGGTCTAGTATAAGTCCAATTTAAGACTAGTAAAATCCTAGTAGGGTCTTCCGCATTTATTATGATTCTAGTTGCAAGTGTGATATTTCTGGAAAGAAGCTCAGGGCACATGTATATTGTTCCATGTATGTTATTTAACCCAAATCTGCAATATTCAAATAGTGGAAATTAGTGGAATAAAAATCTCCTAAATTTCAAATTAGGGGTCAGGAGCATAGGATGCCTAAAGCCTGCTAGTATAAACTGACTAGATCTGTTTATACAGTATACTGTATTTTTAATGATTAGCCAACGACTGGACACCTTATTACAAGTCTAGTTCAAGACTGGTAAAATCCTAGTATTAAAACTCTTATAAAACCATCATAAAGCTAGTATAAGACTAGTTTATAAACTGGGCAAGGTGAACTTGCGTTTTGATTCACACACGGAGTACCCGGGGTGAAGGGGCACTCAGAAAATATCACTTTAGGGGTCAGGGCAGAGTAAAGACATGAAACATGTCAAAAGGAAAGCGCAAGACGTAAAAAAATTATTCAATCATATTATTATTATAGAGTATCACCCCAGAATAAGGCTGAAAGATACATCGTCACCGAATTAATTTCAATTCATAACGACGATGACCACCAATCCAAAATTGCTGGTAATCACCAAGCAATTAGAATTCGACAAAGGCCCTCCAGATCATCTAGATCTACAATCACGTGTATACAATGCTGCCACAATTTCCCTTGGAAATAAAATTGAGGAAGGAGAATAAAGCATTAGTAGATGCCCCAGAGGATCAAAAACGTAGTTCACTTCATGTGCTCAGTACAAACGCCAGAAAAAGTGGATCCAAGAGTTTCCACCAAAATATCTTGGGAGTTTATCTCACTTCTAATATTTTTTCCTTTGCTCTTGGTCCGACCCTAATGATGTCACGTAAGCGACGAAACGTCGGTCTTCTCTACGCATTTTTATTCAAATAAGGTGATATCGAATACCAATTTCCCTCCGATTTATCAATCATTCAGCCAATTCCGGTAATTTTTGGTTGGGATGCTTCGCAGACCAACCAATAAAAGGAATCCGATGTATCTATCTTGCGCACGCAAACTTTGGAATGATTTTTGATCCGAGTTGATGGAAAACTCCAATAATACGTACAGACGACTTCTTTGTTCAAGTTTATAAGTTGTATTACACAAAATACGCGGTCGTAGTTTCAAATCCTTCTAGCACTTGGACGCATTCAATTGTCAATAATTATATTTTCAAGCAGAGTTTCTAACACCGCGAAACTTCGGCGATTCCGGTAAAACGCGACCGAAGCAGATTAACAATACACTGGAAAGCGACGCGAAAGTGTTTCATCTACACGAAATTAGACGACTCGGAGCTCGTCCTTCTCAGAACCAACAATTAGTTGTAACTCTACACTACACCAGAACAACGTAGTTCGAGAACATCCTTTATAGTCCAGACTCTTATATTCGTCCGAGAATATGTGAGGTGACGATAGAGCAGAGAAGAACTCGTTTTGCGTGCCATAAGAAAGTTTTACACAAATAATTTTTACAAACTTTCTTACAAGCCGTTTGTAGAATCTCTTCTCAGCATGATGCGAGGTATAATAAATTGTAAAATCGCGTACTCACCAATCATCGTCTGAGTGAGTACGCAACTGAACTTCGGGTTAATGCAGAATAGATGATACATGAACACAGGAATACAAACGATTCGAAAACCTTCTTTCCCTTTCCATTTATCCACGTTTCTGTTCGATTATATTTTTTCAAGTTCGAGTTTTCAGAAACTTTGCGATGATCATAAACATCTCAATGGTTCGACCATGCGGGTATGTTCATAATATGATCCATCCGACTTCGCATAGGGCTTGCGATCCGTAAATTCGTTTACATACGGAATCCAATGGGGGGGGGGGGAGGAGGAGGAGGAGGAGGAAATTATGAGTCATAATCACACAAAAGTTCTCTTGTAAGCCTGTGGTTAGTACACTTATAAAGTCTGTGATACGTCCGAAGTTTCTTTGTGTTGTCAAAAAATTCTTGGGCCATAATTTAGTGAGCCGGATTAATTCTATTAAATCGAGTTAGGTTCTGACCTGTCTTTGGCAAAAACCGATTGGTCGCCAGCGCGAACCAGAAAGTTTCTAGCACCGACAAAGGTAGATTGAAGAAGGAACGTACCTCCCTCGAACATTTCTGCTAGTCTTTGACGGAGACGCTCCTCATACAGTTTTAAACGGATAAGAAATAGTCGCCAATTACTTCTATCAATATAAGTGACAACATCAGAAAAATACGTTACATTTGAGGAAGTATCCATTAAAGAAGGGCATCCACCCCATGAGACGCCCTTCTCACAAATATTTCATTTATTATCATCATCGGCGGAAAAATACATCCTCCTTACCCTAGATGGCCTACCTGGAATTGTCATCATCTGGCCGAGCATCACTCTAATTGGAACTCCCTGGCACAGCGATCTTAATCACGAAAAAAGTGACGAAGTTCTTCTTTTCTGAACGAGCATAACAGAATACACAGTGCTTTTAATAAAGAAAAAGAAATAAAACCTCCCTCCGTCTACACACCTTTTGTGTACTCCGTTCGCAATTTAATTTTGCATTATTAATTATTCGGAACATTGAAAAGTTTGCTTTCTTTAATTACTCGAGTCGTAGGACGCCGTGTTTATGTTGACGCGGAAACAACACAATGTAAATCTTCATTTGAAGAGTGAAAGCAGGACTGTTGGAAGAGTCGAGGCGCGTTTAATTAACGGTTTTTCAGAACTCTTACACTATATTTTACTATCGTCGCAGTCGGCGCGAAAGATAATTCCGGAAAACTCCGTGATTTTTTCAGTTGTCGACCACCAGCGGGTGGTTCTACCGCATCGCGATGACTTATTTGAAAACGAGAAAAAGCTCCAAGTTTCGACGAAGGCATCTTTTCGAAATCTCAAATTTCAGAAAATGAATTTTCATTTCTCATTTTACAAGTAAAATGAATGTTAAAACTACCGTTCTAGAGGGTTACATCTTTGCACTTACGAGGGTACATGCATCGGCTGTTCTCTCTTTGTCATTCCTCTTAGAGACAAGATGTCGACATTAAATATACACACTGTCACATTTTAACCGTCGTCAAGTGAGACGTTAAAAAAGACACATGCCAACTACTAAATACAACGATGAAAATTGGCTTTACGAGAAGACCGTAATTTGCATTTTGTACCGAAGTAAACGAAAGGAGGGAAGGTGCAGTAGTTCACCTAGCTCTTTTCTTGTGCTTACATCACTTTTATTACGACCAGTTAAGCGTTAGTTTATCATACGAGTGTATGCATTCTCGCGCACATACGGTCGAGGCCGGCATATCAAGTAAACTTAATCTACTTAAATACTGAAATATTATTCGGGAGCGTACAATTTACCGCGTTTTACGCCTACAGGTAGCGTAATTTTCCACCTTTACGGATATACAAAACGTTGTCTGTTCTCGTCGTACATATTCGAAAGGCTCAAAGCTTTGAGAGAAAATAAAGTTCACCCACTTCTCGTGAATGACTAGACCACAAATTCAAAGCAAGTAATTCAAAGGTACGATCCTTCGTTCGATTCGATAACATTTTCTGGACAGTAGAGGAAAGATAGTATAGTTTATAAGTTCCTCGTTCGATTCACAACCATGTGAAGTGATCAATACTAGGAGTAAGATGACAACAATAAGCGTCGAAACGTAAATAAAAACTTTTTTTAAAAAAAGTTCGACAATTTTTGTGCGAGCAGAGCCTCTACCAATCAAACCGTAATTGTTTTCTTTGCACGGATAAACTAATATCTTAATTCTTAGAACTCTTTCGGAGTGCTCCCTGGAATCAAACGTTTGGATCTAGAATTGTTTTATTCAATTTTTTTTTCACGGATGATCAGAAATTCAAAATTGCAAACCCTTTGACATGGCGTTTCCGTGGTTGAAGATACGTGCCTGATGTGCGAAAATATGGAGATGCTGTTTTGGTCGCAGACTTGAAATTTCGAGGTATACGGGGTGAACCTCTTGCGTAGTACACGAATATAAAGAATTGACATCATGATAATCCGAGAAGATACAAAGATACCTAAAAAGCTCATTTGACAAACAAGTTATAAGGGAATTTTCCAATTCATCAGTATGAGATTTAACTCCACCAATAGAGAAAGAAGTACCGATACGGAAGAAGAAGTTAACTCACTATAGTGTTGATTACGTATTAATTGATTCAAGTTCTTGCCAAAAAACTTCCAATTAGCCTTTCCAAGAATATGGAGGCTCATTGAGCACAATTTCTGACAGTCATAAGTCGTTCATTTTCAATTCGAATATATGCAGTCTCATTGGTTTCAGTGCACTACTCGTAGACTTTATGAATCATTTAGATGAGTGAGTGAAACATCTTCGGGGTAAAATGAATGCTCTTTCAAATTCTCAAAAGTATAAGTACTAAAGCTTAGAAGTATCAAGTACTTCAACAGGTGTGTTCAATAGATGTACAACAAAAGTCGTGACCAATAAAAGGAAGTAAATTCTTTTTCTTGGAGGTCATGTATGAAATAGAACCAAAGGCACCATTGTACAGCAAAAGTCATGAAAAAAACTTCCAGACATTGACCAAAAACAATGTACATTCTTTTTAATTGTACATCCCAGGTTAGGTAAATACCTCATTAGTATCATTTGCGCGAATGTGACATTTCAACACCTTCTGTTTGATAATGCGCAGCTTTCTCAGAAACAAGTCTGTGTTTGGCTGCTTCACTTTTACTCACACGTCTAGTGAAGTGATGAAGTGATGGGTTCTCGCATGGCTTATCCGAGCCAAGATTCCAACCCGCGTCACTTTCGATCAGCATTGGATTTAAGGAGTAATGATACTTTGGATTTGCATGGTGCATGTCACTTTTTCTTAGAACATGTGACATGTAAATATTCTTCAACTTACCGTGGAAATAGATAACGCGCAATGTACTTGCAGTTCTTCTTCATCATCGTCCTCATCGTCTCCTCAGTCGGACTCGACGGGATCATCAAATCTACCACGATTCCGAAATGGCTAGCCTGAATGTCTCCAGCTTTGTGACGTGCCTACTCAGGTGAAGAGCCCGTAGGCCAGAAACGGTAAACGACGACTGACTCTCAGAAAAGCCAAGAAAGCTCTTTCAGTAGTTATACGCTCCTCTCGTTCATCAACTCAATTTTCGCGTGACTTCCTCTTCCTGCACCTTGTTCAATATTGTAACCAAACTTTTTTCAATTTTAGAAATATGGTCGTGGCATACCTCGATGAGATGCTACAACCTGACAAAATAAAAATGAAGACTGCCTTAAAAACTAATCAACTTTCCTTTTAAATTTTCTGTTTCAGAGAGATGGCTGATAGAATTTGTCATCCGATTCAGCGAGATCGTTCATGTATTCCCCACATGATTCGAAGATAACTACGTTCTATATTTCTGGAGGGTACAGTATTCGAATGTAATCTGTTGGCCATCGCCATCAAGGGGCAAGCGGACTGTTAAACGTGAGTTTTTCGTATTATTCTATAACAATTTCTTCCTCTAAAATCAATGGTAAAATCGATATGCAAGATATTATTATGCACGGGTATGACGAGGAGTAACGATTTCAATTGTCTGGAAAAATAAATAAAACAAAATTAACGAATTGCAAAAGTCTAGAGGAACTGACCGTAACTCGAGTACACATTAGAGTTGATAACTTCAAGTGAGGGATGAGATTCGGGGAGCCCAATCCTTACAAAAATTGAACTTGTAAATGAAAGCACCGACCCATTCTCACTTTCAGAGGGTGGCGTTCTATAACACGTAAAAAGTAAGAATGACAAAACGTATATTTGCTTTCTAAACAACTTCAGCAAATCCCCGTGCTGGACTGCCACCCCCACAGATTTGAATGATCACAGTATTGCAACAAAAGTTTACACTACGTCGCGCGAGGAATCCACAGACACTCGTACATCATCAAATACCCATTGACAAGCAAAGAAATTCATAAATTCTAGCGTTCATCTTCATATCAAAGGTATACACTACGTCCATAAAGTCTTCCCTCGTATCCAACGAACTCTTTTGTACTCAAGCTTCTCCGTCAACCGTAACAACGTAGTCTAGAGCGGAAATTTTCAGAACTGAAACCGTAAACGCTACAAACAAATGAGCGATAATGCAAATTCAGAAAGTACTACAGTCGTGTCGTAAATATTATGTGAAGTACGCAATAAACTTTCATTGTTTGGGTTAATTAAAATGTTCGCACGTAAACCGTCATCGTGCTTAGAAAATAATTTGACCAAGCTTGATGATGTCGCACGCCTCTTCTACGATATCTATCAAGTAAATACGCGTAAAAACAAAGAAGACAGACTGGAGTATACTACACGCTAGCTATCTCAAGTCGCGGCCTTTTTCAATTGTTATGATGCTCCTTTCACACCTTCGACCGTATGCTACGGTAGTAATTAAAGAAGAACCCCTTGAACGCAAAAATGGGTATAATAATATGTCTCGGAGAAAAATTTTCTCCAATACCTCAAATAATTTCCGGGTGTTCGCAGTTTCGCGTATTGGAGGTTACTGCTTCACTTACTCCGCCAAATTCAATACTGGTACTCTCAAGGAAAGGAGAAAAGAATCCAGATCACGATGCAAACTGATCAGTATTTCCTTGGATACCTCAGGAGCTTCTGAAAGCCTCCTTGACTTCGCTACTTCCTGCCATAATTTTGATTCTTGAGGATAAATACTCATCACCGTGAAAATAATGTACTCATAATGAAAAATTCGTACAAGCCATTCTCCACGATGAATAATTCAGAATATGTTTCAAACTGTGACCGGAATAACTAATTTCCTGAAATACGTTACGACGATCATTCCATGGTCATGAGTGGATCCACCTTTCTCGTATCCCTACGACGAGACAGAACTAGAACATTTTTTCCAATTTTTGGAGTAGAATGTCCACACCCATTAGAGCCGAGTTATTCAAGATATGATAAACTACTACGACTATAGCCGATTCCGGAATGATGAAAAGCTACCAAGTTTTCGTAACAGAAACGAACCTGGATAAACAATCCTACAAGTATTTCAATATAATAGGTAATTTACAAGTGTACCGGTACATCAAGGAGACGATATGTGACTAAGAATCAACATTTTGACGACAGATAATCAATCTTCAACCACTTCCTTTTGTTAACACGACTATTTACAACCAATTCTGTCGACAGTCCTGAAGGGTCACGATCTTCTTCCAAATCCTCGACGCGGTGATTCCTGGATAACAATAAATTACGCATACAAAAGTCCACCGGAAGCACTATCCTACTGTACTAGTCTAAATTACTTCAGCGTCACCGCAATCGTCAGACAATGGTACGGTTGGTATAGTATCAATATTCTCCCTCGGAAACGATAACAAATCCATCAAACGAAGAGCGTATTGTAGTCAATTCGTTATCAAGCACTCTATTGACTAGAAATAACATATCCTGCACCCATTCGTGGATTCAGCAAGGCCACTTACACACATCAAATGACTATTTTATGCGACGTTACGGAAGAGAGCGAAAATACTACACTCCGTAGCGTACAATTTTTCGCATTCAACGACATTTCACTAGCGCGCCCATTCGCGTAGGTGAATCCTCAGCTTAGCAGTAACTTTCCCACGTTACAATTTAAACTTCGCTAGACTAGCGTACGCCGCATTTGCCGGTTTCTTATGATAAGCACGTACCACTATTACGGCTTTCGTGAAGGGGAATCGGTTCCTGTGCTTTTTCCAGCGTGACTGGCGGACTTCAAATCTACTCCAGTTTCATACGAATGCTACCCATCGAAGAAGAAGAAAAGCGCGTCTGTCGTCATTGCCTCGGTAGCGTACTCGCATCGATGAACTTTTTGATCCTAGATAAAATGGCGATGTTGCGTAGGTACATATACGAGTAAGTTCGAAAAAGGTAGAAATGCTTTTCTAATTTTCAAATGGCTATCTTTTTGTAGCCGCGAGGCAATATTCGCCCTTATACTTTCAAATTGCTAGCCAGCGTATCTATATTATTTGTGCTTCTACCCATAACAGGACGTACGTAAGTTACACGAGGGCTATTTGGGTTATCATTAAGTATACCAATCTTAAACGACGAGGAAGAGGCGTGTCGAGGTATACAATAAGTATAAGTCTACCGACTATGTTGGCCAGAAGGAAATTTTTCCTAGTAAATTTCGAATTTGTTTTGCAAACCGAAATTAGGTTCTCAACCTTCAATAACACATATGCGCTAAAATGTGGATATTTCGTACCATTTCGTTTGAAAGTAACGGTAATTGAATGTGGATACGGTACGAAAACGAAGCGACGTTTCGACTATAACATAGGTACGTAAAAGGTTATATTATTTCGTGAAAGAACATAGGTACATAAGAGAGGCTTTTGAATTAGCCACCATGATCAACGGAATGTAAATAATTACGATAGTAGACGAATGAAAAGTGTCTAGGTACCGTTTGTAAGCTTGCCGTCGAGAGAAATTACGCGAGGCACAATTAAACCGAAGACAGGTAATCATAAAATCGACGACGATGTTGACAAAATATAAAAAAATGAAATATGTAGATAGGCAGACAGACCGAAAATCTCCAAACACTGCCCCTCGTTTTGATAGGTCAAAAATACAAGTTAGTGTATTCAAACGAGCCTCACACACACACACACACACACACGGTCTTCTCCTTGCTCGCAATGAGTATTGCAGAGATTAAATTATTCAACAGAAAAATAGAGTCAAGAAGAGTAACGATTAACGTAGGCAAAAGGATACAAGAGCAGCAATTCAATGTCCTCTATTTGTTCCCTTCTTTTCCTACACCAAAAGACAAAGTTTTCACTTTCTCTATGTATAAATGCTACACCGCACCTAAATTCTAATGCATATGTTACTCCTGTCCTCAAAGCTTCAATTTAAGGACTGATACATATGAGGCAAGTCGTGCAACGTCGGATAGCATTGAGATCAACTTATCACAAGCTCTTTGGAGTTGTTACAGATATTTCCCAAGTTTTATACCCATACCAACAAAAAACAGTGGATAAAAAGTCAATTGATTACTTTCAAAAGAAACGTTAGCAGCGTTCGCGCTTTACTCGGAAACAATGTATGTTTTTAACCGGAATAAAATTCGGAACCTCAAAAAAAGGAGAAATACTTGGTCAAAAAGTAAAATTGATAACATGAAATCAGACAGCGACCAAGTCCACAGTACTCAAAAAAACAAGACTGAGTCGCTCAGCGCCTCAGCATCCGGGTCTCTTGCGTTCTTATTTCACTTTATTCTCTGACTATAAGTTACTCTCCAATTATTGGAACCTAAAAAGATTGTGGCTCGAAAGTTCCAAAGTTTCTTTATTACGGATGATATTTGGAGTTCGAGAGATCCAGAAATCCTAAGACCCGGAGAGGTCGGGTAGGTAAAATTAGTGCAAACAATTTTGGGACACCCTTTGTATTTCACTCATTCACAGAATACACATATTATCGAAGCAAATCAGCGACACAAAATTGTTTCTTATATACTTTCAGTTTTCCGCAATTTCATTATTCCTACTACGCTCAAGAATATAGGTATGGTAATCAATTAACGTCAAATTTGAATATGGGAAAGATTCGTCTAAGTTAATACCCTTCTGGTTTAATATTCTCGAGAATTTTCAGACTACCGGTGGTTCGTTACACTTTCATCACGTTGATTGCCCCAGAATCTTCGTGCTTCATAAGGCCATCACGCGTCCATTTCGCCGCCTCGTATAGGCCTACCGACCGATAACATTTAATTCTATTGAGTAACCGTATCGCATTGCGATAAGTTAAGGCGTGATATTGGTAACCCATAGAATATTTCCCCTCTCTTCTTCTTTTGCAAACCACTCTTTTTTTTTCTTTCGCCGAAAAGAAAAAAAACTTCCACATTTCCTTCGGATAAATCAGCGCACTTTTCGTTCACCTTTCCTTCCACGGAGACGACTTCAAAATCCAACTACGTGACTATTCAGTTCGCAAATATATGGTTGATTGGGCTGCCACAGGCTACGCCACCACATTTTTAACTCGCCAAATAAATGCTGGACGCGTCCTTCTAGTAATTCTAACGGCGTACATACGAAAAAAAAAAAAACATCTATAGTAAATTTCACACAGTTCCGACGCAGAAAACCGAGGCAGACGCGGATCGTCTCACGCGCGTATATCTTTCGCCGGGTATTTTTCTATTATTTATTTGAAATTTTTGCTTGAAGCTCGACGCACACAGTTCTACATTGGGCTACGTAATTACCTATGAAATCTAGAACTTGCTGCGAAAAGAAAATAACGAGAAAATACGTAAGTGAGACGACGTGTGAACATTTAATCAAATTCTGCGCGCCTCGTTAAGATGTGATGGTGGTCCAAGATAGACGGCCAGAATGTAGGAGCGGCACATACACGAGCTGCAAATTTCCCATGGTGCAGAAATATAAAATCGTGACCTGAAATTCCGTCTCCCACAGGAGGTCTCAAGTTTACCGCTATTTTGGGGTAGAAAAAAACCTCAAAACAGGGAGAGCGAAAGTAGTGAAATGAAAAATGTAACTAACTTGCTTTAACTAGGTTGTTTTTCCTTCTACACGAAGTGAAACAAATGGGAACTTCGTTTAGTATTAATTGTAATCGAGTATACTGCGCTTTACGGACTCGAGTTACCCGACAACGTTTGAAAATTGACTTTTGACCGACTGAGCTTGTAATTTTCATACGTTTCGTCTATTGGCTCCGCCCAATTTTCTCAAGCCGTCTGATGACGAGAATAGCCGGCGAATGATTGTCTCTTCTACCCTAAGATTGTTCACGCACCATCAGTAACCAAAATAAGACGTGATCTATAGACACGATGAACTATTGAAAGAAAAAACTACATCATTACTTTTCAAAGATTTCCATGAGACACATGAAAAATTTCGGATGGGGAGAGGAAGGGTTGAAGAGCTTTTAATACCAATTTTGTCTCTCGATTCAACAATTTCTTGTCAAATCAGCATAACTACAAGTAACAATGAAACTTGAAGCAGCTGCGTCCTTAAACAGTGAAGGTTCATACTCAATATTTTAGGACAAGACTTCATACAGGCTAGTCTACAACTCTTTGAATAAAATTGAGGCATATGATAACAGTCCTTACCTACGTCTGCGTCTGGTTGCAATAATTTTCATTCTACGCACCAGAATTCCATACGGGGATATTTACGTGTCGTACCAAAAAAATAAGGTAATTATGCGCTGGGCTACAATTATGCAGTCAAAATGACTATTGAAACAAATATTGGAAAAATAAACCAACCTAGATGAATACAAAGTTTGATGTCACCACCATTTTCTCACGTTGTTTGTTGATTGTATGATGAATAATTTCATGGTTTGAGAAATGAGCAAAGCTGTAGCAAGAATATTAAAAACGCAACTTGAGTAAGGCTTTTTATATTGGAATCGAAGAAGTCTTGAAAACTCTCCAAGTCAAATTCGTGGTAAAACATTTAATTCAAGGTAATATTGCCATCATAGGTACATGTTGTAAGCTATAATTATTTGGATGAGTTATTCAAACCCCGGACTACACAAACGCGTTCAAAATATAAGTCAGTTATTCCACTCTTATATAGAACATGAATACTTGATCCCAGTCAGTCTCTAACAATAAATTAAAAACGGTAACTGTCGGCATTCCCGATATACCTCACAACTTTAATCGTTCTCAAAAATGGTTCCTCCGAGTAATGCAGTATGCACTCAGTACAGACGTTTGTCGACGGCGGAATGTAATAATTATATCAAAATTTGACACGAGTTCAAGTTTGAAAATTATAAATATTTCGCTAGTATTAAAGGTAGTTCACACAATCACTAAAGATGATGACATTAGAAATTAAAAATATCTTGAATCATTATTAAGGAACATTGAATCATCATAATGACGTTTTTTTGGTGTATACAATCACGTTTATTGACAAAGCCAGACAAAGCACTCAATAATAATAATTCTTTTATTGATTGTACGTACAAACCGCCCTTCAAGGATATGTTTTCTCCATTTCTAGATAATACTTTTGAGAACTTCTGAAGTACATCTATGTAAACTTGACAATATGTACATTGAACAAAAAAATATTCCAAACTGACTTCGTCATACAAAACTCTCCATGAGTAAAATGCAGTTTTATATCTTATACGGTACAATAATTCTTTTTAAAAATAGGTTTAATTGTATTCTTGATTAACGTCTAGCTAAAATCTTGTTAGTGCTAAGCTACATATTAGAGAACATTTGACCAAGTAAATGTTTAGAGATTGTGGAAAAACAATGTCTAATTGATAGAGGCTTTGACATCAAAAAATTCCACGTGGAGTCTACTATTGCACAGCATTGATTACAAAGTTGAGTAAAATATAAATATATCGAAAGCATGTTGGAATGAAGAAAAAAAAAATACTCGATGAAGAAATATTTGACTGATTTTTTACCCATGACGGGTTTTTTGCAAGAAAAGAACCAGGTAACGCGCACTTCCAAAATTTTCTCCCTAATTACCCACTATAGTTTCCTTCAGGCTTCTTGAGAATAAGATGGCAATTCCAACACTTATCAAAATGCCGAATTTCATTGATAAAACGTTATTCATAAAAGCCATTCTGGAATGTGGTAGCAAACATGTACTAATTATAACTCCGCGTAGATTCGGAAAGAGCATTAATCTGGACATGCTACGATGCTTTTTTCACGATAAAACGTACGAGACGTTGTTCTCGAAGTTACGAGTCGGTAATACTAACCATGCGGCCCTTGTGCAAATTAACGTTTCGACAGATAAATGAACAATATTCATTCAATCATCTTTGATATAATTTGAGCTAATACGCGCGCGAATGTAGGCTTGTGACGAGAGCTTCAGGGCACACAAGCCAATACTGCATGCAAATTATTTTACGCGACGCAAATCCACTGATGTGAAACGATCTTTACGAGTGTAATGTGCTCAACTGTGAAAAGGCGCGAAGATAGACTCAACTATTGCAGTCGACAGTAACATACAGGTAGTCGAGATAGACTTTGCTGTATAATTGCGCGTATAGAATATTAATGACTCGAGGAGCTGGCCAGTGATAGAAACCTTGATTCCTGAGTGGCCAGATGTCTGGGAAGTTGAAACCTTCGTTATCATCGAACGAGGAGAAAGCCTTCGCCTAATTCGATGACAAAAGTACGATCGAACGACAAGAAAAGAACACACGGTAATGTTCATAGAAGTTCTGTGAACATGAATAAAATATTACGCAGCACAAAACGTCAACATACGAGACGATCTTGACGAACTTCACACCTTCCGATTTTTCATCAGCGACCAACGTCGCTTAAAAAAGAATCAGAAAATACCCCATTCGCGCTTGTATGGACTTGAAATTCTTGAATTTTCCACCAGGAAACTCGTCGTACATTAAAATTCCCCGTCTCATTTCACTTCTTCATCGGGCAAAATAATAATAATAATCGACACAGGTAAGTAAGGAAAAAAAACTTATTTTCCTTAGCGATGAAATAACGCCCGGGAAAAATTAAATTTGAATTACCATCTTTTTTTTTTCTTCAGCACTTTCGTATCTTTGGCCTGTTCAGTGGTCTCCTTATTTCAATTAATATGAAAATTTGCTTGAATTGAAAAGTAAGAAAAAAAAAAAAAAAAAGATAAAATAGAAAGAAGGAAAACTGTCTCGAGTTAATTTTACGCAAAAATCTCTCGAAACTGCTTCTTCAAATAAAAAAAACTACGCTAAAAAGATGAGTGAGAAACACTGAGGGAAGAAACGAAGCGGACTGTACGAAGCTGGAATGAATAAGGCGGCATTCTATAATTTTGCTTTAAATTTTGTTGGAAGAAGGGGAAAAACGAAAAAAGAATAGAAGGTAGGTATTTTCAGGACTCATTTCTGGTTAAGGAAAGAAAAATAAAAGGAATAAGTAATTTTTAATAAATATTTTTCGTAAAAAAAGCGATGCGTAACCAATTTGTTCAATTTCACACTTCATCTCGCAAAAAGACCATTTCCTTACCTTAGCTGATTTACGGTTACCTAATTCTCTTCTCGGAGTGATCAAGATTAATGAGTCCTTCAAGCGTTGATAACGAGGTTAATTACGTAATTTAATAGGTCATTTTGCGACTGCGTGTTCAAAACAAAGCACATGAGAATTTGAAAGAGTGCTCAGGACACTGTAGTTCAGCTGGGTGTTAATATAAGAGACGTATAGGAAACTTCCGAAAAGATAATCCAAATGATGACATGTTGGTATACAGCTACGACCTATCAATTTCTGTGTTTATTCCAATTTAAAAACAATCAGTAGGAATCTAGTTCCAACTTCGTTACCCTTACCTTAAAATAGACCTCCCTATCTATAACTGGAATTTTGGGCGACCGCAGAATTACTGAACGTAGGGATTATCAGTAGTCCGTAACTTGTTCGGCCGAAGTGTATTATTTCACCCACGAAAGGCTGAAACATACTTCGCGATAAGTGTCACGACAGCAGAAAAATGGCAACGATGAATGGAGCGCGCTCACTTGCCGAAATCAAATTGAGATTCCAATTAGACTTTTCAGTTCATAGTAGTTTGGTACAAAGATTGAAAAACCGAAGTTTGGAAATTCTTACACGTGTCTTCGGTGAATATTTCATTTGTAATGGAGGTGCACATTCATTTTAGAAGAGAGGAATTATTTATAAACACTGACTGAATCACCCTCATCAACATTATGAGACTCACTTCAACTTTCTCAAAATTGGTGAAGCAAAGAGAGAATAGGTAATGAAAATAGAATTACCATTCCTGTATTCATTATTTGTAATTACCATCAGTACTGATTTCAACCAAATGACCCCTTTCAAGAACCACCTCTCCAACATGCAAATGAGGTGAGGGGCTGCCTGTCAACGCAAATTGCACTCGGACACCAATTTTACATCTACTACCAACACAATGAGTTCAGTTCCATAACTCTCTATTCTTAGTAGATGAAGAACAGAAGATGGGTTCAAATAGAGATCACAGTGGCTGAGGTATTTATGAGTCACTTTGAGGAGAAAATCTTCAGCTGAAATAGTGATCTCATTTCCAAAATTGGTTACCAACATTGTATATTTATAGAATGCACGTCGCGGCAGAACTCGATATATCCTCGAACTTCATCAATTCTCGTCATCCTACAACACAATTTACCCTCCAGATTGAGGGCGAATCCATTAATTTTCAGGACCTAAACGTCAATATTCGTATATGAATTTGAAATCTATTAAAAAAAAAAAAAATCCACGTAACGATAATGACATACTCTATATGCGGCTCTCATCACCAACAGAAATGTAGGATGAAATAAATCTATACCTTCAAGTTTGGTACCTCATTGTAGTATCTGGCTGAAGAACGCCCACATACAATTATTATTGCATATTTTCTTTCTCTTCTTTTCAATAAATTGTCCATAAATTACTCGAGTTTTTCTTCTCTCCTTTATTTAATTGGCGCAGTGATTTCGATGTTAATATTCGCATCGAGACTACGGCGATATTTTGTCTTCGCTTTCGAAACTGTCTAATCTTGTCGCGAATAAACAATGAAAGTGGATTCGAATGCGAAGCAGAAAACTTCAATTATTGACGCGAGACCCCCGTATCGATGCAGCCGATTATGTAGTTAAGATGAAAACAAGAAAAGTATTCTAAGAATCTCGAAGTTCATTAGTCCTACTGATGCGCCTATCTTTGAACGAACGCAACATCTTAAACTTAGCGTTTGCTTTCTTCAACCGGCGTACTCGTATTTACCGAAAGTTGCAAATATTATTAATATTCGCCTGCTCTTCACCGACAGTACTGTCCTAGCGACAGTAGACAAGTTTCTGGTTCGATTATCGATAGAAAAAGATTTGCTGACTTGATAGCATGAAGATACCTATAAGTAAAATATTCTGCATTCCGGATTGGAAATATACAATGTATTTTCTACTCCTCTTTTCAATCGTCAACGAGATATAAAAACAAATTTATAAAACAAAAATCAATACACGTTTTCATTGCGTGACATTACACAAACCCATACTATTGTGATTGCGACAGTGCAGCTCCATATTTTTTTCACCAGATGAATTCAAAAATGATGAAAAATCAACCGACACATGTATACGAGGAGGTACTTTTCCCATATCGAAGTACTGGTGCTGACGTTTATATAATCAAAATCATGCAATCAATTCGAGTAAACAGTTGAAATGCAGTCCGAATTCGCGGATAACTTTACATCGTAGATGTAGGCCCACAAGTTTACAGAAAAAATATTACGTCTTCCCAAAATTCTAGACATAAAAATATTATGAAAAACAACGAATCTTCTTCAGCGAGCGACTCGAAAAAGTTTTTCCTGAAATGAAGGAATAGAATATTCTCGTTTTCCATCTACAGCGATTTAAAAATTAATACGCCCAAAAAACTTTCACGGATCGAGAAGAAAAAGTTCATCTTCTTCTTCCGTTACGCGAGGGAAGTACATACCTGGTTCAGAAATCACTGTATAAACAAAGAACGTGACAATTTCAAATCTGACAGTTTACGACAACGAGAAATGTCATTTTGATCTCTACTCCAAAGTCCGCGGAGATGGATATTAAGGCAAGGTAGCACATCAAAATTAAACAAATTGTCGGCTCAGCGGCGTCATCATGACACAGTTTTCCTCAGTGATGCAAAAGGTGGAAAACATGTCGTGCATTTTTATAAATTTTTACTATGGATTGGATAACCAACAATAATTTCTTTCTAAGAGGGACGTGGAAAAGAACAAAACCACTGAAGGGTTGGCGTACGACCGTCGGGATCCAGTCCATTCGAAAAATTCGTACTAGAGACTTAGAAGGACAAACTTACATTACAAATCCGATTCCAAACATCGTGAACAGTGAGTCCTAGAACTCTTAAGGTTAATCAATTATTCGGGGATTGTGGGTACCAATGTTGGTTCTGTTTAAAATCACAAAATAGTTTGAGTGAACACGAGCGCAAACACAAGCTCGGGAAGTGTGCGATACCGCTGTCCCAAACTTGAAAGAGATATTGCACTCTTACTATCGTCAAGTTCCAGATCAATAGTAATATAAAATTCAGATCCATCAAGTTTTCGTGGGTAAGATTTCTTTGTTTCGCTTGGATAAGCGATCTAGCCAAGTTAATGTGATGTGATGAAGTCAAAAAGCCTTCATGACGCATTCTCATCGTTTTTGCGAGCGGCAATCCACAACGGCGTATTAAAGAAATCCGGCTCGATTACGTCCAGAAACGCACAACCCTTGAAAACCAAAGTCTTCAAAAGCTCACCGATCCATCCCACCGATCCAAACTTTTTGAACTAAAATCGAGTGCGTTCAAAACGTAAGAAAAGCGCCCTGTATTTTATAAGAACTCATAGAAATACGGATTTCCGGATACCACTCGAGTCACAGTAACCAATCATATGCGAGTCGGACGATATTGATATGCATATTACATATTTCACGATCTGTGCGATCACGTTGAGATGTCATTGACGTTTAGGAAACGGTACTCATTCAGACAGATTACAGATGTGATGTGGAGAAGCGTAGCCTACGATTGAGGATACGACATTGTTCGCTGCCTGGATACACAAAATCCAAAAAGTTTGAAGTAGATGGCCGGATAAAGATAACAAGTATTGCATTTTCTTTCGTGTTCGGTACCTATAATTACATATATCAATGCTCACATCCGAACATACAGGAGTTGTCCTTCGTCAATTGTACCTATATAAGGTAGACTTCGTCAAAACTTCGTGCAGAACGAATGGTTTTCCTTTGACTCGGTTGAACTACGCGGCTTAGCTCATGAGAAGGAGGCTGCATCTGGTTTGCGGCCTCCAGGATACTTTTTTCGGCCCAACTGAAACCAAACAAATACCCAGTTTGCGGTCCATCTAAAATGGAATTTAGGACCATGGAAAAGGTTTAGCGATTGACCCCTGCAGAAGTTTTGTCTGCCACCAGTATGCCACTAGTGACAAACTTTTCATGATTCACCCACCGTGTTTTAACAAAACCAACTGAGAATAACAAGCAATATAGTGCTTCATCCTTTCATTTTCTCATGGTTTCTCAGTTGATCTCGTAAATGAGTGTTCGTGGTGTTCGTGCTCTTATTACATAATTCTTTTTGAAGTATGTCAAAAATGTACAGTAAGAGGGGGCTAAATTGCGTATTGTGGACAATTACAAGTTTCGCTTCCATAAAGAGCTAGCAAATGATATTGAACGATGGGTGTGTACCCAGAACGCTAGTCGTGCATATTTGAAAATATCTTATGGGCGTACAGTCGACGAAGATCTAGAACACAATTACCCGGCAGACACAGATGGTAAACTTATGAGGCAGAGAGTAGCGAATGCGTGTAAACGCAAAGCAACGAAGGATATTTTTGAACGACCAAGTAAAATAATGCAAAAGGAAATGTCAGCAGATGCTCTTGAAGTTCTAACAGAGGCTGACCGCACTCAAATAAGGAAGTCGATCCACGGAGCTCGAGCTAAATGGCACCCACCTCTACCAAAAACGCTGGGTGACTTACACGCGTCTTTGCATTGCGAAGACTATCGAACTAAATTGAAGGCGCGATTCATACTAGCGAATGACGATCTGAACAACATCGTTATATTCTCCACTCCTAAAAAATTGGAATTCTTAAGCACTTGCGACAAGCTATTAATGGACGGTACATTCGATAGTGTGCCCACCCTGAGCGTGTGGAGTAATCAACAATCGTCGCCAAGAAATTCAAGCAAGATGATGCTAAGAATAAGATAGACGGTATTATGATTCCTGCGTACGTATCTGAAGATCTTCATGTATTTGAGTTTTTAAAAATAATTACCGAGCATCCACGATTAACAATCGCACGAACCTAAGAGAGTTCTCGCGAATATTAGAATTTACATTGGTATAACGACTTGATAGATCGATCCTCGACAGAATCGACCACTAAATTGTCGCGAGTGAGGAGCCGACTCATGTTGGAACGTTAGGGCAGGAGAATGAGCGCCGCACTCAAAACCACGAGGCACCCTACCAAAGTGATTAGAGTTCACAGCAGACCATTCTGCAACAGAAATGAAGACGTTTTTGACGACTGATGGTACCGGCAGCGTTTCGCAACACGTCGCGGTGAAACATAAAACAAGTGCGAAAAAGTGTGCCCTCCTGATGATGACACCGAGGTAGTGTCGAAACGTCGATTAAAAAATTTTTCATTTTGTGATAGTAAAAGCCGTTTTCTATACTTTTTCGTAATTAATTAGTTATCACAGATAAAATTTCATCTCTTATATAAAACAAGTGCAAATACCTCGAACAAAACGGAGAGTTCAAAATAATCGTCTCTTATCTCCACAACAACCAGAAAGAGACAATTTGGAAAAATTCTACGCTCATGCTTGTAGCCTCACGAGCTTATTCATCATTCGAGAAAGTGGTCGTTCAGCTTTGAGATGAAGAGACTGAAGGCAAGGAATATTAAGATTGACAATGTTCAGTAATTAGAGGATGCAAAATCTCCATAAGTCTCCAAATACGTAGGTACAGCGAAGCAAAAATCATTCAAATTACTCGATGATACTCCACTACCCGAAGATAACTACACTTCGAACCGTGGATGCGTTATGTGTTTAGAAAATGATTGAAGAAAATCTTACAGGTTCCTGAAATGAAGAAATCTGCTTAGAAATGTGTCGCCAATTCTGTGGCAACAAGTACGCAAGCCAAGGACGCGTCACTGCCCATCAAGTAGGGTGCACCTTCAGAAAGGCACTGGATCAAGGTAGTGACGCGTTCATTCGTCGTTGGAAAATTACGTTGCGCAATGAGAAGCAAAGGAAGAATAAAAATACACGAACCCGTCAAAATTAAATGCATTCATAAAATTGATTCATGACAATGAATCAAAAGTTTCGAATGACACCATTGTCATTAAGAATGACAAATTCCTCTTATCGCATAATGATATTCACCGTTATGGAATATCGGAGGAAAACGTAAATGGTAACCCGGCCAACGTAGACGAAGAAGCAGTTGACGAAGATTTGCAGCTGCAGCAGATGCCAAGTACAAGTGTGGAGAGGAGAATGCGCGGTCCAGAATCAACGGTTCCTCCGACCCTCACGGTATTGGAAAAATACCCCTCGGGTTTGCTGTATATTATGCAGAATTATGGACATCCGATCGTAGTCCATCCGCCATGGCTTCAAAATTATGAGAAGCCAATGGCAGATTTGCTAGAGTTGGTCCCGTTGCCGACAATAAGACGCAAGAAGAAGAGAGTCATTAAACGCTCGTATTGTTGTCGATTTCAGTTACGTCTCTAGCTTTAGAAAAGAGTAGTCATGATGGAAGTCGACTCACGGTCCCGATCAAAAATGAAGAAGAATTTGCAACTCATCTCATAGTTATTTTTCAACGGTTCAGAATGAAGGAAGTGAATCAATGTTATTCCCTCATTTACATGTCATAAATACAGAGACTGGCCAAGCGGAGTTAATTGCGATCGCACTGATAAGTTGATAGACAATTCTTGACATGAATAAGCTATGACCTTCGAAAAGAATTATTCCTTTTTCATTATTCATTCTTAGTTTTGAGAAAATGCAGGCATTAGTTGAGTCGCTATTGTCAGAAGTATTAGTTGTCAATGTCGTCTTCAGCCTCTGAAAACGAGACAAAAACTAGAGGAGAACTAACAATTAAAGAAACCCGAGTCATTAAGTTTCCCCTGTTGTACACCAAAACTGCGCCCTCAGAAAAAATTTTCCGGTGTGACTTTATAATCCAATATATCAACCAACGGCCTCAACTGATCGAAAAAAGCGACGTTTTTCAAACTAATATACGCGAAATCATCATCCGTATGCGAATATATTCATTCTAGTTATTCCAGATAAGCGTTAATTTCGCACACTATAACGTAAATAAATAGGTCTACGCTGAATTATTAAAACAACTCAGCTAAAATAATCTCGCACTGTTTACCGATCACGTAGATATACAATGTCCTCTACTACCGTGTATTTATTGTATGCGAAAATGATACACTTTTTTCCCTCCAACCCTCCACTTTACCCTCTATACAAACCGTACGGTATAACTAACACGCATATCTATTATTGTTTATCGTATACGATGAGTTTCAAGAGCTAACGAGGATGTAATTTACGCGTTTGTAAATCGTATCTCTTGTTTTCAAAAATCACGCGATCGTCGCTTTTGTATGGCGAAAATTATAGGGTAAGAATTAATAGCTAGAATACAGGTACGTGTAAATTGCTCATCAATTTTTTTCAAATTTCTCATTCATTCGACGATAGTATAATATTGATTTGAAGAAAGGGTGTGGACAATAAACTTGACAAGCAAAATGAATGAAAAGTTGAAGATTTATCGCAGTTTCAGCAAGTTCAAAAGAGAAGTACGAACTAAATAGCATTCATTTTGTCAGATTCTCAACATCAGAATCTGAAGCACAGAAGTTCGTGATATTCACTCGTCATAATAATAACTTTTCCGTCTAGTAGGATATAAGTACGATACGAAGATCAATTTAGAGAAGAGCACAGAAGAAGGGACCGAATAAAGCCTGCTCGTTACCTTACGCATCGCGTGCCTCCTATTCTTTTCGCTTAAGACAATCGTGTGGTTGTCAAATAGTCATTCATTGACTGAAATCATCGCCAATTTCTTCGATACGATTTTTCCATGTTTTCCTTAAGCACGCAAAATATGCGTCTTCCAGCCCAAATAAACCCTTCCTTTCTTCCTTTTCAAGTTATAAACCGGAAACACATAGTTTCAATATCAATTTCATTGATAATGAAAACATTTTCGAAAGACTTACCAGTATTTCCGTTCCGTGCTTTCACTTTCGCGCAGTTATTTTAAAAAGCACATATTGAGCACCGAAAATAATAGAGAAAAATCGGTTTACCTTGATTGGTGTCTGTGAAGCTGACTTACGGGATGCTTGCCGCATTGCGGGCTCGCGGGCCAGTCTTCTTATCAGATGCAATTTCTTCTACTCATATGGCATCCGTTTCAACAGTTCGATGATCCAACAACACGTGATTCCTTAAACATACAACAACATGAACGATAAATTTTTCAATAATACTCGAACACGTTTTCTATTTGTAACTGAGACTTTTCAGAATATAATAAGCCTACAGTGAGACGATAGCGTACTTGAAAGGTTTGTCGTGTAAAGGCGTCATAAGTTTCATTTATCATGGTGCGCGTCAGTGTTTTCAAGGAGACAAAATTCGTTTATAATTCGACTTTCCAGCTAAAGGATACAACATGTGAGCGACTACCATGAAGTACAATGTCTGCATTATCATTGCGGAACCTTGCTCTTCCTCGTTGCAGCGTGTCTATAGGTATTTTCCCTTCTTTTGTCCGAGAAGTCGTGTTTTTCCTCTCCCCTCCCGAGTATCCATCCTATCCGATACTAGAAAAACTGTTTGATTTATAACGGCGTTCTCCGAGTATACTTTTCCAATTTGTTACGTCGGCTTTATTCCCATTCTCTACAGATTTTTCCTCTCCATACACGTCAAATCTTCAGCAATCGATGCTTTATTTACACTTGGCTACGGTGGAAGTGCGGTTCACAAATTGTTAGGGTTAGCGAAAGTGTTCGTGTTTGTGCTATCAAGGCCAGAATGCACAGGAAAATGAGAATGCGAGTAGTATGCCATAATACAAGAACGTACAATCTACTCAAATAGCTACACGTATCTGAAAACCATCTCTTTGAACCAAGAGAAACTGTCGATTATTTGTCATAATTTTTGTAGAAAAAACGAAAACGGAAATAGCGATGTCTTATTTTTCCTCCAAGTAGGATACGTATTTGGTATTTTTAAACTAAGTATAAGCGCCGCGCCGTCAGCGGACCTGTCAAGACTGACCAGATATTTTGTTTCATCATCGCTGATAGCATTTACGTCGACTATCTCCACCTCTGTTGCCACAATCAAATTAGTTTAATCGAAGTGCCCTTCATCTAAAGTACAATATTGAGACTCGTACAAATGTCATGAGAAAAATTCGCAACGCACTCCGCGCTGTTTGTCGGGTCTTGATGAAAGATAGTCAACAAGAGTCTCAAAAGAAAATTAACCATATAAGTGTATGTTCTTTTCTTTGATCAGTTTTTGTCTCATTAGGAAAAAACTATTCTTAATTGAATATAAACACTCCAGGTGTAACACGGGAGATTTTATACCGACATGACGTACAGAATTTAGTACCTACAAGAAAGTGTGCAAAAATTTCTTCCCCATAAATCATCGCAAATATATAATTCTACTCGATTGTTGAAGGGTAATTCAACCTCCGAGAAACTAAGTTTTCCCTTTTCTTCAGCGTATTATTAAATCTTGTATCACAAACAATTACCATAAATTTTGGCTAGATCCAAAGGTATTTCAAGAAAGCGCGGATGAAGAAAAGTTGAAAAATGACACATGTACGTTTCAGCGGTCTTTATATCGGGACAGCGTGTACGAACAATCGGCAGGAGGGCACGACAACAGGAACAGCAACATATTTTCGAGTATTTTCGATGTCAAGACATTTACGAAAAAGCACGAAGAAACTTTCTCCGCGTCGTTGTGTGAAAAGCAAAAAATTATTTTCATATCGTCGCCACCGGAGTGTTTTCCCAAAACGGATGTTCAGTCGTTCAATTCCGTTTCGTTCGCGCCGCTTTTTTGCTCTCGGCTGTGGAAAGGAAAATTTCCGGACAATTTGCTTCACCGTCTACTCCTCTATACAGAGATACTTCTAATGATGGTAGCACTGAAATCAGTTTTTCTCGTGCCCTCTTACTCGTAAATACGAGATTACGTTGTACAACAAGTATAAAATAGACTAAGTTCGTAATCGTAAAATCAACGCTAACGATTCAGTGACACCGTTTAACACTGGCCCTTGAATAACTCCAATTTAACGAGCTTAATTCGGACGGTAAACTGTGACCGATACATAAAGACCATAGGTTACAGATAGGAATAAGATGAACAGATAAGAAAAAAAACGGTTTGTAGCCAGCTACTGCGTATCACACACTTCTAAATAAAACCGAAGGCATCCGTTCACGATAATCTAATGTATGTCTTTTTAAAGAGGCTTTTTCCGAAAATGCGAAGTGGCTACGGAGATAACATTCTTTCAAGTGTGAATCAAAAATTACCGTTGCGTGAAAATTCGCGATGTGATAATGAATAGTCGAGGGTGCAAAAATGAACGAGCTTCGAGCCGAAAGATCATGCCAAGCAATGAACTCTAGGTAGGTACTACCTCTTCAATTTTGGCTACCAACCAAAACTAAGGACTTGAGGAAGAGTGATACATAAATTAAGTACGAAAGCACGGATGGTCAAATAATAGTTGAATTTCAAAATTCGCAACCAATACATGAGAAACATTAAGCAGTCTAGATATCCATGATTATGCCTGTGTGTGAGATGAAATCGAAGTATTTATGTTGTCGTAGCATCACGTATCGTAGACCCGACGTTTTGACAGAGGGATTCCACACGAAATTGCTATTGTCCAAAGTGAGAAGTTGATTTTCGACTCAAGAAAAAAGAACCAGGGACCTCAAGATACAGATTTGTCCAACCGGTATCTGAGTCATTCGTTCGGCAGACGACCAGATAATAACATTGAAAATTTTAATCGAATTAATGAGAAATTTCAAATTACGGCTATTCATTATGAAATAGGTTGATACTCAAGGAGTAACCAAATACAAAAAGTATTCATGTCTTCGCTGAGGATGACTATCTCGTTGAAAGCGCTTCGTTGTATTTTCTCGTTTTCTGCGGTTTTTTTTATTTAGTTACTCCTCTTTCAGTATCAAACTTTCTTCATATTGAAAATTTCACTTGACCTGATGTCGAATTGTGAATACAAAAACCACCTCGTTAGTGGCTCACTACCAGTCTGGTAAAAACGTTCGAAGTGCGCATAATTCTCGTCGATCACATAAGTTTCTCAGGGGGGGGGGATGCAGGCGTCTCCCGAGGAAAGCACATCCCTACTACCTTATATCCGACCTGGACCCAGTGAGCACACGTGTCAAGAATAAATTCAAGCTTACCTGACCTGAAATTTTATTTTTTCGGGAGGTCCGGTACACGTCATGTCAGCAATAATGTATCACAAATGCAACTAGAAACGTGAATGTGGACCGACGCAAGAGAAACATAGCATATACAAATTATAGCACTGGCGAAACGCCCACGTAGTTCAAGCCAAGAAACCACACGGCATTTAACAAGCTTAGCAAATTTGAACATCGAGAGAGCAGAGACTGTAAATATCAGTAATAAATGAACTATCGAGCTAACAATCGAAGTTCAACTAGAGCAATGTGCACGGGCTTTGTGAATTCTTTCGGGTGTTCATGCAGAATCCTGCAGGAGAAAAAGTGACTTCGATAGAATCCTCATCTCCTACACATTACCTGCTACCCATCGTTCTGATCGCTGATTGTTTCAACTCCAGAAGTTGAAGATAGTCAATATTCGACCTCACTGGAAAAAAAAAAGTGATCAGATGCGAAAATTTCACTCACATAAAAGGGCACAGGGAGGAGACAGGAAAAAAACTGTTCTATTCACCATCTTTCTAGTCTCGCTGATGTAATTCAGAAGCTTATCTTTTGGTTCCTACGTCTTCCAATGCGACAAATACTTTGCTCTACTATTCATTCCGCCAAGCCTTTCTCGTCAACCATCAACTCGAACTTTCGTTTCATTTTTTTTCACTTGATCTCTTCGAACTTCGAGGCGTCTTACTTCATTCATTCGTGCAAATGACTCCTTTACAAATCTGTACTTAAAAGAACTGTGTTATTGGAATAAGATCAAACATGAAAAACAGTTCCTTACGTCGCTTCGAGGAAGGATAAATGGAGAGCTAACCGTACAATAAAAGAATAAGAGAAAACATTTGGTTTACGGAACACGATATAGGCGAAAGCTAAGCTGTTGTAGCCTTCACAAATATAATCAACAGATGTGACGTTCACGTCTCCCCTACCCCTTTCCTGAACAAAAGAATAAATAAATGTGTACGAGTACACATAATAAAAATGAAAGCAAGGAATTTTCGTCATTCTTCGGATGGCCTAGATCGACATAATATAAAGAAGGTACTACGAAAAACAAAATGGAAGAGGGAAAAAAGCAAAAGCATCATCGAATAACGAACTTTGAAAAGTATAGCACACGGATACTTTGTAAATGTGAACCATACACAGCAAAAAATGAGCATAAGAACAGAGGATCGGAAAGAAAAAGAAAAACTGACGAAACAAAACAAAGTATACGAGAAAAAGATACGAGTACTTCTTCTACCACGTAGAGTAGTAGACCTATACGGTTTTATACGCGCACGTATTTTGTCTCAATACGGTTTTCCCTGTCTTCGCGCTATGTAAATTTGGAGACAGGCGCGGTACCGCAACCCTCCTCGCTCACAAGCAAGAATCTTTGCGCGTTCACCCCGTCTTGTCATAACCTGTCTTCTGAATTATCTCAAAAGGCTGGTTCGATGACGCAGCTGACGGTATCGTAATATCTTCCATTTTTCGTTACTCTGAATACGCAGTCTTCAAAAAAGAATAAATAAGATTCGCGTGAACTTTGAATTCAATGCTCGAAGTACGCACTTGAAACCATTGAATTATAACACTTAGATAATTTGACTGTAATTTCCGTAAGGAACGACTTTCACAGTGAGTATTAAAACCAAAGTCATACATGGACTCCAGGGAATGTGAATCCTTTTCTGTGAGCTTTAGATTCCGCATAACAGAAATGAAAACATTTTCTCAATCGACCTGGCTATATTCACCATCAGAGGCCTGCAAGATCCTATCCCTGTTTGTTCTCAGTCTACCCTTTTCCGTACTCAGAAACAAGACTAAGTTCGCTAACAGTCAAACCAGAAAACACCGCAACAAGTGTAAATGTTAAGAATCCAACTTTTAGAGCTCGTAAATTTAAAAATTCGTAACAAATATGGAGACTGTGACGCTTTCGAAAATGCTCTTCCTCGTGAGCGAAAAGGAGGCGAGATTCTCAACAGGCTCCAATTCTCATTTTCGACAAAAATATTACACGTTTCATCTCATCTCATACACTTTACATTTGAAGTTCGGAACTTTTAAAAGTCTTTCACTACTTCGTGCACCTCAAGAGCGACACTATTCAACAATGGACCTATCAAAAAGATTTAATACAAATCGGGACCAAGGAATATACACCTTCTTGAAATTCTACTTCTGGTAGTCTAGGGCATGGCGCTGCATTACTAAAAACGGAAAATGTTGTTTTAGAAAGGGCGTCAGAGTCGCACAAATGATGTAAAATTTGTTCGTTTAAAGGCACATAAGAGCTTTTAGAATGAGGTCTACAACCTCACACAGTGCGAACGAATAATTTTAAGGTCTAATTTCTTTTTAGCGCAAGTGATATTTCGATTAAATTAGCCTAAACGGCGAATAAAGTGAAATAATTTCATATCTTTTTTTCATCGTTAGTAAAGCTATACGGTATGGTAACGGCGGAACACGCGTTAACACACCCCAATAGTAGCACGAGTAGAACGCGATAATTACAATTTTATCCATTCTATTTCTCATTAAAATGAGAGTGCATGAAGAGGCGAGAGAAAGTGTCGGAAATTTCTGTTCATAAAATGTATATTTTAAATGACAGGACGTTCGGGCTAAGTTTAAAATTAACAAGGAAGCCGTCAAGGTGAAAATTTCAGTCCGGTTTTCGTTTCACGCGCGCTATTACCGTTGCACACATTTGGATGGTTAGTGTAATTACAAAAATATTTCCGTAAACCACCGTCCTTCTGTTCTTCTCTTTCGTTCGTCGAGTAGATTTGTCAATCGAATTTGGACAAAGAATCATCATCTCCAAAAGTTTATGAAGATTCTGATGCAGAGGTCAATCTTCTCTCGCCTACAACTTGGTACAACTCTTCTTCACCATCTAACGAAGAACAAAACCAGTGAAGTGGTCCACAATACCAAACGGATCTGGTGCGCTTGCTTCATAGGGTAATTTGATAATTCTTTTGTTATATTTCTATCGCGAGGAGTGGAACAAGTAGAGTATTGGAGAAAGATGTAATATTTAGCGGGCTAATATCGAAGCTGTCTCTCCCTTCTCTCATACCTCATACTGAACTACGTCTTCTCAAACGGAGAATAACTGAACTCGAGCACCATTACCTCCAAGTTTCACCGCGAGCGCACTACGCAACCTTTGAAGAAGAAAATATTAAGAAGAAAAAGGAAAAAGTTAGCAAACGATACCACCGGTAGACGGTATAAATAGTAGGTCTATAGTACTTCCTCGTTATTCCTGTCACCGCCTATCACCTAATTTGACTGCTGCCGCTATGCCGCGCGTGATTTCTTTTGTCTATTTAGCGTTGATGAAAAGTCACCCACCCCACGGACATGATGCATATGGGCGCGTCAAAAGCGTTTAATATTTCCTGCGAGCAAACGCTGAAATGGTAGGTGAAGTCTGCGTGAGCGCGCAAAGTTTTAGAAAATTTATTTAAAACAATTAGTAGAACCTCAATAACACGATAAAGTTTGAGGCGAAATTGAATACGCACGGCGCCGGCATCAGCGGCAGCAACGAACATACGATACAGCGCGCGATGTATTACAAACTTACAAACTGCATAATATCCTACGTAAAATACAATACAGCAGACCTTTCTATTATTGCAAACTGTATTAATTTCGGTTACACTCGTTCATGTCTGAAAAGTTTCATTTCGTAATATTATTTCGTTTTGTTTTTTCCTCTTTCTATTTAATTTTTAGAACGTCCGTTTATTTGAAACTGTTCACTTTGCAGCAGCAGCAATAGCTTGGTAACGCGCGAGCATAGTATGGGGTTTCGCGATAAAAAATCGGGTACATTTAAAGCTCTCCGTTTCCGAAGGGCACATATGGTCCGTAACTCGGAACGACTACTCCACTGTACCATATTATATGTACAGGAAATTAATTCAACTTACGTTTGTGTGCGCGTACTTTCAAAAGTGGATAAATGGAGTTGCGAATCTAATGAAACGTCAAAATGATAATCTCCGACGATAAAACTTGTCTACCTACTAGACCAACTTATGAATCTACCAACACAACAAACGTGGATTGGTTCGGCTATCCAGGAATTCGACTTTTCGAGAAGAAGAAGAAAGCACAAACCTACACACACATATACTAGTAAATTCGTAAATTTTACCAGAATCGATATTTAGAATACTTAATCTAATCAAACATTCAACATTGACAGGACCTTACTTCACAGAAGACGCGATAATGTAGACAGGGAGAAATCTCTCAATATTTGCAACGTTTCCTGTCCTCCGGGCGTTTTCAGCTCTGCATATTATACTGTAATGTAGGTCATCGAAATTTGCCCCGAAGATACAAATAAACTTCGAAAAAACTCGAGTAAAGAGAGTATGAGAATACAGCAATAAGAATCCAGTTAATCTACCGAAACGAATAATCCAGATCGATATGAGAACTTGAACAGCTGTATGGAAAACCCCAAAAAAAGATTCTCAAGAATGTACGAAATGTCGTGAGAGAAAAAATTATTTACCTACGAAAAGCACAAGCGATTCAGAATATAGCCTACAAATAAGAGACAAAAAAACAAAACTGAACTAAAAAACTCTGTTTGCGAAAACGGCAAGATAATAAACACTTCCTTTTTCAAGTCACAATCGAGTTTCCACCAAATGAACAAGTGTAAAAAATTCATACCTCGCCTCGACAATAACCAAAAATCGGTTCCACTTCCGGAAAAACTTTCGCGGTAATTAAGTTTTTCATAATTTGCATACTCATTAGACACCCTGTAACATACATCAAGAAAAGTAATTAGAGAAACTTCTGACTATGCAGCTATTTATAATAGAGAAAGTTGAACTTCGAAGCTTTAGCTCGATCGAGCTAAGAAGATCAAAATAGGGACTAGGAGAAATTCCGATTATCGAGAAAAGCGATCCGCTTGATTCAACGCTACGCTCAAAAGATACAACTTCCGAAGTTCAAGACTCAAGTCCTCAGGACAGCCATATACGGTTTTTGACAGAACCAGGGGTGTTCTGATGCCGTTTTCATGAGGACGATTCTTCGTATTGGTCGTTTTAGGGGGAGGATGGGCAATTGCACAGTTTTCTTTCCTCCATTTTTTTTTCTAGATACAAAAATTTAAAATTTGAGGGAGTTTTCTCACTGAACCAAGGGGATCAGAACACCCCTGAGCACCGTCAATTTTTTCAACGAAAGCTTAACCCCGTATAGACAAACAATTTAGGCTATTCATTTAAAACAAGCACGATTAATAACTAGACGACATAGAAGAAAGATGAATCAATGAGAATGAGAAAAATTTTTCGAGAAAATATAGGCACCAGGTTTTAGCGTTATCTTGTTGGATAGCGTTGCCAACAGTCTCAAGGCCAACATTTGAAACGAGCGAAGCTCGAAGAAAAATTCACCAACCAAGTACGACAAAATAATTTCAAGGCAATACTCCAAAATTAATTCTACCTGAGGAATAGAAATCCGTGGCGAACAAAAATATGTTGGTAGAAATAAGAAGCGATTACCACCTTCCGTTTCGAAATTATTTTGCGATCGATCACGTAATAATCTTTTCTCATTAATTCTCACGTGAATTAGGCGCCGAATTCTTTCCCCAATATTCAAATTTTCACACTTTACACACTCAATAAAGCTCCACTAAATTAGCCATTATCGAATGAAAGGCGTCTGAGTGTGAAATTCACGAAATGGTTTTACCTGTTCGTTCTATTTTCCCCGATAGGTGCTGCAATGTTTCACCCAGAGCCCATTATTCACCTCAGTTAGAGAAGCACAGCCCATGTCTAGAATATTCTCGAATAAATCTTTTCTCTGTGATTTAATCCCTGGAGCTCGTTTCGCTATTTTAGTTTGCCCTTTATCAAAAGTTTCTGTACACCGATTTCTCCGACTATCGGTTTGCCGTTCGAAAAGTTAGTTTTTGAGGGGTTATAGCAACGTAAGCGGAAACGCTGCACGTATTCTACGTACATACGAAGTGCAGCCAACAGTTTAAAGCCATCAGGATAGATACAACTACGACCTAGTTCGAAAAATTCGGTACTCTGAACAGACGCGATATCAAATCCCACCTCTTCAGTCATGTTGATAATCCATAACGCGACTTTCTCGTTTTCATTACTCCCGCACTCGTTCGTTCATTGATCCATCAAAAGGATGGGCCGTTTTAACCCCTTGAGAGGCTTGTTGATCAAGTTTAATTACTCGCCGATTCTGATTTCCAATATTATTCTGCATCTTTCCCTTAATACACGCAACTGATATCAAAATTAAATAAGGATTCTTTCGAAGGGCAGGCTTGAATATTGTAAAAAGGAATATAGTTTCGAAAATTCGCAAAGAAGAATAACTAATTAGAAATTTAGTGCGCAGAAAAAGAAAACAATGAAATCAGGACTTTCATCGCGACACAAGAAGATTCTATACAGTACATTTTCTCGCTGGCAATGTTGGCATAGCCCCGAAAATTCGTCTACTTGGAAACTGTCAACCTTAAAATACACAGTCTATTCTAAACCACGAATTTCCATATCGTTATGAATATTTACACGTAACGGTTCGATTCAGCAAATTAACCATTCGGAATAGATTACCATAACAGCCTACAATTTATTTCACAAGGACCAACAATTCCTCTGACATCCACCTTTGCTAAAAGGGGCGGAGGCGAAACCTAATTCAATTACATTATTGTACATCTCAACGAAGAAGATGTATATTATTCTGACTTTACAAAAGCCGACGATATTCCGTTTAACTACGTATACCTGCGCGCACTACTTTACCTTACGCGTTTTTGTTACAGATGATAATATCATGGCAGCTGCGAATGATAACGTTGCTCGTAATTCTCTCATCGAGAAAACGGTTACTGTTCTGTCAGTATACGTCGCCGTGCAGCTCTAACCAAATGTGCACTTGTAGAATCGAAGGTACACGCTCCGAAGTCATGTGTATTAGAGTGCCATTTTACACATTGCCAGGTAAGGGTGATTTAACGAACGAGACGCACTACATTAAGCAATACGATGTCCAGCACTTCTTCCAGGGGTGAAAATGAGGGTACGCTACTTTATTTCAGAGACTTCTGGTTGTTTGTCGCACGTGAAGTGAAATAGTGACAAGATTTTCTCGCGACATTACCAGGTATACAGGCAAAGTGTTATGATCACAAATACGATTTCAGTTGAGTGTACTATACGACTTCCTTCAACGAAGACATGATTGTATATGACCAGTTGTCATCCTATCAGAACAGACTTTACCAATAGGCCACCTGGACGGCCAGGGATTCCGAAAAAAAAATAAAAATAAATAAATAAAAATAAATAAAAAAAAAAGTTTGAAGGAGACAAGAATAAAATTAATATAACGAAACAACGATTTGCGCAAGAAGTGAGAATGATCACAAAAAAGATTTTCTGGCGTAGCCAAATTAATGAAGATCATGTTTCATGTCTTCTATAAGGTAGCATGCTCCGCTCGTTCGCCTCCTTCGGGGTCTAGTATAAGCCTACTTTAGAATATTTTTGGTTAATGGCTTTTGGAGGGCTCACTGTATAAGTCTGCTCTAAGCTGATAGCTTTTGGTCAATTCTTTTCTTGGTCTAGTATAAGTCTACTTCAGGGTATTGTGGGCTAATTGCTTTCGGGAACTCACTCGCTCCGCTCGTTCGCCCTCTTCATGGTCTAGTATAAGTCTACTTTAGGGTATTTTCACCCCCTTCTTGGTCTAGTGTGAGTCTAGTTCAAGGCTATTATATTCCTAGTATAGGTCACAAACTGTGTAATACTATTTATTATACTAGAGAATTGAAGCGTTGCATATGTAGCTCATTGAAGGGGCGGAGCCAACATAAAGCTAGTATAAACCTAATATATAAACTGGGAAAGAGAGGGGGGGTCTTTTATGTCTATTTCAAGGGCAGAGTAACTATCATAAAGCTACTATAAACCAATTTCTTTGGATTCTATTCTAAATTAGACTTGTACTAGACCAAGAAGGGGGTCTAATTGCTTTGATACAGTATACAGGATTCCTAAACTTAGTATAGAGCACGTCTAGTTCGAAACTAGTATAATCCTAGTTTAAAGCTAGTATAAAACTAGTACAATACAAGGGGTCCTCATCTAGTTCACCTCCAGTATACTGTATGTATCTTTATGATAGTATAATACTATTTAATATACTAGAGAATTGTACACACGCCCGGACGCAAATTCTGGAATCAGGGGTAGGGCTGAGGTTCGACGTTGAAAATTTTCCAAGTCCCAAGGTCATGGCCGTACGCCCGGACGCATTTTCGAGATTTAGGGGGTAGAGAAAAGACATGAACATGTTAAATATGTGCTCTGTGCTGACTAGTTGAAATGTCCATGTCCCAATTTGTTAACAACCCAACATACCTGACATAGAATCGTTCGCCTAGGGCGGCAAATTAGGTGAAAACGGCCCTACACCCTATCAATCAATCAGAACCTGAAGTTCTCACTTTGAATTCATTGTTAGAAACCTCTTACATTTATTTCCAGCTAATCGAGTAAACACATGCGAGACTCGAAAAGCTCGGACGATACAATCAGGGAATTTCTGGGCCTGAGCTCTACAAGGAAGGGAGAATCAAAGGGAAAATCCTGACGTTCTAGCTCTACAGAGCCATGAGCTGTTAAGACAAGTGGACTTTCGCCTGACTCCAGGCTTAGAATTGTATCAGCGAATTAAAAGACTTGGACAGACATAGTTTTCTGAAAAATATTCAAGGCTGAACGCGCAGGATGGGAAACGTGGCTGTATAGCAGTTTGTAGAAATAAATGCTACCCAACTTCATTTAAAGAGAATCCAGCGAGGCGCTTGTTGAGACAATTGCGATAAATGAATTTTGCGAAGTTCAAATACAACACTTTTTCTATACCTAAAATCCTCAAGGAAAGGCGGAGAGGGGAGGGGGGTGCGATTGAAAAATCATCGAAAGTTGGGGAGGTCATTGGCCAGCAGTCTCAAGAATTTCCTTCGAGACACTATAATGGCTCACATCTTCAGACTTTTTGAATATTTCTCCATTTTTAAAGAACTCCAAGCCTGATGTTTTTGGAATTTAACATTTCTTTTGAGATTGGAATCTATCATGAGAGGATTTATCTGCCAAAAATGGTCACCGTCTAAGGTCTGGTGGCAGTCAGGGTCAACAAGTGAATCATGAAGAACTAGATTCTATAATTATTTTTACCGATCAGTTTCAACGTGATACGTCATAGAAACTCATATCACAATATTGGTTGATGGCTACTTTGTCGAAAAACAATTGTAAGATGCCCAGTACACAATGAAGATGCAAAAATTGAACCAATTTAAGAGCAAAAATTATTCAGGATACAGAAAGCACCAAAGATTGAGAGAGCGATGGACTTATCTGCCTTTGGTCGTCATCAAGGTCACATCCAGGACAATGAAATAATCTACGATTCAATTTGTTATGGACTACACATTCATTTCTCAAAATCTCAAGTATGAAATTTGTTCTCTTAGTTCTATCACAACGTATGTCAAGAGCAAGTACTACGTCTTCTCTTCCTTTACAGCGAAAAATATACAAATTGCATAATTTGCGTACCTGCTTGCTTCACTATATTCTGGTTCACCAAATTCGTTTCTTGAACAGACTGATATCCGCAATGTTTTGCTTCGAGCAACGCTCATGTCTGTAAGCAAATGAAACATGAATCATTTTGTACATCAATGAATAACACGCAATACTTTTTAGAGTCTCTCGCTAGTCAAATTCTCTTGAAGAGAGCCGTATTCCGAACGTTTTGATTCATTCGCAAATTCTTCTCTTCCGTATTGGAACTATTCGCAAGCGTTACTTTCCACGTGACACTAGAAGGTGATGCAAAAAATCCTCCCTACTTGAATAACATGGTTAATGATTTTCCTCGTTAATTTTGAATTGATTTGGGAAAATGAGACACACAACATATTGGGTGAGGTTTCTACAATCAATTTTCAATGCTTCTCGGATAGGTTATCACTTGAATTTTGAAGAAAAACGAATAAAACGAAATTTCTCCCATAAGACTGAATGAGGGCGATCACTTTCTGGGGAGAAGCTTCTGAAAAATTCCGCTCGAAAATATAGAGGGCGCACCCTTCGCGTTCACTCGCGAATTTGCAAGCTTTCACTCGATACAGAAGACGGGATACTTAAAAAATCACCTTCCATATCTTTTCTAGCAGAACTATTTTCTACGTTCGAAAATGGCACGTCTTGAAGATCAAATTTTTTCAGATGCTAGAGGAACCCTCATCCTTTTTTTTAGCCGGGCGAAGTTTTTCTTGACCAAGCTGAGCATCTCAACTCAGAGCGTTCAGAAGACTAAATCTTCGAAGTTCATCCAAGAACAACAACAGACAAGTCGTCAGGTAATTCTTCGAGGAATCATTCAAGAATATCGGTAGAAATTTTCCTGGACAACAACGGCGCGTATTCTGGAAATTTCAAACATTCGCAAGTTTCTCACAATACTTCGATAAGACTTCATTGGAATGATCCATCATGGGCAGAATCTAATCAATGAGGAAAGATTGGTGGTAACTGTACTCTATTCCCCATTTTTATTTGTCGTGCGGTCTTCGTCACACCGGCAGGCAACCAGTCTTCTTTCTTTCTTCGTTCACTCTCGATTTCTTCCATCTTAGGCGACGATCGAGGGTGGTTTCATAGGAATGTTATATACAGGTACCTACAATGGGTCACATATGTGTTATACTATATTCGGAGAGTACGCGGAAGTACTATCGTGATCGGAATTTCCCTCTCATCCTTATTCGTCGTACCTTCTCTTCGCAACCTTCACCTTTGCTTTTGCTCGCTTCTTTTGTACAACATTCGAGGGTGGTTCTATTCAGATACTATAATTCACTCTCCGTTTCATCCGTATTCGTCGAGCGTTCTCTGTCGCAACCAGTTCGCGTTTGCTTTCCTCCTTTGTACAGCGTTCGAGAATAGTTCTTTACAATAGATATCGCCCCTCATTCAAGGTACCTAGACCGTCCTTTGTTTAGCTCAGCCCGCTTTTGCGACGATCTGGATCATTCCAACTAATTTCAAAATTTTGACTTTCGACTACGAAGTTAACGAAAAAGTTATTCGAGGCGTTTCTCATTTTCGTGAAAAACATTATTTTTTCAGACAATCATACAGACACACGAATCCTACTAAACAGTAGCGTAATGTTGAAATGTTGACGTAATTTTGGCGCGAAAAACATTCATTTCGACCATAAAACTTTGCCAATTAAAATTTCGTTCTTGTGCGCGATTTAGAATAACCTGATGGTTCAAAGAAGAACCATAGCGAAAAAGGAGCGACGACGCTGTCACCGCTGTAACATTCTTTCTAACTTTCTAAACGGGGAAAAATAAAATGAAAAAAAAAAAAATAACACAGCGAACTCGATTTTTATAGTACGTTATGATTGCTAGAAGGAAAAAAAAAACGAGCGAAAGGAATAATATAGACGGAAGAAAAAAAGACGTTTTCAAAGTTTTTTTTTTCTCTTCTTGCCCCGGGAAATAAAATCCTGTAATTTTACCTCTGTAGTCGCGCGATGTTTATTTTTTATTACTGCAGTTAGGCTACCATCCTGGCGTATTTTTTTCGCGAATAATGCTCACTTATTATTTTAAATTTATCTTCGACATATTCGTTAGGTTTGGGGCCAAGAAGCGTTATTCCCTCTCGCTGTTCTTGGGAACGAATTCTCCAAAATACCAATCATGAATACGGTATAGGCTATAGTTGGTTAACTTATGAAATATCGATATTTTCCCGATGGAGACGTAAATCTGTTCCTAACACACAGGCTTTCGATAAAAATGATGATTCGCGAAACTTGACCTCGGAGTTTTCTGCCCAAAAAGGTTTCAATGCTCTATTTTGTCCTATTATGAGCAACACCTTGAGTTCAAAGGAATTCAACTCCGTGAAGGTTTTTGAAAATTTCTTTCGAGCAATACCCAAAAGTAACAAGGATTACGGTTCACAAAATTTTCGAAAAATTTTTCCCAAGACCTTACCAGAAGAATGATTTGGAATTCATCACCTTCCCTATCCCTACCGTGGTGGATGTTCACAATCGAGAAATTTGTATGATTTTTCTCTGCCTTTAAAATGTCTCAAGACCAAGACGAATCCTCAATGTGAAATTTTAGAAGTATTTTCAAACTTTTCATACATCAATATCACAAATTAAATTGATTTCATTTTTTCAATTCACACAATACGCTCTAAAACGTCGAAGAAAATCACGCAGTCTTCCCATTTTGTCTGCAACGAAGGGAAAAAAACTCTCTCAAGATTCATCAGTTAATGACGCGATACCGGCATTAAAATTTTGTTCCATTATTTGAGGACTCCCTCGGTCACGACGGCAAAATTTAAGGTAAACTTCGTCGAAATCTTAGGAAAACTCGCTTGTTTGTTCAGCAGCTCGGCACTATCGTATGCAATACGAAGGCCTATTCGCGTACAAAAACTAAGTTCCTCATTATTTAATCCGCCGGTTTTTCTCTCCATCTTTCCTTCCTTTCTTCGTTTTCCTTCAACGATATTCCTCATTTTCGAGTGTTGTACTTGTACTATGAAAGAACATTCTATGCGAGTAAATAAGATCTTTACTTGTTTACAAATGGCGTCTCGCTCCTCTTCTTCCTTGGTATTTGAATATAAATACGGTTATATTAAACCCGAATGAATAGGATATTATTCTACTCTATCACTCACTCTCTGTTTCACTGTCTACGTACCTGTATCACGAAAATTTCAACACAAAACGAGGACTAAATGTGAAAAAGGAAAACAAAGTGTATCAACGTCACGCCCATCAACGAAGTACAAAAAAAGAGAATTTATTCATACTCAACTATTCTAGCTATTTTTCCCCTGAAAAAAAAAGTGATACTACTATGCAAACGCCACTTAAATGTATTCCAAAACAGGACAAGCATTTATTTCGCTTTCAAATTTACCCGCGAGCTTTCAAGTCTTCAAAAATTGTCCTCCTGCTGTAAAACATTTCCATTTTTAAAACTCATTCAATATTTTTGATTGATTTAGAGTCTTTTTGAGACAAATAACAGCAAGCAATTAATCCACCCATTTCAGTGATACACCCACCAACGACAGTAATAATTATAGTTTCACAAGAAAAGAGCTTCTTTTCTCTATCTTATGAACCAAGCATCGAAAAGAAGTTACTTATACCATCTCTCTCTACTCAGAAAAATCGGTTCCTAGTTCCAACCAAATTCGTCCAGCATGCTACACGAAGTATACTAAAAGGCAATCCAATTCAACTCTACTCCTGAAATGAATTTTCTTCTCAATTTCCTTCCCCAATATCGACAGAATAATTCTCATCATTGACTCGACCTAACACATTCTTTCGTACCGACCCATATAACTTGAGTACTCAAAGAATTCAGGAAGAAATCGCATCAATAATGAACTTCACTGGTTTCTAGTATCTAACGACACACTAGAAAACAGCCAACACGATTGCCGTCGAGATCGATCATCATTGACGGCCTTAGCAGACCTGGGTACTTACATCGATGAAGCCTACGTGAGCGGAGCTAACCTCAACTCAGTCTTTTTGGTATGAAACGCCTTTCCGGGGGGTTGACTCACCGCATATGCATCATCCTCCACAGCCACTAAGTAGGGCTTTGTCGGCCTCTCCCGACCCTTTCCTTCACCAAAATCGCTTCAAAAATTACAGATTCAAAGTTCGAGTAGTCGATCAATGCTTCTCTTCTCAAACTCGCCCAAATGAGAAGCACTCCAATCCCAATTCCTTCAGAATCGTCAAACAAAACACACGCATACACATTTCTTTCTGATTATTAAAGCCGTATCATACTCCTGTGGTGAACATCATTAACCTTACCGTCGGGACCTATATTTTTCTGCCCCGAATTAACCTCTTTCTTTCTCCTTAAATTAAATTTCCCTCCCTGAACATGAATTCAATCACCACCTATAGTAAGGAACTATAAAGATAGGTATGCGCAAGTGATAAGAACGCGTCCGTCACCATGCTGATAAAGTCGCAGGAGGAGCAATATTTCAGTTACATCCTACAAGAAATTAAATCATCAAACCTCAAAATACAAGAATTCTAAGTCCAAAATAAAGTGAAACTTGCTTATTTTTTTGTTTCTCATCATATAATCTATCTAAAATCAACCAAAATTCAATTTTGTGATTTAAATTTTTCTCACGGCATTCCTTAATCCTCTTGAAACGGCTCCTCCTTTGACTTTATCAACATGGCGTTGGTCCTCGTCTTATCACTTGCGCATACCTATCTTTATAGTTCCTTACCTATAGTAGCTCGTTGATCAAGAAAAAAAAACAATCCTCATGAGGCGTGTAACTTAACGTCATATCTGTGAAATTGTTCAACACCACCTTACCATACATGATGAACTGGGACACGATCTTTAGAAAAATATCTATTAAGTATTTGTGAGGCTCGAAGTTTCTTGCTATTTATTCGATCGACTGTTTGACAAATTCTGACAGTAAAAACTCGTAAGAAAGTGAGAAAATTTGAACGAAATATTTAGCAAAATTTAGCTAACGAAGACAGTTTCAGAACAGAGAAATAATCCCGTCAAATTTTACTTCTAGAAAAACGACTACTGGCTTATTTTTCTCTAAATAATTCTAATTTATTCATTTCGCGGACTTCAAATGACTGTTTTATCCCTTCAAATTTGAATTCTTTCAGTATATTAGTCAACATTTTTTTCACCGTCTTCAATTTTCATAAGTATGAAATTCAATGTCCATTTTACTAACTTGTTATTTTCCACGATTGTTTGTAGGATTACTACCGGAGCAGTACGCGCACATAGATGTGATGTCTTCGAACGTAGAAGTTATCGAAAACGACGCTTTCGGACTGGCTCAGATAGAATCCATTAGACTTATGAATAATCAAATTACGTTCATCGGATTCCGGGCGTTTTCGTAAGTTTCTTAGTTTAGTTACTCTGAAAATACAAAATTATAAAGTTATGTTAACTATAGGAGAAATATTTCGAGTGTTGTAAAGGGTATAACCTTATAATCCTTTTGGGTGTTTGATAAGACTTTGATTTTACTGTTACTCATCTTATACAGATAGTACATTAAATCCGTCATAAACACGTTGAATTCAGACTAACAACAGTGGACGTTGAAATATATTCTAGAATAAGTTGATATCACGCGGCGTTATAGAATCTATCTGACGATACCGAAGGGCACGAATAAGTTTTCGTGAAAGTCTAATCCTACTTCCCGCCGTCTTTTGCACAGTTCTACGCGAAAACATCATACGTATGGAATTCCTTCTCACGAACTTATCGCTTTTTAATAGGAAGTGAAATGAGAAGTACGAATTACAAGAGCTGCAAATTTTTGATCATAGAAACAAATATTTTTTTACTATGATTGAAAATTTGCAACTCTTGTACTTCGTTTTTCTCTGTTTTATTTTAAATTAATATGGGTCGCACCATTTTGGAACAAATCGAAATAATCGCTTTCCAGTCTTCCGTGCACAATCATAAGAAAGAAAAATCCTGTTCAGTTTCAAGTAGGGTACACATATTCGTTGATTGACGATGACCATTGATCCAAGCTTCGAATCAACAAGTTCAATTCAAGATTCCCCCTTCTTTTCACGCGATTTTCTTCATGTTCTACCTACGTTTCAAAAACTTCGGGCTCTCGTTATACTTACGCCTTCCATGAACATTTTCCCCACAAGTTCTGAAGTACCTTCCAAGCTCCGATTGTAAAAATTTTAAACGCCCTAGTTCCAAGAAGAAATTATTATTGCTTGTACTGGAATCAAGTTTTCCACAACTCCTGCTCTTAAAATCAAAAATAGTTCGACGTGATGCTCAATAAGAATCAATTTTCACTCAAGTTTTTAATTTTCAATGCAAACTTCAACAATAAATACTATAAAAATAAGAACTTTCCAAGGGTACACAACAACAATATTCACAAAAATTGTTCAAAGTCAATTCTTTACAAAATCAAGACTAGTAATTAAGTACATACGCCTCGTACACATGAAGTTTTGAAATTTTCGACAATAAAATAAAAAATACATATCAACTTGACAAGGGTACACACAACAACAATATTCACAAAATTTGTTCAAAGTTAATTCTTTACAAAAATCAAGACTAGTAATTACATACGCCTCGTAAACATGAAGTTTTGAAATTTTCGACAATAAAATGAAAAATATAAACTTTACAAGGGTACACAACAACAACAACAATATTCACAAAATTTGTTCCAAGTTAATTCTTTACGAAATCAAGACTAGTAATTACATACGCCTCGTACACAATAAGTTTTGAAACTGACCCATCATCGGATAGGATAAATTCATAATACGATGTCGGAGAGCCATCTAGATGAAATACATTCAATTTTCGCGGTTCCAATGTCCACGAAGAGGACTTCAAGTGGTTCTTTTTATCCATTCTGATCGTAACTGATAGATCAGGACTTCGATAGGATCCAACGAATTTTTTCAGGTATTCTGGATCGTAGTACTCTCGGGGAATTTGCTTTTCGAAAACAATAGGAGACAGTGTTCTTTCAAAATTGATCCGGAACGAATTTACGTCTCCCCATCGATCGTGCGTAAAAGAACATTCATATTGTTCAGGTTCAGTAGAAGACTTGGCATAGAAGACATCGCGTCCTTTCCCCGGTTTCAAAACTAAATACCGTGCGTTATACGAGGCATAGAGTTCACTACCGTTCAGACAGATCATCAAATAACCGTATCCAGGATTGAAAAATTTACCCACAAATTGATCCGGATTATCAACGCGTTCAGTCGAATTGTTTACTGGTCCAATAAATTTCTTCCGTAAATCCTTTTCTTCTTTTGCTACAGACATTGCCCATTCGTGCGGCGATGGTACCGAAATGTCCAGAAGAACATCAAATATTCGGTCTAGTACCTTATTGAAAAATACTTCACGATGACGATCCGAATTACCGAGAATAACGGCACCAATTTTCTCCTCAGGGAGAAGGGCAATGCGTGCTGTAAATCCATCAGTTTCACCATTGTGCCATATTCTGTATCTTCCACGATAAAATGTCGTAGCCCAACCAAATGCGTAGCCAAAGAAAAGATTACCAGCTTCGAGAGCATCTTGGATGGCCATTTGAATTGTATGCATCTCATTCAAAGTTTCGTTTTGAATAAGATTTTGGCCGGTTACGCGAAGATGAACCTGAGCCCATTTGGTCATTTCTTCTATGGTCGAAACAATGGACCCACCAGGTCCTACGACCGTTAGGTCCGCCCAAGGAGCGAATACGACTTTGCCGTCTCTCTCTGAATGTCCTTTAGCGAATTCGTCCAACTTCCTGGGGTCTTTTATCGAACAATTTGAACGCGTCAATCCTAGCGGTACAAAAATCCTACTTCTCATCAGATCTTCCCAAGATTGACCTGTGACTCTCTCGGCAACGATACCTGCGATCGTGAACATGATGTTGTTGTACTGAAACTTTTCTCGGAGTTGACAATTTGATTGCAAGTGTGGAATTCGTTTCAAGAGCTCTTCTCTGCGACAGTTCCCGTAAATCCAAATATTCTCATGGCGAGGCTGTCCGGTACGATGATTGACCAAATCTCTGATGGTAACGTGATGCGTTCTGTGGTCGTCGCTGAGTCGAAATTCCGGAATATGACTTATCACGGGATCGTCCCAATTTAAACGACCTTCATCCACTAATAAGCCTAGAAGAAATGCAGTGAATGCCTTGGTACAAGAGGCGATCGCAAATAGTGAACGTGCGGTAACCGGTTTTTTATTCGAGTCATCCAAAACACCGTAACCTTTGGATAGTACGACCTTTCCATCGACAATAATTCCAACAGCCATTCCTGGAATTTTAAGGATGTCGCGGGAGAGTTGCATAGAAGAATCAATGATAGCCAGTTTCTTCTCAATTTCAGCAAGTTCCATACTTTCACATTGAATAACGGAGGAATACAGAGTCACGAAAAAAAATAACAAAAGATTAAAAGTAGCCATTTTCAACGAAATTTCGAATAATAATATTCCGCGGAACTAAATTTCAACACACGTTAAAAAAATGTTCATTAAATGTCGAGATAATTGAATTAGAATAGAAAGCAAACTCCGCGTTCATTTGAATTGGTTACCCAATTTAAAACGGCACGGAATTAGCTGTTCGAAGACCGTATTCGAGTTTAGTTGATTCGAGTTCACGAAAGACTAACGCACGAGAGACGAGGACGCCGCTTTACTTTCAACTGATTCGTACAACATTGATACTGGGATACATTTTAGTTCTCCTCTTTTATAAGAAAGAGAAAAGAAATGTTAATATAAGAGGGAGAAAAATTTTATAACGAATACAACAGGTACAAAGTATTTCTACCCTCGTCCGTATATATTCTTTGCTGCGCCTGCTCATTGTTCAACACCCTCCCAGGTGTAACCAGATGATTCTAACATGTTCCTTTTAAAAGGAAGGCTACACATATTCAAGAGAGAGACAGTTAGCGAGCAGGAGACGCAGTAGGTATTTTCATTACTTTTGTCAAGCGACTTCTATGTTTAGTTTTCGAATATCCTCCCCGCCTTGATCCATATTCAAAGGATATAACAATGATCAAATGAATAATGGGCAATAAATGCGGTGACATTAAACAGTTGATTCGAGAGAAATAAGAAATCGGGGTAAGATACACGAGAAGTCTCGTTTTTGTATTGCCCGAATGTGTGCTGCGATCTTTAGAACGGTAGGCCTACCTTCGAACTGCGCACATTATAGGGCTCCGTATTTCTTTGAATCATGCAAACAACTCAGCCGTAACGAAGTATTGAAAAAGTCGCGTTCGTTCCTTTTAGAAGAGAAGAAAAAGACTCCGATTTCAGAATATAGACCTGCTTCAACGGCTTCAATAATAGATGAATCTGCGAACTATGGCTGTTGTGTTGCGTACCTATGTATTTTTTTTCCCTAGAAACTGGCGACTAAACTGATCCTCAAAAAATACATTGTGTGTATATTGTAGTCAGCAATTGCCGCTCTTTTTTTTCACATTGGGAAGTGACGATTATGTGCCGTGTCGTCGATGAAGAGAATGTATGGGTTACCTCGAATTTGCCTTCTTTTGTACTCATCTTAGGACATCCTGGAATGGCCTCGAAATAAATGCTCTTTTAAATGCCAATATGAAAAGAATAGTATATGCAAGGGTGTTAAAAGTCGAAATTCGCTCTTAAATTCCCCGAATGCAAGTGCAGAGCACGTATATGTCGCCAAAGTATCTCGGCAGTTTCGGCGAACGCAAAGCGCGAGCTCGCTGGCGTTGTGTCCACAACGAGCCCGTCATAACGAGCGCGTAGCACGAGGTTGTCAGGCGCAGCAGGCCTAGCCGTTGAAACGGCTGATACATGTATAAAGAATTATATTTTCAATTTGCACGAATTAGATCCAAGTATAATTTTATTATATATTGGATATTGGATAATGTATACACTTAGATTCATCGTACAATTGTTTCGATTCTCCCTGATTTACGCACCGTTCATTTTTCGTAACCTGAAAGCAGATATTCGAAATGATAGATATTAATTAAACGACCGGGAGAAAAGTAATTTTCGATATCGATCGTTTAATTAACAAATTAGTGGTCTTATGACCGTCAGAGCCAGGATGAATTTCAATCATTTTACCCGAAGGCCATCTTGAAGGTGGGAGAGTCGTATCTTTAATTAATACAATATCAACTTCTTTCAGATCTTTCTTCTGTTTTCGCCACTTATAACGCTGATGGAGGGTATTTAAATATTCCAGAGACCATCTCTTCTAAAACCCTTGTAATAATCACTGCACCTCTTCCCAAGGGGCGATTTTGAGGTACAGTAGTTACGTCAGGTTTGGGAAGGGTAGTAATAGGTTGGCCTATTAAGAAATAACCCGGAGTTAGAGACTCGATATCAACTGGATCCAGAGATTCTGCATAATATAATGGTCAAGAATTGAGACAAGCTTCAACTTGCGTACAAAGAGTTGACAATTATTCGAACGTTAATTGATAATTTCCAATCGTAAGATATAAATGGCGTTTCGTACTTCTTACTACTACTCAAAACGTACAAAGGTTGGTCTTTAATTACGTAGACTTTTGTTGTACGGGTCTTAGGTTTGCTTCAATCGAAAAACTGATTGCACGAGCGTGTTGCACGTAGTTTTTTATATTCATATCGATGTAAACTAACAAAGAATCAGAAGAGGCGCGTAGTTCAGCGACTTGAGAAAGATTGAAATAGGGAGCGCACAGTTCTAGGTTAATTTTAGGAGGAAATCAGAGACACCGGACCCGCTTCAGCCACATCATTGATGTGAGGAACGGAAACTTATACACTTCTCGTGAGATTCAAAAATCAATTGAATACATAAATGACTCATAAAATTTATTTTATAACAAGTACAATTTCACAATAACAAATTCCAAGAAACTAATTAGGCCTATCTCAAACAAAATAAAAAAAAAATTACTATAAACGCTACGGACCGCGGTTTTTCACGTTGATTGGTTTTATTATCTAATCGAGATGATTTATACGTCGAATTGATACCTACGATTCTCCAAACTAAGACTTGAGATAATAAAATTACAAAAGTCGCAGTTCATACCTATACATCTTATTTCACGTGTTAACGTATCAAAGGCTCGCAATCTTGAGAGAGGCACCCCCACATGTCGCAAAGTGAGAATCAGTCTAGAGCTTGGGCAAAAGCAATTCTTTCCGCATAGGCGAAAAGTTGTTTGTCAAGAATTTGCTCGTCATTTTTCAACCTCACGCAATTTTATAATCATACTTATAATTGGTAAAAGCTGAACAAGGATGCTGCCTTGAAAACGCGATATACGTCCAAAATTTATAAGTCGAAATTCAAACAAACGAAAAACAAGTTTTAGAAGACACAAGCGAAATTTGAAATTAAATGTCACAAAAATTTTCTCTCGCTATTCCAACCATCAGATATAATAGTAATAGCTCAGGATCTGAACAAATTCAACTCAGCCTAATTCTTCACAAATTCAACACTGATAACTTCATATGCGTCGTACACATTGAGCTCCGAAACTGATCCATCATCCAATACGATAAATTCGTAATACGATGTCGGAGAGCCTTCTATATAGAATACATTCAGTCTCCGCGGTTCCAATGTCCACGAAGAAGACTTCAAGCGGTTTCTCTTATCCATTCTGATCGTAACTGATAGATCAGGACTTCGATAGGATCCGACGAATTTTTTTCAGGTATTCTGAATCCTAGTACTCTCGGGGAATTTATTTTTCGAAAAGAATAGGGGGAACTTCACTTTCAAAATTAAACTGACACGAATGTACGTCACCCCATCGATCATGGCTGAAGGAGCATTCGTATTGTTGGTCCTCTGTTAACGACTTGGCTTCAAAGACATCGCTTCCTTTTCCCGGTTTCAAAACGAAATCTCGTGTGTTATACAAGACGTGCAGTTGACTACCATTGAGACGTATTTCCATATATCCGTAACCAGGATTGAAATATTTACCTACGAATTGAACCAGATTATCAACGGGATCGAATGTCTTATTTCCTGGTCCGAACGCTTCCTTCTGCTGTTCTTCTGATTTTGCCAGAGAAGTTGCCCACTCTTGCGGCGATGGTACCGATAGATCCAAAAGAATATCAAATATTCGGTCAAGCACCTGAGCAAAAAATACTTTACGGTGACAATCCGAATTCGCCAGAATAACGGCACCAATTTTCTCCTCGGGGAGAAGAGCGATGCGTGAAGTAAACCCATCAGTTTCACCACTGTGAATTAATCTATATCGTCCACGATAAAATGTCGTAGCCCAACCAAACGCGTATCCAAAGTAAAGATTACCAGCTTTCGGAGTATTTTGCACGGCCATTTGAATGGTGTGAATTTCATCCAGAGTTTCGTTTTGTATAAGATCTTGTCCGGTTACGCGAAGATGAACCTGAGCCCATTTAGTCATTTCGTCTATGGTCGAAACGATAGACCCACCAGGTCCTACGACCGTCAGGTCCGCCCAAGGAGCGGATACGACTTTGCCGTCCCTCTCCGAATGTCCTGTGGCGAATTCTTCCAACTCTTTGGGGTCTTTTATCGAACAATTCGAACGCGTCAATCCTAGCGGTGCAAAAATCCTACTTCTTATCAGATCTTCCCAAGATTGACCTGTGACTCTCTCGGCCACGATACCTGCGATCGTGAACATGATGTTGTTATATTGATACTTTTCGCGGAGTTGATAATTTGGTTGCAAATGTGGGATTCGTTCAAGGAGCTCGTCTCTTTGAAAGTTCGCATAAACCCAAACACTCTCATGGCGAGGCTGTCCGGTGCGATGGCTGATCAAATCTCTGATGGTAACGTGATGCGTTCTATAATCGTCGTTGAGTCGAAATTCCGGAATGTGACTTATTACGGGATCGTCCCAGTTCAAAAGACCTTCATCTACCAACAAGCCTAGAAGAAAGGTAGTAAATGCCTTGGTGCAAGAGGCTATCGCAAATAGAGAACTTGTGGTTACGGGCATTCTATTTGAGTCATCCAAAACACCGTAACCTTTGGTTAAAACGACCTTTCCATCGACGATAATTCCAACAGCCATTCCTGGAATTTTAAGGATATCGCGGGAGAGTTGCACAGAAGAATCAATGACAGCCAGTTTCTTCTCAATTTCAGCAAGCTCCATACTTTCGCATGAAATAACGGACGAATACGAAGTCGCGCAAAAAATTAGTAGAGGACTGAAAGCAGTCCTTTAGTATGAAACTTCGAATAATAATATTTGGGGCAACTCAATTTCAACACACGTTAACAAAATTTTTATCAAACGTCGAGATAATTGAATTAGAAAAGAATAAAAACACCGCGTCCATTTGAATTATTCACTAAACTTAGAACGGTAGAGAATTAGTAGAAGGTCAAACGTGTTCTAAAAAGAAGCATGATGTAATAGAAAAAAAAAAAAATAGATACAATGGAGAATTAACGAGTCGTACTCGACGAGCATCATGAAACCCAAAAAACGTAGGAAATCATGGGAGATTATCGTAGAATGGTCAAATTCAGCATGCAGTATCGGTTTAATAGAAAAATAATAAGTATTACACATTGTATCAATACTAAAGATCAGCGCTATCGCAGCCGAGGCGGTGAGATAAGTACACCGCAAAGCCGAAGTCTCGTCGTCTATCAAAACGTATTATTTGTGGAAATCGTATTTTATGTAGTGGTGTGTGTACACAAACAATAAAACATGATCATCATTTTTCGGGTCAATAATATAGTGAGCGTGAAGTAGGCCTACACAGAATGAAAATGTTATCATGGCGAATAATGAAACGAAGGAGTACTTTACCTAGAAAGTCCAAAACTGCATCTGAGTTTGAATGATTTTTGCTCGCACAGGATCAATAATAAAATGAAACAAGACGGGCATTCTCGTCACATCTAATGTTATCGTACATTGATAGTGTAGATCACTACTTCTGTTTTTCCAGTACCCCTGTACCTTTGCCTTTGTGTATCTTCGACGTACTCCAAAGTACGCGAATGTAAACTTCTCCTTTGAATAAGACGAGCGAATACGAAATTCGGACCGTACGCAATTTGTCACAGCGCGTCTCTATCACGCAACAGCGATAGAAAGCGGAAAGTAAACCGATTGTATTTTCTCATCAATCGAAGTTCTCACTTGAATAGAGGTATCTCAAAAATAAGACATTTAATCGTTCAATCTTGTTGGAATTGGTATTTCCTATCGACGGCAACTATTTATATACATACGTACATTCCACAAGTTTACTCAAGTCTTTCAAAATGTCCCCTTTTTGCTTGCAGGTTGATATACATACGGCCCAAATTCAGGGCTAAAAACCAGTGAGGTAAAATCATATTTTCGTTCCGACCTCGGTATACCGATTTTGGAGTCATTCCTCCGGGTTTGCTCCTATCAAAATACTTGGCAACCAGACCCGCAAAGAATCAGAAGAGGCGCGTAATTCAGCGATTTGAGAAATATTGAAATAGAGAGCGCACAGTTCTAGGTTAATTTTAGGAGGAAATCAGGGACACCAGACCCGCTTCAGCCACATCATTGATGTAAGGAGTGGAAACTTGAACACTTAATAATAGAGGAGTTGCCAAATTTGCAAAAGCTCGTAATGTTTGAACTCACAGATTTGAAAACGAAAAAATTGAAACCCAAAAATTTTTTTAATTATCGAAACAAATACAATGAGTTCCACTTAGTGAGGCCTTTCGACGGTAACCGTCATCATCGGACAAAGTTAAGTTTTGTACTTTGTCCGATGATCGAAAGGCCTCACTAAGTGTAACTCATTGTATTTGTTTCGATAATTAAAATTTTTGGGTTTCAATTTTTCGTTTTCAAATCTGTGAGTTCAAAAATCACGAGCTTTTGCAAATTTGGCAACTCCTCTATTATTATAATGTCTCGTAAAATTGAAGAAACCACTATTCGACTTGAACACTTCTCGTGTGATTCAAAAATCAATAGAATACATGAATGACTCATGAAATTCATTTTATAACAGGTACAATATTTCACAATAACAAATTTCGAGAAACTTAGTATCTCAAACAAAATTAAAAAAAGGATATGTCTATTTGCAGGTACTGTACCTACGCGTAAGAAGCTATTTGCAGGTGCTGGCTCATTTTGACGAATTACGAGCTTACATAAAATGTTGAATATGAAAACATTAAATAATTGATAAAATTAGTTTACATAGGCAAATTCCAAAATAAAACATCACTTATACAGAATTTACATCTTACTCCTACTCCGACGAGTGGGTAAAGGGGGGGGGGGCGAATTCATCTTCTTTTCCGCTAACGTTTTTTGGTGGCTAAATTGCAGGCTGATGCGTGCTCTTGTGTTTTTCTGCTCTTTGGTCGGTGTGACTTATTGAAAGAGCATACATGGGTCGCTGCACGCTTTGATTCACCATGAGCTTTGACCTTTTTTTGGAATTCCAAGTGGTAGGAGCTTCATTTGCGTTGCATTTCAGGCTTTGTAACAACGTCTTCTGTCGACCGACTTGATGAATCTTTCAATAATGTTCTTGGAGGAGATTTGGCCTCAACTTCTAATCTAGAGAGTGAACAAAAGACTATCTATACACAAATTCGACCTAATAACGCTTTCAATGTGTACCAATGCATGAAGATGAGTCTTAAATTGCTCAGTTCCGTGGTCTGAGACAAGGTTTGCGATGTTCAGGGCAGTAGGCAAGACCATATTGTATTTGCCTCATTTACTGAGAATTTCATATATTTCTAAAAAAAATGATGGTACTCAAGGTCACCAATTTGGGGTGAAAGGCTCTGAACCATCAAGCGTTGAGAAAAAATAGTTCTGTCTTCATTAGCCTGCAATACAGCCACCAAAAAAACGTGAAGTTTGCCGCGAAGAAGATGTAGTCAGTTGATCACTCGACAAAGCCGCAGCAGGAAGATCAAAATTTCAGGATACCTCGTTTTTACTTCGGTTTTTTTCAATATAACGTAGTTTTATAGTACCTGCAAATAGCTTCTTACGCGTAGGTACAGTACCTGCAAATAGACACATCCTAAAAAAAATTACGTTAAACGCTACGGACCGCGGTTTTTCACGTTGATTGGTTTTATTATCTAATCGAGATGAATTATACGTCGAATAGATACGATTCACCAAAGTACGACTTGAGATAATAAAATTACTAAAGACGCAGTTCATACATCTTACTTGTATTAGCGACCGCATCAAAGTCTCAATCTTGAGGGAGGCACCCCTACAGGTCGCGAGATAGAAAGATCAGAGTAGAGCTTAATCAAAAGCAATTCTTTTCGCATAGGCGAAAAGTTGTTTGTCAAGAGTTTGCTCATCGTTTTCCAACCTCATGTAATTTCAATCATGCTTATAACTGGTGCAAGCTGAACAAAGCATGCTGCCTCGAGAACTTGATATACGTCCAAAATTTATCAGTTGAAATTCAAACAAACGGAAAAAAAGTTTTAGAATGACGAAGACTCAAGAGAAATTTGGAATTTCACAAAAATTTTCCCTCGTTATTCCAACCATCAGATATAATAGTAATAGCTCAGAATCTGAAAAAATTCATCTCAGCCTAATTCTTCACAAATTCAAGACTGGTAACTTCATATGCGTCGTACACATTGAGCTCCGAAACTGATCCATCATCCAATACGATAAATTCGTAATACGATGTCGGAGAGCCTTCTAAATAGAATACATTCAGTCTCCGCGGTTCCAATGTCCCCGAAGAAGACTTCAAGCGGTTTCTCTTATCCATTCTGATCGTAACGGATAGATCGGGACTTCGATAGGATCCGATGAATTTTTTCAGGTATTCTGGATCGTAGTACTCTCGGGGAATTTCTTTCTCAAAAAGAATAGGGGGAACTTTACTTTCAAAATTAAACGTACACGAATGTACGTCACCCCATCGATCATGGCTGAAGGAGCATTCGTATTGTTGGTCCTCTGTTAACGACTTGGCTTCAAAGACATCGCTTCTTTTTCCCGGTTTCAAAACGAAATCTCGTGTGTTATACAAGACGTGCAGTTGACTACCATTAAGACGTATTTCCACAAATCCGTATCCAGGATTGAAATATTTACCTACGAATTGATCCGGATTATCAACGGGATCGAATGTCTTACTTCCAGGTCCAAACGCTTCCTTCTGCTGTTCTTCTGGTTTTGCAAGAGAAGTTGCCCACTCTTGCGGCGATGGTACCGATAGATCCAAAAGAATATCAAATATTCGGTCAAGCACCTGAGCGAAAAATACTTTACGGTGACAATCCGAATTTGCCAGAATAACGGCACCAATTTTCTCCTCGGGGAGAAGAGCAATGCGTGAAGTATACCCATCAGTTTCACCATTGTGCAATAATCTATATCGTCCACGATAAAATGTCGTAGCCCAACCAAACGCGTATCCAAAGTAAAGATTACCAGCTTTCGGAGTATTTTGCACGGCCATTTGAATGGTGTGAATTTCATCCAGAGTTTCGTTTTGTATAAGATCTTGTCCGGTTACGCGAAGATGAACCTGAGCCCATTTAGTCATTTCGTCTATGGTCGAAACGATAGACCCACCAGGTCCTACGACCGTCAGGTCCGCCCAAGGAGCGGATACGACTTTGCCGTCTCTCTCTGAATGTCCTTTAGCGAATTCGTCCAACTCTTTGGGGTCTTTTATCGAACAATTCGAACGCGTCAATCCTAGCGGTGCAAAAATCCTACTTCTTATCAGATCTTCCCAAGATTGACCTGTGACTCTCTCGGCCACAATACCTGCGATCGTGAACATGATGTTGTTATATTGATACTTTTCGCGGAGTTGATAATTTGGTTGCAAATGTGGGATCCGATCAAGGAGCTCGTCTCTTTGAAAGTTCGCATAAACCCAAACACTCTCATGGCGAGGCTGTCCGGTGCGATGGCTGATCAAATCTCTGATGGTAACGTGATGCGTTCTATAATCGTCGTTGAGTCGAAATTCCGGAATGTGACTTATTACGGGATCGTCCCAGTTCAAAAGACCTTCATCTACCAACAAGCCTAGAAGAAAGGTAGTAAATGCCTTGGTGCAAGAGGCTATCGCAAATAGAGAACTTGTGGTCACGGGCATTCTATTTGAGTCATCCAAAACACCGTAACCTTTGGTTAAAACGACCTTTCCATCGACAATAATTCCAACAGCCATTCCTGGAATTTTAAGGATATCGCGGGAGAGTTGCATAGAAGAATCGATGATGGCCAGTTTCTTCTCAATTTCAGCAAGCTCCATACTTTCGTATGAAATAACGGACGAATACAGAGTCGCGCAAAAAATTAGTAGAGAACTGAAAGTAGTCATTTTTTGTGGAACGAATAAATATTTAGCGAAAAATAATTTTGATATACGTCAGCAAATATTTCATCAATCGCGGAAATAATCAAATTCGAATTCAGCAAAAACCTCGCGTCAATTTAAATCGTCGACCGAATTTAAAACAAATGAACGAAATTGGGAGGCGATGTCGAATTTCTTCTGAAATGATGCACGACGCAATAAAAAAATCAATAACTTTGTATAAACAAGTCCTGGGTACTGGACGAGCACCATCAAACACTGAGAAACGCCGGGCTCACGTGTTGATTAGAATAAAGATCAAGTTTAACCCACAGCATCTTTCAAAAATCAAAAAATAATAATTCATCTCAGTAACATCGCAGCCGAAACTGTGAGATGAGTAGGTACATCGCAAAATGGAAACCTCATCGTCGACCAAAACATATTATTCTTTAAAGCCTGTCTTGACTGATGTTTTCAAGAAGCGTAGGTACCGATACACGGTGAACAAATATAATCATTATTTACTTTCGAGTCATTAATAGCAAGCGTGATACAAAACTATGTCATCAACGCGATATATGGAATTGAGTTGTATTGAAACTTTAGAAATGGGGGACTATTTGGATAATTTCGGCAAGTAAATGATCAATTTAATGAAACAATAAGGCGTAAATTTTCATCACATGCCGACTATTAATCAAGCGACAACTAAAAGTAAATAAAAAAACTGTTGGCTTAGGTCAAGAATCGAATGTTTTCACAATATATGTCGATGTGAAAAATATTCGAGTTCTACCTTCCACAACGTTCGGTTTTCATGAGCGATGTAGTCTACAGAGTCAATGCGGTCTGTCAGCGTACATTCAATATTTGTCCCGCGTCTACTTTCAACCTCATGCAATTATTTACTTTATTATAATCGTGCTGGCTTGCGTAAGCTCAACTTAACCATGCCTCGAAATCGGGATATCAGTCACGGCGCCGGCGACAAGCTAAGTAAGCGGCAGCTTAAACCGCCAAGTTTCAGAAGCAGCTATTTTACAATGAAAAACTATGACAATTATAAATAAAAATTCGTTCAAATTAAGGTCTTGCTTATGACGCCAAAAATTTCGCATACAGCGAAAATAGTGATAGCTTGAAATTTGAACGGAGAAGGAAATTTTACAGAAGAACAAAGAAGGATCTTCAAAAAATTACTTTTCTTCAAATCTATCATCTGAGCTCTCAATAAGTACAGCATAACAACCTTTGTCCACACGGCATTGAATCTCATAATTACCTTGTCCTTCGATATCATTTTCATCTGATCATAAAAAAGACCCAGGCTCTAAGTCTAAAGGTATGTCTATCAAATTTTCATACCTCCCGTGCGCAAGGATGCTTTCATCATACTTTAATAGGGAATTTTACAGTTCCGAGCAAATCCGAGAGTGAGTTGATTCAAAGCGCGTATAGCCGGAATCGCTTCAAAATCAGTTCAACATGGGTGACCCTACTTTATGGTCTTTCAAGCCTCCTGTTACCAAAGCTGATAGAAAGATAACTCGAGCAACATTCTCAACCTACAATGTCACACGAATAGCATCCATGAACTTCAAATACAGAACATTTTTAATCACTTTGATAAACCTCACATTATATCTAGTCAAATATTAGCGCACTTCCTTCTAGAAGACCTTTTATGTAAGTCGGCAGGCTAACCGTTGACGACAACCGCTCCTGGGCTAGGCAGGGTATGATGTGAGGTACACAACTTAGCTAGCTACATAAATCACGTTATCAGTCAGCTCAATACGACTACTCGTCCACTTTCAAAAAAATCGGATAGCTAATTGGTGTGTTGTCTCAGGCATAGTCCCTTGGGACTTAGAAGAAACTACTCACGGTCTCCTGTTCGAAAGCTGGAAGAACTATGTCTCAGACAACACCCGATGCACATAAACTGTACCTGTATAGAATGAGTCCTAAATGATTCATTTATTCTAAAGACAGATCCTGATTGATCACCTTAGTGAATCCCATATTATACCTATTAGTTGTTTTTTTGTTAACCCTCAAGAGACAGGACCGAAAAATGAAGAAAATCATCGATGTTCTACGCCGTATCATTCAAGATATTATATCAACTTGTAACTAATAAAAACGAGACACAGAAAACATGACTTTCTTTCCTCTCAATCCTCGCGGAAAAATAAGTAGGTACGCACGTTTCACGTAAGTCGGGTAGAAGAGGCTCGTCAAAAGTGGGTCTCGTCGCGAATATCAGTTTGATTACAGAATAAGCGCGCTGCTACGTTTGCGACAAACACACGCGATAGAAACATTGCAAGAACTTTCGACACACTTTTCAGCTGTTCGAGAGTTCCGAAGTCCTCAAATCAAAATTCAGCATTCGTACATATCAATTAAGAAAACGACGAAATTACTTTTTAAATGGATGTATAGAATCTGCCATTTTTAAGAAGATGACGTTGTCATCGTCGTCACATCGCGAGATACTCGAGATCGCTTATGCAAATGGATGCAAATTTTCGCAAATATTTTCGTCTCTTCTTTTCCATATTTGCATTGTACGAGTGTAAGGGCGTGAAGAGTCGCGCTATTTGCGCTTTCCAACTGTAAATAAAACGCGACAATTTTTTTCCTTGTTCTTTCTTCTAAATTATTAATTAATTAATCCTCCGTCGAGCTGTATGTAATATAGTCTGTATTCCGTTGGGGAAACTTCCTTCTCAAGTGGGTCGGACGCGAATTGTCTCTACACGAAAAATTTTCAACAACTTTCGTAACATAGGTACGAAAGAATGTACGAGAAACCTGAAAAGCAGCACTAATAATGGTGACTGTGAGTACACGCTACGCACAGTATGGAGAAGAAACTGCACGTGCAATACTATCCTATCTTCGCGAGATCATTCTAAGCTTTTCGAGTCAAGTCTTTCTGATTTTTCTCATCTCTTGTATCAAATTCAAACTGTCAAAGGATGAAACGTATTTCACAACCTTGCTTGCTCAAACTATGCTGGTACCAAGGAAACTGAGAGAGAAAATTAAAAAGAAGGATGAAGCAGCGACGACGACGTCGAAAACTGATCGAGTGCTGTCAATTCCACTGGCTCCAACGACTCCATGGAAACATGAAATTTCAAAGTAATAGCCTTTTAGAGAGAAGAAAAAAAAAGATTATAATACACGGGCGTAATGCAAATACAAACTTAGACGAATAATTCCAACAGCAGCATCAGTTACACACCTCGTCATTCAATGAGTTCTGATTTTGACAAGTTTTCTGACTTTCTCTCAACGGTCACTTCGAATTATTGCAAGAGAATACTGGATGAACTACAGGTACAGGGTAGAATACAACTTTTACGAGTATGAGAGTACTTGTTATATTGTGGATAGTTGGGCCTCTCGAGTTTCAATTCCTTTTACCAGTCATCAAATGACGTGATTGATATGGAACAGAAGGTAACTTCCATATCATCAGTGAGATATATCCTACAATTGTATTACACGGAAAGATCTTTAATTAAAAGTGAACGACTTCCTATCATACTCCCTATTCTTCTGACCTTTGATTTGACATAATTATTTGATTGAAATTCAACTGCAAACAAGACTGACCAAACTTTTACATGGTAGCGGGAAAACGATAACATCACGAAACGCAATAGATCGATTTTCCGTGACATCACGGCAGTGATAACTGCACGCAAAAGTACTAAAAAAAAATTCCATCAGCTTCGTGATTAGCATAGAAATAACAGGAAAATTTCGATCATTCATCCTTCCCGGTAAACATTATTCCAATAGTTACCTGAGTAATAAGAGGGCAATAGGGGAATCAAAGAGAAACCTTGGCGCCATTTTAGAGAGAACCCAATGTTACCTTCTGTTTTCCAAATAGTATCCCGGGTGATAAGAGGGCAGTCGAGGAATTGAAGAGAAAGCTTGGCGCCATTTTAGAAAATACCTAATGTCACCCTCTGTTTCCTCAATAGTATCCCGGGTGATAAGAGGGCAGTAGGGGAATTGAAGGGCAACCTTGCCGCCATTTTAAAGAAGACCTAATGTTACCCTCTGTTTTCCCTAGAGTATCCCGGGTGATAAGAGGGCAGTTGGGGCAATAAAGGGGAACCTTGCCGCCATTTTAGAGAAAACTTAATGTTACCCTCTGTTTTTCCTAGAGTATCCCGGGTGATAAGAGGGCAATTGGAGAATTAAAGGGGAACCTTGTTCCCATTTCAGAGAAGACCCAATGTTACCCTCTGTTTTCCCAATAGTATGCCGGGTGATAAGAGGGTGATTGTGGAATTAGAGGGGAAGTTTTTCTTAGCCGCCTAAAAGCACTAATATTGCCCAGTAGTTTCCTTTTCAACCAAGGGCTACAGAAAAGCAATTTTTGGTTTAAATTGGTCTTTGAGGCCATCTCCCAAAAATTCTTGAAAGTTTGCTCCACAACAGAAGCCCTCTTCTTGTCGAAAACGGTATCCCCAAGAGGAAGATTTCAGCGTTCTACTTTTCTTGACTGCTATCAACAATATCACAAAACATGTTCATCCCCCTCTTTTCCAGCGCCTTTTGGCCAATGACTTCATATCTCTGTCTGTTCCGCTAACCCTCAAAGAGCCTACAGGCTTCTTCATAAAACCCTCAATTCAATTGCTACATGGACATCTAGAAACAACTTCAGCTTTTCTCCCTCTTGAACCTATTCTGTAATTTCCAAGAAAAGAAGTCCTACTCCTTTTATCCAACCCCTAATCCAACAAAATTATCAAATTCCATCTTGTAACTACTGACAACTCCTCGAATTACATTTCAATCAAAAACTTACTTGGGCTCCTCGCATCAAAATTTTAAAAGTTGAATGCACACGCGCTCTCAATATTTTAAAACTCATTTCTCACCCTCAAAAGACTGCAACAGAAAATTACTCTTACAACTATACAAAAGTCTCATCCGCTCAAGAATGGACTATGCCGCCCCAATATATAACTTAGCCAATAAATCCGTCCTTGCTTTATTCGACCCCATCCAAACCCCCTCCCTCAGAATAGTCTTAGGTGTCTACAGCACCAGCCCAAAACTCAATTTGGAATTGGATATACATTTTCTGTTTTCTAAACCGAGGTGAATAAATATTTCCAAAAAATACACGTCATTGCTAAAAAATGATAGGGAAGTGAATTTTTGTTAATTTTGCCATCATCAATACTCCTATACTTGCTTTGATAAAGAAAAAGTTTACAAAGCTTCAATCACAATTGCGCAACGTTTGAATTGAATCGCGACCCGCGATCGCAAATTTTCAATCACTAGTATCTATACCTAAATTCTACGGTAGTAATTGTTAGGTCGCCGTACGTTAGTGGTTAGGGCTTCTCGTGCAAGGTACGAGTAGGTAGGGTTAAAAGTGCGCCGGGTTCGAGCCCCGGTCAAGCTGGGGCAATGTATATTCCTTGGATGTTACCCGCTAAAGAAGCATTCTGATTGGTCCTATGGTATTTATGGAGGTACATACAAGGGTAATATCAGGGATATGTGAGGGTAGTTTTTCCGGGGGCTACAAAAGGGTAACTAAATGTTTACCGGGTTACTTGAAAAAAAGAATGAACATAAAAATACATTTCTAGGAAGAGAAAAGTCCAAAGATTACAATCAACTTTTTATTCCAAACAGTTTCTTCTTTCTACATTACTGAAGAATGATCTAGACGTTCCCGTAGTAATCCTATAAGGAAGTCGACATACCGTTTGCTGAAATAATATGCATCTTATCGATATGATGTCACAGGAAAATCAGTCTATTTTAGGAATAACACAATCCTAAAACAAAAGTAGTGCGTTATGGAAATTCAAGCCAGCAATTTTCAGTCTACTGATGATGTCGCGATCAGGTTACGGACTGCATCCCCTTCTTCATGAGCTTAGTTACTCTTCAGCCACAACAATTAGGGTACGAAATTTCTCCCGTCCATCTAAAAAGATGAATTCCTTATATGCAGGAGTCAGGCCTCAAAATTCTTCCAAGTCCTCCCTTCCATGTGTGAAAAAAAAGTGGACGGCCTTTTCTCTCCGATAAGATTTGAAGCTACGTTTGCTTACCCACACAGGAGTCAAAACTCGGAAATTGTTCTAGTAAATTCGTTTTAGACACAGGTTGCAAGCAATGATGACGTTCTTTCATTGATCGTAAATCACAAAGAGCGTAACACAAGATTCAAATGGGAGTTCAAACCCTGTCAACTTTTGTAATAGAACGGAATAAAAAACATCCGATCCAAATGAAAGATGAGTGGTCATGGAAGATCATCACATTGCAAATTCTCATTCGTAATTACTACGTCAACACAGAAGCAATAACGAAACACGCTTTCACTCGAATTCAAGTACCTATCAGACTTCGGCCCAAGAGATGAATGGTCTCCAGAGAGTCAAAACTGCACAATGCACCCGTCGCGTCGCCTTTCTCTTCCACCTCGTTAGCTTCTAGGTCGTCGAATAAAAAGATTTCACCAGTTAAGAAAACTCACACGAGAGTCAACAATAGGTTAATGCGGAGCTGATTATAAGGGTTTATACCGAGATTTTATTTATTAAATTATATCACGGAGGCAGCGCGGTGTCGCGAGGTAAGAATATTGTGCTCGGTACACCCCGAAGATAGAACAATGTCTTATCTCGCGAACGCAGTCTTAACACAATGCTGAATTCGTTTATTTATTGCTCGCAATACTCTTTTTGTATTCGAAAGCGCGCGGACGTTCGAAAAATAATTTGGACAAAGTCGCTTCCGAAGAAGAGAACGGGCAAAACTTTCTTTCTAGTCCACCCGAGCTTACGGTAGATCCGTTCATGCATCGGACGATATATAATTGAAAATGCTCTCCGCGTTTCGTTACACCCGCCATAAAATATACGTATACCGCGAGAGAACCACAACAATCTTCTCAAGTTTTAGAAAACCATCTCGTGTATTCCCGGCGTACTTATACGTACGCAATTACTTACATTATTATTCAAACGTGAAGGAGAATATCCTCTTTCGTTTATTATACCTTTACCTATACTAATAATCCGTGGACGATAGACAGAGATTCATGAGCTCAAAATCGGGCGCGCGAACAAAAGTTCGCCAAGTCCAATAAAATCATAATAATATAAAGGAAGAACTAACTCGACTTATGAAAGAAATGTAGTACTTATAGCACTTATAACGGTTGACGAAAAATTAATCGAAAAAGTTTTATATTCTTTTCAGTTCCATGGAAACGGTCTTACGGTCATTAGATTTGAGTTATAACAAGCTGATAGATTTTCCGTACAAGGCGTTGCACGGACTCAACTGTCTGGACTGGCTCAACTTACAAAGGTTAGTCATTTGCTGTATTAAAAGAAAAAAACGTCCCTCTCCCTATTACTGAAATTCTCTCATCGCATCATTATTAGTGGCTTGAATGATAAACTGAAATTGAGCTCATTATTTGGGAGATAAAAAAATGCATACACACGCAAATAGAAAGAGATTCAGTTGTCAGTCTTTTCGATGTCATGTCCGGAGTACACTATTCTACCCCATTTCAATAATTATTTTGAAACTGATGCGAATTTCTCGTACGGTCAACTTCGTAACAAAAACTATGAAAGTAAGTGCAATAGCTTTCTGAACATCTCTCAAAGTTTCAGCAAAAAAAAACAGCTAAATAGGGGCACGGGAGAATTCAAATCTTTTGATAAAAAGGATACACGGAATAGGAGAGGGAAAGGTGGAATATCAACACAGAACCCATCTTCAAACATTTAGAGCTTCTGGAATCTCATCATACATTGAGCATCATCTTTTTTACATCAAAATTTTCAATTTCAATAATCAATTTCAATGGTCGTTTCTGATAACCAATGACGATCGATTATCAATCAAGAATGTTGAAATTTTTCCTCAAGATTTGTTAAGTCTCGATACTTCTATGATTCTTTCCAATTTCTTCAAGTTTTCAATCCGTAACTCGAATTTTCTTCAAGTTCCGCTATTTCAAAACTTTCGTAAGCTCTCGAATTCACTCGATTGAAGCCCTCCCCGATACCAAATAGTCTTTTGAAGTAGGTGTCAACCCCCAGGCCCCGTCGCGTCTCGAATCACAACTTGTAAATTTAAAATCCTTCAAATCGCCGAACTTCTCCATGGCTCCAAAAGAAGGCCGTGCTCGAACTGATCTCGACTCGATACAAAAATATGTCAAGTCCTCAATAAATCCAGTTGAAGCCTCCCACTCCCTTTGAAACCACAATTTGCTGTCCGTATCTATACCGAATTCAATAGTCAAACATCAAATTCCCTCACCATGGCTACGATCACATTAGAAAATTGAAAATTCCAAGTTCCTAAGACGTTGAACGCTCTTCCCACATAATCACCTTTCAATCCAAATTAGACTGGAGAGCTCCCTGTAAAGAAGATCGCGGGTACTCATGACGTCATAATGCTATTTACCGGTCTTTGAATGAGGTCAAGGTCTAAACACTATACACGTACTTGGCCCAGGGTACGAAAAACGTCTCGCAGATTTACTACGGACCCGTGGATAATCAAAAATTGTGAGAAAAAGTCAAAAAGATGATCACGATAGAATTATACTTGGAATTCAAGCAGGACTCACCTTCCCCTCACGAAAAGAAAGCAGAAGATATGCCAGGCTTATTCTCTCCCGAATGTGGACCTATCAGTGATTCCAGAACATTTTATAATAAGGTTGAGCAGAAACCAAAATTCGAGAGAGGATTTAGGCAAGTGAATTGGCAATAGACCCCGCAGACAATTTTACAAGCTCATAATGAGAAGATGAGAAAAATGAAAAGTTGGAATAGGACTGACGTTTTCTTGAATAATACAATCAGTATAGACCTAATTTAGTAAGGAACGGGTCTCGAAAAAATATTACTGTTAGTTTAAATTGGACATTGGAAAAAAGTTCATCACGAGTAGGTTCTTTCAACGATCTTCCTTCTAGACAAAGTGAAGTACTTCCACCATCTACTCCTTCGATAAATCAAGTCCTCATGATCTGCGCATTCTCATAAAATTAGTCAGCTTTTAGAAGAACATGCTTTCTCCCCCCCCCCTTCACTCCTTCATCCACTATAACTAACTCCGAGGCGATCAAACAACGGTCCACTAAGTGCCTCAAATTTATCATTCCCGAAGTACAAATTCAACTTTTCTCATTCCATTTTTCCATTTGATCCACAGCAATGAAATAAACACGCTTCATTCAGACGATGAGTACTTCCGTTCATGGTCACGTCTGAGAACCACTCTGAAAACGCTTTATCTCAGCGATAACGACATCTCCGAAGTCAGCAAGAACGCCTTCAATTTCTACGAAGGTCTAACGGACTTGAACGTCGACTCGAACAAATTATGGACACTCGATGCCCACACTCTTCCCTATAAATTACGTACGCTCAGCTACTGCCAAAACTACGTCCATCAATTTCCGGTCGACATTCTGGAGCGGTTACCAAACCTTTCGCGGCTGTACGCTCGCGGAAATTATATCCGTCAGTTACCATTATACGCTTTAAAATCGTTCAAACGTATGGACAAACTAGATTTAGGCGAGAATCAGATCGAATTCATCAGCGGCAGCAAATTAGAACACAATAACACGCGTAACGTCCTAACGATCAGGGATCTACACCTAGACTCGAATAGGATACGATTTGTTCCCGCTCACGCTCTCGAAGGCGTCAACGTGGCCAGACTTTATTTATCGCGCAACGGTCTAGATTATATTGACGAGAACGCCTTTCGGGACCTAACAAATTCGCTCGAATATTTGGATCTCGAGCACAATAATCTCTTTCAAATACCAACCGCGTTGGCCCCTTTACAAAGACTCAAATACCTGTACATATCATCGAACAGGATAAACAATCTAACGAGCAATTCGCTGGGCAATTTTTGTGCATCGTTAAAAGCCATTTCATTTTCCAACAATCAGCTGATCGGAATACCGAAAAACGCTCTGCAGAAGTGCAATCAGCTTGTACATCTGAATATCGGTTACAATTATCTGCGTGAAGTACACGAAGAGGATTTCGAAATCTGGGCAGGAAAATTGGAGACGTTGGTACTGCGCAACAATCGGTTGTCTGCGATCAACCCTCACACCTTTCGTCACGCGTCCAAGATACGCGAGCTCAGTCTATCATTCAACAAACTGGTCAATATCAACGAGCACGCTTTTGACGAGCTCAAAATGTCGCTCGAAAGTTTAGAGATAAGTTTCGGTCTTTTTCAAGAGGAATTCAACGGCGACTTCTTGAGACCATTGACGCATCTGTTCTGGCTAGCACTCGACAACAACAACCTGAATACGTTGACAGCAACCGCTTTTCACTCGCTACAGAATTTGCAATACTTGAATTTGGATACAAACGCTATTGCCGATGTGCCGGCGGGATTGCTCACCTCAAAATCGCATAAGCACTTGACAGACGTACGCCTAGCGAACAATCATCTCACTATTGTGCGTACACGAATGTTCGCCGATTTGCCCGAATTACAAAATATCGTTTTGAGTCATAATCAGCTGCGTAAAATTGAAACTCGCGCCTTCCACAACCTAGTCAACGCAGCCAATATCGTACTCTCCGACAATCGTCTCGAACTAATAGATCCCCAAGCTTTCGTTAATCTCACCAATTTGATGAGACTGGATTTACAGCGTAATAGACTAAGCACAATAAACCTAAACGCCTTTGTCAACGTAAGTTCACCCGCCGTACCCTTCTCTCTGAACGTTTCCGAAAACGAATTACGCGAATTCGAAGTAGATCTCCGTAACGGGTCCGCGTTACATTTGAAATATTTAGACGCGAGCGCCAATCATTTGCAAAATATACCTCATGACTTACTCGCTTTTTGCGCGCGCTCCATCACACGTTTAAATTTCAATTTCAATCGAATATCCAAGATTAACGAATACGCTTTTCATAATCTCACTCAGTTAGCAACGTTGTCGCTCAGCTCAAACAAAATTTATATCATGCACAAACGCGCCTTCACGCATTCAGACAATCTACAGGTGCTGGATTTGAGCGGAAATCGTATCGAAGAACTATACGGCGAAACGTTTCACGCGACGAGAAATTTACGCATTCTAAATCTGGCTAACAATCATCTTCGAAATTTGCCGCGCAATCTATTCGCCAAAACGTCTCTAGAGGAGGTGAACTTGGCCGGTAATTTGTTGGGCGTAATGCCGAGCAACGCCATCACCGATGTGGGCGAGACGCTGCGTAAGCTCGACCTTTCGAACAACCATATCGAGCACTTGGACAGCACCATGTTCACTACCATATCCAGCTTGAGCAACCTGAATTTGGCTGGGAACAAACTCACTATTTTACCCGACAACGTCTTCACCGGTGTTGGCAATCTGTTGACGTTGGATCTGAGCGTGAATCCACTTCGCGCCAATTTCAAAGAGCTTTTTCATTACGTGCAAAAACTACGGTATATAAATTTGGCCGAAACCGGCCTGGTCGACGTTCCTCCTCTGCCACTGCCTAATTTGGTTGAACTACGGTTATCGCGCAATCGTATCGAAAAATTGTCATGCGCCAGTGTCGATAATCTGGGTCGCCTACGAAGACTATACTTAGATCACAACCGTTTCAAGACACCACCAAATGACGCCTGGTCCTGTTTGGTATCGCTGAAGGAGCTGGACATATCGAATAATCCGATAAAGGTAAGCGAAAACAGCGATAAATATCTTCTAAATCGAAACGTCTTATTAAATTTTGCTCAATTAGTGTGCGTTATCGCTTGAATTTTCTTTTATTATACTTCAGTGCCACGAATAAATTTTTCGCATCTATTTTCATCTGTTCAACAACCTTGCACGATCACCTTTCAAATTAAAATATTTCAACTTTTCGCTGACAATATTGTCCTAAGCACAGCGCTCTCAAGTTCGAACATTTCAAGGTAAACATTTAGGATCGGTTGATAAGGAAAAAAAATACGTATTCAAGTAATTTAAGTGAGTTTTCAAAAAGAAGGACGAGCTTTTTTTTCAAACCCCTCTTATAAAATGTACATAAGTGAGGATCTCTACAGTCTGAAACGCAGTGTCGTAGACGGAGACTGGGCGTAATTCTCTTACTCCCGTCTCGTTGCTTTCTTTACATTTTAATGCTGGCGATGGCGAAGAAGACGCCAACATCAACTCTAGGTTAGCCTCTACTAATTTATTTATGAAATAATATACCTTTAATACGAGAAAACGCTTTTTTTCATCTTGTTGTTTTGCAGATTCTCTCGAAAGACAGTTTCTCCAAGCTACCATCTTTACAGTCGCTCAACATACAATATTTAAAACACGTAGAAAGGTTTGACGTTGACATTTTCGCGCACAATAAATTGTTAACGGTTCTGAAAATGGACACTTATCCGAACATCGTGGACAAAACACGTTCTTATTTGGGAAAAATTCTTTCAACGGTGCACTCTTTACGTACACTATCAGTGCGCGTGGTGGAAGAGAAACTAGAAGAGCAGCTCAACGGATTTTTTCACTCAAAATTGAAAGAAGTTGAGATAACGGGCGAGAATTTGAAGTACATTCGAAAGGGTGCACTCAAAGGCATTGAGAAAACGTACGACCTTGTGCTGCGTATACGCGATACCAAAATTGAAGACTTTCCGGTGGGATTGTTCGAGGGCATCGAACACGTGGCGCATCTATCGCTGGACTTCAGTCGTAATAAGCTTATGGCCTTACCACCAGCCGTCCTCTACTCAAACATGACGGACTGGGAAAACGTCGGGACCAAACTACTAGACGGTGAGTACATGAATTTCTTAGTTTTTTTGAGCATTTTTTACCAACTTGATTCTGTGACAATCAACCTTCCCAGGAACATTTTGTCTCTTAGCAAGTTTTCATCCAACTTTTACCTAATTACATAGAATCGTGCGAGGCTACTCCCGGGTATCCCTCAAACTCTAAAATGACATAATGTGAATGATAACACTACACAACAAAAAAAAAAAATTGAAAACCACATGAACGAAATTATACAATTCTAAAAGTATTTTCGACGCTGATCACGATGCCGTTGTCCGTTTTTCAAGTTTTGGCCCGGTTTTCGAGAAATGATCAAATCAAATTCCCGCGCTTTGTTGCGACGCGCGGCGTATGTTACCCAGCTATCGAATTTCGCGAGAACGGGAACATAGACTGCGCGTCGCTACAAAGCGCGGGAATTTGATTTGATCATTTCTCGAAAACCGGGCCAAAACTTGAAAAACGGACAACGGCATCGTGATCAGCGTCGAAAATACTTTTAGAATTGTATAATTTCGTTCATGTGGTTTTCAATTTTTTTTTTTTTGTTGTGTAGTGTAATTGACTAGAATGAGACAATTCGTTCATCGAAGGTTTTCATAACAAAGAAAGAGAACAATAAATCATAATGTAAGCAAAGAAGGAAAAAAAAACAAAGTGGCCTAGCCAAGGTCTGATTGCTGAAAGTTGTAGAGAATGATGTCTGAAACAAGATACCAAAAATCCCACCTTGTCCCCCTGGAGCTTTCCCACTTATGGGGGTTTCAACCCTAAAAAATCAGTTTTTTGTGAAAATCTCGCTTAGAGAAAAAATACATCTGCCAAAAATTATTTCTCACAAAATTTCCTATCAACATCTAGCCCAGGACCAATAGTTAGCCTAAAAAGTTATCAAATGTACGCAAATGCACTCACGTACTACGTATTCCATGCAACAATGTTAACCAATACACTGACTTCTAAACACAACGTGCGCCTATGTTGGGGATATATATTTTCCAGCGATTCCAGTCAGACAGGGACAATGGCGTATTTAGAAGGGGGGCTCAGGTCCGGATCACCCTCCCCCCCCCCTCCAGCGGCATGCATTGGGACACACATTTGTCAAATCTGAAATTAATAAATTACAGTAAATGTTTCTCCTAGTCGTACTTTGTCTTTGAGAATTTTCAGACCCCCCCCCCCCCGACAAATTTTACCGGGCAGGGAAAATGGGCTGAACCATTCTGAGGTGTCAATGAAACATAAATGAACCTATGAAGAAATAAATAGAAGTATCAGGATCTTGTAATTTGTTACTGAATACTTCTTGTTTGACATTCACTCACTTGCACAGTGGACAATTTTTCAGCGCAGAAAGAGACCTGTTTTGTAAAACACGAATAAGAAGGTTTTTTTCTCATTGTCACTTTCCTCAAGACTTGCCAACATGGGGATGCACTCATTCTCATCTTTGTCTTCTTTGCTCTGCGTTTGCACCTCTACATCTTCGTCAAAGTCTTTGTGCACCGCTATTTCACTTGCATTGAGACAAGTTTGACCAAAACTGGAAGAACACGCCTAGCAAGCAATCGGTTCCAAGTTTTGTACACTTTGTGAACAACTCTTGTGTCAAAATTGCAGAGACATAGCCAGGGAGGAAGGAGGAAGCGTGGCGATATTACACCTCTCTTCATGGTTTGACAACATTACAGGCAGTCGGCAAATTCGCCCACAAAATTGAATCTGCGAATAAATTGGAAAATTTAGCGTTTGTCTTTAGTCGGCGATTCAATACATTCCTACTCCTTTGTGAGATGCTCTCGTCACGCCTCTGCAGGACTGGTCGTGTAAATGTAGCTGAGATCTACAAACAATCTTACTGTTTTCGATAAGGGAAATAATATTATTCTTACATTTGCGACAAATGCAAGCATTATTCTTACAGCCTTTTGTACAATTACAAAAAATTACAGTTCTGCAGAGGCGTGTTCTTCCAGTTTTGGTAAAACTTGTCTTAATGCAAGTGAAATGGCGGTGCACAAAGACTCTGTCGAAGATGTAGGGGTGCAAACGTAGAGCGAAGAAGACAAAGATGAGAATGAGTACATCTCCATGTTGGTTCTTGAGGAATTTGACAATGAGAGAAGTAGTCACTCGCTGCTCTTTGCTGATTATTTTAAATGTTTTTCAGAAATCTTCAGGCGGAGCCAAATAGAAAAAGATTATGTTTCATGTCTGCTGTTCCTTTGTGAGGTTCTCACTCATTTGTTTTCATTATTAACCTGGTTTGCTTTATAATTAGTTGAGTGGCTCACGTGTTAGGTCTGAGGGCCATTTTTGTATCAGTTAGGGTATTTCAAGTAAATAGCTTTTGATTATCCCACTTCTGAAGTAAATCACAATATCAGAAGGGAGGCTTCAAGAGGTCTTTACTGTTCTGTATCATACAACATAATTACAATCGTATCGAACGGAGGTATACTAAAGATAATACAGATTGCTAAGCATATCAATTTTCTCTTGAAGATGCTGTCTATTTCATTTACATATGTCTAGTTTAGGACTGGTAAAATCCTGTAACTCGCAAACTCGCAAAATTTCAAATTAGGGGTCAGGTAGGGTAAGATCAGAGTAAAGACATGAAACATGTCAAAAAGAAATTCTTAGTCGTGTTTCACCAAACAGGTCTCTTTCTGCGCTGAAAAATTATCCGCTGTGCAAGTGAGTGAATGTCAAACAAGAAGTATTCAGTAACAAATTACAAGATCCTGATACTTCTATTTATTTCTTCATAGGGTCATTTATGTTTTATTGATACCTCAGAATGGTTCAGCCCATTTTCCCTACCCGGTAAAATTTGTCTGGGGGGGGGGGGGGGGTGTGTGTCTGAAAATTTTCAATGACAAAGTACGACTAGGAGAAACATTTACTGTAATTTATTAATTTCAGATTTGACAAATGTGTGTCCCAATGCATGCCGCTGGAGGGGGGGGGGGAGATCCGAACCTGAGCCCCCCTTCTAAATACGCCACTGTCCCTGTCTGACTGGAATCGTTGGAAAATATATATCCCCAACATAGGCGCACGTTGTGTTTAGAAGTCAGTGTATTGGTTAACATTGTTGTATGGAATACGTAGTACATGAGTGCATTTGCGTATATTTTGATAACTTTTTAGGCTAACTATTGGTCCTAGGCTAGATGTTGACTACACTATTTGATAGGAAATTTTGTGAGAAATAATTTTTGTCAGATGTATTTTTTCTCTACAATGCGAATTTAGCGAGATTTTCACAAAAAACTGATTTTTTGTGGGGTTGAAACACCCATAAGTGGAAAAGCTCCAGAGGGACAAGTTGGGATTTTTGGTACGTTGTTTCAGACATCATTCTCTACAACTTTCAGCAATCAGACCTTGGCTAGGCCACTTTGTTTTTTTTTTCTTGGGAATCGCCGTTATTTGCCAAGACTATCAGTTTTCAAAAGTTTTCTCCGCCCTTCTCACTGGTACGCCATCGATCTTACCGATTCCTTCTCTACTATGGTATGGTAGGTACAGTAGCGTAACTAAGAAATTTCTTGGTTCTTGGAAAAATATATACATATAATAAGTCTTGAAAAGTACAAAACATTCATAAACTTCGGAGGCACCGGGCGGGGGGGGGGAAGGTTTAACCATCTCCCACCCCCTTCCGGTAGTTACGCCACTGCCTCTATACACAAATGCCACAGTTATCTCGACATTAATGAAGATGCATTAATTGATGTCTGCTTCTAATAAAAGATGAAACAATCATTTTCAAAATCTCGACTTTTACGTAATCAACAGTTCATATTTCCTTCATAAAATAAGGTTCTGAACCTCATCCCTAGTTTCAAGTGAATAATTTTCAACATCACCCAACCTCTCAACACCCAGGCCTCTAGTGTTGTTGATGCTCTTCGACGATAATTCATTTGTATGTAAATATTCTCGCCTCATGAGAAATATTTCTCCTTGCCTTCCTTGGCACGAAGATTTTTCACTGATGATTTCAAAGTACGTTTATCTAAATTGCAAATGAAAAATACGGTACGTCTTCCAGATTCTCCGGGAACCTATCCAAGACTTTTCTGAAACCTCAAATGAAATTTCTTTCCATCAGCTCTTTGTAGAATTTTGCAAAAGGCTTATTCAACCACATATAAATTTCTTCAATTGCATCCTCTTCAATTCATAGAAAAATTTTGATTTCGTAGTTTTCCGGGATCATTTGAACGAATCGTAGGTTCTGGGCACCGATCTGGACCCACTTTTCAGACTCCGGAACTTTTCCACGAGCGATAGATACCCTGGATTCGACAGCTTCTGTTATTACACCATCTTATTTTTAAATATCCTCATCCGAAAAAAAAAAAAAAAAAAAATGATTAAGAAACTAATTTTCAACGAAACGTTAGAATAATCGTTAAAAAGAAAGTGAAAAAAAAAATCCCAAAATTTTTTAGAATTCTAGTAAAACTGAGGTTATAACAGAAGACGTCTTCCAAAAGTAGATGAATTCTTTAATCTAATTATTACTACCCTTTTACTTTATATTAATGCTGGGAATTGTAAGGACAAGATGAACTTTCTAAAAACGAACAGTCATGTTGATAATGGACTAAATCATCTTTCATATCGATTTTCTTTTCTCATTCTGCCTTTGAAAATAAATCACACACGATTAAACCTAGATTACCACGTAAAAGTGAATTCCTCTTTACTATATTCGCTGTGCCAGTTTCAAACTAATTTTCCCATTCGTATAATCTCGGCCCTTCGATCATGCTCAGATTCAATCGTAAATTTAATGATTCTATCAATATTCAATAACGAAGTTCTATCGTCAACGAATGAAATAAACGAAAAAAAAAAAAAAAAAAAAAGTAAATCCTACATTCTCTTCAAAACAAGCTTTGAGATTGAGGAACACTTGTCAAGTTTATACGAACTCCGAGTAGGTAGTGAAATTTTTCATTTTCTTTCCGACTACGAGTACATGACGTTTACGCGCGCAACTTTCCTCTATTTCATTCTAACTATATCCGCATGTTTTCGTACTTAGGTGCATGTACTGAACATTTTAGCAATCTCCCAAAGGAAAAATTATATTCAGTCAAAATGGTGACATTTTTCATTCCGCAACATTCTAAAGGAAAGTTTATACTTTGCAATCTTCGGTGAACCAAGTTTCAACTCCGCGCGTCATGGATCGTTGAAAATATTCTAGCAGATCCTGAAGAAGTGACGTTTCGAAAAATTAAATACACGGAGTACAACATCGTACGAGTGTTGTTGCACATGAGAAAACGTCAACTACTCTCTATGTGCACTCGGCAACTAATCTCCAACAATGTACCCCGAAGTTGAATACAAAAAAACGCGCGAAGGGCGAGTGCGATGACAAAATCCTATTCTGAAAACTTAGAAACGAAAATTCAATTCCGTACGCAATAAATCTTCGCCTCGTTAATTTTCGTACTTCGTTCGCGAGGTTCGATTAGTTCGTATTCATGCACCTTCGAATATTTCAAGACAAATTTTCGTAACTGCGGAACATTTCTATAAGCGCCCAAAAATTATCGCCCTTCTAACTTATATAGGTAAATATTACTCGGGCAAATAAAGAACGACTTTCCGCGTTAAACGGAAACGTTAAACGCATACACATTTACGATTACGCGCCAGCAATTTTCAAATAAATTTGGGCATTCGGATACGAAGGTGTCGTAATCAATAATCATGATTCTTTTTTTTTTTTTTGACGTCAGCATCAATTAAAATGTTCAATTCATTAATACGTACGCGAATTCGTAAGCTAAATCATCCATAAAAAAAAACATGAGTTCACCCTTCATCTGATGCCTTGCAATACTAATAAGCCACGCGGACTAGAATTTCATCAACTTGAGAGATGAAGTGGATGACATTCAACGCGAACAATAGCATGGAGAGATGAAGAATTTGCACACTCATCATTCGAGTACCTACGTGAATCGAATTACGATTTGTACACAAACTTCAAGACATTATCGAATCGTTCTCGCAGAAGCAAAATTATATCTATCGAAAACTTGGAATTCAAAGATGAATACCAACGACAAATGTTTTTCTTTTACGAGATATATCAGTACACGTAATATTACACTAGCCATCAATTACACTCCATCCCTTCATTTTTTCCCTCCTAAAATCAAACATTACGCAATGAAGGTCTAACAAACCGACGCTTCTCGTTGAGTTGATTAGTATGGAAACGAGTAAACGGAACGTAAGCAATCGCAAATTGCGCAGACGAAACTTCCCACGTTAGGTGATCTATCGAAGTACTTACCGGTACTCATCAATTTGTTCTTCGAGATTTTTTCGTCGCATCAAATTCGCAATATATCGAAAATGTTCTCATCTCTTTGATACACAACCCAGTAAATATGCTGATGATCAACTTCCGATACAAGCAGTGTTTATCCCAACGAACAATCCTCATTGATTACGAGTAGCCTAGAAGCACATAAATACCGCAGCGTGTGAAATAAGTCGCACTTTCAGAGAGATAAATCTACGAAGATGTTGGAAAATCAAGTCGATAATGCTCAAATTTTATCCAATCCTGATGGTCGGTAATTTATAACCCTCATTCGAGAGTTCTATCCTTCACATTCACATAATACGAGGGAGCAATCAGAAAACGCTCGATGATTACTTCTGGAGAAAAAGTTGAACGTACTCCACTCAAGACTCAACTGACTGAACGAACTTAACGAGTTCTGACAAACCGATCGTTGACATCGAACTGAAATAATTTTAGCACTCACAACGGGGTTTCGTTATATCGAAGATGACACCAAACTGCAGACGTACTACGAGCTAATGACTCAAGCAGATAGGTGTAACATAAAATATCATTCTTACCTGAAGAGTACAGCCGAAAATTCTTCTGTCAACGCAGGGTACTTCGTTCAAAATCTCCATCTGAACCCAGTCGAAGCTTCTCCAAATTCCAATGCACTTACATGTAGTCATTACACAATGATGATGATGACGCAATAATAACTCGCAACCTTCGAAGAAAGAAAAAACCGCAGAGAAGTTATATTTTCTCTCTTATTACTCCAACTCTAATTGAAATCAACAAGTTAGTTACCGGAATTCGACTTCAACAAGACACGGAACTAGAGAATCGCCTTTGTTACGCTTAGACGCGGCGCCATTACCGAATGCCCACTTCCGTACGTGAAGTCAGGCGACAGTTTGATCACAAAGCAAAAACAATTAAATATCGCGAAAAGCTCAACAACGCTCTTAGAAATACGATAAAATAATAGAATGATTTCCAGCAAATAATTACTCCAATTAATAACCACACTTACAAAAAAGCGTTTGTAACTTTGAGGAAAATTGAAATGACGCTGCTTCAGGACGCTTCTAGAAGGTGATGACGCTGCACAATTGAACATCAAAATGGCGATCATTACAATTGAGGACTGGAACTGCTTACATTGTTGTCCCACTCCCTGATGCGTTTTAATTGTACCTTTTATTGGCTTTTACCTGCAATGACGATCAGATGCGTGTATGCAAAACAACGATAAGGAGAAAAGTATCTCCTGTTATATGGAGTAGTGTGTAAGCCCAAATAGCCTATTTCTCTGTATTATTTTAGTTCGCGATGGATAAACGGCAATTTCACCTATCAATCCCTGTTTTTTGAGAGTTATTGATTGTAACTTCTCAAAAAACCTCCCGCAGAGTCCAAAAGATTTATCAGGAGAAAAACCTTCAATATCTTTCAAAACACAGAAGAATAAATTATGTCTTGAAATATTTTGTAGACTTCCAAAGAGGTTCTCTGATTGAGGAACCGGGCTTATCATCTAGAAAATTGAGGTTCAAACTGAAAAACAAATAATATGATTGATTCTTCTGATTGAAGCACAGGCACAATTCACATAGGTATGCTTATAATTTTGCTACTATTGTTACTACCTAGTATTTATACCTAGTTGCTTATTTCAGAGATTCAAAGGAATGGAAATCTCAGAAACATAATTTTCCACGCTATCACAGTAATGTTTATTATCACTGCATTGAAAAGGGTGATTTGTGAATTTCAACCTTAATTCATAAATGGGAATCTTTAGAATGAGAATTCTAAATAAATCTTATTAGATCATTGTTTTCTCTGCTATTCTTTCTCTCTTTCAACCTTACTGATTTTGGTTACGTCTCTCACTTGTTTTACTTGTTGGTACCTTTGTTTTTCAATTGTTCCCACTCCTTACAGTTTCTTATTGAGAAATCATAGCCTAGGTATTGGACCTATATTGATAACGTGATATATCTGAGGAATTGTAATTCTGATATTTTGGTGTTTCTTAAGGTTATGAAAAACTTTCTGAATGGATGGAAGATACCAAATCAATTGATTTTAGTTTGTATACAGTTTGAAGCATCTCATCTGAAACTACCCATTCATACAATAAGCTCTGGCAGATATAGGTAGTTGATATTTGTTCTCTTTTTTTTCTTCTTCTTCTTCTTCTTCTTTTTTCCCCCCATAGAAATTAGAAACTCTGCCAGTTACTTGCGTATTACCTATGCAAAAGTACCCAATAATGTCCACTATCCAATAATGTAAGTCTTTCAGAATTGAAAAAATCTTGATATTTGGAGGATTTTGATTTTTGAGTTGATAAGTCATCTGTAACATACAAAAGTACAGTATTAGAATAAATAAACAGATTCTTGTGCATTCCACAATTATCATTTCTTAGACTAAATATTATAGGTAGTAAATATTTCGATGATTTGTTTTTGTCTTGTTTTGTCTTGTTTTGTCTTGTTTTTTTTTTTTTTTTTTTTTTCTTGTTTCCTTTTTATTTGAAGCAAATTTTCATAGAGGTTTGTTGAAAACTGTTCAAAGAATTCAATAAGTTCCAAAAATGCTATCAGAATTCCATTCTAATTATTAGTTCATTTTAAAGAATCAAAACACAGTGAACGCAAAGAAGGCTTTAAAGAAAAATCAACAACTAATTAATAATGTAGGAATAAGTAGATCTAAGAGATAGAAATAAAAAAACAATTAAAATTTAATTGTACGCAACATCAGTGTTTTTGCACAGAAAGTAGAATACCAGTATTTAGAAACAAACAACGAGAAAATATTTGTACAAGAAAAAGAGAGCTATAATTGTTGCGCTCAAATTATCATAGTGAATTTTGAATAATGATAGACAATAAATGAACTTGACATTTAACGTAGGTACTCAAGAATAGACTATATTATAGGCTTCAGTCCAATACTTTTGGTGCGTTTTCGAGAAATAGGTATACACTCCACAAGTTTTATGGTATTTTGACAGGTAAGAGGAAATAAGCGGGGTTGAAAATAAAATGAGCGCGGACGCATTACTGTATTCATTAATACCGTCGAAAGAAAATTAATGCAATCTCGGCGTCAACTTTGATATTAACGCTGTATATCATTTCAGGAACTTTCTTATACCGTCCGTTTAATCTATAGGGTGTTTTTTGTACTAGGGTAATTCTTGTTTTTCTTGTCTCGCACTCCGATAATGAGATGCAGTTTAAAATTATAACTCCAAGACGACCATAAATTTATCATTCATCGCTTTTTCTCTTATCCCTTATTTGCACGGCAAATGACTGCTATAAGGCTAGCGCGTGAATAATGAACACTAGTTTTTCCAATGAATCTCATTTTTCGAAGAATACAGAAACAACCGCAGATACTCGACTACGTATACATGTATGTTACATTTAATGAATGAGTGGTTGTTTCCGGAATCAAATTTATTACCTGTTGTACGAGAGTAGTACACTTTGATTAGACAGCAGCGCCTGTTAATGTGATGGTATTTTTTCCGGCGGCTCTAGTAGGCAACCTTTTTGACATTCTGCATTACGTCCACTAGGGCAGACTGTTATTTTTTTCATGTCTAATTATCATGAACGCGAGTCCGAAAGCTAATTGCAGAGTAGGGTAGCGTCGAATACCTTTGTCTGTGCGGTGACGGATATCAAATACCAAAAGGTGAATTCGAAACTGGGTACGCAATTTTGTCGTCGAGTATGTTTGCCGAACAAGGAGCGAGTATTAATTTGAAAACGTACATATCACGTCGGAAGGACGGTATGCTGTATTTCTGCGGCGAATTATACAGGATATATAATATGGACGAGTTGAATGAGCTTTTCTGCGCCGCATGCCACGGTGCCCGCGTACGAAATACTTCTGTAGTTTTGTACACGTGGTACCGAGACGAAATTATTATAATAACATTTTCGCATGGTATAATCAACTTTGACGGGTGGCATTGGTGCTTCCTTGAATTCAATTCGTTATTTTAGAGTTCAGAAGTTGCACTTTTTTTGCCCTTATTTTTATGTATGCGATTTGAAAACATCTATGTCTCACCGTTTCAGAAACGTCAGTGTCGGATTCGACACACCGAATTCCACATGTGCTGCATCGTGACAATCAACCCGTATACTTGAAGTTGGTAGTGGAGGATAGTAAACGATTATGCAACAGTACTGGCAATAGTGTAGGATGGCCTCGTGGTTGGAGGGGTTGGGCTCCAGGAAATGAAATACAAAATTAAATACAAATATGCACAAGAGACCTAAAATATTATAAGTAAATTGAAGGTCATTGTGCAGTTACTTAACCATCCCTCACAATCATACAGAGGCACTATCAGACAACTTTCCTTTCATCCCTTACATCTTCAACTTTCTACATCAAGCCAACTTCCTCTCACGCATCTAAACACAACTTTGCCGTGCTCATAGCCCTAGCAGCTCGTAATTTAAAATAAAATAAAATGAAGCAACCATTTCCTAACTTAAACTCAAACTCTCGGACTCGCAAAGGACCAATAAGTGAAGGAAACGTATAGTGCGTTGGAAAGAAACGAGGATAGTGAAAACCTGGTACATAAACGTTACATAGACAATATTGAGACTTCATAAAAGAATTTGGATTACATTTTCGCTCTGTGTATATCGTACGTGTATATTAAGCTTTCCGGCTGTTTCATTGCTTTGACTTGTTTCCCCTCTTTCTTCTTCATCCTGCCTGTCTGCTTCTCTTTTCTCACTGTGCTCTGAATAAACAGAATTTTCAAACAACGTATTAAAAATAACTTCCTCTATATCATAGCGAATAGCGATGCCATACTGTGTACAATTTTGTCGTTATGTAGCAGAATTAAGCGCTACTTTTTGTCACAATGGGCTTATAAATGTTACGCCTGCGAATCTCTTTGTACTACACAGTTTTTGTTCTCACTCTCCTTAGATGTTGATAAAGCTTTTTTTTTCCTTTTTTTTTTTTTTTTTTGTATCACAACTACTAGAACGGAACGATATGCTCTGGCATATTTTAATGCAGTATTTATCGCGATGAACCTCACCTTCCCATAGTAGAGTCGTTAACGTGCGCTAAAACAAAAAACTCAGTCCAGGGGAAAGACGGTATTTAAAGAGGGAGAAAAGAGAATCGTTTCCGTTTAGATTTCATTCCATTATTTTCGTCGGAAATATTGAAGACCAAATTCATAACAAATAAATTTCCACCGGAGTTTCGTTTGGACGAGAGAGGGCTGAGTGAATATGACCTCCTTGCCTGTTTCATCTGTTACTTGATACCTAATTTCTGTGCACAAGGGTTGGGACTTGTAATACGAAGAGTTACTTTATCAATAATTAAAATACACACGATATTTTTAATCATGCTACGGTTTAAAATTTATAAGATACCTTAGGTCTAAACTGTATTCTAAGGCTTTTGGGTCATCAAATATCCGCGGGCGCAGTGTGTAAGAGGTGGCCTTACTGTGACACCCTTGTGACAGTGAAAAAGTGACGCATTTGTGACGCCAAGTTTCTCTTTGTAATGATGCCACGTATGTGTAGTGGCAGGAATCATAAACGCCATCTATAATTTTACATTACGCCACTATTGGAACTAAAAAAATTAGTTTTTGAACCGTCACGCATTAAATGAAAGTTATATGGAGGAGTTAAGTGTCAGTGACCTTAATGCCTCTTTCTTTTGGATCCTGCCCAACATTAATTACAATCATTCTTTCTTTCAATTATCCAGCCGAATATCAGGCCCGGACCAAGAAGTTTTGTCTCAAGGGGCAAAGGGATGGTAGTGGCCCACTGAAACTATGTGGAACTTCAATTTATATACCAGGCTAGCAATTAAACCCTCAAACAGAAAATCTTGCCTCGAAGAAATCGTCCTTTCTCGTCTCCATTGCCGTCATTCCAGAAATTGAATGTTGTAGACTATAGAGAGTCACAGGGATTATATTTCACAACTGCTCCTATGAGTCATAGCTCACAGGTCGGAGGAGAAAATCTACCTGAAAAGTTGGAGATGTCGCAAAACAGATAAACAATAAAGGAAATTTTTACTTCTACCCAGATAACGTTGTAGAAAATGAACATAATTAATTTCCACGAGGTAAGCTTTTGTTAATACCACGCCATATCGCGTGTGAACGTCTACAAAGAAACTATGAACGGATGAGCAGAGAATTGAACAAGTCGAAATTTGTAACTCTTTGGAGTAAATAATCCAACAGATTTTGCTCGCAATAAGTAGCTCTACACGAAACGGAGAGAAAATCTACGCCACCGCGCCGAAAGATGCTGAACTTACTATTTTATTGCAATATCTACCGTCGTAGATTGTCGTTTCAATTTATCCCGCGCTATTCATCTTTTACGGTTCTGGTAAATAATATCGTCTATACACGTACGTGTGCTGCACAGTATAAGCCATAGTTGAACAAATAAGAACTTTTTCAGCATTTTTGTCGGTGATGCATCCAGCCTGTATCAAGAGGACTATAGGTAGTATGAATATACATTAAGAAGCCGTGCGAGAAAAATTCAATATGAAAGTTTTGAAAACATATAAATTTGTTCGACTAAGTTATTATTTTAAACTGCCCCGACCGTCAGAATACCGTGGAAGATGAAAGTCGGAGAGAAATTCAAAAGCACTTCGTGGTCTTCTCGTCTTATCACAAAACTAGCCATTTTCACCCCTCTTCGTACTATTCATTTTGTATTCTATTAATTTACGGTACGATTCTCGTGATTCTCTACAATATTACACTCGTATCCGGGGCGGCTAAATAATACAGTCAATGCGTCATCACATTGTAAGGTAACGTTAATAATGTATTATTGTATTATTTACGAGAACATTGCGGTTGGTTTGCTGAGGTTGACCACTTCAGTAGAGCTTGTGGTTATATAAACCACGGATTTTCTCAATGACTGTTTCCCATCGATGACCTCTAATAAAGGAAAATTAGAGCTGAATCTCTTTGAAACTCGAACGCATTATGAAGAAACTATAGCCCCCTCCTATCGTGACACTAATTATCGACTAATTACAAGAAGGCGGGTCAATGAGGCTGCTTCTTGGCCCACATTTTAGATTGGAGGAAAATATTCTTCAAGAAAGAGTAGAGAATTGAGATTTTTTTCAATTGACGAGCCTTGAGCCACTTTTGGGGTTACAGGCTCGGAGTGAGCAGCTTTGCAGGAATAAGTGAATCAGGGGTAGTTCACCGTGCTAATGATTTTCTCATGATGAAGTTTGTGGTACAAGAAGAGACAGAATGGTGAAGGCGTTTGTTTTCGATAGCTGGACAAGAGAAGAAAGGTTGAACGGATAGACCGCGTTAACATTTCCAAAATAGGCATGGAAAGTAAAGGAGTGGGAGAAACAGGATTGGCCCATTCCGAGACAGGCTAGGACGACTTCTTTTTGTCGGGAGAGGTGGCTCGAAAGAGATCAAGGAATTGAAGATTTTACAATAGACCAGAAGGAAAGCCAGCAACTATATCAGGAAGGGAAGGTGGGAGATCAGTCATGGGATTTGAGGTCATACGAGGGGAAGGGGAAGGAATTAGTCATAGAAGGTGTCTCGGTAAGAGATGGAAGTTGAGGAAGAACACAAAACGTGTGTATAAGAATGAGCATTCGTTACGTCATAGAACTGGTAAAATAAGGGTCTTGAATATCAAGTAAGAATGAGGGAGAATCAGATAGTAGAATGAATCTTTGGGGAAAGAGGAGGCCAGAGGCAAGTGAATATTGACCAACGCGTTTGTGTGATGAACGCGGAGTTTGCCACACGGACGGATGAGGGGTAGCCTGAGTGGAGGCCGTGTATCCGGTTTTAGGTACCGATTTGGACCGGTAAGTGGGAGGAAAATTTTGAGGAAATGATTTTGATGGGTCATTTGTATATGAAGTTGACTGCTTCGAAATTTTAGCAAGATAAGACGAAAGACAAAGATGAGGATTAACCAAGGAGGAGGGAATGGAAAAAACAGGGAGGATGGGCCTAAAAGTTTGAGATGAGTGCCTAGATAGAAGTGCAGCGATAGAGTGGATGGATTACGTGGGCTGAGAGTATTTGGAAGGATGAGAAGATTTGGACATTAGCCTGTGTAGGCCAGAAAGTTGGCAGTAAGTGAGAAAACCCGACAACAAAAAGTAGGAACCTTTTCATCAACACATAGGCTGAGTGAAGGACTACTGCGAAGTGTACCTTTGGGCCAGTCGAAACTCGAAAGATTGAATGGAGTCCAGTCATACCTTAAGGTTGTTTTGTTGGAATGGGAGTAAATTGGAGAACCTTAATCAAGTTGGGGCCTGGTCAAACTATCATGGAGTTGAAGAAGTTGGTGGTTTTAAACGGTACGCGGTGTAATAGGTATTCGACAACATTCAAGAAATTCCGGTGTTTTGATCCTAAATTTTTATTTGGAGCGTCCAGGAGTTTTCGAGTTGAAGATGAAATCAAGAAACTTGTCAGAGTATTGAATGGTAATTATTATGAGATTCTGCAGACGAAGAGAAGGAAGCGGCGTCGGGTATGAGTACCTTTTTTGGAGTGTTACGACGACTGTTTTCTGGTCTGAAAATGACTAATTGGAGTAGTATTGAGGTTAGTAGGATGCGTTTTGAAAGGGAAAATCTGACACTGTTCGTAAGATCATTTATAGCACTTAGGAAGAGATGAACTCTGGATGACTTGGTGGGGTATTGGGAATAGAAATCGAGAACCGCAACGAAAGACTCGATACTTACGTACGGGGGCTCACATACAAGTTCTTGTCGTTGGTATTAGGAAAAATTGGCGGAAGATTCGATCGCCCTTGTACCTCAGCCGTTAGAGCAGTCGCTAGTCGCCCGGAAAGCGGAAAGTCTCGGGTTTGGATCCCGACGAGGTGATCTGAATTTTTCGCTTGAGTTTTTCATTTACCAAGAACCCCCCCTCCAGAAATCGAGAAATTCTCCCAGCCTCCGGAGCCTTCAAAATGAAAATCCATCCACATTGAAAATTCTTTACCCTAGTTGTAAAGCGTTTCTCGCTCTCTTTGCCATGGATTTTTTTCAAAAGTGGAAAAATTTACTTCACTTTTGTAGAGAGGAGCAACAATCGTTTGCTCACATTCTTTGTGGCCCACTATCTTGTTCAATCTAGCCATTTTTTTCATTTTACGACGGTTGATAAGAAGAAAACGAATAAATGATTCGTCGCGAAGGCTCATGTTCAAAAAAAAAAAGATGAATTAAAAGAGAGTAGCGTTTTACCAGAAGGACATTTTTTACTCTACTCTATGTACATTTCGAGTTCGCATTCAGCATCGTTTTCCATAAAAATTATTTAAGTTCTGCCTTCGTTCGGCGTCAGTTACTTTTTTTCTTCTTTTGCGTGTCCGGTAGATGGGAATTTAAAAGTTTCTAGGCTCGAGACCTCTAAAGCTTACAAAGTTAAAGGCGAATTAAATAAGAACCAATTTGTGAGAGGGGGAAAAAAAAGTTCGTTTAATTAAGCTTTTAATTTGAAATGCACATTATACTGTAGATAGAATGGAACCGGAAACAGTATTTACGCTCGTCGAAAGTGAAATGAGGTAACTTGGTTAAAACAAATAATGCCTTCGCTTCAAGCATAAACGAAGAATGGTAATCAAATTCTTTTAAAGAAAAATTAAAATTTATTATCGTTCTCCTGACTATTTGAATAACGAGTAGAGACAAAAGCTGCGCAAATAAACGGAAGTAATCCAGTATAAAGTTATACCTACTATCCAGTCCTCTCTCTGTCATGGTCGTTTTCTTGAGTTGGTGCTTTTGTTTACGTACTATCATTCATAGCATCACAATCATTCTGGACAAACTGCGAAGTCTTCGTCATCATTTTTCGTCAAAAAAATACAAAAAATTAGAAAAGGATGATTATAGTATAAAGTCGTTTTTATTTAGGAACTGGTCGTTTGAACATTAGGTCTGGATTCATTAAACATAATGAATGTTTCTTATAAGCTACATAGTCTTATGGCTTGAGTGGTTCGGGTAATTTGAGGATCTGCTCATCTCTTTTAGAATTAAAGCTACCAATATTCTCGATTTGTGGTAGATCATTTTCAGATATTTGTTGGAATCAGAGAATCAAGAAAATTAACTAAAGGAACTGATTTTGTACAAATGTCTTGCCTTTTCGTTTTTCGTTTCATTTTTGACGTCTTTTAAGCAGAGCTAGGCTGTCTAGAATCTCATCTTCAAGCAATTGCATCATTTTTTTACAAAATGTAAGCAATAGGTACGTACGACGTAGGTACATTGTACGCTTCATCTGTTGAAGCTCCAACTTTTACTATTCTGCGATTGTAATCAGTAACTGAATCTTTTCCTTCGTACAAGGATCAGGTATGTTTCAAAACTCGACGAGATACAATCGAACACGGATTTTCTGTGATAGATTTCTCGAAACAAAACTTTCGTCAAACTTAGAGACAAGTTGCAGAGTGAAATGGGGAAACTTTTAGATGGTTGTTTGTATCTACCTTAGATGCACAAGTACCGTTCAATTTATCACAACCTCCTCTCAGTACCTTCGGTTTTGTTGAAGGGAAAATTTTGATACATCGAGGAAATTAATTCGAGTCACGTATCTAAGTGCAAAAAAAACAGAATTGTTTCATAGGAGAAAAAAAAGAAAACTCTCAGTCGCAAGACAATTTTCTTTCTTTGCACTTCGTTTGTTTCTTTATTTACCTACGCGTTAATACTATGTAATGTATACATCACCTCTCGTCGCTTCTTTGTCGGTAGAATCAAACACGCACTGCAGCATGTTTTATGTTTACAATAAGACGTTTCGTTGGAATGAAGATAAAGCAAAAATTGCAACATTTACTAGTAATAAATTTGGCGTGTTTGGAGAGTTAAAGGACATCTCATTTAATAGAATTAAGAGAAAATTTACGAACAACGCGTATAATATTTTTCCCCGTTCTAAAAAGTGCAAATTTTTGACCTAAAAGTGTAACTCGACTACTCACAAATCATGGTAAGAGAAATTGCTTTCATTTTTGATAACTTCTCTTCTTTGAATTGCGTTTGGGGATGTGACACGTCGTCAGCATTCCCTGACCATTCTACAAACAAGGAGGAAAATTGATACAATCCACGATTAACCAACTTCAAAAAAGAAGGCTAGCAATATGAACTTCCAGCATGCCTATATTTCATGATCGATGGCTGAGGAGAATTTTCTGCTTTCATGATCGTCCTTTCGATTGTATTTTCCAAATATTTGATCAACCTCTTTCTGGTCGAAGACTGAGGAAAGTGTTTCCGTTATCATTTGCTTCGTGCCATTGCTCTTCCACGAAGACCTACCTTCAATATTTGAAAAAAATTTGTAGGATTGTAATGAACGTCACCGATTTCGAATAGCCTTGATCTACATTAAGAATTCGGAGACATTGGCATGTTTCATGTATCTTCTCTATCCCTACCTTAATTTCAAAATGTGCGTCTGGGCGTCCTCACTGCTCTCTAGTGAAAGAATAGTATCATAAATTAAATTTATACCAGACCAAGGAGGGGGGCGAACTATTGGAGTGAGTGAGTCCCTCGAGAGCTATTAGCCTGAAATATTCTCATTTATCATGCTAGACCAAGACAAGGGGCGAACGAACGGAGCGAGTGAGCACTCAACTGCTATACTCGATCCAACTTAAGAGCAACCCACGACCTGCGACGCTCTCATTACAAATGTATTCAGAACAACTTTCCTTCTGTCTCGTAATGTAAGCGTCACAGGTTGTGGGCAGCTCTTAAGTTGGATCGAATATACATCGTGAGTGATTCAGAAATTTGCTAGTCCATTCCGATATACATTTCAGGTACCCCCGCAAGTTTGGGACGCAATTCCGGCATGAATTTTGATTACCTCCTCAGTCGGGACGCAACTCCGATACGCCCGAGTACTCGTCCGCTACAACCCGAACAACGAACGCATGCGAGTCCTTCCATGCACATTTAAATGGTTCCATTTACTCTGCCTATCCTAATATTTAAATCGTGACAACGTGACTTCTACACCAAAGCGTTTAAAACAATTTTTTGGAAGACTAAGAGGAGCTGACTTCCTCGCGGTGTCTTCTGGGTAAGGCTAACAAGTTTCGAAACGCTCCCGCAAACTCGGGACGCAATTCCGGTATGAATTATAATTAATTACCTGTTTTCACCGGGACGCGATTCCAGGATTACCTTTTTACTACCCCCGCAAACTCGGGACTCAATTCCGTGAAAAATAGCGATTTGGGACACAACTCCCGACCACCCGTGAGTTCACCCCCCTCCCCTCAGTATATTCACAGTCAGAAATTTGAGCTCCTCCAAAGCTATCATTTTAAAATTCTTTAAAGTAGGTTTCTACCAACCCAAGGAGTGAGCTACTCAAAAGCTATTAGCTTAAAATACCCTAACTGGAACCATACACCAAGGAGAGCTCTCTAAAAGCTATTAGCTTGAACAAGTTCAAAGTGGACTCATACTAGACTGAGGAGGGGGCGAACGTGCGGAGCAAAGTTATTAGCGTGAAATATTTCCATTTACACGGTCGCACTGACACTCAACAACAACATAATGAGAAAGGAAAGATTCATTTGGCTCCGTCAGAAAAATTTTTTCTATGGGAAGTCAATCGAACTCGACCTATAATTATGATGGAATTAGCTCATCAATAGGGCAGGAAAGCTGTGCCATCCAGTGAGACTAATCACATTTACTTAGAACCGAGAACTAGAGGAATTTTGATATTAGAACTCGAAAGGGGGATGGAGAGGAGGCTTATGAGACGAAGAAGAACTCACAATACTCTTTAAATTTTTCGTTAATAACATTTATTTTTAAAAAATGTCACAAGAGGGTATAAATTCCCATTGACACACTCGAGCGATTGCTCTCAATATCAAACGTTCCCTTCACCCTCTTGTACAGTAATACACTACTTTTCTATGCACTTCACGCAAAATAGAAATTCGATAAGATCTTTTCTTAATCGAACTCATCGTTTTTCTTTGTTGGAAGCGGAGGGAAATTCTTGCACTTGAGGAGCGGAACTTTCACGCTATATAGGGGGGAGGGGGGGGGGAAGGCATGAAATCATCAGAGCATGACGTAATCAAGAGAGGACGATTTTCGATTCAAGTCCCCATAGAAGATGGATTTACGAAAATCAAGGCGTAATGTGAAAAACTCTTACACAGACTCTAGTGAGATGTGATATAATTAGGTTGTGACGTCATCAACAGAATTTCGAAAAATGTTGATTGAGGAGTGGAGGGCTCGGGAATGGGTCATCCGTATCACGTTCTATGTCTCTCTCACGTACAACCTCTGGGAGGACGCAGGCAGTGTCCAATTCAGTTCATAAAACGCTGAAGAAAGCCACTTTGTGTAGACATCATCATGATAGAAGCAAAAGACAAAGATGACAATTGTCAACCATATCTACAGAAGACGTTGCTATGCCCCCTACCCCGCTTAAATGGGATAAGTAGATGTGCGGACCTAAATCCCAAAATTAGAGAAGGTGTTGAAGATAGAATTTCTTTCAATGCCCATGTACGAACGTAAATCGCAGATTATGACATCTAAGTTAGGAAAATTACACACAAAATAATATTCGAAATCCGCTCCAAACTATCTCGAGGAAAAACGTTTTCAAAAATCTAAGCCTAAAAAACAAAAGAGGAGTTAATGACCGAAAGGGACGTACTCAGAAAAAAAAAGAGCTCGGTAACACACGCAGGCGCTATTGAAAGCAGTAAATATCGCTTATTACATCAAGAAATGCTATGGCCGCTAATTTTTTTTAAAGGGAAAATGAAGATAGGAGTTACGGATAAGTGATTGAAATTGTGAAACTATATTTCTAAAATCATGGATAGGGATTCTGCCCCGTCCTTGAGTAAGATTACCTAACCAATAAATGAAAAGCAATGGTCGTCTTCTCGAACAAAACTGTTCTGAGTTGATGTGTGGCTCATCTATCGACGTCATTCATTCATAAAAATTGATGAAGCTACACATTTTTTTCCATTTCGCGACCTTAGAATCCATTCAATACTGACGATAGTTGCACACATTAACTGTTCCAGGTGGACTATTGCTGAAAGACAATCCATGGAGTTGCGACTGCGGTTTAGTATGGCTGGGTCACTGGTTGCGACGATGGCTCCGTGAAACAGTCGAAATACATACGTTCAATGTGATAAATGAGGTCCAACACATGGAAAACATGGCCCGAGAGGCAACCTGTCTCGATCAAAAAACGAATCGACACATTTCCATTGTTGACTTACGTTCAGAGGATTTGAGTTGTCAAGCCAGTGCCTTGAGCGGTGACGGTACATCTTCCCACCTACTCGGAAATCATTTGCTCGGTTGTCTCATCAAAACCATATCAGCTGTAAGTTTAAGCCGTTTTTTATGGACTATGTAAAAATTTCGAAGGATAAATAAATCCCTGCGGAGGTATGCAACAGGAATATGAAATTAATGTTCGCGTTTATCGTTACAGAAGAATCATATTTACAGTTCCTTTTATTGCTCACTCGATAATACTCGTGATGTTCTGCATCACAATAATATTCTCATGTCAGAGTGTTTGTGAGACTAACGACTCGCATACGAGTATGTAAATACGGAATTATTTGGTTATTTTCTTAGTTTTACGCTTGTACGATCTTAACATTCGTGTACATACAGATTCCGACCAGAAAATGCTGGATGAAATGAAAAATAGGGAGAAAAAAAAATATCTCATTTTATTCTTTTGTACTGTATATCATAATGTTCGTGAATTTGTTCGCGCGAGTCTACCGTTTATTATACGAAGTTCATTTTGTGATACTATGTTTGTATATAAACAAGTTTTTTTCTATTACTTTGTTGCTTCTTTTATCGAATACGCGTGAGGAAGAAAATTGTTCCAACTCATTTTTCGCGAGTCAACATCGATGCACGCGGCGGCTTTCCCTATGGTATTTCATTTTCAAACGAAAACGTATAATGAAATTGAAAAAATTTACGTTTGAATCAATCGCGCGGTACCTTTATTAATTTATTTGAAAAAGGAAAAACAAAAGAAGAGAGGGAAACAAAAGAGAAATGAATATCTGTCGGAAATTGATTTCCCTCATTTTCAATTCCAGAAGTCGAGAAGTCAACCGCAAAAATTGTACGAGGCGTACTTTCCCGCGCACTTTTTCTTTTTGCAGTCCAGGCAGTAAGTGTACGCGATACATAAAGTAGGTACAATGCTTTTTTGAATTAAGTTATCGTCTGGACGGAGAATTTAAACTCCCTCCTCATCTTTACTCATACTGTGGACGAAACAGTCCAAACAAAACGTTTGTCTTGAAAAATTTTCCTCGACTTCCATATTTAGTTCGCGGCCACATCAGCGTAATCTTCATTACCCAATTTTTAAAAGTCACTCTTTTCACCCGTCTTCCAACTGGGCAGGAGGCCCTTCACAGCAGTATTAGACCACAGACAGGCTCGAAGACGAAAATACGAAGAATTCAAATGATTTCATCAGAGAATTTCCTTAAGGAGGGAAGTCAAATCCATCTCTGCGCTCAGAAGACTTCGTGGATCTGGTCCACTGCTGCGTGTTTAATATTTTGAAAACCAAATTGATAAAAAGTAATGTTAGAAATTCTTGATTCTATATTACGATAAAGAATCGGAAAATATATCTAGCAAACGCTCTTGGATGGAAAAACAGAAGAGAAAAGATGTGGCTATTCGTGGATAAGATTTTTTGTTTTTTATTTGTGAGTGTCGTTTAAGCTACACTCATAAGAATTTTAGAAAGCACAAGTAGCAGGTGTCCTATGGCATCCAAATATCTGTAATCTGTCATTCAGTCTAAAATTCGTTCAAGCTAATGTCTTCATTCGCTCTATACTTTTCTTCTTTTAGCACCGTTCCCTATCTTCACTCACTCTGTCTTTCACTTTATTTTTTTCTTAAAACCTCGTTTCTTTCTTACATATTCAAAGTAGGTAGGTAGGTATCCAATCAATATTCGCGGTAAGACTTGAAAGACTTTCTTTCCACACTTTTTTCCTATATTGCCCACCTTTTTACGCGTACACGGAGACTTATCTCCAGACGATGTCTTCACAGTTTCCTTTTTCCTTATCGCGGTATTTGCTTGACTAGAAAATTGACGCGTCTCGAAGTATTAAATAAATTTGTATCGAATATCGGACGTATTCAACGCGAAGATGATGCCGTAACAAAAACGACTTCATAAGCGTGTTCTGCTCGCGAAAATGTGAGCATCGGGTATCGATAACGTGGATTTATTTCATTCATGAGCGAATAATTCGCGTGTCGTTCTTTTTAAATTGGCGAGTCGCAAATACTCGCGCCAAACTGGAAAAGAGCAGCGATTGAGAATTTTCATACAGCGAGTACGTCGAAAATTTCCACTCTCTGTTCTGGTTGACTGGAGTATCTCAACTTTGTAACGAAGGAAGAGCAATGCGCGTATATTTGAAAAAGTATGTGAAAATGCAATATTGTACGGAAAATAGTACTCCAGACAACGTGTAATTCATTCACGTGGATAGCGATGAAGTGCTCGAGAAAAGATGCAATAATAGAACTTTACGTCGAGGAAAATATTCATCGGGCTGGAGAATTCATGTTTACTCCGGTATTACTTACCTATTGGTTATTTCAATTTTAATCAGTTGACCAGATTGAAAGAAAAGTATATTATATAATAAGATATTTGTACAGTTGTCGAAACCGTCGATTGCCTTTTCGAAAGTTCAACTTGACTGAATTTATAATTTTCCAATTTCTCAAACTTACACAATCTTACATTCATGATAACCTTTCGAGTTGAAAACTTAAAAATAACTTGAAAGAAAATGGAGAGGAATTTATTTTCACGTTTTCGCAGCGAAATTATTAAATCACGGAGCATACATAAAATTTTAATGTTATTGAAATCAATTCCTCTAGCTGTGACAGAATATCATCTACATTACTTTTCAAAAATATCTTAAACTTATTTCTCCAGGTATAGCCTCCTCTAGACGTGCTTCAGCCAGCCTCCATAGAGAACTGAGGAAAGAAGAGGGCTGATGGAAATAAGGGTCTCTCGGACAATTGTGAAGAAGACTTCAAAAATCCAATCGCGTCAGGACTTCTGAGTTCATTGTCAATCTTGAGCAGTTAATTTTATTTTCATCAAAGATCCCCGATTTTCTGGATTATAACGGTCAAACTTTCTACAAGATCCAAGGGATACACCGTAAATTTATTGATTGTCCATATCAGTGCTAAAAGTTACCGACTGGCGGCAAGTTGAAATAACAAATAGTGTAGATTGCGGTCCCGAAAAACCATTCGCATACGGAATCGAATGATGCACTCGGATGAGCGACAGCCCCGCTCGGATTTATTGCTCTCGACCAAAATTGCGGCGTGTAGTCAGGGTAATTTTTTCCACTCGTACACAAAAGAATAATGTAATCCAATTCATTCGAATGTAACGTGCTTTCTGCGTACTTTGTAGATTAAATCGTTCAGCGCATAGCCAGGAGGGAAAAAACCGAAAAGTTAACTACGCGGTTATAGAATAGGATCAAATAACATTAGAAAGCTTTTAATTTGCAACGAGCGCAATTTATTAGTTCGTTCGCAGGCTCCAATGAGGTACAAAACACCACCATAGCATGCATGTCGTGGAGCAGGGCGGAGAGGAGGAAAAGGCAGCGACGCGACGGGCCGTACGTGCATAAAAATGAAAGGTAAGCGAATGTCACGGCTTGCCAAAAATAATTGAATTGTTTGGCTGCGTCTGTAGATTTGCCAAACTCATTAAGGAATTACTTTCGTTCATTACTCGCGCGATGAGTCTGCTCTCGCTTTCTTCCAGCGAGATTCTCTTTGGCTGTATTGGCAAGTACAAAGAGGTAAAATACCCCAAAAATTCTAGAGCTAAAACTTAATGTTACAGAATATAATCGTATAAAGGTAGATAAGTATCGAGAAACGTTTCTCTTTACCATTGTACTCGTAATTTATACCCACTCCCAACGATATAGGGCTTTGAAGAATTCGAATAAGAACGAATTCTTTGGCCTTCAATGGTCGACCCCGAACAACTATTGCGGAGAGACTATACTTCAATCTAGGAGTGAATCACCACTATAGCAAAGAGAGAGAGAATATTGGCAGGTCCTGAGTGAGCGATGTAAATCAAGACGGTGAGTTTGGATTCTGGTTTTATTTTTTCTTCTTTTTTTTCCCCTCAACAGTAGTGAACCTGTTGTACGAGTTTTTTCTTATATTTTGGCGTCCCGCAGTCCGGCAAAAACTGACCTACCCTTCCAAAGGAGGTGGAATTCGAAAAGTTTTTACTTTCGAGTATTATGAATGATTATGATAAAAGGAGACTCAGAAAAATTCAAAGACTCCAATTTTTAATTCAATTCTCCATACCAAAACCTATCCGACCGATAGAGTAGATTTCCTGCGTTTGAGTTCCTTGAGCAACTAGCCATACTTGAGTCATGAATTAAAATATGTACAACCTTATTTTATTCTGAGGCAACCGTATATCACAGTATATGGGTAGAGAATTCCGCGATAATCTCAGAAATTAGTCTTTGGTAGAGAGTATTACCCTGTTTCAATATAAACGAGTGGGCCAAAAGTTGATTCACAAAAAAAATTGTATAGGAAATGCATGTGTATGAGGCTAAAATATGTCATATTGAACGGTTCACTGTCCGCAAAAAAAAAAAAAAATTGTTGAACACTCGGAAAAAACCGCAACATGCCACAACAAGGGTCAAGTAGTCTTTTAGCCTCATATAAATGCCTTTCATACTCGATTTTTTTTGTGTACTAACTTTTAGCCCACCCGGTATTTACAAGGTCAAGCCTGATAGACTGAAGATGTAAGGGAGAATGAATGGCCACAGAGAATTCGACGATTTAAAGGTAATAAGGGGTTCAGTTGAGAGAGGTAAAGAAGATGATTGTAATGTGTTCTGAGGAAAAAATGAAGCGGCGTGAACAGGTAGTTCCAAAAACTGGGCTGAGGTCGCCGAGAAGTTAACAGTTAACATTAGTGAGCGGAACTGAAAAGAGGTTCTCTCTACTGTTTTAGCTTGGAGGTTGAAATTAGGTCTAGAACGGTGTATTCTGAAGGTCATTCTGATAATAGGGTTCCAAGAAAGGGCAGTAAGTGTTCAAATATCAGTTTGGAGATACGACTCCTCCTGCGCCTTAAGAAACCCCGTATCTTCAGGTTGATATTTACATGCTTACTGACTTTTCTGGGAACCAGGTCAATAATTTAAAGCTAGATTTACTTGATTGGGTGTAGACTGGGGTCTCATAGTGTAGTTGAGAGCGGGTGAAGCTCGAAAATGTTGAAGAAGTAGTTGACGTTTACACCCTAGGCTAGTATGCGGTAGATATTTGAAAATGTTAAGGGTGTGCTTTACCCGTTGGCGAACTCCGAAACGGTGTACGATAAGTTGCATAATACATTCCCAAATACCCTACAAGGTTGGGCATACCTGCGGTCACTCGCAACGCTTGTCGAGCGGGCATGGGAGGAATGATGTTTTTGAAAGCTCCATGTTTCGACAAATTTTTTCAATCTTCAGAAATGTTGTTCAGAAAGGATCAACTTGAGGTGGTATAGAAGCAGAAATCGGAATTTTTGCTCCAAAAAAATTTTACAAGGTCAGATTATAGACGAAATTTCAATGATTTTGAAGTGAAACAAAAAGCGTATGGAAGAATATTTTTAAATTCTACTATGATACCGCCTCACGTTGAACCTTTTTAAAAGAACATATATCCAAAATCAGAAAGATCCATTGAAAACTCGAGCAGTGAGAAACTATTTCTGGCCTTGAAGGTTCTCAAGCATTCCGCTTCAAGTGATTTTTTGTGAAGGGTCTTGTAAAGAAATTTTTATCAAAGATGAGGGCTAAAAATTCATACGACCAAGCTTTGAAGGAGTGGAGGAGAAATATGGATTTGAGAATGACGATATTTTTGGAAAATGGAGAGTCCCGTTCTACCCGAGGAGAATCGAAAGCCGCAAGGTCTGAAGCCCATGATGAGATTATATCTGAAATTCGCAGTCGCATTGCTGCAGACTGGAAATGAGATTGAGTAATCGTCAGAGGAAAGACTTTGTCCAAAGGGAAGAGAGAGACATGAGCTAATATCATTGATAGCTATCAGAAACAATGGGACACTCCAGATTTATTCTTGCTGAACACCATTTTGAATGGTTTCGTGAGAAGATAGATGGTCTTCAATTATGACTGTTATGGATATGTCAGAAAGAATTCCAAACTTACCTTTGAGTCTTATGCCCCGCCAAGTGCAACATCCTAATATAGCCTTTTCGTGCTTCGTATTTTGATCCCCTTATTTTCTGCCTCGTTTTGGCAGTATTATGAGCATTATTGAGGTGTGTATCAACTGTGAGACGCGGAAAAATTCTCGACTCTGATCAGTTGCGCGAAATGAGATCCTACAACAAACATGGCTCTCTGAGTGTTTCCTAGCGGGCTGCCTTTCATCTAATTATTGTTTAGAAAACACGTTTTCCGTACTTCATGATTGGCGTAGTCAATAGAACCTCCTTTGAAAGTTCCAATAGCGATTCAGAGGCGTTCTATTGCGAATGAAGTATTCAAAAGGAAAAAGTATGTCCACGTCTTAATTTCGAGCGAGTTATTTCAGACTGGAAAAAAAAAACTGAAAAGCTTTCGAAGTCAGGTCTATATTTGTCAAATTACATTACCTATCTTCTTTCTATTTCAAACATCAACGTAAAAAAAAGAAAACCTTTTCTTTACCCAGAACGTGGCGCGTTATTAATAAATCAAACACTTCTATGAACACAGGCGATACGAATATACCGCAAAATACACTATCTATCTCTGCCTTTGTAACATATGTGTCGGCCACTTTTTACGTTTCTGTCACCTATTAAAGAGTGGAAAGCGAGTAACAGTTTGCGGAGAAAATAAGATTACTGGATTCCACACTTGAAGGCGAGGAACACGTAAAGCCACCGACAACCAAGAGTACGGAATATGTAACGCGTGGAAAACGAACAAAAACGTGGTATTATCCCGAAAATATATTGCACTTTATTGTCTCGACCGAACAAATTATTAGAAAATTGAAAACAGATAATAGATTAGAGTTGAGTTCGTGACTTGTTTCTTTTTCTCATTGACGGGTAGTATCATTTTTGAAGCACCTGTGAGGTGAACATCGTATCGACAAGGGAAAATAATATCGTTTCCTTTGAACCGCTCCGTATTGCGTGATGTGATTGGTAACGCCGGATTTAGGGGGGCCTCCACATTTGGTCATTTGGCAATTTGCTCATCAAAAATCGAGTTGAGATTCATAAAACTGTAACATTATTTTATATCACCTTGCTCAAATAAAATTATCTACTTCTTTCTTTCTTTCAACTACTTCTTTCCAATTTTAAAGTGGTCAAAAATTGATAAGAGAGGAGGGGGGGGTCAAAATTTTGATTTGGAGAAATGTTAAGGGGGGCCTCCACATAATTTGGGACCCCTCTACTAAAAAGCCTAAATCCGGCCCTGCTTAGAATCCAGGAAAAGTTCTTCAACAATCCATTGACACCCCGTTAAAATATGAAATGTTCTCTAGCTTGAACGAAATCTGCAAAAAAATTCTTGAAAATGGCTCGAAAAATCCTCATATATTCTGCAACTCACAGTGTCTTCAAATGACAAAATAGGGCTTAAAATTCTCAAATTAGAGACTTCTTCAAAATAGCGATTGATTCACACGATATACAATTACATACCTTTAATGTTTTCTTAGACAACGTTAGGCGATCATACAAAATGAATTATCTTATAAAAAGAAATTCTTAAGGAACGTGTAGCCTCTTGCCCTGAACCCTTCTCATAACCCAAACCTGCGAACGAGGTCTCACAGCCTCAAGTCTTCAAAGTAGCACAGGTCGGAACCTTCGTTTGCTACTGACGTCACGATCAGCCCACTCCGAACAACGGCGGTCATTTTCAGCAAACACCCGTCCATAAAAGAGATTCCTCATAAGAAAGAAGAATGAAGAAAAATTTGCCAATATTTATTCGTGAGCTCGGTGAAGCATCAATCCAATGTCGATCGTAAAATCAAAACGTGCTAAGCTTTCTTTGATTGTGCGTACTATTAAATCACTCGAGCGTTAAATACGAAAACACATACGTTAGGTAAAGACAATTTCTTTTTATTATTAAACAAATTTGTTAGAAGCGCCAATAGTGTAAAGGTGAAGAAGGAGGCTGCTCGATATGTGCCGTTCCATTAAGTATAGGAGTTTCGAAGTTTGTACGAAAGTTTGCCAAGTTCAATGATAACTTTTAACGGCAGTTTTGAATTCTATAGTTCATTATCATTGTTGATGGCAGAAATGGGTTTGCGTACGTGTACACGCGTATCAGAGTAAATTCGAACAGGATGAAGAAAGCGTGAGTTAGAGCAACGAAGCTTTATCCGGCAACTCGATTTTATGTATAATGAAAACTTCTGGAGAGCTTGCAGCGAATATATTCGCCTTGTCGTACGCGGATGCATATGCTCGATGCAAAATCGTTTCACATACGGATAATGACGAAGACATCAGAAAGCTTTTGTTGCAATCGCGGAGGAAAATGTTTATCTTGACGTTCATTAAATTCCGATGTTTTCAGGCTAAATCATTCAAGTTGGGGAGGAGAAGGTTAACGAAATTTGCAGCGCTTCTGAAAAAAGGGAAAGTTAGTTGATTTTTTTAATAGGAAGAGGACTACCTATTACTGATGGCTAAAGAGCACATAACAAAAAAAAAAATGTAAAATATAAATGCAAAAATACTGTCAAGTGCACTACAATAGCTCATCCTGAACTTTTACTCAGTTTAATGAACGTTGTAAACGTACCGTAGAAAAAAAACGAGAGAATGAAAGTTACGTGTGTACCTACGGTCATTAAAATATTTTTTCTATTCAAATGCCCTTCTGCAAAATTCTTCCACATATTACCGATGAAATTCAATTCAACTTTTTTTGTTTTGCCCTACGTTCTTTCGATCGTAATTGGTTTCTGTATAACAGTATATATAAGAAATTGAAAAATGGGTAGTTTACTAAATTCTAGACTGATCTAGACGTATGATTTTTCGAAGCTCGAAAAGAAGAAAAGGAAAATTCAAGAGCCGAGATGTGCGCAACGTTGTTATTATTTTAATAAATTTACTTCCACTCAGATCGTTTATAGTACAGAAGCATAAGGGAGAAAAGTTTCGACTGGTTCAATGCAGAAACTATAAACATTCTTTTTTATCTTTTTGCGTTGTTAACGATTCTTTTATACAATATTCGAGCATCATAGTGAACAGAAATTTGCCTATGTAAATTATCCGTATTATAACGCCGGTTATTTTTGTACGTACAACCTTATATTCCGCGAGAAGCGAGTGGAAGAAAGAAAAACTCGTTCATCTTTTCGTCGGCGATTTCGAGACTTTTCTCATATTCGCGAACTCGTTTGCTCGCAAACTTTATGGCTTAGAAAATTGCTTTCCAATTGCGAACACACCGTAGGTACCAAATAAACGCATTCACGCAGTGTAAGTTACGTGTAAGGGCAACCATGGTTGCCTTTAGGCTCTCCTAAATGGCGCGCGGTAGAGCCCGGACTATAAAAAAAGACAAAACTTATTTGTAATGAATATTCGATTTTAGTTACGTCGCTAATGCGCTTTAATTTTCGTAATCATCGAAGCAGTGAAATTAGCTTTGCTTTAGATTATGTACCGGAGAATGCTCTCGAAGTGCTCTTCCTTTGATCGCGTACCCGATATCAAATTGAACGAATCTTTCGAGGGAATTGACCAAAATAAGAATTTTATCCGAGTTTAGCTTCTTTATCTATATAGCGATTCTTGAACGTCGTTAATAATTTAGTATCGTAATTATGTTCCGAGTTAACGAAGCACGCGATGAATATTCGGAAAGCGAAGTCTATCTAGTGTAGAGCCAGACTATATCTACCGATATAAGGCCCATATTGCAGACAAGGAAAGTACGTGCACGGCTCTAATGAGAGTTCCACAATGTCTATCCATCTGTGGCTGCTTTATTCAAATATTGAGCGGGTTTTTCGAACGATTACGACGAAGTGTTTATTGTACGTTAATTAAACGTACCCTCGTTCGAGATTTCTGCCTCTCTTGACCACGGAAGAGCGTTTCAAGCATTGAGAGAAGCACCTATTACGATCTCTTGAGATCGGCGCAGCAGCCGAAACAGGCACAATGCCAGCCTACCTCCAATAGCTACAACTAGTGCAGTCATAAATAACTTTCTGAAGGTACAAAGACATTCATAATTATACAGTCTTACTCTCGGGTTCGGATCCCGACGAAGTCATCGAAATTTTTCGCTTGCGTTTTTCATTTATCAACAACCCTACTTCTCGAATATTTCCCTCGCAAGTAAAAAGAGTGTCTATCATTGATCTCCTTAGTCAGGTCATATCGGTTGAGGTCTGATGCAAGTCATGCTTGCTCCCTCTAAATATGCAGTCTATGAGTGCTCGTCGTTGTTCCGGGTAGTGATGTACTTGATCTGGTCATTGGAACTTGGAAAAGTTCGCAGAAGATTTGATCAAGGACCAATAAAGAAGAACACAGGCACACGTAACGGAGCCTTGCTTAATCATGACACGTATTATACTTGAAGAAACAATTCAAATGAAGATTTGATCGCCCTCGTTGCTCAGTGGTTAGAGCAGTCGCCCGGAAAGCGAAAGGTCTCGGGTTCGGATCCTGACGAAAGTTTTTCAACTACCAACAACCCTCCTTCTCCAGTTTTACGTGTGCTAGAGTCGTATTAAGAATAGCGGTTAAGAACCCATTAAGAGGTGATGATACAGATCGGCGCATGTACGTACGCGTATTTTAAGTAGTTGCTCAACACTTTGTAGCAAAGAACAGCACCATCAACTACGATTCAGAATGAGATGTAAACTGAAAAATTAATGAGGAGGCGCAATGAAAAGAAACTGGGTAAGAATCCCATTAGTTGAAGAATTTAATCAGTATTGAATAAGAAGGGAGAAAACACCCCGTTCTGATGGCTGCTCGGTGCTGCCTTCATCAACAGCGTTAATCGAAGCCAAAAACTAAGGAACCTGTCTTATGGGAGCTTCTTGTATAGTGTTTCAATTTTTGTTTATGCTTGAAACGATAATTGATATATTGATCATATTTCCTAGCCACCATTATGGAGCTCTACCAAATATAATAATTCACAGTATCAACTCGCTCTCCTTCAATGTATAGCTTAGAAGTCAAAATTTCTTGAAGTCCCCCTCCTATCATGTATAGCTCGAAAGTCGAAATTTTTCCAAATTCCACATTTTTCTGGAAAATGGACGGCGCCCGACCTTTTTATTTTTTAGTAACCCCTCTATCCCCCCCCCCTCATAATGCAGGTTCCTTGTCAGAAATTTCAAATAAAGGCCTTATTGTACTACAGACTTATGGTTTTTCATCAGGTAAAGTGAAACGACGTTTTTGGATCTCTCACTTCACTTAATTTGAGATTCGAAACTTTTTTTTTCCAAGTCCATGATGACTTTACGCTCTCTCTCTCTCTCACTCCATGTCAGTCAACTTCTACTCCACCCGCTTGCTACAGGTCAGCCGTTTTTCCCTCTGGTCCTTGGTCAAAATTTTCAGTAGTCTTCTGATCTCACGTCTTCAATCAAATCAGTTATTTCTTTCCTCTGCTCTCCAGTTTCGAAGTTCCCCTAATGACCTCCTATCTCTCGACGGCGGATATTCAGACTAAATATTTTTCAGAGTCCCTACATTAGGTTAGGTCATGTTGAAGTTGTGCATTCAAGTCTGTCCATCATTGGCACATGCCAGTATCCAACGCACTGTACAAGCTTACATTCTGATTATATCCCTACTGGTGTCTCCATAATCAGTCCGTTCGATGCTACCAGTTTGTTAACTCAATCACATACATCGATTCTATGATGGTCCCTCGATGGGTTTACCTCTATCACCCCTCATCTCAGACATCTTCAGACCTTCTTGAACCATACCTCACAGAGTATGCTAGTATAGTGCGTTGGGTACTGGCATGAATATGTAGATGACGTACTGTGCCTGTCGATAGGCTCCAACTCACAACTTTACGAATTTCTTCAATTTATTAATCCTCTATACTCCACTAGAAACTTCACCCTCGAGGTCGGCGGCAGATCGATCAATTTTTTAGACCTCTCTAGCGCGCTACAAGAAGGAAAACATAAGTGCGAAATCATCAGAAAGCCTACCTATTATGGTGTTACCATAAATAGCTATTCTTACTGTCCTTCCTCCTAAAACATACAGCTTTTCGCCTAATGATTTAATGGTTAGTGTCTAACCCTCTCACGCCTGAAACTTTCAAAAAAGCAGGGGACAACAGCGGTGTCGAACTTAGCTGTTGTTTTGGTCGTTATTTTCATTTCAAGTCAGCTAATGATTCTTCTCATGAACGGTATAAGCCTACATCCAGCTAAAAACTAATTTCATTGACCTAAATTTGAAGCCGGTCGGTTGATTACGTTCTCCAGAAGCCAGACATTATTATTAAGCTAATTGGGAATTGTTGAAAAGTTCAAGTAGATTCAACAATCGACTGGATGCTTCGAACTGAAGTTCAAGTCAATGAAGATTGGCTCCACATACCTGGTAGACACTATCAAACTCATATTGGAGAACAATCTTGTGAAATTGGACACATGAAATAATTCACAAGAAGCTTGTCTCTAGAGCTCTTGATGTTACTACATACCTTTCTCAAAAGAGACCCGAATTTCAAAAAAGAAAAGTGGATCTGCATTCTACCTTGCCAAACCTCGTCCCTTATATCTAGTTTACTCACACCTCTTCAGCTGGAACAATTGTGCTTTTTACCACACCTATCAACATCAATAAGAAGAACTTTAATGAGATTGCAAAGGCCCCACTCCCACCGGCAGTACGACTCATGTGAATTGCGCCAACAGGTCGCCCCCAGAGCGCCAAGATGCGCTAAAAACGAGTCAATAAATCAAATTTTGCGACTCATCTTTGGGTGTCTGGACATCAATCGTTTCAACGGCCTGAAAATGTCTGTTTCTTACACGAGGGAAGCTCTAGAAACAAACATATCGCATCGGAGACTGTAGAAATAACCATACTTGATCATAGTTTCTCTTTCTTAGTAAACGAGATCATTACTTATTCATACATCACCGATACAGTTTGTGAAAATTTGCAAGTCTATTCAGGTTGTCATGTCGTTTCTTTTACTCAGCTAGAAGATATAATGATCTAGATAAATATTGAGTTGACGGTTTAGAGCATGAGAAGAGTTCTTTGTGGAAGAAGGTTTGTGGTATAGAGTTTCTTCAGAGAGTGAAGTGTGGAGATGAGTCCACGAGGATGAGAAATTCACCACCCGGGGAGCCCTCAGTTCTGCGGTGAACACGGAGGCTATATTACGGATCAGGTGGGAAACATTGATGGAGCTATAGATGATCCTGCTTACAAGCCTTTCTAGTTTTGAGTTTTGGAAATCATCTGTAAGATTAAGGGAGTGGTCCATACATTCTTTCCATTAGATTTTCAATATGAGTAATGTAGGTACTGTCGTTACATTTGGGGATTTTCGTGAGATCTAAACGGGTGGTAGAGAAGGTGAGGGTTCAAGATGGAGAATACGTACAGATGTCAACTGTGAAAGGTTCATTGAAAGAATGTATGAGTTGTAGTCTAGTGAAGGAACTTCTTGATTGGGTCATTCATAAGCTCAGAATAATTTTTTCAACTATTTCAAAATGAAAAAACCAGCGAAAGCTCAACACCCGATGATAGTCTTTCTAAAGGCCAACTTCCTTTCCATAGGCTAGAGACAAAAATATTTATGATCGTAAAAATTTGCGTCAAATCAGAGTACGTTGAACAAATGTCCACCAATGATAATGAAAAATTCTTTGAATATTTTTTCTACAACAAAAAAATGCACATTAAACAACGCAGATATAGTTTACCAATTACAAGCTATTTCTTTTCTCCTTTTCCGAGAGTAATATAAATCGCTCCCGGATTTATAACTTATCCCAAAGGAGACACGCGACAATCGGCCTGCTATACCTTTGCTTCTCGATGCTGCGTAAGAGGTATTCGTAAATGCGATGAAATAAATAGCCTCACTTGTTCTCCGACTAAACATGGGTACTTCGTGTACTCACTATAATAGGAAAAAAATCAACGCAAATCATTTATAATGATGAAAAATATCGAAGAAATGAGTCACCAGTTTTCAAAACAAATAAATTGAAACCCGCGTTTGTGACTTTTATTTTTCAGCAGCTTACAGACGATAAAATAGCTCTGTAAAGACACCATTATCACGGACCGGCGACAAGAGTGGAGAGTAAATCATTGAAAGACGCAACGAAGATGTACAACAAGTATTCTAAAATTCAGTCGTAGCGAGTAATTAAGGGCGTCGGATAGTAGATTTCAGTCGAACCTCGACGTCAGAATAAACCAATTATTTCGCTTTGTTGAGTTTTAACGAATATTTTTATAATTGGGAAGATGATTTTACGGTTCATAGTGCCTCGATGGCTGTAAATAATGAAAGCCTCTTAAAGCCTAACTATGCAATACTCGATGCGTCTTTTTCAGCTTCGAAATACAGAAGGTACTACGCTTTGATAGAAGCACACCGTTACCTTTTATCGTGCACAAATTTGCTTAGGGCGCAAGAGAGGGGAAAAAAAGAAACGTACGTATCTGTAGGATACACGTACTTGCCCTTGCATTCTAGATACGTACTACGAGATAGAATCTTCGGACTAAGGTTGGTTATTTGTACGTAAAACTGGGTATTTTTGTCTCTTTCTTCTTTTCTATCCGTCGTTTGGAAATTGCTTCAATACCCGCTCGTCAGTCAGCGAGTAGTATAGAGGTTGAGTTCCGATGACATTTGCTCATAGCTGGGCAAATAACAGGAAAGTAAATTTATTTTCGAATTCTTTGCACATCATAAAATATAACTGTCAGGACTCAGGTAATAAACATATTCTCTCGTCGGATTGTCCACGTAACGAGTTTCAGAAAAGGAGATGGTTTGTACGAATACCCCGCCCTGAAGCCGAGTTGAATTTTTAGTAGGTAGATTTTTCCTCGAGAAACAAAAAAAAAAGTATTCTCATATGTTTTCACCTGGGAAGTGCTGTCACTTGTATTCACACCCCACGAGTGATTATTCTCGCCGGATTTCGGCACAAATAATGTCGGGATGAGTTCCAAATTCATCTGACAAAAATTATCTATAGAAAGAATATTTTTGAAGACATAGAATTAATCTCTTCATTCACCAAGTGTGAAATGTGAGTGCGGAAGAAATTTATTTCAATCGGTTGAGACAAATTTCACAAGATTTTTTCAAACGAAGCATCCCTCCTTTAAGATTAGGAAACAGAAAAAAAGAATTGCATACAATATTTTTAGTGAGGAAGACTTCGTAGATAGCTCAAGTTACTTTTTTTTTCCTCGTCAAAATTTTAAGACCAAAATATTCGACTCGACGTCTTGACACTTAATTGAGAAAGAGAAATAAAAAATACATCTTATACAAAAGTCAACCAAAGTGTAAGACAAGGATGCCCTGCCTCTTGTGTCCTATTTAATATATACATGGACCGAATACTGAAGGAATGGTACAGGACGCAACTAAAGGGCGTAAAAATTGAGGGAACAAAACGAATGGAAACGGTCTTGTTTGCTGATGACCAAGTTATATTGGCTGAGACAGAGGATGAACTACAGCGAGCAGTGTATAATCTGGCAGTAACAGCACAACGGTACAACATGAAAATATCAACCGGGAAAACCAAAGTGATGGCTTTCCGAGGAAAGGACCCGGTAAGATCAAAAATTGTCATAGACGAGCACATAATAGAACAAGTTAACAGCTTCAAGTACCTTGGAAGTGATGTATCGTACCAGGGTGAAGTTGACGTAAACAGTAAAATCTCCAAGTTTCTGAAGGTAGCCGGCCTCATAAACCGAGTGGTAGCAGGAAACAATGCCCGACGCGAAACAAGGCTAAAAATCTATAATACTTTTGGCATACCCATGTTGAAGTATGGATGCGAAGCTTGGGCCCTGAGGAAGGCAGATAAGAAACGGATTACAGCTGTGGAAATGCGGTTCATGAGAAGAACGGCTGGGTATACGCTGCACGATAGGAAGAGAAATGTTGACATCATGAACGAACTCCAAACAACACCAGTGATATCAAAGATTAAAGCTTATCGTAAGAAATGGAGGGAACACGTCGACCGTATGGACGAGGAACGATCACCAAAACAGATACTCCAATACACACCAGTTGGAAAGAGATTGCAGGGGAGACCGAGGAAGAGGCTGGTGGATACATCGGATTCGTCATCGGGGGCATCAACGCCACAGCAGACAGGCCAATAGGCCTACCGCTTACAAGGCAACGAAGACGACGACGATCTTGATAAAATTCTTATGGAGTGAATTTTTGCTTTGAGCAAAATGAACTCGAGCAAGATTTCACAAGAATACAATGAGAAAATAATTTTTCTAAGATCCAAAAAGTGGTAATCGACTCCTGTCCACACCTCCTAAGACTCAGAAAATCATTTTTTGTCCCCCCCCCCCAAGTCTCTTCTACCCTCTCCAATCACCCGAAATCCATTACTAATACCCTAAACTTCCTCCTGTCTATTTCCTATCACATATACTAGAGTCGAAATTTTTTCAAGTCTGAATATCGAAGGATCAAACCTGTTGTATCAGCTCTGCACATTCTGCAAACATTGTAGAGTTCACATGACAAAATATTTATCTTTTGCGTGTTAGTCTTCTTACGTCACAACTGAGTTTCATAAATTTTATTGTTTTTTAAAACTATTGAAATAAATCTCGTTCGTATTCGATTTTGCTCACCTGAAGAAAAAATGTTCTTCCTTCTCTCAATTATATTTTATTCAAGTGCTTTAGCATGTCTAATTTCTGGCCAAGAGACTTGCCCGGATCAACGAATCAACTTCTATTTGTATACGGAGTAAGTGTCGTCCTTTCACTGAGGCGCGTTACGCTCTTTCTTTGATCAAAAACGTGAGCTAATAGTGGGAAAATACTTGCACCTTTGATGGACGACTAGGCACGTGTGAAATCTGTCACATCGCTGCCGGTTGCCTCTCGCCTAATGTCACTTGACGTACTACCTGATGTATGGAAAATTCCTTTTTTGACTGCAGTGAAAATAAAGAGAGCCCACAGAAGGTTCCTCCGAATCAAGATGCCATTTTGGAGTCCAATTTCAAACCAGGAAGAACTAGCAAGATCATCATACATGGCCTCAAGAGTAGCATTTACAAGGAGTTACAGGAACTAAAAGAAGGTTCATGATTTCATTCAGTTTACTGGGGTTTATTGTCTATTCTATATAAGCAACATTTTTGTTTTTTTTAGCTTATCTTGTCAAGAAAAATTTGAATGTTTGGATGGTCGATTGGGAAGTATTATCTGAGGGACTATATCCTCTTGTTGTCAATAAATTGAATCACGTTGGCCTTTGCGTGGCTGAATTTATTCGATGTTTGCAAAATGTTACCTCGACTTCATTTCGAGAATCTCTTCACGTGATTGGATTCAGTTTAGGGGCCCACGTTGCAGCCTACACCGCCAACCACCTAAAGCCTTACAGACTACCTCGGATTACAGGTCCTACATTCGATTAACTTTTGTTTCCAAAATTCTCATGAAGTAGCAATGCCTAGATGCAACTGTAATGTTGATTTTCTGCTACAGGTTTAGACCCAGCTCTATCGTTTCTGCCAAAAAGTTACGATTCAAAATTGAACGAAACACACGCCGAATTTGTGGATGTGGTGCATACAGATGGACTGTTTCAAGGTAAAATTAGAAGATGTGGCCATGTTGATTTTTTTATGAACGGTGGTTTGATACAACCTGGTTGTTGGGATAAATATAATCCAAGTGGGCCTATAACATAATTTAAAAAAAGTGTACCTTTGGTCCAAGTTTACTATTTAACGTTGCTTCTTTTTTTTTTTAGAATCTACCACCTACTGTAATCATCACAGAGCAATCAGTTATTTTGCTGAATCAGTAACGTCTGAAATAAGTTTTTGGGGTTGGCTGTGTCCGGGTTTCTCTCATTACATGATGGGAAAATGTCCGCCGCAGACCCCTACAGTTCGGATGGGTGAATATTGTGAGCGGAAGTAAGAAATTTGAACGTCATAAACCGCGTGCAATTCAACTAAAAACGAATAGGTATAAATTAAAGAACTAAATGAAAAATGAAAATTGCAGCACAACAGGGTACTGTATTGTTACTACGAGACAAGAAAGACCGTTTGCCTTAGGAAAAAATGGATCTGAAACTGAAGAAAGAAAATGAAATACATAAATCTAATGAACTAAAACTCTAGCGAGGTTGAAGACTTGCATTTTTATCAATACTATAAACTCTTTCAACGATATTTTCATTCGTTCTTAATTCAATGAATAACGCTGAGATAAGAATAGGGAAATAAGAATCATCTCGTTTGAATTTTTTAAGGTATTTGAATTGATGGAAGAACTGTCATTCCATATAATTTTAAAAAAAACATAGAATTGGCACTGTATTTAATCACTAGATAGGGCCTATAAATTTGAGTAATTCCTCAATTTATCGAATCATCTTTATAGGTAGGTATTTCAATTTTCATATCTGTATTATAAATTTTTCAAACCAATATTTGTAGTTTGAGTTTGTTTCTCCAATATTTTCGGAAACGGTTGTTCGAAAATGGAAGGGAGAATTGACTATTTATCCAAAAAAAAAGAAAACTGAAAATTGCGAAATAGTTGATTATGCATTAAAGAATGCAAAAGAGATTCTCTCCCGCGTTGCAAACACCATTTCATGTCATGAGTAGGAAATAGATGAACGTTTTTCAGGCACAACAATGTATGAGTACTATAGCATCATGCGTCCGTCCTCTCCACTCGTTCTTACTGACGATTGATTTGAAGAAAAAGAAAGTACTACCATAATTGCCCGAGTAGGTTAGGTGCAGACTTTTATATCAGTGGCTAAAATTTATATTTCCCTGCACGTATTCCTACCTCTTCGCATGAGGACACAAAGTAGGCGCCCTCTATGAAAACTGTCATGGCCATTTTTGGAAGTTGCCTGAAAAGATGATGATTCACGAAATTGTTGAAATCTCAATTTTTTCTTCTTTCAGGTGCATGAAAATAATAAAGAAATTCTTTTACCACTTTTCTTTATTTCTCAATATTGACGAAGATACAGCTGCCCGTTTTAGTTTCCGTATCCCCTGTTCAAGCACGACGCCTGCTACCTGCAATTGTGTCCTCATGCGACTAGAGGAAGAAAAACTAAGCTATAATCTCCAAAATTATCGCTGAAACGGATACGGTACAAAACATTCGTACAAAGAACTGAAGAACGTTTTCGAGTTTTTAGTAACAAACATTCCATTGTTAATATATACGTTGTGAACAGGGCAGAAACCAAAAATTGGATGCCATAGTAGAAGTGCAGTGGCAGCAAAGAACCCGGTGCCGCCTAATTAATCTGCTGTGGCAACTCGCGTTTCCAACGTTTGAATTCAATTTTAAGAAAAACATTTGAGACGCAGTCAGACAAATCCAACCTCAAGGTGGAAAAACTTCAATGTTTCGAAGGCCCGTTCGACACATTAGGAGCTTTTTTCAACGATTCTAGGAGTAGTATATATTTTCAACGAACTTTCCAATGAGCTTACTCTCAAAGCGTCAAAGTGTTTCTAAAACGAGCAGACCTTCGGAAGTTTAATGTCGCATGAAAAAATTAAAAATTGTCCGACTTAAGGTTGGATTGTCTGACTGCGTCTCATTTATTCAATTGTTCACTACCGGTATTTAATTAGTGCGAGAGTTTAATTTTTTTTTTTCTCTCCAGTGTGATTAACATAATTTTCATTCTAGTCGACTAATTTTTCCTTCTTCTTCTTCTCTTCTTCCCTTCAGTATTTCTATCCAGCCTAGAAAAATTTTTCTATGCAAGGTAACATATAAAAATCAAGGTCGAACGCACATTAAGAAAATACTAGGCCCTAGACAATATACGTCACAAATGAACGAACGCAGACGTTTTCTGAAAATGATCGCCCAATGTACAACGGGCTCCATTGCTTTCTCTGGTCTAGACAAATTTTCTATGCTAGATTACATGACAATCAAGGTCATACGCAGATCACGAAAATCCTAGGCCCCAGAGTCTAGAGCCTATAGACAATTCCCCGAAAATAAGACGTCACAAATGAGTGGACGCAAATGCTTTCTGAAAATGAATGCCCAATAAAAGGAATTTACGGATTTCCCGCTAAAAAGGGAAAGCGAGAGTCGACATGATAATAATAGGAATTATATCGACCTTGTAAAATGGAAACCACGTAAGTCGAGATTTTTCAAAAATGGGGTTTGAGTAGTTTCTTGATAGAATTAATCCGGTTTTCGAGGTTACGGTCGGACATATTTAGAAGTCGAAAATGCACAGTACCACTTCTATAAATATTTCAAAATTCTGAAAAACCGCGTATCTCCCAATTGATTTTGAAATATGTACCGTGTAAGTCGGACATATGTGGGAGATGTAGAATGAAAACCACGTAAGTCACCTGACATAGCAATAAGGCTGACATAACAATGAAAACCACTTACGTCACTTTTAAACTTCAAATTCCACATTACTATTGGAGTAAATTGGTCCAAATAAAGATCAAGATAGCCTGTGAGCCTCTCGAAAGTATTTTAATGAATACTTTCCCTCAAAAAATATAAAACTGAATTTTTAAACTGTTTTTTTTTTGTCTTCTGAAAAATTACCATTTCACAACTTACGTGGTTTCCATATTACAGGGTCCATTATATTGCTTCAGTGTAATAACACTCCGGATATACGCATAAATAAGGCAGTAGCCTGCATACGTAAACTGACTTATCTCATCATCTTTATGGGTTACTGTCATATAAAATTTTCTGTGCGCGTTTCACTTACAGTGTAGTATTCGTTTCAAATTCTTTTAGCTTGGAAAGTACATCGCCAGGTTACAAAATGTAGAAAAGTTCGAATTTAAAAGTACGTATGCAGGTTGCTCCGAAAAGTTAGGCTCAATTGGGATTTCGAACTAAATTTGTTCTACTTAGTGCAAAAGCGCAAAAGATTAGGCATGAACGTCAATCGTACAAAAAGTGTATCTTAATTTTATCTATAATTTGAGCCTAGACCGAACTTCCCACAACTTTTCTAGGCGGGTAGACCAAAATAAGCCAAAAGTTGACCAATTTGTCAAGCTTTTCTTCGAAGAAAAAAGTCAAGAACTTCCTCACTTTGAAACTTCGTAAAGTCATTTAGGTATTTTGTGGCATTTTTCATGTCTCTACTGCGCCCAACTTGAAACTAATTGAGCCACCACTACATTCATTTGTACCATTTCCGTTCTCTCACAAGGTAATGTGTACTACATCCCCTCCCATTTAAAATTTTGAAACAACTGTCTCAATCATTGGACCGTGTTATTGCCCAATAGTGGTACCACTAAAATATTCAATTTTACCATCCTCCCACCCCCCTCCGAAAAAATACAGGACTCAAATTGGACAATTCGTGGATTTTTCGGATTAAAAATAAATGGGACCATTTGTGTTACAATTATTCTAAGGTGCCCTAGCGCTCCAATGATCGTCTTCTGTTGTAAGCTCACGGTGAGAAATATTCTACGGTTTCATTCCTCGTCTTAGAGCTGCAACAAAAAACGCGGAAATATTAGTTGTTTCTGGTGTTGGAGAGCAAATCTTATCCAGAAGCTCATCTGCTGTTGGATGTTTGCGGTGAGAGGTCGACTACAGTTCAGTGTTTGATTTAGGTGGGCAAAAGTACACAAATTTTCGTTATATTATCAGAGCTCGGCTTCTGTAGGGTATCGCAGAGAGCTACTGACTTAGCGTAGAAACTTGAGGGAATTTTTGTTGTGCTCGAGCAGACACTGCAATGTGAATTAGCAAATTGTCCTCTACCATTATAAACTAATGGTGAGAAATCAGTTTTGCCCCCGGTATAGGTCAGGAAAGAACAGTATTCAAAAACTCTCGCCCTTCTAGGCCAATAATAAACATGAACCTAGTAAGACATTGGAAAATTCGCATTACAACTAGAATATTTGGTTGGAGGATGTTCATTAGGGCGGACGTTCAAAAGGAATTATGCAGGTAAGGAAGAAGCAAAGGAGAAATATGACTTAAACATCTCCTGGGTAAAACGGGAAATGAACCCGCAACCTCTCGTTTTCTTGCGAGTGCAATAACCTCTGCATTACCAGGCCGTGCTTCAAGATTATATTGTCATATTTCGCCTTTCAGATGGAAATTCCACCTTGTGATAGAAAGGATACAAAGATCACAGCAAATTATATTGTTGTAAACGTACACTGAAGCCTGTAGGAGAAAACCGTGAATCGTTGTAGGAGGGAGGTTATTAGAGGATAATAATAGTGTCGATGTTCGAAATGAGTGCAGATGAGAAGGGAAGTTAGAAGAAGAAATTGTCTCTTTCTCTGCAGATCAAAGTTAAATAAGCTTTTGTGATTTCTACCTCTTCCAACGCGATACGAGAGCTGTTCCCAGAAGCTAAAATGTTGAGCTTTTGAAGAAAACGTCTACACGTCAGATGAGCTGTCAAATTGGAATTATTGGGCTGATCCTCAATAACAGCATCCATTAGCTCTTTGAATTGAATCCTTGAGAGCTGGTCTGTTTACTCAATATAAGGGAGGGGACGATCATCTGAACGCTTGACTTCTTATCGATATTTGAACCATAAAATGTTTTCATCGTGCGGTGTTTACCCGAGAAACGAGATAAGAAAGATAAAAACAACCCATTTGTGAAGAGAGGCTAATGACAATCCATTCTAATTGTTTTCAGAAGAGTTCTCCCGATCAAGTTACCAACGACTAGATTCACGGTACCTCTATTGATCTTATTTTTCTGAGTATCTATACGTAAGGTAATTAGTCTCTTTTTTAAAACGAGACATCTTTATTTTTACGAGTACAAAAATTCTTCGAAAAAACTTATCAAGTTCGCGTTATCTGAACGTCTAGACACACGACGAGCATTTTAATAATAGTTTTCCAAGGCAAGTCAAACGATACCTATAAAAGGCGAATACATTCGCCACAAATCCTCATTCAGTTATACCTATTGTGGTTTATAGTTTCTAACTCGGAAAATGGGTAAAAATGTTTCCGAAACAGAATTTTAATTTTTGTCTCCTTTTGACTCTATGGATTTTTTCCAAGCAAACGTCAGCGCAAATCGCGACAGAATGTGTCAAACCAAGCCAACAAGTTTGTTGCAATGGTGCAGCCAATTGTTTGGTTCAAGTGTTAGGCGAAAATTGCGGAAATGAACCATATTGTTGTACAACAGCCAGTACTCCGGGAAGTCCAATCAATGTAAATGCGTTGAATTGTGCTAAGTTATTTTGAAATGTAGTAACGAAGATGTCGGATTGAAATAATTATATAACCGTTTATTCTGAGCGCTTTCCGAGTTTATTTTCTGTTCAATTTCAAGAATTAATCTTCAAGATAGGCAAGTATATTTTACTGGTAATTCGAATCAACATCTACGACCCAGCTATGAGTAACGTTTTATGATCAGCGGGTATGTCGACAGCTTAAGTTTTTAGTACCAGTCTTCACAATGTTGACAACTTCGAAAATTTTTCTTTTCTTATCAATCTTCTCACGTCAGCTATATCGAACATAATTTGGATCATTGACGTGTCGAAAGAAAAATATGCTGTACCTATTACAGATAGTTGAACATTTCAAAAATTTTTGAAGGATACTTATTCACACAGGACATTCTCAGCCCGCTTCAAACTTCGTAGTTGGCGCGCAATTTATAACATGATTATCAACGTTTGTATATTTTCAACTTTCCTAGATCGAATATTCTGGAATGATTGAAATGCACATTTATTTTCAATGAGAGGGAATGAATGATCAAGAGAATCCAAGAACACTGAAAAAAATGAGCAATTCTTATACTTTCTCTCATCACCAGAAAACATTAAAAGGGATTCGAACTTTAATATTATTTTCGAGCTACCCAGAGATTTTAATGATGATCCAATACTGTAACCCACTCTGAATATTTCTTACCATACCTACAAGCTAAAATTATACTCCATGGAAAACTACATTCCTAGACGTCGAATCAACCTGAATTCTTAGACGATTTCCATGCGGAATCATAAAAAATTACGAAAACTGAATTGAGCTTCTTTATTAGCGAACAACGATCGATTAAGTAGATAGAGAAAAAAATTATGATGAAGTACAATAACGCCCAATAGGCTTACTTGATAAACGAATCAACAATTATTGTTAAAAATACTTGTACAGACGGTCATTCATAGTGACGAACAACCCTCGTCCGACTTGAATGATTATGATATTCATGAAAAAAAAAAAAAACCTTCAGGAAATATAATAGGTAATAGTCCAAAAATAATTCTTAAACAACGTTACGAATTCTTACAAACCAAAAGGTTTATACACAATGGTGTCAACTATTACATCGTTTGTCCATGAAAGCGTTTTATTACGAGTCGCTTTGAAATCTCCCAAAGCTTGACCAAGAGATGGAACATTCAACCATTTCCCTCTTATTTGGCAACATACCTCGATATTTGAATTTGGAACGGAGATCGACGTACCGAACGCCCATAGTTGATTTTCGTACGAAATCAACCGATGACAATCTTTATTGTTGTTCAAGGAAGAAATCACGCGCCAAGCTCCAGCGACCGGATCGTACTCTTCAACGACTTTCGGGTTTACGGAGCCTCCGCTCACGTAGAGTTTCCCTGCTTGAAAACAACAAGCTGCATTCAGGTAAGTACCTTGAGAACGAGGGATAACTGTCCATTCTCTGGTGCGATGATCATAGGCTTGAACGAAACCGACAGGTACGTGAGTAGTGTCTCGAGGATTGTGTCCTCCGATCAAATACACGAGTTCTTTTTCATTATCGTACGCCATACACGCGTTGGCCACTTTCATTTTCAACCGAGGTAGTATTATCCATCGGTCTAAATCACAAACATACGAAAAAATACTTCGAAGAAGTCCGTCCGAGTCAATTGTCGCACTTTCACCAAAACGGGGGACGTTAAAGCCCATATCTTTATTGTACAAGTAGATAGAGTTGCCCGTTCCGCCGCAAAGATCGAATTGACTCTCAAGAACGAAAGGCGGCGATTGTAAACTCGAATTGGAAAACAATGAGACGGACGAGGCTATGCTGAACGTTGGGGCAGAATTCGATGATTTCTTCGTAAGACAATATAGTCGACTTTCATGATGAACAGTTTTTACGATCTCGAAAGAAGGTTCGACCGTACAGGAGTAAACCCAATTAGAACCATTGATATGCTTCTGCAAAGTAAAAACGTTTGTGACCGTTTCTGAGCTCTGCGAACTGTTAATGAAAACGTGGAGCGACATTGGAAACTTCTTACAATCGTCAACCTCTATACAATCCGAAGAAGATTCAGCACTTGGAACTGTGTTGTCGGTTTTCTCTTGAGTATCCATCACAATTCTGTTCCTAACGTAATGTCTGACCACAAATTCCATGTATTCCGGAGAAATGTTCTTGAAATGAATTTTCGCCAGGAGTTTGCCAAAATATAGATCCTTATCTTCGGCAGAATGACGGGGTTGTTGAATCCAACGAAAAATAACGTCTAGTAAGACGTTCTGGTTCCTTGATGGCAACGATTTCATCAATATGGTGTCCAAATCTTCGAAAGTAATATCCAGAAAATCTTCGGTTTTCGAGAAATAATCAAAATGACCTCTGATGTACTCGCTAAACGCATCAATTAACGTGGGTTTTCGGGTGGTTCTGATGAATTCGAAAATTTCAAAGACATTTTCGATCGGTTGACTCATGTTATTCTGAATATACTCGAGGCAGAGATTTTCGAGGCCGTTCAGTTTGTAAAATTCGCTCGCCCGAATCATATCGAACAAATTGGATTCGGTAATGATAACATTACCGGCGTATATAAATTGTAGCACCTCTTCAAAGGCGGACGCTTTAATCTCTTTCAAGGCGATTTGTTCGGCTTGGCTTTCCTTGAAATTACTGTGGAACATCGTATCAAAATACTCGGAAGCTGAACCAAGAACGAGGCGATGACATTTGAACGTTTTGCCGTCCACTTCGAGAGACACATCGCAATATTTACCATTCCAACGAGCCTCCTGTATTTTCAAATTCAACACGATAATATTCGTCTGTGCATCTGTGTCAGCCATGCTTCTGAAATCAGGAATGTTACGAGAGAGATTGTACGCAAAAGTTTCAGCGGTAAACAAATTTTATAGGGTTACTTACTCGAATTATTTGACGGAAACAGCAAATCTTCGAGAGATATTGAATTACCGCCAATAGGATGTGAAAGTGAAAGTGAATCGCACCTTAAATGATCAGCTAGACAAACACAATAGGAGCTGAGAATCAGGGATTGTACACCGACTACGTAGTGTAATAAGTGTACAATGCACACAGTTGACAGTACAGGATTGAAAACAGTCAAAACACGCTCACATAAACAACTACGCTTATTAGCTTGCAGCTGCTAACAGTGATTAATGGCATTGAGTGGAAACACTGGAAGCTGAAAGGCGGAAACCACACTGACACAGATGGGAAGGGACGGTGATCTCACTGTGATCTGACGGTCGGTGCGGTGATGCGCACAGAATAACCGCGTTGACGGTCAAGGTCTATACAGTCAACTATAGTCAACACACCGGCACTGCGCTGTTCGGTGTCTAGAAGTAGAATCTCGCTCTTCCTCTACTTGTCGTCTTGTCAACTCCTTGTATTCCCTAGTCTAGAGGGGCAGAAAGGTGATGCTCGCCACGCGGTCGCGCGAGTCCGAGTACGTCTACAAGTAGAGTAGAGTACCGGCTTTCAATTACAGGCCGCATTTGTAAAACCGGCAACTGCGCTGTAGTTGTAAAATTTACATGTAAAACATTTCTCTCATGAAAAATACAAGTTAACCCTTGGCTAATTTCAAGGACAATAACTTTTAGTCTCTTCGATTTTTCATAAAAATCAATATTTTTTTGAGATATCATCGAACTTCTGGCAAACTCCCATATTGATGGTGAGGTATATAAATATACCTTGTTAAAGTCCCCTTTTTTTGAAAATAGGTTTTGTTCAGTTTCTCATAGAAAAAACAGAAACAAGGAATTCAAATTTAGGTACTCTGCAAGTCAGAAATGAATATTGCGCCGTCCAGGGGTAATTTAAAAAACACGTAACTTCAAATTGTAAAAAATTTGTGGTATAAATAACTTGTAAAGTTGTTTTTTTCCATATATGTAATTTAAATCTAACAACTTACAAGGTTTTTATTTGTTCCCTGTGTATTCTTACAGAAGTCAATAGGACTGTTTTCCTATGACATCACATATTGATACTCATTCGATAGTATCGCGATAGTATTGCGAAATATTGCAAACAGATCAGGTTTCTATCAAATAACTGTAGCAAAACTACCCAACGTTTCTCCAACTGACTTGTTGACTCCCATATGAATAACATTGGGAGCAAAGATCATTACATAAATAATTCAAAATTAGAAATAAATAAGAAATCAGAGATATATATTTAAAATCTATTATGTTCTCAGCGTCTGTTCATCAACTTGTAGTATCTAAGAAATTCCTTATTTTTAATTAGGAACACGTTGATCTTAGCTCACTGTGTTATTCTTATGAGAGTCAACATGCCAGCTGGAGCAAAGCTCTTAAGCAACTCAAAGCCTGCTAGCGTTTATCCGCTGATTGACGTCATAGAAAACTGGGCTATAATGTTCTAAAATCTAAGCACCATTGCATGCACCAAATTTTGCATTATATTGCCACTGTTATCAGTTAATGACGGCACGCAAACAAAGAGAATCCCTTTGGTGGAGTGAGTTGAGTCCCAATGGTTGCAAACTTGCAACAGAAATGCTGCGTTCAAAGTGGTAAGTACCAAACTTTTCATTATGAAGTTCTGCAAAATAGCAAGTTAAAACTTTGAGTAATTATGTGGACAATGATGTCTACTCTTTGATGGCAGTATAGGAAGACAATGCCTCCTGATTTTGACTAGATTGCAGATACTGCAGTACAATCACTACAATAGGAGAATTCTGCTAGGTGCCACAGTCTTGAGTATCTGTCCACACCCTGCTGATCTACATTCTAGTGCTCCTCAATTTTTCAGAGATTATAAAAAATTGAGAAATTTACCTTCTTGGAAAGATAAGAACATTATAAATTCAAATCACAGTATATTATAGAAGTATGGACACAAAACGGAAATCTTGCCCCTTGTTTTGCCCTGGTTCTAAGTATTACAAAATTTAGAGCGTGTTATGTGTTCTGTTGTAGGTGAATACAAGGAAGCCTATAGAGAATTCACAATTTTTTCTCTTCTTCTTGTAATTTCTCAGACAATATTGACCTGATCAAAAAATTGAAGAGAAGATGATTTGTTGCCCATAATTTTTCTTTTTTCAACAAAAATTTACTGTGCCAATTTCAAGCTATTGAACATTGGCTCTTACAGATATTTTCCTTGTATCTACATATATCCCTTGCAATCAAAATGGTGGTCCATTACACCAACATTCTACAGCTTCTTACCATAACTTATATTCTGATTCAAGCAATTTCTCCCTGTTTGGTAGAAATACAATGCGACGCTAGCGCTGCCACATTCACATTTGGACTTGACAGGCCAGTTGCACGCTATAGCAGCAGAGTATTTGCAGCTGAAAATTTCAGCTTTGGCTTTTGGCTTAGATGTACAACCTTGAACAGTATGGCTTTTGGCTATTGGCTTTCCAAAAAATTGAGCTGGCATATGACTCAATTTGGGTGGCTTAATTTAGCTGATTTTTGGCTGATCAATGTCCTGCAGGATTTGGTGTACAGAGGAAACAATCAGGAGAATTGGGGCTTTGCTGGACTTGTGAAAGATACCTATTCTCCAGCACTTTGGCTTGTATTCATATTTTTGGTGATTATTCTTTCTCTTTCTGCTATAGTCTGTTCCAAGTAAGATTATTGTCAAGTCGAAAGGCGTCCACAATGTGTTAGTTCTGGTGCGTGAATGTCACGGTCAATGAGAGACAAGAAGCGTTGTGCTGATTGACGTTCTCAGTGTGAATTTCACGCTTCTTTTTGGCCTTCATGCCATTGCCACTGATACCACATTGCCTTTGACTTGACAACAATCATACTTGAATACTTGGAACAGACATAGTTATTTGTTCAATCCATTTGTTGATTGAAATAATTTTAGAAGATAGATAAAAAATAAGAAATATTGCTGTAAATCTGTGATTCTTATTTCTGCATTTTTGTATTTTGCAAAAAATTTGAAAAGCCAAAAAAAGCTGAAAAAATTTGGCCCAGTTTGGCTTTTGCCTTGGGAAGGTTTCAATAAAACTGGCTTTCAGCTTCGCTCTTGTCATTGAAAATTGGGCTATATTCAGCTTTTGGCTCTTGGATTTCGGCTGGCTGCAATACTCTCGCTAGCAGCGCTATGTGTATAATGTGTGTAACAGTTGTAATTGGTAGCTTAAAAGCTGGGTGGCAAAGGAGGTGGAGATACAATTTGGCTGGTACAAAACTAAGTCAAGGAAATTGCTAATAACTTGAGGTATGATTTCTGAAGAACCCTTTTTGTAAAAGCCTCGGTTCCAAGTTTTTCAATCAAATATGTGTCAGGAGACTACCAATGGCGGAAAGAGCCGACGTCAAGATTTTTCAGACCGTGGTCATATTTCTGTGCAATAATGCGTCGCAGAGCGTTTAATGGCTTAACGCGCTGCATCATCCTGCAACATACCAACGTATTTGTTAGGTACCAATGTTTTGCAACAATTTGTATAGAGATTAAACGTCGAAAGTTTCTGGAAAGAGGAAGCCAATTTCAAAAATATCACGGAATTATGAGTAGGTAGCATCATATTATGCTCAGAATATACAGGGTCCGGCAAAATGATGTGAACAGTCAACCGGGGAACTCCACGAAATTGTCGCGGAGTCCTCCCGCAGTTTTTCGTTCAACTGTTCACATCATTTTGCCGGACCTTGTATAGGTCATAAACTTATGATTTTTTTGTTACAGAGGAAAACTAGTAGTACGTATCAGCATAAAAGAGCAAGAAATTTGAATCTTTATCGTAAGTGGGGTTAGGACTGGGTGAGCTTTAGTGTTCAAAAAAGGAAAGAAACAATATAGGCTACAAAATGGGAAGAAAAATGTCGGTGAAAAAACCAAAAATAAAAACTGTTAAAACGTCTGTCCAAAAGGAACAGAAATATTTATGAGCGTGGTGAAAAAAACTACTAGCGAAAATTGGTCTCGATGAAATATCACACCCATGGGCCCGTACTATGTCTTCTTTCACACTTTAAACATGCTCTCCTTTTTTTTTTTCTATTGTTTATATTCTTTTGGATCAAGTTGCTGCGTGCTCGAGCGCATGTGTTCGCTCTCTATTCGTAATACTCATAGATATCCGATTGCAAAGTTTATGAGCCTCTATGAGCGTTGTTTATAAATCACTTTTTGGCTGTCAGCTAACGTAACTGTCAAAACTAAGCTCATTCACGTTACTCCAGTTTCGACTTAAAAATACGCCGCCAGAAACTGATTTACGCACATTCTAAATATCGATGAGAAAAAAAATAAAAATACGAATATTTTCGAGGGCACAAAATAGCCAAGCAGAGCAACGGAATGCAAATTAGCGGGAATGAAACGTTCCAGACCTATTGTAAAACACGGTGGTACAAAAATAAGTTCTTGATCTGCCTATCACGCAGAAATAAAATTCCAGGTAGCTATAGAGAGCGCCGAGCTCAAGATTATGGTACCATACTTCTTCTATGAAGTCTGAAGGTGGCCTTACCACTACTTTCATGTCCCCGTGGGTAGAGTGTAGACTCACCCCATTGAATGCGGTGCTATTACCCCAGGGCACTTTTGCCGCCATCTTTGTCCCTTACTATTAGATGACAAATCGCCTCATCTACTCCCAAATGTACCAATTCAACGCTCTGGACTTTTTTGATACTTTCTGTGGTGCGTTTTCTATTTTCTAGCAAAAAATGACATAAAAGTCAACTGTGTCCTATTTGATTGGAAATTTTTTGTGAATGTCATTTTGCTTTGATAAATATACCAGTTTCTGAGAAAAGACTTTGAGGTTTCTATAATATGAATAATATTTACATTACAATGCTTGGACTTTCAGGATGCGCGCAAATCCGTGTTTTACGTTCCAAAGATGGACAAATTCCAAATCCGATTCGAGTGAATTTTTTGACAACAGATTTTTTTTTAGTTAGAAGGCGAACGTTGGTGCTGATCGATGGCGCGCATTATTTGGAAATGCATTATGCGTGAAATTACGTTCGAATAACGTTTCAAGTCGTGCGGAGATTTAAATTTCGATACCTTGGATAGTAGATATTGACGGAGGGGCGTTGCGTTGTCTTCAAGTTTATGCTGAATGTGTATCGAGAATATCAAAAACAATAGCGAGAAACGGTGAAAGATAACGAAAAATTCGGCAAGAGTGAAAAGATTGGCATAAAATATATTTTTTTCTTCTTTTTTATTCTCAGTCTACGTCTGGATGGCACCCTATAAACTTCTTGTGCAGCATCCCGTCTCACTGTATCCTAGACCAGCGCGGTTTGACGTCAATTTTTCACTCAGTCAAAATTAATGGAATTTCCGAATGATGATAACGTGGCGTCTTGCTCTTTGTAGCCGATTCGAGATTAAAAACATTTTATATCATTTACTTGTCCGCACACTTGAAGAGGGTAACACATTGTGTTGACAAAGTACATACAATTTTTTATAGTAAAAATGATTCAATGTCGAGCTCGCGCGGAAAAATTTCTCATGTAAAGTATGCTAGACCCGATCTTCTGCCGCTATTGTTTGGCAGATTTCACCGTACAGGATTCAGCCCTCTTTCATCGTCTGTTATACTATCTTTTCCCGAATTTTTCGAATCAACTTCCGATTTCTCTCAGTACGATTTCGGAATGTACGAGAGAAGAATGGAGACCATGCTATCAAGGATATGCATCATATCGATTGAAGCTGAGTGAATTAAATAAATTTCAAGCATGTGAAGCTGACGTTGCAGAATACGATTATCTCCGGCATATTCAAATGGAAGGCAGGGGGTAGTAAAGCGGAATGTGGTGCCTTCTTGATCAACTCGACCGCTCCACTCTCTCCAATCAAACGAAACTCGACGTGATTCAAAAGCAGGCTTAGGGCCATGGAAGGCGAAGCATAACTCCGTAAAATCTATTTTGCACAGAAATATAGGACATCGTCTAGCCACAATTACTCAAAACGTTTACCCTAGCTTCCGTCCATAGATGGTCACCCTTTTCAACACTTTATCTATTTCGAAATCTTTCATCGTCGGCCTCTACATAATTTTCTATTTAAACTCAATGTTATCAATTTTCTGAGCCTCGAACGTTTTATCAGAGCCAATTTAGAGCATTTTTGTTTTCAATTTGTCAAATCTTTTACATCTGCACTGGTGGAGTCTGCTTCTCTTTTATTGATGTAATTACTTTTCTAATGGCGTAGATGAACAATAAAAATAGTTTCAACATATGTATAGACGGGCACAGGCCTTCAATTTCTAACACGTAGCCTTTCCGTGTTTTTTTTTCGCTCCAATCCTTAAAGTACAGAGTTTTTTTTTCTATTTCAGATTATATCGAATAATTCACGTCTCATTGCGGCAATGAAAGTGAATTTATACCACCATCGAAAACCGCCTCCGACTAAAGGGGAAAGAAATTTTATCGAATGGATGACGAACGTGGTAATGTAGTTTTGTAGACTGTACTCGAACAACATCGATTCGAGATCCCCGAGCACCAGTTGCGTAAATCACTTTTGCGCGCACTCACTAAAGCGAAACTCGTCAAAAATTTAGATGCACTTCAAACCAAGAAATCATTTGTGCCTTTTGTACTTTGTTAGACCTTCGAGGCGATTCATAATCTCGCGATAAATTCCTCGGTAAACCGCGAGTAGGCTTGTACACCGTTACCGAATTTTACGCTGCATAAATGACACGGGTATTTGAGAACGTCAAATTTCCGTGAGAAACAGAAAACGTAAGACGAAATGGAGTTATTTATAGAAATTGGTTACTGTAGCAATTCAGTTTTACAACTTAACACTTCTCAGGAGGCGAATTGTCGGCGTAGAAAGAGTAGGGGTGCCATCGAGAGAAGAAAATTATCCGCGCTGTAACGCGAATGAGCTTTTTTGTTCTGGAAAAATTCTTGTAAATGTATTCGAGATTATTTGTTGTACAAAACAAGGTAATTCGAATTGGAAGAAAATGTCGCGATTAAGATTAGCACATTTACTCAGTACACAATAATATTGTCATCGTGTATCAAAATAATTATGTACAATTAAATTTTACCTTTAAAATGAAGGAAGGTGTTGAGTGAAAATATGAGAAGCAACGCGAGCGCTTTTAAGAAATTAATAATCTCGAAAAATAAGACTGAAAAAAGGGCCTGAAAATTAGAAAAGGAATCACGCGGAGTTAAAACGTGACAGAGAATTCTCGGATATAGCCGCGGCACTTAAAACCCCATTCTCTTTTGGTATAAGGATACTCGAAACAATGGTTTTTTCACCACGACATGGCTGAGTTTTATCTTTCCCGTAATATATCAAAATTGAAATTCCAGCTCCCTCGGAAAATACATCATTTTCATTAATTACTACATTTTAATCCGAGTGGAGGTTTCTCGTTGATCTATTCTTCAATATAATAGATATTTACTAAATGAATAACCGTTTTGCATTTTAAATTAAGGTATTACACTTTTTGCGATGAATATGACGTAGATTTTTGTTTCTGGTAGCAAAATACTCGTAGAAGAAAGAAACTTATAGAATGACCTCTTGAGGAGGTGAATATTCATAACTTCGCCCCCCTCTTTGAATTTGCTTTAGAGAGTGTTGATACAGAATACATTTTCCCGCTCTTGTCCCTGGCTCTATGTCACTATTCCTTCCCTATTGTAAAATAAGGGATTGAATTATCAATTCTAAATAGCCACCATAGTAGTCATGTAGACGAAGGAGTGGCGGTTGTAATCAAAGTCCCTCCATCCATTAATCAAACGAAATTTCAATCACCCATACACTCGTACCTCGCTGTCATTGTCATGAAGAAAATTTAGGTGACCATATCTCCCTTCTCCAATCCCTCTACTCTTCTCTGGCTGTACCATCTTTCCCCACCCAAGCCTTCAAAAATAACTCTGTCACCACCTTCCTTACCTACTCAATATAATATTCATTTTTATAGATGATTAAACATGTCGAATTCCTGGTGTTGAGTAAAGATTTTATGCACGAGGAACCGTAAATTACCGGCGGTTTTTTTCTTTACTATTTTCTCATTATAATACGCGAACAAAGAAAACCATCCCAATTTTCTCCATGAATTTATAAACTCTCTGTATTGCAATACATTCAAAATTTCCAATACATTTTATTCTACTAACAAAAAAAAATAAAAAAACGGAAAATATGAAAGTTTATGTGCAGCAGTCGTTTTTGTAAAGTTATTTATAAATGTTGTGCACGTAAAATCATTAAAATTGGAAAAAAAAAAAAGGTTCTAGTTAAAATGCCCTATCTGCGTCCTCCTCTACACACGAGGCAGCGTATTTTGCTGTACAGTTTCCTTAGTTTTGATAAAATTCGCTGAAGTTGCTCGTCGATGTTTTTGAAATCCTAGTTAGATGACATAGTGAACATATGAGCAGATATCGTGTCTCCGAATATGAAAAACGAAAAACGTAACAACACTACTGCGTATTTTTTCTCCCTCATTTTTTCATCCCGTTGAACTCTTATTTCATAGAGACAGAAGACAGTCATTTTTCATCGTTTCCGCGCAAAATGTCGCATCCCATGAGTTCATAATGTAGAAACTCCACGACTAACCGATTCTCTGCAATTTAAAAACAATATAGTGAGGGTCGAAAATTATCATAATATCAGACATAATTAATTAAGCGATTCCGGGACATATGGTGATACATGATAATTTTTCGCCCTCTCTGTCTTCAAATGCCTCAATTGGTCTCTTGAGGACGAAAATTTGTAGAAATTAGATCCAGATCACATTTGGAATTGTTTTAGAGAAACGAATGATAACTATCAATCTTTTTAAAGGACTAAGAGCGATTTGGGAGAAAATATTAGCGATTGAGGATCACAGTTAAAATCATTTACAACTATATTCTTTGCGCTTTACTCCAACACTTTATGAATCAAAAGGGGTGCAAAGACGTTTGCCCTCATTGGTAGTTTTTCAACAAAAAAATTAAGCGGCCATAGCACTCTCAATCCGCAATCTCCGCTGTTCTCAATCACCTGTCATGATGTATGAGTACTTCTCTTTCTTTTGATCGGAAGTCTTAAATACCCTCTTCGTCTATGTACCTAATTATCGTAATTTTCTTTGGCACAATCCTTTGATGTCTAATTCCATCTTCTATGAGAATTAAAACCGAAATTCAATCCCCGAATAACGTCACACTTCCCTGCTTGTACTCATATTAGCATCTAGCTCACAAACATGACGTACATATTCCTGAATTAGGTCAAGGTTTCTGATGATGTCATAGTACGCTTTGGGCAAAATTTTTCAGGCTAATGAAGGCCAAAAAGTTCAGTCGAGGGCGTTTTATATTAGGCCCAGCTATAACCTAGTATAATGAGGGCTGTAAGGATACAGATCCTAAAGAAGCGAATGTTGACATTTTTTCAAATCTTCAAGATAGGTCAAGGTCACTCATGACAAATTCAAGTTTTTCTTCATAGGTATGGGCCATTTATACGCTCACCAATGACGTAAGTATATGTTGGATCTAATATAGTGCAGACTAAACGGTAAAATACGACGCTGTCAGAAAACGCGAGACGTCGATTACAACCATTCGGAAGGGGGTGTAGAGCCTCAGGCTGAAGAGTAGAAGTACCAAAAAAGTGACGAGCGCCTCTATACATTGATAATTGAGTACGACAAAAGGGAGCCTAAAGAGTACTTGAGAGCGGTGGCTCACAATTTAGCTAAATAGACGTCTCTGGATAAATTTGTGTTGTACATGAATGTGCTTTGTGGATGAATTTTGACGAAGCAAAGCTCTATATTTTGTTGATAGAAAACGTTGTAAGCTGACCTTCACGTGTATCTTCTGGTTTACGCTAACAAGCTTACATTCTTTAGTGGTGACACTGCTTTCTACATTTTGTTTCTGCTTTTTCACTTCGGTGCTCAAACGGCAGCGCCCATTTGAACGGGACCCCAACTTGGTAGTGTTTCTAACATTGCTCTTATGGCCAACTGCTCCAGAATGAAAATGAGTACGCAATCCAGCAACGCCCTTAAGATCAATGTTAAAAACACTACCAACTTGATACCACGTAGAAGTATAAACAATAAAGTATACAATTTGAAATACTGGAAAAAGCCCTATCACAGTCTAAAAGTAGTGAATGTCGAGTCCCTAAATTGGTCAAGTTCATTGATGACGTCATAAAGATAGGACGCGTACACTGACGCGGACGTTTCCTGAAGATACCGCCAACAAAACCGATAGCGGATTTGTTCCAGCAAAATGGAAGAAATTAAAAATTAGAGGCCATTACAGGTTTGCAATGGCCAATGGCAGCGAGGAATACGCAACCTCCCGCGCTCGCGATGACGTTGACGCGAAAATACCCTCTCAGAAAATGAGTTGGCTGGGGTCTTCTCAGTATACTGCATGCTAAACCTGATATAATAAAGGCTGGAAATTGAAATTTTTCCAAGCCCCTAGAGCAAGTCAAGGTCATTGATGACGTCATAAAGCATCCCAGCTGGAGGTTGAAATTTTCCCAAGTCCCTAAAGCAAGTCAAGGTCATTGATGACGTCATAAGGCATTGGGACTAGAAAATAAAATTGAAGTTTTTTCAAGTCCCTAAAGCAGGTCAAGGTCATTGATGACGCCATAAAGCATCCCAGCTGGAAGTTGAAATTTTTCCAAGTCCCTAAAGCAGGTCAAGGTCATTGATGACGCCATAAAGCATCCCAGCTGGAAGTTGAAATTTTTCCAGTCCCTAAAGTAGGTCAAGGTCATTGATAACGTCATAAAGCGTCACACGTGACGTCACGCAGTTCACAGAAACTCCCGGGCGCGGATGTTCTCTGAGGATGTAATCCCCCTAACAAAATGGATAGCGGGTTCCCCGCTAAAATAGCTCAACAATTTTTGTGAAATATACAAAAACTGCTGATATTTTGACCTTGACTTCATCTATTCAAGAAAGCTCTGTTGTACAGTCAACAAAGAACCAACGTCTGCTGTCCTTAAAAATGCTTGTTTCAGGGAGACAGAGTCTGTAACCAAGTGGATGACCTACTTCGAGAGTTTGAAAAATTGTTGTCCATAAATATCCGAGGGAAAGAAAGGAAGCCTCTGATCTAGTTGAAGATTGTGGAAAAACTCCGACTTTTCTATTTGGTATTGGCATTGGGAATTCTCGATTCCCGGGAATTTGATTTTTGTTCCCCGTTTTCGAAAATTTCGGAAGTTTTAATTTTTTTCTTTCATAAATTGATCTCTTGTACGCTGGTAAGCTGCATTCTGCATACTGTCTTTGCTGATAAGAAAACTTATAAAAAAAAAACAAAAAAAAAAGGTATTCAATTTAATAAAAGGCACATTGACAATATCCTAATTTTAAATTCTTATGAATCTACTTTCTATATATGTATCAAGTGCTTGGACACAAAAAAATATCATAAAAGTAGCTAGAGTAGAGGGACAAAAGCAACTTTTTTGCAAATGTATGTTTTTTTTCTCTTTCTCATGGAAATCATGATCTATTTATCTTGAAACAAATTCGACAATGGTCTAAAAATGATGTATTGAACGCGTAGAATCCAAATTGCAGGCAATTCCCGGTCGGTATTCCCGTTCCCGGAAATTTATTGAAAATTCTCGGTCCAAAATTTCATTCCCGCGAATTTGTCGAGACTGTTTCTAGCTATTATCAATATGACTTGTAAAATTTGGAAAAATTTCGTTACTACAATTGGTGGGGGAAGGGGAAAAGGGTAGGTGAAAACGACCACCGTTCGCCGTCTCATCTCTAGATTATACATCCAGGGAATAAGGATTCTGACCCTCTATAGGTACTCGAAAAATCCGACCATCCAGGTATGGAGGCCAAGACCTTGGAAAAATGTTGACTTTTAGGATATATAATAATGTGTATAAGGGAGACGAACTTCGAAAACATTTCGACTTCCGAATTGTTAGGAAGAGAACACAGAAAATTTTCGATCCTCTAGCTGCGTGGAATGAGCAAGATTTAGAAACAACGAAAAACGCACAAATTTCTTCTCCTTTCTATTGAAGTTTGAACCACGCAAAACTTGGATACGAGGGTATTTGAGTTAGTTATTGCTGAAATTTTGCGATTTGTATGGGGTCTCCATATAAAATGAGTTTCCTATTTCCGTTAACTCATTAAATACCCGCCCTCGGAATGTAAAGAAATTCGTGCGAAAGTTTTACTTTCCGTTTGATGAAGAGCAAAAATACAATCCATTTTGAGAAAGATATTCACTCGAAACGATTTTGGTAACTGGATGTGCTGTGCCTTTTTCCATGCCTCCTATTTCCAATTCTACAATTGTTTGATACCGATATTACGCAGAATGTTACTTACCTCACGACCTTAAGCTATAATGCGGATCCACTAATTAGAATCCCTTCTTTGTATATTCCATGAAATTTTCAACAATTTTGTTGGGAAATAATCGGCAAAAACGAAGAAGTTGTTTCAACGCGGAAGGAAAATTCGTCGATATATTCGGAGATACGTGGTGTACCACGTGATGACTATTTAAAGTACCAATTAAGGACACATTTCGCACACGTGGTTTGAAAGCGTCAATGTTATTACAGTATTTTATACGAACGACACAGACGCATTAAAATGGAAATCCTCTTAGCAAAGGTTTTCCAAACCTACAGTACACGTAACCTCTCCAACCTTCCTGTGTCGGCTCAATGTACGACAGGGAATAGTAGTTTTTGGCCCTATTACCCCTAAAAATCAGCTTGTCTCGAATTCGTCTCCATCCCCCTGTACGACTCACCGTGTTCGTACTTCTCTCTGCCGTCGCAGTGCATTCGTTTTACGTTCACACGAACCGCAATGAGTTTCCATTTTCCTATTTTGATTGGAAGGTCTTTTGGATATCGTCGTATATACGGGATATGCGAATACGTTTCATTACATTCGGTTTCATCTTCAAATGTGGCTAGATTTCGAGCTGCGCCTTTTAGTTATATTTTCCTTTCAACGTCGCCGTTTCATCTCGACTTTTCTCGCACACTCGTTTGTCGCGTGCTTTAAAATAATATACATAATCTCGCGAGTAAAGAACGCATCTACTTAATACCAATATATATCAGCAAGATTTACAAAGTTAATGGAATCATGCAAGAAGGCTTCACGTTTCTAAAGTTTGTTGAAAAACGTCTTGAATAATGAGACTTTCATTATGCTGCCATTAGGATAATCGCTTGACGTCTGATTCAGATTTAGTGGTGAGAACCATTACGTAAAGTATTTAGGTAATAATAGAGGATGACTGCTTTGGAACGCATTACCAAACAACACTTAGCTCCTCATAGGTCTTGGTGGTTTCTGAAGTTACCAGTGGCAAGTTCACGTGAGGAAAAATATATGAATGCGATTTAGTATGATGAAAGGCGTCGCTGGCAATTTTGTGCTTGCGGGAAATTCAACCCACTATCGAAGTTGGTAGGTAATCGTATATTTTTAGGTATTTCTCCCATTTTTCAATCCCAAAGTCAAAAATATAGTGGATCGCTAAACTATGGACGAAGAGAGCGTCATCAAGACAAAAAATTAGATGCCATTGCAGTAGCGGGGAACCCGCTGTCTCGAGTCAATCAGAGCCTGAATGTTTTCGAAGCCCCACCAAGGTATAAAAATTTTTCTCGAAAATTTTCCAAGTCCATTATCAAGGGGAGAACTCGAAATTCTTCGAAATCCCCCTCCTATCATATATAGCTCGAGAGTCGAGATTTTTCGAAGTCTCTCTTTTATCTGTAGCACAATGTGCACGAGGTATTTTTCTCTGTTTGAAGAACGTACAAATATAAGGGAAGACTTTACGAGTATAAAAGAATCAAAGGCTTCAAAAGATGTTTTATTGTAATAGATAATTAATTAGTTCAAATGAACGTCGGTCAGAGTATTACGAGTAATCTTATGAGCACGATGGGTGAAGGTAACGAGCGTCATCTCTTCAGCTGTGAATATTCTCGAACGACCTGTGAAGTAATAAAAAGCACGTGTGAGCATTTCCTCCTTAATTAACCTAGTCAGATCGACATTATCTTCAAGGATATCATAATAAATTTGTAATAGAGGAAAGAGACTTACGAGACTCAACGGTCACGTCAAATATCAACAGACAAGGCGTGTCTTCAAGGCCATTACGGACCTTAAAGCTCAGAGGCCAGAAGACTTAAAGTTCACAGCAGGAAGTTATAGACGAGGCGTGTCTTCGAGGCCATATTGAGCCCCAAAGCTTAGAGGCCTTCCGAAAGAATGAAGACTCAGAGGTCAAAAGTGTGAATGCCGATGAATAAGGCGTGTCTCCGAGGCCATGAGATACCCCGAAGCTCAGAGGCCGTATCAACCCACAAGTGACATGTCCTCCGATAAAGACCGAAGGCTCAGAGGTCGAAGCGAGTATCCACTGATGAACAAAGCATGTCTCCGAGGCAATAAGCCATCTCGAAGCTCAGAGGCTGGGTCAACCCACTATTAACGTGTCCTTCGATAAAGACCGAAGACTCAGAGGTCGGGGTGAGTACTCATCGATGATTAAGGCATGTCTTCGTGGTCGTAAGGTACCACGAAGCTCAGAGGCAATTACGGCTTCACAAATGACATGTTCTTCGTAAAGTATACAGGATTCAAATTAGGATTAGTCTCTCATAGAGTTTTCATACAATTAAAGTATAATACGTAATATAAACTTAAGAGGTTATGCTCAGTGGGCATTCGATGACCAGCATCCAATTACTCACCTTAGATGAGGAACAAATCGCAACACTCAAAACTCTAGGATAAAATGAGCACGGAAACTAATAAACGTTCAAGGCACGTGTAACTCCACAAACTCTCGTCTTAACATCGACACTCAGTAATACAGAGTGTTCTAGGACGACAGGGCTCGTGCGTAGTTCTAGAAACCGGTAGGGTAGTTTTTGTCGTCTTTTATTATTTTAGAGAGAGAGAAAATACGTTGAGTGTATTTTATACGAACTATATGGTTGAACGTACAGTGTTTGCAAACGTGACTCCAAGTAAGGGTCAGTGGGGGAAGACCACGCCTTGTAAAAGGTAGAATAAATGTACAACATACGCAAGGATGTGATGATAGCGTGACAAATTTTATATTAAAGAAACATATCTAATTATTAAAACTATGTACAAAAATTTATTTTTCCACATATCATATTATATAGCTCGGAGGTAGGAATTTTTCCAAGTCCGCTTCCTATTATATATGCCTAAGGGTCGGAATGTTTCTAAGTATCCCCCCCCCCCTCCGTGACATCAACCATGCGAGCGCGAGATCGGGGGGAGAACTCGAGATCGAAATTCTTCCAAGTCCCCCTTCTATCATATGTGTATAGCTCAGAGGTAGAAATTTTTCCAAGTCCCCCTCCTATCATATAATTGAGGACGTATCTGGCAGAAGGGCGTCCGCACATTGTATTTCTTATGGGACGGACGCCCTTCTGTCAGAACCCACCTCTTATAGCTCGAGAGTCGAAATTTTTCGAAGTCCCTCTTCTATACTCAGGGCTAATTATGCGTAACCAGTTTCAGATCCCGATTTGAGATCACTATGGGAAATTTTGATAAGCTTTCAGATGTTGTGGATATCGGTCACAGAATTGCAGCTCAATCAAAAGCCTAAAATACGATTCACGAGGGGAATAGGTCGCGTGTTGAGAAAATTGAGCCGAGGAATGTGATACGAATATAACAGTTGACGTTAGATTGAAGGAGCGGCTGCTTTGGTGCAAAGACTTTGAAGTTGGTTTAATTTTAATATTGAATCATTGGCAGCCACGAATTGATAAAGCCAAAGATTTCCGAGAAATCATGAGCTTATTTTAGATGATGATGATGCATAAAAATTCCTCAGTTTATCCGAAGAATTTATGTAAAACCACACATAGACTGAATAGAGAAATAATAACATACCACGAAAATTATGCTTCGTCCCTAAAATGCGAGCATTCAGCAAAAAAGTAGAATTATAATAAGTGTGTTATCGTTCGTCTATAGAAACATTTTCGTCTCGTAGGGTACAATACAAAGTAATAAAATGACGCTGATAAGAGTTTCCTCTTTCATCAAAATAAGATGAGTAACACAGACGGAATTGATTTTCGAACTCGCCATCACCATCGTGGAATCTTTTACGACATCACGAACCAGATACAAAGAAAAGAACCGGTTGTCGTAATTTAAAGTATATTTATATGCCTGCGTTGCAAATTTTGGGTACTTTTCTCAGTTTCAGTGTAGACGAGCTAATCAGCGAGTATTAATATCAAAAACAATTGAGACCAAATGTGGTAAATATTTTGAATGCCCCATCATATTTTGTAAATTTATATAATGAATGAATGTATTTCCTACCAAAGTGATATCTGACTGGATATTTTCGCATCTTAGCGTATATTATTTATCCTTTCTGAGTCTATTCAGGATGTGTGGCGACACTTCTTTTTAATCGAGTGTGCGCTCGAGGTATCCTCAAAGTCACCTTCGTCAAAACTGGGCGCTCAACCTAATAGTTCGTATGGAAGATGGCACAATTTGTTTGGGTATTAATGCCAGGCCCAATTTTCAACGATGAGTTGAATCTCCTGAAGAAAGGTTTGAAATTCGGGTTACCCCTCTTAATAATGCCGATGGTTTGGCTAATGTTGTTGCTGACGAAAATTGGGGTTAATATCCAAGAAGATTGTGCTACCCTTGTCTGTAACAACGCCCTCCCTCGCATAAATGATTCTGCTTTTGAGGTGATCAAGAGGATAAAGAGGAAGGCCAGGGAGGATGGCTTAACCATTACGAAGGCTAACAAAGGCAATGCCATTGTTATGATGGAAAAGTCCTCTAACGTCTCCAAGGTCTCTGACGTTTTCCGCGACGGTGGTGCAAAGGAAAATACCGCTCTCAATTTTCCTAATCACGTGAAAGAAGTTGAACGTGTGGTGAATTTACTATCAAAACTCTCTCCATGAAGAGGTAGCTCCTTGAACCTAACTTTGTACCTCCCCTCTTGTACCGCAGGTACATAAGAAAGATATTCCGATGCGTCCGGTCGTTTTCTTCGTGTTTTTTTCCATTTACTCCCTAGCGAAATACTTGGACTGTTGGTTCAAATCTAAAGTGGATTTTGAGTCTCCTTACTTTGTGAAAAATTCGGTTTCCATGGCTGACAGGCCTGAAGATGACATTCTCCCGCTGGGATCGCCCTATGCTCTTTCGGCCAAAATCCCCAGGGATTCTGCTATGCAGCAAATAGTCGACCTTTCAGTCCCTTCTAAAATCTATCACAAAGAACTGCCGAAAATTTACAATTTGCTTGGTCTCTTAATTTTTGTTCTCGAATTTTCTGAGGAGGACCCATTGGTTCGTCTTTGAATCTTCAGGTCTAAATTTGAGCTCGATCTTTTCTCTTCTGGCCTGGTGTTTTTGGGTCATATTCATCAATGGCACAGGCACGTCGACGTTCTGTTGTGTACGTGGACTGGTTCTCGAGATCTCCTTTTGGAGTTTCTCGAGTATCTAAATAATCAGTATCCTTCCATTGAATTCATTTTGGAGGTTGGTGGTTCATCTATTAATTATTTGGACGTGACAATCTCTGATGGAGACGGCGTTCATGAATTCGTCATCTACAGGAAAGATACATTGACCGATACTACTGTCCACGGCAAAACTTTCTGCCCTGCTGCCCATAAATTGGCTGCTTTTAACAGCTTTATCCATCGACTGACCAGTATTCCGCTGAGTCAGCCCACCTTCCAAAAGAAGCTGTTGACTACACTAAACACTTGGCCGAAGTGAATGAGGTCTATTTAGATGTCGACCTTATGGCCCAAAGGAAGATGACTAGGAAATGCTAGGATTCTACGACCTCCCTCCCCCGCAGTTCAACCCCGCAGGCCTACCTTAGATAGTAGAAAACGTTCGATAAGGCTCCCGTTTTGGGAGAAGTCTTCTTCACGCTTGGGTCATGTCCTTTGCCCCTTTGGGTTTCGCCCAATGTATTATAATCTTAACATTGTAGGAAGTCTATGACCCCATCTCATTGGTCGAGAGGAGCGGCCTTTACAAGGTGGAGTGTGATGACTGTAATGGAGTTTATATCGTCAGCTTAAAATTAGAGTAGACGAGCGTAGGAAAGCGTGTAAAAAGAAGAATTAGGTGATTCAGCGTTTGCGGACCATTCTATTACCAAGGGTCATAGTTTTGAAGAGGGGTCAGAGGTCCTCCTCCATAGAGGAAACTTGAATTTCAAATATAATGCGCTTGAATATCTTAAAATTATTCGCTATCTGAATAATGACAACCTTAATGCGCTCAACAGGAACATACCTGATGGAAGAGTTGATTGAACTGGTTCATGAAAATAATTCACATCGTGATAACTCGCTAGTTCGTTCATGATTTCCTTGGATGTTCTCATTTCCAGCGCTCCGGGTTTTTTTCAGTATTTCTGTGGCTATTTCAAAGTTACTCCTCGCGTTACTTTTTTGAGTATGCTCTCATTCAGTGTTTTTGGCCATAACTTTCAACTGTATCATCGACTTCCAATCTATATGTAGGGAAATTACAATCATCGAGTTATGCATTAGGTATATCAGACCAAATCATCGCTCCCGCCAAATCCAACACCCTTATTTGACAGGTTTCTTGCTCTCCTCAATCAAGGAAATCTCAGAAGCTGCGAGTTAAGAGTTCACGGGGCAATCACGCTACTTCTACTTATGGACTCGTGTTCATAATTTCCGTCACATGTTGGGATTCATTTTTTGAGTTCTTTAGCCCGCGAACGATGAAAATTTGATAACCATCATTTATCCGTTCCCGCAAAATGTCGAAATGTCATCTATTTCTTGTAAAAGAAAAGTTCACCTCACAACTGAGTCCCTATATCTAGTTTCGTGTCCGGCATACACCACCTGAGTACCATTCAAGGACGTGAAACTCAATTATTTATAATTTTTAAAAAATGTTTTCCAAACGTAGTCGCTAATAAAACTTCGTCGAAGTCATTTTATCGGTACAGTCATTGAGAAACTTCGTTTATACTGTATATTGTCAATTAAACGACGATGGAAACATTTATCCCTTTATCCGTACACTCGAGCATTCAAAGTCGATAAATAACTTTTCCTCGCGTTTTATTAGGAAAGTTTGAGCCAGGCAGCAATACCCGTTCGCTCGTCGGTTCCTATACAAACTAAATGCGATATAAATGCTACATCTACATTCGCACAAGAAGAATGCTGGACGATAAATCAGATTAGAAAGACGCTCGCCACGAGAACGGCTCGGTAGTTCACGTATAGGTATACTGTATACGGTATAGTCGCTCGGCTAAAAGGTTGAGCGGGTACAAAGAGATCGACAGACCATTTTACACTCGTATAGAATTTGGTTAGTTTCCCGAAAACGAATATCAATGTCTTTTAACCCGACGCTATTTTACGCGACGAATAAAAATCTTAGTATGTTAACATACCTAATACCTACCTATTTTACACTGCACGGAAATCGACCCATGCGTTTATCTGAAAAGCGCCAAAAGAAAGGGAGATTGAAAGCGTAGAAAAGGAAGAAATGGTGGCGCTCCTCAGTTCCGGTGCGGTGATAATCGCTGCTTGAGAATGTAATTATACCTATATTCTATTCGTCGTATCTTCTGTACCTGTTTCCTTATTTATAAACTAGAATTATTGCATCAATTCATTGTTTCATTACTTCGCTCCATCAACTCAAATAGTGGGGAGTGTACGGAGGGGAGTACAGTATTTACTGTCCCAAGCTTGTCTTAAGGGGGAAAATGATTAGGTAGGTATCAGAGATATGATTCAAGATGAAACACTTCATTTTAGCTTTTATGGTGATACATCTAGGTTAGATGGCAAACTCGGATTCACTCAAATAGTATCTACAGTCACATTTCATATAGATACCTTTTTGCTAAACAAAGTTGAAATTATGAGGCCATAATTAACTTGTATACTGCAACCACCAATCTTGTAAATAATAATAATAATGATAATAATAATAATACCGGTAATAATAAACAAGCACCTCGGGCGAGGTGTTAGGAGGGTCGGCTAAATGAATTCTTTTTTGGAAAACTCGATAAATAAAAACTTGAAAAAAGCTGAATTTGGCTGCAGGTTGAATCACCTCCTCTCCCCTCCTCACAAAAAACCGGAGAATAAACTTTTCACAATACACTTCAGAAGACAATTTAAGATACATTCCAGAGGAAAATCTTTTGCCCTCACTTTTTTCCTTATCCAGAGCATTGTTACCTGGGCTGAAAGGTATACCAGATTCTTTGAAAAACTGAGATGAGCATAACTTTAAATGGCTTCTGTCAGCTGAACGCAGAATTATACATGTGTTTCACGACTGGAGAGGGACATGAAGAACACTTATTTTTATCATACACTGTTCCCACAAAAAAACCTGAAGGTAAACTTTTCACAATACACTTTAGGAAAAAAAAAAGGGCACAGTGACCAACTGGACCAACTGTAGCTTTGTGGGAATATAATAATAATAATAATAGAAGTAACAAAAATCTTACCTCCAGACTCTGCCATATGAAGAAAACAAGAAAAAATCAAAATCAAAATCAAAACAAACAAAATGAACTTGAAATAAGAATAATCAAGAAAACAAGAAGAAAAAAGAACAAATTCAAAACCAAAAAAAAATTGAACTTGAAATAGAAATAATAAAATTACAACCACTAATCTTCTAAATAATCGAAAATAAAACAAAAATAATAAGAAGAACTAATAATAATAAGAATGATAATAATAAGGATGCAAAGAGATAGAGAAGATATGTTCCACACAGATAGTCAAAGAAAATGCGTTTGACAAAAGTAATACATTTATAGATAAATACATTCTACCAAAAAAGTCAAAAACGCACTGACAAGAATTTTCTCCGCTACCTGAATACTGCAGTTTATTATAGGAAAAGGAAATAAAAAGAAGAAAAAAAAAAAAAATAATAATAATAAAAAGGGTGTTCTCCATTGTGTTGTGTATCTAAGGTAAGATAAGAAGATAAGAAAAGGTAACGGAGAAACCGTGAAGGAGACAAAGGAGGAAACGAGGACGACACTGACGACAACGACGACGACGATGACGACAAAAAGTGATTGTAATACGGTCGGCTAGCGAAAGCGCGCCGACCCTAAAAATAGAAGTATGTGTGACGAAAGCAAAGCAATAGGAGGAATATGTTCCACAAAGAAAGTCAAAAACGCACTGACAAGAATTTTCTCCGCTACCTGAATACTGCAGTTTATAATAGGAAGAGGAAATAAAAAGAAGAAAAAAAAATAATAATAACAATAAAAGGGTATTCTCCATTGTGTTGTGTATCTAAGGTAAGATAAGAAGACAAGAAAACGTAACGGAGAAAACGTGAAGGAGACAAACGAGGAAACGACGACGACGACGACAAAAAGTGATTGTAATACGGTCGGCTAGCGAAAGCGCGCCGACCCTAAAAAGCCTAACAGAATACAATGTATTAGTCAAGAGGAATAATGTACCTAACTCCTAAATTTAGTAGTTTTGGGTTAGGTATCCTCAGATGCTTACAGTTTCAAGTTCTCGCAATGATAATACATTATTCTATATAAAAAAAGATAATGCACAGGTACCCAGTTCATTATCAATGTGTAAATTAACAAATCATTAATCATGTTATTAATTACCCATAACTCCACTCTTTATCAAAGAACATTGTTCTTGACTCTCCTCTAAAATAAATAAAGTACTTTCCGGTGGGACTTCCTGACTCTCATTCTCTGGCTCGACGAATGCGTCGAAATGAAATCTTTTTTCAAATGAGATGATTTTCATAAAATTCCGAGTAATAATTTCTTTCTTTTTATTCCGACGTTGTTATCGTTTGCGCTGCGGCCATATTATGACGTCATCACTGATAACGTGAAAGCCTGGCTAGTCCTGTCTCATATTCAATTCAAGCTTCGTTCGTTTTTGATCTTTCATCTTGACAGTAGGTACGTTGTTCCTGATGAGTACCTAGGTAAGGTATCTTATTTCATGTAAACTGTTAGGCCTACTTTTGATCAGCAGTATTTTTTTTTCCGAAATTGTATGTCGCCAAAAAGACCGTTTATTCCTAGAAGCTCGTCCTCCTGCTCGATCTGCAAAATTTGAGACGCAGTTTGAAAATGATTCGACGCACTTTTTCGCAATATAGGCAACCGAAATCAGAAGCAAGAAAGCTTTTTCCGTCAGAAATGAAATTTCGCTAAATTGTGCTATGAAATCTGATGTTTTTTCCAAACAACTGCGGGAAAAAAAATTTCCTGCTTTAATTTTCAAAAATACAGCATATTAGATGGCAACATGTTCGGTAAACGTCGCGATCACCTCGCCTAGTGTTCACATCGAGCGACAATCGTTTGTTTTTCGAACTAGATTCATAAACCACTATTTCTATTTGTACTTTCTATTACCAATTACTTGAATTAGAGATAGTCGGAAGAATCTCTCTCCACTCTCCCTCTAGATTTGCATTCAATGTATGAATTGTAGGAGCGAGAAAATGGAGAAAAGAATGCCTAACCAAATTTAATGATTTACCCTGACGTCACCGACTTGAATCACAGTGAAGAAAACTACCCAAATTGTTTCCTACGCACGTATTGACTCCCATAAATCTAACACGTTCATCAAAGATCATCGAGTTACCTAAAGGAAACAAGGAATTTTTCAAATGCCAGAGATTTATAAAAATACTTTACTCTAACTAATTTCAAGAATTTATTCATGAATCTCTGGCATCTAAAAAATGTCTTATCCGTATAAGTAACATCTATGATGATCTTCCCTCTGCGTGTTAGGTATTCTCATGGGAGTCAATATTATGCGCATTGTCAACAACAATGGATACTTTTGCCTACAGTAATCACCGATTTTCACTGCGTAAATCACTCTATTAAGAGAACAATCAGCGATTATAACCAGAAAATTTGACAACTATAAAATAACTTAGTACCTACTAGTAAAAGGAAACTACAACTGGGCAACAAAATATAGATAGCCATTAGAGATGAATTTCAATATATACTTTCGTCTGCAAAATATTCCACCTCAAACAATCTTAAAATAAAACAATAATTCAAAATTAATTTGACCGGCATTCTTCATCAAGGTTAGAATAATTAGACTTTTCAAATGATAAACTTTCAACGAATGAGTAATATCTTTGATTCAAATCTATGTACCTTGTTCAATACACAACACTGTTAGATAAAAAAGGTAAAAATTGTATACCTGCAAAAAGGGTATTTACTATTTTTAATATCCCTTTGTTTAAGGTCCTACCTCAAGGGGGGAGGATGTACAATGTATAACGCCGTAAGATAAAGGAGAGTACGAATTTTATACCTGAAAAGAGGGTACTTACACTCATAGATGAGCAAAAACCTACCCCATGCTGTGCACTGCTCTTTCGCGCTTTCTCTAAATTCTATAGAAAATGTAAAATTCGTTCTTCACGGCGATCAGTAGGAAACAAAACAACGCACGAGATTGTACAGTTCTTGGGAAAAAGGAATGATTTTCTATCCTTGAGTGTTGGCTAAAGGAAAATTGTACTATTAGATGATGATTGTATTGAATAAATAGCGCGCACGTGATAGGAGATATCCACAATTACTTATTAATACTATGTGAAGGTGAGAGGAATCGCATGTGTAAATATTTCGTCAAATATTACCGCTATCCATAATACTCACCTAAGAAAAGCTTCAATTGTCGATCGCCATGGATATTTTGAAAAAACAACAATGCCACTGGGGTATGCTCTGCCTTGACTTACGACACACGTAGTCCTTAGACTATTGGTCTTCTGCAGTTTACAAGAATAGGTCTATTTATTGGAACCTTCATTTATATTCTCGTCGATTATCAGCTAGAGAATTCTTATATCCGATGTAGTTGGATATCACAAAATACGCACCCTTCCTCCTATGCATAAAATCTTGATCAAATTCATTCGTTTCCTCTTCATACCCATGAGTCGCTAATTGTAACCCTACTTTCTGCCCTGATAAAAAACACAACGCCAAGAAACCATACATCTTCAAAACAATGAAATGATAAAATTGAATTCACATTTCAAGAATTGACAACATTTAATAATCAGGATACATTAATTTCATAACAATTATAATGGCCAACGTACAACTTTACGATTTTTGGTACTGAGATACGACCAATTAACCAAATTCAGAAGATTTTTTGTCTATCTTATATTTTTCATAACAAAATAAGAGCTGAACAACTCAAATTTCAAGACCGGATTTAACGATTTACGATTATAAACGCATTATTTGAAAAATAATTTGGTCGATATAATTATAATATACCCACAAAATGAACAAAGAAATATTTGTCACCTGCTCGAATAAATCAAGCCCATCATTCTCTCGATCGTTGGTAACTTTTGCCTAATTCGTCATCGAAAACTTCCTGCTAATATTACGCTATAGAACATCGTGTGAAAAGAATCATAAATTTATCATTCAATTGGCAGTTATCGAGTTTCTTTGACGTAGTCATGAATGGCAGTGATAGATTTTAAACGTGTTGCTGGACATACTCCACTTCTCTTTCGATCCCGACAAATTTCAATTGCTGGGTTGGACCGTACCTGAGGACGAAGACAAATTCTATTACTCAATATCAGTAACAAAATTCAGTTAATACCGACTACAATACCAACCTGTAATCGAAGAACAATTCCTCGCCCGAAGCGATCGAACGAGCTGCAAATATACCAATCCTGTGGTCACCATTGACCATCTTCACCCGGGCGTAACAATTCGGGTTGATTGAATGGTTGGCAAACCTTATCTTGTTCCCTTTTCTAGTAGCATCCACAACGAAATCTGCGCAAGATCATGAGTACAGTAGTGAAATTGAGTGGATAATCAGTCATCTCATTAATTGCAAACATACCATTATTCAAATCGAAAAGAAAGCTGCAAGCATACTGATCGTAAACTTTGCCTCGACGTTCGGCTTCGTCTTGCGAAATCAGTTCCCCGCAATATTCTGATATAAATTCGTTCTTCTGAGCGGATTCCTTCAAGAAAATACCCCAACCAGCCACTTCTGACGGAGCTAATAACAAATGTTTATCTGAAATACAAAACTTGAATGAGAAACCAAGCTTCCTTCGAAGTCGAGAATTATTGAGCAGGTTGAAACATACGCAGTCCTCTCTGGATGCTCACGTTCCGGCAGGAGATTTTACCGACTTCGTACTCGTTCGCTCCGCAAGTTTGGCACAGATCGGGATCGCATTCACGACGGGCCGAGTAACACAAACATTGTTTCGTGTTACATTGCCCTTTACATCGACAACCCGGAAAGCGATGAATGCCTGCACACAAAGAGAATTAAAAAATTTTCAACACTTATTTACTAGAGACTGAACAGCATGATTATTTTGTGGAATTTTATCCGATTTCTTTCAATAACAAGAAACAGCGGAAGACGACTTGAATACAATTACATAAAAATACGTTTTACTCACAATCCAAACTACAGCGGCAGAATTTTTCGCAGAAATTCTTAGCACCAACACAAGGACAATTTTCATCACACTGTTGAGACGGTGGATGAGTACAGGGCGTAAAGTTGTTATCATGATTCGATGAATTCTCTTTATTCGATTGAATTTTGCGAAAATGAGTCGATAACTTATGCTTCTTCTTTTTCTTGCGCGAGGGTGTCATATCACGATCGAAGTTCCCGACAGTGAAATCTTCATCTTCTTGTTGAGCAAATTTATAAACCTAAGAAAATAAAAAAAATATCCTCTTATGAAAGTCCTGCCTATAATATTCCTGCAGATCATAAGAAGTTCAATTACCTGTTGACACGTTTTTGTCAACATGACTTGAGCAATGGCACAATAATTTTTCAAAAATACTGAATGCAAGGCACGAAACAAAGATTGATCAGATCCCGTCCATTCTCGAATATCAGATCCCAATACATTCAGCAAAGAAAACGACGTCGTCGTTGATACAGGCTTATCCAGTTCGACGATTTCCGGCATGATTATATCTTTAATAGAGAATAAAAATATAGGTAATATTTTATCGTGAATGAAACTCAATAAAAAGGGAGACCAATAATTTACCTTTGCTATCATTGCTGTCATCGGAGCTGGCGTCATTACACGAGTCGACAATCGAATGTTTCCTCATTTTATCATTGTCATTAGCTAGTTTTTTAGGAGTTGGTGGTTCTGATCTGACTTCGTTTGCAGGGAAATTAGCTGCCGAGTAAGAGCGTTTACGATTCATTGATTTAGGCTCTTCATCTTCATCGTCATCGTCTTCCTCCTTGCGGATTTTAGCCTCGCGTTCAGCATCGATAGCAGCGGCCTGAGCTAATTGTTCTCGCATACCATCCTTGAATTGTTAATAAGAAAAATGAAAATATAAACTACGGTTTCCAAAGACAAATTTACAAATTGAAAATAGTATGGTAAAGTACCAAGTGCAAATAGCAATCGGATCCGCAAGGCTCGGGAAACAATTTTAGTTCTGGACCTTTACGTTTGTACGGGTTCGGCCCTGAATGGAAACCTGAAATGAAGAAGATCATGTAGAAATTGCGGTTGATAATATCGACCAAATTAGAGAGAGTGCGTACGGTGTAAGAAACAGTCGTATTTATAACATCTACGACAGAACAACGAATGAAACGAGCTCATAGATTTATCTCGTTTGACGGATTCAGCCAAGGGACCATCAATATTTGGAGTGCATTCGGTTAAGACACTCGCGTCTGCGTGCTCCGATAGACGAATGTATCTGCAGTAAATTAAAGATATCATCACTTTTTGGTTACGCTATGTTGCGTGGACTGAATATACAGAGAAGAAATCATCGGAAGGGAGGTGAATGTCCAGTGTACAGCGTCGTGCTCGTGGCAAGGATATAAATCCGGTTTCTTAGAGGAAGGGTGGCAACGTTGGTGAAAGAGACTTCCAGAAAATAGAGAGAGTACGAGACATCATCATCCTACCCTTTTGTGACGATGAAATGTTGTGACCGATACGTTTTCGATAAACTATTTTGGTTGTCATCACGTGTGCGATGCTGTAAACTGCTACACGCTACATTCGTATTTACGTGAACAACTTACTTCTCTTTTATCTCTTCAGCTTTACCCGTTTTCGGAAATAACGAAGAGATAGAATGGAAAATGATATTCAATGGAAACAGTTTCTTCATATCAACCGGTTTCGAATCTTTAGTCACTATTTTCTCTTTCTCCTTGCCATATTTTTCTTCTTCCTGCGGAAAGTTTCAGCTCGTTACCATGAGTTCAATTTCCTGAACAAGTCTCGACAATAAGAAATTCCTACTTACTTGGTCTTTCACTTGATACACCAATAGCGCTTTCACCAATTCTAAAAGACTGTCATCATCTATGAACCCGGTCTCATCACCATGAACCTTGCCATCGTAATTTTTTATAAGTTCTTCTATGAATTTACCATCTTGCTCCAAGACTTCGTCTCCCATGTAAGGTATATTATGCAGTACTGTTTCGTCATCGACCTATAAAATAACGCATTCAGTTAATTCGCGTCATAAATGCACTCTTAGAAAAAATATAATCTTATTCCTCACCCTAAAATTTTGTTGGATCGGCGCCCACGCGTACATGGTTGGTACCGATACGATGGCATTCAATACTTTGATATGGCTGCTTGTATTATCTCCGTCCCAACAGGTAGAAACTGATTTCGGAACGCGGATGACATTCGCCGGCGGTTCAATTCGACATGACCAAATACATTTGTTTTCTCGCTGCCACATGATTTCATTGCGACCTAATTTTTCTGCGTTATTGACAGAAACTAATGAAAATGAATATCTAGTTATGTCTATCCTAAACACGTAAGAACTCACGAACCGAAGAGCGATCGCATATTCACCCTCCAAGCCCCCTTGAATTCATCCGCTCTTTTAATTCCATTTACTTCGATTAGCCTCTTGTACTCTGTTCGTACTCGTTTTTCCCATTCTGTGGTTGTCTTCCGTTTTCTCGACATAATAAGACGCTGAAAGAGAAAAACAATACCGATAATACACTTCTGATTACGAGTGCGCTGCGCAGTTCGATGAACCGGCAATTGACATGTGTTCTGCTCCGTGTGATGGGATATCAACAGGAAATGGACGAGAAACACGGCGGAACGATAATTCTAACAGCGCATAAATTACTTTGTCGCATTCCTATTTTCCTAACTGCAATCACACGAGGAAAAATTCAATAGTAGCGGATGACTTACCGAGCTAACGAGCGTTTAACGATCCTCCGTCAATTAAGGATGAACTGCTCACGAATGCGAGTCGATTAAAGAGGGAAAACACAACTCAGACGAATCGATACATTTATATTTATTCAGGATGGAATGTTCGAAATGTTAATACAATCACAATTCACCGAAATTTCTCTTCAGCAGGTATCAGAGCAATCGGACGTACTCGCCTCTCGAGACGATACAATAACAAATAATATAACAATACAACAGAGAAGACAGACACAAAACTTTAAATTCGAACGTTAGTGAACGCGGGTTCTTCAGCGCATGCGCCCATCACACGAGGCTCCGGAGACTCATTAATGCAGTTGCACAGCTGCTGCGTTTCTCCTCTGTCGTCACTGCGGACTATCACCGGGCTGTGGCAGCCAGTGATACCATTTTGGCTAATAATTGTCAGTGTTGCACGGTAGGCTCAATTAAATAACTTTTATCATCTGCCTTATCTCGTTGAGAGATTCAAATAGTATGAGTCATTGAATTTTGGTCATTTCAGAAGATTTCCGATCTTGTGCTTTATTTCAGTATGATTTCAGTCAGCGTTCGTGCATGTTCGTATGTGCAAACTGCAAAGGGAACAATATTTTCAAGACTACTCTTCCTTCTCAGAGATTTCAACAACATTACTTTTCGTATGCTTCAGAGAACAACCTTGTTCCAAATTAGGTCATGACCTGTCACTAACACGTTCGAAACCCAAAAAGTTGAGAGTACTTATCACAACACTTGCAAAATTTCGCGCGTTTTTCATTTCGAATCGTTATAGAAAATTAAGGTGGGCATCGGCCATCGCATTGTTCTATTCTGTTAACAGCTGACGCGTGTGGTACTTCTCTTGTACAAAAATTAGCAATTGTATCATATTTGAAATAATTTATCATTCTAACTCACTTAAACATCGTATCAACATGACGAATCTAAACAGCAACTCTCAAAGCGCAGAAAAAACCCCGGTAGAAAATGGTAATGGTGTCCATGGAATCACCGTAAGTACCGTATTTGCTTTGTCTCTCATTACATTTCTTCTCCTCTGGTAATTTGTCTTTCTCCTCCTATAGAATGGAATCAAGAAGTTAAACGGAGCTAACGGCACTCTCCAAAAAAAGAAATTCGATCCCGAACTCGAACCACTTCTGAGAAGTAATCCAAATCGTTTCGTCATCTTTCCAATCAAGTACCACGATATCTGGGGCATGTACAAGAAAGCTGAAGCTTCATTTTGGTCGGCAGAGGAAGTTAACTTGGACAAAGTATGATTGGAAACGTTTTAGACGATAACAATCAACTGTTATCTGTACCTCTCGATAGTGTGTCTTATCGTTCATCTTGACCTGTCGTAATCAATTATGGTATATTTTAGGATCATCGAGATTGGGCCAGTTTAAAACCGGAAGAAAAAGATTTCATTTCTCACGTTCTTGCTTTCTTTGCCGCCTCCGATGGTATCGTCAACGAAAATCTTGTCGAACGTTTTAGTCAAGAAGTTCAAATCCCGGAGGCTCGTTTCTTTTATGGATTTCAAATCGCCATGGAAAACGTTCATTCAGAAATGTACAGTTTGCTGATCGATACGTACGTTAAAGATCAAGAAGAAAGGTGAATACAGTTTCGAATTTTCCCTCTATTCTCCGTTGAACGATCACTGAACGCCTCGTATCTTACAGGAATTTTCTATTCAACGCTATCGAAACCATGCCTTGTGTTAAGAAGAAAGCTGATTGGGCTTTAAGGTGGATAGCGGATAAAAATGCAACATTCGGTGAAAGAATTATCGCCTTCGCCGCGGTCGAGGGAATCTTTTTCTCTGGAAGTTTCGCATCCATATTTTGGCTCAAGAAACGTGGCCTTATGCCTGGATTAACGTTTAGTAATGAACTGATCTCTCGAGATGAGGTATGATCCGTAGTTCATTTAACTTATTGAGTCTTTATCTCTTATTAATCATATGATATTATCAGGGTTTACACACTGACTTCGCCTGCTTAATGTTCAAACATCTGGTTCAAAAGCCTACCCAAGACGAAATAATCGCCATAATTAAAGACGCTGTAACCATAGAACAAGAATTTCTTACCGTCGCACTGCCTGTATCAATGATTGGTATGAACAGCGAATTAATGAAAACGTACATTGAATTCGTCGCCGATCGATTATTAGTGGAACTAGATTGTCCGAAAGTGAGTATACCGCTCATTTATCGATGGAATCTCTGCCACGTTCTGAATCAGACTTATCTATAAAATCTATGTAACTGTCTTTCCAGGTATACAATGCTCAAAATCCATTTGACTTTATGGAACACATTTCGTTGAATGGTAAAACCAATTTCTTCGAAAAGAAAGTCGGAGAGTATCAGAAGAGTGGGGTAATGGCAAATAAGGCGGAGAGTGTTTTCTGTCTAGATGCCGAATTTTGAACATATGACTTTATTGATTTTGTAACTACGTTTTGTCTTCCATGTATGTGTTATGACCTAGATTATGATTTACATCAGACCCAATTGAATTTGATGATTCAATAAGATTAGGTATAAGAAAGAAATTTAATTTTGTTGCCCAGTGATTGTATGTATGATCACATACGATTGTCAAACGGAATATCTAAGTATTATCTTTTTTTTGTTTTGAGGTGTTCTACGATGATAAAATATCACATAATTATTCAGGGATGTTACTTTTTTATACCTGATTTTTTCTCTTAGAATGAACTGTAATTAAGTACGTATTAGATTTTGGTTACTTTATTTTATAATGATGAAATTCGTAACGTACTAGTGATTCATAGAATTTTTTTTATTTTCCTGAAAGATGATATCACTTTGAAAATGATGATGAATAAAGAAAAACTTTTTCGTTCGAAAATATTTGAGATATTTTATTTATCACCCAATGTGTAACGTATTCCTTTCGTAGCATTTTTCTTCGTATCGGAGAAATAGTTGAAATTTTGAGAAAAAATATCGAAAAGAATCAGTGATGGCGTCTTGAATTTTAACGATTTGGAAATTCCGCTCTTTCTAAGGAGCTCTGGTGACAGTCTTGTTTCTTAGATAGTGTAGTTCAACTGTTTATAACGTCAAATATTTAGGAAGATTCTTATTTCGAAAAATGTAAGAGTAAAAAAGACAGGATCTATACTTTCCTGGCTACAATGCAGTAATACGTGTCGAATAATACGGAAATCCTAAATCCAACTATGAAAGATAAGAATTTATTAGTATGTATCTTACTTCAAGGGCAGCTGGAATTCGAATTATCTTGACTGGTTGGAAACGAATCACTGTCCGTATATTTTTTTGTTTGAGTCGCTTAATCGTCGCAGTCTCTGAAATCTTATCTGGGAATCTTTAGGCCAGCGGATTGTGGTCTCCCATCTGCCGATAATGAGCTTTTCCACGATCTCTAAGGCATTAGGAATAATTGTATCATTTAAAAATTGTACAAAATATCATCTCTTACAGATTTTCGTCTATGAAGTATTTTTAGAGTACAACTCTAGGCGGGTAAAATATACGTCCGATGTCTCATATTCATTATGATAGGCCCTCTACACGTAGGTACCTATCTAAATAACAAAACCTGAAGAAATGAACTGGAATAAACTGCCCGAAAAACTACAAGTTATTCAAGATACGGTACTGATATAGGTAAACACGATGTCGAGTGGTTTCATCGATTATTGCCTGTGTAGCCTAAATCTTTTTATAGTATTCCCCTTTTGAGTAATGTACATATCTCGAAATTCAGTTGTAAGAAAAATGATTGAAGTCTAGGGTGACCAGACATACTCTTTTTGAGAGTATTATACTTACTGTTTTGAGGCACGAAAAAAGAGTACTCTTTTTTTTCAAAACCATCAATATTAAATTTATAGGTACTCTTTTTGAAAATGGTTATACTCTTCACACCCTTTTTCAAGCGTTTTGTCCTCTTTCTTTTATCAAAGCTTGAAATCTTACATCTTTTTTTTTCTTCCCCTCATCAGATACGTTTTTGATCGAATACTCTTCCATTGTAGCAACATCCTGACAAAACATGTAGGATTATCTCAGTGAAGTTCATTCATTTTTTTAAAATGTATACCCGTAATAAGTAATTGATTTTAACGATATGTACAAATATGTATACTCCAAAGCTGTAATTACCTATTTAAAAATTAATTCCATTTTTCTACTAATGAAGGAGATTTTATAAGTTAACGTACCGCACAGGATCTTATAATTATTGATTCGATCTTCCAAAACTGCCAAGTATAGGTACGCTTTTGCTGTTGTCAACCTTCACAGTTTTTTTGAACGATCGAAGTATACGTAAGTACTCACAAGAATAGGTACACCTAATACTTTTAAGTATAAACTATTAACAGAGTTGTCTGGTAACAATTTGTTGGTGAAATTGTAAACGTATTTCTGCGTCGTAACCGCGTGAAACAGAGACTTGAAAAATATAAAAGTATACCCATTCTAAAAATCGAGAACGTGAAGTGAGGACAGTGGTGGGAACTAAGAAACCCTGTTTTCACTAAGCTCGTATTTTATTTCGTTTCGCAAGATTCTGCAATCGTACTCGCGTTCGGTACACATGTTCTGTCTCTGCTTTCGTTTGTATTACAATATTACAACTAAGTATGTAAGTAAAGTAAATGAACTTTGAACCCTGGTGATACAACTGCTACCAATGGATGAAGATAAGAAATTATAAGCGCAGGAAGGGATCGAGAACAGGTACTTTAACTCGGAAGCACCAAAGTTCACTCTGATCTTTCGGATTGAGGATTCTGACGCCTAACAATTCGTAATGCGGTCCTTATTCGTATCAATTCCTATTAATAATCAGTGATCACAAAAAATTTTTACCCCAAGGGCCAAGATACAAAACCGTGCAAAGGCGATGAGGCATTTGATTCATTGTATCGCGTCTGAAATGGAAGTAGAAATCAGAGGATGGAGAAATTGTTGAAAAAGGGTGACATTATGACATCTTTGAGTGACATCATGGTTAAAAATAATATCAACTACCCTCGATTGAACGCCTAAAAAGTTTAGTATGTGGTAACACTGGTTTACATTGTTACCACAACCACGGTTGATATGCAAATTCAAAATTTACTGGCTTTTTTTTTCAACACATTGACACACTCAACACTGTGCGGGAACGGTGAGCGGCCAGTAATTTTATTTACTTTATTTTTGTTTGTAATGAGGGGTGATATTCTTATTTACACGCACGATGTTACTAATTTGTTAATTTATTGTTATAATTTCGAACGGAAATGACTGCCATTAAGATTGAAAATGCTAAGCCTGATCACGAGCTTTTCATTCAAGCGTACGAAAGTAAGATTTTCATATTCCTCGTTATTGAACTTGAATCACGTTACGCCGTATGCTTATCAAACGTCCTGCTCTGTTTCAGAACCGACTCAAATATACAAATTTCTTCGTACCAGATTCAAACACTCGGTAAGCGTCTGTTGATTTGATTTCTTCTTCTTACGACTTCACCTTTACTTCTATATTATCATTTTGTGTAAATTTTCTTCTTTAGCCGTATTTTTTATACCGTAATTTATCGTATATGATGAGGAAAAGTCGAAAATGTCGACCCAAGTGTAGGCCGGAAAGTCGTCTAAAATCTAGTCAAGAAAAAGGTGAAGTTGTCAGTAAATTAGCAGAGAAGTTAGTAGCCCAGTGCACTGGCGCGGTATTAGGCACTAACCATCAGTTTTTGCACATTAAGTACCTAGGATTGTTAACCAAAGATGGTGAGTTTCGTTTACATCACTGAATATTCATCGTGTAGTTGAAGAATGACCCTGACCGACACATTTCTTCCCAGGTAATACAGAGCCAGTTGACGTCGAAACACTGGTCATGATGTTATGTAATAAAAAACGTAAAGAAAATACTTGCTCCGTGCAAACTGTAAGTTCTTCAATCTTGGGAATTAGGGAACTCGAATACAGAGTAATTGATTTGTATCCGATTGTGTAGAAAAAAATAGGTAGCTGTAAAATACCGGGAAATCCTCCGGATGATTTCATTCCTGTCAATACGGAAATTACAATTTCGACGGATTCTTTAGGCTTGTCTAATGGTTATTGGGTGAAATCGTATCACTTATTGATGAAAGTTAGCACGTCTACCTTGAATGGACTCTCTCATCGGGACAATGAACTGAGTAAGCGAAACTCGTAGTAATAATCACAATTCGTTGAGAGATTGTATGTTCAATTGGCGAGCGATTCTTGTACTTACAGATGGACCTAGTTTGAAAAAGCGTAAAATAACCAACGGTCGTGATGAGAAGAGTTATGTCGCCAATTTGACGATGTATGACAAGAGAAACAAGTGTTTCTTACCAGAAGGCGAATACCAGTTGTTGATGCACGAGTGGACTCAAAACTCAACATCGAAAGTTTCGCACGTAAATACGTCGTGGGAGACTATTCCTAACATGGATGTACGACTATAATCTCAATACGTTGTAATGTGAAATCGGTGGGAAAATCATTGCGATAAATTGTGGAATTTTTCAGGAAAACGAAGTATCACGAGCATTCGAGAGTTTTGCAGCTGGTCCGAAACTCAAGTTACGTCTGTCTTGGTCGAGTGATGGTAAAAGCACTTTTCCATCGCTTGTAACCGCTAAAAACGGCGAAGCTAACGACGAAGAAATGTCCAGCAATATCAGTAACAGTAGTAGTAATAAAGAAAATAATAATCCAGGTACGAGGTGTGGTTTTGTAGCATCACATTACCGTGCGTGATCAGAATATTAACCAATTATAAAATTCATTTCAGATACAAACGGAGTAGTTAAATTGGCGCCAGTGACGCAAAATTTTCAAATCGTTTACCAATTTCTGTACAGCAATAATAGTCGTCAACAAACAGAGCCACATCGAGATTTTCATTGTCCTTGGTGTCCTAAATTGGATTGTATTACATTATACTCGTTGTTGAAACACTTAAAACTCTGTCACGCTCGATTTACCTTCTCGTATACCGTAAGTCACGAAGTACTGATTCCCACCGAGGTCGACGCCCTTACGTATGCGCACTAACGCGAATATATTTGTTCATAGGAAATTTTGAACGGAGCTCGTATTGATGTCGCTTTGAATGAGAAATACGATGGTTCTTACATTGGACCGACGAGAGATATCGGCCCTAGCAGCAAGGGATATGGAATGTTTGCCAGACGAGGACCCGTGTGTAGAGCTCCCGTATCTAAAATACTTGTCTGTCATCCTAAGCGACCCAGACGATTTAGCTTACAGGAATTCTTGAACGAAAAGGACGAAAATGATGGAGTAGATATTAGTGGACACAATAGGTACTAAATATTCTGATTCTGTTCGAACAAAACATTAGTGAATGTTATCGAAGTACAAAACAATTCCATTTACTTGTAGATTATATTATCATACGACTACGTGCCTACCTATTTACCCGAAAGAAATGGACGTTGATAGTGAAAACGAAAGCGATCCGAAGTGGTTGCAGAAAAAGACTACCATGATGATAGACGATTTCACCGACGTTAATGACGGTGAAAAAGAGCTAATGAAAATGTGGAATTTACACATCATGAAATATGGGTTTGTAATGTTTTGACCTTTGTAAGAACTATGAAAGGGTCCTCTGTCCGTATCTTGAAGATAATGTGATGTTGGTGGAGAACAATTGAGAATGAGGATATTAATGCCTTTATATTATCTTTTCCAGGTTAGTAGGCGATTGTCAAATACCACTGGCGTGCTCCTTATTCTTAGAAACGCGCGGTCAAGAGCTTTTGAGGAAAAATTTGTACCGGAATTTTGTTTTGCATATGTGTAACTTATTCGACTTCGGATTGATCAGTGCTGTATCCGTTTATACGACCATTCAACGACTGCAAGAGTTGATCGGTGAAGCTACCGACGTTAGCACTATTCTACGCGAATCGTGGAAATTGCAGAGAACTAACTGGTTAAAAATGGATCACTCTGTAGTCGGAATGAAAAAAGAAGAATAATGATAATGTTAAGACCATCGACATTTCTCGTGAACGAATTCGGCTTTGTCGGTATGATAATATAATAATGATTTTATGAATAATTTGTCGCCTCTAAAATAAGCACTGCCTCGAAACACGAGCCTGTTGTCCTTATGCTCTGAAATGAAGTACACGCAGATCCGTGATCGGTGTCGTCTCACGTAATAATCACTGCCTTGTGATAATTGAACATCAAAATAATTTCAAAACGAGTTCATAGTGCATTTTCTTAGTTAAATATTTTTCTTCTAATTCTGACTTTCATGTTTATTTCTTGGTATATTGCTGACTCAATGTACTCGATTTCATTACGTATAAACTCTTCTGAGGTCAAATTCAATTTTTTTTTTTTTTTTTTGCTCCGAAAGAAGTAAATGGAGAAATCTCGAATTATTTTTATCAACGTTATTATAACGTTATCATCGACAGACCTGACTATCTCGTGTCGCAAATTATATTTCTTGTTTTCCCGCATGATTCGCCAACTGATAGCCCGGAACAAGTTGGAGAACGCCATCGTCAAACAATTCGAATTTTAGTCGACTGGTTAGAATATTTATTTTTTAAGCTAACAACAACATTGTTCGTGCAGTTTTGTTTAATGATAAGACTTTATACGATTCTAGTGAAATAATTAACGAACGGATTGTATTGTTGCAATATCACGATCGCTGATGAGCGACTCTTATCATAGACAACTATGAATATTCTTTTGTGCATTTCACACATTCGTATGTGCCTAGCTCACGTATTATATAGATAATCGGTGAACGCTTGAGATGGGTAATTAGGTAATGTTATGAAAAATATTTTATATACATATTCATTATTCTATATAAAAATTGTATAATGTATTTTTAATTTGGGCGTATGATGGTGCATGACATTTCGTGTGAAAATATAAATGTCATTTCTTACATAAGGTGTATTTTGTTTTCGATCTCGAGGCATGAGAGAAATGATTCATTTTTAGGAAGATACAGGATCAGAAGTTGATCTTTTTCTATGTTTGAAGACGTCAACAATCAGCCTGAAATCCTTCAATTAATACTTCGTTTTTTCGATCCGAATTTCAGAACGTATTTTGCTTGATTTTTTCATTTCACGAAACGATATTCTAATGAACAGTTGCTTCTACGTTTAGAACGAAATGGCACGGTTGAAAATACTGTTTGGTATTTTTTGGCTGTTTATGAAGTTGCACTTTTGCGTTTCGTTTCATTTATAGTTCCTGAAGTTATCGACCCGAAACGCTAATGTTTTCAAAATGACTATAGTCATTTCTCTGTCGAAACTATTAATAGTTTCTTTGAATAAAAACAAACATAATGGATAATGAACGATAAACGGTATCGTCTAGTATTGAAAATTGTATCGAAGTAACTCGCTGAAATTTTTCAAAGAAAAGAGCGCAACTCGAAAGAAGGATTAAAATCTGAATAAGTTTTAGTTACCCTGTAGTTATCAATTAGGGTTGGAAAACGTAAGAGCTCGCTTCATCCAATCCAATATTCTAATTCTTAACCACATACCTATTAAGTAGATCAAGTTTTAAGAGTACAAGAATTGCCGAAAGGACAAAGTTCCAAATATTCAGAGTATGTATATGCCTGTTCAGTATAATGAGACCACCAGTATCCTTATGATGAATGATTTTGATATGCTCCAAGGCGGTACGTTCAAAATACGAGTTCTCTTTGTGGAGAAGCACCTCAGATCCCTCCTGGAAGCTGTGCCCAATCGCAATAAGATGGTCAGCGAATGCCGAATATCCCTTTTTACCCTTTTGCCAGGCTACCTTGTGCTTTTCGATTCTAATCTTGATCTGGCGACCGGTCTCAACACCCTTTGAATCATTACATTCTAACCTATACACTCCACTCTTCTCTTCTTCAAGAATTCAACCTTTCAACCTAACAGACAACCTTTTGACAGTGACAGGGTTGTAGAACGCAGGTCGAAAGCCAAAGGGGCGAAGGGCCTGGCCTAATTGAAGAGAAAACTTCACCAAAAATGGGAGCCTAATCCATCGTAGTTTCTCACGGCTAATGAAGCGAGGGAGGGAGGTAGTAGCGTCGAGGCAGTTCCTAGTAATCTTCCAACGCGTCTATGTCCAAGTGAATCTTATTCACTCTGGCCAGATGTTTTATGGTCAGTAACTCCTTTCTGAAGGCAGTTCGATACAAAGAAATGTCGGTAAGTCTGCGGGCTGAGCTGTTAAAAGTAGCATATATGTGGGCAACAGAGCAGAATGATGACCCGTGGACATCTAGCAGAGATCTCGGAGACCAGTTCACGTATATAGCACGTCATCGACGTATCTGCACCAATAAAAGATATTATTCATTAAAGGATGGCCAGAGGAGAAGAGGTCGGATACAAACTTGGAGATGAGGAAACCTGAGGGCAAACCTATAGGAATACTCACCTCTTCGGGAAACTCATAGAATTTACCATTAAATTTGCAGAAATTAGGAGTCCAACACAACTTTAATAATCGAAAAATATTCTGGCGGAGCCAGATAATGTTTTATGTCTTTCTCTTTCTCAAAAGTCTAGTATAAGTCTATTTCAGGATATTTGGTTTAAATTCACTAGGAGTTCACCCATCCGCTGCACAGTGACAGCCTTTGGAATGTTAGGAAAGAGGCCTACGACGTTCAAAAGAACATAGGGTCAAGCCGGCAGGGAGAAGCTCACTTTTAGGCTATTGGCCAAGGTAGAAGAATTCTTGACGGAGTAGGGAGACTCAAAATCGACGTGGGATTTGAACCAACGATCTAAATATTTGGCAAAGGAGTAGGTAGGGGAGGATATGAACGACACAACAGGCCTCAATCGCATATCTTCTTTATAGACCTTAGGTAAACCGTAGAGGAGAGGGGTGTTAGGAGTTAGAATGGCTTTCTTGACTCGCTCACTCTTAATGATAACTGAACGCCTATAGATGGCATTTCGAACCTCTTTGACAAGGTTCGGAAAACTGAAGCTCGAGTACATCCTACATCTTGGAGTCTGACGAAGACTTTTCCAACACAAGTATGGAGTTACCTTTGTCGGCCTTAGTGATTATTAGCCCCTCATTCCTTACCTTCTTCTGCAATCCCTTGATCACGCCACTCACCTGATTATTCTTACGAGGGAGGGGGGTGTTGCGGGTTATTTCTGCGCACCACTGTTGGATATTGCAACTGGGTTCTATCTTTATCGTTGAGTCCGCAACCACATTCGTGAGGGCATCACCATTGTTGGAAGAAGATAGAGCAAATTCCCTCTCCAGGAGATAGGATTCTTCAGCACTGAACTCAGCCTGAGAGTAGTTAAGGAGCCTAGGCTGGAACTTCTGAACTACATCATCGCCACTGACACCTTCCTCAACTATCCCGTTCTTCAAACTCATCAGGGAGGAGCGTTTATCAGGTCAGTTGTCTTCATGCCTTCACTGAGGATGACTATTTAGTCGAAAGCGCTTTGTTGTATTTTCTCGTTTACTCTTTGAGTGTCAACCTTTTATCAGAACTTCTAGACGTTTTATATTCAAACAGAAAATACCGGAGAGAGTTTTTCCAGCATTTCAAATTGCATACTTATCCTCCCACGGGTTATCAAGTTGGTAGTAGTGTTTCTTACATTGCTCTCATGGCAAATTGCTCCAGAGTGAAAATGAGTACGCAATTCAGCAACACCCATGAGATCAATGTAAGAAACACTACCAACTTAATGACACGTAGGAGAATAATTATCCCCTATAAGCAGTGTCGGGCTGGCCCGGGTTGCCGGATTGCAATCGCAACTCTGCGAAGCCCGCGGCCCCATACACCGGGCCCGGACGTACGCCAAAAAACAGGTCTACAATGGCAGCGGGGAACCCGCAACCTCCCTGACTTACTTTCTCCTTTCCTATGAAATCTAGATCCAAACAATGTCAACACCTAGCTCTAGGCTTCCTTCTTTTTCTCTTCTCGTATAATATAGCTCGAGAGTGAAATTTTGGTAAGTCCTTTACCTATCATGTACGGTGGACCACGATGATCTTACCAGTTTTCCATTAGCTCTTATGGCAAAGTGGTAGCATCATTGTGGTCCACCCTATATAGCTTAGAGCCTGAAATTTGTCCAAGTCCTCCTCCTATCATATATAGCCTAGTTTCCGAGTCTTGAAAATGATGACGTTGACACGAAAATGCCCCTTCAGCAAATGAGTTGGCAGGGCTCTTCTCAGTATACTCTATATTAGGCCTGATATAATGAAGGCTGTAGGTTGATATTTTTTCAAGTCCCTAAAGTAGGTCAAGGGTGATGATGTCATAAAGCGTCACACGTCACGTCACATCACGCAGTTCACAGAAACTCCCGGACGCGGACGTTTTCTGAGGATGTAATCCCCCAAACAAAATGGATGGTGGGTTCCCCGCTAAAAGGGGGTAGATTTTGGGGGGCCCGGTGAACTTTGTCACAATAATGTGCGAGCCAGCACGACACTGCCTGTAAGTGTGCAATTTGAAGCAGGGATGTCAAGCGGTTTGTCAACAGCCTAGGCCCTGACTTGGGAGTTATAAGTTGTTCAACAAAATTGAAGGACTAACTCACGGCTTTCTGCTTAGTTTAACAGCTCAATAATATAATTAAAGCTTCTTGCTTTACAAAAAACAGCTCCGGCGCGGAATAATACACGACTCCGGAATCAAAAATCAACTCCGGAACAAAAAGAAACGGCTCCGGAGCGCAAAAAATCGGGTCCGGAATTATGCCAATAAGTTTTTGCTGAATGACTGGCTTTTGGCTACATGAAATTGCCAACAACTTAGGTTTGAGCGGCTCTTATGCTGTTCAAAAATCAGCTTATGCTTTGCCTTATGCAATTGATGGCTTAAACTTGACATCCCTGATTTGAAGTACTGTAAAAGCCCTATGAGTAGCTAGTGCATCATACCCCGGTAAACATTATTCTCACTTGAAGCTTTCGAATGCAAAGGGTTTCAGGAATTCAAAGAGGGAAACAGGGCTTCAAATGAGAATTAAATGGGAAGTTTTTCCCCAAATGGAGCCTGGGAATCCGAAGGGCTTCAATCCCGGAAATCCGGAAGGCTTCAACTGGGAAAAAGCAGGAACAAAGAAATCATTGAGTCTTCGAGTGAAATCTAAGGCGTAGTTTTTCCCATTGTTGCTGGGCTTCAGATGAGAGATCAATCGTCGACCGAGGTCGGCTATTTCTGAAATACTCCCAGAAATTCAACTGAGAACGACAGAACCTCAAGTACTCATATTATCTCCACAGAAGGGGTGTCGTCATCAATATTTTCTTTTTATTTTTAGCGAAGATGGGCCGACTCCATGAAGATACCGAACAGAAGACGAGAGATGGTAAAGATCCAACGAAAAGCTGCGCTCAAGTGTGTTAGTGCCTACCGCACTGTCTCGACGGTGGCTCTTTGCGTATTAGCACGTTCACCACCAATCGAGCTCCTTGCTGAGGAGAGGGTGGTGGTGTTCAGAGCAAAAAAGACGACGATGACCAACCGTGAGACTCTACGGGTCAAGCAGGAGGTCAGGCGCTCCTTGCTTGAGAAATGGAAAGTAAGAATTGCCCAGAGTGAGCTGGGCAAGTGGACAACGGGACCTTGATGAGTGGATGAACCGACACCATGGCCAACTAAACTTTCACCTGACACAGGTGTTACGCGGCCATGGCTGCTTCAACAAGGACCTTTGCGAGAAGTTCAGGAAAGTTGAGCAGGCAACGGGTTCGCACTGCGACCAAGGGTGGGATGATAGATCAGAGCACACCTTATTTGAGTGCGAGGCGTGGAGGCGTGAGCGGGACAAGCTTAGTCGGTCTCTTCAAGAGATTGGGGTAGGTGAAGCGCTTGACCCGATTAGCCTAGTATCCACCACGCTATAGGTTTCGAAGAAGCATGGAACCAGGTGTCTGCATTTGCGGCCACCGTCATGAACAGGAAGATGGACCAGGAATGGAATAGGCAAATGCAGAACCACGCTATGGCCTACTCGACACCTGTGTACCATCAACACCCAGATTTGCAGGAAGGAGAGGACGACGAGATAGAAGAAGATGAAGAAACCCCAACAGCAATTTACTATATCTTAAGGTGATGTTGTTGTTGTGTGTTGTTGTGTTTTCTGCATGCCAGGGGGGCACTGCAGCTTGGAGGTTGCCAAGCAGAAGAGGTTCGCCGGGGAGATTCTTCCAAGGGTCGATTCTGATACTGGAAGAAACAAAATCAAATGCATAATCCAGAGTATTGCAGCCGAAAATTCCAGCTTTGGCTTTCGGCTGAAAATTATGACCTTGAACAACATGGCTTTTGGCTTTTGACTTTTGGCTTTCTGAAAAATTGAGCTGGCTTTTGGCTGAATTCAGCTGAATTTTGGCTGATCAATGTCCTGCAGGATTTGGTGTACAGACTCCAGAGGAAACGATCAGGAGAATTGGGGCTTTGCTGCCCTTGTGAAAGATACCTATTCTCCAGCTTGTGTTCATATTTTCAATGATTATTCTTTGGTTCCTCTCAGTTCAATCAATTACTTGATTGAAATAATCTTAGGAGATAAATAAGAAATATTGCTGTAAATCTGTGATTCTTATTTCTGCATTTTTGTACCTATTTTGCAAAAAATTGGAAAAGTCAAAAAAAGCTGAAGAAATTTGGCTTAGTTTGGCTTTTGGCTTAGGAAGGTTTTAATAAAGCTGGCTTTTAGCTTCGCTCTTATCAGTAGAAATTTGGCTGAATTCAGCTTTCGGCTTTTGGCTGACTGCAATACTCTGGCATAATCAACCCGCCCCCACTCCACCATGGAGGACGGAGCGGCGCTGCACATGCGACATAAGCGAATATATCTTTTCTACTCGCTGAAAAGTTTCCCCTTCATTATGTTTTCAATAGTAGCTCAGAGGATGGGGCACTAACGAAATAACGTTGTGCACTAACAGAGCACCAACGAAGAAGCCATATCCGGCACCTAAGTACCACCAAGTAGAGGCTGCCGTTCTCCCGCTCCCCTTTTATTTCATTTTCTACAGTAGGTCAGGGCTTGGAACTCAACGAAATGATGTAAGCACTAACAAATGACCCTGAAAAGTGGTTGCAAGCCAAAATGAGAACCTATCTCGTCTATACTCGTATTTGTCAGGTATGATTCTAAAAATTTCGATAAAAAACCAAATGCAATTTGTTTTCCGGTGTTTGTATTAAAGGATTAAAAGTAAAAAGCATTCATACTGAAATTTTCAGGATCTTCTGTGTTCGTCACGTACGTTTACTGAATAACGAACGTCGTTCATAAGGACTGGTCGAAAGAAAGAATATAACGTTTAATTTACGATGAAATAATACACAACAATTATAGCAATACGACTGATAGGGCCATCGAGAGATTTCGAGAAAGTATGTATTACGCAATAACAACACTTCCTTTATTCATCAAAGAATAAAAACAGAAAATTCTTCAAAAAATTACAAAACTTCTTAACTTAATACAGACCATAATGCGTATAATTGGTATCTTTTTCAGTTCCCATAAAAAAAAAACAAGAAACGATTCACGAGATTGACACAGATGACGGGAATGCACAACGTCGATGAAAAATTTCCTTTCCTTCTCGGTAAATTCCTACAAACGATTATGGAGAGGAAGTCAGCACCTTTTCTACGTTTCTTTCTCGACCACTAATACAGGTACTTTTTTTTGCGCGCGATACTAAGAATACAATTCGTACGTACAATGATAATGATGATATAAATAATTATAATAATCATAATAATAAACATTTGAAATTAATAATTGTTAGGATAATAACACGTATCACAATATCAAACGATACATACATAAAAGTTTTAAATTTATGAATCACTCATACCTAGAGAAAAAAGGAAATTTATCGTACGAGTGTTCTACTAAAAAAAAGGCCGCGTTGGTATTCTTTCTACTGGAGTACGTGAAAGAAACGCTATTATATAGTACTTGACGAATATAAATGATTTAGCGTTGATACAGAAACACACGTCTTCCTTCAGGAGTTTTTCTTGGAAGAACGCATCCTTAAATGCAAGGGAGGTATCGAGAACAGACACGCTCTCTAGTCCTAACGATAAGTTAAAACGAAAAACCTTAGCACATATTGTAGATAAATACTTGACAAACTGTAAAATTGTGACTTACGTATGTACCAAAATTATATAAATAAAATCAATCACTTTTTCGAACGACGAGGAAGAGAAAATTAAGATTGAGAAAAACAAATAAAATAATAATATATTACATAGCAACGTACCGATACTCGATAGGAAGAATTCGTTTTTCTAGTATCTACTTACAAAATTGATAATAATCAAAACATGAAAAGTTTTATAACTCGTCTTTAGGAATTTCATTCTTTTCTTCATCATCGTCTTCTTCTTCAGAATCGTCCGGTTTCTGTAAACGTTCAAAGAGGCGCAATTCAGTGATCAAATAATGAAGCCGATATTTATAAAACGAATGCATCATCACTGTTTCAACTGAAACTCAGAATTTGCTTTCTCTTGAAAGCAATGCTTACCGGTTCGGGGGCTGATTGTCCATATTCGCCTCTGGTTTCAATGAATTTTGACAGTCCTTCCAACGTCCTTTCACCATTGTACTCAACGACCTGCAACATCAAGACAGTTATAATGAATTCAGTGGAATATTATCGTAGCACGAGCGAATGATCGTTCGTTCACATACCTTCGTTTTGTCTTCTTTCTTATACAGAGTGATGGTGGGGAAGCTAGAAATTTTTGTATTTTCTAATTCATTAGCTGTAGCATCGATTTTGGCGATCAATACGTCTTCTCTGTCCTTGAATTTCTCAGCCAACTGGAACATAACGTCGGTGTCTTTTACTCTCATTCTAGACCATAAATGATATCAAACATTGATGACTCACCTGATCGTAAATGGGCGCAAGTTGTTTACAATGACCGCACCAGGGAGCGTAGAATTCTACGAGTACGTCCTTTGCAGGATCTAAGGCAACTTTTTCAAAGTTACTGGCAACGAGTACTTTGACAGGTTGGGCATCCCAATCCTTGGGTAACTCTTGCGATAGATAGTGTTGCTAGAAAAGAAACCACCACGTAAGGATACTTGAAGTAGTGAGTCAAAAAGACGTGAATGTCGACTTCTTACTTTCAATTTTCCTGCGACAAAATCGTCAACGAACTTTTCGATCGCTTCTTTGGTCAAGTCATCAGTAGGGGGTTTGTATTTGGACATATCTTCTTCTAGTTTGATTGCGCGCATCGACGGGACTTCATCTTTTTTCATTCCGAAGAATTCTAATATTCTAATGTGATCTTCTTCGTCCGTGTTGATGGTGACGAATAGAACCTGCGTCAAAGTATAGGAAATATGAGTACTATTTGGTCGGAGAAATCATATCTACTTTGAGATTCCTTAAAAAACTTTCGAGTTTTGAGGTTATTTTCTTACTGACGTGGATAAGGGACGCAAAGCATAAATTCGAAACAAAATATCAATGAAAACTAACAAAACTCACTTTCTCTCTGAAGTTTTTAGCGACTTCCTTGGCTGCTTCTTCATGCTGTTCGTAATGTCCTTCTTTCTTTGAGAGGAAGAATAGAATGTGACTTTTTACGTCTCCACCGAAAATCTTCGTAGCCGTTTCATGGTTGAACTCAATAACCAAAGGTAAGGATTGGATGACGACGAATACTTTGATTCCTTCTTCTTTTGGTTCCCCAGCGTATTCAACTTTGCCTTCATCGAACTGTAACAGGAAGAGATGACATTGAAAAGCGAGGAATGAAGATACTTTCAATAGTATTTCGGGAATGGAGCTCAATTCTGAAAAATCCTCACTCGTATGCTTAGAATCAGCTCAGTTAACCAGCCTTTTCTCGTGACCTACCGCTCCACTTGGACAATATTTATTGGAGTTTCCTCAACACAAGTCTGTCCATTTCTTTCGAACGTGAATTGATTAGCCACCTCATTAAAAATTTGAAGTTCCTACTCATTTTGGGTCAAGTTCAATTTTTTCAAGATACTGGATTTACCAGACCTCAGATCACGAGCACACGTGTAAATTGGTTTCAGTAAGTCTACATTCTTCCGATAGTCTCAATTTACATTCTTTTACTCGTATTTGCAACACAGAGAATAAAATTTCTCAAATATATCAATCAGTAACCTCCCAGTTGATTTAGATACAGAAGAAGATCGAGAGAGTGATTCAAGAACATGTCTGCGAAGAGGATATTGCCGAGACTCCTGAGAAAATATTTTCCAGCCATTCCCGTTTGAAATTTAGCAAAGACATTTCAGGAATGCCCGGTCTCCGAGCCTTCTCTATAATCTTACAAGACGTCCGCAAATGAAATACAAGTTGATAAGACTAATCAAAGTTCAAGAAACGGAAATTTGAAAATTCAGTTACATTAGCTCGCTCAAAATTGGCGAGAAAATTTTCAAAACTAAAACTCATTTCTAAAATGAATAGCCAACTACTCATTAGTGATGATTCACCTTGATCGTAACCAAAGGACAAATTTATTTCCTGGGTTGAAACTCGATCCCCCATTATGTTATTCGTGGTCGTCATAAAGCGACATTTAACTCGATATCTAATAGCAAAGATAACGTGAAACATTGTTTCGTACGATAAAGTATTTCGACCGATTAACGTAAGCAATTACACGCTTTATGGAAGTAAAACGACGTCATTTGAAGAAAAAAATTTACAGCAGATTAAGAAATCAACCCTTTCAGCCGCATGGACTAAATACGAAACAACCGGCAAGACCTTATCAGCCATTTTGACGTACCTAGAATTAGAATGAGAATTACAGGCTACGCAAGGAACACCTGTTCCGATGCTTACAAATAAAGACGTGGCACTTGGATATCGATCGATAACATTCAATCCATGTTTATCCTTTTTTCTTCAGACTGTAATACGGAATTTGCGCAAAAAACGACACGAAATAATTGTGTGCATATTGAGAAAGCGCCGCATCCTATTGTATACACAATTGTATTCTAAATAATTCAAGTGTAACCCAGTTTCCAATACGGTACACGTCAGAACGTGAATTTTTACCGCTGCCGCATGATTAATGAGTAAACACGGATCGAAATCGACTTTCTAAATAGAAAAATTATCAAAATTTTTACAACATTTAGTACCGCTACCGGCTTCGAAAATATTACGCAACCTTCGGAAGCGGTAATGATAATAATTATAACTGGGATTACTAATTGTTCTATTACTAGATTTTTCTCTAATTACATCAGAGTAATTGCACCATAGCGTGGTGTGTCTGGAACAAAAGTACTACTAACTTAACGTACCAATTTTGTGGACAAGGACAAGACACACATCGAAGACTTACCTGTTTGAATAATATTATTTTTTCATCGGTAACACCGAATTCGGAGAAAACTTCCACGTCGTTGACGACACCGAATGGATGATCATCGATGGTTGTAGCGGCAGAAAGGAAAGCTTTCGATAACTCGCTAGACGGATCCTGTTAAACCGAATACGATGCATTATAGTACAGTGATATAATATCGAAATTCCTGAACATTTGGGTATTTTCTTTTACCTTGAAGAAACCAACGATGGCAACCGTTGAGTTCTTAGCGAATTCATTAACGTCGCTAGCGGATTTCAATTCAAGAGCTGGAGGACCAGTCTTCTTCTTCAACCACGCAATAATGGTGTCGGTTTGCCTGCCACCTACGCAAGCAGATAAAGACACATCGTGACAGAGATTCGATAATGGTGACACGTACTCATCAAGATGAACATTGTAGGCTCATTACCTGTGTATTCAAGCGGTTTTCCATTCATGAAAAATTTCAGCGTAGGGTATCCACGAATACCGTATTGTTCGGCTAGTTCGCTCTCCTCAGTAGCGTCTACTTTAGCTAGCTTGATGGCCGAACCTTCGGTGGCAAGTTGCTGAGCAGCTTTCGCGTATTCCGGAGCTAACTGCTTGCAATGGCCGCACCATGGTGCGTCTGGAATTTTAAAATACAACCATAGGATGACACATTCTTTACGAGTCAAACGACTGATAGTAATAGATGACGATCACGTATGGTAGAAATAATGAATAACACGTAGTATGTTTCTACATTTGAGCAAGTGAAAGAATGAGAACTTACAAAATTCCACTAGCAGATGTTCGATAGTTTCGACGGCTTTCGGAAAATCAGCTTTAGAAAGCACCAAAACGCCTTCGTCGAGTTTGAAATCCGATTCGGATGAGTACGATCCCACAATAAATAGGGATACTAGGAAACAATACTTGAAAAACGTATACTCCATATTGGAGAGTGAAAATTTCCAACTAGGAAATGAAGATCTAAAATGAAGGAAAAAACTTTAAGAACACAGTAACCGGTTACCGACGTTCACGAAATGAAATTATGAATAGAAAACTGATGATGTAAACAAAAATCCTAGAATACAGCAAGTTGTAAAATGTTCCGCGAGTATTATTTCCATAAGCTCGTGGTATCGTTTCATTGGTGCATTGGTGACAACGTAGGATGAGAAAATTTGATGAGAAAGCCGCTAGCAAGTAGGTACACGTGGGAAATTACCTCACCTTAACGGAATATTTCTAAATTTTATGAACTCCTGCGCATATTCTCGAAATGAAACGTGTCTTTAATTCGTTTTAATACACGTATTCTTTCTCGATTGAATTGGAAATCGACTATCACGCAATCATAGAAATTTTTTTTATTTTCGAACTTCGGATAACACTGATCGATGCAGGTACAATGGTGTACGTACACCTACTACGAAACGAACGCCGATGAAGAAAGTAAAATAATGAGCTCTCTCCGCCTCTCGGCATCATCATCTCAATCAATTACGACAATATCCGACCAAAATTTGTTTCTATAAAATTTAAATCAAGATATTCCTTATCGTCTTGACCTGGTCTTGACCGACGATGGAGTTTATTCAGTACAAATAAATGAATCAACTCTGTATCCACTGCAGAAGAAAATATTGAATTCTAAAAGGCTCATCTTGACGCGGCTAGGTATTCGATATCTACTTACAATCTTTTTTTCAATACTTTCTTCTACTCATGATTAGATTACAATGATGACAGTATGTACCGTCAAAGTTTAGATTGAAGCCTATAAAATTTGAAGTTCAGGATTCTTGAACTAGAATCACCTTGAGAAAAGTGGTTAGGTATCACACGGTTCCTTTTAGGACCCTCACATCAAATATCAGCTCGTATCCAATGTTTCCTATCTCGAGACTATTCCTATTACTGCATACGACAGTCATTTCTTCGTGGAATAAATACATCTGAAATGAGCTCTCTTGATCAAGCCTCAAAAATCAAATCGTTCTGATGTTAATTTGTTCGAATTTTGCATGCATGTTTATAGGTCGATACTGTCGCACAGTAGATAGGTAATCATTTTATAGTTCCAATAGAATTTTCATGATTTTTCCCAAAGAAAACGATAACGGAAGAGTCTGCACATGGAGCAAAATCTATGCGAGATAATACGGATGATGCTACACAAATCGTATCAATATCGACGATATTGATTCATTTGAAGTTCAATATTAGGTATAAACCCTCTAATACAATTTCGATGACTCTTTGCGAGATTATAACGCCAAAATTCATGTTTCCATCAGTTGTTTAGTACTATGCCATCGCAGTAATAATATCTGATCGTTACTCGATATGATATTTCAAAAGTAGGGAAGGGAATGAAAAAAAAAAAAAAGTACAACGCGACAGAAAGAGAATGTTGAATCAAAGTGGAAATTCCAGACGACTTTAGTTACTATTTAGAAAAATAAAAATCCCCTTCTCAAACTCTTTGACAGCTATAAAAGCAAGCATCGTTCAAAATTACACTATCGCCAGCGCATCGTTGCATACCCTTACCAGGCGCGAATAATTTACACATTTACACAGGTGGTACAAAATTAATCGTACAGAGGAGAAATCGTGATATTTTACCATGTAATGCATGAACTCACGGTTTTAAATGGAGTTCTTAACCTTTTTCACATTCAGTTTTCCTTCTTCCAAGATACCTACCTAGAGTTGAACGACATCTTAAACTTATAGAGAAGGAATACTTTTACAAATCCATAAGAACTTTTGACCACTAAGACATTGACAAAGTCTCGATCGAAATTCTGAATTAGAGAGTTTATCGACCGCTAGAAACGCAGACAACGGATTCTAAGTAAATTGGATTTTTGTCGTCTCAAGGCAAATCTGAGATCATCGTAAACGAAAAACCAGATAAATCAAAAATCAAAATTCCAGGGCAAATACCAAAAATAATATTGTGCTCTGCCCGCACAATCTTTACTTAAACCTACAACTGTTTCGACCTCTTTCTTTTCTTTTAATTAATAAATATCCTTCTACGAATAAATCTAATTTTTCCAACAATATTGTGTTTCCTAATCTCTACAGAGGTAAGCGTTCTTTGTAGAGTATTCCGAGGGAAGAAGCAAAATTATAAGGTATACGGTACCTTGAAGTTGAATGTAGACTAATTTCAAATAGTTAAAACCGTCATAAATCAAGAGCTATCATTGTTTAAACATACGCAACCAGCTCGGAAAATAAAGGCGTCTGTTATATACCTGACTAAAAAGATAAAAGGAAGTAAGCGATTAAGGACTGTGTCATATCATGAGTGACAAAATATCGATAACTTGAAAGAAATAAATACATAGTAACGATGAAAGAAAATCAAGATAGTTCAATAATTCTTTAAAAAAAGAAAACGAAACATTTGTGTCGTCAGAGAATTTGTATCTCGCTCGAAAAGGTTGGTAGAGATCCGGTATCAAGAAATACCTTATATTGAAGACAAGCTACGGTGTTTAAATAATTCCGAACTTGATGAGATAACGATGAGACATCCAACGAAACGATATACGCCGAGTGAGATCATTATACTCCATGCGAAGAGTATGAAAATCATAAAAATGATGAATAGCCTAGCGCTTGCAGGTTTAGTTATGTTTTTCTTTTTACGATCCTAATAAACGAAAAAATGGATAGGTAATGCGCTTCTTCATTCATTAAAATAACTTACGGTAAATCGCTCAAACGAAAAAATTTCTCGTTATGAACTTACCTTCTATTCCTCATCTTGCGAAATTTGTGAGACTTCATGGCAATAATTTGAATCATGTATTCCGTTTCTTCTTTTATTGTCAAGAATATGAAAAATTGGAAACTGTACAATATATACAAAAAACACATTCCTTCTCATTTTCGTAAGAGTATTCAATTTCTGTTTCCATGGTCATAACTTTTGTAATCGTAACATAAATTTGTCTTTGAAAATAATGAAGTCGAATCAAATCGCTACCACTAGGATTCTAATAATAAATTCACAGAATTGAAAAAATTACTCGATTATTTGTTGGGTCCAGGCGCCTGGTTGGGTCTATATTTGATAGGCGCCTGGTTGGGTCTATATTTGATGGGCGCCTGGTTGGGTCTATATTTGATGGGCGCTGGAGATCTGTTCGTCAGTCTTCCTAGTCTAGGATTCTTTTCAACTCGTGCTCTTTCTTCCGATGGCGATTCATTTCTTCTATATCTGATGGGCACTGGAGATCTGTTTCGTGATATTTCTGGTCTAGGATTCTTTTCAACTCGTGCTCTTTCTTCCGATGGCAATTCATTTCTTCTATATTTGATGGGCACTGGAGATCTGTTTCGTGATATTTCTGGTCTAGGATTCTTTTCAACTCGTGCTCTTTCTTCCGATGGCGATTTATTTCTCTGGTTTTCTCTATATCTGATGGGCACTGGAGATCTGTTTCGTGATATTTCTGGTCTAGGATTCTTTTCAACTCGTGCTCTTTCTTCCGATGGCGATTTATTTCTCTGGTTTTCTCTATATCTGATGGGCACTGGAGATCTTTTTCGTGATATCTCTGGTCTAGGATTCTTTTCAACTCGTGCTCTTTCTTCCGATGACGATTTATCTCTCGAGGCTTTTCTATATCTGATTGGCACTGGAGATCTTTTTCGTGATATTTCTGGTCTAGGATTCTTTTCAACTCGTGCTCTCTCTTCTGATGACGATTTACTTCTCGATACCTTTCTACTTCTAGGTGATTTACTCCTTAATCTAACTGGTCTGGGATTCTTTCGAACATGTGTTCGCTCTCTGGATGATGATCTACTACTCGATAGCTTTCTATCTCTATTCAAAGGTGACCTGCTTCGTAATCTAGTTGGTTTTGGATTTTTTCGAACACGTGTTCTCCCTTCTAATGGTGATCTATTTGTGGTTTTATTATGGCCTCTAAACTGCGGTGATCGGCTTCGTTGTTTGTTTGGTCTCGAATTCTTTCGGAGATATCCTCTTTCTTCTGATGGTGATCGACTTCTCGGAGGCTTTTTGGCTTGGAATGGTGATGACCTGCTTTGTCGACTGATCGGTTTAGCATTCTTTCGTATACGTGATCTATCTTCTGACGACGATCTACTACTCCCAGAAGATCCTTTCTTCTTCTTGAGAAGTTTTTTTTCTTTTTTCTTCTCTTTCAGACGCTCGTAAAATTTTTCCAGATCTATCTTGAATGGAAATTGTCTCAAATTTTCTACAATTAATTGATGAATAGATTTCGATTCACTTTCATTTTGTTCTGAAGCCTCGACCGGAACAGCTACCAGTTTCTGAAAGATCGTAAATAATTTGGAGTAATACAAATTGGAAGACTAACTCAGATTACACACCTATTAACTAAGAATAGTACTTGATCAGAGCCTTTCAATTGAGATTTTTTCCATAGTATTTTCCTTTTTTCCAATTCTTTTTCTTTTATCAACGTCAACGGATCTTCTTTCGCTCGTCTGGAAAGTTCAACTTGACTATGAGCGGACGCGGGCTCAGTTTTGATAGATCGCATAACTGTAACAATTCAACGTTATCGTGTACTTTCTTATGAGGTTTACGAAAATGAAATCTAGACGATGAAGGCTAGGTACTTACAATTAGTAGGTGACGGTTCTTTAAAATGTCCTTTGTCGATAGCTTTTCCTAGAAGATATTCTTCTGGGTCCACTTTGGTGGAGCTATTGTACATCCACTCCATATTCCTGCAATTATAACTCGAGTAATTCTAAATAACTTCGATCATGGGTGAAATCTTCTTCGACCACTTTTTGCTGTAAGAACTTGAAAATGTTGGTGCTTGTCAGTTTGTGATAAAGAATGCCTCTTGCACCCTTTCCCTCCTACATTTCGTAAACCTTGAATTGTTATCAGTTACCGGTTTTTCAACAACCATCGCGATCGTTATTTGTGCTGAAGAATCAAATTTTGATCATCATGGCAAATATTTCTGATACTCTTTTGGTAAAACGACTTCCAACATCACTAGCCAAATTCGAGATCAAGGACTTCTTGGAGCATATGGGAGCTATAAATGTGAAAATTTTCGATTCCAAAGTCAGAAAGCAAACAGCATTTGCCAAGTACGAAAATTAGATATGCTCGTCGACTGATTTTTCTTATTCATTTATTAATAGTACTTCTACTTAGATTCAAGTCAGAAGATGTTGCAAAAGAAGTGATGTTTCGTCTGCACCAACAAGTACTATTCGGAAGCAGACTGGTTGTAGAATTCGCTCATAATAGCGATTGGAAAGACGAAGGAAATGAAGCTGAGTGAGTTCAGAGTATCTTTTTCTGACGGCCCTCGTCTACATCAATTTCACAACAGCGGGTTTTTTCCAGAAATGAGAAACAAGCCGACCAACAGAGACTCGAATTACAGCATGAATTTGCAAGAAGACTTAACAATTGGACTACCGGATTGAACTTTACTCTTCCACCTCCGTGTCATCTCAATTATAGATATCCATCACCAACAGCAGAACCATTGCTGAATATACTCAATGTTTTGACGTATAATACCAAGTTCTACACCCAGGTAAATGAATTTTTTGTCACCAATGAAGATTTCTGCTTCTCAGCTTATATGTTGTTCCGATTCTACGCAGGTATTGCACTTGATGAACAAAATGAATCTACCCTGTCCTTTCGAAGAATCGTTCCCTTTGCAGTATAATGAAAATTTCAATTCTTTCATTCTATATATTTTACAAAACTCTGTTTATGAGGACGAACTTTCCAAAGAAGCGAAGGAAAGTTCAGAGGAGGGCTCAGAATTAGAAAGCGAGAACGAAGATACTCGTGCAATACCATCCAAATTATCGAAGAAGCGTTTGGCATCTAATACGAGGACGATGAAAAGAAGGAAAATTTTCAAGGGAATAACACTGTCCGTCAGCTCCGACAGTAACGTAAAATCGATTCCTAAAACTTCTGTCAACGAAGTATTCGATAAAGTAGAATTTGAACCTGTGAAGAAGATAGAAGTGAAAATGCCATCCGAAATCGCTGCTCCCGAGAATTCGTCGAACATCGAGGAAAGCGGTGGATTCGGAGTTATAATTCCTCCGGAGAAACCAAGAGAATCACAACCTTCAGAAGAACGAGAAAATAAGGATACAGAAAAATGCATATCCTCGGAAGAATTGGCTAAAAATCGACTCAAAGAGAGAGGTAAATAGTCGGATATTCGTGAGCTTTTTGAATAAAGAACGACTTGAAAATTCTTTCCTATTAACTTTTTGGTATGTTTCTTGTGATTTTTTCAGATCGTAAAATGCTACCTGTGTTCAAAAATTATGATTCCGGTGTTCCATCTTGTCGTCTATACATTAAGAATTTAGCGAAAAATGTTACCCTTGATGATTTACATTACATATACAACCGTTATTTCATCAAAGGTATCGACGAACAAGGATCTATGTGAGTATATCGTTGATAGAAAACTCAATCAGCATCTATTGATCTTTCCGGTTTTATCCTTGTTATAAACATGTGACCCTCCCCCGTAAATGCAACTCATCTTTTGTTTGTACTAATATTCCCTTTTGTATGTGCCAATGATTTCAGGTTTGATATAAGACTGATGCAAGAAGGAAAAATGAAAGGCCAAGCTTTTATCACTCTACAAAATATAAAACAGGCGGAATTAGCACTTAAGGAGACCAATGGCTTCATCATCAAAGATAAACCGATGGTTGTTCAATTTGCTAGATCAGCTGCTGCGAAATAATAATTACTATTTATTTTTAAAAATACACCACAACTCTGTTTCTCCAAGTCTTTCATATTCGTAAAAGTATTGCGGAATATCAGTCATCAGACGCAACTCATAGTCAGTCAATGTAACCTGAAGAACATTATTTAATAAATTGAAAAAGTATTCGTAATGTACGGCTTCGGTTTTCTGATTCGATCGCGTAAAAACGTATCTGCAAAATCATTCAAACATATTCTGATTAATGAACAGGGAGCAATGGAAAAACTGGATCGGTAAATTTTTACTCACCTTTTCTCAACGCTGAAATAAACAGTCACATTTTGCCGATCTTTCAAGATTTTTGAGAGAGTTTTGACTAGATTTTCCGATATTTCGTTGTCATAAATAACTGAAGCAGTATAATTTTGTTGGATTGTTAATGACTTGTAATGATGAACATACCAAGACGAGGGTGATCATTTATCACTTACGTTCCGACGCTATTATTACATCTGCTTCGTTGATCGCAATTTCTACCGCAGAACTCCATTCCTCGGAGAAATTAAATGGTAATACGCGATAATTAGCTCGTACGTGTGAACTATTGTTCCGGAAATTTTGTTCGATTGTCTTCAATATGACATCATCATTCAAATCTGCAAAATAATAAAATATCTTTTAGGGTTATGCTCTCAGCCGTGATAATTAGTAATATTCATTGACAATGAAATTGAAGCAAGTTTCTTGTGTTTCGCTAATACACGAGTAAACTTCGAGTGAAGAAGTTCATGCTCGATATTACTGACAGCAATTCAACTCGAAAAACGTAAATACAAGTTAAAAATTACTGATACATCAAAAATGTGAGTAATTGTACAGTAATTACTGCAGAAGTTACGCACCCGTACACGTTATGCTGTCACAATATTTCGCAGCAATGATCCCCGTCAGTCCAGTACCAGAACCCAATTCAAATACGTGTTTCTTCTCGAATTCATGACTCTTGAATAAGATGAGTTCGGCAAGTAAAATAGCACCACCCCATATCTGCAAACCCACAGAATCAAGATCTGTGTACGAACTATGCTCTGGAATATCAGGAGATATCCAATTTAAGAAGTCATAGGCATCTGAACTTCTGATTTACGAATCAGTTTCATGAATGAAGTATTAGGTAGATCAAGTTACCTATTTTAAGGCTACTTTCAAGCTTTCTCTTCCTCGGCAGTACGAGATCATTGTCAGCATCAACAACGAAGATCGATGGAATATTGTTAGATGTTACGTCGGCTGCCCGAATATCTTCAGAGCGAACAACATTTTCTCTAAACTTGAATATTGTTGTAGTATCTACCCTAGCGCAAAAACACATACTGATAAGAGGAGCATTTATTCAATACAACTTAATTATTACAAAATCCTACCAACAATACCTATTCAACTTCTCGTCTTTTCGTTCTTCCTCTTTGTCAAAATCTGACATTATACAAGAACAGCTACACAGCTTCCATTTCTACTGTAGATTGAGCGTTTTCATATTCAACTCGATCCCATCCCACGAACTGGGAACTGATAATAATACAGGCTGCATTGCAAGCTTTCATGTTCAAAGATGCATCAGAGTTTATCACTAGCACCGTGGCGCTGGCCTTAGCACCGGGTAGGTTATGCTACAGTACCCAAACTGACAAACCCTTGAGAAATCAATTCAAATCATGGAATGCACTCGCAACTAAATATTATCCTACTTGAGAACATGAATCGTAGAATTTATCCTAGTTATTTTGAACGAACGTGAGATGGATGGACGTTTTGTTCTCCAGCGGCCGGAAGGAGAGCCAGCAATAATTAATCTAGCATTGAGTATCAATATTTCCGATTTTCGACAACGCTTCAATCGAGAAGTGGAATTTTTATTTATGGCGTTCGTATTTCTCGTTCAAAATCATGATCGAGTGAACAAATTGGGTAACATTATGAGGAAGAATTTTTTTAAAAATCATCAATCAGAAATTGAAGTACCTATTACGAGAATATTTTCCTCCGAGAAGACTATCAGTCGAACTGCGACTACAACCATTGTATCAAACTATAATTTAATGAATTGAACCTTCCTTTTTTTCAAAAAATTTCCTTTCAAAAGTCATGGTTGGTATGAAGCGTTATTTTCTGATTCCCATGAATCAACGGAGATGAATACTTCAAATTTCAATCTATTTTGCGGCTTCAGCGGTCCTTCAGAAAAAGATTCCATCTTCTACAATTATTTAGAAGTTCTTTACTATTAAATAATACAAAATATAAAAGAACGTCATAAATAAAGTTGTTTTATTTGCATTAATAAAAATAGTTTCACATTCTTCCACGTCCGTATCCACCTCTCTGAAACAGAATAAATCATTAAATAAATGAAAGAACGTCCAATAGCATAAAATTTAGAAAAATGGGGTACAAGAAATGAAGTTATTTGAGTCCTGATAGTAAGAACATGAAAACAGTGAAATTTAATCAGAACCATCTTCATCTCAATCATGATTTATTTGAGCGGTGATCGAAGTAAACTTTGAGTAGTAAATGAGATAAAATCTTGTTTCATGCAGATTACGACTCAAAATCACGATTGAGTATGATGAAATTCAGAAAATACTTCAAGACAGAGGTTAAGATAAGTTAATTACTATCAATTTTGTTACACTGGGGTAAAGAACGTGGCTTTCAGAATTCATTAGTGTAAAAATTACACTCTTTTTTCAACTATTAGATGAATGTGAACTCATGAATAACTGGAAATGGAGTTCATAAACTGTCTTACGATATTTATACGGTCTTTCAAGGAACTAGGACTCGCACAATAATTGTACTAAGGTTCTGTACTTTCACTGTTCATGATATGAGTATAACACAGGCGTTAGAGACTACATAGGCACTATTCGGGAAAACCTCCTTTCATTCTACAATTTTCGTTTGTCATAGTCAAATAGAAGAACTTACGAATTCAAAATTGCTCGAGCCAGGACCAACGTCAGACTTCTTGTCAGGACCACCTTGTCCTGGTAACCGACGGTATCCAGTTCGGTCTTCTTGTGATTTACCGGCTTCAGATCGACCGCTCGGTATCGTTTTAGGACGAACAGATTCGGTACGTTGTTGACGTTTCAGAGTGGAAGGTACAATCTGGAGAATCACGAACAGGAGGAGATTAAATGATGATCTTTTTCTCTTTCGAAAATATTTGGTAATTCTACTTACTTCAGGTGGTAAATGTAAGAAATCACGTAAATATCTGATTCCTTCATTCGTCAAGTACCAATAATAATGCCTCCAGGCAAATTGTTCTTTGACGAAACCTCGACTCTTTAAACTCTGTGAAAGAGAATTCCCATCATTTTACGTATGCCATTGAATGAAATTTACATAAAGCTCAGTTCAAAATACTCACTTGCATCGCTTTAATGACGTGAAGATTTTGAATAGTTTCTAGTTCGGGATGTTTGGGTGCGTGAAAATCTTTCTTTGCAACCATCACACCTTCTTTGAAGAGATGTTCGTAAACTGCCATTCGTTCCTTCTTTGGCATCAACATTCTGCAAAATTAAGCGTCGCGTAAAAAGAGAACCATACTAAGAAAATCGAGGTAGAGAGTAAAGATACACATAAGCATCTGTAAAACTTCTGCTCCTTATCAGATATGTACACGAACGAATCAAAGGAATCAAATTTGCGATTTCCCATACAGGTAATTTATTCAAAGGGATTCGAAACAATGTTCCAAAATTTATTACACTTGGGTAATTCGACAAGCTATCATTATGATGATATTGGTAGTCGGTGTTCTCGGTACAGTTTGACACCCTCGGTACATACTTCACAAATACGATTCGAATTAGATTTAGTTAAAATAATTTAGTACTTGATCTTGTTTGGACTTACTTGAATAATTGGTATTTAACTCGCTTGGTTCACAAACCCACAGAATTTCAAAGTATTCTATAATTTTTCTTTCATTTAGATCCCACGTGGAAAACAAATTACAGAAAGAGACGGAGACAAACCGAATTTGTGAAACATTCCACCATGACAACAAACATAATCGATGGTGGTATACGTGATATCATACACGTTTTTGATTGGTCCTCTTCATTCATTTACGCTCGCTGATTGGCTGTACACTAAAGTGAGAGCGTGAGCTTAGCACGCACGAGCTGTGAGTGTGACGTCATTGTGTGAGGTATGTGACTTTCTAAGGTTTATTTTTATCAATCGTTCATTCACGTTCACGTTACCATGCTTCGTGTGCTCAACGTGTATGAAAATTAAGTAGTTAAAAAATTTTGATTGCTGCTCAATGAAATAGAAATTATGTTAGTGAAGTGAACTATTAATTGAATACGTTGTCAGGATGGGCACGTATGAATTCAAGAAGTTTTCCCACTACAATCCAGAATCTAAAGCGATACATTGTCTACAATTCAATCCGGTGAATTACAAACTCGCTCTATCGAGGTAATTTCCTATTTCGTTTTCAGAATATCCAATCTTCTTATATTTTTGTGGAATGTGAGAAGACCTGCATCTTATCTTAGGTCCAACAATGTACTGGAGTTGTGGGATGTAAAGCATACACCGCATCTCGACCGAGTGTTTACTGTCGGTAAAGATAATTCTGTCGAGAGTATCGCCTGGTGCGATGAACGATTATTCTCTGCCGGTTTAGGCGGATGTGTTCTCGAACACAATGTTTTAACAACTGCCGTGACTGTGAGTATCCTTTTCATTCTGTAACGTTGTTTACATTTGTTATTAGCTAATTTGAGTTTCATTCTCTCAGCATGAGCTGCCGGTAACATCTGGTGTCTGTTGGTGTATTGCCGTTAGTGCGGATAAAACTTTAATCGCTGTAAGCCGAATCTGTCTTATGCAATATTTCATTGTAACGTTATTATTGCTGAAGTTAAATCATCTTGGATTTTGTGTTGTAGGCGGGCACTGAGGATGGTTACATAAATATTATTCGTATTTATGATGATGATCTAATACCCGAGAAATTGATGGATAAACAACAAGGTATGAATTTTTACAACTATCACTCCCTTATTTGCTGAAAATGCTGTCATTCTAACCTGGAAAACATTTCAGGTCGAATTTTATGCATTGGTTGGGAAGAGAATGGTAACTTTATAGCAACCGGCTCCATAGACGCTGTAAGAATATGGAATGTTAAAACTGGTCATGCTATTCATAAACTCTCTCCAGGTCGAGCGGAGGTTCATTCGCCCACTGTAATATGGTGCCTCACGGTTGCCGATAATTTTACCGTAATAACTGGAGATTCGAGGTATGAATTTATCTACTAGTCTAAGGTACATCTGGAAAAAGATTTTATATTGGTCTTGCGTCTCATTACAGAGGAAAAGTTACATTTTGGGACGGTTACCAAGGACTACACATTGATTCCCATCAATCTCATAAAGCAGCTGTTTTATCACTTAGCTTAAATAAAGAAAAGTCGAAATTGTTTTGTGCAGGTATGCTCTCGAATAATTCTTATGTGACGTGGGAAACTATTTCTTCATTGAGTCTGTTTTTGTGTCAGGTGTGGATCCCCTCATAGCTTCGTTCGAAAAGATAAATGTTCGCGGCACGGGTAACGCCGCAGCAAATTACAAATGGATTAAATCGATTCAGCGGATCATTCACGATCACGATGTAAGAGCGTTGACCATGTGTGATGAAAAATTATTCTCCGGAGGTGCGTAGTTGAAACTTGATGACTTTTCGTGACCTCGCCATTCTTTTTATATCGGTATTTTTATATTTCAGGCGTTGACGGATATTTGGCGCTCAGTAGTTATCCTCCTAAAGTTTTGATCAAGTACTCGCCTATGCTTCAAGTAAGACTGGAAACTATATTATAATATCATATCTTATTTTTCTCTTAAATGTATGAAGAATAATATTGTTTTCTTTTTATCATAGATGAAAAGAATTAGCGCTGCTCACGAAGCAAAAATACTCTTAATAGCTTACGATCTGCACTTGGAAGTGTGGCATTGGTTTCCTAAGGTCACACTCTCTAATCTAGCTATGATTAAATCGTATAAAAATGAGTACATACGATGTTCCTCGATCTCGCCGAACGGTTCTTGGATCGTGTACTCTACGGATAATGTTTTGCGATTGCTTCGCTTCTGTTCTGTTGGTATTCTTATTCTTTTGTTTTACGATTATCTGTGAGATATTGCAAATCCAACTGACGCGATGATATCATTGTAGGTTGGAAATACCACGAAAATGGAAATTAGAAAAGTTGGTGGTTTGCCGAACGAATTGAAAACAACGGCTGTTGGTTTCCGCTTCTCCTCCGATAGTAAATACCTAGCCACAGCTGATAAAAATCGGAATATAATTATTGTCGAGTTGACGTTAGATGAGAATATTCGCTTAGTCAATATCTTGAATACGGATAGAGCGGGTAAAGTTGATTAAAATTTGACGTGACGAATATTTGTCTAAATGGGCTTTTAAAACTCGTCTTTCAAATTTTTAGTGCTGACGGATATCATTCAATTTCTTGATATCTCCGAAGATAATGAATTTCTGGTTGCTGCTGATCGTTCTAGTAATATCGCTGTATGGAAAAAGTTTGAAGTATGTATTTATCGTCACATAAGACTTTTTTCCGAGAACAAGTACTTACTGTAAATCGTTTTAAATTGCAGTACCATAGTTCCTTACCGAAGTACGCGTGTCCTCCCACCGCAATGTCGATCAGTTATTCTAATAAAAGTGTCGTAGTATCATATGCAGATCATAAAGTAAGACTACTAGTACAAAATATCCTTACGATAGAAATCTCGAGTCAATATTTACGTGTTTTTGTTTTTCTTGTGGTCTCTAGATAGTCGAATATGATATGTATAAGAAGAAATACACTTCGTTTTCGCGAATGTTAGACCAGAGGCATCCTAAGCAGTGGCTCAATCGTCAATTTCCCGTCGAAGGCATTCTATTCGACCGGAACGACGAGAATGTAATTATGATCTACGACGATACTACCATCTGCATAATAGATAAAACGAAAGTTAGTATTCGACGTGCCTACTTTTCTTCAGTGGTTATATATTCTGAGTATATTTGATACTCCGAGGAATAGTTTTATTCAAATGGTGTGTCGCATTCATCTTTGTTTGTTGACTGATACTCGAACGATTTTACGCGATGTTAGTCTTTATATATTTATTTTGGTATCGGTACTTATCGTTCCTCTTTTTTTCTCCGCCCTTTTCTATTTTCATTGCGAAAGCAAGTCGTTACAAAGTGAGCGAACGAAAGAGGTAATTTATCAGAATTAAAGATGAATACCCATTTGTTTTTACCTGGTGGGTATCTTAATCGAATTTATAGAGAACGAAGAGAAAATACGAACGAGCGAAAAAGAGAAATAGCTCGTATGCTACAGTTAACGTTTTTAGAAGGGTATTTTCGATGCCACGGAAACAAAAACTAGCAGCATTTTTTTTTCTCTCCCGTTTCGAAAGAATTGTAAATTTTATTTCACCGCGTGTCTCTCGCGCTCCCTATTGTTTGTGTATGCACCCGTAAAATGTTTTCCCATCAAGGTTGCTTCCTTCCTTCTGTAAATAATTTTATTTATTTCTACTCGTATTTGTTTGTTCGAGTCTTGAAATGTCTGCTCCTTTTTCTCAGTGCCGCGAACTCGCCGTCGCGCGTGTTTCTTCGGCGTTATATGGGTTATAATTTATTGTTTCTGCAAAACTGTATTTCCCGTTGGCGTACAATATATTCGGTTCGTTTTCCTCATTTACTCATATTTATTATACATGAAAATATCGAATTTTTTCTTCCTCTTAGGAACTACCCGGAGTTCGTAGTAAGATACCCAGACTGGACACGATTAAATCACCGGACAACAGCGATACTAGTGAGAGTAGTAGCAGTCAGATTTCTTTGAATAAATTAGACAATGTTGCATTTCACGTTTTGAAAGAATTTAAGGTAGGCGACGGTGTTACGAATATTTTGGTTTATCGACGGTTTCGTAGTATTTAATTCAATTTGATTGTCGTATTTCAGCATTTAGTATATCTGAGCACCTTCGGTAACAGCGAATTATTGGTAGTCGAGGTAAATCCGGATATTCTTATTAAAAGTATGACTAAGCCAGCATTACTCTGGAGAAAACGTTTCGGTAAATTGTGATGGTTTCGCAAGAGTGAACACCAAGGTACGTTATGTTATTGGTACTGATTTCTTTCGATTGAGACTCTTGTAGAAGGCTTCATCCTTTATAGTTATGTGTGAAAAAAAAAGAAGAGAATGTCGCCGACGATTTCCTACCTTTCTTGTTTGATACGTTATCGGTTTGCGATTGACTGATTTCCCAGTGACTTCGCTGCTTGCTGATATCTCGATGAATCATTTCAGCTCCAAATCTACTTACTACTTCGAACGAAAATCGTTTCAGAGTCGATCTGCTTCCGCCCAACGTTGACCGCTAATCGATCCAAGATGACTGACAGTTGACTCAAAATCGACGTTAACAGTGACTTGATTCGACCATTCCTGCACTGTTTGACCATAATTGAGGTTCTCATTGTCCACCATAATGGAATTTTGATTGCCCATTCTGAGAAGTCTGTCACTAAGCAGACAGAGAAGTCGTTCATCACACATTCCCAGAAAACAAGAAATCGACTGTAATTGACGCAACAGAGCCGTTAATTTCTAGTCAATAGGAAAATTTGGAGAAGTCGACTCCTGATCGATGTTGATTTGATGACGTCATCAACCTAAATTGGGGTCGAATAATTATGTTGCTTAGAAAGGGTACATGCATAAGAAACGTCCGCGTCCGACTTCGAGGACGCATCAATTTTAGTCTTGGCTTATAAGCATTTGTCTAGGGTAGATTACAGGAGATTGTTTAGGTTAGATTAAAGGATTTTTTTTGGCTAGATTATTAGAAACCCCGAGTTTGTCGAAATATGTAACCTATTTCACCCCTAAACAGATTTTTGTAGGTTCAGCATGCGTTTTTGAGGAAACAAAATACTAAAAGTGAAGTGGATCAAGAGCTCAAAAGAAAAGGTTTTTTGTTTTCAATCTGAAAAAAGATGCTACATTGTGAATTCAGGAAGTGTAGTTTAGAAGTGCATGATTTTAGCCTAGCTGTTTTCAGGAGAGCTCACGGGTTGCCTGCCAAAGTTTGCAAGAGCCTTTGACTTATGTAGGGATATGAGAGCACATAACTTGCTTCCCTCTTCTAGATCCGGCCCGGAGTCTCATATGTAGCATTCAATTTAGGGGTCAGTGTCAATAATTAGGTTTGAAATTCTGCACTTCAAATTTTATAAACAAGAAGAGAGAATAAGATGAAATTTCGTCGCTGTGGAAGCAATGAACCGTTGAATATTTTTGGATACTAACTTTTTAGCTGAAGTAAAAGCAGTCGATAATTTTCATTGGCTTAAGGTCCAATCATACCGTCACAGGTTCGATAAAAATGAATTCTTCTTTGTTCTGTTCTTCATTCTTACATGTAGTTCACTTTTCGATGTTGAAATTCTGTTGAAGTTTCGGATTCACAAAAATCAGCAAGCACGTATCGACCGTCCCGTCCCTTTCCAGCCCTACCCTCCTCTTCCACAAAGATTCCCATCTATTGGCAAATCTCGTCAATTCTGGAGCATAGCAGACATCCTGCCCCTAATGGTGAAGCCTCATCTACGTTCTTTAGGCTTCAGGTTTTAAATTCATAGTCAGGAAGTAGAAAGAAGAATACAGTCCCGTAACAATTTCAAAGTTTATGAAACACGGCTAGTTTCAGGGTGACTTGACAACATATCATCTGGTAGTAAGAGTATTAAGACCGGACTCAACGTGTGCGATCGACGAGGAAGGACGAGGCTTCGCTGAAGACAGAAGAAGCCGCAACGATTTCCACCTCCGATAAACTTTTAGAAGGTGGCCTTTGGTAGCTTTATGGATTAATTCGAATTTGATTAAGCTAAAATCATAACTTTTTTCTATACACTGCTGGGCAAAGGCAGATTTTCCCGTGCAGTTGTCGACAAAAAGTATAATTATGGTCTTCCAAATGCTTTTCCAAGGACGCGCAGAGCAGTCAAGAGCTGCGCAGCTGGTGCGATAGACCCCGCAACCCTTTCTAGAAGAGATGTTGACCTCGGTTGCTGCCTTAATTCAAAGTTACATGTTGGATCAACTGCCAGTAACATCCGCCGTGATATTGATTCTAAGTTTCTAGTTCTCGTTTCCATCTGTTTGAATTACAATTTCTGTTTCTATCAAGGCACATGTTCGAATTCCTGGACGAGCTATGCATGGGCGCATTCCTTTCCTCGCTTATTGTCGATGTCTTCATGGATCTTTTCAAATCTAATCTACTCCCTATCGCTCTTCTACCTGAACCTCGTCACCTGGATGTGATACGTGGACGACATTCGCTCCGTGTTCGAGCTGGAATCCATTCTAACCTATCTCAATTCTCTTCAACCTTGCATAAATTTCGAGACCTCTCCCTCAATTATCTTCATCTTATTAGCTCTTTCCTTCTCAAAGCTAACCAACTTGTTGCTCACATTTTTATTGAGCGGAAACCTCGCCGTCCTCATCAACGGCACATCTCTTCATCATCATTCTCACAAATCGTCAGCATTGCTACCTTCCATTCACAGCTTCTGCGCGATTTCAACCTACCGAAAGCCCTTATTATTCAACTTCCTTGCCTCAATAACCTTCACTGCATTCAACAAATTATTTCGCGTGAATATCTTCAACAACTCTTCCTCTCGACTCGTTGACCCTTCTCGTCGCGAGCGATAGATTCGACTTCTTTTCTAGAGCCAGCGACACTACAAAATCCCCAAAACGCTTGAATCTTACCGCTACCGGTGCCGCCTTTCATTCGATTCTCACGGCCGGTCATTTATTCTCTCATGAGGACAGTGGCGGCGCGAGGGCGTGGCAAAGTGGCTCGAGCCAACCTCTCAGCAGAGATAGGCGCCGAGAAAAAAGAGGGAAAAAATGAAAACTCATGAAAAAAATACCGAGTGCCGGGGTATCGACGTTCGGTTTCCATCCTTTGGGGACCGAGTGTTGGGATATCGACAGTCGGTTCTCGTCATTAGGAGTCAGATTGTTGGGATATCGACCGTCAGTCTGTATCATTTGGAAACCGAGTGCCGGAGTATCGACAGTCCGTTCCTATCATTAGGACCGAGTTTTTGGATATCGACGGTTGGTTTCCATCTTTTGAACCAAATGTCTGATCGACAGTCGATTCTCATCATTCGAACCGAGAGTCGCATATTGAAAGTCGGGTTTCATCATTTGGAAACCAAGTGTTGGTAAAAACCGAGTGTTGGGGGTATCAACAGGCGGTTCCCATCATTAGGACCGAGTTTTGGGATATCGACAGTTGATTTTCATCGTTTGGACCAAGTGTTGGGAGTATATCGATAGTCGGTTCCCATCTCTTGGACTGAGTGTTGGGATATTGACCGAGGCGTATTCGGGGGGGGGAGGTCCAGGTCTGGAGCCCCGGGATACATTAGGGCATACATTCGTCATGTCTGAAATTAACAAATCGCAGTGAACTTTTTTCTTAGTGGTACTTCGTCTTTAAAAATTTTCAGACCCCCCCCCCTCCTCCTCCAGAGAAATTTTCTAAATGCGCCACTGGATATTGACGGTAGGTTCTCATCATTAGGACCAAGTGTTGGGATATTGAATGTCGGTTTTCATCATTTGGAAACCGAGTGTTGGGGAAAATAGAGTAAAAAACTGTCGAATTCAAAGTAATGCAGAAGAAGCGGCGTATAAATGAAATTTTAGGCGCCATAATCTTGACGAGCCACAGGCGCACAAACGTTACGCTTTGTCTTTGCAAGTGCTGCGGGGTTATCGCGACAGCTGCGTAGCTCCTGCTACCTTAAAAAATCGAAGAAAGCTGAACATCGTATCGAAAGTAGTCATTAGATTAGCTCGAATTGAACTATGAAGCCTTCCAAGGACCACCTTCGAATCGTTATAGGAAGTGGAAATTGTTGCGGCTTCTTCTATCTCCAACGAAAGCCTCCTGAATGGCACTCGTCTAACTGGTGTGTTTCTACTTATCCTCAAGTTGAAAAATGTCATGTATCATCCGTTGATGAGCCTTCCTTATTGTTAGCACACGTTTAGTTTAGCCACGGACCCAATGCTGTGTTGCCGAGCTTACACAAAACCGGTCGTATGTGATGTGCTTCGCCCGTTGACAAACTCCGAAACGGTGTACAATAAGTTGCATATTATGCATCCCCAAATACCCTACAAGGTTCGGCGTACTAGCGGTCACTACGCGACGCTAGTCGGGCGTGCGTGGGTAGTCCTTTTGAGGAATGATTTTACAAGACTTTGAAAAGCTATTCTCAAAACTCCATTTTCCTACCAATTCTTTCGATCTTCACAAATGTTGTAAAGGAAGGTTCAACTCGAAGCGGTATAGAAACAGAAATCCGAATTTTTCCTCCAAAACAATTTTACAACGTTTGAAAATAGTCGAATTTTCGATGATTTTGAAGTGAAATAAAAAAACGTATGGTTAAAATTTTCAAATCCTGCTTCTATAGCGCCTCTAGTTGAACCATTCTGAAGAACAAGATCCATTGAAAACTCGAGTAGTGAGAATGATTTTCCGGTACCATGTTTTTGATGCCTGATTTCACGAACTCGTTGGCGAACTCAAAATTCATGCAGAACAGGTTGCCTATCCATTCCGTAATACTCTACAACGTTCAATCTACCACTGGTCACTACGCGACGCTTCACGTAATACCTGTCAGGAATGACTTTCAAAAATTAATTCTCAAAGCTCGAATTCCGATTAACATTCATTATTTCGTAAAATGTTGTTCATGAAGGCTTAATTAGGAGCGCTACAGAAGCAGAATTCGGAAATTTGGCTCTGAAAGGATTTTATAGCATTGGAAAAAAGCCTTAATTTCGCTAACTTCAACAGCTTATTAAAAAAAAATGCGTACGAAAAAATCCAAATTCTGTTTCTATAGCGCTTTTGATCAAACCTTTCTGAAGAACATTGCAAAAAATCAGAAAAATTAGTACAAAATTGAAGTTGTGAGAATTAATTTTTGGGACATTGACTTAATTCAGATTCGTAGTATGTGGATGAAACGTTCTCATTGGTGTCATGACATAAATATTTTTCGAGTCTCTCAGTTGGAGGAGTTTCAAATTTTCTTTGTATCTTTCTTCCGTCCTAATCGTTACTTACCCACTGATAATCTTCTATGTACGATCTTCCATAAAGGCTCACGAAATTCATTTTTGTATTTGTATTTTTTCGTCAGTATCTCCCTGACGCAGGACCGTCGCTAAGGCTTCACTATTAGATGAAAGGTGAGACATTTTTGCATTCGTTCTCCTCCCCGATCGCGTCAGTCATGCTCTGGAGAGATACCAGAACCGGTGAATATCTATGACAGTGCCAGGAGATTGTAGATACAATCGATTATCCTTGTGATCAAACAAACTTTATTTCTGTTCTCATACTCGTCTCACAAACCTTGTTTACAATTTAATTTTGTTTCTTGAAAGAAATATTATAATCAATACCATTAATTCGTTTTTCTTATCCTAGGAATATATTGTAAAAACGATTGCTGTTGCCGAAACTGCCCTGCTTTTTTCCGAGTACGCTTGCGGATATTGGTCCGAAAATTTCCAAATTACATTCGGGTTTTGTGGAACGCCATCCTATGAAACCTGTTGAGAAAGCATGAAGAACGAACGACTATGAGCGACTTTGTCTGTGATATGAGACTGGAATTCTTAATCGTTTTTCAAAAACGTTATTATTGACCGGTACCTAGAAATCTGTTTAATGTTATTATTTCTATAATAGCCTAAACTTGAATATATTGTTAGGATTTACTTTACGCAAAATATGCGATATTTTAATAAATTATTATTTTACGATTGATTGCGAAATGTCAATTTTCAAGAGGATACGAAAGTAGCTTACCCGAAGTTGAAACAGGAACTGGTAATCGAGGGCTTCCAATCTTCTTCTTTTTCGATGTTTTAGTTTTGCTGAAATATTTACTGTGTGTTCGGAGGAATTCGAAGTTCACAGGATGAACGTCAAGTAGCTGTTGATAGATCTGTGAAAATGCGAACGTTTTTCATTAGTACGATGCTCCTAAACTACGCTGCTGGATAAAACGAGCAAAAAAAAATTGACCTTATCTAAATTCTTGGCCTGGAAACAACTCCAATAAAGTTGAAAATGTACAGTCGAATTGAATTCTTTCTCTACAATTTCCCGGCTGTCGTGGAAGAAAATTCGCGTATCATTAGAGCTGTTAAAACATGCAAACGAGAGCATTTTCGAAAATATGACTTTTGGCTCCGTCGTTTCTTGCACTTTTTACGATTGTCTCGTAATCCGCGCAAAAACGTTATTTATGCGTAGTAATTCGGACAATTGTTTGTTATTGTAAGAGTGGAACGTTTTTCCCTGTCTTTCTTTCGTCGACTTTCGAGTGCTATCTGCATACGACTTCGTCGAATAAGCAATTCTTAATACATTGAAATATTCATTCGGTGAAAAACGAATACCACACAAACAGTATAAACATTTCAAGTGGAGTCGTTTTTATTTACGTACACGAAAATTCGTGGTACGAAATTTTCATTTTTATTGTCGCCGATACCGAGACAGAGTACACTCTAGTTTTGTATGCACGAAATCCTTTATGCGGTGGAACACAAAAGAGATTAGATGGAAAAAAATAAGAAAGTCATTGCAGCGGACATTCGGAGGATACGCGTATATAAAAGAAAAACGAAGACGGTATCGGGAGCGCGAATAAAATTTCCTTGATTAAATCAAGTCATGTCTTCGGTATTGTACAGACAGTACGAGAAGAGAAATTGACTCTAAAGGACAAAGAGCAATGGCGCATATGAAAGAATATTTCCCTTTTCTCTACGTATACACGAGTACAAATAATAGTGCTCGGTACTCCGCTTTCGTGTTCGTCTGCAGTGTCGATTAATGTGACATTCGTCCTCTAGTAAACGAGGAGAGTTCGTAGCATTAGTTCACGAAAGGTAATTTTGTAGAAAATCAAGTTACTGTATGTGTCAGAATACGATGCCGGGATGCGAAAACATCGTCAGCGTAGGTTGAAAACGCAGAAAACAGAAAGAGCTTGTGTAATGCGGGTGAATCAGCTGTAATTTTACTAACGAGATTGTTATAATTAACTTTTCGAGCAACAAATTGAAGGTTTGACCGATTCGACCCCTGCTAAAATGCGCCATTCTGGAATATACAACCCCTGGAAAAGGTGAAGTACGATATATGCGCGCATCGTCGTCTTGTCGTACAGTTCGCATTGTTCGGGCTTTAATTGTCTTGCCGCCGAATCGCTAATTGAATTGGAAGGATATCCAGAAGATACCAAATTGAAAATCGTAAAATTCTGCGCACCTAACAATGACTTTTTTATTTCTAAAAGGAGAAGAATGAATTCGAAAATTTATAATTATTTAAGGATAATCTGCATGTTTTTCTTGGGGAAGTACGATTATAAATTCGATTTATGGTCAATGAAATGCAACTTTTAAGAACGTATCTTGAAAGGGGGGGGAGGGGAGTTCTCCATTACGAAAAAAGGCGATACTTCTAAAAAAGAAAAGAAGTAACTAAATGCAAAAAACCGTAGAAAATACTAAAAAATCTTCGAAGATCTATCGACTAAGAATTCATCATCAGCGAAAGACGAGAACGCAACTGACTTGAAAGACCAAAACCAACCTCGAGAAAAGACGAAAACCAAAGAAGAGAACTACTCATCGGATTGTGACTCATAAACAAGCTCGATCAGATCTTCGTCCGGTATGTACCTGTTCAACAAAACGAGACCACGAGTGTTCTTATGACGAATGATTTCGATATGCTCCAAGGCAATACGCTTGAAATCGGAACTTTCTTTGTGGAGAAGCACCTCGGAACCCTTTCGGAAGCTGTGCCCATAAGCAAGAAGGTGGTCAGCGAAAGCTGACTTTCCCACTTTACTATCCTCCCAGGCTTTCTCATGCTCCCCAACCCTAATCTTAAGCTGGCGACTAGTCTCTCCGATATAAAAACTCATACAATCATTACATTCTAACTTATACACTCCACTCTTCTCATCTTCAGGAATTCGATCTTTCAACCTAACAAATAACCCTTTAATAGTGACGGGGTTATAAAACGCAGGTCGAAAACCGAAAGGGCGAAGGGCCCGGCCTAATTGAAGAGAGAACTTCCCCAAAAATGGAGGCCTAATCTAGCGATATTTCTCACGGCTGATAGTACGTGGGAGGGAGGTAGTGGTGTCGAGGCATTTCCTAGTAATTTTCCTACGCACCAAAGCGTCAATATCCAAGTGAATCTCATTAACTCTACCTAAATGTTTTAAGGTGAGTAACTCCTTCTTGAAAGCAGTTTTGCTCAACGGGTAATTCAGTGAGCCTATGGACTAAACTGTTAAAAGCAGCATGTTTATGGGCAACAGAGCAGAATGACGACCCGTGGACTAGAACATCGGTCAACGTATCTTTTCTAAACACTCCAAACTCGTGGACCCCGTCTTTGTTGGAGACAGTAAGATCCAAAAAGTTAATGGAGGCGCCTCCCACTTCCACGGTGAACTTCACAGAAGGGTATAGCTTTTAAGATACGTGAGAAACTCCAAGCAGAGCTCTCGGGGACCGGTCCACGTACATAGCACGTCATCTACATACCTGCGCCAGTAAAAGATGTTATTTAAAAGAGGATGGCCAGAAGAAAAGTTCTGAGTATAAAATTTAATTTAATTTAAAAGAGATCTGATTCAAACTTAGACATGAACACCTCAGAGATTAGGGAACCTAAAGGCGAACCTATAGGAATACCCACCTCCTCTGAAAACTCATAAAATTTACCATTAAACTTGCAAAAATTAGGAGTCCAACACAACCTCAAAAGATCAAAAATTTCACTCAACTCTTCGTGAGGAGTATTGAGATTCACCAGGAGTTCACCCATCCGCTGCATACTGACAGCTTTAGGAATGTTAGGAAAGAGGCCTACAACGTTGAAAGAACAAAAGATCGTATCTGCAGGGAGGAGCGCATTTTTTAGGCTATTGGCTAAAGTGAAGGAATTCCTGACAGAGTAGGGAGACTCAAATTCGACACGGAATTTGAACCAACGGTCCAGAAATTTAACTAAAGAATTGGTAGGAGATGAGATGAACGACACCACCGGCCTCATGGGTATATCAACTTTACGGACCTTAGGTAATCCGTAGAGAAGGGGGAGGGGAATAGGGTTAGGATTAAGAATGGCTTTCTTCATTCGCTCACTCTTAAAACTGAAGCTGTCATTCACGTTTGCCCCACACTGCTGAAGTACATCATACATCTTAGAATCATAAGAAGACTTCACCATCACAACCAAAGAATTACCTTTATCGGCCTTAGTGATAACAAGTCCCTCCTCCCTTACCTTCTTCTGCAATCCCTTGATCACTCCACTCACCTTAGGGGTGTTGTGGACTATCTCAGCGCACTTCTTTCGGATCTATCTTTATAGCCAAGTCCGCAACCACATTAGCGAGGGTCTCACTGTTCCTAGGAGGAGGAAGAGCAAATTTCAGACTTTCTCAAGGAGGTAAGATTCCTCCTCGCTGAATTCAACCTTGGAGTAATTAAGAACCCTAGGTTGAAAATTCTGAACAATATTCTCACCACTGACCTCTTCCTCAAGGATTCCGTTCTTCAACCTCATTAGAGAAGAGAGCTTACCATTCTTCTTAAGCTTCAAATCTACCTCAAATTTCCGACATTTCCCATTAACCTCATTCATAAACTTATCGAATTCAAGAGGGTGGAGCATACCGGAAAGTTTTGAATGAACCATGAGGTTTAACCTAGTGGTCACATTATGCTTACCGTACCATCTCCGCAACTCAGACCTGATCCACTTAGATGTTATACAATTCTCGAGCTTCCTCGTAGTCTGTTCACAATCGGAATAAAAGCAAACTTTTACAAAATTAGGCTTTAACCGAAACTGCAAACACTTACGAAGTTACGAAGGAACCAAATATGCGAAGTCGACTTCAGTTTCTCGACAGATTAGACGTTCTCCTTTGATATCAAGTTTCCTGAATCCTAGCTCCTAATTCCAAAATTTGCCAGTTCACACCACCCCCGTGAGTTTCCTCCACCCCTTAATAGTCCTGTATACTGTATCCTTTCTCTTCTTCTCTTAAGCACTATAACGTTATCAGTCGTGACCTCGAGCCTGATTATGAAATGTGCGAGTCCAATCCACCCCTCCTCATCCTTGTAATATATATAAAAAGGAAATTATTTACAGATGTTTACTGTTCAACGTTTAATTAACTTATGATCCCCATACATTGTGTTCGTCTGAGGTCGGTACAATATAAGATTACTAAGCAAACACAAATACAATATACAATAGTGTTAGTCGCAGTGGCCGTAAAGGATGATGGTGGATTCTGTGCGGGTAGATTATACGTCGACTCAATATTCACGTTACACGACCATACTGACATCAACGGCGTCTCGACGTTGCATTCGTAAATGACGATATTGTCTTCGGGAGCACGAAATTCTACTGCAATACTACTCTGATTAACGAGCGACGCTCTTAGTGTATCAACTTGTCGAGGTACTCGGCCATACTGACCATTAGTTCCCTAAAATTTTCCCTAATATACGCAAAAAATGAACAAAATTACTGTATTCAACGGAAAAAAGATACTGAAAAAATCACGATCTCCCCCCTATCTACGTCACTGGAACCCTGGGTTGTAGTAGACAACACGTATATGACCACTTTTTTGTAAATCTCTACTTGTCCACTTCCACGAGGAGTGCCGACTGCCACCTTGTGATGGATGATGCCATGCTCCGCGCAAAAATTGGCAAACTCCAGTGATGTGAACGTTGAGCCGCAGTCGGTTATGAATCGTGATGGGCTTCCAACGATTGCCATCATACTTTCTATTACTGTTAATATCTCGGCGGTTGCTCGCGACACAAGCGGCGACATCCAGAGGAATTCAGTAAAGGCGCAGACCATTAGAAGAACGTATTTGTAGCCAGACGTAGTTTCATCAAGCTGGAGGATGTCAAGATGGATGGTATGGTATGGCCGCGCGTGTTCAGGGGGGCAGGCATCAACGTACTTACGAGCGTAACTTCGCATCTTTGGAAACCAGCAAGTTCGTGACATACGTTCAAAACATTTTGTGACTGATATACAAAAGAAATTATTTAGAGATGTTTACTGTTCAACGTTTAATTGACTTATGATCCTCATATATTGTGTTCGTCTGAGGTCGGTACAATACAAGATTACTAAGCAAATACAAATACAATATGCAATAGTGTTAGTCGCAGTGGCCGTAAAGGATGATGGTGAATTCTGTGCGAGTAGATTATACGTCGACTCTATATTCACGTTACATAATTATATTAGTGGTTCAGTATAGGCTTGTAATTGTATACTGCAGTATGTTCGGCTTGGTTTCATGCAGACTGATAATAGGCCTAGTAGAGTTTAGTATACTCTACAATCGAGTATAATGGAGGCTCAAAAATTCACGGCTTCTTCAACAGAGTTGAATGAGGGAAAGCAGGGCACCTGTTTTATGGTGGAAGGAGTCTCATGGTGTCTGAAGCGTTGCATATCCGGCTCATTGAAGGAGCGATGTTTGAAGCTTGGCGTATCTAATTACTCGAAGAAGCTACACTGATCAAGCTATCGACCTCCAAGCTATAGGTATGATAGGAGGGGTACTTGAAAAAAGTATAATACTATTGAAAAATAGAGTATTACCGTATATTAAGTTAGTGCCTAACACACAAAACAGAGGACTTGAACTAGGCTAGAACCCCTCCTAGTAATATACTATGTTTTCAAAGCTATTATGATCGAAAATTTTCGACCTCTGAAGTTTGCCTGTCGGTGGACTCTCTTTCCGGAACTACCTCCCGATAAAATGGGTTCCTTGTGAGAAGTATCCCAATTTAGAAACCTGCAAGTATGACGTCATCAGCCGTGATCTGGGGGCCTCAGGGGCGGATTCAGCCACACATTTTGGGAGAATATTTACATTTGGGGGGGGGATATTCCATTGTCTGAAAATTTCTTTCCTCACTTCGCTCGGAAAATATGGTCTATTTGCAGAATTAATCCGGTTGGCTAAGAAACACAAGAAAATTTCCGCCCTTTTAGACTCTAAGGCCGAATCTTTCAAGGGTGACGTTTCAGAGGCCAATGTTGCCCAAAATTTTCAAAAATTTCAGCCCCGTATCATAAATTGCAATCAAATAGAATTCACTCGCGACGAGACTACTCTGTTGAAGAAGGGTTTGAAGTTTAGCCTTCCCCCACCAAATAATTCTGATGCTCTCGCGAACGTCGTCGCTGCTTTGGCAGTGAGGATCGTCCCCGGTGTCAATACTCAAAAAACTTGTGCTGAGTTCGTCCGTAGTACTCCTCTTCCGTGCATGAATAGCACCATGGGAGGAGTGATCAAGGGTCTGAGGAGGAAGCTCAGGGAGGAGGATTCCTTACTTATGAAAGCCGATAAAGGGAATTCTATAGTCGTCATGGAGAGGTCCACCTATGTCACCAAAGTTGAAGAGGTGCTCCGCCAGTGTAAGGCCATTGAAAATACTGATTTCAGTTTCCCCAAGTACAACGAAGAGGTGAGGTGTGCTATTAATAATTGTACTGTTTTAATTAAGAAGTCGACGACCAAAGATTACCTGCTCGAACCTAATCCCGTGCCACCCCTCCTTTATGGGCTTCCTAAGATACATAAAAAGGATACTCCTATGCTTCCTGTTGTGTCTCATGTCTCCTCCCCCGCTTACTCCCTCGCTAAATACCTCGATAGATGGTGTGATGCCAGAATTAGTAATGCCAGATTCTATATCGCCGTATGAAATGATTTTAAACTGGTTAGCTGAGCAATGAAAGAATTGTGAACAATTTTCGATCTCAATTTTTGACTTCTTATTATTTTCAGCAAATAAAATGAAGGATATAAATTTACAATTGAATACACGAACAAAGATATACTGAATAGGTTTCTTCTTCATCTAGCGTAGGATCAAGATTAATACAAGTTACATTTTGTACTCTTAAAGTTAATTAGCTTTTAGGGCTGGTCTAATTTACAGTTGGGGAAAATATACATTATTGGATGTTCGATTTAGGAGCTGGTAATTTCGCACAGAGAGGGCAAGAATAAATCGTATTATTGGTTTCGCGGATGATGACGATTTATACGTCAAACGAGGTATTCGTGCAATTCGTATGAATATTTACGTACGTGTTTACCTCGAAATCTAGCGGTACATTTTCCTATCTACAAGTGTACTTTATTCTGACTAAATTCGTATACGAGACTTCGACAATTTAATTTTCTTTTCATCGATAATTTGGGATGCTGCGATTAGGGTTAAACGCAGCATCACAGATGGTTTAAATCTCGGATTGAGTATGAGTCGAGTTCCTCGATTAAAAATTCAGTTTCCTTAACAGATAAACTTAAGGACCGGGTGCTTTCTCCGGGAACCATTCTGTGCTCCTTTGACGTGGTCGGCCTGTTCCCTAATATACCGAGAGCCGTCACTATGCGAGGAATGGGGGACCTCCTTGTTCGTTCTAATACCCCTCACGAGGAGGTGGGGGAATTCTTCAGTTTACTCAATGTATGTTGGTCCCCTAACTTTTGTAAATTTAACGGAAAATTTTACGAGTTCTCAGAGGAGGTTGGTATTCCGATAGGCTCCCCTTTAGGTTCCCTCGTGTCAGAGATCTTCATGTCTAAATTTGAGGCTGACCTCTTCTCCTCCGGCCAAGTTTTCCTGGATTATATACACTACTGGCACAGGTATGTAGATGACGTCTTATGCGCCTCCTTGGTGAGTTTCTTAAGTATCTTAATACTCAATACCTCTCCATAAAATTGGAGGCTCTAACATTAACTTCCTGGATCTCAATATCTCAGTTAGAGATGGAGTCCATGAGTTTTCTACATACAGAAAAGATACTTCGACCGATATTGTGTTTACCGTTGGCATGACATGCTTGCATGACAAGCCAAACTGATCGTGACAACGGGGCTTTATACCTTCGTACGTCGCGGGCTAAAATAAACTTTTTGCGCATTTTTTTGGTTTCCTGATTCCCGCGAAACGAAGAGAAACAGCGACAAAGTTACTGACAGAAGTGCAGTGATTCAGCACTGAAACCTGCCTGCATTCATTCAATGAAGGTGAACCAAAACATAGAAGACAAGAATAAACGAGCTTTCCTTTCCACTTGAAAAACTTTTTCTTAGCCGACATTTCAATCCATCGCGTATCATTATTGAAGTAAAGCCAGTACATTCTCGCGTTCAGTTTGTAGTTTTTCCACAAATAAAATTCATTTTCATCGAGAATGAAGAACCCCCTTTCTCAAGATCTTTCATTCTGAAAAAAAGTCAGCTAAATTTTTCTAAAAGTCGAAGTTGTTGCCTTCAGCCGAAAGATAAAGTTGAAATTTCTGCCTGCAATACTCTGCGGACTCAGACTCTAGAAGATGTTCAATTTATGACGTCATCAGACAAACTTTATCTCAGTTTCTAGTGTAATTACTGCATATTGAGAGCATACTGAGCTGACTATCTAGTGCGCTCACTCGCTCCACTCGTTTCCTTGTACAAGACTAATATTTTGTATATTAGACCGAGTTAAGTGAAAACTATGGATACAGGTCTCGAGATAGCAAAAGTCAAAATTTTCTTCAAGTCTCTGAAGTGGGTCCAAGGTCACTAGTGACATCATCAGCTTTGACGTCATCGTGACGTATCAAAGACATATTATGTATTACTAGCGGTTGGCGGCCAGCTGTGTGTTGAGTAGATATCAGCGTGTTTTGTAAATATTTCGATTTTAACGGTAAGAGCTGAGTTGACAGGTAAGGGCTGTATTGCAGCAAAAAACGGACTAATTCATGAACCGTCGCAATGATTAAGGAAATAGATGGACAGTAGGTAAAAAGCCTGCCATATATCCCCGAAGCATTACATCAGTCTGTGTAGAGGCATGAGAGGAACTCAGTCGTTTCCTATATGAGAAACCGGATGTAATTTTCTTAATTCTTTCTCGAACCCAGTACCTTTTCTTAGGTAGTTTCAAACTCTGACGACGATATTTACCTAATGTATAGTTACTCGTCACAAAAGAAGAGCAAATTTTCAAGAAATTATTTTACATAAACGTCTCCTTTCAAAATCGAAAATTGGATACGTAAAACTCGAATAGTCTCTGTAGATTCATCCAGAGCAACCGGTTTAAATGCTCTCTCTCTGTAAACACAATGATCTTAAATACGCATCAGTCAAAATACCAATAGTTCCAAAATTTCCTCCTAAAAATCTGGAATTGGGCTCATTCGAAAGGAAATTAAAGGGGCAACAATTTTTGTTCTCTTCAATTCTTCATAAAAATGAATAATATTCGAGTTATCGCAAAAATAGTATTTTCACAACTGCGCTGCACTCAACGTTGGAACAACGCGTTCGATGGCAAGCTACACCACCACGTTTTTTTATATTGAAAAAAGTCATTGTTTTCGCCCTTTTTTGAAATTACTCAGCACCTCCCCGTCAAATTTTTATTTTTATGAGTCTATGTGCTGCTCTGGGATGAGGACAATATATCCTGAAAGTTTGAAAGCGATTGGCCCAGTAGTTCTCGAGTTATAAACGGACAGGAGGACGGGCGGACAAACTTTCTGTTTTATATATTAGATGGGTAAATCGTCCAAGTCTTGACGTTTCATGAAGCCTAAGTGACAGACAATTTAAGGCAAATTGTAGAATGGTATGATTTGACGAGGCATTTCATGAAATTTAGTGAACTCTCTGGAAGACTTCCAAAAACCTGTAGAAGAAAATTCGGTCTCTGAAGATTTTTGTACTCCCCCCCCCCCCAGAGAATTCCTAAATACACCACGGATGAAATATCGAGACATTCTTGATATGAGGACATCATAAATGATCTCTACTCCTCCATTAGATTCACGTTTGGAATCGGAGGCTATCAATTTTCTTGACATTACTCTTTTCTCTCTTGTGATGTTCTTGAAGTGGGTATCTATAAGACAGTGCGACCGCCAACATCCGGTCAACCTACTGTGGGGGCTTCGAATTCTCCAAGCGGTTAATTTTCATCTCTTTCATTCTCCCATTCTATGCTAAAGAGACTTCTACCCTTGAGCACTCAGCTCATGTCAATATGATCAATGTCGGTATTGATGACCTCATCCGCAAGAAGGAAGTCAAAACTGCTTTCCAACGGATACAAAACCCCTCCTTATCATAAGTCAATATTTTGGAAGGACTTTTCAATATCTCCTTTATTGTTACGACCAATCAAATTCTTTCCCTTTCAGTATTTGCGTGCTCTTCGCAAGTAATCTTCTTTCACCATATATTCTCATTGAGAAGCGGTATTACAAAACCACCCACAGGTGAAAGATGATTCAGCAAAAATTAAGATCAATATGATACAAATAATATGCAAGGATAAGATTCGTATAGGGGTCTTTCCTTAAGCTTTGTGAGCAGGGCTTCGCTCTTTTCAGGCGTTCCATGTAATGTCTGAAGGGTTCAAGGCATTAGCTCATGAAGTGACTGAAAATTGTAAGTCATTCCAGGCAATGTTGACCCAGTAAATCAATATTCAGTGTTTTCATGAAATGCTGGTCTTGAACGATTAGCCTGTAACTTGTTCATCAGAACAGATCTACCCCGGTCGTTGTGATCCAAGTCACTGTCAGCTCCATCCTGCGAGACCGTCAGTGTAATCTAGAGTGTATCTCTCTCCAACAGGCCAGTTTAATTGATTTTTACCTTCTCCTGCTGCCACCTATAAGATCCTAGAGTACCGTTCTGATCCATTATTCCAACTTCTCCTCGCCTCACCCTTTCTTTAGGCTAGTTTAATTCATTTTCCCGCCTATCTATCTAGCCTATGAGTGCAATTAAAATGATACGACGTAAACTACTACCCTACACTGTACTGCTTGAACATTGGTGCATCCTCAGATGTGAATATAGGAGAGAAAGGGATTTGTTCGCTTGTATCACTCTAATTGCGGATATAATGGGCTGGTACGTCTTTTCTCCTCATCAATCATGGTTTTTTTCTTTTTCCTCCAATAGGTGACCTGTATCGTATCACGCCCCTCTCTCCTAAACTAATTCGATCAATTGTTAATGTATAGGGTGCGCCAAAAAGATGTTAACAGTCAACCGGGGAACTCCACAAAATTGTCGCGGAGTCCTCCTGGAGTTTTTCATTCAACTGTTGATATCTTTTTAGCGCACCCTGTATAATCTAATAGCTTCTCTCTTAAGAGTTTGATCGATATTCTTTTTCTCCTGTCAGTATGTAACCTAGTATACTATACTGATTCAATAGTCTCACTACACCTTATCAAATCTAATTAATTGGTTCTTGGTCAATATACCACATGGTACATAATTATATTGATCATGGAATAGGCTTGACCGAAGCATAAATGGAGTTCTATATCAAGAGAGACAACTATTTTTACGATTTTCAATTTGGGTCCCAAAACTTTAGGACCATCTTTTCCATATCAAATCGAACACACTTCCCTGAGTGAACGCTGAGAAATCAAAACATACTTGACTCTTTGTTACCTGTTCAGCTCGTCAAGCGCGGAAATAAAGTTTTCCTCCAGAACTTCTACTCTTAATTCAATGAATCGACCTACTTTATCCATACTGTTGATACAATACTCGATTTTTGTCTCCATATAAAGCATCGAACTGCGAAGACCTTTGTTCCGTAAAATATATTTTCGAAATTACATTCCAGCATAGAGTCGAACTATCATACTCACTATGGACGATTGGTTTCAGAAGTACAAGTACTATATAGAAATTTTATCGTCACCGAATATTGCGATAGCAATAATAATATACTGTACGTATGTGCACTACTTCGTATAAAATCGTACGTACTTCAGCTGTTCGCTTATGAAAATGTGTTATTGAAATTGTCTATCCGAACGCCGTAAAAAAATATCGCATACCGTATACGTACTCGTATCGTATAGCAACTTACGCTACATCCAGTTTTGACTTACATTATTCTATCTTCGACGACATAATCTCTTCCTTTTTTTCGACCGTCATACAGTTGTACATCCGTTTTATTAGGACTTTTGATATTTTTTTGCGCGCTCTTCGAGACGTCATTTACATGAACCATTTTCCCATTCGATGTTCGACGGAGACGCGACGCTATACTGATCGGTATTTTTTGTTCCAACTCTCGCGCCACACTCACGTCCCGGTGCCATCAGAATGTAAAATTACGGTGAACTTTCGAGGGATTTTTCCACACCCGTAGTTTGTTTACCTTTTCGCTATAGTAACTAAAAAGCACAGTCTACCGATATAAAACGTATAGGATACGCAGTATTACAAGAACAGCAAATGCGGATGCCGACTTCATGAGTAAAGTTATCACACGAAGTCGACTTCGCCAAAATTACCGCTACTTCGTTATTTATTCATTTATTTAGGAAGTACGTACCTAGCCAAGAAGTACATAGATGCTGCGCTACTTTAACGAAAAACCCTTTTTCCTTCGTTAGTTCTAAGTGCATAGTACAATTTAAATTAAACTCGAATTTCGTTAAGATGTAGTAAATCTCCACTTTGTTTGAGTAAAATACGCTAATAAGCTACGCTGTGAAAGGAGTGACGGCGAAGATGTATAGCTTTGTACCGAACGTCGACAAGAGAGTCTAGTCGTCTTAAAATGTTCGATTGTGTAACGTCGCAGCTCGCAAATAGTACCATATTCGATGTACCGTATCAAGAAGGTTGAATCGCGTGCGGGAGGCAATCAAATAAGCGAGGATGGTTCAATTAATAAGTACGAAATGCACGTAGCGAACTTCAACAGAGTTTAGTCGACTCCGAAAGACTTGAAATACGGGCTCAGGTGAAAGATTACATGCGAAAATTTATTTTATTTGTGAGTAATTATACTCGGTTCCTATTCTCTGTTCTTTATAAGCCTTTACCTTCTCTCTTCGTTTTCACAGATTTTCGCGTTCGTCTTCAATTTACAACCATTTGAATCGAGATTGCAGACGTTCACAGAGATAATTATCTAGTGGAGGGGAGTTTGATGGAACAAAAGAAAAATTCACGTACTTCTGTTCTTTCTCCGTGGGACTTGAACCAGCGATCCCTCGCGTAAAAAGCGGTCACACTATCATTCCGCTGTAGAAGAATGTAAGAATTATTACTTTTTTCAGAGGGCATTTTTGGAAATTTTTGCGTCTGCGTTTGGCTCCAGCAATCAAATTCTAATCATTCAGACTTTATTCTTTCTGAAAAAAATTAATAAGCAAGATCGGATTCTGACGGCATAATTTTCTCCATGTTTTTCACCCTTTCCTTCTTTTTTTTTTTTTTGGATTTCAAACCTCTAACTACATTTGGGCCGCCCATCCGCTAAGGGCGTTCCGATAGGCAAAATCGAAACCAGGAGCAAGTCGATTTTTTTTTTTTGATTGCTTAGTGAATAATCTGAAAGTAGAAAGCAATTTGTAGGAGAAAACGAGAATTTCCAGCAAATCATCCACCCGCATGAAAATTGATTAGGATTGATTCAAGGAAATCTTCCGTCCTTAACCCACACTGCTCATCAATTTCTTCGTTTTCGTTGCGCACGATACTAGCGCAAAAACTCGTCTTTTTTAAATCATTTCTCTCTCATCTAAGTCGCGATTCCCCATTAGGGCAGTCAACTGCGAACACCCAGAGGATCGGGATATTGGGAACATTTCCAACGCTGGGACACTAAAGAAGGAAGATATAATGGTTAGCCGTGTTGTCTAGAATGATGTCTCCAGCTGATGTCTGCATCTGTATTTGAATTCTGCGTTTTACATCATGAATGTACCGTAACACAGTGAGATATTTTCGTTTCCTAGCGTGCCAAAAATACAAAAAAGGGATGTCGCCATTGAAATGACTCACCCGCGTAGAATGTTTGAAAATACTCTGAAAAACTCAAATCAACGTCCGGTGTCAGTCGGAAGCCTGTAAAACCGGTTCTGTAGTTTGAGGAAGGGATAATAATGAAAAAACAGCTGTTTGGTTGAAAAGCTGTACTTTAGCAAACGTACATGGTTTACTCCTATTGTACTGATGTGATCGGATGGTTTGTATTTTTTTCTCATTTGGGATTGTATTTAAAACGTTTGGACCAATTTGTGGATCCTTTGCTCCAGATTAAGGTAAGTACAATGCATACTTATGTACAATGTTAAATTAATGCGATAGTACCTACTATTATTGGAATGCCACTTAAAAGTAGGGGCTAGTAGAGGTTGAAGCGTTTCTGAAATTTGTTGCTCAAGATGTACCCTAAACGGAGAGGTATTGTTTTTTGTCCCCTTTTGTCCCCTTTTTGAGTTACAGCCTTATGAAAAATGAAAAAAAAAGGTTCATTCTACACGTTTTTCCAGTATTTTTCTCTGTTCATCCAAATTTATCATTTTAGTCTTTAATTTTGATTCCAAAATGATGGAGTGAATTGCAAGATGAGAGAAATACGATCACAAGAATAGACGCCTCTAGTCTGGTGTAGCCTGTTCGATACCTCTCATCTCTCGGAACATCGTTGAAGAAATACTTTGTACATATTTTGAGGATACAAGCATGTTGCAAATTATATTTTCTTTTTCTCTGAATTTCAGGATCATGAACACCAACCGGCAGATGTTCTCAGAATGGCAGGGGGGGGGGGGTCAATCGAAAAACCTAGTTCAGAGAACAATCTTCAATTTTTATTGAATTACGTTCATCAATGTACGGAAGAAGAAAAAAAACGCATACAAGGCAGACCTTTATATACGAAAATGAAAGGTTTTGTTCCACTTTACCTAACTAATGGATGAAGTACAGAAATTCCTAACGAAAGAAAGCTCATGGCTCAATTTGCCTTTCAATTTTGTATGTCACGAAGCAGTACCATACCCTGAACCGAAAGATACCAAAAGTTGTGGTCGTCCCTACAAGAGCTTCGGAGAATATTCCGGACGCACGCAAATTCATAAGCCTGCCAGATTTAGAAAGTAAATGAGATAGATAAATATGAAAACATTATTTTTACAAGGTAAATGTTTTTGTTTCAGGTCTAGTGGCACAACACTGGAATCTATGATGACGATTTATTGAATTCGAGCATGAGATCAGAAAATCAGGGTCGTTGTCAGACTCGGATGAAAATTAGAAATAGTATTAAAGAAATTTTTTTGTTAGCCATTAGCCATTCAAATTGGAATTGCTTACGGCTAATATTTTCTCTTCTCCCTCTCCCCACCCCTCCACATTGGAGTGACCCCTCCCCTACTCTAAGCCATTAGCTTTTAGCTCTTAACCATTAGCCATTCTATTTTAGCCAAAATTAACTAGCTTCAAGCTAGCTAATGATACTGGGTTAGCCGTTAGCTGAAGCTGAAGCCAATCAATTTAAAGGGTAAGCTTTTAGTTAAGTTTTTAGCCAATACAATTGGCTAAGCAGCCCTGGATGTGATGCAGCTATCAGCTGGAAACTTATTCTAGACAACATGGCTGCCAATCGTATCTTCCTTCTTTAGTATTTTATCAATGCTCGTTAGGAACTCTACTATAGGGTCGGCGTTACAATCGGAAAAATTTGAAGCGAGAGCAAGGTAATCCTGTTTGAAATTTCAGTAAGTAATCTCAAAATAACTCGGGAAGGATAAAAAAGGAGGGGAACAAAATTTGTACGTCGCAAACTTTTTTTCAGATAATTTGGCTCAATTCGGCTGAGCTCAGAGTGGGATTTCCGGAAATCTGAAGGAGCTCCATCTTCTCAGGTTTGTTAAGCCAACCGCTATTGACTGGGATATTTATTTTTGCATGACGTATCTCTCTTCTTTAGTGCATTAGTAGTCGACACTACTGCAGGGCCGTCGCCAGGTGGTGGCGCGTAAGTATCACCGCTTCAGGCTTCGCACTTCTCTAGGCATCGTGCCGGCCAGGAGAAAAAATTAAAATTATCTAAATTGATAAAAGGGCTCAGGTGAAAATTTTGCTTCAGGTCTCAAAAGGTCTGTCGAAGATGCTGAGCTCGAGTCTTAGTCTCGATTCTTAGTCTTGAGTCTCAGTCCCGAGTCTCAAGCTCGAGTCTCGGTCTCAAGTCTTGGTTCTGAGTGTCAGTCTTGAGTCTCAGCCTTGATTCTTAAACTAGATTCTCAAGCTCGAGTGTCAGTCTCGAGTATAAGTCTTGAGTCTCGGTCCCGAGTCTCAGTGTCGAGTCTCAAACTCGAGCTCGGTCTTAAGTCTCGGTCCTGAGTGTCATTCTCGAGTCTCAGCCTTGATTCTTAAGCTCGATTCTCAAGATCGAGTCTTAGTCTCGAGTATCAGTTTCGAGTCTCAGTTCAAAGTGTCAGTCTCAAGTCTTGGTCCAAAGTCTCAGTGTGGAGTCTCAGCCTCGATTCTCCAGCTTGAGTCTCAGTCTCGAGTCTCTGTCCCAAGTCATAGTCCCGAGTATCAAGCTCGAGTCTCGGTCCTGAATGTCAGTCTCGAGTCTCAGCCTTGGTTCATAAACTCGATTCTCAAGCTTAAGTCTCAGTCTTGAGTCGCAGTCTCAAGTCGCATTCTCAAGCGTCAGTCTTGAGTGTCATTCTCGATTCTCAGCCTCAATTCTCAAGCTCGAGTCTCAATCTTGAGTCTCGATTTCGAGTCTCAATCTCCTCGAGCCTCAAACTCGAGTTTTGAGTCTTAGTCTTGAGTCTCAGTCTCGAGTGTAGTTCTCGAGTCTGAAGCATTAGTCTTAGTCTCAAGTCGCAAGCTCGAGTGTCAGTTTTGTGTCTCTGTTCCAAATGTCAGTCTCGAGTCTCAGTCTCAAGTTTCAGCCTCGATTCTCAAACTCGAGTCTCAAGCTCGAGTCTCCATCCAGTGTGAGTCTCAAGACTGAAGCTCGAGTCTCATACTAGAGTCTTAGTCTCGAGTCTCAAGCTCCGATCTCAGTCTCAAGTCTCAAGCTTGAGTCTTGATCTTGAGTCTCAAACTCGATTCTCTCAGTCTCCTCCAGCCTCGAGCTTGAGTCTTAGTCTCGAGTCTCAGCCTTGATTCTTAAACTTGATTCTTAAGCTTAAGTCTCAGTCTTGAGTCTCAGTCTCGAGTCGCAGTCTCAAGTGTCAGTCTCAAGTGTCATTCTCGATTCTCAGCTTCAATTCTCAAGCTCGAGTCTCGGTCTCGATCTCGAGTCTCAGTCTCCTCCAGCCTCAAGCGTGAGTTTTAGTCTCGAGCATCAAACTCGAGTTTTGAGTCTTAGTCTCGAGTCTCTGCCTCGAGTCTTTCAAACTCGATTCTCAAGCTCGAGTCTCCGTCTAGTGTCAGTCTCAAGACTCAAGCTCGAGTCTCGGCCTCAAGTCTCGGTCCTGAGTGCCAGTCTCGAGACTCAATCTTGAGTTTCGGTCTCGATCTCGAGTCTCAGTCTCCTTGAGCCTCAAGCTTGAGTTTTGGTCTCGAGTCTCAAACTCGAGTTTTGAGTCTTAGTGTCGAGTCTCTGCCTGGATTGTCAGTCTCGAGTCTGAAGCTCCAGTCTCAGTCTCAGGTTTCAAGCTCGAGTGTCAGTTTTGTGTCTCTGTTCCGAGTGTTGGTCTCGAGTCTCAGCCTCGATTCTCAAACTCAACTCTCAAGCTCGAGTCTCCGTCTAGTGTCAGTCTCAAGTATCGGTCCTGAGTGTCAGTCTCGAGTCTCAATCTTGAGTCTCGGTCTCAATCTCAAGTCTCAGTCTCCTTGAGCCTCAAGCTTGAGTTCTGGTCTTGAGTCTCAAGCTCGAGTTTTGAGTCTTAGTCTTGAGTCTCAGCTTCGAGTGTCAGTCTCGAGTCTGAAGCTCCAGTCTCAGTCTCAACTCTCAAGCTCGAGTGTCAGTCTTGTGTCTCTGTTCCGAGTGTCGGTCTCGAGTCTCGGCCTTGATTCTCGAACTCGAGTCTCAAGCTCGAGTCTCCGTCTTGTGTCAGTCTCAAGACTTAAGCACGAGTCTCAGTCTCAATTCTCAAACTCGATTCTTAAGCTCCAGTGTCAGCCTCGAGTCTCAACCTTGACGCCCGGTCTCGATCTCGAGTCTCAGCCTCGTGTGTCAGTCTCAGTCTCAGTCTCAAGTCTCAAGCTCGAGTGTCAGTCTTGAGTATCCGTCAAAAGTGTCAGTCTCGAGTCTCAGCCTCGAGTGTTAGTCTCAGTCTCGTTCTCTAATCTCAAGCTTGAGTCTCAGTCTCGAGTCTCAGTCTCGAGTCTCAAACTCAAGTCTCAGGCTCGACTTCATCTCATGAAATTAGCTCTAAGATCGTATAGGCTCGAATCTTAGGCTCAAGTCTGTAGCGCGAGTCTCAAACTCAAGTCGCAGGCTCGAGGAGTGCCGTCGCCAGGGAGTGGCGATTAGGTATGACCGCTTCAGGCCTCGCGCCGGCGAGGAAAAAAAATAAAAATGGTCTAAATTGAAGAAAGGTCTTAGGTAAAAATTTTGCTTTAGGCCTCAAAAAGTCCGTCGACGGCGCTGCCTCACTGTGCACAACTCACAATCGAAATTTGGCATGGTTCATCGGGCTAGTCTAGCAAGGGGGAAATTTCGACTTTCCTGTTGTATATTTGAGAAGAGGACTCAGAAAAATTTTCTCTTCAAGCTATTTCGAAGAAGGAGAATCAAAACAATTTTAATGCTTGAGCTGCACCTGCGAAGAAAAGGACTTGAAAAATGTTGAAGGGCAGACTGAATGTATGAGAAGAGTCTTCGAGTCAAGTTTACAGGGCAAAGAGTTCGATTTTGAGAGTTCGCTGATTTATTTGCCTTGCTGCCATTTTGAAGATGCAATAATTCTGAATTTATCTTCAGGCATATAATTTCACGTATGATTTTGTAGTATAACTTGACAAACAACACACAGTTCCTTTCTCCCAACATATAAAATTACGACCAACAGGAAGAATATTCACACGATGGAAATTTAGTAAGCAACCATTCCCGATATTACAATCGATTCTTATACCTTGCGACACTATTCTTCTCCATTATCCAGTAGTTCGAGAGAAAAAAGTGTAGACAAATATGTATTATGACTCATACAGAAATTTGACGCGAATTACCGCGAAAAAAAAAAAAAATCGAGCCTTCATAAAGTAGCCGAGAAACTTGTCTGGAGGCCGTATCCGTGTCAGGCAGACGAGTTAGGCCCAGACAGACGATAATGATAGAGGTTTTTTCCTCAATATTTACCCGATCGCGTTGGCGTATTCGATCGACTGTTTTGTCTGCTTTTAAAGAAGACGACGGGAAAAAAATCTATAAGTTGATATCCGACGAATGTCGCGAACTTCTCCGACCATTTTTCTGTCTACTTTCTATTCATCGTCATCGTTCGCCTTATATTTTTCCTCCCTCCGTCTCCCTCTTTCTCTTTCCATTAACTGACCCGACCCACGCGCATTTTATGCAGCACTTACTCTTACAGCATAATATTTTGTAAATACCCTATGTTACTCTTTTTTTTTCTCTCTCTCTTTCTCTTTCTTTTTCGTTCTTCTCATGCTCGACCAATCGCGAATCCCTATTAAAGTTCTATTTACGCGAGAGTATTGAGCGCTCGAAGAGGAAATTTTCGCTCGGTTAGTTCGCCGCTAGCTATATGTGCACGTTTATTGAACCAAATCAAACGGGCGCAAATGTACGAATAACACGTAAAGGTGAAAATACGTCGCATCTATGCTTTTTTTCCATAATATACGTAGTCTCTCTTTGGTAATACGCCACCGTACGCGGATAGCAGATAACGACAAAGTTGGAAGGAGGTTCGACGAGATACACTCAGGGTGAGGGCAAATGTGCTTTTAATTTCGTTTAGCGCTGGGACAATCGACGACGGCGGTAACTGATATTCAATTTTCGGCTACACTTCTCTGCTCGGAAAATTGAGAAAAAATAATAGTGTAATGTACTCGTGCACAATGAAGCGTCTCATGCGAGAAGCCTTTTATATCCGCATCCTATATAATCGTTATAAGAGTATGAGCGTTTGATGCCCTCAAATTTCATTAACGAAACAGCAACTGACGCCAGCGTCTGCAGTTGAGGAAGCGATCTCCTTTATTCGCAAGTTCGTTTGTTTGTTATATACTATGTATGTGAGAATTTCGAGTCAATGAAAGTGAGAATTCATTTGGCAAATAATAGCGATTAATTCTCTAGACGCGCAAGACTGTAAAGCGTGAAAAATAATTAAATTTGAAAGCTAATTTTGTTACAACATGTTTCTCATATGTGTATGTAAAAGCTTCTTTAATCTCGTTGTGAAGACTGCAGTTTATATAGAGAAGTACTTCATACAGGAAAAAGGAACCTGACAAGTGTAATTATAGTAGAATATGGGAGGAGTAAAAACAGCTAAGAAATTTCCTCTGTGAATAATTAACTGTAAATTATGCAACGTTTATTTGCGTTTAATTTTGCAAACTCGGCATTTCGTTTCGCCCGAAAAATGATCTGAATGGCAGAGCAACTCTTTCCTTGGAATATGAAATCCAAACGTGAAGTAGGTAATATAGACTCCACTTTTCTTCCTGTTGCGCGAGTGGGTTCAACGTTTTTCATACATATAGAACTCGATGACGACGTTGTTCATAAATGATTACTCGGTAAATAACTTTAAAAATTGAGTTACTAAAATTGATGTTTGAGTTGAACAGGTTCATTCACCAGAGCTTTGGTTCAAAGAAGAAGATAGAGATTAGAACCAACAACTCACAGCTGATTTTGTTCGCTGCGTACGAAAGGTGCCTTTCGCTAACTACGTTTTATGAGCGAGTAGGAAATCCGTTTCGAAAGCCATTATTTGATTTCGATAGTTGATTATAGGCTTGCTGTATGATCGGAATTTTCTTCCTTCCCCTCCCGGAATATAGAGCACAAAGTTCCAAATTTTTTCAAGTCTCTTAAATAGTTCTGAACCTCCATTCACCTTGGATCAATAATCCACCTTCTTTCCTATAAAGCTATTCCCTCAAATCATATCGCAGACTCGTTTGTTTGTCTGATTCTTATAAAAGCATATTTATTCCCCCTGCCATGAGAATAATGTAAAGCAAAGACCACTAAGGTGAGAATAAGGCAAACAAGTAGAAGAGCTATATGCAGCTAAATTACTGTAATTATTGACCTGTCCTCATAATATTATTGCGTAAGATTCCAAGGTCATGAACTTGAATCTGTTGCGTTGAAACTTGAAGAGGGATTCAAAAATGAGATTGAAAACCGGTTGAATTTTGGTTGAGGTAATTGGCAGTGCTTCAGCTCTAAGATTGTGAACATTTCCATCATCTTTCGACCACTGCACCATTAATCAAGGATAAAAGTGATTCTAAGTGCGACTCTTCATATAATTAGGTACACACTTTCTTTCTGCGAGTTACAAAGTCAATACACAGACAAAATGCTACAAGTTCATGAAGCACTAGGCGGGGAGGAGGGTTGACAGTAAATTGACTATAATTCCCGTTGAGCCACGTCGACTTGAAATCGATGTTGAATTTGTGTCGATTTAGTTCCGCCCATTTCGACCCAAAATCGACCGCTTCTTCTCACCGAAATTGAACTCCAGTTCGACGTCGATTTGAGGTCGATGTAAGGTCGACCAGCATAAATAACCATAAAACTACAAATTGACTCGAAATTGACCCAACAGAGCAGTCGATTTTGGGTCGACAAAAACTTTGGGGATGTCAACTCGAAATCGACCGGAAATCGACGACCGAAATGGTTCATCCGTTCTCCGTGACAAATGAGTCGAATGGAAGTCGACAAGGGTCGACTTAATTCAAAGTTGAAGTTAAAGATTCTGATAATAATTTGGGTCGATCAGCGCTAGTATCGCGCATCAAGAAAGAGGAAGACCAGCCGTTTACTGGGGAACCAATAATATTACCGAATTAATGAGAGTGCAACCATAAGCGCCGGATACACCAGCGTACTAGAAGCCGCAAAGAGGCACAGGCGGTTGCACCAGAATTCCAACTAATTTGTAAGAGGCTCGAGAAAGTCATGAAAGATAGCAAGAGTGCTACATGGAAAGTGCTGAGCGAAATGATGGAGGAGGACTCAGTTGGCAGATACTGCTGAAGATATTGGAGGGCCTCTCAGCGATGAGGTGGAGCGAATCATTGACAGCTCGTTCCCACAGCAGCCACCACTATTAGTAACACTAGCAGTAGTAGAGGAGGAGGGTGCATCCCTCCTAGGTATCGAGGAGCTAGTCAAGACTCCGGGATAACTACTAGAAAGCTCGGAGTACGGACGAGATTCCGAATTCAGTCTGGAGCTCAATACTTTCAATTGACTCGGCACTGCTTGAAGATGCATTCAATGCGCCAGTTGCCAGGGGATTGTTCTCTGTGCGGTGGTAGAAAGTGAGACTAGCATTGATTGATAAGGAGGATAAACCAGAAGCCTGCCATGCCATTCTCGTATCGACCACTTTGTTTGCTAGACAACGTGGCCAAACTTTTGGAGAGAGTTACAGTCAATTAACTCGAGAGCTATCTGAAGGGAAGAAATATAATCTCAAGTAGTCAATACGGTTTCCAAACTGGACGCTGTACATCAGATGCTGAAATCAGGATGAAGAGGATAGCCGAGTCAGCGATAGCTACGCATCTCTTTTGGGCAGCCATCAACCTCGTCATAGGTAAAGAGATGCAGCCAATTCAATTTCACGGGAGATGATAATAGGAGCCCTCATGGACCGAGAAGTGCTACAGTAAAGCGCCGAGTTACTTGTGAGGTGCCCCGGGGTCGGTCCTTGGACAGTTCTTGTAATACGTCGCATTCAACGGGATTTTCAAGTTGCAGCTGCCACCGAATATCAAGCTTATTTGCAAGGCGGATGACACACTGGGGATATACGCTGACTCAACAACTGTAGTGATGGAGAGCAGGGTAAACCGGGCCCTAGATGTAGTGACGCGTTCGGTCAGACTAGAACTAGCAGTAAGTAAGACGGCGACTCGCCCACCTTTCGCCTGCAAAGGGTGGGAATCGAGACCAAGAAGGTGAGGAAGTACCTAGGCATCTGGTTTGACTTGTAGCTGAACTCCAGGCACCGGGGAGAAGCAAGAAGTAGGATCATGACGATAAGCACCGCCTCCTCGATCCTTTTATATGGAGGTCGACTTTATGCAGATGCACTACAGGAAGAGAGAGATGGTGAAGATCCAACGAGAAGCTGCGCTGGACAGACACTACTACACTTACTAATAAATTATACATAATCCTCATCTCATCTTTTTTGTCTTTTAGCCGTTGTCACCGATTGATCCACCGCCGCCGCGACCACTACAAAGGCCGCGTCCGCGTCCGCGCCGCCGGCGCCAGGAGCCTGACGAGCAACAACAGGAGCCGGAACAAAAAAAAGTGCGCAGAGATGGTGTTCATGATTTTTTACAACTTATATTTCCGTACTCATCATTACTTTTCCTCCTTTACCGTTTTAGCCGCATTTTCAAAAACACAAGAACAGCTACATTTGCCCATGGTGCGGAATATGGGTACTGACGTCGCAAAAAAATAAGCATTTTAACATGCACATAACGAATAGAGACACTGAGATCAAATACGAGGGCAAAGGGGCTTACAAATGCGAAATGCAATGCATCGGGGACAGTGGCCACGAAGTACATCCCGACCACGTATACATGCACAATGGTTAATGTGAAACAACAGTTACTTGTTATATATACATTTACTTGTTATATATAGATTTATACCGCATTCTCTCTATATGCATTCCTAAGTAAAGGGTGCGTCTTGCATTCCAGTGCATCTTGTTTTCGAGAGAATACGGTAGATTGATTGAGAGACATTGTCATTCTCATCTTCTTTGGGTCTCTTTAGAATACCAGGAGGAAAACGTAGTAAAATCTGGCAGATGTAAATTTTATTGTCCCTACTCAATAGATGCGCCATCCACAATGCGCTATCATTACGAAACGTGGCACAGGCAAAAGAAGAGTGTCCCAAACATTCCGCCCGCCAGCAAGCCGGCCGCCAAATGTCCTCCGCCTCAAACTCCGGGACAGTGCGCCGCCGCGCCGTACCAGCCTCATCTGCAGCAAACACGATGGCAGGAGATCATTTCTTATTGGAGACGTTTTATCGAGGCGGTCAACTGCCCTCCGGGGTACGACGACTGCATCAGCAATTTTTTGCTGAATTTAACGGTCCGAGAGAGGCAGTCGGCATTAAGGGACTGCCCACACCTACTGTATTTCTTCACGCACTCACTCATAGAGAATATGGAGCAGGACGGGGCGGTGTTCCGCAGAATGGCACTGTACCTGGCGGGTCCAAATCCGGAACCGCCACGTATGGTACCCATGATGCACGCCCCGTCGTAATAAGTTTTTATTTCTCTCCATTCCCGTAATAAGTTTTTATTTAATACCAGACAATAATTATTTTTACTTACCACTTTTATTTTGTCATATTCGTCAGCCAAATCAACAATTATTTTTACTTACCACTTTTATTTTGTCATATTCGTCAGCCAAATTTTTTATTTCAATAAATGGTTTTTGTGATCGAGAATATTTTCGTTTGTGGTAAAACTGACGATTGTAAGACGTTTTCTTGTCTTTTAAAATACTAAATCTACAAAATTCAAGCTCTCAAAAAAGTATTGACCCACATTAAAGAGTGAGGAGTCGACGAGTCCACGCTACCACAACATGCTCTCAAAAGAGTATTCAAAAGAGTATTTATAACCCAAAAAAGAGTGAGGTGAGAGAGGAGCAGTAGAAGTAGATATCTTGTCGCACAATATATATACACCCTATATATCTTGTCGCACGAGTTATATATAGATATGTTCCAATTAAAACGAATTTATCAAAATTCTGAGTATTTACGACCGATGTGATACCGGATATCAATTCCCCATTGAATTCTCCACTTGGATAAGGTATCTTGAAGACGGTTTGTCGAAAAAAATTTTTTGTTGAAAAACAATGCTTGCCATTTTTGTTAAATTTTTTCAAATTTTTCAAAGTTGACTTTGTAGTCATTTTAAATGTCATTTTCAACGTAGAATCCGAAAATCCATGTGGCAGGGCACTCCGCACGTTTACCGCGACAAGATTACAACAATATATGTATTATTATTATACAACACATTATGCCAGGTCCTATGGAGAGAGGTGTACAGAGTACAGAGCTGTAGAGCTATATAAATACGGTCCAGCGACGACGTGGAAGAATACGGAAGCAATCGTCTCCAGATACGTGAGAATTACCGCACAGCATACGAAAGAAGATCAATCACGCCAACGATGACGAGTATTATCTTTTCCATAGAAATCCTCCACGCGCTTACCTTCTGTACATATTCGAAGATTTTGTCATTGTTGAAATATACAATTCTAAAAAGACTACGATTAAATATTACGAAACGCTTATCGACGCTAAACATTTTGGTGACCCCGACGCGATTTTAAACAACGCAACCTTCTGAGATTTCCGACATTGTAGACTCTACAATGGACAATAACGAATTAGAACCTACGCAAGATCATTCTGCGGCTATTCCTGAGAATGACATCGAAATCGAGACCGATCTCAATCTTACCGAAACCGGCGATTCTGGAGCAATTCATCTTTCCAACGAATCCAACAACTGCAACGAATCATCACCGCGACTAAATGAATTGATCTCGAAGTGTCGAAGCCTGTATGCTGATGCGCAGATTTCAGGAGAAATTTTAGAATCGGCTATCCGAGATGAATACATAGGCGGCATTCAGAATGAACTGGAGGATCTAAAGAAGTATGAAAATGAATACAACGTAGCCTATGTAGAAATAACAGCCAAGTTTTCGCATATGATCGATATCCAGGAGATAGACGACGCTAAGAGGAAATTCTTGATCTTCATTAAGCGTTATAAGGCAAAGGCATTAAGTTCGTTGAAACCGGTTGACTCTGCAAGTTCGTCGACTAAATCCAATAAATTGAAGTTTGCAAAGATTGAAATACCACCGTTTTCCGGAAAGAAGGACGATTGGATTCCTTTCAAACGGCTATTTCAGACTTACGTTCATACTGATCGAAGCTCGACACCAATGGAGAAACATCAGTTTCTTTCCAGCAGAGTCGCCGATGAAGCGGCTACTCTGATCGAACCTCTACCTCTTGATGGATCCCACTACAACGCAGCATGGAGTATTCTAATCAGCCACTATGACGATCCACTGAAAAGAGTAGCGAAGCATTTAGATGCAATAACAAACGTCAACTTCTCGGGCCAGAAACAGAATTTGAGAAAACTCGTGACATATTACCGAGCCCATGTAATTGCAATTCTTCCTTGTAAACACACTTTCACTAAGTTGCTTGTGCGATATGAACACACTCGACATTTTCACGCAGGACCTCAATTGATGAGATCCATATTAAGAAGAAAATTTTGGATTTTGAGTCATAATACAGCGATTCAAACATGCATACATAAATGCGTGACGTGCATTAAATTGAAAGCAGATACACGTAATCAAATGATGGCTGCTCTTCCCAAAGCACGAGTGACGCCGAGCAAGGTCTTTCAAGTGTGTGGAGTGGATTATTTTGGTCCAATAAAAATTCGAGAGGTGCGAGTTGGCAAAAAACCAATCATTAAATTACAAGCCTATGTTGCAATTTTTATATGCTTCAGTACAAAGGCCATTCATCTGGAATTAGTATCTAATTTAACTACAGAAGATTTCATTGCTGCTCTCAATCGATTCATAAGTCGAAGAGGAATACCGACCGAAATATATTCTGATCACGGCGGTACCTTTATTGGAGCAAAGGCAAAAATAGAAAAACTCAAAGATTTCTTTAAGATCCATAATGATACTATTTTACAACATTTAGTTAACATGGGTTGTAAATGGCAGCCAATTCCACAACTCGAATGGAAATTTATTCCACCTTCAGCTCCAAATTTTGGAGGATTGTGGGAGGCTGGAGTAAAGGCGGTAAAAAATCCGTTGAATTCAGTTGTTGGTGGACTTACATTTACTTTTGAGCAATATGCCACGCTCTTGGCTCAAATAGAAGCCATTTTAAATTCAGGTCCCTTATTTCTTGAATCTACCGATCCTAATGAAATAGGAGCATTAACACCAGGGCACTTTCTAATAGGAGGTCCGTTAACTGCGCTACCCACACAAATGCCTACCTGTCGCCTAAAATATTGGGAACTAGTACAACAGAAAACTCAACAATTTTGGAAACGGTGGAGTGCAGCTTATTTGAATACACTTCAACAGAGATCAAAATGGCGCACTCAAAAACAAGAAATCAAAAAGGGTGATGTTGTATTAGTCAAGTCAGAAGATTCACCAGTGTGCCATTGGCCTTTGGGTATCATTACTGAACTACATCCAGGTTCTGATAATCTAACTAGAGTTGTCACAGTTCGAATGCATTCTCCTTCTGATTCTAATACAGTGAACGAATTCAAGAGACCAATAAGTAAACTCGTCTTTCTACCAGTTCATGAACATTAATGAATTGGTTTTATTCCACCTGTAAATTCAACTGCAGATACAAAAATAAATCCAGCTAACTTTCACAGAAATCATACATTCACATTTAAAAGTGATGAATTCTGGCGCCCATTCAAAATTTAGTACCGGTACGCTAATTTGAAATTCGGTCCAAGAGCACGTTTGGAAAAGTTTTACTCTAATACTCTTATCCAATACAAAGGATAAGATTCAATTATTATATCAAAGGCAGGTGGATTATAAATAATCCGGCCTTATCCGTGCTGATAAGGTTTGAATGATGGGTCAGCATCAAATAGTTAGTTGGACAAATTCCTGCTCAGATCTTGAAAAGAATAAAAGAATTTAATGGTATCTGTCAGCAACAAGTGAATGTGCTTTGACACATTACAAAATAAATTGAGTAAAACACTCAATAGAAGCCATCCCGGAACTCGGAAAGTGCTTTACCAAGTTCCACAAATTTTGTCATTGTTGAAATATACAATTCTAAAAAGACTACGATTAAATATTACGAAACGCTTATCGACGCTGAACAAAAGTATTGATATGGTAGAGCTCCATATTCAATATTTTCTAGACAATAACATAAAACTATAATACTATGTTGCGTTTACAGCCCTCGGAAATGCTGGACAGAAGCCTTCCCGGGAAAATTTGGGAACGAAACCGGAACGTCAAATGACGAAAATATCCTGTTGGGGGATGGAGCCCCATATTTTATGTGTTGAGCCAATGTGGTCGAATAAAAAATGGAAAAAGGCTTCTTTAGATCAATACGAGGCTTAAACCATTGGCTCAAAAATTCAGCAAGGAGATGTGGGATACCACAGGTCACATGAGGTGACAAGATTATGAACCTTGGATAATCCATGAGGAGGCACAGGCTAAGCAATCAGAAGGGACATCCATAGAGGAACCTCGACAATGACATGACAAGAATCATTAATGGTCCTCCTTACCTTGACGACTCGGGCGTCCTCTCAACTTCTCGTGAAGGTACTTGCTGAAGGAGTCATGGCCGCAACACCTGAGTCCGGTGAAAGTTAAGCTAAACATGGTCTCGGTTCATCCACTCATCAAGGTCATCGAGTAGATGTCATTCCGCTGTAGAATCTTCAGGTCACTTGATCTCCCGATCGACGCTACCGATTGTTCTCTTGTATCGTGATCACCATTCAATGGAGACAGTCTATAAATGGTGAAAAAGTACATCAATAACGGTGGTTCGTTCAATTTCCTCAACACGCAGAAAACATCTCCATCTCGTTAATCAAAATCCATACTTCGTATCGTTATACTGGCAATTGTGTTCGATAATTTGTCGTCTAAGCCTGCCTCGCGTGCGTGCGGATTCAGTCGAGAAAATGGAAGTTAAAAGGAAACGGATGCTAAATCTTTTCGAACGATTTCGAGTCGAGCTTTAAATCGTTCGTAGCGGACGTAATGTTTTTTCGCAAACAGTTTTTGAATGGTAACGTGTACACGTACGTGTATTCACGTAGTGAAGCATTTAAAAGTTACATTTCCGTTACAGAAGAAAAAGAGTGCGTCTGAGAGAGAAAACTTGAACCGAAAAATGCGAAAAAGGAGAAAAAATGATAAATACCTTTAAAACCTGTCAAAACTATTCATGTAGAAAGTAAGCCATTTTTTTTTTATTTTTTTATTCCCGAAATGATGTATTGTCCACTATATCCGTTCTAACTTATTATTGTATCAGATTGCACAGACATTGTACTCTACGTACACAGTTCTTTGAACTGTATATCGTCGAGCTTACATACAATGCCTTTTTTTTTAAAAATAACTTTTTCCTTTAAACAGTCAAATTCTATATTTCATTCTTTCGTGCAATATTTTCGCGTCGTGAAAAGCGCTCAGTGTATGCGATTAAATTTTCGCTTTTATGACCTCCCTCATCCGTGTATGTTTGCTTAGTACCGGACTGGCAAACTGTAGTATATATGGAAGAAAAAATGTCATAAATCATTATTGATATTTGTATACGTACACGTACGAATGCGAATAAATAATAATAATAAAAATGAAAAAAAAAAAAAAAAAATGTAAATTATACAAACATCGAAATGCACGTAAACGCGAATGGATCACGTGTAATAAAAAAATACTGATACGATTCGGGCGCACGTTCGCCTTAGCTCACCTATGAAAATAAGACAGCGGGATACATTATCAGGGTCAGGTGAATCGAGAAAAACTAATAAAATTGCTCTAAAGCGTGTAATGATGCATCGTTCTACACCAAATGTGACCAAGCACTTGGTCAACATTATAAAGGAATCCACATGTGAGCAGCGACACAGTCACTGTATGGCATGATAGGGTGAGTTGAGTACGTTACCGTCTACCATTTAGCTCCATTATGACCGAATGTTACCCTCAGACTAACTGATAAGAAAACGGTATAAATAGTCGCACGAATATAATTTATAATTCGCTTCAACGAAAGGACGTACAATAGGGAAAAAGCATGGCACCGGACAAGGAAAACCACGCGTACGCGATTCTGCTTTAGGTTCGTGTAATGTTATTGTCCGGGTACTGGTACAGTGCATTTGCAGGTACGTACAAAGGAGAGCGGAGAGAAGGCGTCTGCACCACGGAAAAGCAGAGCAGATGTAGATTATAATAGGAGAATGACATGAGAGTGAATATGCGAGTTCAATTGTGAAAATGGCGTTCTGAGAGAGAGTTACAAGCGATATCTGGGCGAGGTAAATGTCGCAGATCAGCAAAAACAATGACTCTTACGGTCTCTAACGGTCTCTAATTCCGACCGCCATATCCGTAGAGGAAAAATGATAAAGGATGCGGAATGTCAGTCCGGGCGAAAAAGAGCTTTTTAGTTAGCGGTGAGACAACACTTAGTTTCCATAGAAACAGAAAGCTAAAGCGTGAAAATGTTATCATTAGTAGTTTTTAACGGTTCGTTGAAAATGTCCGATTAATTTACGAATAAAAAGAAGAATGGAAATACGCGTAATAATAATAAAAATATTCTCTGGATATAACGTGCATAAGAAAACTGCTGCGAGCGTACGATGAGCAAATGTGTTACGCTGCGCTGATGCCAAAAGTTTGAACGAGAAATTTTCCCATTGTAAGGAAGTTGAGGTTCATTACTTTAACCCCTCTACTCGACCGAACTTTGACTTATGTTGCAGCATTTAACGCGAATAATCTGAAGTTGGAAGTTGCGCATGCATTGGAGAGAAGTTTACCTGAAATCTATGCACTGTTGAGGTCAAGGTCAGGTCATCGATCTAAAGTCATCATCAGATTGAAAATTAGTTGAATTTCAGTCGACGCAACCCATCAATAAATAATAGAAAATTGCGGGTAACTTGGTGACCCGTGCTGCTCTGCAGTATTAATAAGAGATTGAGTAATTGATTCAACTCAAGCATAACATCTCTCTTATATGGTCGACATTTTATTAGTTGAACACTGATGAAAACGGTATAGAGTGATTCCAATTCCTTCCAAAAAATATTTGAGTTGCGTCGACCTGTAGGTTTCATACCTTCACATTTTTTGAATTATTTTCCGGGCAATAGGCTACATAAAATTGCCTGTGACTGAAAACTAGTTCTGGTATAAGTAGACTTCTACTCGTTCAATGGTCTGTCCCATGCGCTTTCACCGCTTTGTACTGGTTCGGGAATTGCCTTCGCTCAAATGACTCAAAATCATGTTTTGAATGAGTTTAAATTGAAATTTTTGGCAAAACTTCTCACACATGTACCTTTTTTGACTAAAGTGCACCAACCACCAGAGAGTATTTGCTCTGCCGCTAGAGCGCAAATCCTTCAGCTGAACCCGCGAATATAGCGATGCAGAGGTGAAATTTGAAATTCGATACGATAAAATATGTAAATTAGCTGTTTGTATTGTAAATAAATCTTCACGAATATTGCAGAAATGGACTGCCTTAAAGAACTGAAACAATTAGAATTACCAGTCACGAAATTTCACTCGACCGCCGATATAACCTGCGAAGGATGTTATCAATTGCCCTAATATTGGAGAAATTAAAACCTCGACATGATATCAGATTTTGGTATGAGATTCAAAGAAAACACTTCAAAAACATTCTATCATCAACTGGACAAATTTATTCTACGTTATTCCAGACATTCTGTAGTTACTCTCCATATCACTGAACATTAAGTGGGGACCTCCGTTCTGAGACCGATTTTGAAGGAAGTGTACCAGTATACGCAACTGGGATGAGCGAAAAAGATCTCTACATATACACTCCACAGTACGCAGGCTTCTAGAAAAATACCCGAAATTATTTCGACCGCTTCAATACGCCGAAAATCCAAAGCAAGGGGTCGAGCACTATATCGAGACCAAGGGACCACCAGTGCACCGCAAGATAAGGCGACGCGACGCAATAACGGATTAGGCGGTAAGAAATGAGTTCCATCAGATAAAAACCCGAGGCCTTTGCCCCAGCTCACTTTCCATATAAAGATGGAGCGGCGGAAAATCCAGTGAGAATTTTTAAAGATAAAATTAAGAAAGCAGTTGAGGATGGATTTCCTCTACAACTAACATGATTTTCAAACCGCAGAAAACGCGACTACAGGGAAGTTCAACTTGGAGGTGGGAAGCAACGCACGCAAATATGCATGCACTAGTGGAAAATCCGCTAGCAAGAACTAGCATTGAATAGGAACGTCTCCATCCAGGAAGAGCAACTATCCTCGCTCGGGATTATTGTCAAAATTACACAAAATGAGCAACTGGAACAGTAATTGGACAAGAGGGAGGGACAACCATAGAAATCAGAACTGATGAAAAACTACACTGGCGGTGGCACGCTGATCTAGTTTGAGGGAGACCACGTAGACCACCTTGAATTGAAATTTTGTTCGTTTTATTTTTTTCCTCCGGGAAATGAGCTAGGTATACTGAAAAATATGTTGATAATAAATGGATCGTTCTTCAACTGAGATCTGTTCTCAAAAAAATACACTAACGTCAATTCTTGCTTCCTTGTGTATTTCAGGTACTGTCATAGACCCCCTGGTAATGGTAAGGACATGCTGTATTTGAGCTACAAAAGCCTTCATCTGTATAGCAAAACTCTACCAATGATGTAATCTAAGTGTAACCTAGTCAGTTGTTTTTGAACATTATATGGATCGTTCTTCAACTGAGATCTGCTCTTGAAAAAATTAACTAACGTCAATTCTTGCTTACTTTCAGGCCGAGAACTGAAGCGACACATTAATCAACTGAAGAAATCGAAAGTGCCACTAACGAGTGCAAGGAAAACCCGAGAGCAAACGTGAACATCATCCGGAAGTCTATCAACCCCCTATAATATGCAGTGGTCATCTTGGGCATAAAGAAGACATCGAAAACAACTGAACCCAAGCCAAGCACTTCAACTACTCAACCTTCCTCAAAAGAGCAAGCTACCGCCTCATGCTCTCAGACTGGAAATCCTAGAAGTCGCTGTGAGTTCTGCAAAGAATTGAAAGTCCCAGTCAAGCAAACACGGACCAAATGTTATAAATGCTGCAAATATGTATGTGATAGTCACAAGCGGCGTATATGTATAGGCTGCGCTTTGAAATATTGTAAAATCAAATGAATAATTCTCTTTCTTGTGGAATAAAGTTGTGTTCTCTCATAGTTATCTCTTATAGAGGAAAAAGATGGTAGGATGAAGGAGAGAAGGTAGGTAGAGGAATACAGAAAGGTTCACCTAAATTACAACTCCAAAAATTTGAACTACCTGAGAAAATGTGTATCAATTGAAAAAGTTTGAATCTTTGGCACAATAGAAACCACCCATAGAAGGGTTGCTCCTTGAAGAAAAAGGATAGGGGGGACTTGATAATGGTACAGATATGAGGAAGGTCCACCTAAATTACAATTCCATCCGTGTGAAAACTATTTGAGAAAATCTGTGTCAAAGAAATAGTACAAAATTTCAATTTCAGGCAAGAGTGCACTACTTATGGGATTTTTCTTGTTTTTTCTTGGCGAGGAAAGAGAATAGAAAGATGGAGACTTGAGGATGGTGGAGGTATGAGGAAGGCCCACCTAAATTACAATTCAATCAGTGTGAAAACTATCTGACAAAATCTGTGTCACAGAAATAATACAAAACTCAAATTTCAGGCAATAGTGCACTACTTATGGGATTTTTTCATTTTTCTCAGTGAGGAAAGAGGATTGAAAGAGGGTGAACTTAAGGATGGTGGAGTAATGAGGAAGGTCCACCTAAATTACAACTCTATCAGTTTGAAAACTATCTGAAAAAATCTGTGTCAGGGTAAACTTGAGAATGGTGGAGTAATGAGGAAGGTCCACCTAAATTACAACTCTATCAGTTTGAAAACTATCTGAAAAAATCTGTATCAAAGAAATAGTACAAAACTTCAATTTCAGGCAAGAGTGCACTACTTATGGGATTTTTTTTTTTTTTTGGCGAGGAAAGAGAATAGAAAGATGGAAACTTGAGGATGGTGGAGTAATGAGGAAGGTCCACCTAAATTACAACTCTATCAGTTTGAAAACTATCTGAGAAAATCTGCGTCACAGGAATAGTACAAAACTCAAATTTCAGGCAAGAGTGCACTACTTATGAGATTTTTTCCTTTTTCTCAGTGAGGAAAGAGGATTGAAAGAGGGTGAGCTTGAGGATGGTGGAGATATGAAGAAGGTCCACCTAAATTACAATTCCATCAGTTTGAAAACTATCTGAGAAAATCTGTGTCAAAGAAATAGGACAAAACTCAAATTTCAGGCAAGAGTGCACTACTTATATGGGATTTTTTTTTTTGTTTTTCCTTGGTGAGGAAAGAGGATTGAAAGATGGAAACTTGAGGATGGTGGAGATATGAGGAAGTTCCACCTAAATTACAACTTTATCAGTTTGATAACTGATCTACTTCAACCTGATAGCAAAAAACTTGAACTTTTAAAAAAGAGTGCACTACTTATGTGTCATTTGGCACATTAATTGCGCACTGGTCTCATCATTAATAGCATGCAGCCTGGTGCTGTACAGCCAGTGCAATACAACTTTTCCTCGGTGCGTGCAAAACCATCTCTGTTCTTATTTTGATCATGACACAACAATAGTCCGGTGGCTTGAATCAAAAATCAGCATTCGATTCAATAACGCAACTTGAATTGAAGATCAACTCTTTCTTGTCTAACAAAATTGCGACTGCTTGAAACAAGTGAGAAATCTTTCGGATAGAACGTGATTTATTTGCAAATGAAAACTTTGTCTTTCCGTCAAAATTAGCTGTCCGGAAAAATCAAAGAAGTGACAATAAGAAGAAATTGTGTGAGGCGTGGAGGCGTGAGCGTGACAAGCGAAGTCGGTCTCTTCAAGAGAACGGGGTAGATGAAGCGCTTATTTCGAGTAGAGTGGTATCCACCATGCAGAGTTCCAAAAAAGTATGGAACTAGGTGTCCGCATTTGTAGCCACCATTATGAAGAGGAAGATGGACTAGAAATGGAATAGGCAGATTCAGAATCACGCAATGACCTACACGACACCTGTGTACCATCCATATAAGAGAAGGAAGATCATCTGGACAAAACATCTCAACAATAAGCAATACTATGTGAAGATATTGAATTACCAAGGAAATTTTATTATTAAGTATTAGCAGGGAACCCGCTATCCCTTTTGTTGGGGGTACTCCCAGGAATTTTTTTGCGAGCGTGAGCGCGTCCGCGAAGGTTGATGACGTCACGGAGAGGTTGATGACGTCACGTAGAAGGACTCAGACAAATTTTGACACTAGCCATACATGATATGAAGTGGACTTACGCAAGCGCGAGCGAAAGCGCGTCTGCAAAGGTTGATGACGTTACAGAGAGGTTGATGACGTCACGGAGAGGGACTCAGAAAAATTTTGACACTCTAGCCATATATGATATGAAGTGGACTTACGCAAGCGCGTCTGCAAAGGTTGATGACGTCACGGAGAGGTTGATGACGTCATGGAGGGGGACTTGAAAAAATTTTGACGCTCCAGCCATATATGATATGAAGTGGACTTACGCAAGCGCGAGCGCGTCCCCAAAGGTTGATGACGTCACAGAGAAGTTAATGACGTCACAGAGAGGGACTTAAAAAAATGTCAATACTCTAGCCTTATATGATATGAAGTGGACTTGAAAAAATTCCTACCTACAAGCTATATATGATAGAAGGGGGAAGAATTTCGAATCTCGAGTTCCCCCCCCCCCGGGGCTCGGGGCAGCGGGTTCCCTGCTGCCGTTGCATTTTTGCAACGGCATCAAATTTTTTGTACTCGCCGCGCATATTTTTAATCAGTACGATCTGAAATACAGTGTACTAACGTTCATCTTCCTTAGTACCAAGAACATATACAGTCCACTAACCCTTAGTTTCTTTATTCCCTCGACCATCATACCTGAGGAAAGAAGACAATATTTTGCGTGCTTGGGAGCACTGCAATTTTGCGGTTGTCAAAGAAGCAAGGCGGATGCCGAGTAGAAGAGAGGGTTCGCCGAGGACATTCTTCCGATACTGAGGTTATATACCTAAAAGGATCGATTCCAGTGTTGAAGGAAACAAAATGAAATGCCTACGCAACCCACACCCACTCCACTACGGAAGAAACATTTTACATTTTTCACTCCTTTCCCCGCAGCAAGTGGTCATAGAGGGGCCCTGATTGTGAACGTTCGTGTTAACCGGTCATCTGTATTCCTCGTACCTTGTTGAAGGACATATCCTCGTAAGCAGCGAGTTGTTTCCTTCCACAGAGAGAATTAGCATTAGGTCGTAGAAAGCTACATCATCGTTGTTACGCAGCTCTTCATAATTGAATCGAAAATTCTCCCCAAAAACGCGACTAGCATGCACTCAAATTCAAAGTATTCCGCCGCAGGTCAGAGTTTCTGTCAGAACTTAATTCGATGGAATTAAATCCTTCGTCAAACTTTTCATTCACTCGTAGTCGAAATCTGCACCAACGAAGGGTAGATTGAGAACCTGCTGACAATGCAAACGTTGTCGTTACAGAGTGTGAATCAAAAATAGTCTTAATGAGAGAAGGTTTCGAATCAACGGCGATGAAAACAAGCGAAATTTGCTAATCTACATAATTTATCGTGGCGTTTGTAACAAATAGCTACGATTCTTAGAAACTAAGTAATGGCGCCCCCGAGGCAATTGTTACCTCCTCTCGTACAAGTTATAATGTAAAAAGATTTTTCACCATTCTTCGACTAAGTGAATTTTAATTACTGATTAGCATCGCTATACAGTATCGAATCGGAGTCAATTTGAATGCAGCTCTTCGCAGAGACGGGGTGGTGCGCGGCTCAGACGAAACGGCGTTTCACGCTAGATAGGACAGGACACAAAAGAAAACAACGAAATCTAATAGAATATGTAAATTTGCCGGTAGAATCCGTTTCCCTTTTGATTAAAACAATTCTGTCACGAAATTCATTAAATCCAATATAAATCTTTCCGCACAGAGAGGGTGTACGTGAACAATCCATCCTGTAAATCATACAGTACCAGAATCAACCTGACTGGGGGATGATACGACACCACCGCCATCGCTGCCGTCACTACTACTCGCACTCGTTTAATAGAGTTCAAAGTTGGTATAATAAATTTCAGACGTGAAATAGGAGGTACAGTATTACTTCCAGTTTTACACTCTCCTGAGGATAGTCTACCAAGATGAATTTCGAGTAATGACGAACCATTTTATTTATTTATTAATGTTTTCGCTCTCCGTTATATGTACAATTTAATGGTCTGGCCTCGTAATTGGAAACGCGATTTCGTATTCGGCTTCGCGCAGACACGCTTCGGCGGAAAATTTTAAATACTTTATTAAACTCGTCGACGGTACAATGTTGCGATTTTGTTACGACTGTCGCTTGTACACCGCCATCAACCGACCTGTTCTCACGGCTACTAAATACGGCGGCGGCGACGGTGGCGTCGATGACGGTTTCAAGAAAGAAAAGAAGGAAAATAAAAAAAAAAGAGGATGGGAGGAAAACCAACGAGAGAAAAAGCGAAAAAATGTATTTCAACGGGATGCAAGCCCGGCTTATGTAACGAGCTCCAAAGTGGTTGTATGTCGTCGTCGTTTATTTTCCAGTAATTGGAATACGAGGCGACACGACGGGCTGTAACGGTTTTCGTTACGATTACGAGTACTCACGCGCAAATCTTGCGAGCTGCAGAATTCAAAATTGGGATATCTGGGCAATTTACATACAGTTTGCAGTCCGTGTCTCCGTAACACAAGACGAAATAAAAATATTGATTACTAAAACAGAATATAACACGTGCGAATAGTTCTTTGGATGCTGGTAACGGCGTACCCATCCACGTATTTCAGTATGTTGCCGAGCATTACCGTATGTAATTCTGTACCTACGTACACGATTTTATTGTACGTGAAGTAGTCTGAGATCGTCGTATTCGTTGTTAGATAAACTACCGGTATCACCTCAGTCTGTTAAAGCGTCTGGTTCCCATGTAGGATGAGAAAATAGCTATAAAAACCTGTAGAGAAAAGATTGTGCAGTAGAATAATGTATCGAAATTGACCTTTGACGAAAAATTCGCTGGGATATCTCGACAGTCGATAAAGATACAAAAAAAGTCGAAGTAAGCATTTCGGGGAGGAACGCTACACTTGATGGAAATGTTTCAGGTTTGGTGTCAAAATTATAAAAATCGAAACCCTTAAGAGTATGGTTTAGAGAGCCATGACTCGTTCTTGTTCTTTAAAATCATTTTTTCGACAATACCTCGAGTTTTGTTAAGTTCAGAGGAAAACTTCCTCTTCAAATGTCTCATAAGATTGACTGATTCATTGTTAGCTCAAGTCTAACTATTGATATTACTTTCAGGATAGTTCGTATGAACTTATTTTCTCGAATTAATTCGGTTCACTAAGTGACGGTCGGACATATTGAGAAAAACACTTCACAGTACTCAAAGAATAGACTGGAGGGCAATTTACATAAACCGCAGGAAAAAGACAAGAGCCGCGGGCGCGCTTCCGCTGGTCACATTTGCCGTCATTGCAATACGCCGCAGAAGAATTTCTATGCAATACTTCATACACTACTAACCTCTACCCTAGTGCAACCCAAACGGTGGTCCACGAAGCTCCAGGGGTCCGCGGAAAGACAGAACTTTAAAACATAAATTGCTTCTAGCTTGTAGCCTCTTCGACGGATTGTGAACTAGATCGAAACTTTTTTTATGGGGTTCTGCGCATTCTTTTTTCTATTTCCATATGCTCCACCAGCCAAAGTAATTGGGAGGCGTTGCTCTACGTTATTATCATTGCATGAACTGATGCGAACAATATGAGTTGTTACAATAAAATACAAGCGGTGACTTGCCGACTTTTTCCCTTTTTCTGAGACAATAATGAGTTCAAATCAGTATGAGTTGGTTACTTGTACTTCATATGGCTAAAAAAGTTGACTTTAAGAGGGCAGTTCAACTTTGCAGACAGAACAATTTCTAAATATTTATACGAGTACGTTGAAAAAATGCCAGAAAACAAGATGTGGTGGAGTATACGCAAGGAGAGTCCGGTCTCCCCCCCCCCGTCACCTGAAAAAGATCACATCGCTTTAGACGATCGGATTTGCGCCGTTGTCATGGATTTCGAGAATTGCAAATTGATACCGTGCCTACGAGATTGTAAGTCGTACTCATAAACTAGTTCAACCAATTCGGAATGTACCTATTGAGTAGTGTACTAATATTATCGCTGTTTAGATGACGAACAATTTCGATTTTTTCCGAAGCACGGCTCCTGAAGTAAGACTTCTCTCTGTGGAGGAGGGTTTCGGACCTCTTCCTGAAACCTTGACCACTGATTATTAGGTGGTCAGCAAAGGCTGATTCGTCCAAATTTCTTTTTTCCCAAGCCCTTTCATATTCATCCACTCTGATTTTAATTTGATGACTGGTCTCGCCTACATATAAACAATTTCACTCTTTACAGGCGATGCTACAGACTCCGCTCCCTCTCAAGGGACGGGACAGGGTCCTTTAACTTAACAAGGAGCCTTTTTCTAGTAGTTGGATTATAAAAGAACGGCCGGAAGCCGAAGGGGCGGAAAGTGCGACTCAACTTTGAAGAAAATTCTCCCAAGAAAGGAAATTTTATAAAACGAGCTCTTTTATCTCGACAGGAATCGCGGGGGAGGGGGGTACATGAATCAAGGCAATCCGCATGATTTTCCTACGGACAGTGCTGCTAGATGGTGTCATCAAAAATCCGTATCCACCATTTTTTCTAAAACATAAAAAAAATTTCCACGGACTTTACATCATCTATCAATAACGATCAGGAGAAAGGTATCTCTCATAGAAGTAACTGAGATAATTTTTCCTTGATCGACTTGATGTTCAGGAAAACCACGGCATCAGCTTATAACAATCAGGAGAAAAGTATCTCTCGCGGGGGAGGGGGTAGATGAATCAAGACAATCCGCATGATTTTCCTACGGACAGTGCTGCTAGATGGTATCATCAAAAATCCGTATCCGTCATTTTTTCTAAAACCTAAACACAAATTTCCACGGACTTTGACTCATCTATCCATAACGATCAGGAGAAAGGTATCTCTCATAGAGGTAACTGAGATACTTTTCCCTTGATCGACTCAAAATTGAGGAAATTTGCGGTATCAGCTTATAACGAGCAGCAGAAAAGTATCTCTCATATAATATGCGACAAAGATACTTTTACCTTGAGCACAAGAAATCCATATTGTTTTCGAGGAACAACTGGCAGCACTGCCTAGGACCATAAGGTCAATATCCACGTTGATCTCATTCATTCTAGCCATGTATTTTATAATTTGGAGTTTCTTTTGGAAAGCTGACTGGTTCAGCGGGATGCGGATCAGCCGATGAATAAAGCTATTGAACGCCGCCAATTTTTGGAACAACAGAGCAGAATTTTAAGTAATTAGAGAACAACACACGCGTAAAGTTCAAAATTTATTGGGACCGCTACCGGTTTCGGATTGACTGGCAAACCAGGCTTCTACCCCCTTACTCGTGTTGGCAACCTTTCGCTACTAAAAGATCCAATCCCTGAAGTAGAAAAAGCTAATGTTTATCGACTCACGTGCAGCTGTAGAGCTTCTTACACTGGCCAAACTGGTCGATCTCTTGAAAAAAGACTCAAGGAACATCGGACGCATTTTAATACCATAACAAGAACCAAATCCGTTCGTGGAGTTCAAAACCCTTCTGCTATGGCTGTTCATTGCTTCAAATCAGGCCACTCGTATGATGTCGTTACCTCTTTTCTCATCCATCAATGCAACAAAGGCTCGAAACTCAATAAATTAGAAGAATTCTATATCATTGATGATGTAATTAAATCTCGTACTACAGGAGGCAACGTGCTCAATAACCTAGATGCTGTATTCGTGAACTATTTCATCCGATACATGTTAAATTATGTAGAATGATTAAGATGTAGAATGATCTGTCTGTACTGCTTTTATCCTCAGTCTAGTTTGTATCGCGCCTGACGATGGTTTGCCAGTCAATCCGAAACCGGTAGCGGTCCCAATAAATTTTAAACTTTACGCGTGTGTTGTTCTCTAATTACTTGAAATGAAATTCCCGCGTAGCTATGAAGAGAATTTATTATTTATTAACAGAGCAGAATGACGAGCCGTGGATGACAAAATTGGTCGAAGTATCTTCTCTCTATATTGAGCAGGCTTGGAAAAGACTAATGGCTGCAATAAAACTGAGCAAGAAGAGGAAATGGGACGAGCTCTGCAGCCTTGCCGATGAAGACCCCTGGGTCGTCCCTATAAAATTATAATGAAGAAGTTAGGGGTCCCATCCGCAACAAGCCGAATGGAGCCAAAGGCAGTGGGAAGAGTGATCGATACCCTCTTCCCACAAAGCCCGCCAATTATGGTTACGCCAAGGAAGAAGTGTCTCTCCTGAGCATCGAGGATATTAATGCAGCCGTTCAAAGGCTGCATGGTAGTCTCCAATGAAGTTAACAAATTCAAAAGAATATAGACTCTGTCTTGACAATGGAGGTAGAATTTCGATAGGAACGAGTTCAAGAAATGGAATTCGAAAGAATTCTACAACTCTACGCGAGTATTATCAGCGCTCCTATCAGGAGTAAATGAAACTAAATTGGCATGGCGTATCTAATTCTAATTATCATCTTAGCGTATTTTTCATACGATGAGTGTTGTAGTGTTGTGGTGATTTCTATCTGTGTTCGACAGATGATTTTCGTCAGCTTTTACCATCCGAAAATAATATCGCAAATTGAAGAAGTTCGAATAGCGTCTTTGTGATACTACCGTATAATGTAATTTGTTTTATCCAACATTATAATAACGTTTTTTTCTCTACCCTTTCAACATTATATCAACAATTCAAGTAACACCAATTACAGAAATCATTGAAACGGTATCCAATGCCCTCATAACTTGTGGTGTTTAACCTTTTGAAAAAATTGAAAATATGACTGGTAAATAAATATTTTGCATCCTTCGATTAGTTCCTTTCACGAAATATTACTTGGTACTTCTAATTCTAGAAAAATTAATTCGCGAAAAATGGAATGAAATTTTCGAAGCCGCCAGGATCAAAGAACCCGATAAAACTCAATATATCGAAAAAACATAAAAGGGCTCCACAACCAGAGGAGATACCCTACGCGGAGTGGAGCATTTCCGTCTCTGCGGCAGAGTGCCTTTAATAAGGCACTGACAAAGGGGGTAAAACCCACACGTTAGAAAAAGGGCGGCAGGTTGGCACTAGTAGAGAAGAAGACTACTTGGCCTGCCGTCCTCCTACCGACCGCTCTGCCTGCTCGACACTATCGGTCAATTATTCGAAATCGAGCGGGCAGTGGCAACGTGGTTAGAAGACCACTTAGAGTCAGTCCAAGAAGATAATTTCTGGGAGTCGTCAAACTTATTCATAAAGCAACTTAAAAACGCCCTCTCAACAGACTCAAAGACGCCAAAATAATTGCCGCCGCTTCCTTCTCAGGCAATTCTCTCCTTAACGACACGCGTTTCGAGGGGGGGGGGCTTTTCTGTCTATTATAATTCTAGTTTAAGACTGCTAAAATCCCAGTATAAAACTATTAAAAAGCTAGTATAAACCTAGTATATGTAATACAACAAACGCAGCGTCTTCATTACCGGATCCGACGCGAGAAATACAAACGCGAAATGTACAGAAATAATCAACACCTAGCAAATTTGTAACGTTTGGTCAACCTCTGTGTGTAATCACGTCTCTGATTCATTAAGTTGTATAACAACGAATAGTAAACACCTCCTAAGAACAAGATTAAAGTTACTTCAGAAGTGGGATGCCACGCCAAAACCAACGCCGTCCTGCGAGCCCTCAAGCCACAAAATCGCCGTCACCCAAGAGACACTGTTGAATGCGTTACCAGTACGGCGCAACAACCAACACTTGCTCCCGGCCAACCATCGACTACAACACAAACGGCCAACGCGGAGGAACCTATCACTAGCAAAAACGTGCTGCGGGTACTCGGAGCGCTACTGCAATTACTACCAATGGAATTGATGTCTTCTCTAACTACTATTGAACCATCAACAGCGCCTATCCACGGTTGCCGACTTTGATCCATCAATTCAGATGCCTGCATCCATGATATCAACGCAGTCAAACGCTGATGAAGATCCTCAAATCACAGGAATACCAGAACAGACGTCAGAACGCAACTTTTTCCGTAGGTCATTTTGCCAAATTATGATTAGTTGGTGTAGCAAAGAAGTGGAGATACAGCCAACACCCTATCCAACAACCTTGGCGTGAGTGGGCTTCACTGCTAGAATCAACCTTTCATCACAAACCTGGTCTAGATCAACGCATGAACGAGATCATACGGTTCCTACAACCTACTACCAATATGTCTTCAGAAAGTATTGCCCAGGTAGAGCTCATACGTAAGGTCTTGATACACAGGAACTAGTCAAGGCGCGACAACCACAAACTCCAGCTGAATTGGCACACTACTTGGAAAGTATTGAACAAATACCCGACCAGTTCACTGCTTGCTATTGCTCCACTCCCACGCGTTTCAACCAACCAAAAAACGATAAAAAACAGTGTCTCTACTATGGCAAAATGGGACACCCGAGGAACGAGTGCCGCTTGCTGGCACGACACACGAACTTTGAAAGGAAAATAAACGACTGATGAAATCCTAGGAGGGAGGGGGGGGGGGGGGTCTTCCTTGTCTATTCCGTCTAGTTTAGAACTGGTAAAATTCTAGTACAAAGCTACCATAAACCTAGTATATAAACTAGGCAAGGTGAACTCGCGGGGTAAACTTGCAAATTTTTGAATCACCCACAGAGTAACGAGGGTGAAGAGGGAGCACTCGGAAAATTTCAAATTAGGGGTCAAGGCAGAGTAAAGACACGAAACATGTCAAAAAAGAACTTGATGCGTTACATGACTGAATTTTCTTATCGTCGAACCATGGCGAAAATTGTTAACAAGAAATTAGTTATCAACGGCCTCATATACGTCCGTTCTCGTGTAAGGGGCAATCGCATGTACTGAGACTGCCAGAAAGTCCGGGCTGGAGAGTGTACAGCACAGGCTGTAACAATGTGCCCTGCTCGGGCTCTAGATCCCATCTTTGTCGTTTCTAGTCCGACCACATCCAAACACCAGCACGTACCTAACCAAGAAGCGTGCCAGGCGGAGGCTGTAATGGAGAACGTTAAGCAACAAGCAGAAGCAAATCCCGCTCGACCACCGCCGCAAATAGTCCGTGATGCATTAGTAACAGTACCACGGGGTGTACTTAGCCAGCTCCCGCTGAGGGATAATATACGGAAAGCTATTAGACGTGAGAGGCGGAAAGATTTGCCGCCAAATCCGCAGTCTCTGGATGACGTGCCCCAACAATTCCGCGAAACCTTGGTGACAGACAACTTCCTGCTCTGGGACAATGCAGATACGACGGACAAAGACCGAGGAAGAGTTCTTGTTTTCGCAACAAGACAAAATATTGAACTCCTCAGCAGAAGCCCAATATGGTTCCTCGACGGAACTTTCAGAACCAGTCCCACTATAAATTTTTACCATCATCGGCATACGACGGCGGCGGGCTGCAGCAGGGGCCGAGGGCGAAGAGACGCCGTTACCGTATGTCTACGCGCTACTGCAAGGCAAGCACAAAGAGGAGTACGCGCGAATGTTGACAGCCGTGGAAGATGCGGTCGCCCTCTATCACGTCAACGCGTGTACGCTCCCCAGAGTAATGTGCGATTTTGAATCTGCGATTTTGAATGCTTGCCGAGAAGCGTTCCGTCATGCTCAAATTAGCGGATGTTTCTTTCACCTTGCCCAGTCAATATACCGGCACGTCCAATCACTCGAATTGCAGGAAAGTTACAACGATCCGGACGACGACACGGTCAGAATCAACGCTAAGATGATGATAGAACTCGCATACTTACCAGTCGCTGAAGTACCACGACTGTTTGTAACCCTACGTGATGTCATATGCGCCCGTTATTTGACTACTTCGATCGCTACTATGTGCGTGGCGTGCCAGCCTGTGGCCGTCGACGCGCTGTCGCTCCTCGATTTCCACCTCCACTGTGGAATCAATATGTAGCGGTTCTTGCCAACTCACATAAAACTAATAACATTAGTGAAAATTGGCACAACCGCTTCAGGGTGATAACCGGGAAACATCACCCCAACCTCTACGCCGCACTTGAGGAATTCAAGAAAGATTAGTCGAACACGGAAGTATGCATTGCGGAGCTAAGTCTCGGAAGACGAGTGAAGAATTCCCCGGCTCGGAAGTGGGAATACGCAGCATTGTCCTCGAGTATGACGAGTACATCGACGAAGATAATGAAGTCGAGTATTTACGCAATCTTGGGCTCACTGTAGTTTTACATTAATAAAAAAATTGTGTCGGGATTTGTATTGTCGGGTAGAGCGATGTCGGGTGACTTGAATGTCGGGTGAAACACTTGTCGGGTGATTCGATTCGGGTTTTTGACCCTAAACAATGTCTTGTGGTTCAACTTCAAAACAATAGTAATGTAAAAAAATTCAAGGCTCTGTTTTTCGTTCAGTAATTTACTGTTTTCAAAAGCTGCGATTTCTTTCTCAAGAATCCATTTTCGTCCTCGCTCCGCTGTAATTTTTGACTGATTTTTTCGAGAAAAATATTCGAGAGAGATAATTGCTGCACAATGAGTGGCTGACAGCAGTCACAGACGGGATAACGTTCGCAAATTTGTTATTTCTTACGATAGCATCCGCTGCATCACCTCTTGCACTTCTTCAGCGTGGGTCTGTACGATCCAGACGACCGTATTAAACGATACAGATGCTCGTCTAAAATGATACTAACTCCAATTACAGCTAGACGTGCCTCGCTTTATCTGACTACCTCACTTACACGTCATATACACTCGTGTTATATGACCATATTGTCTACATCCTTTGTGCAATTGACTCATTTTTAAATTAAATAACGACGTACATTCAGAATGAAAAAAACGATAACAACAACCAGCGCAGTAGCACTGACCTTTCCCAAAACGACTTATCCTATCTATTTACTTAAAGATCACACACGAAACTTTCGTGACCCTGAATAATATCATCTCATTTCACAGTCAAGGGCAGGACTGCGTACGTTATGTATGTGTACGAGACAATTGATAAATATAAAAACTGCCATCGCGTCTAGGTGCTAGTATTTTAACCTTCAACGATGGGAAATTATTGAAAGAACTATCGAATATCGGAAGAGGAAAGGCAGGAGGAGAATAAAAACAATAATAATAAACAGGGTACACCTGCGGCAATGGAATACCGTGCGGAAAATGCTAAAAAGAAAAACAACAGAAAAAAAAAACACTGAAATAATGTTGTCTGCCTTTACGTCCTGCAAGAATTAATAAACTACCGCCTGAAGATATCTAATAACAACTTCAAACGAGTATCAACCGTCCATGTCTAGTCTGCAGCTGTCTGCGAGTCTCTTCGATAAAAATGGTTCCCAAAAGCACGCTGACTACGTAAAAATCGTTAGAAAGTCGCGAACAGAGAAGGTCAACACTTCAAATGACTTTGTTCAGTCGAATGATGTCACCTTTAACGCTTTGTTATTTCAATTTTTCTTCTTTTCTTCCCTTCGACGACGAAGACGACGTCGACGACGAAGATATTAGAATAAAACTAACGACGCACGAATGAGAATACGACCGACAGTATTTTATTATCTCGTCGTATATATACGATGCGTATAAAAAAGGACGAGAAATTTCCGATAATCGTGCGAACGCGAAATCTCGATCTTAAATTTTTCGTACCTACATATAATGGAATAAATTGCGGTATAAAAAGATTTTTCAGTTCATTTCGAGATAATGCTATAGGGCATCTAGGACTATCACGCACAATATTGCACGGTATTCGTACGGAGGGAAGGTGATGAAAAGAAAAAGGAAAGAAAATAAAACCGCGCAATTTTAAGCAAAAAAAAAAAGAGAAAAACAACCCTCGTCTGTCTGCGTTCGAATTACGGTAATAAAAAATAACTAGCAAACCATAAAAGTTATTTGCGAGCTAAACCGGGTTGATTTTAATACGACGGCGATCAATTTCAATTTTACAAAATATTCTCTCGTCCTGAATTTTAACGTATATAACGTAACTAATAGCCTGTATGATGTCGATTTTACGCAGGATACGCGGCGCGCGCTAAACTCGATACTTTTTTTTTTTTTATTAAATTTTCCAAGCCGGCGGAATGTTTGACGATTTCGCGAAGAATTGCGCGGGAACGAATAGGAAACGTTGCAACGAATTTAGAGACCACTAAAAAAAGACGAAAAAAAAGGGTTTAACCGCATAATAACAAAGAGGTTGAAGGGGTTTGTACGGCCGTCTGATATGGATGTGCATTGAATGTGAATGCATTCTGCTGCATGAGATGCACTCGTTCGAACCCGCGTGTACGGGGGATCCGCATTTGAATCGACGATGAGAAGGAGAAGAAAATAACGAAGTAAACCGGCTTCGTCTAGACACGAGCCAGACAGCGGACAGACGGACAGACAAGTACGATCAGACGCGTATTAAGATTCCAGACGAGTATAATGTTATTTACGCACATACGAGTCCCGTTTATTCAGTGCTTGGTCTCTTCTTATGAGTTACATATTATATTTATTTTTTTCCCTTCATTTTCGTCTATTTTTCTAATTTCGTTTTTTTCCCCCACCTCCCTCTCCTATCAAAAGAGAACAGTAAAGACACGTGCAATAGTTATGAGTACACGGCTAGGAAGTGAGAGAGAGAAAATGAAACGTATCGAGAGGATGACAAAAAGTATGAACAGAGAAAAGAATGGGGAGAAAGAAAAAGAAAAAAACACCAACAAAATAAACACCGTGAAGGTCAAAGGTCAACGCCAATTATAACGTATAAAAGAACCGATGTTTAATTAATCGAATGAGATACTCCGGTATGAGTGGTATTTTCCAAAGTTGATGATATCGTAAACTGATATAACATTGTTTTTCCAATTCTCTAAATTTTTTTCACCTTTGGTTTCGATCAGACTTCAATTTTGGTAGGCAGATCCGAAAAGTGTGCAAAAATGTACATTGAGCGGTGGCGTACATACGGAGATGGGGGGCAGACCCCTCCTCCAAACCCTTAATCAATAAATAATAGTTGTTTCAGAAATTTTCATTAGAGAACCCACCCCCCCACACACACACAAAAGTTATATGTACGCCACTGACATTGAGGCTGCGTCCTTGGGTGCGAGAACATCATCCTAACACCCTAAAATAGAAAAACACTCACGCAGTCGCGTGAGTAATACACGACTTTTCCTTTGGCTAATCAAATTTCATTAAGAGAATCACTCCTCCTGATAACTTATAAATTTTGACATGTTTCATGTCTTTGCTCTGACCCTACCCTTATTTGAAAATTTGCGTGCACGTAATGTGTAACGTGTAACCTGTAACCTGTAACGTGTAACGCGTGCGTGCAGATGACCTGTTTCATGTCTTTGCTCTGACCCTACCCTCATTTGAAAATTTGCGTGCGCATAACGTGTAACTTGTAACGCGTAATGCGTAACGCGTGCGTGCAGATGACCTTGAGACTTGGAATTTTTTCTATCGGTTACTCTCTGAGCCCTACCTTTATTTGAAATTTGCGTGCGCGTAATGTGTAACGTGTAACGCGTAACGCGTGCGTGGAGATGACCTTGGGACTTATGATTTTTTCTATCGATTACTCTCTGAGCCCTACCTTCAGAAAGCAGTCAGCCTAAAATACTCTAAAGTAGACTTATTCTGGACCAAGAAGCGGGACAAACGAGCAGAGCGAGTGAGTCCCAGAAAGCAGTCAGCCTAAAATACTCTAAAGTAGACTAACTGGTCCAAGAAGCGGGGCGAACGAGCGAAGCGAGTGAGTCCCAGAAAGCAGTCAGCCTAAAAAAGTAGACTTATACTAGACCAAGAAGCGGGTCGAACGAGCGGAGCGAGTGAGGTCCCCTAATATCATTAGCCCGAAATATACTACGAAATATACTAAAGTAGATTCATAGTTGACCAAGATGGGGGCGAACGATTGGAAACCAAAGTACTTACGTAGGTAGCTTCTTCATCAAAGTGTTCAATTTCTCTCTGAAACCTGAGACGTACTACATCAAAATGGCGAAACTAGTCGGAACTAAATTAGTTATCGATGGGTTCGCGTACCTGAAGTCAAGACAGCGTGGCAAGCGTATATACTGGGACTGCCAGAAACTGAGGTCGGGCGAATGTACCGCCAGGGCGGTAACACTGGTAAGCAAGAGGCCGTTAGATCCGATCAGTGTAGTATCTGGGCCGACAACGTCGCAGCATAGTCATCCTCCCAACCCTGATAGCGTCAAGGCGCAGGTTGTAGTTCAAGATGTGAAGAAGTTAGCGGAATCGCAGCGAACGCTACCACCCTCAGTAATAATACGCGATGCTATGGCCGGTGTGTCGCAGCGGATACTGAGTCAACTACCGGAAAGGGAAAACTTGCGACAGACCGCGTTATGTTCCCAAAATGTGGAATCAGTACTTAACCGCGCTCAATAAATCTCACAAAACAAATAATTGTTCTGAGGGTTGGCATAATAGGTTCAACCAGTTAGTTGCAAAAAGCCACCCTGACATATACACTTTCATACAAGAGGTGCAGAAAAAACAGGCTTATACAGAAACATCAATAGCCGAGCTGTCACCGGGCAAACGGGTTAAGGCTGCACCTCGAAAGAAATGGTTAGACTTACAAGACAGGATTCAAGGTATTGTCGCACAGTACAACACCTACAACGATATTATTTCCTACCTAAGAACTCTCAGCTACAATGTACGTATGTATATTATCTGGAATATAAATAAAATATAAGTACTAGGTTAATTTTTTTTTGTCAGGGGCGTGGATTTCAGGTAAATTGTGTCAGGTAAAACATTGTCAGGCAAATGTCTTTCAGGTAAGCGCCTTCAGGCATTTGTCATGTAACCAAAAATAGACAAAGTAATTATTAGAAAGACCAGTGATAATTAATAAATCAATGGCACTAAATAAGAAGATCTCAAGTGTAAAATACTACTTCATAAGTCAACTTACAAGAGCGTTGAACCATCATCAGTTGAAGGATTTCAACACAGCCGTGCCTTTGCAATGAAACACTGATCTTATTGACTGCAACAACGCTGCGTTGCAGTTGTTCCACTGTTTAATCTAAGTGCTGCGTTTCTATTGGGTAACAGATGTGCTCCCATCTTAACGGTTGTATCTGCTCCATCTGTCTCATCCAATCACCAAGCCAAACAATCTTTTGCTGTCAAACGTGATCATATTGTTCAAGAGGCTTTTTAGCGGGGGACTGGCTATCCATCTTGTTAGGGTGGGATTGCATCCTTAGAAAACATCCGCGGCCGGGAGTTTCTGCAAACTGCGTGACGTGACGTATGACGCTTTATGACATCATCAAAAACCTTGACCTACTTTAGGGACTTTGAAAAATTTCAACCATTAGCCTTCATTACATCAGGCCTAGCATACAGTATACTGAGAAGAACCCCGCCAACTCATTTGCTAAGGGCCAGGGGGCTTTTTTGCGCCAACATAATTACGAGAGCGTTCAACTTACTATAGTCATCATTTGAGGACTTCTCCAAAATAACGACGGCATTACTTTCTAAGGAAGCTTCTAAAATATAAAATTAAGATTTTCGATTATAATTGTATCAAAAAAACTGGAGGTCATGTTTTCCGGAAAAAACGCCGGTCACTATCCGCCGTACAACAACAAACTTGGAAAAATTTCGAGTTTCGAGCCATATATGATAGGAGGGGGACTTAGAAGAATTTAAATTTCATTCTCGAGAGACTTGGAAATCGACTCAACTCTCAATTTTAAAGTAAATTTTAGCCATAAAACAGGTTCCCTGCGTTCCTCGTTTAACTCCGTTAAGGAAGGAAGTCGACGTTTTTCCAGATCTCCCCTCTCCCTCCCTTTCCTATGAAATCTAGATCCAAACGATGTCAAAACCTAGCTCCAGGCTTTCTTCTGAAATTTATCTAAGTCCTCCGCCTATCATATATAGCCTAGTTTCCGAGTCTTGAAAAATTTTATGTGCGTGGACCGGTCCTGCACAGCTCCTCAGTGAGTTTCTTGCTTACTTGAACAGCCAATACCCTTGCATAAAATTCACACTGGAAGTTGGTAGCACCTCTATTAATTTTCTGGCCGTTATTGACGGTGTCCATGAATTCGGTATTTACCAAAGAGATACCTCGACCGATATTGCTATTCACGGGTCGTCCTTTGTACCTACTGCTCATAAAGTAGCAACTTTTAATACCCTTATACATCGCCTCACTCACATTTCTTTGAGTGAGTCGCATTCAAGAAAGAACTAGTGACGATGAAGAATCTGGCCAGAGTGAACCAGGTCAAGGAAAACGGTCCGTAAGAGGCTTACAAGAAAAAGTCTCGATTCTACCAGCAAAATCCCGCTATTCGATCCTCAGTTCACCATTGTAAAAGAGTGGATTTTCAAGGTAAACACGCATGCTTCAATCTACAACTGGACGGACACAACCATTGTCCATTTTGTATTAACAAGACTGGAACAGGGCGACAAAGAAATGGCACGCGCGCCAAAAAGATATAAAGCATACGTGGCTCAAATGGACAGAAATCCAGGTTGGAACCTTTTACCGAGAGCGAAACTTTTACAAGCAGCTTGTGGATTTAATCAAAACCACTTACAATTACAGAACCCTGTTTCATGAATACGTACATGAAAAGCTCGCGCTACTCCAGCAAATGTCAGTAAACCATACAATTGATTGTTGGAGGCTTGGATAAACATGATTGTACAAGAACTGACCAAAGCTGGGAAACCGTTAACTCCGGCTGAACTAGTCCAATGTTTACAAGTAATGGATACAACTTCTACTATTGGTCACCAGCTTCACGTTGAAAATCGTCAACATCTGCCTTCCGCAAAATTCGTTGGTAGCTGTCATCATTGTGGCCGCCAAGGACATTCCTAGTCAATGAAACTACCGGCGCGGTATAACTCCAATACAAGCGTTACTTGGCTACGAAGCTGCCATTGATACATTCACCTTTGATAAGAAAAAAAAAAAAAAAAAAAACAGTGATGATCGACGTCCAGACAATTTGGGATGCGATGAAAAATAGAATAGAACAGTCCCAAGTGAAACAAAATTGTACATTGATAGGAAGAGGAAGCTTGCTCAGCACTAAACAGTCAGCGACTTAGTACTTCTGTTAAAATTTCAAGTATTGTCACACATGGCAAAAGCAGCAAACTTTACCATATTCTAAAGGTTTGATAATTGAGAGCAAAAATCTACGGAAAAGTTTTTATTTATGCTGGGCCAATTAAGAGGACATTGAATCATTATTTAATTGAGTTGCAACACTCTTGAATGTTTTTTTTTGAAAAGTATTATGTACATATCAGAAGAAAAAGATATTCCAATTTTACTCATTGAAAGGAAAAATTGCAGGACTGGAGATGGAACATCAATTATCAGTTCTCAACTGGATCTTCAACTGGGAGTACACAATTATTGCTTATTCAGACCAGTTTTAATTTCAAAAACAATTCGCAGTTCCTGTATAATAGGTCATTTGCAACGTCTGAAATGAAAGAGAATTGGTTATCCTCATAGGTACCCATAACGTAACAGATTCTGCTTGATCCACCTGTGAAGATATTTTACATCAGGATGAACCAGTAAAAAAAGAGGAAAACCTGTCAATTATCCATATATTATGTAATATTTAGATTGTGAAAACCTATCAGCATCTCATCTAGAAAATTGCATCAAATTGACAGAGACTGAGTTCATTGCTATTGCTACAGGTAAGTTGATGTACAATATTTGTATCAGCTTAAATTATTATTTGTGATGGCTGGTCAATCTCACAGAAACAGCACTTCTGGAAGAGGTGAGTCAATCGCTTGCCTTATAGGTCCCAAGTTTTGTTCAAAACCCTCAAAAATGCCAGGAGAAAGAATCATAACCAACGCAGAATACATCGTCAGCCAGTCTCAAGCCCAAACTGCCAAGAAAGAGAAGGTCCGGCACGCGTTAGTCAGTCATTTGAAATGCGTCACAAATCCAAATGCAATTAGACAAAGAGAAAAACAAGGGAAAAAAGAACTCTTCGTTATTATTTGTAGTTCTCTTCCTCTTCTTCCTTTTTTTCTTTTTTCAACCACCATCATGCCTGCAACTAAGATTCCCCGGCATTTGTTGGATGACATTGCAGACGCGCCAACCATGGCCCATTGCGGAAAAAAATTAGGTTTTGTCAGCTCTTATGGGAAGTTTCATGTTGATTGTGCTTTATAAAGCAAAAAAAATGTCACTAAAATTGCTAAATCAGTGACGGTGTTAGATGCCATTTAAGGGAGTATACGCACCATAAAATAAAATTTTGCCTAGCATTGTTTCAAAATTTTACCAAAGCTGGCTTTCCAAATGACAAAAATTGTGACATTATCTGGATTGCGTGAGATATCTGATGAATGAAGATTTTTTGGATGACCCTGAAGCGTTCATTCACTTGGATGACAAGCTTTCAATGGAGCAGGACATAGAAGATACTGTAAACTTTATTTAAGAAGATAACAGTGGTGACAATGATTGTGATGCAGCAGTTGAAAAAATTGCAATACTTTGGCAATAGTTAATCATCTACTCCAATTCTCCTCAAACTCAAACTATCTTGACCTACCTAGTTCAAATAATGTACAAAGCGAGAACTCTTCTTTAGTTAATAGCAGCTAAAATTATTACATAACAAACGCTTGCCAAAATGTGGGGTAAAAATGAAGTGATGTGAAAGTATGCAGTATTTGTACCATGATGTACATGTATTTGTATCTCGTTATTTTGATTCAGAAAAAGTTCTTGCTTATGTTTACTTGTTGAATAAAACAAACTTTTTCTGTTGTAAACAATATTCAAAAGTCCGTTATTTGTTTGTAATGGACATTTTTCTTTATATAATTTTCTTTCATTAGAAAACAAATACTTCAAACACTTGAAACATCCTCTTTTTTTGGTCCTCTGGGCCGGATACAAATGTAATATGGACAAACCAATTAATCAAGAGATAAATCAGCCATTGGCTGTCCTGACCACCGCTTTAGACCCAAACATAGACATCAACAACAACTTTGACATGATTGAAAACAAGTTGCAAGCCAATAACAATGAAAAGCTCTCAATGAACGTGTCAAGTAGTGATCATACTTCTGCAGATTTAGATACTCCAATTGAATGGTGGCGCGTCCTACAGCAGGATGCTGCGAGATATAAACGTCGACTAAATAGCCGTAATGCCATTGACAGAATCACTGTCATAAATGTTCTAGAACATGCACTGTCCAATGTCAGAAATTTGCGTAATCACGTTCACAGCCAAGCTCAGAAGCTTTATTTGCGTGCGTCACATACAATCTGATGCAACAGCACCGACCAATATTACTTACATACCTAAAGAAAATTCGATATTCTCAATTGGTTGCCATTGCAAAGCGGACCGCTGCATGAACTCCATCTTTGATTCCTAGTTAACCCAATGTTAAGCTCCCGAAATTTGGAATCAGTATTTTTGATGGAGAAGCGATTAATTGGCTAGATTTCAAAAATACAATAACAACCTAGTCATGAAACATGAAGAAAAATTTTGCTACCTGAGAACATTGGTCGCAGAAGAACCAGCGGTTGATTAAGGCACAAGCCTCACAAACCCGGATTTGTGTTGGCGCGTGCAAGTTTTTTTGAAGTAAAAAAAAAAAAAGTTGAGGGGGGATCGAAAAATTATGTGTCCCTGGCATGAGTGTGTGCTTGTGTCCGCGCGGAAGCTAAGTCCGTCGCTGAGAAGATTCTGCGCCATGGCCAAGAATTTCAAGAATTTCTCTTCCTAGCATAACAAAAAGAAAATATAATCCTCGTGTTCGAGGTTTAGTTCGAAGTGTGCAAAATATTCCTCAGATTGAAGGTAGTCAAAGTCTTATTGGGGTCAACATAGTAGAATCGAATTTTGATATTTTATTCGGGAGGTCATCTCAAGGAATTGTTGCTCTTGGTAGCATTACCCATGCTTTTTCTGAAATGCTGTCATTTTTTAACATTCGAACCGTCGAGGCGGAACACGAAAATATCAAAGAGGAGCAAAAATCCATAAGAACTGAGCAACAAACGATCTGAGAGGAACTTCGTATAAACCGCACCTACCAACTTCAGCGACCAATTAAGAACAAGCGTGAGAAATTCTGTACCTACACTGAGATAATGGGGATTCCTGGAAAAAGAAACTGTTGGGAAACGTTCTATTTGCAAATAGGTTAGTTCGATTATTTCCTCCAGCCATTATTGATGATTGTTATTGAGTGAGTCGCTTTGGTCGCAAGTGTAGCGCCGCCCTCCCTCCATGGTAGAGTGTGTGCTGGTTACGTATGCATTTGATTTTTTAACACTGGAATCGACCTTTTCGGGCATAACTTCAGTGTTGAAAGAATCTCCTCGGCAAACCCCCTTTTATATTCGGCAACTCCCATCATCAAGACCGAGTGTTGAGATATCAACATTCGATTTTCGTCATTGAGACCAAGTGTTGGGGGTATCGACAGTCGGTTCCCATCATTTAGACCAAAAGTTGGATCGACAGTCGGTTCGCACCATCGCGAATGAGTGTTGGGATATTGACAGTTGGTTCTTATCATGAGGACTAAGTGTTGGGTTGGGATATCGAGAGTCGGTTTTCATCATTTGGAAACCAAGTGTTGGGGAAAACCGAGTGTTGGGGGTATGGACAGTCAGCTCCTATCCATTGGATTGAATTTTGGATCGACAGTCATTTCCCATCATTAGGACCGAGGGTTGGGACATCGAAAGTCGGTTTTCATCATTTGGAAACCAAGTGTTGGGGAAAACCGAGTATAAAATTGTCGATTTCAAGGAATCGGAGAAGAAGCGGCGTATAAATGAAATTTTAGGCAGGCGCAAAAATCTTGACGAGCCACAGGCGCCCAAACTTCAGGCGCCGCCACAGACTCGCCACTGCTTCTTCTTGCACATCCGGATGTGAATCTCAATAACTGAATGAAAGAGAGTTTCGACACGGTTTTGACCCATAGTGTTTTTTATTGTCGCTTTATCACATTCGAAATGCCATTTTGAACCTATTTTAATCGCCGGGGCAGGTGTTGAGTGGACTACAGCGTGGTTCTGCATTTGCCTGTTCTATTAATCCATCTTCTACTTCATAACGGTGGCTACAAATTCAGACACCTGGTTCCAATTCTCTTCGGAACCTATCATGGTGGATACTAGGCTGTTCAGAAGTTATGGAGTGAGTACAAAAATAAGAATCAAGGACCAAGGCCGTTCCTAATACCTTTCATAGATCGACACGTCAGCGTCAAGATAGATCTTGTGACGAAGGTCATTGATGACGGCACATGGCTCGCGAAATAAATCTTGCAGAAAAGCGATTTACCTACAGCCTAAAGATACATCCACATACGAAAAAAAAAACAGGATTCCAGTACAATCTATTCAACCCATTCTTAAGTCAAGAATCGCAATGGAATGCACAACATAACCCTCTTAGCTAATACAGAGAGAAGGGAACCACCTCAAGCGAACGGTACCATCCAGCATCTACCATTCAACTCATTCCCACCTAAAGATTTATGCGGAAAGGAAGACTAAAGATATGTACCTTATGACATCGCGATTATGTATAGAGGAACTTCGAAAGTAATTTGACTCTTACTACGCGTTTACCTAACGAGGCAAACCATCTTCAGCTAAAATACCTGATAATAAGGAGTCTTACCAAATTTAGGTGCACTCGCAAATGGAAAATAAGCGCGATAAATTTCGCGTGTGGTCGCCCTCGCTTTTCATATTTTTCCATTAGCCGGTTGATGCTTTTCGAAATTCTCGCGCGAATGTTTTTCCATTAAATTAAAGGTAAATATTTCTTCTGGGAGAAACAAAAGGAAGATAATTCAGCTCGCTTTATTTATGTACATGTATATAAGGCAAGTACAATATCGAGCGTAATTTTCTTCTCAATCTGTGAACCGTTAACTTCGTTGTTCGTTTTCTTAAGCCCGAAAGTCTTTAGATTGCATACGCGAACGTACGACACATCCATCTAACCACCCTCGACGATTACTTTTCATAAAGCTAATTTCAACACTCTCGGTGGTCCGTCGTCGTCGTCGTTTCACAACGTATGGCACCTGAAAAAAGCTCACTTTTTTTTTCTCTATTTCTCTCACATTTTATTATAGAGTACATGTACTAAGTTATATTAGTTCGGGCTTCCAGGAGAGAAGATAAATCGTCACGAATTGTGTAAGCGAGGAAAAATGTCGCGCGTACAGTAGACGCGACGAGCGATAACAAATTCAGACTGCGACGCGACGCTTCGATGGTTTCTATTTCTATCGTACGAGCCAGGTTTTTTGAGCGATAGCCTGACGCGCGGGGGCGACGAAAAGCTTAATTCCAAGCTCATTTGAATGCGAGAGCGTTATACGAATTTAAGCGTCGGTATTCATCGATCACGAATGCACCCGTAATTCAAAGCTCGTACGTTGCGTCTTCGACGGGACACGCGAATACGGCGCGACGGCTTCTGGTCGTCGTTGCGATGGATCGGCGTTTGTCGTCTAATTGCGTGAATTCGGCGCGAAAAAGGGGTGAGTACGGAGCGAGAAAAGGATGCGTTCACCGAGAGCGTTCGAAGGAAACCGAACGCCCGTTGGGCGATCCTTTAATCTATTTTCGGACACACTCTACACTTTTGTACGTTTCCATTAGATTTTATAATGCCTGCAGGTCACGTTTTAGACTAAACGAATTTTACATCTCTTTGAAAATGCGGGAGAGAACGAGAGGGTGTACGTCTAGACATGACATCATCCGAACAACCCCCTTTTAATTTATTGCCGACTGAAAAGATAGCTGCGTCTCGCGCGCTCGCTCTACTGTACAATATTACATTTACCGTTCTCGCATCGGGCTTACCGAGTTTTTGTTTCTGCATGTATTCTCCGGTACAGTACGGTAATGTTTCGTTCTCTGTCATTTCACTATTTCACCAGCCACTATATCGGCTTCATCGCTTTTTTAGCCTCTCAACTTTTCCAGCCGGATTCTACTCCCATATACTTTCTTTCATTTCGCTTTTTTTTTTCTCCTCCTCCTCTTGTTTGTTTTCGTTCCTCTCCGTGTCTGTAATTAATTTGCGCCGGTATTTTGTTCTCGACGCTTCTACCGTACACACGTAAATACATTTTCTAGTTTTATTGATTGTATGACGCGAAGCTGAGGCGAGGTTTTAAATAGACCATAAAATGCAAACGTGTCATGAAAAATGGGATTCGAGCGACAAAATTGAAATTTTTTAACTGAATACTTTTGTGTTCTAGGATTAAAGAACACGAGAAACATATGGGATCATAAACGACGACCTTAATATAACCTTGAGAATATTTTGGAAATCGAAATACCCGGATTTTTTGTGATGCATTTCGTATAACTGTATTGCAAGAGGCTTCTGACTCCTCTGATCCGAGACATGGTACACACCAAAGATCATTCCAAGTCCCCCAGCGCTCGCTCGTCTGGCCCCTGGGTCTTCTATAAGTCCACTTTAAAGTATTTTAGGCTAACTAACTGGTACCGGGGACTCACTCGCTTTGATCGCTCATCCCACCCCTGAGTCTACTATAAAGTCCTCTTTAGAGTATTTTAGGCCAACTGGTACCGGGGAACCTATTGACTGGACCTGTTGTCCAGCCTCAATTGATCTCCACATTAATCCGATATCGCATGAAACGATATGTTATCAACGGAGATATCAGTAAAATGTACCTCCAAGTTAAAGTTCATCCTGACGACACTCGATATCAGAGAATACTCTGGAGAAATTCACCAGAAGAAGAAGTACAGGCCTTCGAATTATTAAGAGTCACTTTCGGCGTTACATCTTCACCATACTTAGCTACTCGATGCATAAAGCAGTTGGGCTTAGAAGCTCAAAATCAATATCCAGAGGCTAGTTCTGCGTTACTCAATGATATGTACGTCGACGATCTCCTCACTGGCGACAGAATTGAAGAAGTTCAAATGCTTCGGCGACAACTTACCGAAATTCTTGGTAACGCAGGCTTTCCTTTAGCTAAATGGTGTGCAAATCATAAAGAGTTACTTAACGATGTTTCACCGGAAAATTGCGAAAAGGAATTTCCATTCAGTTCTGACGGCAAACCCACGATCAAGACACTAGGCATTTTTTGGCGGCCGGAGGAGGATGAACTCCGAATTTTTTATCGTTCCAAAGACGCGGATAAAGCCTTGACCAAACGTCAAGTATTGGCCGTAATTGCTGCCATTTACGATCCTTTAGGCCTTGTTGGGCCTGTAACAACCACTGCAAAAATCTTGATGCAGGACATTTGGAAGGCTACGGCTCAACAAAATAATAAATCGTCTTGGGATGAAAATTTATCGGAGAATATTCTTTCCTTTTGGAAGTCCTTCGCCAAACAGCTCCCTGATTTGCAACACATTACAATACCTCGATATTATTTCACTATTCAGCCCGCTCTCATTGAATTGCATGGTTTTTGTGATGCCTCAGAAAGGGTCTTTGGTGCTGTAATATATGTACGAGGCATATATCCCACTATTGTAGAATCTCGTTTGGTAATATCAAAATCTCGAGTAGCACCTTTGAAGAAACAATCGTTACCACGTTTGGAACTTTGCGGAGCTTTACTCCTTGCTGAATTAGCCTCAAAGGTACGAGATATGTTGCAACTTCAATATAGTGTGTCACTTATAAGATTGTGGTGTGATTCAACAATTGCACTCTCCTGAAAAACTAAGAACGGAATCATGGTTCGTTCCATTACAAATCTTGTCTACCATCCAGTCAATTAAAAATTTCAAAATTCTCTATTGCGAATGGCTGTATCAAACTTAAATAAAATAAATCGAAACAGATGACTTTCAGGAGCAAATACCAATCTTTAATGATCTTTACTATGGGTAAAGAGCACAAATCGGTGTGGCCACACCTACGAATAAAATGCATAAACTTGAAGAGACGACAAGCCTAAAGACTGTGTACTCCTGTTTCGAGCTTGTCGCATGTAACATGTGCCTTCGCACGAATGATCTAGAGCAGCCTAATTATATTTGTTTCAGATGAATCAACGTCGGGGCGGAGGATGGACAGTTCAAATAATACCGAAACATTAAAATATTAAAGCAATGCTACGCATTTTATTTATAAGTCTTTTGTAATGTAAACATATAAAAATTCTTTGTGTTATCGATTAACTCGAGCACGTAACTTCGAAATACTATCACCAAATCACACGCTTCGCTCACACGTCCCGCCCTTGGGTCTTCTACCATAAGTCCTCTTTAAAGTATTTTAGGCGAGGCTTAAAAACTGTGTACTTTAGAACACTATATAGCATTTATTCATAGACCTAGTACACTGTAAGATGAGAGGTACTCGCAGATTTTTGAATCACCCACCAAGTATAAAAAATCCAAGTCCCCCCTTCTGTGACGTCATCAACCTCGCAAACGCAAGAAATGATCATCGCTTTTGGTGTTCATATCACATAGTACGCACCAAACATCATTGCTTTTGGTGCACATGCAACGTAGTACACACCAAAGATTATTTCAAGTCCCCCTCACTTTTCCAAGTCCCCCAGGATCGTGTATTATAGTTTGAGGGTCAAAATTCACAAGATTTTTCCAAGTCCTCCTCCTATCATACCTCAGACCAAGCCACACCCATTGAAAGTGTTTTTTCTTCTCCTCTAGTCTTGGATGCATTCGAGGGTCGAGTCGCTTTCCTTCGCGAAATCACTCCGTTTACCGACATTCCGCCAACCATCTTGGAGGAGTTGGACCTGGACCAATAAACGGGTCTGACGCTCATTGACGACTCCGCTGATCTTGATTATGATCCGAGCGAAGAACAAAGACGAAGCGGACGTAAAAGGAAGAAGACGGCGCTATGTCGGAGCCCAGAAGGTTACTCAACCCTCCTGCGGCAAACAAAAAGAGGTGGTGGACCTGCAACAACACGCGTCGTTGTGCGAGGTGCGCAAACAAGAGATTAATAAATTTGAATTAAATGATTTTAAATATTATTGATTAAATAAAATTTATTGATAAAAAAATTGATGATGTTGCAGCAGCAGCAGCAGCAGCACGAGGTGCTACATATGAGAACACTTTTTCCAAAAGGACTGACGTAGAAGCTGAGGATGAACAAGAGAAGGGAGGAGTGCTTGTGTTCGCAACAACTCGTAACATAGAGTTATTATGTCAAAGTCCCGTCTGGTTTCTTGATGGAACGTTCAAGACGAGCCCTAGTATCTCCACTGAAATATTCACGATTCTGGGTACAAAGAAGCGCAGCGCGACCGACGAACATGTAGCCTTGCCCATGCTGTACGCTCTCTTGTCCAGGAAGACTGAAGAGCAGTACACGCAAGTGCTGTGCGAGGTGCTGTAACGGTATACAATATGCCGGGTCCGTGAGTCCCAGCAAAAGGTCGGCGTCAAGCTACTCGTCCTCGCTACCCACCGCTATTGTGGAACCAGTATACTCTGCTGCCACGCGGAGACAACACCGGACGAATGATGTATGTATCCGAAGCGTGACACAATAGGTTCCAGGTGGTGGTGAGTAAGCACCACCTCGACATTTATTCTGCGTTGGAAAAACTCCTAAAGGAACAAGCAGATACGGAGACAATGGTGGCAGAGCTAGCACTAGGAAGGAGAGTAAAGACAGCGCCGCGTAAGAAATGGGTCGATAATCAGAACCGCATCCAAGACGTAAGCTTGGAATACGAAACTACAAGGAAAATGATGATGTACTGACATATCTACGCACATTGTCCTACAATGTGAGCTTGTAACTATGTCTATTATATATTTTTCTTTTAGAAAATTGTGCATTCGGAATTTTTTTTCGGAATAATTTTTGTTCTGGCGAATTGTCCGTTCGGAAAATTCACCATTCGGAGAAATGACTTCGGAAAAATGTAATCGGAGGAATGGCTTTCAGAAATTTGTCTATACGGAATAATGTCCCTTCGTAAAAATGGTCTTCGGAAACGTGTCTTCGGAAAAGTGAGAGTATGACAAGGGGCGAAAGCCGTAACTGTCATGCTTCTCAAGTTGGAGTGCTTTGTCGCGGCGTAGGGTCTTATGCTGACTTGTCAGTAACTGAAGCACGTACAGCGTAGGCGAAGGAGACTCCGATATCACAAACCCTTCGGGGACCCTGCATTGCATAGGACGCTGCTAATCGTCAGGTTCGAATGAGCGGACGGCATTTCACATGCAGTACTCCTCGCAGACCCTAGGTACAGCCAAACCGCAGAGCACAAAGGGCCGGCCCTTTACGGGAAGGAATAGGGAAGTTTTTGGTCTAATTGCGATTTAAATAAATTGTGGTTTTTACCGTGTTTTTCGTTATCATAAGTTTTTATATTTTAAGATCACCGAACTTCTCTCACATCACCCTCTCACCAGTCACCAAGAATCGATGACCTATTCTGGGAAGTACCGGCTTCCTGTAACCCTAGGGGAATGGAAGAAGAAAGTCGTCGAGGGTTCACTCATTCATCTCACAAGCGTGCATACCCGGCCCGACCCACCCAAAGAGAGGCTTACCTATGACGCACAAGCGCTAGGATTAAGTAATGGAGGTATGCACACACATCCAACCTTGCTAACACGAGGCAAGGTTTGCTGCAACAACATCTGCAGCTGAGAAGGAAAACTCCCAAAACCCGCCCATAGGCGTAACGTTAGCCCTCTATAGACAGGTCCAAGCAGCTGTCTATAGTTGAACTCAACTGCAAGATGGAAACGACTTGGTGCTGCTGGCCTGCATGTCCTCAAGTCCCAATGTCTCGGGATGATCCTACCTTCTGCACTCATGTCTGGTTTCCAGGTCACATATTGTCTTCAAGGTTGGGTGGACTACCCAATCATGAGGATAGGAGCTGCAGGGTCACATCTTGCCATCAGCCCTTTGTAACAGTAGTTCTTAGCAGGCGGCCTACTTAAAAAAAGCCTGCCACGAATAACATTAAATGTCAGAACAATCAAAAACGCCGGCCGGTGAAAGCTCGGTACCCAGTGCAACAGAGGTTGGCTCCGTTGCCTCTGTTGGATCGTCAGTAGACGAAACGAGCATTGGACTCTCCACCCTATCACTGAATCAAGCAGTAGTGATGGACCAGCGTACCGGCCTGCAAGACGATATACAATGACATCATCTCCATTGAGGCAGATATGCTACAGATTGAGCAGCAACAGTCTGTCAATACCCAACCTCATAGATTATACTACAAAAACGGGGCTGATGCACTCCAAATTAGTCGAGCGACTCAATGAGGCGGGAATAAGGTGTTACACCCAACTTGGTGTATTTAATTGGACAGTACACCGAGAACCTCTGGCAGATCAACAGAAATATCAGACCCGCAGAAAATCTGAAATCCGATTCCTAATCAAGAACCTCGATAAATACTTTACAGAAGCTTCAAAGAAAAAACTAAAAGAAACTCAAGCTGCCATTGGAGCCAATAACCTCATAATAACGCCTCTACTGAGTGCAGAAGTTAAAAGATTGCATACTGATGAAGAAGTAGATACCATTTCACACAGCGAAGGGAGTAATACTCAAAAACAAAAGAGGACCCTCCACATCTCATCTAGCGACGAAACTCTCCCGTTCACAGACAAAAACAGTTTAAAGCCCCATCCACATCTGATAATGAAACAGACGCTATGACAAAACATCAGCTCATAAAGGAGAACAATGATTTAAAAAGGCAAATTTAAACTCTGAATAAAAAAAGCTAAAAGAATATAACCTTCTAAGACAAGAAATAGACAATCTAAAAGATGCCAACCAAATAATTCCAAAATTAGAATCACAAGTCATTCAGTTAAGGGAGGAAATCCAGCAATACAGAGGAGTTCATACCCAAGAACTAATACCCTCCCCTGGGACCACACAAACCATCTCATTTGACGCGGGAAACTTTGAGAAAAAGCTGATGGAAAAAGTAATGACAATGGTGACTGCTGCCATTGAAAAAGGACTGAAGAAGATACACCCAAAGATAACAATTCCGGAAATCGGAAACGTCAAATATTAGAAATGAAATTATTCACAAATAATATTGATGAGCCTTGATACCGGCGCGATGAATTAGGAAAACTTGAGATTGAAGTATATTATGCAGTAATTGATAAATATATTGACTCAGATGAATTCAAGATTTTGATGAAAATGTCTTAGCTGTATTGAAAGATATGAGTATTTTTTCTCACGGACATTCATTAAAATGACAACTATCATACGACAGCTCCAGATTTGCGCAAAAATTATAACCTGAGCTCCGTTGATGTGGAAATGGAGCAGAAGAAGTTTAAATCTCTTTACAAGTCGATGCATAAAGAAATTGACATTTTTGATTTACAGTATAAACACAAGCACATCAGGCTTTGCCCGCACTCGAGTGCGGGCAAAGCCTGATGTGTTTGTGTTTGTACTGTTGTTTCTGATCCTTCACGAACAAAATTCCAATTTTTCAATTTTGATTTAGTTCAGAACCAAAACAAGGAACAATTAGGGAAGAGACGATTAGGATTTGGAAGAGAGGAAGTATACAGGCAGGCAGCAGAGGAGGATAGGATGGAGATAGAAGAGAAAAAAGTAACCTCAAAAGAACGTGAAGATGAAGATCAATGAGACCATGGACCAGCGGATGAAGATGAAAGGGAGGACTGGGATGAAGAAGCTGTAGGAGGAAACAGTGACGCACCAGTTCTTGATTCTGATGATGACAATAATCAAGAGCGGCTTTGATGGCTGAGAGATGGGTGACTTCTGACTGGTAAATTGTTACTGAATCCTCCATCCATGTAGCGAAACTGGCCAATTTTCGGAGGAACGAAACCGGGAAAAACTGGCACAAAAGCGCTCGCCAGTAATGCCTGGAAAGTGAAAGCAAAGTTCAAAGAAGACGCGAACAGGGGGATAATAATATCGCATAAAACTTGGTCGTCATTTGTCACTTAATTATGGGAAAGAACAGGGCTCTTAGATTCTCCCAATGACAGATAAGAGTATTTGATCAAAAATGTATCTGAGAAGCAGAAGAAACGCTTGGACAAGAGTATTAAAGAGTGTAACCATTCTCAAAAAGAGTAGACCGAGGACGATTTGGACAACGAAGAAGAACTTGTGGAAGTCACCGGCTCTCGGGTGCTCTGTCGACGGGACAGCTTTGTCGAAAGACGTTCTCATGTTTTGTATCCACTCTTTGTTCTTCTTATTAAAAACTTGTTTTCGTGTCGGTGGAAAAATTCTTTCTCTTCCTGGCACGTTTCAAGTCTCGCCGACAATCACTATACTTGGGCTGGTTCAACGAAACAACCTCTGCCACTGGTGTACGCCTTGTTGCCTGGGAAAACAACCGAATTTTAGAAAGTGGTACTGAGAATCCCCCTGTTCGCGTCTTCTTTGAACTTTGCTTTCACTTTCCAGGCATTACTGGCGAGCGCTTTTGTGCCAGTTTTTCCCGGTTTCGTTCCTCCGAAAATTGGCCAGTTTCGCTACGTGGATGGTGGATTTAGTAACAATTTACCAGTCAGAAGTCACCCATCTCTCAGCCATCAATGCCGCTCTCGATTATTGTCATCATCAGAATCAAGAACTGGTGCGTCACTGTTTCCTCCTACAGCTTCTTCATCCCAGTCCTCCCTTTCATCTTCATCCGCTGGTCCATGGTCTCCTTGATCTTCATCTTCACGTTCTTTTGAGGTTACTTTTTTCTCTTCCATCTCCAGAGATGTTGCGCGAGCGGCTTTGATGGCTGAGAGATGGGTGACGTCTGACTGGTAAATTGTTACTGAATCCTCCATCCATGTAGCGAAACTGGCCAATTTTCGGAGGAACGAAACCGGGAAAAACTGGCACAAAAGCGCTCGCCAGTAATGCCTGGAAAGTGAAAGCAAAGTTCAAAGAAGACGCGAACAGGGGGATAATAATATCGCATAAAACTTGGTCGTCATTCGTCACTTAATTATGGGAAAGAACAGGGCTCTTTATATTCTCCCAATGACAGATAAGAGTATTTGATCAAAAATGTATCTGAGAAGCAGAAGAAACGCTTGGACAAGAGTATTAAAGAGTGTAACCATTCTCAAAAAGAGTAGACCGAGGACGATTTGGACAACGAAGAAGAACTTGTGGAAGGCACCGGCTCTCGGGTGCTCTGTCGACGGGACAGCTTTGTCGAAAGACGTTCTCATGTTTTGTATCCACTCTTTGTTCTTCTTATTAAAAACTTGTTTTCGTGTTCCTGGCACGTTTCAAGTCTCGCCGACAATCACTATACTTGGGCTGGTTCAACAAAACAACCCCTGCCACTGGTGTACGCCTTGTTGCCTGGGAAAACAACCGAATTTTAGAAAGTGGTACTTTCCAGGCATTACTGGCGAGCGCTTTTGTGCCAGTTTTTCCCGGTTTCGTTCCTCCGAAAATTGGCCAGTTTCGCTACGTGGATGGAGGATTTAGTAACAATTTACCAGTCAGAAGTCACCCATCTCTCAGCCATCAATGCCGCTCTCGATTATTGTCATCATCAGAATCAAGAACTGGTGCGTCACTGTTTCCTCCTACAGCTTCTTCATCCCAGTCCTCCCTTTCATCTTCATCCGCTGGTCCATGGTCTCCTTGATCTTCATCTTCACGTTCTTTTGAGGTTACTTTTTTCTCTTCCATCTCCAGAGATGTTGCGCGAGCGGCTTTGATGGCTGAGAGATGGGTGACTTCTGACTGGTAAATTGTTACTGAATCCTCCATCCATGTAGCGAAACTGGCCAATTTTCGGAGGAACGAAACCGGGAAAAACTTGCATAAAAGCGCTTGCCAGTAATGCCTGGAAAGTGAAAGCAAAGTTCAAAGAAGACGCGAACAGGGGAATAATAATATCGCATAAAACTTGGTCGTCATTCGTCACTTAATTATGGGAAAGAACAGGGCTCTTTATATTCTCCCAATGACAGATAAGAGTATTTGATCAAAAATGTATCTGAGAAGCAGAAGAAACGCTTGGACAAGAGTATTAAAGAGTGTAACCATTCTCAAAAAGAGTAGACCGAGGACGATTTGGACAACGAAGAAGAACTTGTGGAAGGCACCGGCTCTCGGGTGCTCTGTCGACGGGACAGCTTTGTCGAAAGACGTTCTCATGTTTTGTATCCACTCTTTGTTCTTCTTATTAAAAACTTGTTTTCGTGTCGGTGGAAAAATTCTTTCTCTTCCTGGCACGTTTCAAGTCTCGCCGACAATCACTATACTTGGGCTGGTTCAACGAAACAACCTCTGCCACTGGTGTACGCCTTGTTGCCTGGGAAAACAACCGAATTTTAGAAAGTGGTACTGAGAATCCCCCTGTTCGCGTCTTCTTTGAACTTTGCTTTCACTTTCCAGGCATTACTGGCGAGCGCTTTTGTGCCAGTTTTTCCCGGTTTCGTTCCTCCGAAAATTGGCCAGTTTCGCTACGTGGATGGAGGATTTAGTAACAATTTACCAGTCAGAAGTCACCCATCTCTCAGCCATCAATGCCGCTCTCGATTATTGTCATCATCAGAATCAAGAACTGGTGCGTCACTGTTTCCTCCTACAGCTTCTTCATCCCAGTCCTCCCTTTCATCTTCATCCGCTGGTCCATGGTCTCCTTGATCTTCATCTTCACGTTCTTTTGAGGTTACTTTTTTCTCTTCCATCTCCAGAGATGTTGCGCGAGCGGCTTTGATGGCTGAGAGATGGGTGACTTCTGACTGGTAAATTGTTACTGAATCCTCCATCCATGTAGCGAAACTGGCCAATTTTCGGAGGAACGAAACCGGGAAAAACTTGCATAAAAGCGCTTGCCAGTAATGCCTGGAAAGTGAAAGCAAAGTTCAAAGAAGACGCGAACAGGGGAATAATAATATCGCATAAAACTTGGTCGTCATTCGTCACTTAATTATGGGAAAGAACAGGGCTCTTTATATTCTCCCAATGACAGATAAGAGTATTTGATCAAAAATGTATCTGAGAAGCAGAAGAAACGCTTGGACAAGAGTATTAAAGAGTGTAACCATTCTCAAAAAGAGTAGACCGAGGACGATTTGGACAACGAAGAAGAACTTGTGGAAGGCACCGGCTCTCGGGTGCTCTGTCGACGGGACAGCTTTGTCGAAAGACGTTCTCATGTTTTGTATCCACTCTTTGTTCTTCTTATTAAAAACTTGTTTTCGTGTTCCTGGCACGTTTCAAGTCTCGCCGACAATCACTATACTTGGGCTGGTTCAACAAAACAACCCCTGCCACTGGTGTACGCCTTGTTGCCTGGGAAAACAACCGAATTTTAGAAAGTGGTACTTTCCAGGCATTACTGGCGAGCGCTTTTGTGCCAGTTTTTCCCGGTTTCGTTCCTCCGAAAATTGGCCAGTTTCGCTACGTGGATGGAGGATTTAGTAACAATTTACCAGTCAGAAGTCACCCATCTCTCAGCCATCAATGCCGCTCTCGATTATTGTCATCATCAGAATCAAGAACTGGTGCGTCACTGTTTCCTCCTACAGCTTCTTCATTCCAGTCCTCCCTTTCATCTTCATCCGCTGGTCCATGGTCTCCTTGATCTTCATCTTCACGTTCTTTTGAGGTTACTTTTTTCGCTTCTATCTCCAGAGATGTTGCGCGAGCGGCTTTGATGGCTGAGAGATGGGTGACGTCTGACTGGTAAATTGTTACTGAATCCTCCATCCATGTAGCGAAACTGGCCAATTTTCGGAGGAACGAAACCGGGAAAAACTGGCACAAAAGCGCTCGCCAGTAATGCCTGGAAAGTGAAAGCAAAGTTCAAAGAAGACGCGAACAGGGGGATAATAATATCGCATAAAACTTGGTCGTCATTTGTCACTTAATTATGGGAAAGAACAGGGCTCTTAGATTCTCCCAATGACAGATAAGAGTATTTGATCAAAAATGTATCTGAGAAGCAGAAGAAACGCTTGGACAAGAGTATTAAAGAGTGTAACCATTCTCAAAAAGAGTAGACCGAGGACGATTTGGACAACGAAGAAGAACTTGTGGAAGGCACCGGCTCTCGGGTGCTCTGTCGACGGGACAGCTTTGTCGAAAGACGTTCTCATGTTTTGTATCCACTCTTTGTTCTTCTTATTAAAAACTTGTTTTCGTGTCGGTGGAAAAATTCTTTCTCTTCCTGGCACGTTTCAAGTCTCGCCGACAATCACTATACTTGGGCTGGTTCAACGAAACAACCTCTGCCACTGGTGTACGCCTTGTTGCCTGGGAAAACAACCGAATTTTAGAAAGTGGTACTGAGAATCCCCCTGTTCGCGTCTTCTTTGAACTTTGCTTTCACTTTCCAGGCATTACTGGCGAGCGCTTTTGTGCCAGTTTTTCCCGGTTTCGTTCCTCCGAAAATTGGCCAGTTTCGCTACGTGGATGGAGGATTTAGTAACAATTTACCAGTCAGAAGTCACCCATCTCTCAGCCATCTATGCCGCTCTCGATTATTGTCATCATCAGAATCAAGAACTGGTGCGTCACTGTTTCCTCCTACAGCTTCTTCATCCCAGTCCTCCCTTTCATCTTCATCCGCTGGTCCATGGTCTCCTTGATCTTCATCTTCACGTTCTTTTGAGGTTACTTTTTTCTCTTCCATCTCCAGAGATGTTGCGCGAGCGGCTTTGATGGCTGAGAGATGGGTGACTTCTGACTGGTAAATTGTTACTGAATCCTCCATCCATGTAGCGAAACTGGCCAATTTTCGGAGGAACGAAACCGGGAAAAACTGGCATAAAAGCGCTTGCCAGTAATGCCTGGAAAGTGAAAGCAAAGTTCAAAGAAGACGCGAACAGGGGAATAATAATATCGCATAAAACTTGGTCGTCATTCGTCACTTAATTATGGGAAAGAACAGGGCTCTTTATATTCTCCCAATGACAGATAAGAGTATTTGATCAAAAATGTATCTGAGAAGCAGAAGAAACGCTTGGACAACAGTATTAAAGAGTGTGACCATTCTCAAAAAGAGTAGACCGAGGACGATTTGGACAACGAAGAAGGACTTGTGGAAGGCACCGGCTCTCGGGTGCTCTGTCGACGGGACAGCTTTGTCGAAAGACGTTCTCATGTTTTGTATCCACTCTTTGTTCTTCTTATTAAAAACTTGTTTTCGTGTTCCTGGCACGTTTCAAGTCTCGCCGACAATCACTATACTTGGGCTGGTTCAACAAAACAACCCCTGCCACTGGTGTACGCCTTGTTGCCTGGGAAAACAACCGAATTTTAGAAAGTGGTACTTTCCAGGCATTACTGGCGAGCGCTTTTGTGCCAGTTTTTCCCGGTTTCGTTCCTCCAAAAATTGGCCAGTTTCGCTACGTGGATGGAGGATTCAGTAACAATTTACCAGTCAGAAGTCACCCATCTCTCAGCCATCAATGCCGCTCTTGATTATCGTCATCATCAGAATCAAGAACTGGTGCGTCACTGTTTCCTCCTACAGCTTCTTCATCCCAGTCCTCCCTTTCATCTTCATCCGCTGGTCCATGGTCTCCTTGATCTTCATCTTCACGTTCTTTTGAGGTTACTTTTTTCTCTTCCATCTCCAGAGATGTTGCGCAACGATACCGCCTGAATGAATGCACACCATAAAAATTCACAGCGATTTCAAGATGGCCATCATTACCGCGTGCAAATCTGTATACCCAGGTGTACTAATTTACATGTTGCTTTTTCCACTTGGGCCAAACTCTGTACAGGCGGATTCAAACGACAGGTCTTTCAGTGCGATACAATGCAATAAGGAAGACCGCACCATTGAAATATTTTTGCATCTTGGCACTTGATTATGTGCCCGTTGTGACGTGAGAGCTACATTCAACATCGACGAACTGTTAAGTATTATTGACTACTTTGGCGATGCATACGTCTCAGTACGAGCGTTATGGGGAGGCAGAAGGGCTGCAGAACGAAGTTATATTCCTGCTTTTTAAAATCCACATGACGCCGCATTGAACCAGACCGCTAAAACGAACAATGTCTCAAAGAGGTGGTATTACCGCTTCAACTTGCTTGCGGGGAAAAGCCACCCCAACTTGTACTCGGTCATAGAAGAATTTAGGAAGGAGCAGAGGCACACAGAAGTTTGTGCGTTCGAGTTAAGGCTTGGAAAAAGAGTCCAAGCAATGCCCAAGAAGAAGGGGAATGATCTCCAGGACCGTATCTAAGGTGTGCTGTTGCTTCATACGCAACGCACAAAAGAGAGAACATCGTCTTGGACTACCTACGCGCTTTAGTCCATAATATAAAGTTGTGAACTCTATTCTAGATGAGTACTACTCAATGAATAAAAAAATAAAAATTGAATCAATAGGAGATTCCAAGTTACGGCTACTTATTATGAAAAAGGATAATACTCAAAGAAGAGTAACTAATAACAAAAACCGCAGAAAACGAGAAAAATGAAGAAGCGCTTTGGACTAAACAGTTATCTTTGGCAAAGACAATGAACACAACTGACTAGAAACCGAAACCAACCTCGAGAATGACGAGAACAAGGAGGAGACTATCATCGAGTTGCGACTGATAAAAAAGCTCGATCTGACCTTCGTCCAGTATATGCCTGTTCAGCATAATGAGACCACCAGTGTTCTTATGACGAATGATTTCAATACGCTCCAAAGTGGTACGCTTCTTGGATACCTCCCCGAAGCTGTGTCTAGTAGCGAATCTCCCACTTTACTTTTCTGCCAGGCTACCTTGTGCCCATCGACTCTAATCTTGAGCTGGCGATCGGTTTCCCCAATATAAACACCCTTACAATCGTTACATTCTAACCTGTACACTCCACTCTTCTCATCTTCAGGAATTTGACCTTTCAACCAAACAAAAAACCCTTTGACAGTGATAGGGTTATAGAGCGCAGGTTGAAAGCCAAAGGGGCGAACAGCCCGGCCTAATTGAAGAGAAAACTTTCCCAAGAATGATTTTTTTAAAAACTTCGGGCATGTAGCGATGTCTACTGTTGTCGAAATAATTTCAGTAATACTTGCCATCATTTCCCTTGTTACAAACATTTTCATATATTATCATGGGTATTTTATACCAAGGTACGAACATCGGTCAGTTGCCTGATAATCTTCCTACGCACCATCGCGTCTATGTCCAAGTGAATCTTATTCACTCTGGCCAGATGTTTTATGGTCAGTAACTCCTTTCTCAAGGCAGTTCGACTCAAAGGAATGTCGGTCAGTCTATGGACTAAACTGTTGAAAGCAGCGTATTTGTGGACAACAGAGCAGAATGACGACCCGTGGACTAAAACATCGGTCGACGTATCTTTTCTATAAATCTCAAACTCATGGACCCCGTCTTTATCGCAGACAGTAAGATCCAAGAGGTTAATCGAGGCGCCTCCCACTTCAAATATGGACGGGTACAGCTCATTAAGATACGAGAGAAACTCCAAGCAGAGATCTCGGGGATCAGTCCACGTACATAGCACGTCATCTACATATCTGCGCCAATAAAGGATGGCCAGAGGAGAAGATGTAGGATTCAAACTTGGACATAAACACCTCGGGTGTTCGGGAATTTGGTTTTTGGGGAAAACGGTCGGGAACGAAGCACCGGTTACCATCATCCTTCAGAGCTGGTTACATTATTCCTATTTTAAAATCTATTCATGAAAAGCCGACCTTCCTAAAACCCTTGGTCAGTAAGCCATAATCGAGGTAACGTTTCAATTGACGCCATGAATTTTGAATTTCCTCACTTATAAAACGTAATCCGCGAGCTGTGAGATTCAACGTATGACCAAATAGATTACAATGAACACGCTCGTACTTCTAAATCATCAAATATCGCAGTGAAAACCTAGTTCCATTAGCTCCGTTCTTTTCTTTCCCAATGTAAATAATATATTCTTTCTCCTATAGTTTTAACTTTTCTCGACAGATAAAATAAATGATGGTGATGCAAGCATAACGAGGTTCATTATCGGATTAGAGATAGAAAGAAGTATTAAGCGCGTGAAATAGTAAATGTTGCATATGAACTTAAAGATAGCTCGGTTAAGCTCTTGACTGGACCACAAAACTGCTGGACAGCTAAAGCTTACACCACATTCGTATAAATCCTCGCGTCATTTTCAATTTTCGAAAAATTCTACGTGTGAACCTAATCTCATCTAATACCTCTCGGTGAGTAGCTGAAAAATGTAATCGCTTAGTTTTGCAAAAATACGATGCGCAATAAAATTGTTGAAAGCTCACCTAACGCTTTCACGTATACGAGTGGTACTTTTTCAGTGCATGATGTCGAAGAAGAAAGGAGAAAAGGAGATAAACGAACGTGATCAACTGCTCAAGGATGAACGAATCTCAGAATACTGAACGCTAAATTATTCCATACCTAATCATGGTATCGATACTTTCCGATAGTATTGGAGAGAAAGAAACTGTTCCATAAATATTACCATCCTAATATGAAACGGAAGAAACTGTCGTCGCGATGTATTATATTTTCTGATAAAAATATAAACCCCAATGCAACGTGATCGAGCTTTTTTTCAACGACTTGGAAATATATTAAATTTTCAAATTCAGGTGACTTCTCTTCAGAAAAATTGTAAGAAAAAGATTCGCGGGTTCTTTCAACCGACAATAATGCGGGTTACTCGACGGCGAAAGTTAAATTTATTCGCCCAGTTAGAGGATTAAAGAAAATCATAATGCGCGTATCGGATCAGTGCACAGACTTCGGTACCTATCACATTCAGGTAAGAAAGTTTGAGAACAATATAGTAGTGCCACGATTGGAAAACGTGAACGTCATTTCACAAGTTGCTCGACAAAAAGTTATCCTTCGTGATTATATTTTCGGAATCCAACCGTGAGTGCGCTGAAGCGCAAAATTATGTCTAGACCTGTTGACCATGACCCCACGAATGCGTCATCGAGTTTGGAAATAACAATAAGAAAAATCTTACTAATTTCATCCCCATGAGTAATTTCTTCTTATCTAATATGGAAACACTTCTTCCTTATTTTCATTTTGATTTAAGTCTGTTATTCTTCTGACGACGACATACTCAAGAGGGTAAAACGAACGGAGTACTTAATTGGAATAAAGCCACAGAAATGAAAAATACACCGGAGCGCTTTCGATGAAAAAACTATTGTCGACGGGGACGTGAAAGCAACTAAACCAATTCCGAGGAAACTATGACTGAACTAGCGAGTCATCACAATGTGATTCATACTCATAAACTGGTTCAATCAACCCCTCATCAGGTATGTACCTGTTGAGCACATTTAGGTTGTCATTATTCAGATGGCGAATAATTTCAATATGTTCCAGCGCGGTACGTTTGAAATGGAGGGACTCAGAACCCTCTTCAAAACTATGGCCAGTGGTAATAAGATAGTCCGCAAAGGCCGAATCTCCCAACTTCTTCTTTTCGTACGCTTTCCCAGGCTCATCAATTCGAATTTTGAGCTGACGGCCAGTCTGACCTATTATAAACTCCTGTACAGTCATTACACTCCACCTTGAAAACGCCGTTTTTTTCAGCCGGGGTCCTTCAACTTGACGAACAGACTTTTCACAGTGTCTCGTAATATACACTGGGCGAAACCCAAAGGGGCAAAGGACACGACCCAACTGGGAAGAGAATTTCCCCAAAAACGGGAGCCTAATCCAACGTTTTCTACAATTTGAGGTTGAATGGCGGGGGAGAATAGTAGTGGAATCAAGGTTTTTCCAAATTAGCTTCCTATGAATCATAAGGTCAATGTCTAAGCCGACCTCATTCACTCTGGCCAATTGCTTTATAGTCGAAAGCTCCTTTTGAAAAGCGAGCTGACCTAATGGAATACTGGTCAACCGGTGGATATAACTACTAAAACCGGCATATTTGTGAGCAACAGGGCAGAAAGATCTGCCGTGGACAATCATGTCGGTCGAAGTATCTTTTCTATAGATGGCGAATTCATGGACACCGTCTCTATCAGAGATAGTAAGGTCCAAAAAGTTAATAGAAGAACCGCCTACTTCCAGTTTGAATTTAATGGAAGGATACAAACTGTTTAGATACTTGAGAAACTCCAAGAGGAGGTTTCGGGGACCAGTCCACGTACACAACACATCGTCAACGTACCTGTGCCAATAATAAATATTATATATGACTCAAAAACACCTGACCAGAGGAAAAGAGATAAGAACTCAAATTTAGACATGAACACCTCCGAGATGAGGGAACCCAGAGGACAGTTAATAGGATCACCTACTCTGCTTGGGAGATTCGAAAAGTTTGCCTTCAAATTTGCGAAAGTTGGGAGACCAACAGATATTGAGGGAATTGAAAAATTCTGCTAATTCTTCATGGCAGATAAGAGAATGGACTTGTAGGTCACCCATGTGCATGGCAGTAGCTTTAGGGATACTCGGAAATAAGCGACCACGTCAAAAGAACATAGGATAGAGCCCGGTGGAAGAATATCATCTTTAAGCTTGTCAGCCAGGGAGACTGAATTCTTCACAGAGTAGGAGGACTCAAATTCTACTCTAGATTTGAACCAACGGTCCAAAAATTTCGCCAAAAAATACGCGGATGAAGACACAAAGGAAACAACCGGTCGCATTGGAGGATCTTTCTTAAGAATCTTAGGTAGCCCGTACAAGAGGGGAGGCACAGGGTTAGGCTCAAGGAGCAGTCTTTTAAACGAAGGAGTTTTGATAATAGATTTGCCGTTGTTAATAACATGTGTAACTTCTTTTCACGTGAAAGCGACATTTTCCTTCGCGCCACACTGTTCGAGAACGTCGTAGACCTTGGAAACGTAAGAGGACTTCTCCATAACAACAATGGCATTCCTGACCTTCCTCTTAATGCTCTTGATCACCTCCAAAACAAGATCATTTATGAGAGGGAGGGGGGGGGGTGTTACGGTAAGGAGCTTGAGAGCAGGTAAAATGGACAACCATTTTGTTTGTAACTTACTAGGAGCTGACGGCTTCTCTACTGACTGCGAGCTCGTCGGGTGTTTGTGTGAGTGTTCGTTTACTCACAACTACTCACAATAAAATCAGTAGAGAAGCCGTCAGCTCGTATTAGGTTACAAACAAAATGGTTGTCCATTTTACCCGCTTTGCCCCTTAGTTACGGACAAGGGCAGCACAATCTTTCCGAGTGTTAACCCCAGGCCCAATTTTTATTTCAAGGTCCTTCCTGTGGCTTTAGTTGAATTACTCCGTTCGTCTTATTCTCTCAAGTATGTCGTCGTCAGATTTTTTTGGTCATAATTTAGTGAATCGGATTAATTATGTCATTCTTCTTTTAGATGTGATATTAATTAACGATTCCAATGCAGGCCGAGAATAAGAGAGTGAGAGATACGGGATGATCTCTTTTTACCTACCCCAGCTAAGATTTTTGAATCAGCCTTATCTTCTAATTTGTACGAGAAAACTTGAAGCTACATACCGGAGCATCAGCGTAATTTTGTGCTAGAAACATCTTTGCAAACTAGTTTCACTAATCACTATTATACTGCATGACCCGTGTGAGAGTTTTGATGAAGAAGTCCCTTCTCAGATGGATATAATACACACCGATTTTCAAAAAGCCTTCGAAGATGAAGTCAACCATGATAGGACGAGAATCGAAGAATTATTGCCGTTCGCCAAAAAAACAAAAATTGTACAGAAAGCAATACAGCAATTGAAGTTACAAAAGAAGGAAGAAGAGATGTTGAAAAAAATTGAAAATGAGCTGGCGGTTGAAATCTATGCACAACTCAAATTGATGAATCCACATCCTAGTAGAATAGAATTCGCTCGGTTCTTGACGCGGGAATACCTGCTCTTCAGCATCACAAGTAGAACAATACGAAATGCACGGCTACCAAAATGAAGTATTCTTGTTTCGGCCTGACTACGGGTACGCGGAAATCAAGCGCGGAACTATTATTTGTCTCGATTTTGAGCGAATGGAGACTGTAAAGTTATTGCTTCAAGCTACCATTTTCCTTCAGTACCCTGAGCATGGACATTATACGGTAAAGAACCTCTTGTGCCTTCTCTAATCTTGTGAAAGACAAAATGACCGTCGAACAACCACGTTGTTTTCGATTGAATGAAGTCCAGCAATTTCAAGGTTTTTTCTTTGGATTGGGTGCAAATTGCAGAACCGTAATCAAGCTAGGAATGGATTCAACGATTGTAGAGTCTGAGTAGGAGTTCGCGGTTACAACCGGTATTAGAGAGTGTTGGATATTTGAGAACGTTCAAGGAATGCAGGCATTCTGTTCTCAAGAATTTGACATGGAAGTCCAAGAACTAAGGTTAATGTTAGAGGGTGTTGAGTGGTTTCCGGTGGGAACCGGGACTGGGTTAACCCTAGCGTATAGGAACGCGGGATTCTACAGAGACTGAGTGTCCGTATTGAGCGACCAGCACGATAGAACGACGGAGGTGCGAGTCCTACAAGTAGTGTGAGTAGGACGAGCACCGTGAGTAACAGTGAGTCAGGGGCAGGCCAGCACGGCGCAGTGGAGGCCACAGCTGGGGATACCCTACACACTCTGACAGTTAAAGAGTCGAAAGTAAGGCTAGGGAACTTGATAGAGGATTGAATGGTAATCTTGAAATTCTGTAGACGCGGATAAAGAAGAGACCTAGGGCATGAGTATTTGTTATGGAACATTACTAAGACGGTTTTCCTATCCAAAAATCAAAATTCACGATTGGATGACCGTTAGATTTTGTTGTGGATTCGTTGAGGGTCGGAGGTTAGTAAGGAAACTGGGGTCATCGGCAAAGGGAAGTCAAGTGCAATGTTTATTACGTCATACATTACAATTAAGGACGAAGGAACGCTTCATACTTCTTCCAGGGGACGCATTTCAAATAAGTTCGTAGAAAGAGTATTGATCTTAAATTCTGACCGTTAGAGACCTGTCATGGAGGAAGGATTGGAGAAATTCGGGTAAAATGTTCGAGAGGCAACGTCTTATTTTCTGGAATCGTAGTGACGCTAGACGTAAGAAAACGCTTCCTCGAGCTGTTGAAGAACATGGTTTAGACTTTTTTAGTTTGAGCGGAGAGCTTTCTCAATTTGAATGTTTGAGTAAGATGATGGCTTGGAGAATGTTACGGCCTCCGCAGAAGCTGTATTGATTTTTGGAAGGGATGCAGAGCTCTTCACTGTTTATTATTTTTTAGAACCATTTTCCAAGGACTGAAGTTGAAACTACCGAGTAGTCTCAATCTTCTAAGTATACAAAATTCGAAAAGAAAATAGCTACCGAGGTTCCTGGTAAAACAAACGTTAAAACAAGATCAGTGAGGGCAACGTCAAGCAGTTTGATGATGGAAAAAGAAGACTTGAAGGTACATATTTACGTTGGTATCGCTGGAATGAACCGCGTTTTGTAACACGTGACAGATTTAACGCAACACTCTACCACACTCATGCACTCAGGAGCATTTCATCCACCGAGGATCGTAAACTTACATGCGGTGACTGCCAATCGTTCTACATCGGGCAAACAAGAAGATCCTTGAAACAATGTCAGGAAAAATATCTCTTTTGGAGCAGAACGTACATTGAAAGCAAGGCATGGGCCTAGAGTCTCAGGATTTATCGAAGCCAGAACTCGATCAAAACTAAAAATTTCCAAAATTCCGTTGCGCTGTACTCTGTCTGCTTGATTGCCTTCAACACCCTTGAAAATTTTTCGTTCTATTCACACCATTACAAACAAAGTCGTATATCTCTCGCGTCGAGTGCCCTCTCGCGGTTCTTTCTTCCCATTAATTAGGTGTGCGACTAGATGGCACCCGTTAATGAAATTTTCTCCGGTAGCTGCTGTACTTTACAAACTCGCGGGGAGAAGATTGTCCGATAATATCGCGCACTAGGTGTGGATCCCACGTACGTATATTTTCGAACGCGCGCAAAAAAAAGAACGAAGATAAAAAAATATACCTTTTTTCCCATCTCGCGAATTGAACGTTTCCCTGATTTACACTTTATTAGCGAAACATTCCGCTCTTATCTATTTTTCGCCATAATTTATTAGTCTCCTATTTAACAATCTCGGGAGAAAATAATGACGACCATAAAATAGGTACTCGCCGTTGATTTAGAATTCGTATACAGTACACCAGAGTACCCGTCGTAGTCGTATTCAGCGCCGTGGAGCAGACATATACGAGCGTACAAATAGTCTACAAATACATGTACGTAAATACTACGTTGAGCCAGACAATCATGGCGAGACCGCAAGTGCTGTAGCAGAATATTTAGATTACAGCAGACGATAGATGGTATAACAGTAACAGCTTTTGAAAACATAATTATTTTCCACAAAAACAGGTGCCCGTCGCAGGTCGGAGTACAAGGATGGGTAGGATGGTACGTTCGCAGACTGTAAATTGTCGCGTACGTGGCTAGTGTCGAGCTCGTGAACGGGAGCGGGTAACGCGCTGTCTAGGGTGGTTCCGGTTTACCAGCGCTCTCTGCAGCGTGAATATCGCCACCCGATGTATTATAAGGGGGGTATATCATTAATGAGAATCCATCGTAGCCCGGAAATTGTAATGATAGTTGGCATTCTGTTCATGTACTGGCGTAATGCATTCCAGCTCTTTGAAGAAATACGAGCTTTTACTTCTCACCGGCTACACCGAATGAATTTTCAAATCGTCGTCGTCGGATATGAAATATTGTACACTATTTTCACAAGGGGCAGAGGGGGTACGTACGCGCGCTACCGTATGCGAACGCATCGAGACGGGGCCGTTAGTCGAGAATGTTGCAACGTGTCTACGAATAAATAATCGTTTCAGCGCGAGATATATTAGATGAAATTCGTGATTCGGAAAACTTTTCAGCGCACTTAAATATACGACTTTCCAACACGTTCGCGCCGGTGTTTTGCGAACCGTATATATGAGGAAGATCTTTCGAAGGTTTTTCATAACACACGGCTGTACTTCGACGCGTTGTTCATCATTCACTGTACGCTTTTATGAACTCGATGTTGGTCAGGTGGAGCTGAAGGGAGGGTTAGGTTATCGAAAATTGTACACTAGAGAGGATCGAGAATATAATTTAGTACTACCGCAAATTCACCTTCCCGTAACTTCTTCGTAAACAAAAATTGCGAGTTCTGATTCTTAGCCTAGGTAGACAGCAATACAACATACAAAATATGGTTGCAACCGCTGAAAAAGGATAAATAACGACGTATGTTTAGCAGGTGAGAATTGAATATTCCGGTCGAAACAGGGATACGATCTCATTGATTGAGTAATATTCTCCTGTAATGGCTTTCCTAAAATTCCGTTCGAAAATGAATAATCAATGTCAACACCATTCTCCGAGCGTTTCGCTGTATTACGTGTAAACAGAAAAATCTACTCCTCCAAAGCTTCTCAGACAGTCTACTAAAGACGAGTCCACTGTACGCGGCTGTCGTAAAGCGGAATTCCGCAAGGAAGAGGGTTGCAATATTTCGTCCACGGTATATTCTGAAGTCTTAGAAAAAAGCCAAGATGATTGCTATCATGAAACCAGAAAAGCCAGCGGACCTAACATCCAGTTATCGCCCTATCTCGCTTTTGCCGGTAATTTCAAAAATATTTGGGAAAATCGTCCTCGCTCGTCTACAACCTATAATAGAATTCGACCAACTGCTATCACCCATTCAGTTTGGGTTCCGCGGAAAACATTTCACCAGTGAACAAATTCACCGCTTAGTTCACACTATCTCGCAATTCCTTGAGAACAACCAGTTTGCACCAGCAGTCTTCCTTGACGTCAGCAACGCTTTCGATAGCTTGTATACAAACTGCAGAAGATATTTGTGTACACTCCAAGCATCTTATCTTCGTGAATGAACATTTAGCATCCATGTCGGTATGGAAAGTTCAGACTGAAAACTAATTAGCGCAGGCGTCTCTCAAGGATCAGTCCTGGGGCCCACCTTGTACCCTGGGTATACACTGTATACGGCAGACATGCCAGTCAGCGAAAACGCCGTGACGGCACTCTTTGCTCACAATACTGCTGCAACTCTGCAGTCTACAGTTAATCCAATATCCAACTGAACTAAAGACTGGAAAATTGCCCTAAATAACACAAAGTCAATCCGAGTCGACTTCTCGCTGCGTCCTCACACTTACATACCGGTTGTCGAAAATTCACATAATATAATCCTTACTCTTTTCGCGATTGTACTTGAAGGGAAACGTGGATAATATCAGTCGTCATTGCTAGGCTGTGACACTTCTTGGTACTTCTACGAACTAGTAGCTAAGGTAAATTAAATATACATATCCTCGAACGAACGAAAGTCTTTATCATAACGTCTACAAATTTTGATTACAAATACACGCTGAAGATCGAACGCGTTCATTAGTTTCTTCGCTAGAATCGATCCCAGTTATTTGCGGGCAAATCAACGTTCACCCTTAGAATAAAGAAATCACGACGTATTCGAACGTAGCATTAAGCTAAGTACAAGAGTGCCACCGCACTGAAGAGAAATATGAGCCCAGTCGCAAGAGCTAGACGCCTATTGAGAAAGTTCTGTTCATCCGAGGCTTTCTTAAGTATACTAATATACGATTTTCACGTACTTGAGGATTCCCTAATGATTCTCCGTCCATACCGGAAAGAATTACTGAATTCCCCGAATAGGAAGACCAAGTCTTCAAACAGCGTAAATCAGCACATGAATACACGACGGGTCAACGTACGAAAAAATTTAAATATTTACTTCTTTCTAACTTTGACGTCGAATATGATAATGCCAGGCAAATAGAATAGAACTTTCTCAGCCAATTAATTTCGACTACCTCATGAATTTTGATTCATCAAAGTCGGAAAGTTTCGACACTCCCGGCTCCACAAAGGGGAAAATTTGAGAGACTACAATTTAGATTCTACTATAAATTTCGATAACCTGAAGTCGATACTGAGCTCCTCTCAGCCAACGCTACAAATTTTGACACCGGTCTACATCGATGGAAATATAATCCCCCCCCCCACCAACCGCGCTCTTTACTTGAGCTTGCACCTTGACTGTAAACTCAATTGGCAAAAACACGTTCGTAGGAAGAGAGAACTTGGTCTCGCTAACTCTAGCCTCATATATTCTCCCATCTTTAAGCCTATCTGGGCATATGGTGGCGAACTATGGGGAACAACAGCTGCCTTTCAAGACATCAAATGCTTGGTGCACGAATTTTATGAGACAAAACGGGTTCTTGTTGCGTCGGTGGACTCCCATATGCCATGAATTACCGGAGCATTACGAAGAGAAAATGATAAGTTGGTAAAGTCACATGATTTTCCTACGTTCTAGGCACAGTTATAGCTTTCATTCATACAGGCAATGCCGATGAAACTCTGGTATATTTGTGACGATAGAACGAACGAGTGCCAAAGAAGTTGAACTTGTGATGTAGACGAGGGGTAGGCGGCTACAAGAGCACATAGACCAGGGATTAATCTTCGTTCCCGGCCGTAACAAAGTATGATTCAACTCTGGTGAGAGTGGTAGAAATCTGCTGCTTACTCGTTCGGTAGAAATTTAGATACTAACACAACTGATCAAAAAGGGGGCAAAAAGAAGACAAATACAAAATACCTAACTAGCTAATCACAATTCGAACAACCTTCGCACGAACACGACGATCATCCGAGGAGTGATTGGGCTGAGGGGGAGAGCAAGACTAAAAAGAAGCGAACCGTGGTTCGTTCCTACCAACTTACGAGTAATCCCTCATCAGGGGAATCTCCTTTGTCCGAGAACTAGCTCATTAATCGGTAGAGACTGATGGGACTCGAAATCTATAGGGACGCGGATCGCGGGGTAATGTCGGACTGACACCCGCTTCGGACACACTTTGGCTTAGCTGTAAATCGAAACTTGTGAAGGAACTGAATGGAAAACCGAGACTCTTCGTTAGGTCAGAACTAAAAAAAAACGTTTCTCATCTGCACTAACGGGAGGTCAATGGGACTCTAGAGGCATTCGGACTATCTCTAAAACTGACGGATCAGGTCAGAAGTGAACGACAAGATGTCTACGAGATCAAATAATAAAAGATTTAGATAGCCGAAAAGATAACTATGGCAGATGAGACTTATGAGCATTCCCTATATTCACTGTTGCCAAGCAGAGTTGCTTCCGGTCTCTTGGTAGTATCGATAACCTGAAATAAAGAATGAAGGCAGTCGTAGAACCCGTAACTGGTGGTGCAGGAGGACTTTCGATCTAGGAACACCATCATGACCGGACTAACGTGAGATACGCATACCACCTGGAAAGCTCACTCCTCTTTTCTTCACAGAAGAACAAGACTGCAGCGGGACTGGTTTAATTAACGTTAATCGAATACAAATAATATGATCACATAACCTATAAAATGATTACGTGTACGTTACCGCCGACAAAGATGAGATATGCGTAGGTGATGTACCCGGTGATATGACTCACGAAAATTTCCCAAAGATGGGCCACTCAACATGGCTTGGAGATACGGCTAGTCGAAACGGAATTCACGCAGGTGAGGGTCGCTCACCTGGCCGGGATAGTAGACCTCGTACAAGATGATCCCGAAACTATACGAAGCCCCTTCCTGGGTCACAGTACTTTTTATTGGAGCCCTGATATCTTGCAACCAAGACTCCCTGACATCTGCTCCCTCGGCGCTCATCAACCGCGCAATCTGAATGGTTGGCTTATACTCAGTGCCTCTGGTTTGAGTCTCGCGTGTGTGTCGTGAATGATTCTTCCTCGGTTGGGTCAATCCCTCCAGGTCCGCACAATACGTGACAATGAAAATTCACTACACTATGAAGTTTTTATCGCACTTCACTTTCATCTCGAAAAGGGAACTTCCGAGCGAACTGGTTCCGCGAAGTCGAAAGGAGTCGAAACACAGCATTCCACTATACACACCACTACGGCACCCGTGTGCTAGGAATCGACTAATTCGTTAAAGCGCGCGAAAGCTTCGCACATCGAAACGAAAAAGCAGACGGACAAGCGTAGTTGTGTTCCCACTACCCGAACTGCGTTAGGGGTAGAACGAATAGCGACGCTCTACCGCGAACGATAAGGCGTCGGGGAAAGGAAGGAATACGGCCGTGAACTAGTTCATGACCATATATGGATAAGGATAAAACGATTTTAAAAGAGGAGAAGTTCACGTCGCGTACGAGCATTCGCGAATACGCGCGGAACGACGGCGAGGAAAAAATTGAATAGGTATGCGATAAGGAATAGATTACAGCTCGAATAGAAAGAAAACGAATTACACTCGTAACAGCACACACTCCTAACGCGGCGACGTTCGATAAGGACCATGATTACTTCACAAACTTTCGACGACTGGCTACAAAAAGCAACGTATTACCGTCATGTTAGCTATCACAGCAGCAGATGGTTCGAAACTACCACCGTTCCTCATCTTAATTCCGAAAAACGAGAAATTCCCACGTGATGTTGCGATTTGCACGAATTCCAAGGATCGGATGACTTGGACCTCATTGTTGGCTGGGTCAGAATGGCGTGGAATAGGAGACCTAGGAGTACATGTTCGCCACACAGTCTTCTTCTGCTCAATTCGTTCAGAGACCATTCAACTGAAGACGTCACAGATTGTTTGAGGAAAATGAATACTGATCGCAATCACCCCATGTGGTATGACCGGCCAATTACAACAATTAGACGTATCGGTGAATAAACCCTTGAAGGGAGACTTGAAAGCGGAGTACGACTTATGGTTATCTGCTGGAAATCTTTCTTTCACAAAAATGGGGAAAATCAAAAAATTACCAGCGACAGTTGTAGCTCAGTGGGTCTCAAGCGCATGGCAGTAGATTTCTCCTTCAATAGTCGAGAAATCATTCAAGAAGTTATGCGTAACGAACGCTTTGGATGGGAGTGAGGATGACATCAGCGAATCCGAAGATGAAATTGAGGACGAAAGTGATTCTTGCGACGAAGACGAAGACTAAATATTATGTATTCATTTCGTAACTCCTAGACGGTGCCCTAATTCATAAGCCGACTCTATGAAGATAGTCTACGGAAAAAAAGAGAAGGAAAAGATCTAATAAAGAGTTGTTCTGAGGCCTGTTAGTGCCTACCGCACTGTCTCGACAGAGGCTCTTCACGTATCGGCACATTCACCTCCAATTGAGTTTCTTGCTGAAGAGAAAGCGGTGATGTTGAAAGTAAAGAAGAGGACAACGACAGATCAAGAGGCTTTCGGGGTCAGGAAGAAGGCCAGGCGCTCCTTGCTTGAAAAGTAAAAAGCGAGAATTGCTCGACGTGAGCTAGGGCAATGGACGACCCTTGTGTTGATACGCGACCTTGGTTAGTGGGGAAACCGAGACCATGACCAACTGAACTTTTATCTGACGTATGTATCAAGCAGGGAGTTTCTTTAAATCAGTGCCTCCATAGAAAGCAAGCCTGGGAAGCCAGTGATTTCTGGCTCCGGCTCTAGCTCCTGGCTCCTCGAAAATCGACGAGCGGAGCGGAGCCGGAGCTGAAGCTCTCGATCTTGAGAGCAGAGCCAGAAAAAAAAGAGCTGGCTCCGAGCCAGCTTCGGCTCCAGTTTCTCAAAGAGCGGAGCGGAGCCCAAGAGCTGGATTTTTGCAGCTCCGGCTCCCCAGGATAGTTTTTTTTTCACTTGGTGTGAACTTTCATAGGGTTCCTCAATGGTTCTTCGCTTGCCAGTCGTTCTCTCTCTCTCTCTCTCTCTTTCTCTCTAGTCGGGTTGTCTTTACTTCAAGCTTCAAACCTTAGGGCTTTGGATTTTGAAATTTGTCGAATTTTTTTTTTTTTCATCATTTTGACTGAAGAGCAGCTTCTGAGCTCCTTGAAAAGGAAAGAGCGGAGCAGCTTTCAAAGAGCTGAGGAGCTGACCAAAAGAGCGGAGTTTTCGGCTCTTTTCAAGCTCAGATTATGGCTCCAGCTCCTAGCTCCGGCTCCCCAGGCTTGATAAAAAGTTAAGCAGGCAATGTAAGGAAAGGGCGATCAACCATATCACACCTTTTTTGAGTGTGAGTCGTGGAGGAGTCAGCGGGACCGCTAAATTCATCTTTTCAAAAATGTGTCACAATCGGAATAATTCTATTCGTGGCGATGGTTTTTCCAGCAAGCAACCGTTTTGCTCGCCAGAGTTGGTACCTACACATCATTACCGACATTGTACTGGCTAGTCTGAAAGTTTCCTCGCTTTCCATTAAAAACCTCAGGCAAACAAATTTCACTAATCTACTGGCTTCTCCGTGATTAACAAAATCTAGAACCTATGGATCGTCGATGTATCCCCTCCCCCCGCGGACCTATGATTTTCCAATCTCGAAATGATCAGCACATTTTCTCCTTTTCCTATAGTCTTCACAGTACTTGAAATTCAAAATTTTAATTTTCGTCCATTCAATCTCAGAAAGCTGCTGCAAACCTCTACTTTTTTCTTTCTTTTTCTATACGTTCGAACTACTTCTTTCAACCTCGTTTTCCTTCGATGAAATCGTCAAGCATGTAATAGTTTTAGAAAGGAAGCAATTCCTAATTTTGAAATTTTTTCTTACACCATGAGGACTTCCTTTGTTTGGTTTTTATATATCATTATTTTTCTTCTTTCTGTATATTAAGAATCAAAACCTGAGAGTAATAATATCTTATTCTATGAACAACGCAAAAGTAAGATTCTCGAATTTTTTGCCAATTTGGCCCAAGAAGAGGACTTGTAGGAGATGATGCATCATAATTACGAACAAATAGAACACCAAATTGTACTTGAATCTCTTTCTTCAAGTTTTCTTCACTTTTGTTCACATCATTCTCTCCAATAAATGTGCAATCCCTCGAAGAGGACGGTGCTTCGGCGACAGATGCTCATTCCCAGAAATATACTTCTGAATAGTGTAGGTCGACTGGTCATTGCATTTTGTGGCCTTGTTCGGCGAAGCTATCTCGAAGATTTCTCCATTCAAACCGTTGACAAATCGTCGTTCTTGGAACCAGAAGTCACGAATTTTATCTCGGTAAACTTGGTAAAAGCAAGTAAGAAGTTCGACCTTAATTTTTGTACAATGTAAATACTCTAGCATCATATCTTCTGTTTCGACTTTCGCGAAATTTAATTTGAAATCAAATTCACGTGGACGCATCAGCTTACAAAAACCATTTTTACTCCAAATCCATTTCAATTCGCCTTCGTCTAGACAAATGAGGTGTTTATTACTGTACACATTCGGTAACTTTGAAAAGGGAAAGGGTGAACGTTAATGATAATTGGTAAAATAATTCAGCCTCCAGCACCAGTATCGTCTAACCACGTATTCGAAACGTTGTTAGCATTATTCTCTTATAAAAATGTAGTTGGGTCCTCGTCCCAGAGGACTCTTGTAAGTAAAATTGTATCAAGATGATTTTTCTCCAGCGCATTACAAGTAGCACTCAGTCATTATCTTTGTATGTTCGTATCGTCATCATTGTGCTAAGTTGGGTGCCAGTTTCCTTGTGAAATTACCACTAGAATTTTTCAAGTTCATACCCACGTACAAGCCGAAATTACATTTACTCTTTGTGGAACGGGATAATGTACGAGCGATACCGAAAAATGTCAAATTTAAAGATACATTTTCGTCACTTACGTGTATGGTAGAGGGCAAGTAATTTCTCGCTATGCAATTGGTAATTGATCGAGCTCACGGGTGGAAAGATAATCATTACTATCATAATAAGTATGAAAATAAGAAATCGCTTCCATAAATTGACAACATTCATTTCGGGAAACCAAGGCTAAAATGGAATGAAAAACCATTTGTCAATGGGCTACTTTAAACCCAACAATACTGCATGCTCGAAAAAAAATTACACCACCCAAACACACACAGACAACAATAGCTGATACATACCCACTGAATAATTGCACGAAAACATTGCTCAAATCTTGTACGTAATAATCTTTGTTTAATAAAATTGTGTACACACTGAAACTGCTGTCTGTAGTGAAACCTATTTTCAACTTCTCCATGTATTCATGAATAAATGATCAGAATTCTTCACACAGGAAATCCTAACGATTCTTCTCAACTGGAATACATTTTAAGTCAATGGAACGACGTTAGTTGGGAACAATTTAGAATGAATTATTGTCACCGATTTGGGCTGACAATGCCAATGCAGCGAGTTTACAAAATGTTATCCAATGAAATGCATGCAGAATTATTATCGCAACCTACTTTCGTCGATCCTGCTCATATTGATCGGTACATTTCTGTAGGAAGGTAGAAGCAGTGGGTCCAGCCGAATTCCAACAGCTTATGAGGGAAGGAGGAGTAAGGGGATTTTACAAAATATGACGTATTTTTTTCTTTTTTTTATTACAGAAGTGGCTTCAATGTCAAGTGAAACGTATTTCTCAATCAGAGAATGACGGCAAATCGCGTTTTTCAGATAGAAGTAATGCAATCAAACACAGATATACGTATTTGCTAGAAAAAAGCTCACGGGAACGAAATGAGAGAAGGCAGGGAACCTGTTTCATAAGCTTTTACAGTATTATGATAAGAGGGGCGGCTTTCAAAAGAATCTCCAAACTATGTATGATAGGGCGAAAATCTCATGGGTTTGAAGCGTTGCATATCTGGCTCATTGAACAGGCTAAACCAAATGGTGCGTGAAGTATTGCATATCTAGTTGATTGAAGGGGCTACACCGACCTCCGAGCTGAAGAGGGAATTGAAAAATTTTCGGCCGCCGAACGTTGACGGCCACTTTTTTTAAAAAACCCACCGATAAAACAGATTCCCTGTAATAAACAGGTAGCCACAAATCTTTTCGTAATTTTTGACATGTGATGTAGACGGTTATTCCTACACACATGTACCAGGGATAATTAGAACCTTCCCGGACGTAATGAAGGAAGTATAACTCTTAGATGGTAGGGGTTCTTCCAGTACTCGTTTAGAAGTAGAATTTAGAACAAACAGGCCAGAAAAGGGGGACATAAAAAGAAAAATAAACTAAACTGTCCTCTCACAGTAAGAAACACCTTCGAACGAATCCGACTGCCCGACTGCGAATGCTAGTATGAGAGGCGGGGGCAGAGAAGAAGCGAACAAGAATGCCTTGTTCCTACCGATCTAAGATCACCCTCTGCAGGGTTACTCCTAACATCCGATAACTAGCTCATTAACCGGTAAGCAAGATGGGACTCTTAAACCGTAGGGACCGCAGGTCGCTCGGGTCAGTGCATACTGTCACTGTCGACACCTTTAGGTGTCATAACCGAAAATAAAGAAAAACTGAATGGTAAACCAGACTCTTCGTAGGGAAGTAGAACAGAATTCTCATCTACACCTTACGGACTGTCAATGGGACGGAGAGACTCGGACTATCTACTAAAACTGGTTGATCAGACCAGGGTCGAACGACATGACGTCTAACAAGATCAAATAAAGAAGAATTTAGATAGCCGAAAATAACTAACTATTGTAGATGAGAGGCTGGACACGACGAATCGATAAAAATGTTCCTTAACTTGATTCAATGGATTCACCAGGCTGGATCTGAAACTGGGTCTATCGAACATTGCGAACCTGAAATAAAGAAACGACGACATCAGAGGCTTTCTCGCCTAGGAAGGTGGGGGAAAGAGGACTCTCACACACACTCACAACACACGTACAGAACCAGTGTAGAACTTCGTCGATTACACCTGTAACAAAACTCCTCTCTCGATGTATTCGAGGTAAAAACGAGAACGGGACGTTACGAATGTACTCGAATGTATTGTAACAAATAAACGACCACAAAAGTGATAATATTGATGTACATTACCGCTACTCGAAATACTACAGATGTCAGGCAATGGGCCTAGACCGACGACGTCCTCACCGATGCCCAAAGTGTTGGTTCCAGGAACTGATGAATGTAGGAGACAGCGCAGATGAGTGTCAATGTTTCCTCAAATCGCTGGGTAAGTAACCAATAGCTAAGGATTCCCAAAAACTCGCTACCGATCCCTCCTCGAGTACACATGATGGTATCTACTCGTATGGCATCGTACCTGCTGCGGCCGGAAGACTGATCAACCGAAGTTGACGGGGTTTATACTCCAATTGATTTGGTAGAGGACGATGGTAGTGTCATATCCAAAGCGACGGGAGTCTCGGTTTCTCGTGATTGGACATGAGTACGAACAGGTAGCCTTCTATTCGCGCACTTAGCACCACAAGTCATCGCGAGAGACGAAATTTAAAACACTCACGCAGTCGCATGAGTAGTACACGACTTTTCCTTTGACTAATGAAAATTCACTGAGAGGATCACTGCTAGTAAGGACTCATAAACTCTAATTATTCTCGCGTCACCTTCCTTTTTTTTTTCAAAAAAAAGTCGGCAAATGTTCAGAAATTCTTAAATCTAATCACTGAACAAATTGTCCATCATTTCAATCAGAAAACCATAGATGAATTACTATCAATTAAGCTCATTTGATTCTCGAACAATATGTAGGCACACAAGAAAACACTAAAAAGCAAATAATATAATCAAAGAAAAGAAATAAGAGCAACGTCAGTAACATCTAAATTGTAACGAGAAAAAAAAAATTGCGGAATGAAAAAAATAACAAGACTGAGTCGCTCTGCGCCTCAGTATCCGGGTCTCTTGGTTTTTTTTTTTTTTTTTTTTGTTTCTTTCCATTCCCTGACCGTAAGTTACTCTTCTTTCTCTCAAATTATTATTGGAATATAGAAAATTGTGACTCAAACGTTCTGGAGTTTCTTCTTTACTAATGAGATAAGGAGTTTGAGAGATCCAGAAGTTCTGAGACCCAAAGATATTTGTAACTTCTTGTCTTACTCAGACCTGAAAACGGAGAGAGACTGTTCAAAGAATATACGCAGTATTTTTATGATTGTTGAGGTACCAAGAAAAATAACCTTTGTACTACACTTTTGCCGAAGACTGTACCGAAAAAAAAAAATGCTATGCAAAAATAAAACTTGTAGAGACTGCACAGATTGACGTACGTCTACGATAATGAAAAACTTCCGAAATTTGTAAATTGCTATGCAAAAGTAAAATAAGAAAATGTCTCGTACTCTCGTATATAACTTGAGTGACGTCACGACACATTTTTTCGGGTGAGAATCTTTTTTCCTAACCTAACCTAACCTAAAGAAGCCCTCACTGTGTAAAATCATTCATCTAAACTAATTTGATGAACCCTTTGTCAAGAATGAACCTGTCGAATGAAAGGTTCTTCATAACAATAGACGCACTGATAACAAAAGCATAGGGGTTTGCTTCAGGTAATGTGAGCGACTATACTCCTAATGAGTGAGAAATTAATTAAAAAATTGCAAATTTCTCAAGAACTACTCGTCCGATTCTCAAAAAAATTGCGGGTGCACATCTTCAGATATACTACTACAATATGGCCAAGTTTCAAGAAAATCCGTCGGGTAGTTTCGGAGGAGTTCGACGGAAATGAAAACCTTATAATAAATAATAATAATAAATAATAAATAATAAATAAATATATAAGGAAACCTGAACGGGCGGGTGTAATACCTCACTTTTCCACAAGGAAAAGTCGGTAAAAATTTATCGACAATCGGGTTCGAGGAAAAAGGCACTCTTCCACTGTACGCATTCGCACAGGGCAATCCATCGATTTCGAACGGAATACGAAACAGGCACAATCGCCCACCGCACGCACCTACCGTGAAGTTGAATCGTACTGACTTGACTTTCGCGCGCGAAAATCAAGCTCAACATCGGCAGAGCGGTATCGCGTTCCCTCCACCAAACTATGTAAGGGTAGGAGAAGATAACGTTTAACGCATCGCGACGCATTGCGGGCAGTGCGGTAAACGGGGAAAGACAGTGGTATAGGTCAGGACCGAAATCATGACCATATAAGGAAATAGGAATTAAAATTGAAGGTAGGAGAAATTCACGCTGTACGGACGTAGATACGAGCGCACGCGGAATATACAGTAAGGAAAGACATGGGAATTTTGCTAGATAAGGAAACAAAGCATAGTTTGAATGACGAGAAAACGAATACAGCCTGCATATTCAGACCACACGATAACACGCACACTCTCACACAAACGGTGGTGTTCGACCAAAAGTCTGTATACTTCACAGACAATAGCGCAAGCTGCTATTAGATATTAGCTTTTCATGAGCTTTTGACTAGAGAAGGCTTAACCAGCGAGAAAAATGAAACTGGCTTCCTCTTAAGCCTTGAATATTTTGACAATTGAGTTTCAGCGTCCTGTACATTATTTGTAATATTGAGGCCTCCTATAATGAAGGCTGGAGGGTGAAATTTTTTCAAGTTCCTAAAGTAGGTCAAGGTTATCGATGACGTTATAAAGCATTAGCCACACCACCAACATCTGACTGGCAGACAAGCGGACGATTCCCAGTCTCGTATACCGTATGCCAGACCTAGCATAATGAAGGCTAAACCTACTGTAGCAGCCTAGTTAGTACGAGCCTAGCATACTGTACATCAGACCTAATATTATGAAAAGGCCAACGGTAGAGAATAATTTTAAGTCATTGATGACGTCATAAAGCGACTCGACCGGACGCAGATTTCCGGCTGACGCCCAGCCCAAAGACATACGAGTAAAAAGTGTCACGAAAAAGCATCACGTGACTGTCATCTAATTTAGGAACTTGAAAATGGCTAGAAAATGTTGGTAAGTGGGCTAAGATATTGATGAGATCGATAGATCGATACAGAAATATTCACGATCCAATTTTTCTTCTCTCATTATTCTTTTCGCTTCGCAATCTTGTTTATCAAAATACTTCCATCAGTTTCGGAATCTGAACAAAATTCGAAAGTAAAGAGGATTTTCCAAAGCAAAATTCAGGGAGAAAAACAGCAAATGATATTCAGTTCAATGCAAAAAATGTACGTATTGGTATAACACGTAAGTATACATCCGGCTAAAAGAAGTAACCTTCATTCTAGCTTCCAATCGTAGGTAGGTAGTTAACTTTTTCTTGATCTAAATACACAACAGAAACGTCAAATAAAAGCGTACTCGCAATCTCTAGTCCTACTTCTACTTCTATACTTTTCGAGAAGTCGATAAAAGCTCATGTATGTAAGGAGTTCTGCATCATCATAAAGCCACTCATCCTCGCGAAAATGTACTCTTCTATTCCGAAACTTGGGAAAAAATCACAATCGAACTCGATGTAAGCTTTCTTCAGGGACGTCACTTTTTCGTGAGTTGAAAGAAAAAAGAAAAAAAAAAAAAAGAAGTACTCGTTAGATTCACTGTATTGAGACAAATAATAATGTCACATCTGATAAAACAACAACCGAGCAGCGTGTCACCATTTGTAAAAGAGTTTTTCCAACAACTCGTTTGAAAATAAAATACAGATTCTCGCAGCGTCGATGTAACCTTACACATATATACTCGATTGTAAAAAAAAAATGTCATTTTTTTGCATCCTGCAAAGTACTCAACCGTTAAAATTTACCCTTTGACAGTTAAAAGCCACAATGAGAATGCGCTGCACTTGTTCCAATACAGAGAAAACGAATTCTCTTAGCTGTAGATATCAAGTTATCCGTATGTTATTTTTTTATATGAGTGAGGAAAAAGAAAACGTAATCTCGTTAGTGCTGTAATCTGTATGTACGACTTTTTTGGAGCGACGAAATCCCGAGAATTCGTAAATAGAATATTTGTTTTTTCTCTTTTTAGTTTTTCTCAGCGATCGCGAAAAAAAAAGGATGCGGATTCATCAAAATTGATATTGGAAAAAATTTTCACTCTCATTTTATTCCTCGAAATTGCGTGATGCCTACATAATAAAACTAAACTGAGAGGGCTATGTGCCTCAATATCTGGGTCCCGTGTTTTTTTTTTGACAAATTTTGCATGTCTTTGCTCTGACCTACACGCTGATTTTGAAATTTGCGTGCGTCCGTCCGTCAGTCCGCGTAAATGACCTTGGGACTTGGAAAAATTTCGAAGTCTTGATCCCTACCCTGATTTCAAAATTTGCATGCGTGGGTGCGTCCGCTCGTCCGACCGAATGATCTTATACTGTATACTGGACCTATACTAGTTTTATACTAGCTTCATACTGGGATTACACTCGTCTTGAAACATTTTAAACTGGACCTGAAAGGATGACGAGTGGAGTGAGTGAGCTTCCCAAAAGCCACTAGCTACTGAGAAAGACATGAAACGTGGTCTTCATTCGTTTGGCTATCCGACTTACCAATACCGTGACGCAAGTACTCGAGCGTAAAGCATATTGTTGCTCTATATTTATAGATGTGCAAGCTGCCTTTGACAGAGTTTGGCTGAACGGACTCCTGTACAAATTAAAACGAATTTCTCCAAAGTTTTTGTATAATCTGATGAACAGTTATCTAAACAATCGACAAGTGAGAGTTGACAAACTGTCTCTGAATTTAGAACTGTTAGAGCGAGAGTGCCGCAAGGGCAAAGTGTCCTTGGGCCAACATTGTAATCAATATACACAGCGGACTTACCAGAACCCTCTCAGACCACATTGCGCACTTTTGCTGATGAAACTGCTTACCTAACCACAAGTACTGATCCTATTGCTGCTGCAAACGCTCTCCAAGGCACAGTTAGTGTTTTAGAAGGATGGCTCAATCAATGGAAGATGTGAAAGAGAATTTTGCTGATGTAACTTAATGGACCGGACTGGCCGCCCATTGCGGCCGAATAAAGCTTGGCCCGCAATTTGAAAACACCTATACGCATTGATGTCGAAAGGTTGGTCTAGGGCAAACGTGTTCCCAAGACCCTCTGTCAGTTGACTTCCGTTCCAGATTCCTGGCCTCTATCTTCCAGCTAACAGCTTTTTCAAAATCCGATTCCTCTGACTACAGGGGAACACACTGGGAAAGAGCCAGCCGCAATCGAATATACAAAGAATTGCATCCGATTTCAAGAGTGCGCCTTTCGGACTGCACTTTGAACTCGCCAGAATGCGGCACACAACCATAGTTTTTCCTTAGGGAGCAGTTCTGGTAAACAAGTATACACATAATATGATTCTAGATTCATGGAGTATACTTTACCCTGATTTTGAAAAAACTCAACTTTAATGGTGAGAATGCAGTGATACACCGCATCAGACTTTCTATTAATGTTCGTTAAAGCGGATCCCGTGTATGAGCACAACAAACTAGTCAATAGGGCGGAAACGATTCCCAAAATTAACATTATGTTAATATTCTGTTTTAAAAACGATCTTGGGGGAAATTAAGTACACGGAGAAAGAAAAACCAGTGCAACCGCAAGACCAGAAAATCCTATGAGAAATACCGGCGAAAATGGTGCGCGCTCGGTATTTCAAATTAACTTTTGTTTTTACAATAAATGTCCCTGTTGCCTTCTCGTTGCCAAAAAAGGAGAGTACGTACGGTATTTACAAAATATATACGCGAACCGGAACATTGAGGTAAGCGTGTATGAAGTATTATTCAAAGTATATTTTATGTGTACAAACTGTACATTTAAATGTACAATTTTTTTGCTCTTTTTTTTTTTGCTACATGTAAAATGTATCAAGACGTATTAAAATGGTTTTGCAAGTGCTAGATCGTTGGCTGTAAAATAGAGAATAAACAACCGGAACTGAAACAGAAACGGAAACCTTACGAAGGAAAATCCGAAATCAGTAATACGCATTCACTTGGAACTGCACAGAAAATTATTATTATTCATTTATCATTTTACTGACGAAAATAGAGATACGATAACGGGAGCAGTTTCGTGATAAACAAAGTGTTGTGTATTCAGAGAGAAATTAGAAAAAATTTACCGGAGAATTACTCTTTACAACTATATTTATCCATGGATTGGGAAGGCACCATAATATAGAATCTTGCGTCTCAGCGCTGTTAGTTGTTTCGGTGCGCATGGTTTTTGACAATTTCACTCCAAAAGAGGAGATTGTGAAAGTCATTTCTATGGAGGCCCATACCACCGGGGCAGACATTTTTGCTGCTGTCAATGAGATGATATTGTCTGTCGAAATACCGATAACGAATTGCAAGTGATGGTGCTCCAGCCATGGTCGGCGACAAGAAAGGCTTCCTGAGTGCTCGTTTTCCAAAATTCCTATCACATCATTGTATCATTCATCAGCAAGCTTTACGTGGGAAATTTCAAAAAGTCATATTCTTGACACAAAACGAGCCGATTCTCTTCAAAGACGTCTGTTCAAAACATTGTGTGAGGAAATGGAAACGGAGTATGGCAATTTATTTATTGCTGCATACGAACGTTCGATGGCTCAGTAGAGGGTGGGTACTTCAACGTGTGAACTGGGAAGGAACTGCTACCTACTATCGTGAGATTCTAAAAATCGAACAATACCAGCCATTATGAGCTTGAAAATGACTTGTGGCTCCAAGACTTTGCATTCCTTGTGGATATAACGACAAAATCGAATATTCTAAATCTTCAGCTTTAGAAAAAGTACAAAAATTTGTATTCTACCATTTCTGATGTTTGTGCTTTCACAAGAAAATTAGAGATATGGGAACAAGATCTGAAAAAACACTTCCCGTCACAAGAACGAAAGACGTCTCACCTCACTTTAGAGTAGAACACGTCGAAATGGTTGCAAAATTGAGAGAATTCTCGACACGTTTTTCTGATCTCCGAAAGATTGCTCCTTTGGCGCTGTTTATTTCCTCACCTTTGTATCAGAAACGCTTAATACGATACATGAACTTTTCAAATGCGTAGTCGACCATTTTCCTGCAGAGGATTTCACTTGAGTACAGATGAGGCCGAAGAGCTGCAAGCGGAATTAATCCATGCCCTAACTTGTTGACTTGACCTGGGCGGCAAATTAGGTAGGTAAGAACGGCCCTGACAACGAGTGCAATCGCTCTTGACATCCACTTACTTATGTGAGGCATATTTTTCCGCAATGAAATCGATCAAAAGTAAAAACAGAAATCGAATGACAAACGCACATTTAAATAAATGAACGCATGCGTATGTCACTCACTCAATGTGAGCCTAAGATAGAAAAGATTGTGAGGGAAAGCAAGTGTGAAGCTTCACATAGAAAGTCATTCTACTCACATTCCACATCTTTTCATTCATCAGAAAATTTTATCATTTCTGTATAACAAGCTTTGATATTTCCTCTTCCTCCTTCTTCTCCTCCTTTTTTTTTGGTCGATCGCGGAACATTTGGAAATTTTGAAAGTTGATCGTGGCTCAAAACAGTTGAGTACCGCTGCACTAGTTCATAGTTTTTTTCTATGTGCACGGAAATTTGTACCTGGCAAATATGTCACGTCAGTGAGACATAGTTGGAGGTACGCTACATGTCGACGGGTTCATAGGAAAAGATCGGAGCTGTAAGTAAGAGGTTCTGAGAGCTGTGTGAGGCGCGGTAGAACGCGCACGGCGTTCCACTAAAAATAGTAAGCAATTTCGAGGTTGCGATTATAAACGCGTGCAAAACTGTGTTCCCCGGTGTCAAAATAACGTGCTGCTTTTTTCACCTTGGACAATCGGTGTATCGGCGCACTCAAAACAAAGGACAACAACAAAGACGACTGGACCATTAAGAACTTCACGCATATGATTTTAGCCCTTGCGTATGTACCAGTGCATGATGTGCGACCTACGTTCCGTTTGCTTTGGGATGAATGCCCGGACGAATTGCTGCCTATTATGGATTATTTTGGTGAGACGTACGTTGAGGGACGAGCCCTTTGAGGAGGCAGAGGTACTTTAGCGGCACGTTACATTCCCACCATGTGGAATCCGTGTGACCGCTCAGTCAAAGAGTACACGCACATGTTAACAGCTCTCGCGTTCGTACCTGTCGCGGACATTCCTGAAGCTTTTGCGGAATTGCGAGCTGCCTCTCCAGCGGTCCTCGCTCCAATAATGGATTACTTTAACGAGATATACGTTGCAGGTCGGCCGGCTGTACGTGCGAGTCGAAGAGGAGGGAGAGGAGGAAGAGGAGGAGGTTCGCAGTCGTCACAGCAAACATCAATACCACCAAGATACGAACCAGCTGCTGTCGAGAAACTGCACCGCACTAACAATGTAGCCGAAGGCTGGCACAACAGATTTGGCATTGTGGTGGGAAAAAACCACCCAGACTTGTACTCCTGCTTACTCGAAATCCAAAAGGAGCAGTCATATACAGAAGCCAGTCTCTCAGAATTAGCTCTGGGGAAAGGGATAAAAGCCGCGCCAAAACGACAGTGGATCACACTGCATGCCCGTGTACAAGATATCGCGTTAGAATACGAAACCCACAAGGAAGCTCGTACCGTGATTATCTGCGGACGCAGGGCCACAATATTGTCTTACATTGCCTCGGAAGGATGACATCGCCGATTTAACTTTCTCGTCGGCAAGAGTCATCCTGACTGTTCTTCCTCATAAAAGAATTCAAAAAAGGACAAGATTATACAGAAGTGTGCGTCCTCGGATTAGACTCAGGAAAACGTTTTAAAACGATGCCTAAAAAGAAATGGTCCAATCTTTAGGACAGAGTGCAGGGTGCTGTGGAATCATATTCAACGCATAAGGCGAATGATGATGTATTTCAGTACACATCTTCTAGGATATAATACAAAATTGTTGTGAGTTCGAGACCCGAAAGTAAATACAATTTGTGAGGCATTACCGTTTCATTTATTGGAAAAAGAACATGGTGTTTGCCAGATAAATTATTACCTCTTTTTTTTCGGATTCTCATTCATGCGGGAATTTATTTTTCGGGTATTAGTCCGTTCGGGTAAATTCCTTCGAGAGATCGGGCGGGAACGGCCTCAAAGATAATATTTGCTACTTCCGAGGTAAAACCTACCGTTTTCCGGACGGCTTACCTACGGAAGGTCCGCTGTCGTCTTTGGTGGCAGACATCTTTATGGACCACATGGAAGAACAAATCTTACTCAATAAGATGCAGAGAGGCCACCTCCTCCACTACTCACGATACGTTGACGACGTCCTGTGCGTGTAGAATGGTTCTGACGCCTCCCTTTAGCAGTTACACAATACTCTCAATCAATTCCACCCATCTGTGCAGTTTTCGATGGAAATCGATGATGAAACTATAATCATCGTGATCTTACTCTCAACCTTGTCACAAGACCTCCAGAAGTTAACTTCACCATAGAGTTTGCCATACATAGGAAAGACACATTCACGGACATCTCCATCTCAAATCATTCACTATACATCCGAGAGTCCACAAAATCGCTACCATAAACTCTGCTATTCATCGCCTCCTTGCTCTTCCTCTCTCTCTTGCTTTACGCGACACCTCTCCAAATTGACGGGGCCAAAATGGTTAGGAAGAGAAGCCTCAAGCTGTTATGAGCCTTTCAACCTACAAATCCTCAGACTCAGACCGAACGGACAAAATGGATCCTACTACGGCTCTCACTTAAACAGGTTGGCAACCATTCTTAAAAAATATATCGAGCAGCTTTTCGTCGTGTTACTACGCTCAACTCACTTCTAAACCTCAAAAACACCATTCCTCTCCAAAAGCGTTCTGGCACATACAAATTGTCGTGTTCGGTATTCCTTTTGTCGAAAATGACTGGGAACGGAGGGATGTAAGTTATCGCTACTCGTATTCACTCATACCGGTACCTAAAACATTCGCGCTATACTCATCTCGCCCGTCTATGCTTGCTCGATGACGCGTGAATACGATCATTTTCGAATTAAGTATTTTCCGGTCATGACCGGACAACAGAGTATTATCGGTTTACATCTTTCTTTATATTCGTTATTTTAAGCAGGGCTGGTTTTGAGGGTAGCCCCGGTTAGGCGCAGCCTACCCCAGCCAAATCCAGGGTAGGTCATGGCCTACCCTGGAAAATTTACTCAAATTATATAAAAACTAACATACGTGCGCGTTTCCAATCAAAATTATGCTCTGTATCCTAGATAATATATTGCCTTCCTTCAGAAACTACAAAATATTGCGATAAAATTTATCTCTCTCTCTATCGAAATGATTGCGATTGACAATAGTGTGTTGGAGTTTTGCATAGGTAGTGTGTATGTGCAGGATATTTCACGTAAAAAACGAAAAAAAAAAAAGATAACGAACTCTTCCATCCCGATTTCCGATGAATAGTTATAGTTCAATATGGTTGACTTGAAGTACTGTGAATTGTGATTTGTCTCATTCCGAGTGTTTCGTGTTTGGTTTCTCTGCTTTTAAAATTTAATTCAATTTGAATTATTAATTTCATGATGAATTCCGAGACAAATAAAAAAATTAACGAAAATGAGGGGAAAAAAAGTAGTGGAGAAGCCGTAGTTCCTATCGAACCCGTTGAATGTGAGCAAGTTCAGAGTCATCCACCGATCGAAATGAAACTAAAAATGCGAGGGCCAGTGAACTAGATGACTCAGACGAACAAATGCTCCCCCCCCCCTGAGAAGAACTTTCCAAATTGTTGGTCAAAAACGCAATATGACGAATTCACAAAACAGTACCAATGGCTGAGATGTGCCGATGGAAAATTGAAATGCAGCACTTGCAGTGAAGTGAAGGATTTGGGCACATTATCTGCAGGCGGTCATAATATTATTTCCAGGGAGTGGGCTAATGGATTAATTGAAGCAGGTTGCAGTAACGATAAAAACGCTCGACAAAAAAATCTACGCAATAAAATTTATAAGCACCGGGATTCAGAAGCTCATAAAAAAGTTGAAGAAATCATTAGAACTGGCAGAAAAAGGAAGATTCAGGAAAGCTTTAGCCAACAATTGAACGAGCACCGAGATAGTACTCAGAAAATTTTCCAAATTGCCTATAACCAGGCTAAAACTATGAGTTCGTTTAGAAGCTTTGAAGCTGAAATAAATTTACATAAAGCGAATGATGTCAACGTTGGGGTACTTTTGCACTCAAGAATCTCTTGTGCGAATATCAGTGATTTTATTGCTGAAGATATGCGTAGACGAGTTGCTGAAGTGTTGGTAACACCGCGTATAAAATTCTCCATTCTTGTGGATGAAAGCGACACAGTCAGTAAGCATGCAACCATGATCATATACTTCCGCGGATGTTTTTCCGCATCCAAAAATCAAACAATTTTTTTCGATCTAGTTGAAGTGCAAGATAAAAGTGCTGCAGGTTTGAAGAAAGCTCTTATAGAAAATCTTGAATCATACGGCATAACAGAAGAAACCTTATACCAAATTATATCTACTTAAGATTCTTAAGTAGATATAATTTGGTCTCAAGACTGATCACACGTCGTTTAATACCTAATTACTAATCATTTTCGTTAACGTGGAAAAGAGACTTGTTTTTTATCCATTCTTCCGCAATTATAAAAGCATCTAAGAAAAAACTTACTTACGTCTCCTCTTTATTCTTTCTTTCGATAGATTTTCTTAAATGTATATCTCACAAATCCTCCCTTATCTACGTCACTGCGGCGTTCAGAAAAGATATGAAACAGGTCACAAACCGTTAAAGTTTGCCTAGCTGAACTGCTGAAACGGAGCATTTTATCGAATTCCAGAATTGAGTTTTCCTTTTTGTCTTCTTTATTCATAATGATTCTCATTTTTGGTACAAAATTGAAGTTTCATGACTGCGTCAGTTACAAGAACACTTTGTAAGATATTTATCAACACTTCTGGAATCTCTTATTCAGCTTCGAAAGCACGTTCAGGATTTGATCGTACGAGTACCCGTAATTCAATTTTAATTATAAAATTTTTAGTGTAAATTTTAACAAACGTTAGGTCGATAATTTAATCTATGGGTGTCAAAAATTTGACCTCGGCAAACAAATTTCTCAATTAATGTTTCATGATTGAAAGTATTTTAAAATTCCGATCATGTTTTTCGCCACATGAACTCTACCCTGGTAAATATTTTATTGAAAAGCTCGTCGATAATTTATTTTTTCCAAAGTACCTATCTCGTTTGACGCTCGTATACCTCAGCTTCGATCATACTTTTTTCTTTTTTTTTTTTTGCTACAAAATGCGCTGTCTCGTCCTTTTAAGACAAACGTTTCAATTTATCATAGGACGCTACCAGACAAATGTTTCGGAAATACTCGTTCGCCATGTATGTACCGTAATCTTGTTAATCTGGCGCAGAAATATCGAAAAATAAGCGGACGCTACAGAAAGCCTGTTGCATTAGAGAATGCCTGCGAAAATTGCTTTTCTCGTCTGAAAAGCGCCGCATTGAATATTGCAGCGCGTTTCTGCGAGACCAGACTTTAATCCTTGATGTTTTCTCTCCGTTTTTATGTAGTCTGGAGTCTGGCTTGACAGACGCGTTCAATAATTCAGTGCAACGCCGCCCTTCGGCCTACATTCGAACGAGAAACGGAACAAGGAAAATAAACTCGCAATGCGAGAAAATTTTTCCTCGTCGCGACGAATTTTCTCCAGCCAGCTATTTCAAGGACACTGCACTGCTTGTTTTCCCGTCTAGCGCGATTTAATTTTCTTTTGTTTATTTTTATCGTCTACCATAGAAAAAAGTCGCGAAGTCGCGGAGCGTAGCTCGCCACCTCGTTAGATGATAATTGAAAAATTAATACAGCACGTTGTAACGTGTTTTTTTCCCCTTCATCTCCTCTTGTTTGGAAGAGACCTCTCCAGCGAGTATACAGTGGGAGTAAATGAAATTAACATTTTCATACGCTGGCGAAAAATTCTCGCGCGTATTAGCCATTTGGTGAACGATTATTAAATTACATAATGAATCGCGACTAATGGGTTATTAAAATTAATAGGGATACCGTAGAAATTTCACTCACTTTCTGCGTTCGTGTGCGAATATATATTATATTATTTTGTCGAGTGCAATACGAGAACTCCCCGCAGAAACATCACCCGCGTTAACCGTGTATTCCGAGCACAAAGCAGCCACGAAAGCTGCTTTTTTATATTCTTCAAATATCATAAAGATGCTAGAACTTTAACCGTAATAAAGCTGAAAACGTACAATAACTCGCTCTTGAAAGTTCCAGCACAGTCAGACACATAAAGTGCTCGACGATGCTTCAAGTGCGGTTAACTTTTAACGAAATTCAAAGAAGCTAGCTGTTAGAGTGAACCGGAGGAACTTTAATTTGTACATGAAAAATACAACAGCTTGTCTAGGTTTTTCCTTTTTCCTTCAATTTAGATCACTACTACACAGTCGAATTGGCCATCTACGTTTTTCTCTTTCTCTTTTCGTCTGCAACTTTTTTCTCTACGTTTCCACCTCCGCTCGTCTGCTTTTTCTTATTTTTTCATTTTATTTTTACTCGTATTTTCTGCTCTCTATATCTAGTTTGGGTTTTTTCTCCTTCTTCTTCGGTAACACCCGTTTAAATCCCTTGAGATGATACGAGTATCGTTTCTTTTACTGATACCCACCATCGCTCGTTTGAATTTACTAATCACGGCGACACGACCGTAAATTTTCCTTATTTCGATGGAAATGGCGTACCCGGGACGAGAGAAAATATATATCGCTCCTCCTAACCGCCACCGCGGAATTTTCTTTTTAATTTGATTTCTCTCGTATTATGAATTTCGAATGGTGACGACGCTAGTTAATTATCGTCTCGCTGAAATAATAATAATAAATGAATGACTGAGTGCACCGAATAGAAAAATTGACGCTCGCCGCTCTTCGCGAAAACGTGAATTTTTTTCAAATAGCGCCATTTTTACGCGTTATAAGACAAATTCAAAAGTGAGGACCGCGAAAAATAATAAGTGCTCTATAATATCCAGAATGATAATTTTTCATCACCGTTCGCGTTTTCTCTCGTTAATGATCATTATTATGAATATTCGAAATATTTAGGTTCATTTTACGTGCTGAAATGCTTCACGAGCGAATGGAGCATGAGGGAGGAGGGTTCATACAGCTTCTTATAATTGTAATATATATCTCTACAGTAGAGAATTTTCAAACAAAAAAAAAAGTGAACGACGACATCGAGTCCAATATTCTTCTAGAACAAATTTTTGTTATTCATCTTTTTCTTTCATAAATTCGAGCACTAATGACCATCGAAACATGAAAGGTTCAAAAAATTTCATGCAACAGGGCTTAAACTTCGGTAACCAGAAGGATGCAAGGGCGTCATGTCATATGGCATATAGCCAAATAAATGAAGACCACGTTTTATGTCTACGTCGGCTCTTCGCTAATTACCTTTATTATTATTCAAGTCTAGTAGGTATACTGTATGTCAAGCTGATTGGCCTTCCACCATTTAAACCAAGTTTTGTGATATCGACAGTCGGTTTCTATCATTTGGGTCGAGCATTGGGATATCAACAGTCGGTTTTCATCATTTGGAAATCGAGTGTTGGGGGAAAATTAAGTGTTGGAGGTATCGACGGTTGGTTCTCATGATTTGGATCCCCATCACTCGGACCGAGTGTCGGGGTATTGACAGTCGCTTCCTACCATGTGGACCAAGTGTTAGGATATCGACAGTCGGTTTTAATCATTTGGGCCGATTGTTGGAGTATCAACAGTCGGTCCTCATCATTTGAAGATCGAGTGTTGGAAGGAAAACTGAGAGTTCATATCGACAGTCGATTCCCCCATTTGAACCAAGTGTTGGGATATCGACAGTCGGTTTTCATCATTTAGACGGAGTGTTGGGTTATCAACAGTCGGTTTTTATCATTTGGAAAACAAGTGTTGGGAGAAAATCGAGGGTTGGAGGTATCGACAGTCGGTTCTCATCATTTGGGGACCGAGTGTCGGGGGGAAAACTGAGTGTTGGAGTATCAGTCGTCGGTTCCCATCAATTGGAACCCTATCACGTGGACCAAATGTTGGGATATTCACAGTCGGTTCCTACAATTTGGACCAAGTGTTGGGATATCGACAATCGTTTTTCATCATTTGGAAACCAAGTGTTGGGGAGGGGGGTGAGTGTTGGAGGTATCGACAGTCGGCTCTCATCATTTGGACTGAGTGTTGGGATATCGACAGTCGGTTTTTGTCATTTAGACCAAGTGCTGGGATATCAACAGTCGGTATCATCATTTGGAAACCAAAAGTTGGAGATATCGACAGTCGGTTCTCATCATCTGGGGACCGAGTGTTGAGAGAAATCGAGTGTCGGGGTATCGAAAGTCGGTTCCCATCATTTGAAAACCAAGTGTTGAGGGTATCGACAGTTAGTTTTCATAATTTGGGCCGATTTTTGGAATATCAACTATCGGTCCTCATCATTTGGGGATCGAGTGTTGGAAGGCAAACTGGGAGGTAGGTTACCGACAGTCGGTTTTCACCATTTGGACCAAGTGTTGGGATATCGACAGTCGTTTTTCATCATTTGGAAACCAAGTGTTGGGAGAGGGGGTGAAGGTTGGAGGTATCACCAGTCGGTTCTCATCATTTGGACTAAGTTTTGGAATATCGACAGTCGGTTTTTGTCATTTGAACCAAGTGCTGGGATATCAACAGTCGGTATCATCATTTGGAAACCAAAAGTTGGAGATATCGACAGTCAGTTCTCATCATCTGGGGACCAAGTGTTGAGAGAAATCGAGTATCGGGGTATCGACAGTCGGTTCCCATCATTTGGAAACCAAGTGTTCAGGGTATCGACAGTTGGTTTTCATAATTTGGGCCGATTTTTAGAATATCAACTATCGGTCCTCATCATTTGGGGATCGAGTGTTGGAAGGAAAACTGGGAGTTATGTTATCGACAGTCGGTTCCCACCATTTGGACCAAGTGTTGGGATGTCGACAGTCGTTTTTCATCATTCGGAAACCATGTGTTGGGAGAGGGGGTGAAGGTTGGAGGTATCACCAGTCGGTTCTCATCATTTGGACTAAGTTTTGGAATATCGACAGTCGGTTTTTGTCATTTGAACCAAGTGCTGGGATATCAACAGTCGGTATCATCATTTGGAAACCAAGGGTTGGAGATATCGATAGTCGGTTCTCATCATTTGGGGACCGAGTATTGAGAGAAATCGAGTGTTGGAGGTATCAACAGTCGGTTCTCATCATTTGGACTAAGTTTTGGGATATCGACAGTCGGTTTTTGTCATTTAGACCAAATACTGGGATATCAACAGTCGGTTTTCATCATTTGGGGACCGAGTGCTGAGGGAAACCGAGTGTCGGGGTATTGACAGTCGGTTCCCACCATTTGGACTAAGTGTTGGGATGTCGACAGTCGTTTTTCATCATTCGGAAACCAGGTGTTGGGAGAGGGGGGTGAGTGTTGGAGGTATCAACAGTCGGTTCTCATCATTTGGACTAAGTTTTGGAATATCGACAGTCGGTTTTTGTCATTTGGACCAAAGGCTGGGATATCAACAGTCGGTATCATCATTTGGAAACCAAGGGTTGGAGATATCGATAGTCGGTTCTCATCATTTGGGGACCGAGTATTGAGAGAAATCAAGTGTTGGTGGTATCAACAGTCGGTTCTCATCATTTGGACTAAGTTTTGGGATATCGACAGTCGGTTTTTGTCATTTAGACCAAGTGCTGGGATATCAACAGTCGGTTTTCATCATTTGGGGACCGAGTGCTGAGGGAAACCGAGTGTCGGGGTATTGACAGGCGGTTCCCATTATTAGGACCAAGTGTTGGGATGTCGACAGTTCGTTTCCGTCATTAGGACCAAGTGTTGGGATGTCGACAGTCGGTTCCATCATTTGGACTTGGTGTTGGATTGACAGTCGGTTCCCATCTTTGGAACCAAGTGTCGCTGGAATATAGACAGTTGGTTCTCATAATTAAGACCGCATGTTGGGATATCGACAGTTGGTTTTCATCATTCGGTAATCAAGTGTTGGGGGAAAATACTCACGAATAATCAATTTTTATATCATTGTAAAAATTGTTGAATTCAGAGTAATGGAGGAGAAGCGGCGTATGAATAAAATTTTAGGCGCCAAAATCTTGACGAGCCATAGGCACTCAAACATCATGCGCCGACACTGCCGCTTTCCATAGACTAGTCTAAGTCTAGTACATTGTATGTAATGTAAAAAGAATATTGATATGCTTAGCAATCTGTTTTATCTTTACTATACCCTCAGCTATCTGTGCCCTCAGCATGTACGGTGCAATTATAATCAATCATGTTGTATGATACAAAACAGTAAACATCTCTTGAAGTCTCTCTATGATCTTGGAATTCACACCCAATGCTCCATCGGACACCGGCAAAATCTCCTCGACAACAAATTGAAGCATTTTTGAGCGTCAGCAACAGGAACGGTTGCAAATTCAAATTCATTGTTATTTGTGGTTGAAAAATTCATCCACACTGTGTGAAGAGACATTCAGCGATATGTTTGCCACTTTACCAACAAAAGCAGTCAAACTTTTGCTGAGCCATTGTACCCGATCGCTTTGCATCTGTCTTTACAAAATAATCCGGCATTGGTGGTCTTGGAGGTCAAGTACATGTAAATTCCTTGATGCGCGCGCGGAGGTTGGTCGTCCTCGTGGTACAGGGAGCCACAGCAGAAGATTTTGGGAAGAAGTCACCAATGAACCCCAAAATTATAAGCTGGGCCAATTTCAACCCGACGCCGGGGGATCGCCCGGTACGACCGGTTCCTCAGCGGATTATCATGACCTGACTGACCTCGAGGTTGGCACGCAATTCCGAGTGTGGGACCTAAGTCTCTGTAGTGTTGAGGAACTACAGCAGTCAAATCAAGCGGAGGAGCCAGAACACAGTCTTTGAAGATAGAATTTTGCTTGTAAACTGTAAAGATGAGAGGAATTCCTCTGTTCCAAGGTGCTAGATCGACTTTGGTAACTAGTAAACCGGTAATTCTTGAGGAGAGTATCCGCGCAGGGCGACAAGGAGAGACAACACAACCAGTCATCAATGCACGTGAAAAATTAGTAATCAGCAGTGTAGCAGAAGTAATATACACTCGAGAAAGTTTGGGATTCGCAGATTAAGTCAAGACCATACAGAAAATACAAACCCGTAAAAGTGATAGAGAACGATTAAATATTTAGAATGTGGGAAACAAAGCAAGGGTGCACAACTGACCCGGTACAAGCTGAGAAAAAGAAATAGTCCAAATGACTCTTGAGTATAGTTCTAGCACCGCTCTGCAAAAAGTGACTAAAAAAAAGTCCTCTCGACTACTTTCTACGGTAAATTTGACCAATTTTTGCGAAGTGGAGCACTGGAACTATAATCAATAGGTAGTAATGTGTAATTTTCAAAGACAAAAGAAGGGGGAGTACTTACTTTATACTGTATTATGCGACGGTCCCAGGAACTACCAATTTATGAAAAGCAGATTCCAGCAGAAGGTCAAAAAGTATAAATATTTCGAGGGAGGGGCCCGAAAAGTAAGGAAGACAAGAATATGAGCGTTGCCACTAGTGGAGACAGCCACGCCGCAGGAGGACCGGCTTTCGGAGCCCCAGCTCGACGAATGTACCATCGAGTCCTCTAGCTTCAATGGATCTGGTAAACTTCTTCCAGATTACGGATTGGGAATTGTTCAGATTTTATTGAATTACATCAACTCTATTCTGGGTAGCGCATTGAGGCCTATAAACGCGAAACTGCGACGCAGAGTATGATGGAGCCTGGCTGCGCTAAAACCAAAATACGAGCAATGTAAAACGCGATTATACTGCATACAACAAGTGTAGTCCAGGAAGTCAAAGAAGAATACCGTACAAAGTAAGCACTGCCCACAAATCGGATGAAATTAGGCAGATTTGCCTCACTCTACAGTTTTATTCATCGGAAGCCTACAATTTTATATGACAACGTAGCACATTACCAGATCCAGCAACTATTCGAAGATGGGTTAGTTGGCGTGAGTGCAAGCCAGGTATTTTATCCAAAGTACCGGTTTAAACCGTGAAAAATGGCATTAATAATAATGATAATGATTCTCGCTTCGGTCAAATCACCACTAAGCGCGAAGTCCAAGATCGAATTTTCTTAAACAGGACACCATCTCTTGGAGAACGAGAAAAAGGATGACATCATGACAACAGGTGGGAAATTGTGAGACCCATGATTGGCCGGAGCAGCAATTAACGAGAGATTGTTTGATGATGACAGCTTTGTCGAAAGACGTCTCAAGTGTTTTTGTATAAAAAATATACGGGCTACGCAGTGAAAAACTTCTTTTCTGTTCTTTTCTGTTCCTGCAGCAATTAACGCCAAACCAATATACAAACTACAAGAGATATCTTTCAATGTGACTCTTCAGGCTTTACATGGTTTTGCCAAGGCCTGAATCCATTATCGACCATCCTCAATAACTAGAAGACCAATTACAAAAAAAAAAAAATCCTCAATAAGGCAAACATTAGTGGTAGAAATGACGACCACACAATTTGATGTTCAGTACATCGTCTTTTATTAAAAACGATTTCTCTTCGCTAAATGAGTGACTTTCTAATTCACTGATCGTAAGAAAAAAATTAAATTTTTCGAGATGGAGACCCGCGGGTCCACTGAGAACCCTCACCAAAATAAAATAATAATCCCGACGGATGAAAACTTTAATTTGCGGTAGATCCAACTTTTGTCTAGAAGAAAAAAGCAGATTTTTTTTTCAAAAAAAGGTGAACGATGTGTACAGTAAGCTTCACTTGCCCTATAAGTAATTTATTAGATAACTTACACTGTTCGATATTGTTGTAAGTACTTTTTCAAACGCGCTCTATTCAGCGCGTTTGAGGAACTTTCCACCCTTTTTTTCCCCTCAACTTTTCTTCTTGAATTCTATTTTCATCAGTGCGCGATACCTTATTTTCTTTATTATTTCTAAATTCCAGTCGTGCCGATGTTCGGTCCACTGAGTACGGTATACGGTATCTATTATAACATTTGTCGGATTTCCTTTTGCCAGACGCTCTTTTGAGACGCGCGAAAAGAACGATTTAAATAAAAAAAAAAAAAAAAAAACTCGCAAACTTAATAACCGAATAATATTTTAAACGCGAAATTTTCCAAATTATAAGAAGCTTTTGACCAAAGAGTTCAGACGGTGAACACAAAAGAAGCGAGCGAAGCAATATTGATAAAAGAATTTTCTATATCGGACTGATAAAAAAAGTTTTCTATACGCTGCGAAAGAGAATGATTACGAAAAGCACGCTTCATAAACTAAGACGCTTTTCTACGAACTTGAGTAATGTAGGATGAGCTGAAAATGCTACTTTTTTTTTTGCACTCTCTACACGAATTCCGTACAAGTGTCCCAATAAGCTTCTTATTCGAGCAAAAAGACTTCTTACCATGTCCGACGGATCACGGGTCCGTTTTTTATTTTTATTCTATTACATAATTCGGATTGTATTATCCTTTGATCTGTTGTAAGATACGGACAAACGAACAAAAAAGGGTAATTTGATACCTATACATTTATAAGGTGGATAGCAGCTACATTATTGAGAAAAATTCGCTACATCAGAATTGTAAGGAATAATTTACGTCAGCAAATTTATCAATATAATACGAGGAACAAATAATTGCAATCTTGTTATATCGTAGTCAATGGTTAATAGAGGCAAATTACGAGTATGTAAATTCTTTATAAAGAGGACTGCCATTGATAGATTGATGACTCAACATATTAGAAATTCTCCCGCTGCTACAGTATTATAATATTTAGTTACCCAGCCAAATACCTAGCGCTTTTCACGCGAAGATGTCCACATTTACGTAAACATGACTTTTTCACTTATAGGCTGACTGAAAAAAAAAACGAATGAAGGACTGTTTGCTATTCGCAAACGTCGCGTCGGTCGGTCCATGCCGCTCTCTTTATAGGAACATGACTATGGAATTTCAGTTCGAGTTAAGTGAATACTCAGAATCTTGTTTCACGCGTGCGTCGAAAACTTGTCAATTTCGAGGTACGTAAAATTTCAACTTCATAGAAAAAGGTCGCTCTGAATGGAGAAAAAAAAGGACCCTGATCGTGTATCAAAATGCTAAGGGTGATAGCATCTTCCCTAGACACACTCCGAGTCTAAGTCATATTCGGGACTTTCGAATTAGGTTTCAACCGGATATGGTGGTCAAAGCCACGGAAACTTCGAGTCGATAACTTCAACGATTCAATCAACATCGAGAAAACTTTTCAGCATCGTACGTAATCTTAATTCAAAGTTCATCAATTCGTCACTTCGAACAAAATTTTACACACGGTAATGATTGTAATAAATTAGCCATATCAATCTAGATTCGAGTAAGTGATTAGCACCTGGAAACAGCGCTACCACTGCCGTTTCCAGTGCATTAGATCACGAGCTAGCCAGAGAATTCTTGGCGGAGCACAGAAGCACCTATTAGTCATACTTTATTTCTTTCGAATAAACGTAGGTCAAATTAAGTGTGGATCGGTTTTTACTTATCATTATTTACGAACGTGGATTTCGATGAGGGAGGAATTTAACTCGACGCTGAGCTTCAGTCACCATTTCCTGATGGCAGCGGAAAAGGCAGGCCGGGTAGTTGGATATACCTAAGCCACCTGATGAGGAACCTAGGAGGACTGAGAGAAGCAAGAAGAAGGATTATGATGAGCACCGCCTTGTCGATCCTCCTATATGGTGCACTAGTACGGACCGACTTCATGAACGAGTCCTAGTTTTCGGTACGCGACAAAATCTGGAATTACTGTGCAGTAGCTCAACGTGGTTCATTGACGGAACTTTTAAGGTGACGCCAATTTTATTCACGCAACTCTTCACGATCCTGGGTGTTAGGAAAAGACAAATCGAAGGCGTAGAGGGAGTACCGCTACCGTGCGTGTACGCCCTAATGACGTCGAAATCATCTGATCAGTATGAAGAAGTTTTGACAGCAGTGAAGAATGCAGTACGCCAGCCCGTGTCATGTCCGACTTTGAATTAGATATTATCAAGGCTACCGGAAAAGTGTATCCTGGCGTCACCATCAACGGCTGTTCGTTCCATTTAGGACAATCTTTATTTAGGAAAGTCTAGGAGGAGGGCTTGCAGGCGGCATACAACGACAAAGCAGACCGGTCTGTAAAAGAATTCTCGCATATGATCCTCGCTTTGGCTTTTGTACCACTTGCAGATGTGCCCACCGCTTTTCAAATACTGAATGAAGCAGTCCCTGACGAGCTACTGGACATTATCGACTATTTCTCACGAATTTATGTTAATGGCAGGCCTGCGAGGGTCGTAAATGAGCCGTTGCCCCAACGTATCTTATCCAGTTGTGGAACCATTACGAATCTGCTAGAGAAGATGCACTTAAGACGAACAACGCCAGCGAAGGCTGGCATAACCGTTTTGCCCAGCTCCTAGGAAAACATCACCCGGATATGTTCACATTTCTCAGTGAGGTACAAAAGGAGCAGGGTGACACGGAGGTCAGCCTCGCAGAGCTATCATTAGGACGAAAGGTAAAGGCGAGTCCAAAGACGAAGTGGCTCGAACTCCAGAAGCGAATCCGTGTGATAGTCTTCGAATATAAAGAGTACAAGCGAAAAGACAAAATTTTGGACTACCTGAGAGCAATAGGTCATAACGTTAACATTGCATAATCTTGACTTCATTTTGTTGTTGTACCTTCCTCTGTGAATTATACGTACTTCAAAACTTTAAAACAAATTACGGATAAGCTTCAAAAAAATGATTTCCGGGGAAAAAAATTCGGGTAAATGACTTCGGAAATTTGACTTCGGGAAATTGAACTTCCGGAAGAATGGGTCTTGGGAATACGGTTTCGGGAAAATGTACGGTAATCCTGATAATGACCGCTTTTTGCATGTGTCGAAATACTCCTATTTGCACGCCTATTTCCTCCTGAGCTCCAGTATCTCAATACTAGTCAAACTTTTTCTGCAAGTCAATAATTCCTCCCTAGCAAAAAGTAGCCGGAATTTCAAAGAAGCTGATGAATTGTCTTTGTTCAATACTTTCGACTTACAATCATAGTCGAACAAGAGAAGTACAAGGTTCACTATTTCAGGCTTGATGAGTTGGAACATGCCCGCGGACCTTTGTGACGAATGTCCGGAGGAATTGATGCCAATCTTCGATTACTTTGGAGAAACATGTGACACGACTCAAGTGCGGCGGAACCGACTTGTCGCCCCTCCGCGGTACCTACCTTACTGGTGGAACCAGTATGAGGCCGCGCTACACAAAGAAACAAAAACGAATCATGTGTTAGAGGGTGGGCACAACAGGTTAGTGAACAAAGACGGCAATGGTCAATCAAGTTTGCGAGAATTTTCGATATAAACTCCGATCCCTGGGCCAGCTGTTCACACACTCAGCTTTTGAAACTGCCCGACTTCACCCTGGACGAAAAAATATGCGCTCTGTTTACATCTAGGGAGCCCGGAGAAACTCGAACGCCGATTGAGTTCCTTCCAGAGTTCAATGGCCAAATAGGCACTTCCGTCAATGATGAAAAGATGAGGATCCATCGGTTCACCCATCTTCTCAATAGGTCACCCCTCACGAAGGGGATATCCCAGTTCATCGGTGACAAGTGTAAGAGCTCGAGATACAAATGGATGAATGCAGAAACGATGTTTCTTGACAGGCAGTGGGACCTGTACGCCCGAAAAAGGGTATTCAGGGAATTTGAGAACGCATCCTTCGATATCCACAAAGATCGAGCTAGGAAAAAACTGCCAAAGAAGGTCCGCAGCCGTATGCCAGGTGCTCCCTGAGGCCAGGAGTAAATGGTAGAATTTGTCCAGTACTATCAGCGAAAATTTGGCGACGATGCGGTGAAATACCAACCTTTTTGAATAAATAATGGAACTGCTGCTGCTGCTGCTGCCCTCCAAGTCGACGTAGAAACAGAAGATATACCATCTACAGATGAAGACTCAACTTCTAACGGTGAATACTTTATCAATAATAATGATGAGTCGAGCTTAGGTATTGCTGATTCAAAGGGAATTGAATGCAAAGAATACGACAGAGGTGAGATATCTGTAGCTCAATTCGACTCTACTGATAAAGAGATAAATGTATGATACGCGATCAAAGACGATGAGGACAATGACAGTACGAAATTGGTCTGAAACGACTTCCTTTTATGTGGAGACGCCTCACTGATCGCGCTGGCTGAAGCAATGACTCCATATCAGTTTCTCAAAGGAGTCGCTCTTTATCTGCACTTGAAAATGGTTGTTTAACCGAAAGCGCGCACGGGTGTTTTTTCTGCGGTTCTTGTAAACTACCCTCCAGTTTACTCATTGAGTATTGTGGAGTTTTTCCTAAAGCAGTTTTGTTCTTAGAGTTCATAATCATTGGAAAGTGGTGAGGACGTAAGGGTACGTCTTAAAGCTCAAACTTTTTCCTTTCGTTCCAGCTTCGGACTGATTTCTATAATCTCAACTATGCTACGTGATCCGGTATTCGTTGTCGACCCCCCCCCCCTTCTCTTCATTCTTTATTTACTTTGAGATAGGCCAACAATACTTATCTACGAGTCTCTTTCTCCACTCTTCTTCCGACTGTATTTTGTCTATTCGAGCCTTATTTCCTATCTCTCCAGTCCAGATGAGAATCAAAGTTCCTGAGGTATGGTCAAGCGTGGCCCTTCCCTCCGTGTCTTTCAGCGTTGAAACTCATTCTGCCTTAGACTAGACTCTGTAGCTCAAGTTTTGGTTCAGGTGTATGTTCCGGTCATTCCGCAGATCAATCTTCAAAACTACGTAAATTGCAATACGGAGAGATATTTTCAGAACACTAAGTTCTACCTTGAAGAGTCGCCCTTTGTTATATGTGGCTTACTATGGGGTCAAACATGCTCCTTGTAACATCACATAACACTGGAAGGGTTTTTTAAATCTATCGTTCGTTAGATATGAGGACGAGGAGTCGGGCATCGAAGACGAAAATGAACGGAGAAGAGTAATTGTATTTGCTACAGCACGCATTATCGAAGTTGTCTATCGAAGTCGCCTTGGTTTGTCGACGGAACTTTCAAAACTAGGACAGGTATTTTCACGCAAATATTCACAGGAAGTGAGCGCGTGCTTCTTCCACCTCGATCAGTCTCTGTACAGACGAATCCAGACCGAAGGACTGCAGACTTTGTACAACGATAAAGAGGACACGAGGGTAAAGCGGCACAGCCACATGCTTCTGTCGTTAGCGTTCGAACCAGAGGCCGACGTCAAAGACACCTTCGCGATGCTGAAAGAGGAGTGGTGCGACAAAGAAGATTTCACGCCGATGATGACGTATTTCGAGAAGGGTTACGTGAATGGTGTCCCTGGAAGGGGACCACGCTGTGCTATCCCTGTTCGTTACGCTCCCGTTCTTTGGAACCAACACGCCGCGGTAATCTCGAAGGAGCACCGCACGAATAATGTGTCGGAGACCTGGCACAACCGCTTTCAGGTCCTGATAGGCTACCTCGACATTTCGCTATCACTACAAGCAGAAGCATTAGCGTCCCCATTCTCACAACACCGCCGCCGAGGAAGCCGGCCGCTCAGCGGCCTCAGCGTCAAGGGCGAACAAAAGTCGCAATTAAGCCCTCAACAGGTCCTTCAGAAGAACCGGACCGAGATGAATTTTACTCAGCACTGAAGCGAACAAGATGATACTGAAAGTATGATTGCTGAATTAAGTTTAGGGCGACGAGTGAAGGCAATGCCGCGGAAGAAGTGGATGGATACGCAAATACGCATTCAAAATGTTTCTTTAGAGTACGAAAACTATAAAGCTAATAATGACGTGTTCAGTTATCTTCGCAGTTTATCGTTGCGTCAGCCTGTAGTTTACACTGAATAAGAATCTGATTTTTGGAACTTATTTGTTCGGAAATTCGGGCTTCGGAGAGATGTCCGGAAACCCTCCTCCCTTTTCATTGGAAGATCATACCTACGCCTCTGTACGAGAGCGATTTTCATTCATCCAAAGATGACACCTATTCTATGAATAAATAAATCTAGACGAAATTCATAATATTTCACGTCGTTTCTTCAGTCTTCTATCTTGAAATTACAACAGAGGCTGAAATGATTCACCATCTTCTCATACCGCAGTTTCTAACGGTATACTCTACAATCGTAAAATTTCTATTCGCCCAGAATTCGTTAGATTGAACGAAATTGCCGCTCGTCAACATTTTTTCCAATTTACCTTCCTAATTCGAATCAGACACAAATTTGCGACAATTTATGTACGTACCTATGGTAATAAATAAAAAGTACAGGGAAAAAGGTACAACCCGACTCGGTATCGCGCCAGCGAGCTTCGACGTAGCTTCATTCCCTCCCTCCGCCCGTCAATTTTCTTCCTTCATTCCGGGCGAGGGAAAAAAGTTTTCAATTTTTCTCGTTTCTATTCTTATCTATTACGCGGTAACTGCACCGCTGAGCAGCTTCGCGTATCTGAAAAATGAGAACTTAACGAATCTACTCGTCGACTATTAGGTGCGCAGAATGCGATTTGCACCCGTTAATACCCTGTAGCGCGAGGACGAAATTCCTTTTTGCGAATTAAACTTTCTAATCGGTAATTAAAATCAGTACTCGAATATGAAATGATCGTCTATACCATCGAGTGTATTTCATTCCTCGTCGTTAGCGCGTTCTTCCCGGTGCTCGAGATACCTATCGTAGCCGGTAAAGCGACGCGTCGTAGCCGTTATTTTATCTTAAAATTATTATTGAACGCTTTTCGAATTTCCCGTCGAGATTCTCATTTTTCTATGAGCACAAGTAGTTATAGAAAAAGGCGAAATCTACCACGATACTATAAGAGTATGAAACATATGTGTATCGCGCGTGAATAGCGAATCACACAGTACTCGTATTCATCAATTACTCAGAAAATGACAGAAAACATAATGTGTACTGTTGGTAGCGCACCACCGTAGCAATAGTAATCTTTAGAAAACTTGTATTGTGGCGCTATAACTGATGACAATTAAATGTACGAGTAAATTGTTTGTTGATGGCTGTGCATAGTTGTAGGGTGCGCTGTAGCGAATCGTTATTCGCGACAATTAAACGATTCTTCGTTTTGCCAAGCACGATGGCTTTGTAATCGGTACGACGCACCGTTTGTTAAGCTTAAGTACGACTCGTCTTTTAATCAGCTTTATATTTCAGATTTTCCGCGACATAAAAGACGTCCCGTCCCTTATTCTCAAAGTAAAATATCCTCGAAGCTACAAAATTATTCGTTAAGTGATTCCAATGACGAATGTGAAGTTTAATGCCGTGCACTCGTTTCACCCTGTTGCATTAATAAACTTTTCCCTCTATAAGTCTGATGACAGCGTTCTGTCGTTTCTAAGTAAATTGTAAAATTTGATGGAATTGTTTCCTGTGAATGAGAGAAAATGAGGCGAAGAAAAAGAGCGAGAGAAGGCGAGAATGATGCAGCACAATTAAACACAAAAATACGAGAGAGACGAAACCAAGGGGAATTATGCACGTAGAAGACAACTTTTTAGAAGTGAAGTTCTCACCTTGACAATAGACACTTTCATCTAAGAAGTCTTTCGACTTTCCCTCCGCGCCAAATTTCTCACGAGCAAACTAGTCAGGAAAATGAATGTGATCTAGCGACTAGTTTTGCTTGGGTAAACATTGTCCTGGATGCGAGCCAAAAGAAGGGCAGCACCAGTATCTACCCAGCTAGCTAATATATGCTGTCAACTGGGTGAGAAAAATAAACCAAATCAATTTTATTGAACTGTATCCAACAAATACTTCGGTAATACAATTGATGGACTAACTATTCTCTTCACCGCTGCGACAAACATGGTCATCATCGGGCCGAACTTGATGTGTACCGACATGTGCCGATGAGAAATTGAAAGATCTTCACCGTAAATCAAGAACAGATTGAGTGAGTCATAAACAAAAACGTATACAAAGTACTCAAGATGAGTGTCCAGACGGAATTGATAGAATTGTTCAAAACAATATCATCATGATTTTGAGAGAGAGTCGGCGATGACAACCTTCGCAAGACGTCCTTCAGGGGCTCGATAGATCAGTTGAATCTAGGCACTATCAAACGTGTGTCCAGAGCTAGTCAGGTGCGTTGTAGAGGTACAGTGCTTAGGTGCATGAATGATTACAATAGGTGAGATGGGGATATTTTTCATACCAACGATCGCGCGTAGACCTTCCAGTTTGACCCACACAATTGGCAGGTTCTGTAGACAGTAAACGCAACACCTCTCCCGCCGGTTCAATTAAAGATCATGAAAAAGTATTAAAACGAGTCAAGAAATGTGTTCAGAAGAAAATCAGATCACTAAAGTTGTTCTCTAATGGATTATACGTCACTCACCGGCAAAAAACTTGTCATTAACGTCCCAATTTTGTAATTTCAAGTGCTCATTATTATAGAGTTTCAGAATCGAGGTAAAAAATAAGTCGACACTTGGTATTGAATTTTGAGGTCAGATCATCAATGGTCCTCGTTATTTAATTATGACTACATCTTCTGTCCGTGAGAAGCAAATACAGAACGCTTCTAGAGGATGACTGTGCATCAACTCCAGATCAATGTCCATTCAAGGTCGATTCAAATGGGCAGAGTAGGACGACTAAAAAATTTGGGGAAGTCGACTCGAAATTGAGTCTAGATCGATGTCAATTTGAAATTGATTTCAAGTCAACTAACGTACATTATTTGAGAACTACAGACCGACTTGCAATTGACGCAACAAAACAGTCGATTTCGTATCGACAAAAAATTTGGATAAGTCAACGCGAAATTGACCTGAAATCGACGTGGCAAAGAAGTCGGGATGGTTTTGATATTTGTCAACCCCATTATTGACCTAGTATCGACGTCGACGTAAGGTCACGATTTCAACGACATGTCGACGCAAGTTGCACCAAGACTTTGAAAAAATTAAAGTCTCAGTTGGATATCGGCCGAAAGTTGATGTCAAAATGACTCAGCAAGTCAACTCAAAATCGACCGGTCCTTTCATCAACGTCGAAATTGAGTCGACTTCCGGTATTATAGATTGATGTCAACTAAAATTTGACTTCGGGACCGATTGTACGTCACTTATCGGCAAATGACCTACCATTGACAGACATATTTTGTACATTTCAATAGCAAATCTGCGTCGACATGGCGTCGATTCGACCACTGTTGCACTGGTTAAGCATAATTATATCTCTCTATGGTCCTCCATATATAATTATGACCATGCATTATGAGTCATTAAACACAAAAAAGCTTCAAGAAGATTATCGTGCATCGACTCCGACTCGATGTCGATTTGAGGTCGATTCATGGTCGATTAGCATACATGAAAATCAATTCATAATCGATGCAACAGAACAGTCGATTGCGCAAGTCGATGAAAAAATTGGAGAAGTCGACTGGCAATCGACAATTGAAGTCGATTTGAAGATGATCAACATAAATTACCAAGGAGCCAAAAAACGACCGATTGGGAAGTAATCGAGTTTAGGTTCATAGAAAATTTGGAGAATTCAACACAAAATCGATTCGTAATCTAGGCAGCAAATAATCAAGGATTCGATATTGGTCAAGCCAGTAGCTTTTAGGGGCTCACTTACGGCCTTCATGGTCTAGTATGAGTGTAGTTAACAATTTTTTTTGGGGTATTGGCTTCCAAGAGCTCACTTTTCTAGGTTTAGTACTGTATATTGTATATCAAGTGTATGTGATGAAAGCTGAACTCACTATAGCAGCCTGGGGTGGACCCACTCCTTGGTCTGTTCTCAGCTTTCATTTTACTGGACCTGATATACTGTATACTAGGTTTATAGTAGCTAAGCTATAGCCTATTACATATAAAGGAGACTTAAGAGATGATCTCGAAATGATTATGCAAAGGCGGTAGATTTGATTGATTATTGAAACTCTTCGACCCGGGAATAATCACAAATTCAAGCAAGATACAGAAATAGAATATTCTAGTCTTTGAATGAAATGTTTCACGACACGCAAGTAATAAGGTGGGCGGCTGTTCAAGAAAAACAAACCTATTCATTTGATTTGTTACCAATGCATAAAACAATAACTTGTACCTATATGTGTTCTGTAATCAGTTGTGTTTCATAATATATCCGTTACAGATTTATTTACTTTTTGTATCCTCGTAAGAAGTATGATCATCGGTTCCCGATAAACAATACTTCTGGCTCTAAAACAGACCCTTGCGAAGGCGCCAGAACCATAAAGGAAACAAACTTTGGAGACCTGGCTGTCATATCTACTAGGTTCATTACAGGTGAATGTCATTGGCACACGTTTGCAAAATTTGCAGCTTATTGTACTCGTTCGTTATGAGCCTAACAAATTGAAAAAGTGGTACAAAGTATGCACGTACATTCCATAAAACTCATAAAAAATATCAGGTCTTGAATGCGCTCCGGAGTACAAATCAGGGACAGAACGGTGTCAAGGCGCTATCAAGATGTCATCAATTGGCGCAGAAACCGAATCATAAGCGAATTCGGAAAGATTTACGACTGTAACCACCGCCGCCGCCGCACCGCCACCGTCTCGTCGTTCTTTTTCCGATATACACTTATAGTTAGTTCACCAAACGACGTTTCTCGAATCCCCAGAAACCGCAAACAGGGCGTTCAGCTTAATTTCAAAACTTCTATTCGGTAACTTGTATTCGTAATTAACTAATCCGCTGCAGAATAGCGCGGCGTTACATGTAGCGACCGCCGAACTTTTACTCTTCCTCGCGAATTCCGTTTCGTTCGCCTCTCACGGCGACGATAAAATTAATCCGCGACATTCGCTAAGTTCTGCTCTCTTTTTCGGCGGCGTATATATGCGAGAGGAACGAGTACACGTATTACAGATGAGGAACGCTATTATATATGAAAATATCGTTTCTAATATGGCGCGCGTTCTTCAACGTATTAAATTTGCATTTGAATGGTATCGTCTGCATCGCGTTCAACGCTGATGACGCTACTACCTTTTCGTCGCGTCGTGTAGGTTGCGGATAATTTAAGTGGCGGTGTTCAATTTTTTCGTCTCGAAAAATATGGTGAAAAATTGTACTCTAGATAGAAACTGACACGGCGATAAAGGAGGGAAAGGTTCACGAACGGAGGTATAAAAAACTTATTCGATAATCAGAAGGGAAAGAAAAGATTATGTCGCAGCTATATACACGACTTTTTGCAATATGGAAAAATTCCACCGAGCCAATAAGTATACATGCAGGAAATTTCTGTAAATTTAGGGAGATGAAATAATGTACTACGAAACTGAGTGGTATGAAATGTGCCTTTACATAAAAAAGAAAGAAAGCACCCGACGTGCAGAATATTTTACCAGTACATTATGGTAACTGAGACACAACGCGGCTCATAGGGGCAGATGACGGTACACAATCCGGTCACAATATGACAACCATATCAACCATGCCCACATTTTATGATGGTCAGACTCAGGAACTCGACTAACAGATATAATGTTTTTCAGATGTGTTGCACGGGTGATCCCGAGGAGCAACATAAGATCATATAATATGGTCACATAGCGGAACTCTTTTGCATCTTACGTGACATTTCCGTAAGGAGCCTCAGGTACATATACTCGGAAGTTGAGTGAAGAATTGAGAGCCCATCTACTTAGCTGCCTTCAACTCACTCAGCGGGCTATGGAAGTCTGGACGCTTCTCCGCCGCATTAGTGCGCATGTGGAAGACCTCCGGTACCTGGCCACATAGCTATTCATCTAGAAACCGACTTCATACTCACGTCTTCCATCAAAAATTTTCCCCACAAGTTCTGGAGTACCATTATTTTGAAGAGACATAAGTGAACATAAAATTACAATCACCGTATTTTATTGAGGAAAGGATCTCCGATTTCTGGAGTACCTTCCAAGCTCCGACAATAAAAATTTTAAACGCCCTACTTGATAGAAAAAATTATTGTTGCTTGTACTGGAATCAAGTTTTCTACGACTCCTACTCTTAAAATCAAGAATAGTTCGACGTGATGCTCAATAAGAATCAATTTTCACATAAGTTTTTAATTTTCAATGCGAACTTCGACAATAAATTCTAAAAAAATGAAAACTTCTCTGCGGTTTACAAGGGTATATACAACATCAATTCTGAAAATTTGTTCCTAGTTAATTCTTCGCAAAATCAAGACTATCAATTACATACGCCTCGTACACAATAAGTTTTGAAATTGACCCATCGTCGGATACGATAAATTCATAATAAGATGTCGGAGAGCCTTCTAAATAGAATACATTCAGTTTTCGCGGTTCCAATGTCCACGAAGAGGACTTCAAGTGTTTTTTTTTTATCCATTTTAAGGATAAATCAGGACTTTGATAGGATGCGATGAATTTTTTCAAGTATTCTGGATGGTAGTACTCTCGGGGAATTTCTTCCTCAAAAACAATAGGAGGAAGTGTTCTTTCAAAATTGAACCGGCACGAATTTACGTCTCCCCATCGATCGTGCGTAAAGGAACATTCATATTGTTCGTTTTCGGTTGAAGACTTCGCTTCGAAGACATTGCGTCCTTTGCCCGGTTTCAGAACTAAATACCGTGCGTTATAAGAGGCATAGAGTTCACTACCGTTCAGACAAATCATCATATATCCGTATCCAGGATTGAAAAATTTACCAACGAATTGATCCGGATTATCAACGCGTTCAATCGAATTATTTGCTGGTCCAATAAATTTCTTCTGTAGCTCCTTTTCTTCTTTTGCTAGAGACATTGCCCATTCGTGCGGCGATGGTACCGAAATGTTTAGAAGAACATCAAATATTCGGTCTAGTACCTTATTGAAGAATACTTCACGGTGACGATCCGAATTACCGAGAATAACGGCACCAATTTTCTCCTCAGGGAGAAGGGCAATGTGTGCCGTAAATCCATCAGTTTCACCATTGTGCCATATTCTGTATCGTTCTCGATAAAATGTCGTAGCCCAACCAAATGCGTAGCCAAAGAAAAGATTACCAGCTTCGAGAGCATCTTGGATGGCCATTTGAATTGTATGCATTTCATTCAAAGTTTCGTTTTGTATAAGATTTTTTCCGGTTACGCGAAGATGAACCTGAGTCCATTTAGTCATTTCGTCTATGGTCGAAACGATGGACCCACCAGGTCCTACGACCGTCAGGTCCGCCCAAGGAGCGGATACGACTTTGCCGTCTCTTTCCGAATGTCCTTTAGCGAATTCGTCCAACTCTTTGGTATCTTTTATCGAACAATTCGAACGCGTCAATCCCAGCGGTGCGAAAATCCTATTTTTCATCAGGTCTTCCCAAGATTGACCTGTGACTCTCTCGGCCACAATACCTGCGATCGTGAACATGATGTTGTTGTACTGAAACTTTTCTCGGAGTTGACAATTTGATTGCAAGTGTGGAATTCGTTTTAAGAGCTCTTCTCTGCGACAGTTCCCGTAAATCCAAATATTCTCATGGCGAGGCTGTCCGGTACGATGATTGACCAAATCTCTGATGGTAACGTGATGCGTTCTATGGTCGTCGCTGAGTCGGAATTCCGGTATGTGACTTATCACGGGATCGTCCCAATTTAAACGACCTTCATCCACTAATAAGCCTAGAAGAAATGCAGTAAATGCCTTGGTACAAGAGGCGATCGCAAATAGTGAACGTGCGGTAACCGGTTTTTTATTTGAGTCATCCAAAACACCGTAACCTTTGGATAGAACGACCTTTCCATCAACAATTATTCCAACAGCCATTCCTGGAATTTTAAGGATATCGCGGGAGAGTTGCATAGAAGAATCGATGATAGCCAGTTTCTTCTCAATTTCAGCTTGCTCCATACTTTTGCATGAAATGACGGAAGAATACAGAGTAGCACAAAAAATTAGTACAAGACTGAAAGTAGTCGTTTTGTATGAAACTTCGAAAAATAATATTCGGGGCAACTCACTTTCAATACACGTTAGCAAAATTTTTATCAAATGTCGAGATAATTCAATTAGAAAAGAATAAAAACACCGCGTCCATTCGAATTGTTCACTAAATTTAGAACGGTATGGAATTAGTAGAAGGTCAGACTCGTTCTAAAGTGAAACATGATGTAATAGAATTGGAGAATTAAAGAGTCGTACTCGACGAGCATCATCAAATGAAAAAACGCAGGAAATCAGTGGAGATTATATCGTAGAATGGTCAAATTCAGCTTGCATTATCGGTTTGAATAGAAAAATATTAAGTATTATACGTATTATATCAATCAAAACTCAGCGCTGTCGCAGCCGAGGCGGTGAGATAAGTACACCGCTATGCCGAAGTCACCTACAGCTAACCTACATCGAATACGGGTGAAATCATCCAGATAAGACTCATTTTCAGGCAATCGACGAACCAGAAGAATTAAGTGAGCTAAAAACAAAACTTGATAATGTTCTAGAATACCACCAGAACAAAGGTCTATTTGATTTTCGTCCAGAATTTGCGCGATGTTCCCGTAACATTAAAGCCAAGTTACTACCGCTCGCTAACACGAAACGAGCGCGAATAGAGGGTCAACTCATTCATTTCCTAAACTTGCCCCGATTGACGTTCCTAATTTTGACGGTGCCTTAGCTCGATGGGCGAGATTCAAGGAGGATTTCCTTTGAATTCATAAAGCACGATTACATAAAAAACAACGACAGGGAGAAAAGAAGGTATTTATTTAAAGCACTGAGAAAACGCTTCATTCATTTTCGCCAAAATTCCATCGGTCTATATTGGCCGCGTATAATGAGAGCAACTTTTCCCCGTTCGATCAAATTTTTCCATTCAATTTAGGACTGTCCCTCATGAACACGTGTATAGGCTTTTGGGCTCTGGTCATTAGTGGTTTTGTATTTTACTACGGCTACTGGGTTCAACGTATAGAGCGTAAACATTACATCGATAAATGGCGCCTCGAAACGAGAGTGCTTGCAGCACAATCACCTAACTCGAGCCCTCAAGTGGAATTCTTAGAAGATACTTGTGAGTAAATATAATTTGACTATTTACCTAATTCAATTGAGATTTGAGTACTATGGGTATACCTAGTTTTTGTTTTGCAGTGCCGCAACCTGCAAGATCCAGTCCGTTTTTTTCGACGAGTCGAATGTGAAACGAGTCGATTGTGCTACCTAGACACCTATTCTTCGTTCGATGAAGTATTGTGATACTCCATTTTTGTTTTGTATTTTTTGAATGTTATTAGGGATAATTTCCCACTCATTTTTGTTCTTTTTTTTTTTTTTTTCTTTTTCTTTCGGCCGCCCTACTCCGATAATCACGCTTGAATTAACATTTATGGTAATTCTGGTTATTGAATTGTCGATTTCAGCAGCCTTTAAGTAACTCCCAGTTGAAGAAACCTATTTCTCCTCTTTAGAAAACCACAATACTCAATAAGTAAGCTGGAGGTAATTTACAATAACCGCAGAAAGAATTACAAATGAAGCCGCAAGCGCGCTTTCGGTTAAACAACCATTATCAAGCAAGTGTAAAGAGCGACTCGACGAGGTGGAGAAAATGTACAGTCACAACGACACCAGAGAAGGAAATCATGATCGAACTAGAAAAGTATGAGATTATGAGTCATACTCATAGACTAGTTCGACCAACCCCTCATCCGGAATGTACTTGTTGAGCAATGTTATATTTTCGCTATTAAGGTGGCAAATTATTTCAAGATGTTCTAAAGCACGCCGTTTGAATTTAGCCTTCTTTCTGCGGAGGAGGGTTTCAGATCCCTTCCTGTAACTGTGACCACAGGTTATGAGGTGATCAGCAAATGCAGAAATGCTCAGTTTTCTATTTTCCCTCAGCGACCCTGATTTTGACTTAACGACTGGTCTCGCCTACATAGATACCGTTGCAGTCTTTACAAGCCACACTATGGACTGCGTTCTTCATAAGAGGCAGTATAGGGTCCTTTAGTTTGACAAGTAACCCTGTCACAGCTTTAGAATTGTAAGAGACAGGCCAGAAACTAAAGGGGCGTAGTATGCGACTTAATTTAGAGGAAAATTCTCCCAGGAACGGGAGTTTTATGAATCGAGTTCTTCTATCTCCGCAAGAATCGCGGGAGAGGGAGGGGGTAAGATCGAGGCAATTCCGTGTGATCTTCCTGCGGACCATAAGGTCAATGTTTACTTTGACCTTTATTCACTCTGGCCAAGTATCTTATAATTTGAAGCTCTGTCTGGAAAGCTGCTAGGTTCATTGGAATGCGGGTTAGCCAATGAATGAAACTATTGAACGTCGCAAATTTGTGGGCAACAGGGCAGAATGACGAGCCGTGGACCACAATATCGGTCGAAGTATCTTTTCTATATAATATAGAAAACTCATGGACTCCATCTCTAACTGAGATATTGAGATCCAAGAAGTTAATGTTAGAGCCTCCAATTTCAACAGTGAATTTTATGGAGGGGTATTGCGTATCAAGATACTCAAGAAACTCACCAAGGAGATCTTGGGGACCGGTCCACGTGCATAAGACGTCATCCACATACCTGTGCCAGTAGTGTACATAATCCAGGAATACTTGGCCGGAGGAGAAGAGGTCAGCCTCAAATTTAGACATGAAGATCTCTGACACGAGGGAACCTAAAGAGGACCCTATAAGAAATACCAACCTCCTCTGAGAACTCGAAAAATTTTCCTCCAAATTTACAAAAGTTAGGGGACCAACATACATTGAGTAAACTGAAGAATTCCCCCACTTCCTCGTGAGAAGTATTAGAACGAACAAGGAGGTCCCCGATTTCCTGCATAGTAACGGCTCTCGGTATATTAGGGAACAGGCTGACCACGTCAAAGGAGCACAGAATGGTGCCCGGAGGTTGTAATTCTTTCTGCGGTTATTGTAAATTACCTCCAGCTTACTCATTGAGTATTGTGAAGTTTTCTAAATAGCAACTAAAATTGTCATGGGAGCGTCATTTAGTAGAGAACTTTACATTGAGGCGCTCTGCATGACCAACGAAAGGACTTTCTCCTGCAATGACAGTGTACTGACTGATGTATATTCTAGTGCCAGTAGTTTCAACAAACGAAAAGGCTTCACAGCAAGCTTACAAAAATCAAGAAGTACTCAAAAAACAGGGAGAGACTTAAATCAGAAAGCATCAGAAGACATTGAGAAATTTTGCCAGAATTGTCAATCCCCCTCCCACTATTTGACATCTTGTCCTGAATTCTTACAACTACCGGTGCCGAAACGAATCAAATTCCTTAGTTCGAGTCACTTGTGCAAAATCTGCTTCCGCAGGTCATTCATATGTGGCGCCGCGACTAATCTTAATGAGCGTAGCGTGTAAGAGTTACAACAACGGTCATAACCCGTTGCTACACAATGAAAATAATCAAGGTAAAGTAATCCCTTGAATCATAATCTATTTAATATTCAATCGAACGACCAAAAAGTGACTCCTTCACTAATTGATAAAAATTGGTACTCTTCCCAGCTGAATGAAAAAATAAAGATTACCGTAGCAGTCTGCTCTGCTAAGAGAAGTCAAGAAGTTGTCTATATAAATATTTCGCTGTCATTACGTTCTGTGCTAGACAATGAGAGCCAAATTAATTTCATTACCACCCTTATCGTGAGAGAATTAAAACTACGGACGTTCAGATTAGACTTGAATGTATCAGGAGTATATCAAGACATTCCTTTTCATTTAGACGAACGTCGACGATGAAATTAATCTCCCAGTAGGCTCTGCGACATTTGGGATATTTTGAGCATAAAACGTATTAATCTAGGAGCGAACCTTCCCGTCCTATATAACACCAAACTAGGGTGGGTAGTAGGCGGAGAAATAAAAGCAAACGATTACACGAAAAACTAATGTTCTTTTCAAGCTCTTGACAATTAGGATGAAAGGTTATGTGAAGCGATTGAAAAATTCTGGTTCGTCGAAAACCCAAATGATTGACAACAACCATTGACTATGGACAAACAAGAGTGTGAGCGACTATTTTCCGAGTTTATCTCGCGTGATTCTGAGGGTAGATTCATACGCCTTTTCCGCCGTTATTCACAAAATGTATTTAAAATTTGTCTCTAACCCGTCTAACACATGTTTTCAACGTATATTTTGGCGCGATTCTCGGAGTGATCAGTTGAAGGTATATGAATTTGTTAGGTTAATTTTTGGGCTAAGACCAGCCACCTATTTATAGCAACTCAAAGAATTGGCCCACACGGTCAATGACGATGATAGTAAAGTCAAAACAATTCTCGAAAACGACTTCTACGTCGACAATCTCTTTACTGGCTGTGACGAATTACAAGAATTTATTGAGGTCAGAAAACAACTAATAAAAAATACTAGCCTCAGCGAGCTTAGAATTTAAAAAAAGTGGCGAGCAAACACACCAGAACTTCTGCGACAGATATGTTTCCTTTTGGTATTGACAATCAACCAACTATAAAAAAACTTAAGAGCTGTTGTGGCTACCGAATGCAGATCTTTTCAAATTCTAATTCTGTTCTAATAAAGCATCTGATCTGAAAGCGGGCCAAAACGTCAGGTCTTATCCGAGATTTCGCGATTCTTCGACCCGGTCGGATTCGTAAGGGTTCTTATACTAGGAGCGAAAATAATTATGCAAGAGATCTGGAAACCTGATTCCATTCAGTTGCCTAAATCACTTATAAATCGGAAAAAGCTGCAGAACTTTGTACATACACAAGTGCATCATTTGCACACACGACAAAGCCAAGGTACAAACCCAAATTATGGCAGATCTACCAGCGGCCCGAGTCAGGCTAGATAGAACCTTTAACAACACTGGAATAGACTACGCTGGTCCCGCCAAATAATACTAATACTAAAGGGAGGTCGAGGAAACCGTACAGTCATAAACAGAGCTTATGTAGCAGTTTCTGTCTGCTTTGTTTCAAAAGCAATTCATCTAGAATTAGTTTCCGACTGAAGATGAGAAGAGTGGAGTGTATAGGTTAGAATGTAATGATTGTAGGAGTGTTTACATTGGAGAGACAACTCGCCAGCTCAAGATTAGGGTCGATGAGCACAGGACAGCCTGAGAGAAGAGTAAGGTGAGGGATTTGGCATTTGCTGAACATCTTATTGCTGCTGGGCACAACTTCCAAAAAGGATCTGAGGTGCTTCTTCATAAAGAAAGTTCTCATTTCAAGCTCACCGCCCTGGAGCATATCGAAACCATTCGTCATAAGAACACTGGTGGTCTCATTCTGTTGAACAGGTCCATACCGGACGACGATCTGATCGAACTCGACTGGTCTCCTCTTTTATTTCTCGTCTATTCTCGAGGTTGGTTTTGGTTTCTGGCCCGAATTTCGTATGAAATTATTCCCTAATTTTTTGTCTTATTCCAAGGAGAAGTTTACATTTGTACTTTGGGGTCCGTCGAAGATACACACGGCAAAGGTACAGGGATACTGGAAAAACATAGTGATGAGAATGCACATCTTGTTTCATTTTTTTTGATCCTGTGCAAGCAAAAATCATTCAAACTCAGACGCAGTTTTGGACTTTCAAGGTAAATTACTCACTTGAGTATTATTTTTCGATTTAAACCGATACTTGACCATTCTACGATGATCTCCAGTATAATTTCCTGCGTTTTTTAGTTTGATGATGCTCGTCGACTACGACTCGTTAATTCTCCAATTCTATTACATCATGTTTCACTTTAGAACGAGTCTGACCTTCTACTAATTCCATACCGTTCTAAATTTAGTGAACAATTCGAATGGACGCGGTGTTTTTATTCTTTTCTAATTGAATTATCTCGACATTTGATAAAAATTTTGTTAACGTGTATTGGAAGTGAGTTGCCCCGAATATTATTTTTCGAAGTTTCATACAAAACGACTACTTTCAGTCTTGTACTAATTTTTTGTGCTACTCTGTATTCTTCCGTCATTTCATGCAAAAGTATGGAGCAAGCTGAAATTGAGAAGAAACTGGCTATCATCGATTCTTCTATGCAACTCTCCCGCGATATCCTTAAAATTCCAGGAATGGCTGTTGGAATAATTGTCGATGGAAAGGTCGTTCTATCCAAAGGTTACGGTGTTTTGGATGACTCAAATAAAAAACCGGTTACCGCACGTTCACTATTTGCGATCGCCTCTTGTACCAAGGCATTTACTGCATTTCTTCTAGGCTTATTAGTGGATGAAGGTCGTTTAAATTGGGACGATCCCGTGATAAGTCACATACCGGAATTCCGACTCAGCGACGACCATAGAACGCATCACGTTACCATCAGAGATTTGGTCAATCATCGTACCGGACAGCCTCGCCATGAGAATATTTGGATTTACGGGAACTGTCGCAGAGAAGAGCTCTTAAAACGAATTCCACACTTGCAATCAAATTGTCAACTCCGAGAAAAGTTTCAGTACAACAACATCATGTTCACGATCGCAGGTATTGTGGCCGAGAGAGTCACAGGTCAATCTTGGGAAGACCTGATGAAAAATAGGATTTTCGCACCGCTGGGATTGACGCGTTCGAATTGTTCGATAAAAGATACCAAAGAGTTGGACGAATTCGCTAAAGGACATTCGGAAAGAGACGGCAAAGTCGTATCCGCTCCTTGGGCGGACCTGACGGTCGTAGGACCTGGTGGGTCCATCGTTTCGACCATAGACGAAATGACTAAATGGACTCAGGTTCATCTTCGCGTAACCGGAAAAAATCTTATACAAAACGAAACTTTGAATGAAATGCATACAATTCAAATGGCCATCCAAGATGCTCTCGAAGCTGGTAATCTTTTCTTTGGCTACGCATTTGGTTGGGCTACGACATTTTATCGAGAACGATACAGAATATGGCACAATGGTGAAACTGATGGATTTACGGCACACATTGCCCTTCTCCCTGAGGAGAAAATTGGTGCCGTTATTCTCGGTAATTCGGATCGTCACCGTGAAGTATTCTTCAATAAGGTACTAGACCGAATATTTGATGTTCTTCTAAACATTTCGGTACCATCGCCGCACGAATGGGCAATGTCTCTAGCAAAAGAAGAAAAGGAGCTACAGAAGAAATTTATTGGACCAGCAAATAATTCGATTGAACGCGTTGATAATCCGGATCAATTCGTTGGTAAATTTTTCAATCCTGGATACGGATATATGATGATTTGTCTGAACGGTAGTGAACTCTATGCCTCTTATAACGCACGGTATTTAGTTCTGAAACCGGGCAAAGGACGCAATGTCTTCGAAGCCAAGTCTTCAACCGAAAACGAACAATATGAATGTTCCTTTACGCACGATCGATGGGGAGACGTAAATTCGTGCCGGTTCAATTTTGAAAGAACACTTCCTCCTATTGTTTTTGAGGAAGAAATTCCCCGAGAGTACTACCATCCAGAATACTTGAAAAAATTCATCGCATCCTATCAAAGTCTTGATTTATCCTTAAAATGGATAAAAGAAAACACTTGAAGTCCTCTTCGTGGACATTGGAACCGCGGAAACTGAATGTATTCTATTTAGAAGGCTCTCCGACATCTTATTATGAATTTATCGTATCCGACGATGGGTCAATTTCAAAACTTATTGTGTACGAGGCGTATGAAATTGATAGTCTTGATTTTGCGAAGAATTAACTTTGAATAAAATTTGTGAATTATTGATGTTGTATATACTCTTGTAAACCGCAGAGAAGTTTTCATTTCTAGAAGCGCATGTTTTTTTTAGAATTTATCGTCGGAGTACTCCAGAACTTGTGGGGAAAATTTTTGATGGAAGGCGTGAGTATGAAGTCGGTTTCTAGATGAATAGCTGAGAGGCCGGGTGCCGGAAGTCGTCCACACGCGCACTAATGCTGCGGAGAAGCGTCCAGTTTATACAAGGGCAAATTTGTAGTGAACATACTTATGAGAAAAATACTTGGAAATGTGGCCTGGGAATTGTTTAAGGGTCTGCTTCGCCCGTTGACAAACTCCGAAACGGTGTACGATATGTTGCATATACATCCCCAAATATCCTACAAGGTTCGGCATACCAGCGGTCACTAGGCGACGCTAGTCGGGCGTGCGTGGGTAGTCTTTTTGAGGAATGATTTTACAAGATACTGTAGTTCAAAATACGGGCCAATAGCAGTTCTAAAGAGAATCATCAATAGCAGGTCTTTCAGGAGAACCGCGATCAAACGGTTTTAGCCTAAAAGAGCCAAAAACCAGAGGCAAAAGATGTTATCATGCCAGTGACCTACTGGGTGCTCTCGCCTTCTCTAATATGCAATTGTTTGTTCAGTACATGCAGCGACCTCTCAAAAACCGCCTTGAACCTGCAGTCAGACGTTGAGAAATTCTATGAAACGGTGTAGCTTAATGATTGATAGTGAGACTTCTCAACATCCGTGATTTCATGAGTGGTGGAAAATAAATGATAGATCAGTATGTAAGGTAACGAGGCCTGAAAGGACCGTTCTCAAGTGACAATTTTCGCCCTGTAGTCGAAACCATTGTAGGTGATGTTGCCCATCCGTCTGTTTAAGACAAAAAAGAGGCAATACAGAAATGCACGCAGTGAGTCTTCAACAAATTCAAAACATTCGTGATATCTAGAAGATGATAGGCTTGGAGTTGCTTAGAAACTCACGAAAGCACATCTTACCATTAAAACCCTTAGCTAGGAAAAAGTTGCCATAAATAGGTGACTGTTCTTGCAAAAAGGGGGGATAAATTGAAGAAAAGAAAAACGAAAAATATGGAGTAATATTCAGTACTTATTCGCAATGATTTATCTGGGAATACATTTGAAAATGTAAAAACGTACTCAACTAAGCTCATACACTCATTCATCTTAATAGAACTTGAATGTCCTCTTAATGCGTCGGATAATACGCGTAAAAACTCGAACAATTTTCATCCTTTTAAATAGAAAAAAAAAACGGAAAATGAGGAACGCAGTTGGGCAAAGGTATTTTTAATTTAGCTTCTCATGTTCCAAGTTGTCTAAATATTAATTAATACTACTGTACATTGTTCGGGAAAACGTGAAAAAAGTTTGCAAAAAAAAAAAGCAGATGCAGATTCAGTAAAAAGTGAATTTAGAATAATTTCGTGCTGGAAGAAAGAGAGAAATGGCGGTAAGGTTTTTTTAATATTCTTCCTTCATTCCGAGAGCATCGCTTTTTGCGTTTTATTAGCTCGGAATTTCTGTACCATACGTTTTTCAATCCACCATCATCATACTCTAATATCGTTTGTTTTTCTACACGAGACGTGTAAGTATTTCAATTTTTTATTCACTCATAATAAATTGTCTACCTTTATTGCATTTTAAACAAAGAGATCGCAGTTTTCTTGTCCAAATCAACAGATTCAAAATCTTCCAAATACGTCGCTGCTATATTCTTCGATTGGGTGATCCTGAAGGTAAATTAGCTGACAACCCAAAGGAAAAATTGACAACGCCATTGCCTACAAGCGCATTTTTAACGGTGACATTGGAATTTTCAAGAACTGATTTCGCAAATGGGAAATCGTGGATTAAGTATCTAGTCCAGAGAGGCAAATTAGAAATGTTCTCCATCAGTCAAGAAGAATTGAAAATCTTACTTCAAAATACAATTGAATGATGAAGTCAAAGATAAGGTTTACATCGAGCACTTGGAGAATGAGTTCTAGAGTTTACAAGACAAGCTCAAAATTCGTGAGCTCAAAAGTCCAAAAGAGGAATTTATGAGAAGAAAAAACCAATACCTGTAAGAAAAACGAAAAGTTTCATGTTGAATACTTGGAAAATAAGCTCAAGAGTTCACGAGTGTAAATGTTTTATTTCAACGGTTGCAAAAGCCAATTAATCCCCTTTATTTCAGGTTGAGATGCTTTCTCTACTAGATCAAGTCTTCAAATCTCATACGATGCACGGCAACTAATGAGATACAAATCACAACAGTTGGTGAGAACTCGCAAATTTTAGAATTAGGTGACTAGGTTTCAGTAAAATTCAGGAAAGACAGGGAACGTGTCAAAAGCTATAAAATTAAAATTCTGATGACCGAGGGCTCATACGTAGATTAATCATTTCTCGTTTACAGGATCGCAAGTTCTTCGAAGCATACGATCAGAAAACGCTTCGTCAAAATGTAATCGCAAGGAGAAAAAGCGACAGAACGAAGCTTTTTTGGGAAGAAGGTAAGGAGGACCGTCACGTAGTTCTTGCAGTCCATTCTACACTACACCCTAGCTCCTTGGCCCAGGTGTATTATTTAGTCGTTCATATATTGCATAGAAAACATTCGAAACATCATTCTTTCGCAATTTTCATCTGTTCGGATTGAAAAATATAATAATTATCATCGGATAATGTTTCTTTATTGTGAAGTTCCGGTAAAAAGACTCTGTAAATGCGATAAGCGAAAACAAAGATAAATGGTGAGCGAACAAAACGCGGATTATTTTCCGCTGAGCGACTATTAGCTCCGACACCTTCCATACACACAGTGGAATTTCAACCTCAAGAAAACCAAAGTATGATGCGAAATAGGTTGCCTCATTTTTCATCTCGGGAAGGAAAAAAAATGAATGCATCACCTGTAAAATAAAGTAGATATAACGACTCTGCACATCTCTATTCGTTAGCGAATCCAGCGCAGATTTTGAGCTTTTACCCTCTTCGCGAACTGAATTTTAATTCACGGTTACGTAATCACAATAAATTTTCACTATATTTCCTTTCTTGCGCGAAATGAAATTTGACAATTCGAGGCGAAAATCTCGCTGAAGTTGTTAATTTACAATTTTATTTCTTCGCGTTCTCACCTTACCCTTTTATATCTTCTGGTTCGACGAACTTGTTTTTGTTTTCTATGCGTTGTGTGCGTTTTTTTTTTTCATTTTTAAAGCCATTCTGCGGAGTTGAAGAATATTAGGTACCGGCATGCCGTCGTAATATTCGTCTTCTTTAATTTCTGTTGAAAATTTAATTATTATCCCTCGCGCGTTTCCGTCCGGAAATTTTCCGCGAAGATAATAGTGCAGTTACAGTAGTTTTCACTCAGTATAGTATTCGGGAGGGTGAAATCACCATCATCATGTACTTGGCGTCACTCAACAACGCTCTACATTAGGATGAGTATAAAAACTTGAGGAAATGTTTTACAAGTTGTGAGTCATACTCTTCACATTCCTGTCTGTCTTTGTCCTTTCATCTAATGCGCTTTTTCTTTCCAAGTGAGTTATCTAACCTTAGCCAACAGAAAATAAAATCAAAACCATGAAATAGAAGAAGAAAAGAAAATAAGGCGGATGGTTGAAACAGTCTGGGTAGCTATAAATGCTGAGGAAGAGAAAGAAATGAGTTCGAAAATGAACTAATTAAATCATTCTTTGCGAGACGTGATTTATAGTTTTTCGCGATTTTTCGTAGATACATGTTTTTCCCCTTAATCAGACGTTACTTAGAGTATCGAACCGAGTTATTTAATGTTTTTTGTACTTTCTTTCTCGTAACGAACGAAGAAAAGAGTTTTTCGATGAGAGAAGAAAAAAGAAGCAAGTTACTTGAGCTTAAATGGAATAAAAGTTATGGGAGTGTGATTTTTTTTCTCTCTATCTCCCTCTTTCAGTACAAAACTCTATACTCTAATACTCTGTACTACCATCAGATATCACTCGCTAAATGGTTGTTTTCACTGATAAATCTTTTTTTCAATTTTTTGCGGGAAACCTTTACGATAAGAGCGTTTTTGATGAAAATGTTCGTCACTGTTACCAATGCAGTAGTCCAGGAAAGTTGAATACCTCCTCTTCAAATTATTTATAGTTAGAATAACGAAATTCAGTATTCTTTTTCCAAGGTAAAACAAAATATTGAAAGACTTTTCAAATTCCAGTGTATGAGGGCTGGAGAAAAACGTACGACCCAAATTTCTCACTAACAAGGTGTCTTCCCAATGATTATCTACACCTTATACGTTTATGTTCATGTTGACGTAGGTACTCGTAGAATACTCAAGCAATCGTTATCCATTGAACATAAAATCATGTCGTTGATACTCGAATCACTCATCAAATATTATGGTCTAAGGCATGAATTATATTCAGCAATTGATAGTAAAAATATAATTAGCCACTGTTAAACGTTAGGGACGGTATCTTAAATGGAGCTGTAGGTGTGTTACGAGTGAATGAAGAAAATCCAGTTTGTGTCAAAGTTTGGTTATTGCTTGAAGATAATAAAGTTGCTTCAGAGACACATTTGCAATACAAAAAATATGGTCAAACATTAATATTATAGACAGCACATTGCCACATGGACTCCAATGAATTTATTGTAAGGATTATGGAAGCACAAAGCAAAAATTCCAGTATTTTGTCGATTCGAACCAAGACAAATCCTATATTGCCCAATCGACGAAAGATCACATCTTAGGGAAATGTCCAGAGACTTGAAGTACTTTCGAGCATTAAGCTATACTTGGGTGATGCTCATTTCGTGACGATCACCAAATGTTCACAAACAAATGAATGTATCCCTAGTACAACGTTTTCCAACAGGTGCCTGGTAAGCGTGGATTTTCAGGCCTTTTATTCTCGAGCGCGGATAAATAATCCTGAATACGAGTACATAGAGAAGCAAGAAGAAGGATCATGATGAGCACCGCCTTGTCGATCCCAGTATGGGCCGACTCCATGAAGATACCATACAGAAGAAGAGGGATGGTAAAGATCCAACGAAGAGCTGCGCTGAGGTGTGTTAGTGCCTGCTGCACTGTTTCGACGAAGACTCTTTGTGTATTGGCACGTTCACCACCAATTGAGCTCCTTGCTGAGGAGAGAGCGGTGGTGTTCAGAGCAAAGAAGATGACAACGACCAACCGTGAGACTCTACGGGTTGAGCAGGAGGCCAGACCCTGTTAAACCATGTCGACTCTAAATCGACGTCGATGTAACGTCAAATCGACCCATTTTATTTTGATAATTAATCGACACGAATTCGACGTCGATAGTCGAAATAGTTCCGGGGTATGTCGACCGCAATCGACTGCAAATCGACTTGTTGGTTTCAATGTATAACTCGAAGTCGACGTCGTTATCAAGTCGATTTGAGATCGACGGTGGCCTTCGACCGGAAATCGACACACTATCGACGTCGTTATAAAGTCGATTCTCGGTGGACAGTTTGTTATATTGCTCGAAATCGACGTCGTTATTGAGTCGATTTGAGGTGGACGGTGGCCTTCGACCCGAAATCGACTTCCTATCGATGTCGTGAGGTGAGCCTTTTTCTACGATTAAAAATCGACCCGCAATCGACGTCGATATGAAGTCGATTTCCTTGCTCGACCGTTTTAACCGGTAGCTTGCTACTCAAAAATATAGTAGTTTGAACCTCCTTAAGTAACTATGAATGCATAACTTATTTGCGAGTAGTGAAGTGCCAGAAAAAAACAGGTCGATATGGAGTCGAAATCAAGTCGACATCATTAAACGGAGCTCAAATTTTTTGTAGACTAAGAATTTACGTCGATTTTAAGTCAATTCCGAGTAAACTTCCTCACTTCCGTGATCGACCGAGAATAGACTCCTCATTAACTGTCAAGTCTACGTTATTTGACAAAGTTCACATTTTTTGTCGACCAAAAATCGACGTCGATTTCGAGTCGACCTTTTCAAATTTTTCATCAACCAGGAGTCGACTCAATTTCGACGCCGACAATGAGTCTACCTCCAGTCGATTTTCGGTCAACATTAGGGCCAAACTAAATTGACTCAAAATCGACTTCGATTCTAAGTCGATTTCGAGTCAACAATGAAAATATTGTAGTCGACCGAAAATCGACTAATTGTTGCCGTCGACATCGGATTCACAAATTGTAGAGTCGACGTCGAAATACAGTCGACATGATATCGAACAAAATGTTATCTAAGTCGATGATATTTCCACTCCAAATCGACGTAGTCAAGCAGTCGATTTACCTTCAAAATCGATCGTAATGTGATGGCCTTCAGTAAAGACGTGGTTTTGACGTCGGATTACAGTCGATTTGGAGTCGATATTGCCTAAAACTCGAAATCGACCCTAAATCGACGGTCGACATGGTTCAACGGGACGCTCCTTGTTTGGGAAGTGGAAAGTAAGAATTGCCCAGAGTGAGCTGGACAAGAGGACAACCCGCGACACCATGGTCAGCTAAACTTTCACCTGATGCAGGTGTTAAGCGGCCATGGCTGCTTCAACAAGTACCTTTGCGAGAAGCTAAGGAAAGTTGATCAGGCAACGTGTTTGCACTGCGACCAAGGGCTGGATGATGGATCAGAGTACAGCTTATTTGAGTGCGAGGCGTAGAGGCGTGAGCGGGACAAGTTTAGTCGGTCTCTTCAAGAGATTGGGGTAGATGAAGCGCTTGTTCCGAGTAGCCTGGTACCCACCATGCTAGGTTCCAAAGGAACATGGAACCAGGTGTCCGCATTTGCAGCCACCGTGAAGATGGACCGGGAATGGAATAGGCAGATGCAGAACCACGCTATGGCCTACTCGACACCTGCGTGCCATCAACATCCAGATTTGCTGGAAGAAGAGGAAGACCACCCCTGAAGTTGGAAAAAGATGAAAAGAAGCCAACAGGAAACTAGTTTGTTATCTAAGTTGGTGAGGAGTTTTTATTGTTGTTGTGCTCTAGTCTTTTTTGCGTGTCAGGGGAGCATTGCAACTTGGCGGTTGCCAAAGTAGCTTGGTAGTTGCCGAGTAGAAGAGGGGTTCGCCAAGGAGATTCTTCCAACACGGAAGATTTACCCAAAAGGGTCGACTCTAGTACTGGAAGAAACAGAATTAAATGCATAAGCAACCCGCACCCACTCTGCCATGGAGAACGGGGCAGCGCTGCACTTGCGACACAAGCGATACGTATCAGCCAGGCTCACCAATGTAGACCCCCGGGCAATCACGGTACTATAGAGCGAGTACACTCCAATCCTTAACAAATGAGGGAGGAGGATTCGAATCATTCGCGCTAAAAAGAAGCCCCCAAAATTATAACAAAGGATAGAAGAGAGGGAGGCACATCAATCAATAGGTTATCGTTGTATGCAGGACGGGACCGAAGAGTTTAACGTCATCTGTAGGTGGGGTATGTTTGTGTCTTCCAGAAATGGGCAAGGTTGCCTACCCTCTCTCGCATATCTCTTTGTTGACACTAACGCATTGTATTGATTTCTCTGTGATATACTGATGTTTGTGTCTAGAATACATCGATGACTTCTGCATTCTTCTCACAAACAGTTTGAAAATGAAATGAGTAGGGTTCATTCCATTTGTGTCTCTGACTTGTAATGATGGCTGAGACGAAAGTGTATAAAAGAAGATGGCAGGTCCTCTTTGATCCAGGCGATGGAATCAAAAACATCGTCCTCTATCGTCGGTTCGTAGTTAGAGAAGGACTTGTGGCTGTAGACGATCGCCCCCTGCAAGGATGCAACAGCCTCCACTACCTGAAGCTACGAGCATTTCCCTACATGTACCCGCTTTAATCATTCGCACTGTTTTAGCCGATCTCTCACCGCAAACTAACAACGGAGGACGATCTTTTTGGTCACATTCCCCGCGCCGCCTGGCACAACAAGCTTCTCTCGTGCTTTTGCCCGCTTCAATCGGACGCGGGAACCCAACCGATCTCTCATTCGTGAGTTCACAACATTCCCTCCATTGCTGAGGACAACGATCAACTCGTGTGCATTCGTCCGTTTTCATGAGGCACCGAGCCTTGGCCGATCTTTTACGGCAAGCTCAAAACAGAGGACAATCATTTTGGTAGCGAAGAGTTAATAGTGATACCTCTAGCTCACCAAAGAGGAGCCGGACCAACATGGAAGATATTGAGAGAGAAGTTCGGGCGAACCTAGACAAAGAATACCTCCGAGTCGTAATATCATTGATATTTTGTGTATCAAAGTGTTCCTCAATCATTGACATTGTCAGAAACAACGAAGAATTCTCGTACATTTGTCCGCCTCGACCATATCCATTCGTTGTCAGCAGGGTTTTCGTAACTTTCCCTCCATCGCTCGAAAGAACAAGCAACACTTATGCATTTTCCCGCTTCGATCATACAAGGGCTCTACTCGAACTCTCACCCAGGACGATCTTCTAGGTGACACTTGCTCCATTGAAAAAGAGCAACTCTCGCACATTTGGCCGCTCCAATCGTACTCGGGGATTTTGCGGTTCTTTTCTAGCGAGTCTACAACAGAACCAAGCTTCTCAGAATCATTGCTTCTCGCGGCCGACACAACAAGAATTTCTGCACATTTGCCCGCATGTGAGGCTTTCGCCGATCTCTCACCGCGAGTCGACAAGAACAAATGAGCTACACAAACATGCCGTACCTACAAGAATTTCATATTTAAAAAGTCAACAATTACCGTAACAGTTATATCGCATAAATTTGATCATCCAGGGACATCATCAATAATATCCTACGAACAACTGCTGATGGGGATCTCTTATCACGAAAATTGGCTACAATAAACGAGAACTTTCGGTCCCTTCAAGTTCGTTATAAACAATTTCCACAGTACTAGACTAAGAAATACTGATGGAGGGGAGAGGGTAACAAGCTCAAAGCGAGTGAGCTCGTCAGCTCATTAGTCTCCAAAATAGAGCTAAGCTAAGCTACATATCTCCGGAGAAGAAAGGTTAGTTTCCGCTCAAGCATTATTTTCTCATTGCATAGTGTGACTTGTTCCCCGAACTATTTTCATTTCCAATTTCGTCGAATTTCATCTCAACTCCAAATACAGCGTTCGCGTATACCATCTCGAATTTCCTATGAGAGCGATGCGAACGTTCGGAATTCGTTTGATCAATTGAATTTGTTCGAATTAGACGTCCGAAAGATACGAGACTGACCGTGAATGTCAAATCCTCGCCAATCACAGCATATTGCTGAAGTTTCCCTTCACTCGAATAGGTTTTCGCGTACGTGTTAATTAAAGTTTCACATCATCGGTATCTCGTGCGCGGTAGCCAGTTGGCCACGTCCGCATTATTACCATTACGTACTTTGCACGTTCCCAGCTCTACCACAAATTTTACGAGCGCCGCGCTGCAGGAGCTCAATTGAACCGCTAACGAGACGTGCACACGATAATTTCGAATAAATGTCGAAAGCTGCAGCTATTTCGCTCTCTATGTAACGATCAACGACGCGACGTCGCGGTATGTTAAATATAACGAAATTTACGAACTTGCCGCACCCCCACGCGAATTTATGAAAAAGAAAAGAGAGAAAAAAAAAACAAAAGCAAAAATAATATAAGGGAACGAACAGTGTCGCTGGTCAGGCCATAACCATCATTTTTCACCCGGTCGTCGGTTAATAAAATATACTGGAATTTGGCGGGCATCGCTCCCTCGAAGTGTTCAACGGGACAAGATTACAGTTACGTCTATAATACATGTATACGTATCTAGTAAGAACTTATTTATAGGTATTGAATTAGTGCATCTGCCAAAGGATTCAGAGATAAGACGGTGCACTTCGGCACAACGCGATGGGAACATCCTGCACCCGAGGAAGGGAACCTATCAATTTCCGAAACAATTTATTTCAGCCACCACCATCGCGAACTAATAATTTGGCGCTCGCTTCAATTAAGTATCGTGAATGGACAAGAATATCGACTGCATCGAGAAATTTGAGACGTGTGCGAACGTTATTTGTTCGCAGCATTTGTGCTGAACGGCGAGAATGTCGGTGCCAATGCTTGCTATTGTATAGGCTACTAACATAACAAAGCAGTCTGTAAATTACAACAATTTGGAAAGTTGATGGAGGGAAAAACTTTTGCTGCACTATTACGTGCCACACCAGACAGCAAACGTTAACGGAGGCAAATGTAACGAAGTAAAATGGTGTTTTGTCGGAAAATCGAATCGAAGAACGAGTTTAATTTTTCGGAATGTTACACGACATGAACGGCGTTCATCTTTCGTATTGTCGCGCTAAATAAAACGCTGTAGTCGTTTCGACGATAGACAGGTATTACTCGATAGCTTTTCACCGAACTGTACAAACTGCCACTTTTTCACCCCCACCCTGTTTCCCTACTCTATGAACGTTTCATTCTTTCGCTAAACAACTTTCGCCAACTTTTGCACATACACAGTCTCGATATTGTCCGCGATACTCGCCAAGTTGACGATCGTTTTTGAACTTTGAGAAAATCTGTTGGGATTTAACGAATCAGCTTTAAAGTCTCGAAAATAAACGATATTGGAAGAATTTTTTGCAACGCTGTACTTCTTCCACTCTTTCGATATCGGTATTGTGTGCAGTATGTGTGTGTATTTGTTTTTCTTTGTTTTTTTTTCTACCTCTCTCCGCGAGCGCGGTAGTTATTCGCGTGCAATGTACTAACTGACAGAAGTTAATACTGCGAATTCTCGCTTTTGCGAACTAATTTGTATCTGTCAAGCTAAACTTATTTGAATATATTTCGTATTCCAAAAAGTAGCGCTCGTATTTCTTTTCAATTTCATGGTACTCGGAAACTGAACTCTTTTCGATATCGAATGGTGAAAAGGGCAGACCGTATGAATTAAAAGCGTGGCGAAGAATTCATAAATAGTATAAGATAACTGTTTATGTAAATCAACGGATTCAATATTATGGTAATATCAGAATGTGGAGCGGAAAAGAGAGGAAAACGCGAAAAAAGCATAAGCGGAGAAGCGCGACAAGAAAAATATAAAATTTCCACTTGTCATAGCGGAAGATCGCGACTCCCGGCATTTCGAGCGAAATACAATTCGTTCCCGAGGTGAATTCCGCGGTTTTGCGAGAGAAACAAAAAAAAAAAAAAAAAAAAAAACACATCAGACGAAAAATAGGATGGGTACGATGAAAAATATATACGTACAAAAAATAGAAAGAGGGTGGAAACTTGGAACGTGTTCTGTGGTTGAACCCTTGCAGGAATCAACGATGTCGGGCACGATCCCGTAGAATTGTTTGAGAAATATGTGCCCATGATTAGTCTTTGGAATTTTCCTAACGGTTCCTACAACCACTTGTGATGTTCCAAATATGGCACCTCTGAAATCGTAATGATCACAAGGGTGCTATATTGGGAAGAATAGCTATTTCATTGATGTTTCTCATACTATATCGTTCAAATGCGATCATAAATTGTGTCGTTCTTGCTACAAGGATTTTTTCTGCAATCAGTACCGAAAAAATTTCAGTAAAAAAATTAAGAGGCCATCTCTTCTCTGCCAGTGAATGGATTCACTATGATAGTTTATATAGTCAAAGCATAAAAGCCAAAGAGATTAATTCGCCCGGAGACATTAGAAATAAAAAAATGGAAAAATGGAAGAGGGATTCAAGGGATTTCCCACTCCTGAGGTCTTGCGCACAAGTACCGGTAATAACGGTCATATTACTGAGAATACTAATTCGCCGCCATTATCACAATTCGAGACGGCTGCAACTTAACAATATTTGAACGTTCGCTACAGTAGTCGGAAGTTGTTTGGCTCTTACATCATTTCTAAATATTGTCAATCGCATCCCTTACCGAGTTCGATACTATAATACGTAACATTAATAGTGAAAATTTTCTTGAGTTGCGTCGTATATAAAATCCGCCGTTGCATTCATCGAATGAACAGTTGAAAGTATTTTTTGACGCATCATATTTATTATTGTGGCGGAGGCATTGATAGCCATATATTATTGTTAGCTGATATATTTGATGTACAGATAGTATCAATGTTTATTAGAAATAATAATAGGAGGCATGTCAGAAGGAGAGTGTGATGCGATCAAGAGTATCCATCTCTACACCAAATCGCTGCAAATTGAAAGTCGCTGGCGTCTAGTCACAAAATTTGAACTTGTTCAATTCAAGCGGATCGTTTGCCCAATTGCTGGTTATTTGCTACATTCATTCAGAATGATGAAAAAAGGTATTTCTATAGAAAAAAGGAAACGGTACGATATAAAGGAATTCAAGGGATTTCCCAAATCAGAGGTATCGCGCACAAGTGATAACGGTTATATTAAGAAGAAAAATAAAGCAGACAAGATTTTCTGGCGTAGCCAAATTAATAAAGATCATGTTTCATGTCTTCTATAAGGTAGCATGCTCCGCTCGTTTGCCCCCTTCGTTTTTTTTTTCTTTTTCTTTTAATTTTACAAGCACTAAAGCTACACTAGGGCTATTTGCTTGACTTAAGTATAGGTGTTCCATCTTAGAGATAATTAGTTTGTTAAATGAGGAGGAAAATTTCGGAGTCAGGTAAGTATTGTAGCAGTTGGTGAGTGAGTGAGGTGTCATTTGTTAGTGCTTGTATTCTGGAGTGGGGAATGTTGTATGCATTTCGCAGAGACATTAATTCAGTGCATGTGAAAATGTGATTTATGTCAATTGTGTTTAAGTGGCATATGTGGCATTCAGGCGGTTCGGATTTCGAAAAAAGATGTGAGTGGGTGAGGCGTGTGTGGCCTGTTCTGAGGCGTGTGAGAATGGATGCTTCTTTTCTGGATGATCTAGTTGAGATATTCCCTAAGGGATTATCTTTGATGGGGAGGAGTTTGTTGTTGGTTTGGTTGGACCAGAACTGTGACCATTTTCTGAGTATATAGGCACGATGGTGATTTTTGATGTCTGATGAAGGAGTTTTCCATGAGAGTGATACTCGGCCGAGCTTTGTTGAATCTTTGGCCGTTTGGTCTGCTTTGTCGCTCTGTGATAAACCTATGTGTGCTGGAATCCAGACTAGTGTGACGGATGATGAGGTTTGTGTTATGGCGTGAATGATGGCGTGTATTCTTTGGATGATCGGGTTATTCGAGAAAATATTTTGTATTCCTGAGAATGATGATAGTGAGTCAGTGAGTATTAGATAGTGGTTATTTTGTTAAGCAGGTTTTGCACCTCTGTTCGGAGTTCTTTGTTCGGAGTAGATGAAGAGACATTAGTAAGTTCGTCGTCGAAGTGTCCTGTGTGCAATGCCCAAGGGGGGACTGAGTTGAAAATAGGTAGCAGGGGATTGAATTCGAATTTCTTACCGTGAATATGCTGTAAATTTAATTTCAGATGTTTTGAAGTATGCCGAGAGAATTTTTGATTGTTTGTGGGGAGGAAAAAGTGGTCGAATGTCGGAGAGTTTTGGTTTCCAGATACACTGGCCAGGAAAGAGTTAGTCAGTATTTGTCTACGGTATTCGAGAGGGGGTTCTCCGGCTTCAGCCCATAGGCTGAGGCTAGGGCTTGTTCGAAAAGCGCCTAGAACCAGGCGGAGTGCTGCGTTTTGAATTGGTTCTAATGTGGATAGAGTTGATTTTTTGGCTAGGCCGTAGATTGGGGCGCCATATTCTAGTTGTGAACGGATTAGGCTGCGATAAAGATGTAAAAGGATTTTACTGTTGCATCCTGTACTGGGGTGTGCAAGATACTTTGGTACATTGAGGGTACGGTTACACTTTCCTTTAAAGTATTTGATATGTGGTGTCCATGTGCCCCCTTCGTGGTCTAGTATAAACCTACTTTAGAATATTTTTGACTAATGGCTTTTGGAGGGCTCACTTAATAAGTCTGCTCTAGGCTGATAGCTTTTGGTCAATTCCTTTCTTGGTGTAGTATATTTCTACTTTAGAGTGTTTGAGGCTAATTGCTTTTGGGGGGCTCACTCGCTCCGCTCGTTTGTCCTCTTCATGGTCTAGTATAAGTCTACTTGAGGGTATTTTCGCTCCCTTCTTGGTCTAGTGTGAGTCAAGTTCAAGACTAGTATATTCCTAGTATAGGTCACAAACTGTATGATACTACTAGAGAATTGAAGCGTTGCATACGTAGCTCATTGAAGGGGTGGAGCCAACATAAAGCTAGTATAAACCTAGTATATATAAACTTTGAAAGAGAGGGGGGGTCTTTTATGTCTAGTTCAAGGGCAGAGTAACTATCATAAAGCTACTATAAACCAATTTCGTTGGATTCTATTCTAAATTAGACTTGTACCAGACCAAGAAGGGAGCCCAATTGCTTTGATACAGTATACAGGATTCCTAAACCTAGTATAAAGCATGTCTAATTCGAAACTAGTATAATCCCAGTTTAAAGCTAGCATAAAACTAGTACAATACAAGGGGTCCTCATCTAGTTCACCTCCAGTATACTGTATGTATCTTTATGTACTATTTATTATACTAGAGAACGCCCGGACGCAAATTCCGGAATCAGGGATAGGGCTGAGATTCGACGTTGAAAATTTTTCAAGTCCCAAGGTCACTGCCGGACGCCCGGACGCGGACGCATTTTCGAGATTTAGGGGGTAGAGAAAAGAAATGAAACATGTCAAAAAATATTCTGGCAAAGCCAAATAAGTGAAGATCATATTTCATGTATTTCTCTTACCTAAAAGTCTAGTATAATAGCTTTCGAGTAGCTTACTCGCTCCGCCCGTTCGCCCCCATTCTTGTTCTTGCTAGTATAAACTGACTAGATCCGTTCATAGTTTTGATGATTAGCCTACGCCCGGACACCCTATTATAAGCCTGGTTTAAGACCAGTAAAATCCCACGAGGAAGGAGCCTAAGAGGCTAATTTTCTCTTTCTTCAAAATACCTACTTTCCATTAAAAATTGAAGAGAAGTTCACAAAAGAGGAGGAACGGAGGGGATCGGCGGCAAGATACGTTTCTATGGCAGAACGAGAAAAAAGAAAGAACCGACCTCCAAGAAACAGAAGAGGCAAAAACTCTCGAAAGAAACATCAAAAAAAAAGGAAGATACTGAAAATCCAGTCCAAAATAGTCAAAGCACAAAAAGATGTAGAGGATCTAACGAAAGAGAGGACCGAAGCTCTTATCCGTATAAAATTTCCAGAGTTATACGACCTCTCGTGCTCTCTCCAAGTTCTGTTTTAATTTTTCTTTATAAATTTATGGATACCTACCAAATTGTTATAGTTTATTCTTGTAGATTAAACAATATTTCTTAATCTAGAATCGATCTTCTTTCTCAAACTCCCTTGAAAACTTGTTGTGATTTCCCTACTAAGTCAAATCCTAAATCTCGTACAATCCACGGCAACCCGCACTTGACACAAATTACAACAGGTGGGGTTTCTCCGTCTTTTATAATTCTAGTTTAAGACTGCTAAAATCCTAGTATAAAGCTATGAAAAAGATACTATAAACCTAGTACATAAACTGGGCAAGGCGAACTCGCATATTTTTGAGTCACCCACGGAATAATGAGGGTGAAGGGAGAGGGGGGGGGGGCACTCGGAAAATTTCAAATTAGGGGTCAGGGCAGAGTAAAGACATGAAACATTTCAAAATGGAAACAGTCTCAAATGGCTCAGAAGATGAAAACCGGTCAATGAAGATCGTGTTTCGTATCTACTAGTGAATGGCCACATTAATATTTTTAGGCCGCGGAAGGGGCTCACTCACTTGATTGATATAGAAGTGTGAAGTTAAAGTTGGACTACTTAACTATACTGGGCCAACAGGGTTGCCGTTGCACTCGGCATAAAAATAGAGACATAATAACCTTCCCCCCTAAATTTCACAGTCCCTGAGTAATATTTACAATTTATATACATAAAATACATCAATACATAAAATGGTAACTATATTTTAAAGTCATTGAACCGTGCAGGTATCCTGCGGTTCCGTCCAGGGTTCCGTCGTAGTCCCGGGTTGTCTCCAGTGTTAGGACCTTCCGCGGGTGGAGGTGGCATCTCTCCCAAATTTGGTTGGATGACGGTAGAAGGGATTGTTGGAGGCTGGTGTACTTCAGCAAATTGGACATGTTTTTCTGGCCTTGGTTGCCCTGTTACAGCCGGCTTGAGTACACTCGACTTCTTCAGCTGATTTATGTGCCTTTTCATCTCTCTGCCGGAATCCAGTTTGATTATGTAATGTCTTGTACCGAGCTTTTGTGTAATGACTCCCCCGATCCATCTGTCGATGATTTTCGTTTGTACTCTCTCCCCTACCAACATAGAGCGATCACATGGGATGATCGGCTGAGAAGTGTGCTGGTCTCTCTTCTTCCTTGGGAAAATAGCGTTCAGGCGTAGGCGTATCTTTCGGTTGAGATACAGTTCAGCAGGAGATTTTCTGTGTGCTAATGGGGTAGCTCGATAATATAATAGGATTTGGAACAGCTTTTCCTGCATGGATACGTTAGACTCAGACATGCATTTTAGGCGGCGCTTCAAAGTTTGCACATTTTGTTCAGCAAGCCCATTTGTAGCTGGATGGCCTGGCGCGATTAGTCGTTGCATAATTCCCGATTGGCTACAGTATGAGCGGAATTCCTCTCCCGTGAATATCGAAGCATTGTCAGATACAATTATTTCCGGGTATCCGTGACAGGTGAATATACTGTTTAGGAGAGTGATGGTCGTTGCTGTCGTTGGTGAATTGCGTATAGCTTTAATTTCTGCCCACTTGGACTTCGCGTCTACACAGATCAGGAAGTGATGGTCTTGGAACGGCCCTGCGTAGTCAATATGGATTCTTTCCCAGTTGGAAGTTGGTGGAAGCCATGGATGAGTGTAGACTTTAGCTGGGTTGTTCTGGTTTTGAGCGCACATTGAGCATGATCGTACCAGTTTTTCAATGTCGCTGTCGATCCCCGGCCAGTACACATACCGGCGGGCTAGTTGCTTTGATTTTGTTATGCCCAAATGAGTGATGTGTAACTCTTGTAAGATCAATGATTGCAATGCACTTGGTATATAAATTCGATCATTGTAAAAAATAATGTTCTGGGAAACTGTATATGGTTCATCGCAACTCTTTCCTTTCAGCTTTTGAAGTAGCGGTCCCAGGACCGGATCACATTTGGTAGCGGCGGCTATTGCTGGTGCTGTCACCTTGTCATGCGTGATCTGAAATAGATTTTCATTATACAACATATTAACCTCATTCCCAATCGATAGATCAAGCGATACTGTTTCTACTGGCAAGGGTGCCCGCGACAAGCAATCAACATTTAAATTTTCGCGACCTTTCTTAAAAGAGACACTGTAATTAAAACTCGATAAAAAGGACGCGTACCGCAATAATCGCGCTGAAGTCATCTGCGGCAACGGTTTTTTCGGGTGGAAAAAACGTGTTAATGGTTCATTGTCTGTTATGAGGCAAAATTTTCGACCGAACAAAAATTTATAAAAATGATTAACACCAAACACGATAGCAAGGGCTTCACGATCTAGCTGACTGTAATTAGATTCAGACGCAGTTAATGCGCGAGAGGCATACGCGATGGGGCGTTCACGACCATCAATTATATGACTTAAAACAGCGGCAGCACCGACGGGGCTAGCGTCAGTTGTAAGAATGACGTCTAGATTCGGATTATACGGCACTAGGATTCGGCACTAGGATTCGGCCACTCGCGATTTCGTTTTTTAAATTTTTAAAACTTGTTTCACACTCGCGCGACCAGCGATATTGTACTTTTTCACGTAAAAGACGACGCGACGTAACGGATATGAAACGGTTGAAAAATTAGGTATAAAATGCGCATAGTAAGTAATTAAGCCTAAAAAATGACGTAACTCTTCAATGTTCTTTGGATGAGGCATGTCGACGACCGCCTTAACTTTTTCGGGGTTTTGCATAATTTTATTGAATCGGATTACATGACCTAGATACTCTATTTCGGAGTTGAAAAACTTACATTTCTTCATATTCAGGTGGAGATCGTATTGTGCAAGACGACTAAGGCACTTACGTACGTTTTCGTAGCATTCTTCTATGGTTTTCCCATGAACAACTATATCGTCAAAATAATGTACCGTTTTGGGAATATCATGTAAAATTTGATGTATGATGCGATTAAATTCGGAAGGGGCCGTTTTGATACCGAAACTGAGCCGATTCATGCGATAGGTACCCTTGTGTGTGGTAACGGTTTGAATTGAAGCACTGGCATCGTCCACTTCAAAATGTAGGTAAGCTTTGTATAAATCTAGAACGCAGAAATATGCCGATCCCTGTAAGCTATGTAAAACTTCATCCATCTTTTGTATTGGAAAGTTCGCATCAACGAGTTGATCATTTACTGTGCACTTGTAGTCGACACACAGTTGAATGCTTCCGTCTGGTTTCGGCGATACGACTATCGGCGACCCCCAATCTGATAGATTAACGGGTATGAGAATATTTTTTTCAACTAGCAAATCAATTTCGGACGAAACAGCATCCCGCAATGCATACGGAAGATTACGTTCGCGGAAAAAAACAGGTTTAGCGTTTTTTCGTAATTTCAACGATAATTTTACGTTAGGAACACGGCCGATTTGTTGTTTAAAAATTTCGGAAAAATCATGCACTAATTTATTTTTCATTACGGTAATGTTATCAATATTATCAACTTGATTTATTTTCTCACCATTAAAAGACGATTCTTCATCTATTTCGTGAAGATTAATATTAAGAGCGCGAATCCAAAATCTTCCCAAGATAGGATCGTATTCAGAAGGCACGACAAATAAAGGTCCAGACGCACTACGATTTTTATACTGAACATTTACATGAGCAACACCTAGAGGTTCAATAACGTCATGAGAGTACGAGCGAAAACGCATTTCAGTAGGTTTTAATTGCAAATTTAATCTAAGAGATTCAAATAATTCTCGAGGTAGCACTAACGAACGAGCACCGGAGTCAACTTCAACGCGTCGCACTTGTTTACCATTGACCCATATATCTGTCAAATATTTATCACAATTATTATGATTATCGCGAGAGTTTGAAATTTGTTCTAAAGAATTTATTCCATAAGTATCTGTAGTATCAAATTTTGAGTCAAAATCATCATATTCATCGTACGGTTCATGAAGGGTATTAGTCTTTTCAGCATTAGTCAGTGTTGCTATACAAACTCTAGAAACATGACCGGTCATTTGCATGCGTCGCAGTGTAAAGAATCCCGATCGCGATAGCACATCTTGGCTGTATGATTAGTACGAGCACATCTAAGACACATACCTTGTATACCGAGTTCACGCGTTTATGAGAGGCAGTTGGTCTGTGGTCAGGCTTACGGAAAGGACGGTGCGGATTTCTCGGCTGTGAACGCGAGCGATGTTGAAAGTGGTTGTAAGAATTCTTCTGTCCCGACTTTCCTCGAAACATCCCGACTTTATTCAGATCGGTGCTGACACTCGTTGTAGATCCAGTGGTGGGGTTGGCGGGAATGACTGCGATTTCCTTGCTTTCTATTCTTGAGGCTTCAAGAGCTACTGCTTTTGAAACAAAGTCGTCAAACTTTTTCATGTCGAGTTGAATCAACTGTTGTTGTATCCATTCATCTCTTAAGCCCCTGATGAATTGGCATCGTAAAAATATATCCGCGACTGAAACTGACAATTCGCACTGACACTTCACGGAAAAATTGCACTCACTTAAATCTTTCTTAAGGTCCGAAACAAATTGCATAATAGTTTGATTTTCTTTTTGTTTAACGTTTAAAAAATAATGTTGGGAAATCACTTCACTTTGTTTTTTTGTTAGCATTTGTGTAAAACACTGCACAAGCTCGTCATATTTAAAATTATGAATAGATTGTTTGTCTGGAAGCTGCACTACCATATTATTATAATGTTCAGAACCAATTGAAACCGATAATAAATGTACTTTCTGTTCATCGTTAGAAACGTTTTTAAGTTTTAGGTAATGAGTAAAACGATCTAAATACTGACCAAACTTCTCCTTCTTCTGGTCATAATGCTCAAACGGTGTAATTGAGGTATGAGTAACTGTAGCTGCATTTTGTTGACCATTCAGTTGTTGTATCTGTTGAAGAACGGTTTGCTGGCTTTGCACCAAGGATTGGAATAATTCCTTCAATTCGTCCATTTCGGCGATATTATAAGAAAAAAGGAGATATGAAAGAAAAAGAACGAACTTTTATCCTCGTCGCCAATTTTGTTGTGACTCGAGCCGTACTATGGAAACGAAAAGATGACACTGCACGCAAATAACTGTATTGTTGCACTTGTAGAGATATGCACCGAACTGTGGTAACAAATTGACTACAGACAATAACTACGAGGCACAGCCCATCGCCTCAGGGTTGCCGTTGCACTCGGCATAAAAATAGAGACATAATAACATCAAAAATATTCTCGCTCCAAAACCGCGTCGAGGACATTCTTAAATTCTTACCAACCAATCAAAACTTACAACAAATGGTCAAGGAAATGGTTGCAACAAATGCTGCAAATTATCATTACGAGAACATTTACTAAAACAAATACAATTATGCAAGATCCATTTTTAGCGATAATTCAAGTGTCAACTGTACATCAGGCTGAGTAGCTCATAAGTCTCAGCTTAGTAGAAGTTTAGTTTGATACTATACGATAAGCTGAGTGGTTAGAAATGTTGAAGAATTGTTACAAATATTCGGGTCTTGTAGACCTTGACCTCATTTGTATATAACTCGCGTTAAATTTGCATCGCATTCTTATCGAGTGTCATATTCTTAATTTACAAAATATTCTCACTTCTGGTTCCCTCAAACAACGGTTCAAATTTCTTATCTAATAGGTTCTGGGTCCAGAGCGCTCATCACCGTGAAAGAATCACAAAGTTATTGAAGTATCCACAAACTACCTTTTTGAAGAAATTGAGTCAAAATTACTGAAGATAGAAAACTGTGATCGAATCCACTGGGATCAGCAAGCAGATATTTTCCCACATTGGAATTCCAAACGCTAAGCCACCGCTAGACGATCTACCCACGCATCCAATACCAAGAAACAATCCACAAGAAAGTGCTGATCAGAGCTCAATCGCTGATTATAATTGGGCAGTAGAAAGGTTCAACGCAGATCTTGAAGTCTTTGAAAAAAGTTCAAGAATCTACAAGAAGGCAAGCAACAACGGCAATGGGTCTCATTGTGCACCACCCTTCCCCGTACGCCGTAAACCTGGTAAAAGATGCCGAAACAGCTAAACAAAATGTGGGACAACTTGACAGCAGCTTCACAAAATCGTACTGCTGCAAACCAAATGCACGTCTTCAATGAAGTCTTTCACGTGATAAGATGAAACGCACCACTACGCAAAACTCGATGCTCTTATTTCAAAATTGTACGTCGAGTCAAAATTGGAGACGATCAACTTTGCACGTACATACTACTGTCATCAATGCCATCAACTGTCACCACTATCACTATGATGTCAAGAGAGGAAATTATGTACAAAAGCATGAAACAAATTTTCAAATTGCAGCTGGATGTCAACCCATAATTGGGTACGTAGACGCAAGGGTTGCTTTTAAATGACACAAGAGCGCATTCTACAACTGGCACCTCATTAAAAGTCTTTGGTAATACAGTAATGTTGTGCTCTAGTAGATTTGGTTGATCATTGCTCAAAATTTATGTTATATTGTAAACGTAATTAGGTCCCCTGCAACATGGTGCGAGAGTCGACAGCCCATAGGTTTTTGGTCTCCGTCAAGGAAATGATTGTCGGTATTTGGTCGTTGAGCGACGCGACAAAGCAACGCTAATACCAATCATTAAGAGAGAATGCGTACGGGAGTCTATGATTCACTCGGACAAGTGGCCTGCGTACCGTTCTTTGACTGCTGCTGGTTACGCTCACGAAACTGTCAATCACCAGCAAAACTACGTGGACCCCAATACTGGCGCGCACACGCAAGCTGTTTCAATACTGAAAAAGAAGAGAGGAGTCCCCCTTCACTTGCTCCAATCACATCTGGACCCCTATTGCTGGCAAATGAGGCGAAAGGACGAGCCTGACGAATTCCTTGCATTCCTCGAGAACGTGAGAGCAACATTTACGGAATGAATGACTGACATTTATGACGCTTTGACACAATGATTGGAATTCATGACAATACTTCTGATAAAACCCTTTCGAGGGCTGCTTCTGGGAGCCGACCTCCTCGTGGTGTTAACGGGCTAGCAAACAACCTCATGATGGTTGAACACACTGCCGTCACCGTAGATCACAAATATTGTGGTAGAACGCGTACTCAAACAGAGAAAATGACGGTAGGATGCCTACTTTAGTAGCACACACAATCTTTTGTATCTTGAAAAAAATAACTCAGTCATACGACCTGGATCTAAGTATGATTACATGTCTCGGATACTTGCAACACTTGTATTGTCAATATTGTAAACGCATACTTTAGAGCCACGCTTAATAACAATTAGTTGGTAGCCTGTTCCACTATCGCGCTTGGAGAGAGGAGAGGGCAGTATAATCTGACGAGTAATGAGAAATACAGCAACCGTCTAGAATCTGCATTATTTCAAGAGAATTTAAAAGATTATTTCAGTACTACATGAAATAACACTCCATTCAAGAACTGTAATTTACTTAGGAAAGGATGCGAAAAAATCAAATCTCATCAAAAGTTTATAAGGCCCTCATCAGCGATCCTTTCTTCTGAAAGACTTCTATCATACACTTCTCTGAATCTTGTTCATCTGTCCACAATTTTAGATTACTTACACGATCTATAACATGACACATCGATAAGAATGAACTTTATAAAGCCTTAATAATGATTATTAACGCTGGACCGTAGGAAGAACGATACGTAAGCCACCAATCTTTCTTGTCTATAAACAACAGTATTCACGGTTACGCTAATGAAGTCGTTTTTCTCAATAAGAAATATCGTATCTTAGTAAGCTACTCGTATATTCTAATTTTCATTCTCGTGAAATGATTAAATTTAGAATAAGAAACCGAGACCCTCGCAAACCGCCATATAAATTTTCAGATTATATTTCGTACAATACTATCTCGCCGCGTACGAAGTAACTTATTTCGCTATGTTGAATTGAGAACATTATTACGACTAGGTACTGCAGGCGCTGCATAAAATACCTATTCTGTAGAATTTTTGATAGCACTCCAACGGTATACGTAACTAGGAAAGAGGAGTTAATCCTTTCTTCGTATATTCTTCACCTCCGTGCATTCATTGTCAGTCTCGACATTCATTATGCAAACGCTATATTTTTTTCAATAGCTTCCGTAATTTTCACTATACTTCCTCGGAATTAATCATCGCTGAAAATGCCCCGCAGTCCGGTAAGCCAACCGCTATACCATTGTCCCAACTCTCTGGCTCTTATCTTTCGATTCCGAGAATAGCGAGAGTACCGGCAACGTATTTACTGAACTTCTCTCGGGGCATGATTTGCTTAATTATCTCTTTGTTATTATTATGCTTGACTAATCTAAAATTATCATTTATCGGGTCATTAAGGTGAAAAGGATAGTATTCGAGACAGTATAAATCCCTCGAGTCTCTTTCCATAAGTACGCCGAGGGGAGAGACGCTCTCCAGCTGACTAAAATTTCTGTACAGTATTTGTTTTCCTTCTATTAATGATAACTGAAGTGCAGTTATATGAAGTTTATTACTCGTCACAGTACCGGCTGTGCAATTTTCTCTAAATCTTGGGAAGTTTCGAAGATACGCGCGAGTACCTGGATCGGACGGCTACAAAATAAGGTAAAATTTTAACGCCCTGTCAGCTCGGACGGTCGTTAATAGGGTGTACAAGCCGCAACACAGTAGCACAGAGATGGCTAAGTAATGAAATTTGGGGCGGGGGGCACTTCGTAAAAATACGCTATCTGCTAACTGCAAACGTCAGTGCTCATTAATAGTGGAGCAACCACGTGCTCCTTCAGTATATTTACCCGACAACGTAAAGAGAATTTAATAGTAAAACGTTTGTCCGTAATGGGTATAACGTACTGAAACGAAACTTTAATTAAACAATATCTTCAAATTTATTCGATACACCCAGAAAGCGTTTATTTTGATTTTATCGCAAATATTGTACGATACCGGTATACGTACACGAACGACGACGACGTTCTATTTCCGTTAATTAGCAATTTATCGAGTTCGGTACCGTAAGTAAATACGAGCTGATTTCGAACGGAATGAAAATTGCATTAGACTCGAAGAACTTTGCACAACTATCGGACCTCACGTCCTCCTCCTATAGATGTCATAACATTCTTACTACTTAAAAGTTTAGAGGGAGCACTTGCGTATACGAAAATTGGTTTACTTTTGCTATATGAAATACCTAATATTCCGGAGCAACCACCTGAAGTCGAACAGAACAACGATAAAATACGAGTAAACTTGATTACTCCTCAAAAGTTCAATTTTTTGTGATCTGACGGACGGTTACTGTAACGTGATTTCGGGAGAAAAAATATTCTAATGTAACCAAATTAGTTCAGCGTTGTTCACGTCAAGAACAGATGCTGACTAATGAACTTTGAAAATTTATCTGAACTCGTTTTGTAGGCGCAAAAATTGAGATTCCAAGTTAATTACAATGTTGAGCAAGGCGGCGAAAATAAAATGCCCTGTGAACCAAAAGGAATGTAAAGCGCTGGATTTTTTGTACAAAAGCGCAAACAGAAAAGGACGATAGGCATTACAAGAAATTAAGCAAACCGTACAACTTTTTGAGTAAGCTTACGACCTATGTGCAAGACGAAGGATTCCAGAAATTTTACAGCCTACGCCACCAATCTCCAACACAGCGAAATTACAAAAACATTTTAAACCAAACTATTTGCAAACGGGAAGAGGAAAAACAGAAAAGAAATCGTAAGATTGGAGTTTGAATGTACAAAGTTGCGACTCATTCTATCTCCCCTAGATAATGTCCTAAGCCAATGTGACAGGCTACAAGACATCATAAATACATGATGAAATTAAATACACATCGGATACCGAAATTATTTGACCCATTCTAAAAGAGACAACAACCTGTCAGTTACTTTTCCGCACCATTATTGAATGATGGTAAATAATCATGTGTACATTGATAGCCCCTGCTTTGTCGTTGAAATGCATCTGTATATGAATGTAAGTGTGGCGCAGACCAGCCAAACTGTCCCGAGCGACTTTTCGTTGTGCATGTGATGCATTATTATAAAACGCTACCCCAAAAAGTTAGCACTACTTCTTTTAATGACATTTGGCGAAAATACGTTCCAAATATTTCTTCTTTGAAGCCAGCGAGTGACCTGTGCGACGTTTGTAGGAAGAACGTACAAAATATTCAACGTTGTTCAAATTCGTCTGATGAAGATGAAAAAGTTGCTCCGGAAAATGCGATGGACCATTCCGATTACTACAATACGAGGAGGGAGAAAGCAATGATTGAGACGGAAACAGAATTTGAAGGGGAATTTCTGGTAAGTTCCAAGTTTTCTCGTTCGATTTCGCGGAACAAATCCATTATATCACAGCAATCCCCAACAGGTTGGTCCGAGCTATTTTAAGACTGCGCGGAAGTGTAGGATATTTGGCGTTCACGACGAACGTTCAAACATTCAAACAAATTACTTGATTGATGAAAATGATAACGTGGGGAAAAAAGCGAACGTTGTAGGTCCCTGCTACATGATTATTTTGAACAAAATAACTCTGGAGGAATTCGTATTTTGTTCGCCGGCGGGTCGGGCAAAATAAGAATTATACTGTTATTCATTACTCTAACTGAAGAGTTTTGACTAGGAAAAATACGGCTATAGAATATAACTTCATGTTAGCAGGACACACCAAATCTTCCCCAGACTGTTCTTTTGGTTTAGCGAAAATTAGTTACCGAAGAATGGTAGTTGACTGTCTCACAGATTTGGTCATTTGCGTGACCGAGTCTTCTCCAAACAATTTTAATTGGGGAAAATATAATTGCAAGCTTAGTATGCTGGTGAATATTTTTTAAAATAAAACCACAATTCATGTACGTCATTTTGAGTACGAAAAATTCTAAAAATCAATTAAGTGCATGTGTGCGTGCGGTAGGCTCAGTGGAGAAGATATTGAGATCCGATATACTTGTGAGTATAATAATTAATTAACAGCATATGAATCGTCAGACGAAATGCTAAAAAATGTATCTCATTCCATCGCATACCTCAGTTAATGGGAATGAATCAATCATAATCTGTTCTATTCTTTCAGTATGAAAGAAGTGCTTAACAAAATCGATAATACGATGAAGGATCTACAAAAATCGAATGAAGATACAAGGAAATCAAACAATGAACTAGCGGGGAAAAGTTTCAAAAACAAACATGTTTACAGCAATAACAGCGGCAGGTATTGTTGGGGCGAAACAAAGAAATGTATCACACCTCATGTCTCTATCAACCTAATCTGTTCCCTCTGGCTGAACGTCAAAGTGATTTCCAATGAACAAATTTATAAAAAGTCACAATGACTTTGCAAAAACTGAATTAGACTTGAATAGCTCATTAAAAGGTAAAAGCATTTTGCAACAATTGATTCTAATCACGGAAGGCAAGAAGACCTCCTTCCAATGCTATGATTCAGGTGATGAAAGCAATGTTTACCAAGAAATAGAAATGAAGTCTTATTTAATTTCTATTAAATTAAGCCTTCACGGGGAAAAAAATAATAAATGAGAAAGAAAAATGAACTAAATTTATCGAGGAATATAAAGTATTCTTCATACAGATGTCTTTCTGAAAACTTTGGAGACTTCAGCCATCAAGTATCTAAGTTTGACCCTGCTTGGTTGTTCTCAGTTCCAGATTTGGAGCAAACGCCATGCTTCAATCATCTGGGGTTGAGATAGAGGTCATGAATTATGAGACGATGTACAGTATAAACTTTATATACAGTTGAATGTAAGCAACTCCAAAATGGGCTTTTCTAAGACGCATATGTGGATTGGTGAAGTAGCGGAGGTATGTTCACGAATAATTCACACCTTGCTAACACAAGGCAAGGGATGTTGCCCCAAAATTACAAGACGTTATGAAAATGTAATTGAATTCAACCTTTGCAATACAAAGATGATGAAGAACTATCAATTCCATTCCAAGTTACTTTTTGGATTTTCGAACAACTACCATGACGCTCAATTCAGGAGAGCTAGCGAATTCTTGTTACCCCAGTGGTCATAGAGAGGACAGTCCTCATGGTTCACTCATTCACATCACTCCTGGTGGGAATGTGCGGTCCAAACCACCCTAAAATGGACTTCTCTAAATCGCACAAGTGCCTTCAGGCAGTAGTGGAGGTACATTTACACATAATTCACGCCTTGCTAACACAAGGTAAGGAATTTTTCACAAACAACAACTCCAGAAAACCACTCATAGTCGTAAGGTCAGGCCCCCACTCAAGACTAGCATGTAGCTGGCTGCGGTTGTACTCAGCTACAAGATTTTCTACTCTAATTCTAGGGTGATGCACATCCTGAAATTTCCAACACTTTGGCTTGGCCCATTAGCAGTCCTCAGGTCCAACATAAAGCTTTCTTATCCATCTATTGGCCACAGGTTGTTTCTTGATTGGGTTGTACTGCCTAGAAGTCATTACCTGCGACCTTGGAAAGAAAGGTTACATCATTGAGTTCTGACGCACGGTCTTCAATAAAACACCCCCTCTCTCTTTCTCTCCCTCTTTCATGAGTCGAATCCGTGGTCAACTTTGAAATTGAACCTCAATCGCGAAGTGAGTTCAAAGCCATCGACAGGTCGAATAACCAAACGCTTTTCAGAGAAGTACATTTAATTGAAGAACTCATGTTTCAACGAGAGAAAAATTGCGTTGATTCGATAAGAGAATGAGACTTGCGGCAAAGTTGAGCGATAATGTTGCTAACAGGTAGGCAAATTTCAATAAAAGAGAGTTTTGAAAGACTACTACGCATGCGTTTTAAAGGTGGTAAATCAATAGGTTGCACTGACAAAATCATATTAGTCTCGCACATCGGAATCATACTAGCCCTGTACATCGTATGGTGAAGTTTTGAAGAAAAATGGAAAATTTGGAAAGGGTTATTTGGCATGCATTAACCATACAACAATAAAAAATGGACCAAAAGTTCTTAGTCAATGAAGTACAAATGACTTTCATTACAAAAAGTGGAAGTGGATCTGCGATAACTGTCAAGATAGCAGATGGTTAAATATGAAAGCTGATCTAGAAGCGCGAGACGTGGACAAAAAAGGACGCCCACACTTTAGTAGCGAGCATTCACTCTTTCATGAGCAATAACGGATATCTTCCTGAAGAAATTACAAATATGAAAACAAGAAAACTTACTCAAAATTTTAGATACCAATTCTCATTTGGTACAATATCTTTAAAATGTGTAGAAGTAGTATTTTAGAGTAATAGATTGTAAATTTTCATTTTTGATATTTTCTTGAGTACTTGAAGCTTTCTCAGTCTACCATACGGCATGATTGATATTTAGAAAGATACAGATAGATTCAGGTATCACACAACCAGACAAGGAATTAGGAGATATGCCTAATATAACTCTTATAATTCAATTTCAACATTATTCATAGACCAGGTATCTCCAACACTGGAGCCGTTTGCTTATCACAAAATCCAGCATTTTCTGTGTCTTATGATGGGCAGTGAACTCCGACGGAAAAATCCAGTACATATAAGCCTCTTTTAGGTAAAACTTATCAAAATTCTATCAAACACAAACCCATGAAAATGTGAAAAACCACCATTGAAATGTGAATAGTGGCACTTGTGGTGAGCAAGGGATTGTGGTGAACAAGCCGAGGAGCCGTAGCGGTAGATTTTGGGGTGAGATCGCCGAAAAATCCCAAGAATTATTCACTTGTTGAAAATCTGTATGGATCACCTTCAAACCGACGCCGGCGGATCATCCGTTACGACCGGCTTCTTGGCAAAGGGATACCCTACACGGGGTATCATGACCTACACGGCCTCGATGTTCGCACCCAAAACCGGGAGCGGGACCTTAGTCTAGAGCCTATCAACGGAGAAGACCACAGTCACTCGCTACAGCGTCTACAGAGAGAGGAAGGGAAATACACCAAGCATTCATAGATTATACAAAAGCGTTTAACTCGGTAAATCACAGCTTTATCCTAAATCCCCCAAATCAAGGTGAAGATACGGCACGATCAATTAGAGGGAAGAGTAAATCATTCTCGTGCATTCAGCTGCCCTCGCACTCAATCGGCAACGAGTCAAACTGATTGCTCAATCGTTCACGCCCAATCGATACCAACGCATCATACAAGCGCTGGACAGGGAGCAATGACGAAAAAAATTTCACCAAAATAAAAAGTATGACTGCCACAAGATATGTACGAGTTTTAATTCGCGATCTCAAAAAAATGTCTCATAACTACCGAGGAGAACTTCACCTTGACGTATCAACACATCATTTCAAAAATTACCGAGTAAAACTTGCAGCAAAATATCCTTACGCGGATTAAAAAAGTCGTCGGTCTCGTAATAATAACCGTGTATACTGAATTGCGCTGTCCTAAATTGACCATTCAGCTTTTTTTTCGCAGGGACGAACTACTTATTCTCACGGGGGCTTTTGTGTCGCTCGAAAAATGCTCGCGACGAACACGTCAATTTCACACATCCGACCGTATGAAAGCGTTCGTTGTTATTATGTAGCCGATATTGCGAATGAAGTCCGTTCCTTTCCTCTTTTCTCATCTTTATTTCCCTTCACCAGCTCATAAAAACTTTTCCCAAGTACAACATTGTATATAAAAGATGTAACGCTACAAACATAACGGAGAAGAGCTTCTTTACCTCGGCATTACAAGAAACAAGAAAGTTGAGAAAAGAGGATAAAATATGACGACAATCATAAGGGTTGCCGCGTACATTTCACAAATACTCTAAGTACGTACGGGTACAGACGATATGTGCAACGTTTGCTTATGTTTTGAAAAGGAAAAGTAACTTGTATTCTAGTTGTTATTTCGTTTCCGTGCTCAGTGCGTTCTTTTCCTCTTTTTCATCGCGGAGCGGAGTATTGAAACAAGTTTATTTAATGACAAATATTTAAGTGTAGCTACCGGTACGTTGAGCAAAATAAATCGCGCTGTTGAATACGTCATGAATACAAAGCAATTACACACCCCTCTGCTGCAGTCTGCACGAGAGAAAAAAGAAAAACCTTCTTCTCGTACGTACGCCGCGTTACCAAATACAACGGAACACACATTAAACGTGCAGCGCTCGCTTCAGGCTTGTGGAAAAATTTTCGAGACAAATTTTCGCAGCCTTCAAAAGAGAGCAGTATGCAACTTCATGTACTCTCGCGACGGCGATGCGATGTCGGTAACGTCGTCTCAGACGATACGATGCCTGAAAAGTTGATGACGCGCTCTCTTCTATACGTTTTATAAGGAAATTGGTACGAACAGCGGTACAGTTTTGAAAATTTCCTCGAAGTCGAAGTTATTTTATTTTAGTAGATTAGCGAACAACGAGACGGAGAAAAAAGAGAAAAAGAAAGGAACCTAATTGCTCGGATGACTTTGAGATACCTTTCAGACGCTCGATTCGATATCGTATGTATTATGGGTATTACAAGCATCATCTTCCTACGTTCGTGTATTTTTCTACTTTGTTTCCTTCCCTTTTTCTTTCTTTTTTTTTTATCATTGTCTGCAAAACTTGATCGAAAAATTCGACGGTGATGGCATAGTGAACGCAGAAAAATCAGCACACGCAAGAAATAAGTTGAGTTTCGTATTAATCTGTAAACGTTCAACGATAGATAACGGAAGGGTTGTTCGGCCTGAAATTCCTCCAGAAGAAGAAACGTCTTACAGAGTTCGGTACCGCACATAAGGTCGAGCAAACTAAGAGATCGGATTCATTGTCGATGAGAAAGATACCTTCGATTCGATCAGATTCTCTCGAAGAGAAGTCGGCAGCTACGATAATCGGCCTTCAACTTAATTATCCGTCATCCGAAGAAAAGACAGACAAAATCGATGAGTACAGGGAGTGATGTAATTGAAAGTACACCAAACAAATTTCCTCATGAACGAAGCAGAAATAAAAGCGGTATAACACCGTATTGCTTGAAACCTTATCCAGGAGGGAGGAAGGTCAAGAGCGGTGAGCTTCGAGTCCTTATCTGAGGAGTGTAGAAAATGAAAGCCAATATCGGTAAAGAAAGCATGGTTTTTCTCCACCAGATGTGTGGCGAAGTTGCTCCGTTCAGGGGTACGATTTTTGAATTTTTTTTCATGCTCCGTGGCCCGAACTTCCGAGTTTCGGCCAGTTTGGCCAATGTACATTATGAGACAGTCTGAGCACACAAGTTTGTACACTCCGCTTCTTTAGAAGGGGAGGGAGGGGTGTAAAACAGAAGTGGAGAAGATATCTCTGGCTCTTTCAATTGAGTAATACGCGAGACGTACTCACCAAGAAGTCCCAGTCGACTTCTCAAGGTCATTCACTTTTGGCTAGCAGACAAGATCTGTACACCATCTCCTATGGACCAAGTTGATGATGTCTGTCGGAAAGAACGTAACGTCATTCGTCAGATCATTCGTCCAAAGAAAGCTTCAAAACTCTAAATTCCAGAGAAGGAGGCCAAGGAATCGTAAAAATCAATTCTTTTACCCGAGGATCACCAACTTCACCATCATCTTTTTCACTTAATAAGAAGTGCTGCTGGAAAAAGGCCTCAAATTCACTCTATTCCCTCTCAACCTACAACACACCGTAGACAATCTCATAGCTGATGTCGCCGTCGGCCTATCTTGCATCAAGGAACCCGCTATCGTTCAAGTCACCAAAATACTGAATCTCCATTCTATGAGCAGTGGCCCTGGTTTTTAAACAGCAACGAAAGAAGGTGGTAGACAATAATCTCATGGTAACCAGAGCAGACCAAGGTACTTCGATTGTAGCGATCAACTAGGCTCTTTATCACGAAAATATTCATACTCTGCCGGAGAAATGTTCAATTTCTACTTTTGTAAATTTAGTATCGACATTCGGAGGAATATTTTCATCTCAATGTTTTTGGTTCATTCTAAATATAGCTGATAAGTGCGAGCCCGATTTTGATGACAGTTCCTTCAAGATTCTAATAATTTTTTCATATTTTCAGATCTTGCACGCATTGATAAAGCATAAAGACGAGAAAATGTGACTTGTCACGTGAAAAAACCCTTAGTTGTCAAGGAACGGATCAGCAGGAACAGTTTAACGTAGTTGCAGGCTTGCACATATTCAAACGCTAAACTGCTGATCCGTTCCTTGACGACTAAGGGTTTTTTCTCGTGACAAGTCACAAATTGAAAAACTAGTAAGAGAAAACGAGTCTTACAAAAAAGATTTGGTCAGTAAATAAGATTTGATACCTCGTTCATCAATAGGTACACCTTCAACTAGGATGAATTATAAAGAGCGACCAAAAAAGAAAAGCAGTTGTGTCGATCGTGTCTTCAAGTTGATTGCCCCATCAGACATACTGTTCCTTTTCTTTCCTCTCCTAATTATCACCTTTGCAGTAGGAAGGAGTTTCTCAGTTTAGCCCCCCTCTCTTGGTAGGCAACACCAGTAAGCTTGTGAACAGTATAAAAGATATCAACGTGACTCTGGTTTCCTTTGATATTACTCGTGCTGATGTAATAACCACACAGTGAAGTGATAATCAAGTTCTATTTTCACATTTTATTGATAAAAATCTCATCGTTTTATCGATCTTAAATTCAATTAATCTTACCTAGACTCAAACAAGTTTTTCAATTCTCAAGTTATTTGAAAAGATCTAGTGAAATGAACGCGCATTTGTTCTCCTTAATCCTTCCTTACATCCTCTAACCACCCACTGGAGCTGGCATACTCCGTGCCGCGTCGCCTTATAAAAACGCGGGTGATTGGTCGTCATAATAACCACCATGTAGGTCAGCTCTTACGGGATCCCTGGGCTAAACTGCACAAGCTCCGGACCAAAGTCGGCTTCCTTTCCAGGTCCATGACTCTCGAGCCCATTCTTAGGTAAGGTACGGACTTTTAGGGCGTAGTAGCTAGTTAGGGATGGAGGTCCCCATGGTCTTCCCCCCTCTGCAAGCCATAGAGTAAACATATGAGTTACGAGTGTAACTCAGTAGATTCTTTTACTGTGAACCACGAATAAACGAAACGAGGTTGAATGCTATCATAATTAAAGAGAATTCAAACCAAAGTTAGTATTCGCAGTACGAGATATTATAAAGAACAAGATAAATAATTACTGTACGACCAGAGGTCTGTATGCTGTAAGCAAAGAAAATCTAGTGACCTGAAAGAGCAAATTTTAGTTACGAAGTCAACGAACAAATGAAACGTCGAGAGCGATAATACATAGTACAGAATATTTCAGGAAATCAAACAGGTGTATATTATACGATAAAAATCAGATGGTAGCGTATGACTAATACAACATTGGAATCATTAACGATAGCGTAAAGGGAGTTACCGGTATAGACACGACCGGCGATATCTTTCACCCTAAGATAGCCAAGCGTGAATCTTACAAACATAGAACAGTAGCCTCTATAGTCAGAAAACTCAAGTTTTGAACCACCTCGGCCCAAATCAAGGAGGCAGCGTAGGGAAAGGAGGCTTGTCCGCCCGGTTGACGGCCATGATACGCTATCGCTTTCCTCCAAATCTCTGATCCTAACGCTATGGGAATCAGGTGACACGTTAGAAGCTGCCCTGGTCACTTGGAGTAATAATGACGCAGTTGATCAAGTAAAAAAAAAAAAACACTTTAACGGTGTGTAATCTTTCAATCAAAGCCAAGAAAACTGCACTACCTTGGGATGCCAAGATTTTTACCAAGAGACGTCAGCAAGGATACCGTTATTAACACCATCACGGAACATTTTGGTGTGACTTCGTTATCAAGCACCTCCGTTGAATACTGTTCAAAGCCAAACGAATGGCTCTGCTCGATCAAAGCTAGCCAGGTATTATATAATGCCACGAGTAAGACACGCCGTCTCTCGGGGAGGGGGGGGGGTCACCTTCCCAATTAACACCAAGATTCAGGTTTTACTCACGGTGATCCACACTACGGCTCGGCAAATATCGGGATCCTTCTTAACGGCAAATCGTCCGCGGCTGATTGAACGGGCACGTCTCATAAACTGAAACGATTCCTTCCTCCCTCCTCACACTAATAAAATTATACCTGAGTTGTTGACGCTCGCCGGCTTGTTTTACTCTGCCGGCGTCGATATATAGGAAGTCATTGAGCTCTTTGTGGTTCTGCCTACCCAACTTCTACTGCAGGACTTTTACGTAGACAATTCAACAGCTAGAGCACAAAATGAAATAAAGGCTATTCAATTGGTCAACTTGACAGATATGCACTGAAAAATGAAGATGGCGATGAAGAAAAAAACGTCATCCATTCCTTATGGACGATATGAAACTTCATGCTGAATCCAAAATAGAGATGTAAAGGATGGTAAAATTGGTATGATTGAGCAGACAGTATAAATGCGGAAGAAGAGGGAAAAAAATAATGGTGCACGAACTAGCCATTCACTCAAGAGAACTCATTTAATCAAATTTTTACATCATTCGACAATCGATTTACCAGCCAAACATAATTTTTCTATGAGCTGCATCCAAATCAAAAGAGGTACGTTTCGAGATTACTTGAAATAAAATTATCTGTGAATTCCTGGTCAGTAACGAGAGAGCCGACACACAAAAATTTTGCAATTACTTTCTGCTTTATACTTTCGTCAATCTAAGTGAAAGCGAAATATGAAACTCAAATTCTTTATTTGAGGAAAATTTATAGAAAAAGTTGAAAGTAGGATTTCACCGAGAGTTTCATCTATTCCACCGAGTCTTTGAATCTAAGACTCGTCTGTTAGGGGGCTTTTTGACCTCTAAAACTAGTTAAAAAAGTATGGTTGGAAAATACTTCCAACTAAACTCTATCTTTTTGTCTCTTATTCATTCTTTCTCTGCTTCGTTATCATCTCACTCTAATTTATAATTTCCTTGGAATTTGTATTTGTAATACCTGTGTAACACGAACGTTTTCCTTGGCTTGAAATATAGTCGTCTTACGAATTGCATATTACTATTGATCTGAGACTTATCTTACCGCAACCAGGGGGGGACTTTAATACAAGGGAGAACAGAATCTTCTCGGTATTGATTCTAGGCAACATATTTAGATACACGAACTAAATAACTGAATTTCGTAGGGACGCAGAACAAGTTCTCATCTAAAAGTCACTAGGTGATCAACCAACAAAAAAAAACTATGTCAATTGTGGATGAAATGTTAGACTTATATTATCAGGGAAGCATCATTTTGATTCTCCCTTTGATGACTTGTTGAACTAAAAAAATGAGCAACACCCCCCCCCCCGCCACAAGGCCAGGAGCCTACCCAGCAAAGATCAAATGTCAAGAACTACGCAGACACACAAAACTTTAGAGAAAGAGACGGTAAGGTTTAAATTAGAGCTTGCAAGAACTTGAAACGACAAAGCAAAATGAAAGACTAGTGAATCATTCGAGTTACGAGACGTAATATAAATCGTACATTACCAAATACTTCGAACAGCGATACATAATGGATGTAGAATTGAGACCAATCCGACCACAATCTTCAATCAGTTGACGATGATGATTCTCGTAACCGAAAAAGAGAATTTTGATACCGGTCTGCACAAGCCGTACCGAGAAATGTTCCGAACCAAGCACAAAACTCCGCGATAAAAAAAACGAACTTTTATACTCGAACGCGAAAACGGAGAAATCGATCAAGAGGAATATCATTCGACTTCGTGATTCCTACTCATACATCAAAAGAGTCTCATTATTTCAATCGAAGCTATTAAAAACCGTAGAATAGGCACTTATTTTCAAGTTCTAGTCACGCTGGTCGAAGTAATCTACTCGCTACGACGATGACAAACACTTATTTTCGAGGCTGGGTAAGTTGAGTCCTGCTCGACTCAATTACCTAGTACGCGCAGACACAGCTAAAATTTCACTGAATCATTCGTACAAAATGCGAGACGCTAGTCAACCAGAAAATCGGCCTGAATGAACAGTGAGTTCCCCCACTGTCCCGAGATAAGTCAGAATAGACGAATAGCGTGTTTTATCAGGAAACAGAAAAGATAAGACGAGAGTGTTTGAAGGATAGAGTAGGCCTACCTATCATACAGGAAAAGTCATGAAACTTTTCAAATAGGCTGAGAATGAGAGATTTGGATACAAAGGAGAATGAAGTTGCATAGATAAAGAAAGGAAGAGAATTAAAAGAGACGTCGAAACGATTTTTTTACGTGCAAGGAGAACAAGTACAAATTGAAAAACAAAGGTTTTTCCCGCACAGATTTTTATTCATACACAACGTTTCGTCCAAACTAGAGGACTTTATCAAGTACCGAAAAGAACTGAAAATGAAATAAACTGATCGAATACAACAACTGTAAACTATGATTCAGAAAGAAGGTATAAGTGGTGCACATGAAATTATTTGCCATTCTTGATAACAGGCGTGTAAGAAGATGCAAAATTCGCCATATCGCTTTTGTAGTTTACGGTGTTGGAACGTTTTATAATTTTTTCCTTTTTCTTTTTTTTTTTTTTTTTTTTTTTTTTTTTTTTATTGTCCAAATTTTATTCTTATCACGCGAGTTTCAATATAAATAGTTACACGTCCATGTGCTTTTATTCTTCCTTCTATAGATTACGATGACGAGTACATTCGAAAGCAAAATCCTCTTCATCTCAATGACTTCTCTTAGCTTCCATTTACGGTTATTACATTCGTTAGCCAGAATTTTTACATTTTTAAAATTAAAGGTATGACACATTTCTTTAGAATGGACGGCAAGAGCAGTGTGATCATTCTGTTTATTTTCATCAGTTTTATACTGAGAGATCCCAGCAGATAATAACTGTTTAGTCTCTCCAATATAAACTCCGGGGCAATCAGAACAAGGGATCGAATATACAACACCAGCTCTTTTAAAGAGAAGGGTCCAGAGTCCACTAGTTTGGACGAAACGTTGTGTATAAATAAAAATCTGTGCGGGAAAAGCCTTTGTTTTTCAATTTGTAAAAGAGACGTCGATTCAATCCAACCCAACAACCTCGAATAAATAAAAACTAGAGATCGACCTAAATTCCTCGAGCTCTCAATCTACAAGCAGGGCTGAATTCTAATTCTAATATTTTGCGATTTGGAAATCGCCAAGAATTTCGGTGTGAAGAAGGATACCTACGATAGTCGTGCGAGCACGTTACACGAAGTATAAATCAAGAAAATAGATAGGCCTACAATGAGATACATTTTTAGAGCGGATCTCTCTGCAGCCAAGGAGGATAAACTTCTAGCTTAAAGTTGTAAACGATACTATGGCTACTTGAATTGTACAATTCTACATTCATACACTGTTTACTTCTCTTCATTATTTACTTTTTGCTCGAAAAACGGTTAAAAAAAATTCGACAGCCTTACAAGCTCAAATACGTTAACAAGTATTTACACTCAAGTGTAGCGATCTAGCACGAGCAAAACCAAGTTGCACGGTTTCACACTAATCTCTCAACGTTTAACAGTGGTTTTCTAAGTCACATGAAATGCATTATTTTAATTGCATCCGTAAGTTTTGGAATTTTATCGAGTTATACTGGTATAACTAGCGGTACACCCCATCACGCTCGGATAATTAGATTAACCTTCAAATTACAAAATAGTAAGACTAATTTATCTCATACTTCAATGGTATTCGCTACAGTAATTGTCTCCCCATTCCTTTCGAACGAGTCGTGTATTGTACAAAACAAAACTATTTCTCTCGGTTCTCGACTACGCGTTTCTCGTGTCTTCTTCGATTGCTGCAGCCGTTGTTTATGTCGCCGCAGAGTATTTCAAAAAACTTTTTGTCTATCGCTTTTCATTAAAACTTATCCTCCTGAGAGAATGTAAATGAATGTTTTTTAAAAAGTTTTGTACAAAAGTTAAAATTTAGCACAAGCACACAACGTTTACACTGGATACCTGTGACGTTTTCTTCCGAATTATTCGTATTACAAAATACTAAAAGCAACATTTCGAGCTTTACTTATACTAATCGTATTTGGTCACGTTTCGCCTTGGAAAAAAAAAAGTTTGAATTTTCACTCTCTAATCTCGGTATGTTTCCAGCGCTTTTCACCTCAATTTGTTTTCCTTTTGGTAAAATAGTTCAAACGGCTTCCCTTCGTACTATGCTCGAAATTTAATTTGTAAAACCACAGAGGAACAGATATCTTACCGTAACTAATTCAGTAAAAGAGAGAGAAAAGGGTTTAACAATTATACAATAACAGTTTGTTTGCGAGTAAATTCGCGTCGTTTCCTATTCTCCGTGTGTACTTATAAATATTATTCTGAACAATTCAAACTCTTTTATTTTTGTCCTTCTTTGGAGACAGAAAGCGACGAATTTTGAAAGTGTATCGGAAGACCCCGTGAACATTGTTCGAAACCATAAAGTTTAGTAATTTAGAAATTAAGTTGATTTCACTTTGAAGAAATTGATCTTCGAAGTACATACCAAGAGTAAGGATGTATACTCAGGAATACCTGATGTCGGTACCGGACTCTTTCTGTTATTCTCGCGTATTATTCGAATAACATAATTCAATGCAATTTGCGTGACATTTCCTCTCAACTGAATTTCAGATTCAAATTATTTATACGATCTAGGAAAAACCAACTTCTCACCGAAGGATTTATCGACAAAAGTATTTGACCCCGGTTGTCACAGCACTCTCAACTTATTTATGAAGGAAGTCATTAACCTCCTCGTACTGTGTATTATGATCGTTGTCCGGAGTCGTCTCCCTTGTATTTCATTCTTTATTAGAATCCTATCGTGCCAATTCGCAGTGCATAATGCATACACGGGAAGTGCATTCATACAGTAAGCTAGAATGCCAATTAAATGGATGACGTTGTCCTCAGAACAGGTTCCCTGCTAAAACGAACTGACTGAAAGAGTACAAATTATAGCGTGAAATACGCGTGAAATTTTGTCACGAAAATACCATCGCAATTCTATAAAATGTATGCGATTTCGAATTTTTATTCAAAATTATAATAATCTGCACAACTATAATATGATGTGCACGCTGAAAATTCAACTTTCTGCGAAAGACAAACGTCTTTCAGAATTTTTCCACTTACGTCTAAATTATTCCGCGAAGCCGCGCAGTCGCTTGTATTTTAATCAACTCGCGGTTCGGAGACGACGATAGAAAAAAGTAAACGACAAATTTCGTCTCGAAGTAATTTTCTTTTCACGATTATTTTCTCAATCCTTTCTCCCTTTATTTACTTTAGTAAATGAACGATGAACACTGATTGCATCGTCCAATGCTTAATTAGGGTTAAAAAAATTCAAAGAGATACTTCATTGTTTTAGTGTAAGGTGAACGACTGGTGAAATCATACTTTACTTTTCTACGTCATCGTCCAAGAGGACAGAGAGGAAAAAAAGGGGGTATAATTGAGAGCTGTTTTTTTCTTCTTTTTTAGAATTTTACGCTTCAATAATCTCGTTAATTTGGAATCAGAAAAGTTCTCTCCTTCTATCCATCTCTCTCACTCGTTAACTTTCTCGTAATATTTTTTCACTTTCAACTTGATTGCGTTGAAAATAATTATACGCACAGTAGAGTATACTATCAGGGGAGAATGAATTTTCTCGATAATTGTTACTTTCAAAATACTATCACTGTAGTCGGAATGTAATTTTAAAGCTCGTACAAATTTCCCGCCGACAGCACTGATATAGCGTACACGATATAGCGAATATTTTTCTCATATATACTATACATAATATACTGTGCACTATAATGTGCGAGGTACGTGTATGCCGCACGTACTTCCTATATGCACAGTCTGTACAGGGTGTACAATTTACGCGTTGCGACCGTTAGGAAAATTTATGACCCATACGATTATTACGCGCCCTATTTATCCGCTGATAATATGCAAGGCATTGAGAGTGCACTAGCTTGCACAAAATGTGTACTCTGACTGCACTTCACGTGCACCTCAGGGAGGTGACCCACCAAGTGCAATGACCCGTCGTAACTGGACAGGAAGGCGGATTCTCTTTCTTACTCATGCTTTAGCTGTCACCGCATATTTTCTTCTTTCTTCGTACACGCGCTTCATGTGCATCGATAATGATGCGTCGATAAATAACACAGACACGTCGTACAATACACACAGATGAATTAATAATAACCTATTTTTACGAGGTAAACTTACTCGGTTACATATTACAAACGATGAAGCCGTAAGTCGAACACGTAACAGGTGTAAATCGTTGTTGAAACGCTGCCAAAACGATGCAATTCATTATCAAATCGGTTTCTGGAATTCGAGATGCTAATTTGTCGTACTACGTTGATCTTCGATAAGTTATAATAATTGAGAGGGTTGAATTATCACAAAGTTAGGCGACTTATTCCAGATTCTTCCTGGATTAGGAAAAAAACAGATTTAGCAAGAGCGATATGGTTTTCCAACTTCGTATCTGAAGAATTACCTTACAATAGACCAAAGGACCGGAGCCGCTGAACTTCAGAAATGATAGATTTACACGAATCAATTTTCCAAACAGCTCTGCTGATTATTTTGATGAATTGCAGTTTCGGAAGACACGAATAATTAATTGTGATTCAGCGTTTTTCCTTGCTATACTCATAACTCCTGGCCCAAAGGCTGAGACTGAACTGCACAAACATCCTACAAAAATATCCGAAAGCAAAGAGAAAATAACTCACCCATAATCCATACGTAAGAATCATCATTGTATTTGGGAGCTCTCCTACTACCACATGAAAACATTATCTACAGAAGCTTATTGGCTATACTCATCAACTCAAAAATACACAACAAAATACAAGAAAATCGTTCCATCAGACTTACGTTTATAAATTCCTATGCAAGGATTTTGACGGAATTACAGTAGGTAAGTTATTTCACGATTTTTTGAGGATTGCCACGCAAAATCAGTAGCGTTTGAACTGCTTTCTAGTTGATACCCCAAGAATTTTCCCCGGGTCAATGAATGTCATCTTGTGGCCTCTTTTAACAATGGTACTCGCGCTATGAATTCTGAAAAATATAATTATTTGTAAATGAAATACCACTTCTCAAATTGCTTCAAAACCTTTTATGACTATCTTTACAATCACTCTAGCAGAACCATTACATTTTGGAAGGTGCCCAATCAGTTAGCTCCTCACTTTGGTAAGTTTGGTTATACAGTTCCAAGTAAGTTATCATATTCATTTGTCATTGATAATACTACAGATTCCTGTTGTGTTACATACCTACCTACACATTGGTAGACAAAAATCGCCCAGAATCAAATAAGAAATCTAGATTTTCTCACCGGATGTATTTTGATCCTCATCATTTGATACTGAATGGGCAAGCACGTCCATCCCATAGTGTATTCTTTGTATCATTGAAACTACTCTTCTCTTTGGTTAAATGGTTGTTTTCATACCTGCGTCCAATCTTGACAAAAAATTGATCTGAATATGAATAAATGACAATATAAAAATATACGCTGTTTAATTAACGCAGAAAGAATTCTTGGCAAATGAAAATGAAAAATATGATACTGGAACTCAACTTTCTTGATTGCATTTGAAGATGAACGTAGACACTATGATGATTATTCTGAACTACAGACTCACCTACTACTGAGGGACTCAACATACCGGTAATTGAAAACTTGAATAGTCTTGTCTACTAGTTTCAATCATCAAACGGTTATCATCTTCAATGAGTAACAATCTAGCAAAGGTATGTTGAAATGCAAAAACTGTCAACAATCAAAGATGAAGCCATTGTTAGAAAAGGAATGGAGTAGGAGCAGGAATGGATTGAGCACTCACACTGCCGTACAAAAAATAAATGACGTGTATTATACGCGGTCTGAAATCTTGTTATGTTTTAGTCACTCGTCCGTTTTACATCACTCGCTTTCAGCTCGTTTTGTAAAAATTCGGACTCGTGACTAAAACACTCGGTTTACGACCTTGTATAATAAATGACCAGAGAAGAGATAGCTAACTTCAAAGACTTCAATGCGAAAATTAGTGCCAATAAACGCATATATTTGCCACGTTAGCGCGACAATCGCTTTGTTTATAATTGGCTAATACGCACGCTGCAGCAGCGGTGGAGGCTGCATTCCAAATATTTTCGAGTGTGGTAGTAGAAAACACAAGTAGGTGTGTAGTAGTAGTGGTGATATACAACAGCGATTACAGCGCTAACGTGGCAAATATATGCGTTTTTTGTCTTTAAAATTAGCCAAGAGTTAAATATCTCTTCTCTGTAAATGACTAATGTTCCATATTATTTGAATGGAACATACGTCATTTATTTTTTGTGTGGCAGTCAGGAACTGGACTTTGGGCTACTCTGCCAAGTTTGCTGTGTTAAGGAAGAAGGCCTCTCTCTGCAATATTATCGATCCGGGAAAATGACCCTGGTATCCTCCTTGCATAGCTCTTATTTTGTGATTTTGTAGTATTTGTACAATGGTAGAAGAGTGATTGGTATTCTGGCTTAGTACTGACAAGACATGAGGCCACAATATTCTCGATTCTTGAAAAAAGTACTGCTATACTTCTTTTAAATGGGAGTGCTCATTTTGCAATTTTGAAGACCAATGATTGCAATGCAGAGAATCAGAGATATGAGGCCTTCAATCTTCTTTAACACGGCAGTACAGCTTCTGACTGCTAACGTTTTGTACCTGCAAAACAAATAACAGGAGAACAAGGCTTGTGATATTGAGTTGTATGTAGGCTAAAATGAACAATTCGACTGCCTGTTGATTTCAATGAACTGGGCAGTAGCACTCATAATAATATGGTATAAGAATTTTACGCTGCAGCAAAGAAAGATTGAAAGATGGACAGATTACTTCTATATTTCTTAGCGGTACTTTGCCTTTGAAAATCTTCAGCCCGTTCTCCTCCTTAGAAAAATTTCCTAAATATTCCACTGTAGTTGGAAATCTTTTGGAGGGATTTGGAAAAAAAAAAAAACTTAGATGTGTTGAATCTTGTAAATTGAAATACATGAATACTGAAACTGGTTGACAATGGACTAAGAAGCTCCATGGCTAATGTAACCGCATACTCTCCATCTTACTGCTAGGATCAAAACAAGAAAGTTTTACGTATTACTCCCTGCAGGCGGATTAAGATTCTCAGATATTTTAAAAACAAAGAAAGAATAATGAATTTGTTGTTCATATTCATAAACTAGAAGCGTCTCCGCCCCTTCTTTCAAGCTTTTTCTGTTTAAGTTTGTAAACCAGTTTATTAGATAATTCTCAGCCCCAATGAAAATAAAAACAGTGGAAAATACAGCATATTGGTTGTAAAACAATCTATAGGTACATATTTTACAGTCTACATGGTTTGAAATTCAAAGGAAAAATTCTGAACCTGGACCCTACGTAGGTAAATAGATATTAGAGTATGAAGAGGAAAAAACTTGAGGATTCGAGTTTCCGATTTTAGAATGAAATTAAGTACAACCGTCTCATCGACCTGACTTATATTTTGTCAGAAAGAAGTAAGGAGTAACTTGACGGTCACCGTACCCATCTTGAGAAGTTAGTTATCGTCTTAAAAAGTCAAGTTTCACTTGTATCATCATCGCGTTCAGTAAATAGTTTCATCATAATTTCCATCATCGTTTTAGTTAGACTGTTATTTAGCTAAGCTTAACTCTAAGCCCCCCCCCCCAAAAAAAAAAAATTAATACGAATTTGCATATTATGAATTTTAATCAGGTATTGGTGGCGGAAAACCGAGCAAAAAATGATTATTCGAAAATTATTATTCTGTTATGTGCGCAGTATATTAAGAAATAATATTCGCCATCGTTGGTACGTTTTCATTATATATTAAAGTTTTAAATCTAGCAAGATTCTTCCTTCATTGTACCGACAATGCAGCAGAATAATGAAGGTATACAGTAGAACAGAGAACCATATTTCAACGTGATATAATTTACTAAATAGAGAAGTGAATACAGCGCACATATAACGGTATCTCGTCTACCAGCAGTTCAGTAGTAAGTATGCTATTGGTAATTCTGAAAGTTTTCATAAAAATTCCCCAAAGCAATAACACTCTAGAACAAAAGAAGCATTAAGAACGAAAGCAAATAGTGCCCGTCGAATACGATATTTTTCCGATGGAGACAAAAGGAGCATTAAAATAAATGAGGAAAATAGTATTTCTTCCTTCGTACGTATAAAAGTTGTCGATCCTACCTGTCTATATGTATAGTCGACATTGCCACCCTGCACCTCTAATTAAAACTCCTTTTCTTTTCTTAGTCTCATTATATCTGAAAGACGAAAAGAAGAAAAAAAAACAACTTGTTATCTGGCGTTCGATACCCATAAAAAGGAATTGTAAGTCTCAGCGATAGTTGATTTCAAATCTGATTAGGCTATGCATTATTTAATTTATAATTCACGCTCTAGAATGTATGTGAACAACAATTTTGAGGTATTACCGATATCAACAAAGACGAGAAAAGACGAGAATATTTTTACTTAGACAATATATATCAATATTACGAATTTGGAGAAAAAGTCACATGTACAAACACCCAGAGGAAGTACAACTAATGAAGGAGAAAAAGTTTGATTTATATGCATTGTCAGTGTGATAGCTATTCCCGCAATTTCTCATGGTGATAAAAATGAAAATTCATTTTTTTAATAACGTTCTGTATCAGTGCCATCTGTGTAGGTGACAAACGGAATTAAAATTTGAATCAGTTTGAAAATTTGCATCAACATTGCTCTTTGATATCATCACAATTTTCATTTTTGCTAAAGTACTGGTAGGTACTTGAAAAAAAAAATTGTCGTTTTCATAAATATTCTTCATTGCTTTTAAAAAATCTTCATCATGTACCTATGTACAATAAGAAGTTGATATCTACGGAAAAATGGAATACCCCCAGAAGCTGATTTCTCAACAAACATACATTGACAATTGAATGTTATAAGTCTCAATGATTCTGTTCTGCAAATTTATCAAATTAAATTAGGTAATCTGCTGGTTGAAGTTGGGAACCATTTCAATGAAAGCATCACTATAAAATAGGTGCGTCTTTCAAAATGCATGTCGCATTTTTTGATTTGCAATAAATAGAAACTATACTTCCAACATTTTGTTGAGACTCCATGGTTGAATTTTTTTATGGTTTCGGAGCAGCATATTACGCTAATAACGCAATAATTGACTGTTCTAGATGACGAGTGGTCCTGTACTTTACTGAAAAGAAATAAAAACTATACTCGGAAGCGGTTGAAACTAACTTGGGTACAGTTCCCTCCAAATAAAAAGAAAGGAAGACCAAAGATAAAAAATTGGAAGTTAGTTCGGGTTTACGTCTCAAAATTCTCTTCTTGGTATACCTAATTTTCATAAGTCACATCATCTATTTTATAATCCTGAACGTATTTGCATTTGTCTTATTCTCGATGTTCAAGTGTATCAATAAACATAATACTTGCATTCTGCGGTAAGACTTTTTTTCAGACTTTTTTTCATTATGAAATCACGTGGTGTAGTACCTATTTGTTGTGGACAAACATTTGAGTAAATGTCACAGGATCGGTTCATCGAATTGTTGAGTTCCTCTACTTCGGTACTGACTGATGTCAAAACTTGACAATTTTTCACATCTAGAAAATAAGAAAACGTGAATAAATAGAAAAAATTCGACCCATGAAGAAGTACCGAAAAATGTAGAAATAAAACCTTAAATGAAACAATCATCTATGGCTAGAAGGTAATTTATTCTATCTCCAAAATGGTATTCGCGCGATGTACGAGTAGGTAGTGCTATAAAGAACGAAACTTTCTAAACTTATATCCTTTGAAATATGTACATCATTTTCACCAAAATGGAAGAATAACAAAACTCGATATTAACATAAAGTATTCAGCAATTCTGAAGTTCATACTGGTACATATTTATTCTTTTTTTTTTTTTCGTCTCTGTTTCGTAAGGGGTACCCGAATCACTGGTTACTTAATTTTACTTTAAAAGTAGAAAATACGAAGAATATATTCTTTCGTCTTTGAAAAATTCTTCCACCGATATTATTGTTCGAGAAAATATTTTTCCTATTTTAACAACTCTAGTGTGCATATTTTTTTATAGTTTTTTTCTCTACGTGTATAAAATGTAAGCTATCTTCATGGTGAATTTTGTCGCAGACGTGTTCCACAGACTGAGAATGCATAAAACGCGAACTTGAAGACTACGAATAAGGGTACATTGTCAGTTTTATAAATTAAGGATGCACATTGTACAATAAACTCTGAGTACACGTATACGCCGATGAAGAATAATAGGTGAACGAACAATATAATAATAAAAATAAGAGAGAAACAGAGAGGGAGTGAGAGAAAGACTGTACGAGAGTATCGACAAAAGAAAAAACATAGTATTGTAAAAATGCGGTATTGAACGAGAAAATACTGTATAACGGAAGAAGAGACGAAAATATCGTAATGCATGTGGGAATTTCGCCTTATAATCAAACATCATCGTTAGGGGGGAAAAAAGAAATAAAAACCCTGAAAAACCAGCGTCGTCGTCATCATCGTCGTCGTTTTTTTTCGAATCCTTTCAAATCCGGACGGAAAAATAAAAGAATAAAATTTTGATACTTCTTCCCTGCGAAGAGATTTCTAGTCTCTGGTTGATTTTTTTCGGTCTGTATTTTTCCTCTCTATCTTTTTTACGTGCACTGAACGTGCAACACGTACCTCGCGAAGTCTCTTCCCTGATGTGCGGTTATACTTTTCACGCGGCAATATCATTGTTCGAGATCAGGCGGGAAATTACGATTATTATTGGAAACGACGTGGAAGTTACTTATTCTATCATCTAGGAAATGAATGAAGAAAGAAACTATGCTTTTATTAATCAAGAAAAGGAGAAAACTCGACTCGCGTTCTCGGATTAACTCGACATCGTCGCGTCGTTGGTATGGGCTTATTATTATTTAAATGTAAATTGCTCCCTTAGCGCGTTCAACGAGTATACATTTTTTTCACTTAGCATTCTTTGATGAATTCGAGAAGGAAATTACGTAATTGACGAAGCACTCGACAGGGCATAATGCAGTCTCACATGTTTCTGCGAAATATTTATTTTATCTTGTATAATAGATGGGGAAAAGTTTCAGAATCGCTCACTGATTTCAAACATCCATATATCGTAGGGCTAGACTTGTCTCATTTGAACCATTGTAATCCATACAAATGCGGATTCAGGCTCGTAGTCAAGAGTAAGGGAGCAAGGGAGGCAGACCTCCTTCCCCCCTGATATCATCAGTCCCTACCAAAAATACCTCTTTCAAATCAGTCAGTTATATTGGTTAAGTTTTACGGGCCCGAAGTTTTAGAATCAAAACTTACAGCAGGCACTCTAAAGTTGTTCCACTGATAAATAAACTCTTCTCCGTCGATTATATTTTATATAAACCTATATTGGCTCTCATTAATTGTTTTATTTTACGGCCAATGGGAATAAAAAATTTCAAGCTCCACGCAAAAACGAAAATTATTTCATATTTTTCAACTTCGGAGGGCCTCGAACACATGAAAATTATTATTTTTTGTTTCATTTTTTTTCTACCAATATTGAAAACCATAAATCCGTAATTTATTTCATCTGTGTTTTGTTTATTAGGTATACCTTTTAAAATCGACAATTACGATGTATGTTTTTATTAAATAAATCTCTACGGTATTGTACGCAGATTGGTAAATATATCGTAAGCTGCAGTACCTATATAGAAGCACAATTTAGTATTCACAAACATTTTCGAGTGAATTGAATAAACTGACTTTCATCTATGTACTGGCTTACCTTCTGCATTCGTAGGTATAGCCTAGTACCTCAAACTCACTAATTCATTTAGTCTTCTTTTTTTTTTATGAAGGAGAATACTGATGTACGATATATTTATGTACAATTACTCATTACTTTTAGAGCACGTACCAACCCCAAATTACCTCGATTGTATGATTCAATTTATATTACTTAATTTATGCGAGATAAACGTCATCGAGAAAACAAATTTTATCATTACCTAGGAAATTTTTTGAAAATTTCCTCGAGTTTATAATTTCAAGAATGGAGTTAGATATGAAAAATATTCCAAGATTAAAATGTCACTGCCCACAGCTTCGCAACAAACTCGGTGGCTTCCTCATTCAAGGTTGCAAGAAAGAAGGATAAATATTCTGACGAACGTTCCCTGTGATATATCATATCATATCTGTGCGGTGGCGGACAAACTGATAGAGATTTCCATGACAAAAGATTGGGTTGCGGTTTGTTTTGGCTCGCGCCAGTTCATATTTAACTTGAGCTACAATGTAATGAATAGTACCGGTACCTATGCCAACTCATTCTAGAAGCAGGTAAAGAATTTCATAGTAGTAAATGGAAAATATGCGTTATATGATTATTATAATGCGTATTTAATAATCGCAAAATGTATAATTATCTTCTAAATTATCAACAAAATAATATTCGAAATACATCGGCGAGCTTTACTTTTTCGCCCATGAAATGGGTTCAATAGACCGATTCGATGTGACGTCACACAGGTGATAACAGTGAGTTCCTGTTGGAAAAACTACCCAATGTTGCTCTTATAAGTCACGTGACTTTTACGTGACTCCTGTAAGAATGACATGCGGTCGCGAATAACATGGGTAAGGAACTAGATATGCGCAAGTGATAAGACAAGGACCGTCACCATGTTGATAAAGTCAAAGGTATCCTTATCAAAGGAGGAGCCGTTTCAAGAGGATTAAGAAATGCTGTGTGAAAAATTTATATCACAAAATCAAATTTTGGTTGTTTTAGATAGATTACTTATATATGATTAAAAACAAAAAAATGAGTGAGTTTCACTATTATTTTGGAGTGAGAATCCTTGTATTTTGAGGTTTGATGGTTTAAATTCTCTTATAGGATGTAACTGAAATTGCTCCTCCTGCGCTTGTATCAGCATGGTGACGGCTGCGTTCTTATCACTTGTGCATACCTATCTTTATTATAGTTTGGAGCCAAGATTATTACAAGAAGAAGAATACTCAAAATTGGTACCACAAATTTTCTTAAGAATTAGATATTCATAATCTAGAGGGTTCTCAGAATTAGTTAATGAACTTCTGATGGTTAAGAAATTTCTTGTTCTTTATCAGTATCATGATGATCTTTGCTCCCTGTGTTATTCTTATGGGAGTCATGCGGCAAGTCGGCCAACGGCAACACTGATTTTCCAGTTGGGACGTCACTGTTGTATTGGTCTATATAAAAGTGTGCAAATAAAAGTGATCCTGTATCGGAGAGTATACAAATTATCTTACAATTTATGTTCTCAAGATCGATCAACGATTTTAAAAAAGAATGAATCATTGTAGAAAGCTGGAACTTGGCTTGAATAATTTAGTATTTTACAAGCTATACTGAGTGGACCAGAAAGTTGTCACCAGTTAAATGGGAATTTGCGCTGAATTCACTCCAGCGCAAAAACATAAAACGTTAGACCTATAGTTTAAATCTTCGAATTTGTACCTCAATTTTATCTTCAATTTGCGTCCTTACTCGACTTTCTAAAACTTTTTTGAGCCAAAATTATGGACCAAAATGAGCAGAAGAATGACCAATTTGCCAACTTTTTCAAAAATTAAAAATTGTTCAACTTCCAAACTTTATTTGATTTGAAAGCGAAATTTACCGCTGATTCCAGAAAAAACCTTGCTAGAATGTGGGAAAATTTTCAATTTTTCATTTTGGAAATCTTGGCAAATTGGTTAATTTTTGGCCGACTTTGGCCCAAAACTTGTAAAAAATTGGTTAAGGACGCTAATTGAAGATAAAATTGAGATACAAATTTTGTAGCTTTGAAGTACACATCTAAAGCTTTGCGTTATTAAGCTGTAACAGTTTTACTGCAAACTCCCATGTATAATTTGTAACATCTTTCCGGTAGGTATATTCCAGGAAGATCATTCTTCTAAGTAGATTTTTCAAAAAATTGCTCATACCAGAGTACAAACGGTAATGTAACGGCGCTGGTGGAAAGCGGGGGACTAAGGCCTATACATTGCAACAAACGTAGCGGAATTTTGATGTCCTGCGACTAACCTGCGGAGAAGATTTTGGCACTGTGTCCATACCTTTATTATGTATACCGTGACTATGATCGATTAAACTGAAGTGCTGGTAGCCCTGCGTGATTTTGATGTGATCATGTGATTTGCCATTACTACAGCGAACTTTGGATTCTTTTTAATCGACTTGTTCGTAATGGTAAGAAAAAAGTTGCCCTGAATAAAATTTCTACCAATTTTGACTTGACGAACCATTTTGTGCTGTTTTTTACCTCACTAAAAACATAGGTGTTCCCCTTTCAAAAGCACCGACGATCACCTTTGGATTTTCACTGGTTCAGCTAATTTTTTATAGCCTTCTAGTGAATGTTTAAGAGCTTATTGCTCAGGGCACTGATTCTCAGAAAATGATAACAATAACAAAAGTTATTGATATTTGAACTTACAACGCCTACAACGTCAAATAATTTGGAAGTATATTTGGTTCAGACAAAATATCTTCAGAGAATTGAAAGTTTTCCGGAAAATGAGTTCCTTGTTCGTTTCAACTATCAAATGTTGATGGGAACGACCTCGCAAGCAGCGAACGAATTGAACTGCGATATTGTTTTTTACCCTGAGGTTCATTCAAAGTATTCAATTTTTATTAATTTCTTGACTGATTTTTCTCCATCCGCTAAGTTACAATCATTCTGAAGGAGAAGAGAATATTTTCGACCATAATTTTTGTAGATATCCCTTAAATTTTTTCTGGGCTCCAATTAGTGGGCCGTAAACTGAGGTGGTGGGTGGAAAAAGGACTATATCAAAAGAATTAAAAAAAAAAAAAGTTAGGTTCAAAAGATGCGTCTAGTGATGGAATGTCAAGAAAAGGGCTTTATGGCGCTATCGCCTTCTTTCCCCCTACTACCTCAATTGTGAGTTACACCACTACTTTGCGAGAGTATCGATACGTTGTCGTCTTTCATTCATGGAGATTTTTTACGTACTTACTCGAAGCCAAAATTTTGCACTTTCTCTTCATTTGTGAATTGGAAAACTTTGCACTTCTTTTTTTTTCTTTCAGTGAAATATTTTTTAGACAAGAATGATTTCTGAAAATAATTTTGACTCGTGAAACCTGTATCAGTAGTACCTCGATAGATAATTTGTATCGAAACCTCGGTTAATCAAAAGTTTTTCTGGGGGAAATGAAGCCAATTCATTCGTTTTTTTTTTTTTGTTATTGAAGAACTGTACAAGAGTAAATGACGGTATACGCGTCGATCTTCAACAATTTAAACACATTCCTCAGTAGGTACCTACCTACCCTAACTTACCATAAAATAATATTGATTCGAAACCTAATTGGAGTAGACTAGACAGCTTGTCATCATTTACCGAACTTCGAGGCTCGCCATTCAAATGGTAGACGTGCAATACGTATAGGCTATACCTACCGCTACCGTACTATACATATAATAATGGATTCATTCCCAACCTGCCGTTAGTAAAAGCGTTCGCGTGGGCTCGATAATTCGACGTACGATGCAACGCAGACGACACTTAAAATTTGTCTTCACCGCGCGCGGCCGTTTCGCCTTTCGCAAAATCCGAGTTATTACTTTCACCTTCAGACCTATTGCAGCAGACCCCCAGAATGGAATTGTGAATGTGTTCAAGTAAACAGGGTGCGAGGTGAAGACCGAAGTGTGAGAAGGATAGCGAACGAGAATGAGACGGCACGGTAGTTTCATTATTCTTTGAAAACATTGTCAACTTAAAAAAATGTCTAGCCGGTAGCCATAAAAAAAGAAAAAAAGTCGCGCCGACTACGATAACGAGGCTGTGTCATAGCGAAGTGTGCAGTACGCGCGCGTACTACGGACGGAGTAATTCTAATGCGCGTGGTTGGCAGCATTGGCGTCGACTTCACTACGTCGGTCTATTCTTCTCTTGTAATAATTTTGAAAGATCGCGTTCTCTTTCGAAGCGTACCTCGTCTCGTACGTCGTCTTTCTTCCTGGCGACTAGGAATTGAGCGGTTAGCGTTTTAGCGTGCGTAGGATTTTTTTACCGAATTTAATGCAGTTTACACAAGAGAAAAGAGTAGTATTTTGTTTATTTTAAGAAATTAAAAAGAAAGAGATAACGAGTGAGAAGGAAGAAAGAGAGGAAATAGTCGTATTAGCGTACGCATTTTTTTTTGCCTTTTTTTCTTTTTCACAAAAGTAAATAATATCGAGTTTTATCATCGTCGAGCCGCGAAACGATTTTTCCTGGCGGTTTTTCCATTTTTCAAATTTCTCTCGTTCGCGTACTTCTTGTACATCGTACTCGGAAAGTGATCAGTAATATCTCGAGAAATGAAACATTTCGAATAGAAAGGAAAAGTGCTCGTAACCGCTCTTGTGATTCAGTTTCGTGTTTTGCATGCCTTTTGATGTAAATGTATTTTTAACTTGTTCTTCGTGTATGATGTGTTGTATTAAGCTTGTCGATCGCAATTTAATACGCGGTAAGTAGTTTAAATACTGACTATCGAGCTATCAAGTAGTGCCATTTTCGGTTAGCGCTCTCGCATTACTCTTCTTATCACTGTTTTCGAGTATCACCGCATCCGGCAAAACTAGCGCAGATTAATAGAGCGGCCGTTAAAAAGACTTCGAGCCCTCCGCAAAAGCCCCGCCGCCGGCGAATGGCAATTTACGTCGTTCCGTTTTATCGATTCTTTTTTTTTTTCCTGCCCCGAAAAAGCTCGCGTCTTGTATTTCCGAAAAATATGGTTGCGTCTACGCACCATTTTCGGCCGTTCGAAAGTTTCTTCTGTTTCTAAAAGTTGAGGGCGTATTTCTTGCGAACCACGATACCAGTAGATAAAAAACATCGCTCCATATATTTGAACGGTACTGTTATTCCGCTTCTTGGAGAGTGCGATTTTTTTCTCCTCTCCGCGCCAGATGTAAATGTGGCACGACACGATTGGGAAGTATTGCGTATACGCACACGATAATGTAGGAAGCCGACACCCGAGCGGTAACTCTTTAACGCTGGATAACCGCGTGCTGAACGTGTGTAACTTTCTCGACCAAGGCCGATGATCTCGAGTTTAGGTTCACGTTGTGCGAGCGTGAGAGAGCGAGAGGACCGAGCATTTCTTCCCGTTTTGCCATACATCAAGCTGCCGGTTTCGAAGACTAGTTGTATTCGTATAATGAGTTTTGTAATGTGTACCGCTGTAACCGGTGGAAAAAAATGCGATCCTACTCTCCTGTCATTTAGCACGTTGTGAACAAATTATCGTATCTGGGCTTCGCACTACTATTAACGAGGGTATTGCGGTCGTAATGGGAATGCCGCGAGCGTAAATAACGAGCGAGTGATAAGATTTCGTTCGCAGCAGCATGACCTGCGCTACGTCAGGAAAACCGGGCTCGTGAAATGGAATATTGAAATGAAAGAACGATTCGAACGTGATTATTATGCATCGAGACAGAGAGGTGTGATCTTTTTGCGTCCGGTAAAGCGAACGCGCGAGTACGAACTGCAAAAACGTGGCTATTGGTATTCATTCTCGTCCACGGTGACGTCAAAATTAAACAATTCCAATATTCGAGATCAAAATGATTTTACCATACGAAAAAAATTGGTTATATTCGATAGGAATTATGTATAAGTAAGGAATAAAAAATACATTTTCAAATTGTGAGAAACTTCCAGATCCCAACTATCGACGTTGATTTCCTCTTTTACTTCACTTAAAATCGCAATTTCTTATGAGTTATGTGAAGCAACTACAACAAAATTGACGTAATAAGATTTGTTCCTCGGCACAAAAAAAGTTTTGAATAGGTACCATTTAGGTACCAAAGAAATCCAGGTTTTTCGTTTTACTTTTCTGACAGAAACCATGCAAGAACTGGTGGCGATTTTGAGAGGCTTCTTAAGCTTATATCTTTGAAATTTTGTTTTGATTTCAACAATGCTCATTGTACCATTTTTGTACTTCAAAAGCCATAATGTCTCAAAGATTCACACTTTGCTACATGTTCTACAAGAAATGGTTAGTCATCCTTTTCTCTCCTGCGTTTTCAGTCACTGTTGGCGATCTCGGTGGGAGAACGGCCCATTTTCCTGAAAAAACTGTTCTCCCCTGTAAATAGTCTTAGTATCCCTCTTTCAAAGAGTCCGGAATTGTCTTCTAGATGTACGTCAATATCTCTTGAAATTCACATCTTAAGCTTTTAATAAAATAATTTTCATTTACTAATCATATTCATGTATAATATTCACGGAGAGGCAGCGTCAGCAACAGGCTAAGCAAAGTCAGGAAACTTTTTTCAAAGTATGAGTTAAAATTATGTCCCGACTTCTCATTATTGTGGATGGGGTGTTCCGAGGCAGTGTAAAATCAACCGCTGAGGAGGTGGCGTTTGTTTCTTGAGAAAGCCTCGTTCTTCCATCATTGCCTTACACCTTGTGAATCGAAGGTCCAGCGCTCAAAAGGAGGGAGATTCGGAAAAAGAGGGTCTCAGAATAAGGCTCAGGGACAAAGTTGGCTAATTTTGATAAAAAATGCAGGCGCCGTCTTAGCCCAGCATTTGGGGGGCTATTCCATTGACTGTCCAAAATTTTATTTTACTCGCTTTGCTCGGAAAATATGGTCTATCTGCATCATCTTAGCCTATTTTTGGATTTTCTGCTGTATGTCCCTTGTTGGAAGGTCTGACCGCAGTATCGCTGTATGAAGAACTGTGAAGTTGAACGCAAAGATCTCAAAATCCTAATCACCGGATTACAGATGGAAAAACCCATTCACTGAACAGATTTTCAATCTAACGTTTTCTATTCATCGGTTCTTCTAGGCTGTCTAGAGAAAAACCGCTGACTGGTGACTTTTAATATTGAGATAAATTTTCTTAAACCGGAGAATTTCACTTTCAAGAGGAATTGGGATAAAAAATGTTCTCTGCCCAAATTCTTCATTTTGTCTTGTTGTCTTCTTGCTGAAGGAGAAATTCTTTGAATCTTCTATTCGCGTAAACCTTTTTCCTGAATTCAATCTTCTTAATACTGAATTGAATACTGCCCAATGATCCTAATTTAGAGGCTGGAAATCGAATATTCGCTCTGGAAATCCTCGAAGCATTCGAAACAGTGAGAACCCTGGTTCAAGTGCACGAACGTCAGCGTCCAAAATTGTAGTGGTGGATCTGGGAAATGGGGAGGCGAGTAATAAGGTCTCAGGCCATCCCTGAGCGGAAACAACGAAGTGCCCTAGCCCGTTTCTGCAGAAGACTAGTGATTCGATCTCCTTGTGGTGCATTTTGGCCAATTCCGATTGACTCAAACATGGGTGGCGGAGTAAATTTTTCTCAGGGGGGGGGGCAAAAATTTTTCAAAAAAAATTCAGAAGAACTTTTTGCAATAGTATTTCTAAATCAACTACTTTTTAATTTTTTCAGTCGTTTGTGAGGGGGGCATTTCCCCCCCTTGCCCCCCCCCCCGGTTCCGCCACCCGTGGACTCACGAAATTTTTGCGCCTTCGCGCTGAAATGTCTGTGAACCAGAAAATGAATCGACACTACCTCGGGAACGAAGCGCGAGGAAAAGTTGAATTTATATTTATAACGAGGATGGTGGAGTAAAATGATAGAACTACTCGAAGAATTGACAAATTATAAAAATTAATTGACATGTTTCATGTCTTTTTCTCTACCCCCTAATTCTTGAAAATCGTCCGGGCGTCCGGTCGGGACTTGGAAGAATTTTGGTCAAAAAAAGAAATGATAAATAAAAATGAAATAAAATGAAAATAAATAAAATAAAATGGAATAAAAATAAAATTAGAAATAAAATAAAATAAAATTAAATAAAATTGAAAACAAAAATAAATGTCTGGGAGGTCATTGAGAAATTTGCGAGTACCATCCTCTCTCAAAAAAAAAAATTGATAAAAAAATAAATTCATTGTGATTATATTAAATAAAGTCATGAAGATACAAGATTAATATGTAAAGATTATAGTAAAGATTGTAATTCCAAATCAGACATTTTGAGATCAAAACATGGATTGTTGCGTCCTCATAAAAATGCCGATGCCCCTTGTGGGGCGAGTAGCAAGAGGCTGATTATTGTAAAAAAAAAAAAAAAAAAAAAAAATGAAAAATGAAACAATAAAGAAAAACAAATAATAGAAAGAAAAATAGAAGAAAATAAGTAAACAAAAGATAAACTAAAATAATAAAATCAAACAAAAGACGAAAAAATAATGGAAATAGCAAATAATAATGAGGATAAAATAAAAAATGAATAAATAAATAAATAAAAATAAAAATTTAGATAAAATAAAAATAAAAATGGATAAATAAATGAAAAAATAAATAAAAGAATAAAATGAAAGAAATGGTAATTGAAAATAAAAATAAGGAATAAAAATGAAGGAATGAAAAATGATATTACTTCTTAGCAGATCTTAACAGAAGTGTGTACACAGAACTCACAGAACTCCTCATCGCCTTCTGATTTCATTCACCTAATTCCCATATTTTTCTTTTAAAAATTTCTTGAATTTGGATAATTTTGTCTCATCTCTCACTTCCCTAGGCAATGCATTGAACAAACGCTGACCCTGATATATAACCTGGTTTCTGGAATGTTCTTTCCTCCACCTAAGCTGATCTGCACGAGTGGAGCCTCCAGAGCGAGTCGTCAGCTCTGTATTATGAAGATGAAAGAGCCTTTTGTGTTTGAATAAGAACATCAATAGTTTGTATTTATAAAGCTCTTCTATCCTCGTTTTTTTCATTTTTGGATATAAAATGAAATAATATATAAATAAAATCAAAGATAATTCTGAATCTGCGAGTACCATTCTCTCTTTAAAAAAATTGAAAAAAATGAATAAAATAAAATAAAATTGAAATTAAATTAAATTAAAAATAAATACCTGGGAGGTCATTGAGAAATCTGCGAGTGCCATCTTCTCTCAAAGAAAAAAATTGAAAAAAAAAGAAATAAAATGAAATCATCAGCCTGAAATATACTGAAGTAGACTTACACTAGACGAAGAAGGCTCATTAGCCTGAAATATTCCAAAGTAGACTTATACTACATCAAGCGAGTGCCGCGAGTGAGTCCCAGAAAGCAGTCAGCCTAAAATACTCTAAAGTAGACTTATACTAGAAGAAGAAGCTGGAAATTTCGGAAATTTTTGAACTATGAAGAGCTTATGACGACTGTCGAAAAGACATGAAACATGATCTTTATATTTTTGGCAACGCCAAGAAACTCTTCCTTTTTTTATGAACGAGAAGTGCGATTTTCTAGCGCCGTTTTCCTGAACCGTACGGTAGCGCAAATTTTATGCAATGAGTGACTCTTTTGTGTGATTTTGAGGACTTTTCCATGATACATCTTAATTTCTTCAATTAAACCTTCGTGTCTGATTATTTGTTGAATTTCAGATCTTGACAGGTCCTTCAGTAAAAAAAAGAAAAGAAAAGAAAAAAAATCTTCTGGCGAAGCCAAATAGAAGAAGATCATGGTTTCATGTCTTCTATAAGGTAGCATGCTCCGATCGTTCGCCCCGCTTCTTGGTCTAGTATAAGTCTACTTCATTATTTCAAGCTGGTGAGATTAGGGGGCCTCACTCGCTCCGCTCGTTCGTCCTGCTTCTTGGTCTAGTATAAGTCTACTCTAGTATTTCAATAAAGGGTATTCCTTCTACTTCAGGCTCAGTATAATGAAAGCTTCCGACGCACGGATGTACGCAAGCAAATTTCAAATTCAGGGTAGGAATCTGGCTTGATCTAGTATAAATCTAGTTTACATTTCAAGCTAAAATATGTATATTAGGCCTCTATAATGTAGGCTATTCCTACTACAGCATACTGATTCAGGCTTAGTATGATGAAAGCTTCAGAGACCCAAGGTCATTTGCATAGGGCCAGGTGGTACTCGCACACACGGTGAGTTCACTGCACACATCAAAGAGAGATCTAGCCTAGCTAGTCGAGACTAATACAAACTTCTCCTTTGTATGAGCCTATGGTATAAAGGAGCTTAGTTTGGAATGAGCCTGTGGTATTCCTAGTATAAAGCTAGTTTAAACTAGCATGTAAACTAGGCAAGGCGAACTATGAAGCTTCTCTAGCAGTCAGAAGACTTAAGCCTTCATAAAGTGTATATTAGGTTTAGTATAATCAGGGTTTCGCTAAGAGTCAGACGACTTGAGAAATCTTAGTATAAAGCTAGTATAAAGGCACCATAAAGCTAGTATAATGAGGCGAACTATGAAGTTTCTCTAGGAGTCAGAAGACTTAAGCCTTCAAAAAGTGTATGGGTTTCGCTAAAGGTCAAACGACTTGAGAAATCTTAGTATAAAGCTAGTATAAAGCCACCATAAAGCCACCATAAAGCTAGTATAATGCTCGAATATAAACTAAGCAAGGTGAACTCGCGGGATGAACTCGCAAATTTTAAATCACCCACGGAGTAATCAGGAGGGAGGGTGAAGGGGGGGGGCACTCGCAAACTCGCAAAATTTCAAGTTAGGGGTCAGGTCAGCGTAAAGACATGAAACATGTCAAAAAAACACACGAAGGGCCCAGATGATGAGACACTTGCTGACTTGGTTTCGTTTTCGACATGTTTCATGTCTTTACTCTGCCCTAACCGCTAATTTGAAATTTTCCGAGTGCCCCCCCCCTTTTACCCTCGTTACTCCGCGGGTGATTTAAAAATTTGCGTTATATACTAGGATTATAGCAGCTTTTTGATAGCTTTATCCTAAGATTTTAGCAGTCTTAAACTAGAATTATAATAGACGGAGAAGCCCCCCTTAGGATTTTGCTAGTCCCAAACTCTTGAAACACCCAAAAGCTATTAGCTTGAAATATCCTGAATGATCTTTATTCATTTGGCTCCGCCAGAACATTTTTTTAACGAACATTTTCTTGATTTGTGAGACGTTTTTGGAAATTAAGTTCTGATTATTACCTGATGAAATATAATAGAGATGTTAAAGTCCTCCCACTGCTCGAGGCAACCATTTTTGCGGGTAAAAAAGAATACTCTTGTTGGTTGGCGTCTCAAGATATACTCGACGAATCTTCGGAAAAAATAAAATAGTAATATCAATTAGAAAAGAAGAGAAGAAACTTCGATGGAATTTTTACGTTAGGAGTATTATCCATCTTCATCACCCTTCCGTTGCTTAAGACTTTTTTTTTTCGAGATAATTAAGTTTTTATTTTTCATGACGGTATTACGTTTCATCCTGGCGGGAAGTGAATTAATTTTCTTGAAGTTTTGCGCCACCTTCCACTAATGCGAATGAATATTTCACGATTATCGCCGATAAATTATATTTCGGTCTAATTTGTATAACATAATGTAATAAATGTTCCCCAAATAAGAAGACTGTTAATTGAAATTTCAAAAGATATGCTGGTACTCGTTCGCGGCTCTGAATAATATCTTGATAATTATTGCGCATCCCATACTACATTGTATTGTGTAATATTCAATTAGCTTACGTATAGAACCCAAAAAGTCAGATGTAGTTTCGCGGATGCGGGCGTTTTATACATTTGTCGTTGACACTTTGCGTTCTGTTGCTTGTTTATAGATTCGTTTCCAGAAGTATGACCAGACGGGAAGCGAATCGGAATCGCAGTAATAATAGAAAACGTAAAAGGCTTGTCGGCAATTCCCACAACAGCGGAAAGAATGATGTCTGAGAGCAGCTACCTTCGTGAATATGTTTGTCGTATCGATTGGGCCTGCAGTTCGGACGTTTTCGTTCGGGGCCGCGACTGGAAGCGCCACTGCTAAGGTGGCGGCGGCCCTAAGTCATCATTACGGCTTCCTGTATCTTCCATTGCTTATGTTGTTGTCTGTTTTTTATAGGATCGGTAAGATTAGTCTCATCTGGAATCTCATACGTGACTCCGAAAACAGCGCAGTCGTCTCTGTCGACTTCGATCGCGATAATTTTCGCGAATTTACAAAACACGACCGGTTTAGGTGACGCAAAATATTACGACGACGAAAAGACTAGAAAAGTAACCGGCGACTTTAGTAGTAATAATATTAGTAATAATATTAGCAAAAACGGCGGCGTCGTTCATTCCCATTATCGTGGTTTTAAGTTTTCGTTATTCACTAGTAAAATTCCGTTCGGCTTCGAAAATAATACTCGTTCCGTACTCGTAAGTTCCGGTTACAGAAAAATAAAATTCGTACCTTTAGTGTATCCTAAGAATCATTATAAACGTAAGAAAGTGATTTCTCGTGCTCGTGATATTGCTAACGAATTTAGTGATACCGCTTCCAATAGCGAAATCGTTGCCGCCGCTAACGACGACGATCGTGATAATCCGGGGAGTTTAATTTTGCGTAGCCCGTTCATTGTCGCCGTGGCTCCGGAAAGCTCAGTCGGCAAGCCGGTCGCCCCTAGTGATACCACTTCGACGGTGTCGAAACGTCCACGCTACCTCTTTCGTAGTTTATTGAACGTGAACGGAATCAGAAGGAGCAAAGTGTCGCAAAAGAAGTTACGCGCTGATACGAAATCCGAGAAAAAACTATACTCGAAAAACTATTACGACGGTCAGCTCGAACGTGCTGGTTTCGATAGTAAGCATTTTACGAGCACTCGATTCCGTCGACAAACGGTCTCGCGTGAAAACGACAGCATTAGTGAGATTTCCAGAATTGTTGCGACGACGAACGCTACCAATATCGATACGACGTTTACAAAACCGCCTCATATAGGGTTCCCGAATAATCAGAGCGGACATCAGATGACTACGCATGAGCCGTCTATGGAAGCAGGTAAGCGTCTAGTTTTCTTTAGATTATCGCTCTTTATCGTCCCGTTTTATTAGTCTGGTGGCGTATTATGATTTTGATGGGGCCGGTAAAATGTGTTTTTAAATCTTTTGAAAAGCTTCGAACTGCTGGCAAGAAAGGGGATGAGCTCTTGTCGGTATTTTACTGTTTCTCGTTGTAATCGAACACGAAGATATTATAGTCCATTCAAATTTTACGATTTGCTCGAATCAAATCGGAGAATAGTTTTTTCTTCGAGCATAAGTTGCTGGATATTGTTCATCTCTCTCGGCGTACATAAAACTGGCTGAAATCTCTAAACTCGATGTTTCACCCCCTGGATTTGGGCCTAACATGTTAGGAAGTTAGTAGAATTCTCTGCAGAGGAAGGTGTCTCTTTATTTTCTGTAGAAGTGATATAAACTCTATGGAATGGTATCAAAGGCGTTCAAAGGAAAACACATCATGCAAGTTTTCGTATTATATGTTGCTGGGAACATCTGCTCTCCGTAATTGGAGAGAATATCCTTATAGAGTAGAGTTGGTTGGGACTCGTAGTCCATTGCAAGCGAGGCACAGAGGAAGTGGACAGTTGGTAGAATTATTCGCTTGGGTAAAGCTTCAATTCAATTGATGACAGAGAACAAACTAGAGTATTGGCTGTGCTTGATCGTAGATCGACGGCCAAGAGAAACAGAATTGCCGCATTTTAAAACTAAGAAGAGTCCTTATGAGATAGGCACAATTTGAGCCGCTACCAGAAGTCTAGTCTGACGTATTTTCATTCTCTCATCTTCCGCAGTACCTTAGTGCCATCGAGACGAGCGAGGTGATACAATTGTCTCCGTCTCCCTCTTTTTGCGTAACTCAGCTCTGGGGGAAGCATCCGATAAGGCCCTCCTTCTTAAGAATGTGAAACTTCTCTGTTAATTTTCTGAAAGAGAACCTGTTTTATGGAGGGAGGAGGAAGAGAGGGGGGGGGAGTAAATCGAAGAGCGCTGGGCGCCGTCCGGCAGACTTGGGATTCGGAAAGGCACTGTCTGGCAGTAAGTGAGACTTGAAAAAACTCACGGATTCTTCAAAGGTGTTGAATGAGAGGAGACAGGGAACCTGTTTTATGAATCTTATGGTGTTTGCAACGTTGTATATCTGGCTCATTGAAGGAGGAGAAAAATTTCATCCTCCAAGCTATATGCGATAGAAGGAAAACAGAAAAATTTTTCAAGTCCCAAGGTCGTTGTTGCCTCCCGGACGGCGGACGTTTTTCTCCGGAAAGACCCCCTCCCCCCGATGAAAAAGGTTCCTTGTTGAAACTTGAGCTCTCAGCTATAGATCAGTGGTTCCCAACCTGGGGTTTGCAGAAGGTCTGAAAATAATTTTTTAAATTTTTGTTTCGGTCATAAATTGTTCTGGAAGGCGTTTTGAACAAGACTTTATGTCATTTCAGGGTAATTTTTTCAATTCTGGAGGTTTGAAATCCAACCTTCCCCCCTCCGTGAATACGCCATTGATTAGTGCTACTTCATTTCTTATAACATTTTTTCGTAAAGTGTCCGCAAAAAAAGGCCAGAGCATTGGAGAGGTCCGACATCTCCAAAAGGTTGGGAGTCACTGCTATAAGTGATAGGAAGGGAACTTCAAAGGGTGGTGAAAAACAAAGTTCAAGCCTTGTCAAATACAATGAACAAGGTTAACCCTGCACGTTCATGACTCCCAGAAAACAGGTTCCCTGTTTGCCTAAATCAACTTGTAGGCGGGCTGCGAGTTGTATCTTTTTGCTCGAGCTTAGCTCACAGTACTAATCCGTATAAGACCATTTTTTCGAGACTCAGAACTACACGCGAGAGAACTTGAAAATAAACTTCTGAGCTGTTATACTTTATCTTTATCGCTGAAAGTAGAGGTTTTCTCTACTCATCCATTGTCAATTCTTTCTCCCATTCACCCTTGCCATGAAATACTAGTTTCAATTTCCGGTCGCTAAATTCATTTTACTCGTTTTTTTTCTTCTTTTGTACAACGCAACTGTGGAGTCACACGAATGTGCAACCAAACTTGCTGTGCTTCGATGGACTTCACACTTCCGATCATTTTGATGAAAATTGTATGAATATTTTTCTAGTGTATTTTACTTTGCAAATATGAGAGACAATAACTTTTTTTAAAAAACCAATGTTAGTTATCTTTGAAGTGAACCGCAAAATCGAAAAACAATGTCAAAAAAATACGAGTATTGTTTATGTAGTTTTCCGCCGATGTCCATACGAGTAGGACTAGAGGTCACACTTGTCCCTCTTCATGTCGTATTAAAATGTCTCTTCTCCGTTAAAATAAGTCGAAAGAGAGGCGCTTCAGTCGCTGCTCGTGCATTCACTCAAGCTGTCTTCAACTTCGGTTGCATATCCAAAAACCATACTTCACAGACTTGAATGAGGTTGTTTTTCTTGGAAACGAGTTTAATTTGAAGAGTTCCCAAAAGGGATTGGATGCAAATGATGAACTATTGAAGGATCTTTGGATAATTCTTCTCGTTCTCATCTTCCACAGGAATTCGTGCCAAGTTTTGCAAGTTGAGTCTTTCTTCCTTGAGTGATCAGTTTGAATCTACTTATCTCTAGCAACGAGGATTTGTAATACCTGGTTAAAACCTGACTAGTTTTGGAGTCCCAAGAACTACGCATCCATCTGGCTTTTCTGGGTTGTGTGAGACTTGTCGGATCCTACAACGATATAATTTTCGTTTACGAAGACATCCTTCAGCTCTTAGTGGCAAACCATAAGTTACCCAATTTTTGATCGTTGGTGTTCGACTTTTGATGCAATATCAGAGTCTAAGAACATAATTGAAAAAATTTGTACGGCTTGAGCTCTATTTCTCTGCGAGCTATGATACGCAATAACATATAAAGACCACAAAATTTATGCTTTTGTCACATTGTCTCGTAGAAGCATTGAGGTTGATCCTTGTTTTGATTTACTCATATGTTCAGTTAATGGGAGCTAAACAGGAGTTATTTTTTCATCAACGAGCTATGCGATAGCTCTTAAGGGTCACCAGCTCGAGTAATTACAAAATATACGGTGGAATTACAATACAACCAAAGATCGAGAGAGTTGGATCCTGTTTCAAGATTATTACATAGGTTGGAGGATGTAAGTGAGAGTACCTTAGTTCTGGGAGGCAGGACTTGGGCAAATATTATAGACTGTCGGATTATCTGCATGGAAGTATTGTTACTTGACGGAGAGCATGGAGGCCAAGGAGGAGATGAAAGAGTGAGTGAGTTTGGTGTGGCTTTTCTTGAAGGGTAAGGATGACTTCTTCATGGTGGAAGTTTTTGTTTCAAGAGGACCAAAAGATAGGCTTACTCTCAATTGTTTTAACTTAATTGTAGTGTTGGTTTTTTCATAAATGATGCCAAGAATCTAGAATTAAGGAACAATAATATAGTTCGGTGAGGGTGCGTAATTTTGAAGTTTTTTGGCTGCGTGATCAATTTTTCCATGTTGGAGATGGCCGGTGTGACCCGGGATTCAAATAATAGTTACTGATGATTGGGTTGATGGTGAGTAAAAATCTTGTGGAGATATGAAGGAGGAAAGTGAGTTGGATGCTGACGTAATCGAATCCTGTAGGGCGCTAGGTATGTTGTGAGTGTGAATAGCGCTGTGTTGAGCAACGAATACAGAAGCTGAGTTTTTCAAGCAATCAGTCGTGTATGACATGCACAACTTGTTTTATTATTTACGTTGGAACCATCTAAGTACCACAGTGTAAAGTTGTAGGAATCCCACAATAATTTCCGTAATTGATCTTTGGAAGTAAGTGTTATCCTGTATAGGTACCAACATTTACAAGCTTAAGCCTGATAGTGGAGAGAAATGGATGAGTTGATGGGAAGGAAGGGGTTGGTTCCAGGGAGGTAGTAGAGATGTGATTCAAGAAAATGAAGTATCACGGGAAGAGAGAATAGCAGAGTAAGTAGTCCCAGAAGTTGGTCTGAGATTGTCTAGAAGTTGGAAGTTGACGTCAGTGCTGCCAGATCTTTGGATTTTTGTTTCTCAAAATTATTCTTTGGGTCTTGCGTAAAATTCGGATTTCTTGTGCTTAAGGGAAAAGTACCTTAGTCCCAGTTATGAGAGATACTTTTCTCTTGGTCGTTACAGGCCGATTCCGCAGTCTTTAGTAACATTGAGTCAATCAAGGAAAAAGTACCTCAGTTACTTGCGTGAGAGATACCTTCTTCCTGATTGTGGATTGGTGAAAATCCGTCCTCAGATGTAGAAAAAATGGCGGGCACGGATTTTTGAATATATCTGGAAGCACTCGTTGACTTTAGGGAGCGGAAGTGAAGAGGAGTCCTGCTGTGCAGCTCAGAATCTGAGATGAGGACTATAGTACAGAATGTTTCAAGTGCCATTCTCAGTGCTGATGATAGAGCAGTGTTTAGTGACTTGAGAGCAGATTTACTGGATTGGGTCACCGTAGTCGAAATGGTATGGATAAGACTTTTATACAGTTGGAGGAGAAAATAACGGCTGTATCCTGAGCTAGAATGGGAGAGGAGTTGAGAATGTTGGTGGCACTCAGGCATTTTGCTCTAAGAGATTTCATATGAGGGGTCCAAGAGAGTTTTCCATTGCAATAAAGTGCTTGTCAGAGAAGGCTTGAAAGAATACAGGATGAATACAGAGAGTCGAACTTGATTCCAGCAAAGGAAAAGCTTCTATTACTAGAAGTTATTCGTCTTTGTAGTTTACGGCCATCCATAATTTAAATTATGCTCAAAAAGTAAGAAAAATAACACAAGTACAAGAACCGCAATAATTTAAACCTTCTATTACGTTGGCAGCCTTTTGGAGGAGTAAGAAGATCTTTATTACCGAGTGCTAGTTAGAAGGGGTGAGGGGAAAGAAAGAACTGTTCTATATGTGCAGAAGCAGTCAAATGAAGAATGAAAGTGGTTTACCGTCTGAGTAGAAGAAAGAAAATAAAGTTGATATTGAAGGAAAAGAGAGATGAGAAGATGGGAATGTCACCAATTTTTGGCTTTTTAATCTAGCATTGTTGTGGAATCGATCGGCGCCGTCTACATAGATCATTAAGGTCCATTTACTAGGTGACCTGCGAGAGATGTAAAAATCTTCGTGGTATAGAATTTTGTTTAGTCGTTCTGAAGGATTTTCTTGGAAAATTGTTGTTTGTTAAAAAAATTTCTGTATATATCTTAGTTTTTTAATTTCATCGAAGTCGACATTTTCACTGAAATCGTTTGGGTGAAAGAACAATTTCAACGCAATATTTGTCGGTAAACATTGATGTTTTGTCTACGTACTTCAGATCTTTATACATTTTTGTTTATTCTAAATAATGATATTTTCTTTTCGGCTGAATGCGTGTCACAAGTCTTGCTCTTTTTCGAAAGATTTCGACTCGTTCACGTTATTATTTTTTCAGTAATTCGTGGTTGGTGGTAACGCTCTTTTCCAGCTTCAGACGATATATCTAACGCACGACCGAAGTTATTCTTTATCTGAATACTGATGTGGATTATGAATGAAGTGTGTCATCTGTACTATTTTACTATATATGCTACGAACTTTAATCGGACGATCTTAAATAATCCCGTGTTTCTACATCCGTAATCTGTTCTAATGCTAATTCATCATATTCACTGTATGGAATTATCTATAATTGGTTTCGGATTGAGTTCACTCCGAACATTGTAGTCAAGTAAGCTATCCACGGCATATCTATTTATTTTAATTTTTCTATTTCTATATGCACGTTGTATTTGAATTGGGTCAAGAGAGAGCAAAGGTCCAAATTTGTCTCCTCATTCTCATTGTTGCCTTTCATGCATTATAATGCGTAATTTTTCGCCTTGTTTTTTTCTCTGAAGCTCAGATGGTCAACACTTTTTTCACGTGCCTTAGGTGTGTCTGCGCTTCTGGTACAGGTAATTAAGAATTAGCGAACCTTTGTCGGATTACGAGTCTCCCCTCATCGCGATTATTGATTCATTGTTTTTGCGCCTGATAAGTTCATAGCTATTGAGATGAGCAGCTATTTTCATCCTATAATTTATGCTGACGAATTGAATAAGAAGCGAAGAACGCATACTTTCCTCCTCTGCGTTTCGCCGTACGCAACTCGAACGAATTGACCGTAGTGAAGAGTAATTTCTCAATCGTTTGGGTACATTCTGATGAGTATTCAGAGGCGGAGAGAATATCCGAAACCTTGTCTGACAAAATGAATTCTTTCGCATTCTTTTTAAATAGTTGGAAAATTTCGCTTAATGACTAACATACAGCTTACAAATATCTGTATTTCTAAAATTTGAAACAAAGACTTAGTAACTAAGCAGTATGAATTAAGGAACACGATTTGAATGTCGTCTACCCGTCAAGCTTCTCATTCGCCTCTATTGACGCTATGCATGTACTTCAGACAACAAGGTGGCCACATTTTTTTCCCCTCCTCGCGTGCCTATAGTTTTACACACAGTGAATAATATGGTTTACAGTATATAACGATTCCGTTTTCGGGTGAATGAATTAAAACATTTGCTCCGCGAACGACGAAATAGTGTAACGAATATTACACGCTTCTAGCCTAAGTTTTCAGACTTATGTTGGCTCTCACAGACGGGGCCTATAAATAACCCGTCGACGACGCTCTCGGAACTCCGCACCCGCGAACTTCCACATATAGACCACTACACAGCAAGCGAACAGAGGCTTTTAACCGAATACGTGGTCAAATATTTGTGTGATAGTGACGAGTATATCGAGTTCGCGCGTCGAGAGTTTGTTAAAACTGAATAGTACTGTATTTTCAAAACGGCAGAATGATTGATCATTTTCATGAATCGAAAACTTGGGTGGTGAAAGACTTTGTATGTAGCCTGAGTGTATAGATTGATTCCCTTCTTGCCTTTCCCTCTTTTTGTGATGGGATTTTCATCATTCCTACGTCTGTAGTCCAGAGCTACTATCACACATCCCCGACGACTTTAGAATTCTGTGGACTGTTGTATATTAGGAAAATTCCTCTTGTAATGTGGTTATCATTTTGGACCATTTTGAAGCTGTGGTATGTTCTTTCGCAGAGGTTGAAAAAATTTCTAAAGGCAAGGAAGAGGTTTTGTTGTGAAAGGAATTTATAAGCTCCAAACCATTGATTGAATGAAGTTGAATTCCTTGAATTGACAATGTTCACGGTCGTAAAATGAGTGATCCTTGTTATTGCACCTCGGAGTTGTACACAATGACCTTTTCAGACTGCGTTCGCATTTTCCAGAATTTTTTTACTAGATGTTCCGACTTCGATCGTCTGTCACAGTAGTGACATCATTTGAAATTAGTTGTTTATTCAAAATTAGAATCAATCGAAATTAGTTGTTTATGCAAAATTAATTGGCTGAGAAGGGTCCTGTTTGTTCGAAGATTTTCTAAACTGTACTAATATAGGATTTTCACGTACCTGACTCGCCAGTTTCTCCCGTCATCTCGGAAACGGATTTCAAGAGCGTGACTTACAGCGAAATTATCGACACCGCAGTACACTAACAAGCTTTATCATTCAGCAAACTTTGATAATACCTGGCAAGAGAACGGAACAGAACTTTTCTTAGCCAATTAATTGCGAATGCTGTCGCTGCTTTGACACTTTTTTGTCCCACGTCATATATCAGTGATTGTGATACATCAAAAACTTGCTTTGAAAAGATAATCTTCTTTGTGTAATAGCAGACCTGAAATCGACGTCAGGGCCGATCTGGCTCAACCTGGTCGAAAGATAGTGAGACCTGGTCCGGGCAAGACCCAGCATTTGAACCGGGCATTCTCCGCTAGTGGTAACTCTACCAGAATTGTAAGAGGTTTCAAAACTATGGCCATGTATGGGAGAACAATGAAAATGGCATTATCTCTTGAATGAAGCGGAATTGAACGTTTTGTCATCTTACACAATTAGTAGAATGTGCGTTTTTGGATATATTTTATGGCATATCCAGAAGCCGAGTGTGCTTCATGCTAGTGTTATTTCAATTTTTTTTCCTTTTCCTCCCATTTACAGCCTGTGTAGTTTTTGATACCTCTTACAATTTCTTTCCGCTACAACGCATGCGCTGCCCGGTTCAAATAATGTTGGGCTAGCTAACTAGTTGATATGACGGACTCACTCGCGCCCAAAACTAGTATTTTATAGCTCGGTATAACCCTAGTGCACTGCATGTTAGGCTAAGAAGGGAAAGACCATTGATTGAAATGACTTCAAGGAGGGCTCCGGCTATTCTTCCTAGCTTTTCACCTCTGAACCTTATGACGTCATCAACTACTTAGGCTTCATATCTACAAACTTGACTATTTAGCTAGTAGAATAATATTCTAGTGTTTTAGGCTGGTATTCGTTCCGGATGAATAAGCTTAGTATACTGGGTGTTGGGTTCAGTAGCTGAGTGCCTCTTTCACTCCGCTCGTTCGCTTTCCTTCCTATTCTAGTATATATCTCTACGCATACCTAATGTATTGTCCTTCATAGCATCATTACACTATACTCGAATCACGTTAGCAATTGCCTGACAGGGGGTGATAAGTTTGGGCAGCTAATGGTCAAGAGGCGTTGAAAGCCAATCCTCGATTGGCTTCTCAGCCAACCAATGAAATCAAGAAACAGCTAAAATTTAACCATTAGTCAATGAAGAAGAGCTGCTCTTTTCATAACTTTTCGTTCAATACTTTCAATTTTTACATTTCTTTGGTAGCAGGAGCCAATTTTTGAGAGGCCAATGAAATAACAATAAAGCGTTCCCAAAGTACTACTGAAAGAGGCAAAATTCCTCGATAATTTTCCAAGTCCATTCAACCTAACCTAACCAAAGAGTGGGAGAGGGGTGTATTCTCAGATTTTCCAATCACCTGCCTGGTATAAAAATTTTTCTGGAAAAATTTTCGAAGTCCATTACTTGCGGGGAGGGGGGGATGTACTCGCGATTTTCCAGGAGTGTTGGTGGTGTGAAGACATGAAACATGTCAAAAGGCCATGGAAGGTCCAATAAAAGACCAATATTTTTCACTTTCAAAACTGGTAGACACCCTGAAATGAGAGAGGAGAGAAGTCCAGCTACTCTAGTTTGATCAATTTTCTTCGTTTTCCTTTTACATCGATGATCTTACTGGAACAACAAGCTAGTTTTGCAGAATAATTCTCTGTCTCAAAAACTGATAGTAGATGTAGGGCTAGTATACTGTATGTTTGGCTTAGTACATTCTGGACTACTGTATTGTTACAACGAAGGCTCGAAATTCAAAACACAGGTTCCAAAATAACGAAAGTCAAAATGTTTTGAAATCCCTGAAGTAGGTCAAGATCATTAATGAAGTCAAAAAGCGTCACGCGTCGCAGAGCTTCAACTGACTCCCCACCCAAAAACACAGGCCTATACATGTCATAGATAACTGCAACATTGAGGAGCGGATCTCACACTTTTGTTGCGAGCCATTTGTAGTAGAGCTCCCCTTTTCCTACATTTTCCCTCCTTCTATGAACATTTGTCGTTCTGACACACGTTTTGTAATTCCAGTTTTTGGCTACGAAGTCAAATACATCAATTCTCAGACATTAATAAGATCAGCTTTTTCATTACTAAGAATTATGAAGAATGATCGTCTATTTTTCCTTGCTCGTCTATCCTCTCGAGAGAGAGTACTTCAGACAGATTGAAGAACGGGTACGATGAATGATGAACGACCTACGCATAATGTTTTCATGATTTTTTCCTCGCAAAATGAACGTCACGTGTCGCCGAGAAATGATTCTCGATCTATTGATAATCGCGAGTACTTCCTCCAGTGCAAAATGTAATATAGCACGAATAAATACTTTTTATCTCACGTAGCATGACTGTGCAGCTTTCGTAATGCAGTCGTATATCGCGTGTGGTTGTGCGATACAACAATGTTGAATAATAATAAATTTTGTAAACATTAGCATTATGTTGTGTCTACTAGGCACACTTGCAGAATTACCATTCGTTCACAATAATCTGTATACTTCTATAATCTGTAAATACTATCGTATTACATGCGAGTATTAAACCAATATGCATTGTGCGGTATATTAAGTGCTAGTACATTAATGAGGTATCAGACGGAGAAAATGTTGGTTCTTTACATTCCTGAAATTGTGGTGAGCGATTCTTAGGAGAGTTTAGCAGCAAGTCCACCTTTTGAGAGGCAGACAGGGTTGCTAGGCCATCTTTAATATTTTACTCGCCGAGATTACCCGGATATCGAATCCATTCATCGCGGACTTCTAAAAATTAAGTTGACAGGCCGCGGGCTAATCTGTGACGCTCATTATGAGAAGATCACCAATTTTCGAAGACCTTGGCCTAATTTCAATTTTAATCCTGCTTTCGTCATTATATCTTTAATTTTCCCATTAGCTTCGGGCGCTCAATTGTTTTTCAACACGCCGGTGAAGATCTCGAATGAAAGGATCATCATTATGTCGTCTGTATTACCGTGTGAATTTATTGTTGTCACGTGTATTGGTGCGTTACACATGTTTCCATGCAACAATGTCGACGATTCGAGAATGAGTGCACACACAGGATAAGTTGATGTAGAACAATGTAAAGTCTTACGACTCGAATAGAATAATAGATGGCTGTTTTATACTGTTCGTGTATTATATCAAGTTTGCATTTTCGAGTGAGAGAGAAGCACGAGTATCTTTTAGCTTTTTGTAGTGCGGATCTTCGTCGCCATTCGGTAAGCACGTGTATAAGTGCTCTTTCCACACGTCTCCTTCGCTTTCCAGCTGGTCTGGAAATGTCGACGAAGCACGTAATAACAAAGGCGTATTTTACTGCCCGCTAAAGCAAGGTTATCAAGTGTGTAGAATAGAATAAACTCAAATCTTCACTCACAACTTTCGTTGTCATTGAATTTCGTATAATCGACCAAGTATTTTCTAAACATAGATACGTATTGTAGGTGAGTTACAATTATTTTCTATTGTTTTCAGTTTGTATGCTCTAAATTTGTTTTAGTCATTGAAAAAATAACGAAATATTTTCCGAAAGCACAGGTGGGCTGTGAAGAGAAATGCATTCAATTTGGAGAGAGTTTTTCAATATAATTATCATTACAGTATTTTTATTTTTTTTTACAAGCATAGAGCTGCACTTTGAAAACTTGAGTTTAATTACATTTTACGATTAGTTTTGCTACAACTAAATGTGCATTTCGAAGGTAGGCGGTAGTGTCAAATTTATGTAAAATTTGGAGAAAGACCATTGTGAAAATTAAAACAGGTGGGAAGAAATCGTCTGGCGGAGCCAAGTAGAAAAAGATCATGTTTCATGTCTGCTGCCCTTTTGTGAGGTTTTCACTCGTTCGTTTTCATTGTTAACCTGGTTTGATTGGTTGAGCGCTTAGACCATATAGTAACATAGACCGCCAAAAGTGATAAGAAGCACGTCAGAACACTGGAGACAAAATAAGAGTTTTGGGTCCTACAGCGTTAAACGTATCAATGGGCGTGGTCTGTAATCGTCCTCACCCCGTCGGTGACCGAAACGTCTACGCTGGACCCAAAAACCTTATTTCTTGCCTCCAGTCTTCCGACAACTGATTACGTCGTTTACGTACTGCTTTGGCAGTCTATGTTACTATATGGTCTAAGGTTGAGCGACTCACGTGTTAGGTTTGAGGGCCAGTTCTACCAGCGCTTGGTGTACAGTTCCAGTTGGAGTATTTCAAGTCACTAGCTTTTGGGTAGCTCACTCCGCTCATTCGCCCCCTCCTTCGGTTGGTAGAAGCCTACTTTGAAGAATTTCAATTTAGAAGCTTACAAGAGCTAACTTGCTCTGCTTGTTCACTCTCTTCCTTGCTCTACTATGTGTCTAGTTCAGAATATTTTCAAACAATAGCTGTTAGGTGGCTCACTCGCTCTGCTCTTTTGTCTCCGTCCTTGGTCTGATATATGCCTACTTTGGAATATTCCAAGCAAATAGCTTTTAGGAAGCGAACAAGCGGAAGCTAAAAGCTCCTAGGCTCACTCGCTTCGCTCTTTCGCTCCCCCTCCTCCTTGGTCTAGTAAAAGTCTAGTATGAGACTAGTAAAATCGTAGGGGGGATCTTCTACATCCATTATAATTCTAGTTTGACTGCTAAAATCCTAGTAAGCTTACACGTAGTTTAAAGCCAGGTCTAGAAAAAGCCCAATGTTTAGACTTATCACCTTGGGTTCAGTTCAATAGGGAGCCTAGTTTAAGACTAGTAAAATCTTCTTCGTTCTGTTATAGGTCTAGTTTAGGACTGGTAAATTCCTAGCATAAAGCTAGTACTGTATAAAGCAATGCATTCTAGTATGAAGCCATGGATATAGACTGGGTAAGGTGAACTCGCGGGCTGAACTCGCAAATTTTTGAATTACCCACTGCCTTCTCATATATGTATACGAGTATAGCGAAGGTGCCGTATATTGGGATGCAACCCAAAATTGTAAGAGGATGCTTTAGTACCAAAAACCGGTCAAAAACGAACAGTGAGTAGAGGGCAATTCCTCAGGATTTGTTACATTTGGTGAAAAGAAAGTCCCAAGAATAAAAACCTGATCCATCAAGGGTTCGATGCGTGGATCAGGAAGAACAATTGTCATATTGTTTTCGTGGCTACGAGTGAACATGATTTGATAATAAAGAACAACATTCTCTAGTTGAGGAGCAGTTTGGCGATTTCCATTCGATGATTTCATCTTCTGAATTTCATGAAATCAACTCCACTGTTAAATTTATCTTCTTTAGATAACTGATGATAGGAAAACTTTGCCTTCTTATGGCTGTGAGGATGGAAAAAGCCGCCATTTACAATGCACCTGGCAACAGTAGGTTTGCCTAATACATAAAACTTAGGAATGAACGACTGGGGTATCATGATTTTCCTTGACAGAGACACTTGAACCTAAAAAGTACAAATACTGACCGATAATCTAGACACTAGACTTGAATTAGGTATTCATTTCTTGGTGGAGATGCCGAAGATCTCTTACGGTACTACCAGTGGCGTTAGGGGTTGAGACATTTTTGTGATTTAGCTCAATTTCGGACGAATGCGATCGGTGCTGCGGAGCCGACGAGACGAGCCGAGAGAGGGCGGAATACTGGTTCCTCTAATTGAGTGATTCTGTGTTGTACTTAACAGCACAAACTGAATGAAAATTCTTCAATGAGTGCTCCTGTTCTTGTGTGACAGACTTCACCTGAAAACAGAGGCAAAGATTCATCCTTCCAAACTGGCAGATGCCGTGCGAGTGGTGGCCCTTGGAATAATTAGAAGTTGCTGTCACTTTTTTAACCTTAGGTTGGGAAGTTGATGGTGACACTAATGAATTTTGGAAATCTCTTCATCTCCTCGCTTCCCCCAAACAAAAGGTCTCTAAGAAAGAGTGTTAAGGTGTTCAGGTGAACAGTTCCACCTGTGATTTCCATTCGTTATCTCCTCAACTCATTTCCACTGAATTCATACAATCTTCCAAATTACGATTGAGCATACATCAAAGGATGGATGTCTTGCAGGATGATGGTTTTTAAACCGGGAGTGCTCGCGATTTGATTGGTAATTTTTTCTGCGGTATTTGCTACTCGAGGTTACTCTTCGAGGTATCCCTCCTTCATTATTCATGTACTGCATGAAATGCGTCTCATGATCGAGCTGGAAGTGATCAAAATTTCTACCGCGTTACATCGAAATCTCACCTGACTGAATAAAGCTTTTCCCTGAAAGGCAGCTGCCTGCTTGTCCGCCTTAGTTCGTATCAATTTTAGTTGGCAGTTCCACAATGACTGAAAAAAACTTCATAAAAAAGCAAAGATTTTGAAGGCCACCAGCATGAAAATGTCTCTAGGTTCCACATTGGCTCATACGTTTTCAAAATAGGCTCAAGGCCACGTCTACCTCATGAGCATGACTTAGAATTCTAGTTTACTTGATGTGCTTATAAACTAGGCTACAGCCTGATATCTACTTGCTATCCTATCATGCGCTATGGGCTGACTCTCGCCACTCGTCCCCCTCCCTCTTTGGCCTAGTATAAGCCTAGTATAGGTCTCGTATACCGGTTGGTAGGTTACCTAGCTGACAGGCTCCCTTGCTCTGCTCGTTCGCTTTCTTCTTCTTCCTCGTAGAAGACTGAAATCCTTTCATGTTGGGGTGGCACTCTCCTATAAGCCCGGTATAAGCGGACTTAGCATGAGTCAGTGTAAGCTAAGTGTACTGTATCCCATAGCCTATAAGATATACCTTTTGATCTCGCATTTTTTAAAATTCCGGTGACGTCATCAGATATTGAATACTTTGGTCCTGCCATTCTTACGAATATACTTCACTCCCCTGCTAATATGACAAAAAACCAAGTTGAGAAAAGATTAATGAAGAGAAACAAAGTTAATTCCTTTTAATTTCCTTTTAGCTGACACCTATCTCCCAATTTTCTCTTTTTTGTTGAAAAATCACGGCAAACCATAGGCAACACCCGTGGAAAAGCCTTAAATTACTCCATGCACTGTTTTCCATTCTCTCACTTCTTTTTCTGCATTCCTTTTCTTCATTCTCCTTCTAATTTCGCTTGACCCTTTCGTTCTCTTTTTTTGGTTTTCTGTTCACCATTGCATTTTCGACCCGATGACAAGCAGCTCGTTTGTTTGAAACCGGTTGTCATATCATATCATCATTATCGTACCGTGTTGGTGAAACCTCAATGAAGTTGTTTGTATCATAATCGTTCGATGGCTGCTGCAAAGAAGTCCTTGTTACCACCGAACCCCCAAACCACATTATAAGCAGACTCGTGTAACTTGAGATTGAGATAATTACAGAGAATAGGCATCGATAATTTTTTTCTCCTGGACCATAAAACAATTTTTTTTTCTATTCAACATGATGGCTCAAACGTGAGTTCGTAGTTCAGTTTTTGTTTTTGCGGAAGTCTCTGTTGTCGCTTGCTTCGAGACTGAGCTTGCGCTTGTCCTTCTTTCGGTGAGAGTATTCTCTCATTCTTTATAATGGAAAAAATAAAAAATTAGTCCAACATCCATATCCAGGACGTGTTTCATCTAACGATACTTCATTGTTAATGCGCACCACTTTTTTCAGCGTAATTGCACCGCTGCCGTAATTAATTAAACGTTGACGAGCTCGACGCGAATAAAGAAGCCGGCAAGAAATGAAATATCGGCGAATACCTGTCGAGGCGTTATGTTAATAGGGAAAAATACAAATTATTATTTATTTACCTCTTTCGTACGTCGAATGATAAGTGGATGATGCATGCGACACCGTCGAAATTCGTACTCATTATCAAACGCCTACGTGCAGTAAGTTAGATTACTGTATCAGTTTTCCATTACGAATTGTAATCTGGTTTCGCGTTGTGAAGGTACCGAGTGCTAGTGTATTTTTTTTTTTTATTTCTTTTCCTGTATTTACATTTTCGGTGCGTTCCTGCTGCTTTTCTCGTTATTCGTCCGCGTGAAAGCGGCGTCGCAAGTCGTAATTTATGCCTGCGTTTAAATAACTATGTAATTGATGGACGAATGTTGTTTACGTGCTTAGCGATTAAAGCGAGGATATTTTTAAAAGTTGTGAAAGCTCCGCCGTTGTTCTAGTCTGCGGTTAGTGATTGATGAGCTGTTCGTACCGTTGTACGTGCGTATTATATAGCGGATAATATCCGAGAACGATCGAAGTGGCTGGCTGTGGTCTCTCTCTCTCTTTTCTGCCTCTCGTTCTACAGCCGCAGCCACACACCATTCAATGCGTCTCGAACGAAGAAAAGCTCAGATTTGATGGATTTGTGTATTCGGCTGCGCGGCTCACGAAAAACTTTCGCCGTCAGTGAATTTCCTCTCTCGCTACCGTAGTCAGACGAACGCCGTCTGCGGATGACGTCACAAAATTGTTATGTCTGACTGACAAGAACGCCTTCTATTGGCTGAATTATTAACTAACTCCAACGCATTTTATTTAGCGAAGTCGGCGTACGAATTCTTCGGCTATTACGGGCTGTAATATTTGGCTGCATTCCCCTTTCGCCTTTTTTCTCGGGTGCATTCGTTTTCCTTGTTTCTCGTACGGATCTGTCAGAAGATGGAAAAGAAACCGATGTTGATCGTGAAGTCGTTCCACATTTAAACGTTGAAACAGGGCCAGATTATAATTCGCGTGGGTAGGGACGAGTATGATACTTTTCGTATCTGAGTAGATGCCTAAGAAAACAAACCGATTTTCGATGACCTGTAAATTGGGACGTTTATTTCGTGTTATTAGAAAATGAGTGTGATCAATTTTGACTTGTACCACGCGCCCCGACATCATCGCGGAGGACATTAAAAAGTTATATACAGTACGTCTCGCGGTATCTCCTTTTGAGAAGAATGAATGCGTGCTCATCTGTTGTTGGATAAATTATATCGTCATTCGCATTTAATTATCGACTACCATACTAATCGAAGACACGTGTTCCCTGTAGTCGGTGTGCCGGACTATCGAGCGCAACTATCTACGTTCGATGATATGCGTATAATGTGGGCACCGACGTAAGAATGTTTACAGTTCGCGCAGTGAATAATGTTGCAAATGCTCGCTATTAAATATAATTTCTGGAATTACGAGCGTACTTTGTATGCTGTATAGCTTACTGTTATTCTAAGTATTAGCCGCTTCATTGGAAGAAGTAAGATTGAAGCGGGCGCATTTATTCAGCTCCGTGAGCTTTATTTCGCAAGGATATCTGGAACGTATTGAAAGACTGAATTATGATATTCAATTTGGGAGTTGTCATTACCTAAATACTTACGCCAACAAACACGTACTTTACATGATACTGAGAACTGTCATCGAAGTCGCTTGAAGTCATCTAGGTACTCCTAGAGGGAGAATGGAACTTCGAGGAAAATTTAAATTTATTTATAGTTGTCAGTTTTAGCGGGTAGTCCACTTATTTGAGAGTGGTCCGTGCTCAGCTGATGGAAAAGAGAGTCTTCCATTTTAGACTTTAGTCGATAAGTAAATGAGGTAGTATTTTGAATTCAATGAGAGTTGAATCTATTTCTTCTGAGGTCCTTGACTGAAACCTGTTTTGTCTCGAAAAAGTCCAGTTGAAATCGTCTCCCCTTACTGGTAAACTCTGTTATCGTTCATGCTATCAACCTGGTCATTCGAGTCATTCAAGGCATCTATCCATCTTTTGGGAAAGGGTTGTCTTAGATGGTCTTTCGAAGCACTCATCAGTAAAAAGGTGAACTTTTTTTAGTACTCTGATAATCCGATTTGCTTATTTGTTCGAGTGGAAGACCTCCGGACGATTTTTAAATTCAATATCATAGAGTAGCTTGAAATATCTGATTTTTCAAAATTCGAATTCGTTCTGTCATGGCAAAAGTTATACATTAACTCCCTCAGGTCCCCAAAGTAGGTCAAAGCCCAGCTTATCTCATGACGTCATGAGAGAGTTGGAATCCTAACCTAAGTTGTGTGCTTACAGAGAGGCTCCTCTGTTTAGTATCTAGTACAGTCTATTGTGCTCTAATAAGATGTACAAGGTATCTCCAAAACAACGGCTTCGTCGAGGAAGTTGAATGAGGTACGCTGAAAACCTGTTCTGTGAGGCGAATTGGTTTTGATGTTGGCGTCTCGAAAAGTTCTAACATCGAAGTATATATTTGGTCCTCAAAAATTTTAAATTTTGATCTTCAGTGGAACTTGTGAAAATTTTGAATTTTGAGCTATATGTACTCGTAGGTTTCTCTTCGCTTATTAACTTCACAAGGTATTTCAATAGTTATCAGGTCATCTTCCGAGAGCAGTCAGCTGACCTGCATTTCCTGCGGGACTTGACTTTTTGTTTCGATTCATTAGTTTCACTGCATCGACATGATTTGTTAAGATTTTACCATCTTACAGTAAATTCGCCAACCAATGCAGTTGCTGAGTTTATGAAATCAGGAACGCGATCGATTATTTTTCAGCTGAAAGAGAATGAATTGTAAGTGAAATGTTTGGAATTCGTGCACTGTACATCATTTATAGGAATGTAATAAGAATGAAATGAACTTTAAAAGTGCAGCACAACTCATTGAAATGATTTTAAAATAATAGCATTGTCAGGAATGATTGTTTGAAAACGTAATGCTCTGTCAATGATGATAGGAAAAATGATGTTAGTAATGAAATTCAGTGAGACTGATTCTTGCACTCTGCCCAGGATGGCTAGCCGAATTGCTCGCGAAACTGTTTTTGACGAATGCACATCTCTTATTTCTGCCGGCTGCTGTACTTCTTATAGGTCTGACTTTTGCCCACTTCATCAGTTTGCACATCTTCGACCTTTATCAAGTTATATGCAGCAAAGTTAACCCAGTTCCGTTCTAACCCAACCCACAGTTTCCCATCGTTCTCAACTAGCACACCAGTTGGATATAGTGCGGTCGACAGCAGAGGACGTTGTCAGTAACTTAGGAGAATGCAAGATATCTTCCTCTCGTAGAAGCACCTAGTCGGCCTGCGTCTTCAGATTGTCAGCGATGACCTGTCTTTGAGTAGCAGCAAAATGTGGCAATTCTGTAGCGAACGTGGTGGACTCGTATTCCTCGGCTACCTTCTCTCTTTTCTCGGTAGAACACTTTCCCGACTAATCGAACCTCCGGTGGTAGAACTGATCTTCTTGTGTCACGGGTGCTTGTTTCCCTGTGAAGCAAATGTTCTTGTGAGAAGTGTGACTATCAACTGACACGAATACGATATACCAGAGGAGAACGAGTTGTGTTGCTCCATTTTGGTGGAGAGTATAAATTTGGTAATTTTACTAATTCAGCAAACTTACCGATTTAATGAAGTAGGCAGAAGAGCTGCTGAATTTATAAAATCGGCAGAAATACTTGATGATTTCATAAAATCGGCCATTTGACGAATTCGGCGTACTTTTTGCCGATTCAATGAAAAGGGCAGAAAAGTTACCGAATTTATCATTTGCTGATTTTATAAACTCAGCTACCAGATTGCCGATTTCATAAACTTGGCAAAAAGCCTGCCAAATTTGAAGAATTCGGAGTAACATCATTTAGGGACTTGGGAAAGGCTCGAGGTATTCGAAATTTTTCCAAGTGTTACTCCTTGATTGGGGTAGGTTAGTTTTTTTGCGGTCGCCATACTCTTTTATGTAATAAACGATGGTTGTCGTACATGAACTGAAATTCATTTTACGAGGGGAGGGGGGAGATATATCCCCCTAATCCCTCCCTTACCTACGCCCTTGCGACAAGCAAACCATTCCTACTTCACTAAGGAAGGTTTATACGCGAACAAAAATTATTCAAAATACCGGAAAGCCTTGGAAATACTACTTCGAATTCATTATTCTGAAATTTTACGTTTCGAGGTGAGACGAAACTAATAACCTATAAATGGTGCTGGTGTAGTATGCGCTCTACAGGTTTAACTCTGGTGTAGTATGCGATCTAGGGGAATTTCTGTGATCTACCATGAAGAATGAGGTGTTTGTTTCGACAGATACTATTTTGCAAATGAGTTGCCTAGGGAGTTGTTCCGAAGTTCATTCCGACGAGTGGCCGGCTTACTGATGTTTAATCAACAGAGGCTTCGTACATCACACAGTCAATCACCAGCACAATAACGTCGACCTCGAGACTGGCGCTCACACACAAGCTGTAGAGCGTTCCTGGCTGGATTCCAAAATCAAAATAATGAAGAAAATGAGAGGTGTGCCTGCCTCCAAATTCCAATCTCGTCTCAATGAGTACTGCTGGCGAATGTACAGACATGAGGCACCTGACTTGTTCTTGGCTCTTCCAGAAGATTTACGGAGGACGTACACCTGACTTGACTATTTCTTACCTTTGGACAAAGACATTCATTGTCCGCTTCTTCAGGACAAAGACATTCACTGTCGCTATTTTTTGGAAGACTATGTAAGCTTTGGGTAACGCTACGAGTGCATACCACCGGTAGAGCACATACTATATCCGTAGCACATGTACAGTAGATCACATAAAATTTGCAGAGCGCATACTACACCAGCACCCTATAAATTGTGGACCTCACTTCTTATAATTTGATTTTTTCTTGGTAGCTCAATATTCGAAATTTTTCCAGTCCAACCCTTAGTAGGGTGGGTCAGTTCTTACGGGACGGCGGGACGCTTAAATGCTTTAAAAGACTTCTCCACGGACCTGGTCCCAATTGAAAATTGCAAGTCTTGAGAGTAGATCAAGGTGTAGTATGTTGAGCCGCCAGTATTTTTCAAGCCAGTAAACCCAGTATTTTATATGTTGGAGTCAGAAGGAGAAGCTAATTTACTAAACTAATCCAAAGAGTGTTCCTTTGTTGTTTCAAGGAATATTTTTGTGATGTGCTGAGAATGGAATGCGAGTCACAAGGCTTCTACTCATTTGCCTGATTCTTATCAATACAGTGGGCTTCCTAACATTGATCTTATGGGTATTGCTAGATTGCATACTCATTTTCATTCCGGTGTTAATCTACCATGAGATCGATGTTAGGAAGCCCACGCAAATGCGTATGCAATATGGAACGCTGAAAAAGCCTTATAGCAGCTCTTGGTTTGTGTGAAGAGTCGCGGGCTAGTAGAAGTTCCATAGGCGAGGAGAAATACTTTGCCTTTCCCAATTATTTTGGTATACGATCAAGTGATCGGCATCGTACCGCGAATTTTCGCATCGCTATGGAGAAAATCTGAATAGAGTTTTTTCCAAGTTTTTGCGGTGCATTTCCAAACTCCTTTGAAAAAATTCTGTCAATTACGGTCCTGTCGAAAACCAGACCAGAAAAAAAGGAGCAAATAGAACCGATTCACGGCAGACGATGAAAATATATTCGGAAACTTGCTTTTATAATTTCTTTTATGATCCGAATTTGAAAAAAGTTGAAAGCTGATAATAAATTTAGCGTTCTCTTGAGCATTTATTTTGGCACAGCGATAAGACACCGTAGTATGAACGTTTCGCTGATCCATTCAGTCAGCTATTATCGTATCTATCTATACGTACAATATATTTAAGGAAATGAGATTCGTTTCGCATTCTCGCGAGCTCTCGATCGTAGATCGTCCGCCTTGACTTTGAAACTCCTTTTCCGGCTTAGTTTTCATATTTAGTTCGGACAACGTGTACTCAGCGTACTGCAACGTATCCCCACCCATATTTTCTGTATACAACTTCACCCGATAAAGATTGATATTACTACACAATTTTTCTCGTAAGCCAACAATCTCCATTTGGCACGTGAAAGTGTACGTACATCGGTGTTCGGGAAAACTCGAGCCCAAATAAATCACCGGGCACTGTATCACCAATACATACGTAAACGAATGACTAGCACCTGTACCGGTCAGAATAACCTTAACGCGTCCTAGACCTTCTAATGTGTACCACCCGAGGACTTCTACTTCGTGTCTGTCGTCGCAGACACAATACGCCGTTTTTTTTTTTCCTATTTTCTTCTATCTTGTCTACTCTATTTCTCATCTCGAAGTTCGAAGCGCGTTCCACGATTTTTGTATCCACCCCGACTCTTCCCTTACGTGGAACTTGATTGAGATTAATACACTTTTTTGTCTGCATCTAGCCGCATTGTTATATAAGTATACCTCTTTTGTATTCTTATTTTATGGCATACGTATATCCTCCTGTATTCTCAAAGGCAGACGTCTGTGTATGACGGTCTCGGGAGCAGGTATGCGTTCCGACGGATTTTGTTGTCGTTTTTTTTTTCTTGTTTTCGCATCATCTTCCGATTAAAAAACTAGTAGTTGTCCTATAGTCGAGCGTGGCGAACGTAATTATTATCGGATTTTGAACCGACGTTGCTACTCCTTTTCAACTGGAATTTGTCGAGTAATTTGACGAATTTATTAGCGCAAATTGACTGTCTAGCCTATGCCAATATATCGAACTTTCAAATTTAGCGCTCTCCCGTAACAAGGTGTCGACAAATCACGTAAATAGAGAGTCAAAGTTTATTATTGCCCTTATACCAACGAGCATAAAATTGGAAAATAGCTAAAATACAAACACATAAATGTTTTGAACCGTAAAAATGAGCGTCAAATATTGACATAAATCATTTTCGATTTACGCTTTTACTTTCAGCCGTCTTTGGTTATTTTGTACGCCCTCGTGAATGGTCAAGAAAATAAACCTCGGAAAAGAGGTTGATTTATGAAGTATGCATAGATGAAAATTTACGTTTTTATGGGTCGTGTGAACAGTAATTCACGAGTCGAGTAGGTGCCGACCGGGGTGTTTTAACGAACATCTAATTTTCACGTGAACATAGTATATTCTAGAGGTACCAAAATATAGATAAAAAATTATTTTTTTTTCGTTTGTTTTCCCTCTTACAAATTTTACATGCAGTCAGCACGTTTTTTCGTGACGATATTGACGTGCTTAATCTCTAAATGGAGAACTTACACTCGATCTGACATCACAGCCGAGGATTTGGACAGACTTATTCGATAGGAAATGGAATCTCAGTTGAAATGTGACTCAAATATTGATACATACCAGGTGTCAATCACCAAAAATCCACGTTCCAAGATCTTGTGACAAGAGATTTTGCGGGTTTGAATTCATGATCATCTTCTAGCAAAAAGAGAAATGCTCTGTTTTTGATTCTTGGTTTGACTTGAAATCTCGTTCCTCTTCGTGATCTGGTTTTTTCGAAACTTCAATATCTATCACAATCATGGCTCTCCCTCCAAATCGCGTTTCTCGTCATTAGATTTGATAAAATTTTGAAGAAAGAATCTAGACCATTACTTATCACGTGTGAAACTAAATCAACCTTCCCCTTGCCCCTCCTCAATTTTCAAACTCCGTATGCTTCTAACCGAAAACTTGTTTAATTCGTTCGATTTTTCTGCGGTAAAATTCATGAACATTATATGTATACTCCATGCAGGGAAAGAAAAAAAGAAAAAAAAAAAACTACATGCATGAAAACAGAAATCAAAACGATATGACACATGCCAGCCAGACCTTGAGGAAAGAAATCCGAGACAGACAAGTTACATGACGCGAGAGAGAGAGAAAAAAAAAAAGAATTTTGAATGGCAGCAAAATCATGCTTCGTCGGAAAATTCGCATCGTTCGAATGACGTATCACGGAAAAAACAGACAGAATTTTAATTTTCTTTTCTTTTTCTTTCGATTCAACCTCTCAAACTCGCGCGATGCACGATTTTTCATAAGAATGAATTTATTTAAAGAACACATCGCGCGAATGAGCGTACATGAAAAATTGTTCGTTTTTTTCGTCAATCAAAAGTACTCGAGTGGCTATCACTGCGTGATTGACTTGATTATAGTTTCCATAATGAATTCCTAGCTTGCGGAAATGAATCTAGCGACGTCATCGATATTTCATGTCTCGCTTCAAAAATTTTCTGTCTCGGAATTCCCGTGCGGTTTTTCGGACTCGAAGGTTGAAATTTCTACCAATCTCGCTCCAGTTTTTATCAAGTCTTTTGTCTGGGTTCGAAGTTGGGCCCAAATGTACACTTTTTATGGTACTCAGAGTAAGATATTTTCTCTTGTGTTTCACTTTCCGAATAGGTATTGAATCTTTCTCTGCCTCTAAGCTCATGTATCTTTTTCTTCTGTAGCAGTCGAAGTCCGTTTTTGTGCGTCTCCTAATGGCGTCAAGATTTGAGCTCCCTTTTTTCGGAGTTCAGAGCTTAGAAGTCCACCTACCCGAGTGTGTTGCTCGAGTCTAAATTTTTCCAAGGATCTGTAGTGTAAAATTTTCAAGTAATGATGGAGATTTAACCGTGGATGTTCAAATCATAAATAAAACACAAGAAACAATTGGCACTGCCATCCACTTTATTAGAACATTTTTATAATACACTACGTTTCGAGTCATCTTCAGGTGTAAAACTAGAATGAACAGTGACCAAAGGAAATGAACAAGTAAAATAATGAAGATGAAGAGAAAGAAAAAAGAGGGAGGAATCAACAATGCTGAAGATAACACTTTTATACGTGTCGGCGAGTCCGTCCATATCGCTTTTAAAGTTTACACTATGACGATCTTTGATAATATTAATGACTTCCAAAATTTCCCTCTTTTTCGTCTTATCCTCTCTTCCTACAATTTTGGTTTCCTCGAACTTGAATACATGGCCCATTTCAAGGGCCTGTTTGGCCAAAGCAGTGTGATTCATTCGGTCTTGAACATTTTTCTTATGCTGATGGAGACGTGCTTTTAACTTTTGGCATGTCTCCCCAACATAAGATACGGGACAATCAGAACAAGGAATGGAATAGACAACACCTGATTTTTGTTCTTTAGGGACTCTATCTTTAATACTCGTGAAAAATGTTTCTCTGTAGGTGTTGTAGCTGCCGAAAGTAATGATAAAGTTTGGGTTGAGAAAGCGAAGATGTTTCCATTTTCAAGGTCCCAAAGGCGCTTTCGCTTCTTCGACTATGTTGGCATGAATGTTCACGTCTTTCTAACCATTACTTCGGTAGTCCAATCTTCTGCACGTACCCATCTTCTCAAGAAAATGATGGTTTATGATCCCAAGTTGGCTCATTGTTCGTATATTATTGTTTTCCTAGGACCTAGTCTATACTCTCTTGATGGCTCCATCTTGCCGCCACCATGGTGGAGGGGGAGGGTGGAGAGATTTCAGAATTTGTGCTCACTACTACTCTCGGTGATAAGCTCATCATCCTTCTCTCATCGCCTAACTGAACGAGCGTTTCCGCACATGCGCTCGCTTCGATTACACGTGGGGCCTCAGCTGATCTCTCACCGTGAGTCTACGACGGAAAACAGTCCTCTCGATGATATTCCGTAAGTCTATAACAGAGGACATGTTTGTTGGTAACATTCCACCCGTCTATCGCCTAACGCTACGAAAATTCTTACACATTCGCCCGCTCTGACCTGCCATGGTACCTGAGCCGATCTCGCACCTTGAGTCTACAACAGAAGACAGTCTTCTCGATGAGCTTAATGCAACAAGAATTTCCGCATATCTTTCCTCTTTGATCATACGCGTAGCTTCAGTCGATCGTCCACTGTGAGTACAACAGAAGACATGAGATATGCCCCTCGGTAAGATTCACTCCATCCACGGCCTAATTCAACAAGAATTTCGGCACGTTTGCACGCTTCGATCATACACTGGGCTGTAGTCGATCTTTCACCGAGTCTACAACAGGTGACCGCTCAACAAGAAATTTCCTCGTATTTCCCGCTCTGATTAGACGCGGGACCTCAGCCAATCTCTCACCGTGAGTCTACAACAGAAGACAGTCTTCTCGGTAATACTCCCTCCAACCACCGCTGAACTCAACTAGAATTCGATCATACGCAGAACTGCAGGCGATCTCTCGTCGTGAGTCTACGACAGACGACAGTTACTTTCTCGTTAGTATTTCTTACGTCTACTTCCTGACACCGCGAAAACTACCCTCAGACGCGGAGCTGTATTCAATTTCTCACCGCGAAGGAAAGAATACCCAGAATTTGAAATTGGAGCGATTGATATTTTTTCAATTTTATAAAGCAGGAAAACTAGAATAGTTGTTGTCAGTATCGTTGTCGACGAAGGAGAAACTTTCCATGATATTTATCCACAGTCTGTGCGCAATATTATCTCGAGATTAACGTGCGAGAAGAATCAATACTCATGCAGAAATATTACGCAAACTTCGCCGAAGCTTTGAGGTCAATGACCTTCCAGTAAGCCATGAGGTTATCATGTTTCTGAAATATTACGCAAACTTCGCCGAAGCTTTGAGGTCAATGACCTTCCAGTAAGCCCTGAGGTTATCATGTTTCTGTTTCCCCACGTTTCTGTTAGGAACTACGAATGGACATGGGTGGTGGAGTAGGGGGGCAGGAGGAAACTTTCCCCCAGACAAAAAGTCTCCCACATAAACGGCTGAAAAAATTAGATGGTCCTTGCTCTAGCAATACTATTGCAAAAAGGTTCTTCTGAATTTTTTTTTGAAACATTTTAGACCGATTTACTCCGCCACCCATGCGAATGGAAATACTTTATACAATTTATACACCAATTTACTACTATAATCCCCCCTCCCCCACGGGAGAATGACGGATGAAGAAAGGGTGTACAAATTTTGAATTTATGGTACACGAATTGCTTAAATTATTCACATTTTTTTAACCTCAATCGTAGCCATTACCTTTCCCTTGAGGAAGCTGTCGCCCAGAGTAGAGATGAATACAAATTCTGAAACCTGGATACACATATCTCACAAATTATACAACGGTTCCATCTCCCAACTTGACCATGGGGAGGAGAGGTGACATGGAGTCCTTGAGCTGCAGTTCGAAGACGTGGCCAAGCTGTGAAAAAATTCTCCTTACAATTTCTCAATTATTATTTCGAGAGACTCCAAAGAAGTGGGCAATCTTTAGATTTCAGTACTTCTGAAGAATATAATGCGTCCAAAAAGATAGCTACGTGAGCAAAAGACTACAACGTCAAGCTATTAGCTCAGCGCGTGACGAACACGTGAATAAAACGTGTTTCGACGTCCCGTTTATTCTTTTTACCATACGCTATTTCTTGCGATACGAGTTTGTCGTAAAATCTAAATTAGATCGCGAACATTTTCGGCTAATAAAGAAAACGAGTCAATTTTCAAACAATGGACTCATTCGGACGGAATGTATAGTATGAAAACCAAAAAGTGGTAAAAATTGGCTATACTCTTGATACCCTTTTGTATTTCGGATATCGTCTGCGGTCGACCCTTTCACGCGTTCGTTATAATCCTTTGTCATTATAACGAGAAACCGAAGTTACTCCGTTAATAGTCTTTCGCTGTTTACAGGTTCTAGTGGACACGCGGACACGCGTGTGAAGTCCGTTTTTACACCCTTTATCCTTATCAATTAGTCTCGCCTTGTCGTCCTCTCTTTTCAATTATAGAATGGCTAAACGTCGCTCAATGAACCGCAAAGACGACAAATAATCTTGCACGTATATTTTCGTGCTCTCTCGTTGATAGATTCGTGTTTTTTCCACCCTGTCCAGACGCGAACGTCCGACGACGCGATACACATTAATTAGAATGGTATCCGCGTAATTTCTAAACTGTAAGTAACGAACGTCCAGAGGGGAAATTAGTATCTCATTTATGTTTTATCGAAGCGTCGTATCTTTCATTTGCGGAAAGTATCGTCGCGAGTGAAGTATACAAGTAGTATTTTATTTGCCAAATGAAAGTTTAGGGATGTTTCCATCTCATTATCCGTATAACAAAGGATTAATATACGGTGTGGAAAGAGGAAGGAGCGTGCTGTACTGGAGGGCAGTGCAGCGCTGAGAAAGGATGAAATATCCGCGCCACAGCACTGTGACGAACGAATAATAAGTGAATGCCGCCGTGTATCGAAGGATCACTGATGCTGAGTAAATGGAAAGAGCTGTCCGGGGGTTTTACGTTGTATTCTCTATACAAATTACGGTGTAATATTGTACGGACGCATCCGCAGTCATTATTGTAATACAGTATTATACGAGGGTTGTAATAATAATAATATTTTTGTATTTCATTTCGCGTCTCGTCGTCGTCGTCTGCACGCGCTTCAATTTATTAAATTAAGAGTTTTAAAACATTTCTGGAGTAAATTCAGATTTTTTTGTGTTGTGTTTTCCGCTCCGTTTTTTTCTCTCTCGCTCCGCGAATATAATGTCGAAAACTTTTTCTAAATGAATTTTTCATAGTTTGAGGCGAAATCGTGTTTCCAGAAGTTGGGGGATGAAAGTCTTTCTTTCTGTCCTCGATTAAATTCGAGAAAAGAAAAGAAACGCTCGTGGCGCTGCAGAAGATTCTTATGCAAATTACTCAGTTTTTATGTATTCGCGGTCGAGTGTACGACACAACAACTGTCGGGAAAATTTTTACGGTTTACGTAATCCTTATATTGATTGTAACGCGATACGTCCGTCGAAATTAAATGCCGTAATTTATTAAAGTTTTATGAAAAAGTAAGCGTGGAGCTGTCAGTCATTTCTTTCATAGAATTCGAAATCCTATACGTATGTGGCCAATCTTGACTGGAAGTATTTCGGGAAATTTCTTGCAGATCGAAGTCTTCTGAGCTACCGTCAAAGTTAAGCCAAAAATAATGCTGAAGGATCGGAAAATGACCTCGTATCGCAAGTTCGTGCCATTCTATCATCCTACACTATTTGGAGGGGGGAGGGGGTGCTCTCAACCTTTAGGCCTTCGCGTGCACCTGTTCAAGATGATTCCGATTTTCTGCGGACCCTCTCAACAACCTTCAAAAAGGAAATTCAGAGGCTTAATAACTCCTTCTTTCCAAGTGTTGCACGGTATGATGTCCGAGTGAAACAAAAATGATCCAAGTCCCGATCCTATTATTTATAAATTGTAGGTCGAAATTATCACAAGTTCTATCATTCATAGTTCGAGGGTTGGATTTGAGCCCTAATATATGATAGGCGGGAAACTTGAGAAAATTTTCGACTTTCGAGCCATAATGTAGGCTTTGAAAAAATGTCGACTCTTCAATGTCTTCATTGGCATCAGAACACCAGCCGTCCATTGAAAATTTGCGAGTCTAAGTCTGAATTGACCTTTCTCCCCTCTCCCCTCCCCCTCCAGAAGATTCGCGAGGATCAGATCGAGAATGAGTCTCCGAATGCTAATTAGCCTAAAATGTGTTGTTAGCTTCTCTGCGCGTATGTTACGACACAAATAAGTTAGTTTATTTTACGAAAGCAAATACAAGAAAATACATGACGCTTTTGCGTATAGACTTGTGACTCTTGAGACTCACTGACTAGTCAACCTTTATAGGTTTTTTTTTTTTTATAAGAAAAGTGGTTCCAGATCTATCGCTGGAACGAGTTGACGATTCAATGGTCAAAGGAGAGGATTCGAGCAACTGGTCTCACCGCCGGATTTAATTGAGTACCGTTTATTAATATTCGAAATAGTACCCCACTTATTAATTTACCGAAAAGGAATGAGGGTAATTTTATAGTTCAAAACGAGACTTTTTGGTGACGAACATTCTCGCTTTAGGTCGTAAAAGGTTATAGAATGTAATCAAAGTGAACTGACCGGGTGGTTGTCTGCGGGAAGAGACAAGGCGCGACAGAGTAGACGAGGTACGGAGCACTAACAGTGTATTCTAGACACCAGGGTTGTTGATAATGTCCTTTACTGTACATTTCTCCGCAGTAAAACCTGTGCTATGGAAGGTTATTTTGAAGAATTCGCCGTGTGATGTCCGGTAAAACCTGACGTACTCCAACAAAGAATTTGGTCTTGTAAAAATTCCGTTTTTTGAGCCTTAGTAGCGGGGGGGGGGGGGAAGTCGAGAAATTGCGGCCTTTGAGCCATCACACATCTTGGGTAATGGACTTGGAAGGAGAAAATTCCGACTTTCAAGCCTTAGTATTATATAATACAAGGAGGATTTGAGAGAATTTCAACTTCCAAAAGGGACTCGAAAAAATTTCGATTCATAACAGTAAAGGGATTTGAAAGATTTTTTTCAGTTCCCTCTCCTGAAGCTAGGTCAATATCAAACCCAATTCGACCCCTGAAACTGGTTCCCGGCGTTCCTCGTTCAACTTTGTGAAGAAGCCGTCGTTCTAGACCTATTTCTATAAATTTTGTTTTGAATGGCTGTTCTTGACTCTAGGGCGATGAGAGATTGAAATTGAATATCTGAACGATTTTACAATCGTTCTCCGACAGAACTGCATTGTATTTACTACTTATTTATTCAGTCTTATGCAAACACATTTTCTGCCACGACCGGAAAGGAATTTGTCAGTACAGACATGCTCGTTTCATAAGTAACATTTAAAAACATATTTACTGTTCAGTGATACCTTACCGATTAATAAAACCTCAATTACAAGCACAATTGAATAAACACTCGATTCTACATATTTTTGTTTGAACAATTACAATTTCCCACGCTCTGAACTTCTGTTTCTTGTAAACTTGACGACAGACAATACCAGACATTTGGGTCGTTCACTTCCTATATTTAGATTTCGAAATTAACAGGAAGTATAAGGAAAACATTGGATAAGCACAAGACAAGGATAATTTTAATTCCGTATTTTTTGCTCTATTCCCCGTCAATATCGGCTTCCTATTCGGCCACCAATGAAATATTTTTGCCTACCCACGCTGAAGATACTAACGGACCAAGAAAGAAATTGAAGGGGTAACAATACTTACTTGACAGATTACACTACTCAACAAATTGAAATTTTCTGGAAATCTCTGGCCCGAGAATGATTGATTTTTGAAGTATATCTCATGGTGAAGACGATGCCGTTTTTCGTTTCTTGAAATTTGTTCGACTTTTTTGTGTTTCATCTACGTTCACTCGCCGCGGATCGTTGCGGAACGTATCGTAGGCTGCGGTATTCTAGTATGTGAACTTGCGTGCGTTTGCAACTATCCCCAGCGAGTAGACGTAGATGAAACACATAAAAATCGAGCCAATCTGAAGAAACGGAAAAGGGCATCGTTTTCAGCGTGAAAAATACTTCGAGAATCAATTGATCCCTGGCCGGGTAGTTCTATATACGTGGAACAACGATCAACTTTCAAACCAACTTTTCAGCTCCAGTTTTGTAGTGAGAATTGTGAAAAAAGAGGACATCCCAGGAAGAGGTGGACAGGTACGGGCGGGCGCGAGGAAATACGATAACGGAATCAAAGGTTCTGTGAAAGTGCCGAGAAAATGGAGGATGGTCATTGAAAAGCGACAGTCGTTGTGAACCAATAGATGATAGATAGATAAATGAAGAGGTTTTAGAGACACTCAAGTACGATTATCAAACGTCTTGGTGTACCGTACGCTAAATTGGTGAGATCAGAAATTTAGGTACTATCATGAATCATCTGTCTATGAGCATATCCTAAAATGTGCATTTTACTTCTGTCGTAAATGCGTGTGCAGTATACACTGTGTGCAGCTATGCACTTTACAGCTGCTCTACGAGCGGTGCAATTTGCGCGCAAGGTCTGATGTGCAAATTACAAACTTCCGATTTTACGACACGCTTTGACATATGGAGCGGTTGTGTTCTATTTCGTAATTTGTTCCTCCATGCATCGATGTTATAACTAATACGGAGTGATGGTAGTTTTGAAACAGAATAACGATTTGATATTATTGAGTCTAACGGCTCGACTATCTTCTTCCTCTGTTCGCGATTCGAATTTGCTTCTCTCTTGTGATGTACTATACGCCATCATAGACGGAGGTACGATTCTTTTCTTCTCGAAAGAAGACTCCCATCATACCGACATACCTGAGGAGAACTCCACTAAACTTGGGGGAGGAGAATTCAGAATTACAACCAATAAAAACGCTGCTTTTACCGAGGATCGAACGCTTCTATCCTATCAAGAACGAGACTCAGCTCAACGAAGCAATGATCAACTCAGGTGTGTCCTCTGAACATAGCTAGCTCTAGGGTGGAACAAGGAGCATCTCAATAGATGGGCGTGGAAACGGGTTCTCTCGGTATGGTGCATACTGTCACCAGATTATAGACTATTGTGGACTTACGATGGAACTTTAAATGACTGAATGGACACCAAGACTCTTCGAGGGGGAGGTAGAAACATTTCTTGTCTACTCACCTACGGTCACCTATGGGAAACAGTTTCGACTATCAAAAAGATGGGTGGTCAAACCAATAAACAAAAAGACAAGAACAACGACCAACTAAAAAGAAGATTTACAGCCGAAACAAAACTAACTATTGTAGACAAGATGTAGACCCTAGATTGGTTACTACGATATAATTATAGACCAATCGATACTTGTGGTACAAGGTACGGAAATATCTAACAAGTAAGACACACCCTCCCCATCCTAAAGGACAGAATCACGATACTAGAAATCAGCCAAAATACACATAAGCATAGGGAGATAGAAGAAAGATTGGAAACTGAAAAGCCATGTGCACCATGTCACTACTCATTACGTTACATGGGGGTGTTTCCTAAGAAAAATCATCTGAAATGAATGATCTTATTCACAGTCGTATCAGAATTTAATAATATTAATGTCATAAGACAATAAATTATACTGTACATTACCAGATGACCCATATATTTTCTAATCGTAGAGCTTTTCGTAGTGTATCTTCCGCCGCATCGCCGTTCAGATTCTTCCCTCTGTGTAATGCCTTCTGGCGGATGGGTTGACCGTGGGTATCTTCAACAAAACCATAGCTCAGAGCCCGTTTGGTTTCCACTCCTCGAACAATGAAAAAATAGTTTGAACTTTTATCCTCGAACTTCAATCGAACAGATGGATAGGCCGTCGAAAGTAGCAGAGTCTTGCTGTGATCACGTGTCGGATTAAATGTTACATTTCTGATCGCGAAACAGGACCACACGCACAACAAATTTTAAGGTGGTCGAAATTGACTCGAAAATGGCCCAGACGCGATACTTACGACCATTCCGTACGTACAAAAGAAAAATTGTAGGTAACCGAGATCAACCTCAACACGTGTGGGGGATAGATTATCTCTACACCCGTACGTCGTACAACGCACCTGGACGCACACTGAAATTCGTGGCGCGAACTCGTAAGCTCGAGTACCGGATGCATGTAAGTTGCCCCTCCTCTACAGGATGATAAGGAAACAGACAGACAAGGAAATATTCACCACCTAGAATACAAAGTAATCTAAACGTGAATATTTGGAGGACAACAAAGGATGGTCAAATGCAGCAAGCTGTACTCCTCCGTCAGGAAATTTCAGGAATTTTTTTTACACTTGAGGAAGAATAGAAAGAGAAGGGGAGAAAAATAGAAAAAGAACGAAATATACACATTATTGTCCGGTGTATACCTCAACAGACACACATACAACAAAAAAAAACAAAAGGGAATGAAACCACATGGCGAAAGCGACGTATACACCACACTCTTTAGATTGTTCAGGACTTCAAACTTTTTCAGACCCTTCATAAGGGTCAACTATCCTCTCTTTCTATACCTCGACCATAGTTTTTCCGAGTTCTTGTGATGAGGTCACGTTTTGATGATGCCTCAACATTCTCTCTCTCTCTCTCTCTTAAGGTCTGCTACCAAGGTCAGCTCCTCCCCTCTTCGTCTCTCGATCGGTACTTTTTGAAGATTTTCTTCCGATGTCACCGCGCTCTGTTACCCCCTTATGTTTTCACTTAAGTCCCTCTAGTCACATCACATCTGTGCTATACTTGTATTTGAACGCACTAGGACGCGAACGTAATGCCCGGACAGAAGGTTGAGGTCCCGTAAAGTCAATCAAGGGTCGTTCTTCTTTCAAAATTCGACTCTGTTAGACATCCTGCGACAGGATCTGAAATTGGTGCTTGTCACGAGGCTGTATTCCAAAGGTCATGTGATGGCACACTGATCGCCTGCAGTCGAGCGAGTAATTCAGCCCTTCGTGACGAGTTCGACGTTCATCGCCGTCATTTCCTCATATTTGCGTAAATTTGTTATCAGTCCGCACACGTGACGATAGAATGATAAAATTTTGAGTCTTCGATATCCTTACATTTTTAATGCAGTCGCGAGATGACGTTTTCGCTGTTCAAATATTATTGTTGGAATCGTATCATTTTACTTCGTTTACGTTCGCAAAGTGCACCGTGATGCTGATGCGACGGGAAAAGTATCGTACTAATACGATGTATATATTTCAGTGCCCTATCTCGCGAATTGCATTTGTCAGAAATTCTAGCGTTCGTTGCACCCGTGCATCGATTGACAAAGGCGTTCATAATTATATGTACAACACGTCTGGAAGAGCGCACCATTTTGCCCCGTTACTTCAAACGAGCGTGAAACATCGTCTGTCAGTATCGATGTCTCGATGGGAAATATTTGAAAATACAAACAGCTCGCATTATACGCGGACGTTGGTGCGGCCGTGCTGGTGTCGATTTGATGAATTATGCAGAAGCCTAATCTGAAATTCGATTTTCTTTTTTTTTTACTCCTTTATGCACATTTTTTTAGCTACACTATTCGTGAAATGAATATTCATAAGAGACGTTCATACGTCGAACAATGGTTGTGGCAATTCAGCACACGTCTAGTTGTATACATTGTAAATATTGCTCACTTTAATTATTTTTAGTCTCGAGCAGACGCGCTAATTCGTGCAGCGACGACGAATAGTCTACGACGAACATCGGGCGTACGTATTTGTACCATATTGGAAAAAATGGGACCGCGCGGTGCCCTTGAAAACTGTTTTTCCTGACTTCTCTGTCCGGGAGACGCGAGAGCGCATTCGAGACGAACGAAATTGTTCTTCATTTTTCACGATGACAATAACGAAAGCTGCGGTGCCCTTGAGATCGTGTTTTTCAAATTCAGTTTCTGGTTTTTGGTAGACGGTACCCCCGTGTACTCGCAACGCCGACAGTAATAAGACAAATGTAACTAAGGAAAAATAAAACCATAATATGCCCTTGGAAGTCTCGTTCTTCCTTTTTACTTGGTTACATGGAGGATGGGGCGGAATTAGTGACTACCGTATACGTATTAATATATCGCCAGACAGACAACTGTGATAAGAAAGAGGATTTTTAAAAAAATAATACGGTGTAATGAGTAAAGGATGAGACGAGAATGAAAAAATTTGTTCGTCTACCCCCTTACCGAATGCGAAAATAAAAAGAGAGGAAAATGATAATACAAGGAGTACACACACACACGAACAATAAAAGTAATAGTCTTCGGGTCTTTCCAGAATTGAATAGGAGAAACGCTTAAAGCGACAGTCTAGACTTTTTACATAATGTAATTTATAGGCGGCTGCTTCCTCCGGTCACGTTAATGTAAATTCGCCCCCACTCTGGCTGCTAACACCTCGACGAACTCGTGTATTATAGGCACTACTTCATCTCCGCCGCTTTATAAATGCGATGCAACGTGTACTACAATGCTAACTGTCTACCGTAAGTACCGAGTGTAAAGAAGATCGGTCTGGCTGCCTCTCGGTCTGTCTCACTCACAATCCTCCTCAGCATCATCAGGCACGATCGATGTGTCAAACAACATTGTACCCGCGTCTGGTGCAACATCGATGACCGCCGAGGTGCTAATCGTCATTGTAGATGGGCATGCTCCATGTGGGATGTTGAACACCCATCGCGAATTAGAATTTGGGATTCGACGTTACGACGACGACATTTTTCTTTACTATATTAATATTTATTATACCTCGTACGATTCGAGCGCGTACTCACAAACCTGTATAATGCTTGAGTATGTTCGCTGATTTTTAATTACTCGGCAAGGGTTATAAATTTTCGAAAATGGATGATTTTACAATTTACGTATACGTACTTACGAAGCTATAAATCATCGTTACTTCGCACGATGAGTTGGTAATCCACTCTTTTGGCGAACGCAAATATCAAGTTTTAAATTACGACCGCGGATGTGAGAGAGAGAAGTTTATATTCCGTGCCCGTATTCTAGAGTTGCCTTATTTGCTAATTGATGTGCCGGCCACATACCGCACACGCCTCTTCGTATACTTTGTTGCGCAAATTTACATACACGATGTATACATTTTCCACTCTCGTGTTTCTTATTTCGTTTTTTATTGATGCTAACTGGTATTTGCTGCCTGTATTATTGTAATAATAGCGACTATGTATTCGCTCGTTCTGGATTGTGAAATCAACTCTAGCTGTCCGCAGTCCACACACGTTCCGCTATACAAATTAACATTCAACAGTTGAAAGGTGAGGAGCATCGGTGAAAGAATTTTCTTAATGCGCACCACTCCCGGGCACTCTCTATCTACACATGCATGTATGGCATCAAGGTCGCGTTGAAAAAATTTGTCGACGATGAAAAATAATCGCGAGGACTCCGATTACAATTATAGCGTTATAGAATTCATTTACATAAATGCATCTTGGAAAAATTTTGCAAGTGTTTCGCGAGTCATTTGAAGGTTAAAACGACTATAAAAACGTTCGGTTTGATGATATTTTAAAGAAAGAAAAACCTCATCGTCTTATTACGTTTCCTTTCCATTAAGCGATGACGGGCCGACACGCAGACGCTCGGCCAAAGACTTCATTTTGTTTGCTGTCGTCTCGGATTAACGCCTATATTTTATTGAATTTTGTGCAAAAAAAAACGTCGCGACGATTCGCGATTACCGAGCGTTATCCTGTTGGAAATGTGGTATGAATATAGAAGAAGAGGGCGAGCGAACTTCCGAGGGTGTATTCACGAAAACTAAAATTGGCTACTTCTGGAAATGACAGTTTCCTTGGACCAATCGTCAATCTCTTGTGTCTGCTTCCACATTTAGATTTGATAGATATTTGGAGGTGTAGCTTGAGACCCAAATTATGCATGTTAACCATCTTCGCGATGATTGTCCTCCTTGCGTCCACCGTTGACTATATTTTCAACTTTGAAATTCAGTTGCTTTCGTGATGACCTTCTTGAATAATACATCAAACTATTCTTACTTGAAGAACAAATTCTGGCTCATCTGTGGAATTACTTAGCACTGTTCTAACTGTTGAAGTATTTATGGATATGCTTGGAAAATAACTTTTTGTTTGAGTCGACTTTATTTGCCATGATCTGTATTCAGGCACTGAGGTGGAGGGAGGTGCATCCGTTCTTGTTAAATGCTCGCTTCACAGCTACGTGTGGTACATATCTCAATATAGAGCGTAATAATTATTATTACGTTTGGTACAGAAGCTCGTTCAAGTACATTTCAACAGAAAACCTGTACCATACAGGATTTTTTTTGAAAAATTTGTCGTTCGCCGACCTGCTTAAATTGACCCCTGATTTAATGTGGCCTTGGAGAATATTTTTTCACATCCAACTGGGAACTAATTTTAAAGTTTCTTTTTTACGTCTTTTGCTGAACCTAGCTTACTCTTATCAGATATTGAGGAACATTTTTGCCTCTTTTCCTTACTTCCTGCTTTTTTGGTACTGAAAAAATTTCAACCATCAAAAGAGTTTAACCTGGAAAAAAACTTCAAATATCGAGCTATATAGGAGGAGGACTTACAAAAGGAGGTGGAATTGATACAATTCGTTTATTGTTGCTCTAAAAATAGATTTCTGAACGAAAGTCGCTTAGCGTATTTTATTTTGTATACCTATGCAATTGATGGTTGGAATTTTGAAAAAAAATCGAATAAAATGGAGGAGAGGGGGACCTGTAGAAATTCTGACCTTCAAGCTATACAAGAAGGACTTTGGAAAATTGATTATTTCAAGCCACCTATGCATGATAAAAGGGGGAACTTGGAAAAAACATCGAAGAATTTTTAAATATCCATTTCCCGACTTCTCTGTTCAGGAGGCGCATTTGAGACAAACAAAATTGCTCTTCATTTTTCATAATGACAATAACGATAGCTGCGCTGTGGTGCCCTTGTGATGGGGAGGTTACAAGAAATTGCGATTTTTTGGGACACTAATTTCAAATTCTATCCTCAATCCACACTTATCCCATACACAACAAGTTCCTTGAATTTCTTGTTTGTCAGCTGTCCTTTATTTTTTAACCTCCTTTCAAGAACATGGTCTACCTAGACTCTTGACATAGGAGACAGACTTGCTTGAACTTTGGTTCATCCTTTTCCAAAATTTGTCAATTGCTCAATATCTGTATAATTGAATATTACTTTCTCTTCTTCTTGAGGTTCATTTTTTTCATTCATCTGCTTGCTCTATTTGAAGTGAATGGAATCAATTGTTTGACTTTGCTTCAAACCTCCTCTCCCTGCTATCAACTTGATTATTGCTCTCACAAACGCGCTCCGCTATGACTAATCCTCACCCCCCTTGATTTTGTCGTCTTTAATGACAAAATAAACTTCATCAAATCTCCATTATCTTGTTTGGATTAACTTCTTTGTGAAACGCTTACCGGTCACTCAGACTCATCCAATCCTCCTTTACAACAAACCATCTTTTACCTAAAGGGAAATAGTCTAGCTGTAGTTGTGGTAATACAAAGGAGCAAACCTGGAGCAATTTTTTTTGGAGTTGGACCCTGCAGAACTCTTGAAAATTCTTCATCTTCAACTGTGAAGCTTGCTTCCTGTGGGACTAAATGCCCAACAAAATCAATCTTAAGAAACGTTCTTTTTGGCGCTCTGCACATTTTCAACAAAATTTGATTTTAAATGCTTGCTTTTGTCACTTTAATAAAAAAATCATAAAAATACTTGAATTATTTTTGTTCTCATGTGTTTACATTGTCTGTTGTGATGCGGTTTGTAAGGAAAAGGGGAAAAAATTGTTGTCAGATGTTCAGTCTTGGTAGGCTCCTCCCTTACTGGTGAGGAACTTGTAAGAATTCTTGAGATTCTTCTTCCATGTTGAGGGTCTCATGTGACTGGACCAGAATGGTAGTATTCCTGTGAACGCGTCCATTGTCAATAATTCACTACAATACCTTGGACTTGACTGTAGGTTTTCATGCGTTTTGGTGTAGTCCTGTGTGGTTTTTTTACCATTCCACACAATTAAGAAACAAACTTGGAGTTGGATTATAAAGAAAACCAGAAAAATTGAATACAATATTTGGAGAACCTCTTGTGTAGGACCAATTTGGCTGTCATTTTCCTATGTAATGTATTTCAAGTGGGTGACATCAACACAACCCTCAAACTTGTTAAAACTGTTGACACTCTTGGCGTCACTCACCCTCACATCCAAATGAGCATACCTATCTATATGCCTACTCACCTTGCAAATTTGTCTACAATATTTTATAGTATTTGTTACCATTATTGAGGTTGTGAGGAGAAGAGAAGGATAAACTTTTTTAATCATAGACTAAAAAAATTTGAAAAATGCCATACAAATTTAAATTTTGCAAGAAATGTACAGAAATTTGGAAAATGCTATGCAAAAATGTTTGAGACTCTTACCCTGGCAATTTAGGTGCCTCTATATGTCTGCAAACTAGACCTGTATACTGAGTCGCTATGCGCCTCAGTATACAGGTCTCTTGTTTTCTTTTGTCCCTTGACTCTACCAAAATGAAAGACTTCCAAAATCTACAAATAGCTAAGCAAAAATAAAATGAGAAATTGCTCAAAAATAAGAGATGCATATTATGTGAAAGAATAAAAACAGCAAGCCAAGAGCCCTTATGCATTGACAAAAAAAAAAAAAAGAAAAAAATTTCTTTCTGCCTCATAATAGCCTATTTCTTTATCAACTATTATAGACTTTAGTATCAACTCCTCCCTCCCTCCCCCCCTGCACAGTTCTTTATTAGATTAGTGCAACAATGTTTTGTTTGAAACTTTGTACTAATAAATAAAAAAAGGGTGGGAAAAGCCTTTGTTTCTACTCATGTAATAATCTTGTGTTTGTTGTGTTTGTGAAAATCCGGAAAAATTGTTTTGAAAAAATGAGTTTCCTAGTTCTTCAATCCTAAAAATTGGTACTAAATGGTTCTTTAACGGTAATTGTAAAAATTGGTTCAATTGTAAAAATTGATTTATTGTAATAATTTGAAGAGATAAGCAGAGTTATAATTAGAATTGTGCAAAATACTTGCACTCCTATTGTATGCACAGAACAAAGAATGCATACTTGCACATAAATTGGTACCTCATGCTGGGCTTGATCTCCTTTGCTTTTTAATTTTTCATCTTTTTTTGTAGAGAAATGCATTAAACTCCTTTTAGGCAATCAGTAGGAAAATAGAATTTGAAGAGCAGACATGTACTGTGTACGTACATAAATGTATGAGTATATAGGGTGCGCCAAAAAGATGTTAACAGTCAACTGGGGAATAAAATTGTCAATGAAATTGTCGGCCCAGAGTGTTTTGTTCAACTGTTAACATCTTTTTGGCGCACCCTGTATATAAGTATGTAAATGTACATTCACACTCTCATCAAGTACATTCAGTCATCTATAATAATATAGTTTGTCAAAACTGAGGAAGTACAACAAAAATCCGATTCTAATTGATTCCAATAATACAAGGGTTATCGAGCTTGTTAGTTTTTGTTGATGTTTTGTTGACATACTGAAACTTGATGACATTACAAATCTTATCAATACTTCCCATTCATAATTTCTCATTCATCAAGTTACATTCTCTGCGTGTGTAGATTCTTATTGATTGGCTATATTGATTTCTAGAATAATGTACTATTAAATGTCTATAATTATATACTATTATATGAGTATACATATTCTGGGAATGCCAATATTTCTAATTTAGCACTATAAGGGAAAAATTCTGCAGTAGAACATTGCACTCTGATTTTCCAAGTTTATTAAGTATAGATCAAGTATCAATGAAATACCAATGGAGTTATTGATCGAGTTATCAATTGAGTATAGAGAAAATAAACACACCCAGTTCAGTAATCTAATTGTAAATTTCTAGTTCATTAGGACTGCAATTCTGCAAATTTCATAAAGCGGGAATAAATATAGTCTATTAGAGAATGGGAGTTGTTTCTATTGAATGCTATTCATCAATTTGAATTGTAAACAGAAAAAAAAAAAGTTTCTCGGGGAAAGTTGCGCAGTTGTAGCTTCTTAGAAGTAGTAAATTATTATAAAGCAGTTTTTTGTACTTGTCTCGGCAAAGAAAAAGTGAAATTTCCCACAGGAAGGTATATGGTATTTGATTGCCCTAGCTTCTAAGAAGTGGCAAATTATGATTAACCATGCATCCGCAAAGAAAAATAAAGTCCCGCAAAGAAAAATAAAATTTCCTGCGTGAGTGAAGGCACGTGAGCATAATCACTTATGAAGCAGTTTTTGTAGGCACTGGCAAGAGATAGAATTACATTTTCCCACCAAAAAGCGAGATATGTGTTTGTCCTATAGCTTCTAAGAAATGGTGAATTATGATGAACTTTGCATCTGGAAAGAGAAATAGAGTTCTAATAATTTGAACTTTTTTCTCAAAGGTACGAACCATTATTAGAAATAAGAGATGAACACAAAGGCACGTAACAATACATGCCTTTGTGTTTATCTCGTATTTCTAGAGTTCTAATAGTTTCCCACGTAAAGGTATGTAACTATTTGCCTTAATGTAATGTTACTTGCAAAAAAAAGTTTCTTGCCAAAAGGTATGGCACAATATCACTAATATTATAAGGCGCTAGAGGTATTCTCGCTCAATGTAAACAAACATTGCGGGATGTTCCCATCCGAGAAACGAAAAAATGAAGTGGACTTTTTACGTGTAAATTCCACTTCATTTTTCGGATTTTGGGATGGGAACATCCCGCGCACCAACCCGCGCACTCCACTACGATGTTTGTTTACATTGAGCAAGAATACCTCTAGCGCCTTAATATTATTGTGATATTACTCAATGTACTGCGCACTGTACTGCGCATATCAGTTACATTTTCTATTACTGAGATTTTATCTTTGCGTAGCATTTTTCAAGTTTATAACATCACTATTTTTAAAAACAAGTTCCTCTTTGTTATAGTATTGTCACATATATTCTTCAACAATGACAACTGTTATTATACTTTTTGATCCTCTTGCTATGGTATGACAAGAGCCCCTAAGCACCCAAAATGTGCTTCACACCTGCAAAAAAAAAAAAAAAAAAAAAACTGAAAGAAGTTTCCTCTTAAAAAGTACATCTTAACGTCTGTCTATGCACGCTGTCACTTTTTGCCTAGCATTTTTCAAATTTCTGGCAAGTTTCATTTTTGCATCTCCCACAAAATATACATATATTTTAAGATTTGCGTGCCTTGCTTACTCAAAATTTTATTTTTACCTAGCAGTTTTCAAATTTTTTGCTCTCATATTTTTTGAAAGAATTCCTTCTCTTTTTGGGGCTCTTGCCACCTTCGCCCACATGCAACCGCGAAAAAAAAAGAAAAAGAAAGAGAGAAAAAAAAAAAAAGATTCTCACTCGAAAAAATGTGTTGTGACGTCACTCAAGTTATACGAGACATTCTCTTATTTCACTTTTGCATAGCAATTTACAAATTTCGGAGGTTTTTCATTATCGTAGACGTACATCAATCTGTGCAGTCTCTACAAGATTTATTTTTGCATAGCATTTTTTTTTTTCGGTACAGTCTTCGGCAAAAGTAGGTTATTTTTCTTGGTACCTCAACAATCATAAAATAAGGCGTATATTCTTTGACCAGTCTCTCTCGGATTTTCAGGTCTAAGTAAGACAAGAAGTTAATATCTTTGGGTCTCAAGACTTCTAGATCTCTCGAACTCCTTATCTCATTAGTAAAAAAGAAACCCCAGAACTTTTGAGTCACAATTTTCTATATTCCAATAATAATTTGAGAGAAAGAAGAGTAACTTACAGTCAGGGAATAGAGTGAAAAAAAAAAACCAAGAGACCCGGATACTGAGGCGCTGAGCAACTCAGTCTTGTTTTGCACCATACCTGATAGTATTGATAGGTCTATTTTTTTTTAGGGAACAAAAAATTCTCTAGGCTCCTTTATCACCCTACAGTAGACGCTTGGTTCTTGGACACAATAGGAGAATAAGGGGGGGACCAAAAGTGCCTGTCAAATAATTGTCAAATAATCATCAACCATCTGGGTCAAATAATTATCAATCATCTTATTCAATTATCTATTTTTTTTTTAAAGGAACAAAAAATCCTCTAGGCTCCTTTATCATCTGACAGTAGCTGTATGGTTCTAGGACACAATAAGAGAATAAGGTAGGGACCAAAAGTGCCTGTCAAATAATTGTCAAATAATCAAAGTCCAATAATCACTCACCCATCAATCATCTGGGTTGAATAATCATCAATCATCTTATTCAATTATCTATTTTTTTTTTTAAAGAACAAAAAATTCTCTAGGTCCCTTTATCATCCAACAGTAGCCGCTTGGTTCTTAGACACAATTAGGGGAAATAATTGTCAAATAATTGGGGTTGGGGTCAAATAATCATCAATCATCCTATTCAATCATCGGGGTCAAATTGGAAGGTTCAATTTTTCAAGGGTTTGAATTGCATTAATGCATGTGTGGGAGGATAATTGCACAACAATACACACACAGTACACTATTATTGGTTGGGTAAACTACAGAAATTTAAATCAATACTCAATAGTGATAAAAAAACTCAACTCTAGTACACAGCCTACTTAAATTATATTTTCTCTTGCTGCTTTATTTTATTGCAAATAGTTTTTTCCTTTTCATCAATCAATTTGGCAAACAGGGGTGGGAAATTTTAGTGTAGAATGAAGCAGAGTGTCCCAATAAAGAAGGAGATGTAGGTAACCAAGCGGCTACTGTATTATTTTTTTTACCTAGAGGTTTATTAGCGACATCATCGAAGTTTATTAGTGACATCATTGAAGAAACGGCAAGCCAGACCCCCCTCCCCTCCCAATAAAACAGGTTCCCTGTTTAAAAAGATGAGATTGATAGCTGTTATCAAGAGACCCAAATACTGAGGCGCACAGCTACTCAGTCTTATTTAATATTTTCTTGAATTTTTTTATAATATTCAGCTTTTTACAGCTTGGTGCTTTATATAGAAGGGACTACATCAGCGGTGCTGAACCTTTTTGGACATGGAGCCACATAGTATGAGTTGAAAGTTTGTAATAGGTTGATAATTGGACCAGCAGTAAAATATGGAAAAGAAGGCACACAATTTCATAACCCTTAGGTACCTATTAAAAAGTTACAAGAACTGTTCACTCCTTAATCATAAAAAATATTGCCATTTCAATTTTTTCTTTTTTCCCCTATTTTTCCCCTTATTTTTTGTTTCTTGTTATATGCTTGCCGGCGGTAGGTTGAGCACCGTTGGATTACGTTATAGAATAAAATGTAGAAAAGTTATTGAAAAAAGAAAATTCTGATCAATTGTCAAGTTTGTTTCTCAATCTGGTTGTACTGAAAAGAAAAAATGAAAAAGCATTATCAAGATTGAGAGTATAAAATTAGGAATTATTGAAAATATCTAGTCTGAAAATTATCAAATTAATGCGGAGTATTGCATTGTAAATTTTTTTCAAGACCCTCTTATACTATCTGTCTGTGGCCGCACGGTAGAAATTTCTATGAAAATCAAATTAAATTTATCAATTTTTCCTGTTAAATTTCAAATTTTTTGAGTGTACGATGAAGTCCAATCAGTGTTGGAGATTTTAAGCCCTTAGCGTGATGCGCGCCTTCAAGTTTGTGGTATAAAATTTAATTGAATACGATCTCTTTTCTCTTTCGAATTCAGGTCTCTTGTGGAAGCTAGATGATTTTAGTAGGTTTTACATTCTGCTCATTGTTTTTCGTATCAAGCATCGACAAAGTCATGTCCATGGCTAAGAAAATAATTGTCAGGCCGATTTGCACTGAATTAGCTTTGAAAAAAGGTTATGCGAACCTACTATTGATCTGGTACTCAATATTTCAAGCTACTTGCTGTCTGGGCCTACTTGCTCCTCTTTTTTAGTCTGGTATAATTTTACTCGTGGTATACTGTATATTAGGCCAGGTTGAGAATTTTCCGAATCCCTAAAGTAGGTCAAGGTAAGAGCGTCTCATCCCGTCACGCGCATTTCCAATTGATCCCCAGCTCAAAGACATTTGTACGTCAATTTGTATCGCAGGAGACGGAAATTCAAATCCAGAGTCATTGTATTTTCCCGACGACTGTGACATTCTGATGATGCCAGGTAATTCACGTTTTGATTTCGTATAAGTTTGTGACGAGGTTTTTCGGGTTCAGTGATTAAGTACAGAATCATTGACGTTATTGAACTGTAATATGTATTCGTAACTTCGCGCATTCAGACGATATGAAAGAAAAAAAAAAAAATGTTAAAAAGAGGTGGGAAAGAAAATTGTCTTACGGGAAGGTCGTTTGGTCTTGTCAGTTGTCTCAGACACGATTCAAACGACATTAAAACTACCGAAAACGGTAGTCGCAGCATGTGTATAGGAACTTCGACAAGTATGTAAGCCACGTGGTTGCAATTGTGGCGGGAGTACTGTAAATACATTCACACGTCACACGCTCGTGTGTATTTGATGAACTGCAGCGTCTAATGATGTCTGAAAGACGTTCGCGATGAAGCTTTGAAGAGTGTTGTAACTGGCAGACGCAGGAGAGCAACCCATTTTACAACACGGTCGTAATTTTTAGAAAATGAGAGAACATAGTTTACGTAGTTCATCCTTGCTCTTTGCACTTTTATGTATGTGAATACGATTCCAGAGAATGCGTCGCGGGAATTATAGTTTCCGTGAAAGATGATGTCGCGTTACATAACGCCCGCCTAATATAAAATGATATATCGCACGTTCCGGAAATTAAATATTACGGTATATCTGCGGGGGTTGGTAGGATTCTTGTGTATAAAAGTTAACTTCAAATGTGTCAAGCCGATTTACGTGCGTGTATATTCGCGATTGTCAACGTTTTTTTTTTTTCTGGAAATTTTCGACCCTCCCCTGAGTAAATAATGTTCAATTTTGACTTTTTTTTTATTTAATGTCAGCAAGGTTAAAAGGTATACGGGTCGAGTTATGTACATAAAAGAAGGGAGCGATCGCGTGTTCGATCGTTTCGTCGGTGACGATAATTTTTATCAAGGAAAAAGCTGTACTTTTGTCGTGTACTTAACGGTTGTAAAGTGTCCCATTTATGTGATATTCAGTGCTCGACGATTCAACGCGCAATTACGAGCTTTTATTATAATAATATTTTTTACAGGAATGATGTAAACGTACGCATCAAACGCACCCTCTAAACCTCGCACAACGTTTTAACGTTTCGAAAAAAAGTACTTCGATTACACAATTCTGCGGACGTTGACAAAGAAAATGATAGGAGAGTGCGACGCGACGGATTCATTGTATGTATATTTACACACGAGAACGATCAAATTATTTTGTCGAATATTCGAAATTAGAAAAAACGCATGCGTACAAACCTGTCTTTTCGACATCCATTGTCGTCTTTCAAACTCAATATTTTCTCGCAAGGTTGACAACCCTTTGAAATGTTACGCGTGCTTTTGTTTGAAATTTTCACGCTCGTGAAAATTTTCAGTATGTTCTTGATAACATCGTCCACACCGCGAAGAAAATATTTGTTGCATCAAACTAAGTGAAAAATATTTTATCGTGCTCTCTGGGAGACTAATCGATCAGGCAGAACTCTGGGAGAAAATTTTCCGTAATGCGCCCAGGCTTGTCGATTCTAACGAATCTTTTAGGCGGCTATCAGATTGTATAAAACTTTGACTAGGAAATTGACATGTTTCGTGTACTCGTGGAGTGAGCTCAATCACTAACTAGCCCCTTATCAGTGTAGGCACCGACACGGGTGTCCCTCTTACACTGCATATCCACCGTCTGCTCATACACCTTCATGAGACTATCCTGTGAAGCAAATGGGAGACTCGATGGCCTCCAGTAGGAGGAAGATGTCGGGGTTATTATGATGAGCTACCCTCGAGGCGTTCCTGTCTTGGCAGATCTCCTAAGCTCCGTCTAAGTTACAGCTTTTCAGTGCAGGGTGTTAGACGTCCTTGTACCACTGGGTTCTCATTCGCACTAGTCGATTCAGTGGACGTGTCCAAGCCACCGTACAGAGTACCTATTACTAGTACACATAGGTTTTCAACTGATCCACATCCTGTGCGCTCGCCTACGCCCTCGTTGAAGATAAAGTCTTGCCATTTCATAGTTAATATTTGCCTTAGCGTTCTCTGTTTCTTTGGTGAAGCTTTTCCAGCAATACGACCCGTCTCTTGTGGACAGTCCATGTACAATAGAATAGTTTTGACAACGGATTTATACATTGCGATCCTTGTCGCTGTATAGATCTCTTTACCCAGGAAGACGCTTATCGTTTAGTTCGAAGACCGCTGATGCAGTATTTTGAATGCGGTGATTGATTTTGCAACCCAGGTCACCGGAGCCCCTTACAATGTATACCAGGTTAAGAAATGTTCCTGGTGATGACGTCATAAGAGATGCGCGGCTTGCGTCATATCCTGTGAGATGTGAAACATGATCTAAAGTTTTCTCATGTAGAAGCTTTGAAGACGAGTTGTGCAAAGTCCAAGTTTTGAAGTACACAAGAGATCGAATGACAACGTTGGGAAAGAAATAAACAAACTTAGGCAGAGCATAAAGGGCTCAAAAAGTTGCCTGCAAAGTTGTATGTATGACTTGAAAGATGACTAAATCGACTGACGTCACTTCTAGACAACGAATTGGTACAGATTGTTCCCTCGCGAGAGTTTTGGTGCGAACAAAGAGGTTCAGTAGACCTAGCTGTCTGGAAAAAGTCTTGTTCATCTGATCCATCGTCTTCAATTATTTTGCAATTCGAACGAAGTAGTGCTGAAATTGCGGGTAACGAGGAGCTTTATTTTCATAACAAAGTTTAGCTTTTATCTTGAAGCGACACCGAAATAATATTCACAAGAAATTAATTTCCAATACTCGTTCTTTTTCTTTGTTCTAAATTGTAATTGCTCGAAAATGGAGGGTAATGTATGTCTGAGAGCTTGTACAAAGCGGTTTCAACCAGCTAAGCAGTGTTGAAGATCTGGGGCTTGTCTGTTTTGTACCAGGCCATAGTCGTGTCGCCAGACGTACTTGAAAAGTAGCAGACAGCACGGTGACGTGACGTGAAGGTTTATTGTAGGAGATTCCAAAAATAATGTCGCACGAACAGATCGTGTGATATTTGTTTTTGTTGATGGAGCTACTTGGTATGTTGGAAAAATTAGTTATAAACAATCACCTGGTGCAAGAATTAATAATTATGCTCTCTCCGATTCTATTTATAGTCGCACTAGAATTTTTCATTTTGAAGAAAGCGTCGAGTTTTCTTCTTTTCAGCAAGGATTTCTAAAGGTATGTAGAATAATTGAGATACCAAATAGAATCCGCGCAAACTTGAAAAGATTCTGGCCAGAAGTCCGACGTCCAAATTCTATATGAGAAGGGGAGGGCTTGGAAAAATTTCGACCCTTGAGCCACACTTGTGTATATTTTATGGATGAAACTTTTCGAGCTGTGTAGCACTGTAGCTCCTCCTTCGACTTCAGTATTGGAAATCCCATGATGGCGTGCGTGATATTCTGATTACTTGACGTCCTTTTTCAAGGTCACCTCCGAGTTACATGGTATCGTACCCACAAGAAAAAGTCAGTTGAATGATTCTTACTTCTCCCCTTCCTCTTCTTTATTGTTATTATAGAAAATATACTTACGATTGAATTAGTATTGAAAATTTAAGGAGTAAAGAGAACTACCACCTGCTCTTCTTAGGATCCTGGTCCCTGCTCTGAAGTTGAATGATTTATCGTTATGTCTGTCGATTTCTCAACACTGCTGCAGAAATAATCACGAGGTGCTTTCTTCGGCATGCATCAAGGAGTAGAAGTCTACGTTTTGATCTTGTGGTCGCGGCAGTATTCTCGATTTCAGATCGACCTTACTTCGTCATATCCACCGTCCATTTTCTGAAAACTAGACTCTGGATGCACTGGATATCGCGGACCTTTGACTCTCTCTTTACAGTTCTAAAAGACACTTTCTAATAAGTAAACACGCTTTTAATACTCTGAAGGAAAGTCCTCTAATCGTTCGCTAAAGATTCTGCCGAAAGAGACCAGCATGTGTATCTACTCCGTGCCTTTGGTGATTTATGCATCATATATGTATAGACTCACTGAGCCAGACGTTCAAAGTGCGATGTAATTACTGAGCTTATATAATCGTCTACTATGTATCTATGGAACTCGATAGCGGTAATTTGATATTTCATTGGAATAAATTCATTGTGTATCGAGATTCGGGTTTATCGTAAGCGTCGCTTTTACTGCATTAAAGTTCATACGCGGGTCATATTCGGTGTGCCGATGAACGTTATCGCGTGGCACCGGCGCGTAATAATCGAGAGTTCGGTACCCGATGTGCTCCGACTGTAAAAAACAAAGCGTGTCTTGAAGTGATTAGAAAATCCACGTTTGGGATCGCGATTAATGTACGGTAAGGTCTGTCGATAATGATCATGGTCAAGTTTTTCGTTTTTTCTTCTTCTTCTTCAGTATCATTGCAATTTTCTTCTTTATCTCGTTCTAATCGATACGCACAGACAGCGTCTCGAAAACGTCTGGGTATTTTGTGTGTAATCTGCACGCGCTAGTCAACATCTGGGTAAAATTTTATTGCGGTCCTGTGGGTCATTATCAAAAGGCTATCAGAACACGCTGGGTTCTTCGACGAGAATAGAAGATGAGTTCGAAAAATTATGATCGCGAAGGAAATCGACTTCGTATTTGAGAATGCGGCTTTAATAATATTTACGAATTCTCGAAAAATGTTCCAATAAATGTAAACAACAAACATATTTATCTATTTTTGGTATCTTCTTATTCCAAAAAAACAGTTTTAACATTGAAATCGAGTTTTGCTCTTCGTGGCGTATTTGATAAGAGAACTTACGTTCGAGGGAATGTCTAATATAATTCAAACCTTGTGTATGGTTATTCGGTATTTATTTTAGGTACTTCTACCTATTGCCGTCGGGACTAATTTTGTTTTTTCTATCTTTCATTACAGTGGGAAGTCACATTATAGTACTAATAGTACTTTTGGCAGCCGTGTTAACTACAGTCGGCCTACTAACGTGCGTCGTGACTCACTATCACCATAATCATTACCATCATCATCGTCACCGCCAATCAGAAACGCAACAGACGACAGATTGTTCGCCAGCTTCAGCGCATTTGATTTGGAATCAACTGTACTACAATCAAGCGAATCCCGGAAAAAAGTTGAATAAATTGAGTTCGACGACGGTTCCAGTAAGTGTTATTTTGTTCTAGTTGTTGGATAGATTTTCTTGAGAATGCAGCTCTTAATGACGTCCTCTCAAAATGTCAGAATTAAAGGAAATCTCCGAACGAAAAAAATGAGATTTTCTGGCATAGCCAAATGAATAAAGATCATGTTTCATGTCTTCTATAAGGTGGCATGCTTTGCTCGTTTGCCGCCTTGGTCTAGTATTAGTCTACTTTGAAATATGTTCGGCTAATGGCTTATTTTAGAGGGCTCTTTCGCGGCTGTATAGGTCTACTTAGAATGTATACCTACTGTTGTGAAAGTTGGACCCAAATCCCAGCAGAGTAGTATTTCCTAAGAACCGAATTATCAAACCAAAAGGGGATGGATCAAAACGTAAATTATTATAACGAAATCAAATTATTCTAACGAAAGCAAATACTATATGCGCGAAAGAACGAACAAAGTAAGAGTCGACTGTTTAGTTCGAGAAACACTGATAAACAAGCAGATCCTTTCGAAAGAAAGGTGAGTAAGGGACCGTTTTTACCTGAGAGCAGGTACCTACTTGAATTAAGGTTCACCCCCTGCTGCTACTTGTTTATCAAGTCGGAGTTATTTTCGACACCTACTGCAGCAACCTGATCCTGGCCTAGTATAATGAAGGCTTTAGCCTAATAGAAGTCTAGAAGATGAGGTCATTTGGCCGCCCAAGTCTCAAGGTCATCCGTACGGACGCCCGGACGAATTTTCGAGATTTAGGGGGTAGAGAAAAAACATGAAAAAAGATTAGATATTTAAAGGAGGAGAATTTTTGGTGCAATTTCATGAACTTTCGCCTAGTTCAGTTTGGAGTAAACTTCGGCAAAAAAGAGATAGGACTTGAAAACGTTTGAGACGTTGATTTTTGAAGTTATCGTGCGCCGTTGGGTAGGAGAAATCATGAATTATAGTAGAAGTAGATTATAGTAGTTGGAGTTTTAAAAAAAGAAGAATTAATCGAAGTTGACGTAGGAAAGATGATGAAATTCATCTTTATTTTTCAAAATAGATAGGAATCGTATAAACGGTTTTTCCATTACCAAACACCTTACATGTTTTCATTCGTCATAGTATAAGTTTATGAATAGATAAGAATTTATGAGGAGCATTAGAAGCTTGTTTCGCTCATAGCTTGAGGAAATGAATGAGTGGTGCAATGGATTTAATTTATCTAATTATAAGCCAAAAAAAAAAAATTGTTCTATGAATGAAAAATATCTTTAATTGGCAAATGATATCATTTCAAGATATATGTGTGGGACTCGACTCAAATTCACGGTTTCAATTGTTGAACTTGATTTTCTTTGTGAAGTGTATGGCTAACTATAGCTATGGAATCTAGGTTACGTATGAAGATAGGTACATTTGATCGACAGTGGAATATTGAAGTATCACACCCCCTTCCGAACCCTCGCAGATTGCAAGATTCAAACATTAAAACTATTTTAGTCTTGAAAGATTCAAAGTTTCTGTGTTCTAATTTTTCAATGTGTTGATGTTCGAAAACGTCTTAGTAGCGTCCAAGTCTTCTTAGTGCTGGACGTTGAAGTTGTAGCGAAGTTTTAGTTCGTGAAATAAATCCATCAGAAGTGGAGATCTTTAAAATTCCCAATAAACAAATTTTTAGGATAATAAGTTGATAACAATTGTAAGAAGAAGCATATTCCGCAATTTGCTCGCGATGATGTCGAGGGTGGGAGGTAGACGAAAGCATTCATTAAGTTCCCGCGTGGTTTGGAGTGTTCAAGTGCCTATCATCAGAAGAGTCAATTTTAAATTCGGATTAACTGTAGCGAAGACTAGTTCAATGATCAAACCTTCAACAACCCCAAAAGAATTACTGAATTGCCGTGTTGACATTCCAATTAGAGAGATGTGAAATTTTTTCATTGGAAAAAGTTAGTCAGAGTTCTTTCAATTGTGAATTAAGAGAATCGCCTAATATTAGTCTCATTCTTATTGATTTTTCATCTGAAATTCCCAGAGTCAATGCGCTTTCAACTAGACTATAGAGCCTCAGTCAATGAAATTATGAGACACAATTCAATCGTCAACACTGAGATGGGCTCTCGGTATCTTCCTAACCATCACTGCTGAATTGCTTGCATTCACGGCTCAATTTACACAGCTTCCAATCCTCGCGCCCGCCCTCTCTTCTTTCCTCTCCTCGAATCTCGTTTTTGTAAACATCACCATCCTTGTCTTCAAGGCTAACTTCTATCCCAGATATCCGACTCGATCTTGCCAATATTCTAAAAACTCTAATTATAAATATTATTTGCCGAATCACCCGTCTCGCTTTACCAGCGGATTTAATCTTGACTCAGAACTCCTACTCGATCGAAGGCGTCATAACCGAACACCGACCTCCATTTTCATCGCTGAACTAAACGCCATATACTCTGTCTCTTGTCTTTCTCATGTTCTTCTCCTCACCTCCAAACTCAAATTCCTATACTGTGAACTGATACACTTTCATCTCTCCTGGCTAAGCAGTAACTCATTCATCTTTTTCTGCAAACTCTTATCATCCACCTCAACATCTTCTCCCTCTAAATTCCGAGCCACATCACCTTTCCGAAAATTGACGCGGTTAATCTTGCCGCTAAAGATTCCTCTCTCTCCTATGGAATTCCTAATCGTACCTACGATTTCAAGAACCATTATCGATCTCTTATCCTCGACTTTTGATACCACTTTTGGAAAACTCGTGTTCGAACAAACTTGGTGTAAACTTCCTCTAATGTTACTAGCTGTCATGAAAACATCATTTTCGCAAGCCTCAAAATCGCGTCTCACCCGCTTCTATCTTATTCTCGGTTTGTTCTCCCCCCCCCCCCCTTCTTGCTGATACTTCCAATATCTGTGCAACATCTCCTTTTCGTGTCCCGCTCTTGAAACCACCCGGCTCTTTCACTCAGTTTCTTCTCGTCTTTTATTTGCATTTTGTAACAATTCCAATACGATAACTAACTCTGTTCACTCTCTGCACTCCACTTACTCCCCCCTCCCTCCCTCCTAGTCCAGTTCCTGATCCACAAACTCCTCAGTCACCTACCCCGAGCTGATGCCTTTTAGAGTAGTTGGAAAGCTTGTAAAAAAATTGCTCAATTTAATTGCTCTGTTTGAAACTTGAGAGCGTCTTCAATTCCTGTGTGGTTTGCTGCACTGAGACGGTGCAAGTGCATTTCCTGCGAGTATTATGTGAAGAGTTGAGGCCAAGATGACTAATGACCAAAAGACGCACCCTCGCTGAAGGCTCTACTTTTTTCAAAATTTGTGGGTTCTATTAGTTATCTTACGATCTTACCATCGCTGGAATGCTCGAAAATTTCACCAAGTTTCAAGGGTTTTCTTACACTTTGAAAGTCACAGCGTCGTGTGTCTCAATTGGACCCGTTGTAGAAACATTTTTCTTATGTCGTGCGTGATAGGGTCATCAGTTGCTAGATTCTGGATACCTGTACTGTAGTTTCTTTGTTGATATGTGTTCTGATTTCAATGACGTACAAGCAAAAATCACAGGTGTATGTGCAAGATTGTTTGCATAATACTTAATGTCAAATAAATGTCATTTCTTTTACAAATTCTAACGGTTTCCTCGCTACGTTCTAATTCTCTCTCAATCTTCAAGTAGAGGTATTTTTCCGCGTAATTTTTCATGTCTGTACTTACGTAAACGTCCTGAAAGTGTACTTCCGTGTCAATTAGATTCTACCAATACGTATGTGTGTTTTGGCATGTACAATTTGCATACAAAATTACGATTCTTTTGAACTTGGCGGCCTCGTGCCCTCTTGAAATTCCGAGAGTACAATGTATGAAGCATCATGAAGATGGTGGTGATTGACAAGGAAGATACCTACAGTATGTTTTCTTTTCTTGCAATATTTACCGTTTTTGGTACCTATATCGAATATTGTTCTTCTGAGCGAGACTTATCTTTTGTGCGTATAATGTGCGCAGCAGTGCAGTTCAGACATCATTGTCTCGACGTCGAATCATAAAAATTGCTGCTCGTCTGTATGCAATATATTGCACCGATGAATCGGTAATATTCTTCATGGGATGCGCTGTATAATTAATTCGGCGCGAAGGAAATAATGAATGCTGCTCGTGTGTTTTAATGGTTGAAGTTCAAGGGCAAGATTGCACGTCGTAAAGACTGATCGTCACTTTAGTTAATTAACTTCGTCGCTTCATCCCTCTCGAATGATTATCGCATACGAGACTTGATATGAATACGGTGACCTTCAAAATGTGTAGAATTTCTAGCGTTTGCAGACTATACTGCTACTCTTCTTCTTTCTCCATCTCCCTCTCTTCATTCCGCCGTTCGTGTTCAATATAGCCCATTTTAGGTACGCGGCGTTTTTCTGCGGTCTTAGAAGAATTAGGGCATCCGAGCGACGACGTCGTTTTCGCGAGCAAACTACATCTTCGGCACCACCCTGTTCGTAGGCATCTTTTCGTAATTAATCATCGCAGTTTTGATTTTTTCACTTCCCCCGCGCACTTTTCACCTCCGCGACTCTCCGTAATCTTCCGACCGCCTCATTCATTTTTCGGATTTTAGTCCTAGACGATTTATAAACGTATTTCGCGAAACGCTAACGGTGAGAGCAGAAGGTCGTTTGTAGCGCAAGCGCGTTTCAGGAAGCAGCGGGAAGTTGCCAGACGTCTAGTTACGATATTATAGTCTCCCGACAGTTCGGATGACGACGGTGGGCACGGTGCGACGCGACGCGACGACAAAACGCTCCGGCCGCTGCGCGTCCCTCTTACACACAGTCGTTCGTTTTCGAAATCGATACGGACGTGTGTGTGTGTATGTCGCGGCCGTATCTCGCATATATTCGCGCGTATTTACGACGGGCGGGCACAATAAAAACGCGTTGCGTTGCTCCCGAGTTCGTGCGAATTATTACCGCGGCGGGTAAGGACGCAACGCCGCTGCTGCTGTGTTGTCATCTCCGCGTCGACGGAGGCAGAAGAGGCGGCATAAAATCTTCGAACGAAGGGTCGCTGAATAAACGTACAAACTACAATATACACTTTCACTATCCTTTGACGAGTCGAATGGAGAGGAAGGGAGGGGTGTTGGTAGAGAAGGCTCGGTGTAACAGCTTGCATTAATGGTTTTCGAGCTTTATGAAGAGATTTTGTCGGATGTAGAAATCCTCCTAATGATCACACCACGAGGGGAAAACGAATGTGCTGCTGTATGTAATTTTGAAACGACTCGTATTACCTCCACTCTCTTCGTATTGAACCAGACAATACCTTTTGTACAGCTCGGATTCGTATAATAGGCGATACAATTTTTTGCGTCTGACTTCTACTATGAGTGTTGAGTAAATTAGGCGTGAATACGGTCCGTAAATTTTATAGTTTTTACATCCGGGAAAACAATTTACTGTCTGAAAGTTCATCGTCGTAAACAAACTAAATGTCCTGTACGCGAGATCGACGTAGACGTTAGCATCCTCTAAGTCGAAAATTCTTTAATTTTTGTATGTCTGGTGTATCGTTGATTCTTCAAAGGCTGGTTGAAGGGAAGGGAGGATCGTGAAACAACGAAGAATGAAGAAATCTCTACTCCTTAGTGGAGCGTGAACCTCAACGCTCGCGTACGAGACGATCACTGAAATCCTCGTGCTTTCGCTGCGCCGAGAATTTTAAAAAACTTGGTTTGAAGCTAGACTTGCTTCAATGTGTGCTTTCAAGCTCTCCCAATCGAGTCACGCATCCGATAGGAGCGCTAGTGGCAATGTTGAGAAGGCACTGAGATGGCGTAGTATTCTTGAACAGGAGATCGAATTGCAAATAATGTTTTACAAAATGTGCAAAACATAATTTAGACCCTAATAAGCAAAACTCGACCAAGCGATATGTCAACAATCTGGGGAATTGGAGATATCTCCACTTATAGTGAATGAACATTTTGCTAGATCTCCAGATCGTTATCATGTCGCTTGGTCGAGTTTTGCTTATTAGGGTCCATTTTTGGAGAGATGCAGTATTGTTTGTGCTCGACCGAAAGACAATTCTGCCTCTTTTCCAAAGCTTTTAGATCATTCCCTCTTCGGTTGTTTCAGAGAACTTTTCTCACATCTTCATCTTCTAAACCGAATCGTACCAGTCGGCCGACAGTATTTCTAGAGGGTAGTGGCTTTGCCCGAATTTGCGAATGAAATATGCCCACTTTTGCGTGTGGATTTTAAACTGTAATTTCTAGCTCTGGTCATGGCCTTAGTGAGATTCTAGGTTTGGATGTTCTTTGGAGCTTTCTAAATGGGGACTGATTTCAGTTTTCACTCCTTTGGACAGAATCATTACGAACTACATGCAGTTTAAACCACTGATTTTGGTCCAAACTCCTCCATAACTTTGATCTTATCGTGAAAGATTTTCAAAAAATGGAGTTGACAGTTACAAAAGTTCATGTTCGTTTTGAAATCGTTACGAGTGGCAGATGCAAGAGGTGAGAGAGGCGAATATTTTCAAGAGCAGAGTTGAGTACGATAGTAGAGTTGCACAAATAGCCATCCTGCCGTTAACTGTATGAGAGGTGGAAGAGTAGACGTTAGGTGAGGTTGGAAGACGAATGAAGAAGACTGGAAGTTCGTAGATGATGTGGTTCGGAGAACTATGTCGATGCGTTGAACGATAGGATTGGCTAAATAAGAGTGGTGATGAAGCGTAAAAATTTGTGGCGAGAAGAAAAAGAGAGATTTTTTTTTTCTCTCTCATCTCATTCTTTTTCTTTGGACCTCCTATTTGTGAACTCCTCCCCCCCTCCTTCAAGGAAATCCTGGATATGCCACTGAGTTGAGACGTGAGAGAATAGCGTTCAAGATTCCTAGTCTCGCAATTTGACTTTATTACAAGTCCGCCAAGCATTGGGGCAAGAGGGGGAAGGTGTAACTGAAATTGATGTGCGATCGATTCAAAGTTGATGAGCTTACATGTAGAGAGCGCTCTATACTACCCTCAATTCGATATCGATCTGTAATTGATTTGAAGTCCATCAACCATTTGCAGAGGTTGATTTGACTATAGTCACTCAAAATCAGGTCGACCAATGTGACCTCGTGTCGACTCAATATCGATATCATTTCAAGAGAGAATTTTGAATTTTGACCTACATTTCAGGTCGATTTAAAGTCTACTAGCTCATACATCTCCAGCAGAGCGCTAAAAATCGACTGTTGATTGACGCAATCGAGCAGTTTACTCCACAGCTCATGATACGAGGAATTTAGTTTTCCTTTCTTATCATCATCCTCTCTAGGGACGAGCTCAACAAAACAGCTGCGGTCATCAGCTGATATGACGAGAAGTAGACCTGGAATTGAAGTAGTCAAGCGTATCTCTTGTTCTTTGTCAGTCACTGTGTTAAGGACGAATTTTTCCACTTCAGGGGCATGTTTACCCGATGAAGTCTGCGTGTAAACCCCTTGTACGAAATTTTTCGATACAATTTTGGATGACAATTACCTGTTGTCCTTTTTTTTCTCTCTCTGAAAACTATGAAAGTTAGATATGACATTCCTCGCTCCTGGAGGATGGCACCCACGTTTCATCGAGTAGCACTAAAAGTTCGACGTCGTGAGTAATGAGTCACATGGACCGGATTCGAGCTGTCCCCTATTTTTTATCACCACACCCAGAAATAATTATCGTGAATAATTTGAGAGCCGGAAGAAAATAATAAAACTGTAAAAATTCTCCACTCCTGCGGATGTGGATCTCAATGTAAAAAAAAACATTTATAAATTACTTTTCTGAGTGCATTTACGTGTAAACGCAGTAAAAATTCAAAATTCATCGTTTGGCTTATTAACCCGCGGTAGCTTTGATTAGGAAGAGAATTATTGACTGGCGACTGACGTCAGAAAAATATGGCGGCTCAACTTTGGCCCGCGTTAACTTCGACGCCAGACGATGCGTTACGCTCGAAAATTGAAAACCGTTCGTCGGCGGGAAAGTTTATGCTTTCGGAACACCTTCTTACGCAATTTTAAAATGCATTGTTCGCCAATTCGTACGTACGCATGATAATGAGCGCAATATAGACGAAAAATGTTTTCATTCATCTCGGATCGGATGCAGTAGTTTTCGTTACACTTTAGCGCGAGAGGATCGCCCGCATGCGTCACACACAAATTTTGCGTAATTGTTTTCTCGGTATATTATTTAATGAGAATAATTTTTATTTGCTCGCACGTCTAGACGCGGTTAATTCGTTTTATTTATTTATTGCGACACTCATTCGTCTGTTTTCCCGATATGAGCTTCGAAAACGTACGCGCATCGCCCATACGTTGTTGCAGTTCTAAAGTGTGTACATGTGTGAGAGAATGGGGCTCGTAAGTCGGGCGGTAAGCTCGGAAGCTTTCGAAATCAGGGCGTTAAATACCGTTTTATCTACATTCGGGACGGTATTTGCAGTCGTCGTCGTCGTTGAAAAACGTTCGCGTTATTTGGATAGGTGTTGTACATAGAATTAAATTGAATACGCGTTATCTGCGTTCATAGAATGATGGTTTCATTTATTTTATTTTTACAGTCGCTTCAAAAAGATTGTTGTACACTGTCGGTGTAACAATTTTTTCCAAGGTTGTACCGTCTAGAGGTCATTAGTAGATACGCTACTAACATTTCCCCCTTTCCTGCTTTTTCCGATACGGAGAAATGATTATGTAATTATCGCGCCAGACCGTATAGGTTTAATATTCAATCGCGATTTGTAGACGTATTTATTTCCTTTTTTTCTTCCATTTTTCCGGTTTCCTCGTTTCAAAATTTTAGGACCGAGCTGGAATTACATAGAACCCGTTTCCATGTATTCTAACGCAAACGATCGTGGACATTATTTAAGATTGAACGAACTATCGGGCATTCGATGAAATTGTACTCGGCTGTGTGCGATTTTCCGATGTGTCATTCACCCTGCAATTTATTGTCTACGATTCTCTCGCGGAGACTGAGGGTGATATTGCCTTATATAGATGAATCTATCTGCATTAACTTGCACACGTTATACTTGAGTTTCCATCCACAGTTTTGATGGAAGTGCGTGAGATGCGAATGCGGCGTGGCAATAGGTTATTTGGCGGTTGGCAGACGACGACGCAAACGAAGAGTCGACGAGCCCCGAAATCCTTTTAGAAATTACGAGTGTTGGGGGGAAGTATGGTGCGTTAGAAAAAGGAGACGGCGGATACGAGAGCGACGCGAGGGAGATGATGCGAGCGTTGCGTAAAACGGAGGAAAAAAGGTTCTTTCTCTCGTTCGCTTCCGCTCTCCTTCTTCAGAAGAGAATGAAAATGAGAGTTATCGATTCTCTGGAATAATACCTACAATGCCTTAGTTACCACTTCGTGCGTACTTTTTATTTACTCAACTACTCTTCCAATACGAATGTCTTTTTTTTCACGCTTGTTCGAGACCCATCATCGAAATCGCTCTTAATTTCCCGCCAGTGGTAATCAGCGTATGACCCAATTTATTGTTTCTATGTGTTTCAAATTTTGTTGAGAATCGCCATCGTGAGGACAATTCACCGTTTGCTTTTTCCAGTAGCGTACGCGCTCTAAGAAAGTTTTTGGCTCTGGCGCAAATTGAAGTGTGATCTACCTACTCGTAAGCCTGTTCGTCTTCCTTTTCATTTGCTAACCGTGGTGATCGAGATGACGTTTGGGGGTGTATAGGGGTACTCTCGTTTTCAACTTTGGTATTTCACCTAGACCGTTTCATTGCTCAGGGACGTCGTCCTAAGTCTATACTTTCAAGCTTCTGTACGCTTGGGAGACCCTACTTTGCACTCCCTCCTGATGAGGGTAAGGAGAGAAGGAGAGTAGCTTTATTCTGTCGCTCAATCAGAGTAAGAGATCACACCTTGTCTAGCGTGGAGCACCCAATTTTGGTGCAGCGCGTGCGCTACCTGCATCAAACTGTGAAGTAGAGGGTGCTATGTTTCTAGTTATTCCTACCACGACTAAATACTCTGCGGACACGCTAGTAATTATACGAATGGGAGATGGAAAATGTCGAGCTTTGACCTCTCATATAGATAGGAGTGGAGAACATTTTGGATTGCCTTCTTGGGCTGTCATGCTCCGAACTTGAGGAGTATATTTTCAATAGGGAACCTGTTCTGTGGGGATAACCTTGAAAAATTCCCCGTTTGATGTCCAGCGAAAACTGACCTCCGACATCGTGAGATCGTGACGTAACAGGAACAAAAGTCGGAATGTTTTTTGAAGGGGGTTATCTTCCAAAATTCGCCGCGCGCCGTACGCCATGTGTCGTACAATGTCAGGTGAAACTCCCTTATAAGGTCATCAGATTGTGACGTCACAGTGTCAAAAGTCGAAATGTCAGCAGGAACCCTGTTCTATAGAGGGGTATCTTGGAAAATTTGCCGTGTGATGTCCGGCGAAAACTGACGTATGACGTCATCCGATCGCGACTTCTTGGAGCCAAAAGTCGACATTTCGACAGGGAACCGGCTCAGGGTTGGAGGGAGGGGAGGGGGGGATTCCAAGAGTTTCCGGGTGGCGTCTTGCGAGAACTGATGTATGACGTCATCAGATCATGACGTCGCAGTGTTGAAAGTCTTGGTCGACATTTGTCTTACATTCTATTGGAAAAAAACGTTTCTTGACGAAGTTGAACGAGAAATTCAAAGTCGTAGGAGGAGAACCTGGAAAAATTTCGATTTTCGAATCATATTACCTACATGATAGGAAAGAGCTATTTGTATTCGTCTGTAGGCTTTCTAGAGGACGCGTGGATACGTCTGTTGTCTGTATGTTTCGTTGCTGGGAGGGCAAGAGATGCAGAAGCTGCAAAAACAGGGTAAAGTCTGAGGAACAGAACACGAGAGGGAGGACGCATGGATGCGTCTGTATGTTTCTTTACTGGGAGGGCAAGAGATGCTGAAGCTGCAAGGATAGGATGAGTAGAAGGAGCAGAACATGAGAGAGAATTTTCCAGGATATATTCTTGGAAGGTTTGTAATTTGTTTCTGAGTATTCCCATCATTTCAAAAATTACCTTCCCTTGATAAGTATCGTTCGCTTCAGAAAACAGCGAAACAATTTATAAAATTAGAACATGAAGTCCGCATACTCTATGAAGACAGCAAGGGAGAAGTTCGTCTATTATAAAGCCGACACATGTCACGACAGCACCACTTCTAGCTAGAGGAACAAAATCACGAAGAGGAGCGGAAGAAAAAAAAAGTTTGCCAGACTTAGTCACGCATTGTGATGTTCAGCGATAGTGCGAAAGATGCGTCAGGCTCGTGAATTTTTTCATTCTCGGTATCGGAGTCCAAAATTCCTTCTAACGCAAATCGAATGCGAAATCTCGAGACTCCAATAACACGCTGTATCCATTTACAATGATAAGAAGACACTATTTAATGCGTTCCCCAGACCGCATTAAATGACCTCGGAATTCCAAATGCAATTTCAACACACACGACCCCTTATTATTGAAGTAAATCAAAAATTCTCACACCCCATTTAAACAAGCCCGAGTACCGCTATATAATAATGCATTGCGCTGTACTTTTCTTTTCTACAACGGACCGCTCTCATAAAATTTGAGGAAAACGAGCGCGAAAGATTAATCATCATATTCTGCGTGAATTGTTATTTCAACAAAATGATTTTACTACTCCAGAAAGAAAGACAGAGAGTGAGAATGAAAAAGAGAGACAATAAAAGAGTGAGAGAGAAAAACGTGAGAAAAATTTTTCGTCGTCCGAGAGCCGTCTGCGACACAGTAATATTCTGGCCATCGGCCAAATTTTAGTTTTCTTACTTTTGGAAAATATCCAGCGTATTTAATCATGTATTAATTAGGTCGACTTCGCGCACAGCGCCCAACGACGCGACGCCCATCGAACCAGACTGTTTTCGTTCACAATTTGAAGCTCATCGGCGCTAGAAGTTATGCGCCGCCTTTTTAAACAACTTCCGAATTTTTTTTCGCGAGCGTGACCGCAACCTCTGGATGCAAAAAATAATCTGGACGGCGGTAGTATGGTGTTCTTTTTTTCTCCTTTCCGCAAAAATAATATCGAAACCGCGTGAATCGCATGCTCGCATAAAATCCGTCCATCAATCTTGAAAGAAACGTAGAGGGAGAAAGAGGAGAAGGAAAAGCGAAGAAATACTAGTACTATAAAATATCATATCGGAACAGTGCCCCCATCTTACAAGTATAATAATGTAATGAAAAATACAAAACCTGGCAAATTCTTCGAGTATAGTTTAATGAGCGACTCTTACACGAATGCTTGAAAGATACGTGATCGTAAATTATTAAACCTTGCGCGTACACTCAATGCGGAAAAGTATGCTTGCCAACATTCCACGTACTATCGTTGTCATTTAAATAAGGGTGAGATAATTAAAGTTGCGTTACTCAGTCGTGTTACGTTTACGGATACAATCACATATTGAGAACTACCTAAGTATGTGAGCGCAATGGGCCGATGATCAGCTGTTCAAAAAATAGATCCCTTAATTTCTGAATTTCTGTCAGTATTGGGTAAGAGGAGGAGGCTGTTTTCGGTCTGCGCTAAGGACTTGGAAAATTTCGGAGTCCCAAAGAAGGATCAAAGGACCCAACGACCTTCTTCAAGGACGTGGACAAATTCCGAAGTCTGCCATCGAACGATCAAAGAATCTGAGATTTCTTTATTGAAGACACCCGTTGAGTAGCGAGCTGCGAGTTCATGTATCAGAGTTAATGAATGACCTTGGCCTACTGAAGAGGTTCGTTACCGAAAAGTAGGGGGACTTGTTACCTCCCGCCTAAGGAATGCTTGAATTTTGGAAGATTTGCGTCACCTCCACTTTGGCACCCGAAGAAATTTTTTCGATTTCTCCAGATTTCTTCTTATCTGGAACCAGTGACGTAGATAGGGAGGGGGGATTTGGAGGATATATACCTCCTTCATCGCAATTATTGAGTGTCTTTTTTCCATTCAATGCAGTGATTATGTATGGGCAATATTCCTCCTCCTCCTCCTCCCCCCCCCCTCTTTGAGAAAATTGTATCTACGCCATTGTCTGGAACTAATACATATTATATTTTAGTAATGATGAAAAGAGACTTCTTTAGAAAGAAGTGAACTGTAGTGTAGGGGCCCATCCAACTATAAGACCTTATCGGCTAACTGCCTGTCCTTAGTGGGTGAAACCGACTTAGAACACCTTCAGCCAATCATCTAGACCTGTAAATGACATGATCAAGTCCCTTACCTACATAGCCAATATCATGACCAAATATTTCACTGCTTAGGTATCCTCACTGCCAAATTACAGTCGTCAATCCCTTCAGCTGGGTGTTCACAATGAAGGTACTGCTGAACTGTTCACTACGAGCCCCTACCTCGGGCTACAGCTAGCTAGCCTGAACTTCGAACCTGCGATTTCAGTTCCCGGCCCCAGTTCAACCCGCATCCCATCTGTCAACTAAGAACCTACCGTCTGATTAGTGCTACAACACTCCCTTGAAACAATACTCTCGAAAGGAATCTTCCCCGGCGCTCCGCCACCGTCAACACCGTCCACAACTTGAGCCATCACTAATTGCGTTGGAGATGAGGGATCCAAGATCTGCAGTCTCGCTCTCAAACTTGATCTACAGGTGTGCTCCATCAGGTCAACCTCCTTAACCACTAAAGAAAATCCCAAGTGAACCATTGCGTACTCTATGCTCCACTAGTTTAAACTATTTCATTTCTTGTTCGTGCACGTCACAAACTCACTAAACATTAAACTCGTAGCCACTTAATAGATTCTTATCAGACCTTTAACTAAGTTGTAGTCGTTATATTAAGGGCAAAATTCGGTGATTACTCACCACAGCCGTAAATACAAATTCAATTAGCAACCACTTTGCACTCCGATAATTCACGGATACTGTTCATTCACTTATTTGTACGTCGAGAAGAAGAAGATACATTCACTGCCAGGCGCACTAATGAACACTTTGCCGATAAACCGAACTACTCTCGATGAAGAGCTAAACTATTATATTCGTATTCGAGTTAGTCAGTTTTCTTTTGAAGTCCTTCGAGCACAAGAGCCGAATATTGTACGCGATAAACCCAACCTACAATTTACACGGTGCATCACTTTTATGACCCAGTTCCCTGTTGAATCTTCCACACGTTGCTGTGCGGACGAACTTCAAGATTGTGGCAGCTAAATTGCTAACAGATGTGTCGACTTTCGATCTCGTCATCATTCGAATATTATGTCGACTGTAAAATATTATTTCTTGCCGGACGTGTTTAGAAACGAATATGAAATATACTCACATTTATATACCGTACACCAAGCCAAAAGACCGTTCTTTACACCTTCTACTTCTAAATTTCCAATTTGATCCCAGAACAACTTTTATAGCGCGGAACTCTCAGGGACGTCCTGAGAAAACGAGCACGTCCGCTTCCGACTTTTGCGACGTTATCTTTTTCGAAAAAATGCCGTTGATGTTGATGATAGGAGAGGGCCTTGAAGGAATTTCGACCTTTCTTAGATTCAGACTATCTTCACCATTGGAACCTGGGGGGTATTGGACTTGAACCATTTCAGCAGATTTGGATTTTCTGCTGGACCCCTTCGTTTCAGTGCAAATTGGTAGTTTTCTTTCAAGAATCTGGCGGTGATTTTCGCTTACTTATGATATGTGACCCTGTCTAGAGAAACCTGGTGAAGCAATTTTGCAGGTCTACCATTGGTAGAAGGGTAGACCTCCAAAATTGCCTAACGGGTTTCTGTAGACGGGATCCCATATGGTGTGGTCTCATCGGAGAATTCGCTTACAAGATCCTCGAATTTTGATGCTACCAGATTCATCTCAAGCGTTCTCTCACTGCCAAGTAGATTGTTCTCTTCAAACGCAGTTTTCAGCCTGTTCTGGTATTTCTGGGTCGGATCCTTGTTCAGCTCCGTGTAACCATTCTCTGCGTTGTACGACGCCTCTTGTAGTCGTCGTTCTCCATTCCCACTGCCACGTTGCCTTTGCCAAGGTCAGATTGTTTCGTCGAACTCTCTCCTGCAGATTTGTTACGTTCCTCTACATTCGTTGCGTTTTTTCATTGGTTCGGCTCATATTCTCCTTGATATCCAACTGTACTTTCCCAAAATGACCATACTGTGGAGCTTACACTGGTTCAATCTCTCTGGCTGGACGTACTCGATGCCTTTTTTTAGTAGTCTCTTTTCTTCTTCTTTGAAAGTGACGCCTCGGTTCTGGGAGCAAAGTTGTGCTTTCATGTCGCTGTCTCGTCTTCTCTCTCTCCTTTGGTTTGGGTCAGTTCGGCAGGTTTCTTTTTGATTTGCTTCGTTTGGGCTTACACTCGGTTTTTCGCGTACTCCTCCTCTTGGTTGAATCCCATTTCTTCAAATTCTCAATGGTTTAGCAACTTATTCAGATGGAAATATTGCTCATAAACTTCGAACATAGAGGTACATGGAATGCGTGTATCACGTTTTAGTTGACGCTCACATGTACCTTGGCTTACTACTTTGGCTCGTTACTGTGTTAAAGTAATGGGAAGAAAATAGTGAGCCGAAGCAAAATAAGGAGCCCAGTACATTACACGCATTCCATCTATCTCTATGTTCGAAGCTCATAAACCATTCAGCTCGTTGATCTTTGTGTGAAGCTCGTTTATTTCGTTCTTGACTCTCAAACTTCCGGCTTGCACCTTGGTGCGTGTCAGAGGGGATGATGTCTCGTCTCATGCGTGTGATTTTAGTCTTCAGGAACTTGAAAACCTCTGATCATGTCTGGTTTGTTATCATTGGAACTCTTACAAAGCACTCTTGAGCAAGATCTTCCAATTTTTAGTGCTCTACTCACGCCTCATCTCACTCAATATGTGTTCCAAAGAGTCATATTTATTGGTAATTCAGAAAAAAAATGAACATTTTCAAGCTGATCTTTCTTCATCCTTTCCTTCTTTCCAATAGGCTAACTGCCATCTAGTCCCCCCTTCCGTCAATCCGTTCTCCTAAGTAGCATATATGTGTGCTGGTGATGAAGAAATCCAAGTCGACGTTGTTTGCGTTGCTATGCGAGCTTTTATTATTTCTTTTTTTTTTGAAATCCGCTTCGAGGGCATTTTCTTACCACTTTTAATGACTCACGCTGCGTGAAGTGACGTGCACAGTGCAATGACGAGAATTTGTTGACTTACGAACTTGTCCCTTGGATATGGAATTATTTTTGTTATTATATTTTTTCATTTTAATAATTTCGCGTTTCTCGGTGTACGTACGCGCCAAGTTAATTGCTTAGAAATTCCCGCTGCGTTATCCACTTTACGATGTAGACGGTGTGCAATGTTTTTCCTCTTCGAAATATACGTACAGTACACATATAATGCACCAGTCACAATGCTGCAGTCAGTCATTGATTCATTTTGCAGACAATGAAGGGACATAAAAAATGGAATAGAGATAGAAAACGTGTATATGTGCTAGAAAGATAAAATAAAGCACGTTAGCATAATATTAAATTATGGCGAAGAGATTATTAGGTCGTTACACTTTCCGACAGACGGCGAGATAAACTTTTTTCTCCTATCTCCCGCTTTTTCATGATATCTTATTACACTATATTGTGTCAAGTGTCTGCACTGACAACAAAATATTTCTCTCGTATATAGCATTTTTATCGTGACACGACTCGCTGATATTGTACGACTGTGTGCGTTACAATATCACAGAATATTATTCTGATCGCATTTGACACCGTCGGATTTATTAGCTGGATGCGTGAAAATTTTTTTCCTCCAATTCGAGGAAACTGAAAACGAACGCACAATCGAATTTAATCCGATGGCGGAAGATTTATGCCAACTCGGAGCGCAGAAAGAAGAAACATTCGTAGCCAAAAACTCTTGTACCGTATCGCATCTTGGAAATAACAAAATTTCGAGCTCGGGCGTCTAGAAAGAGGAGAAAAAAAATTGTCATAGACGCGCCTTAATTACTTCGAAACACAATGTCTCGATTCATTTATGTACGCGACACAGGTAGAATTGTTTCACGTGCGTTTCCCAGAATTCGTATAGGCTTATCGGGATGTACCTCGTATCGAAAGACCAGCGTTTATGATACTCGTGAACGGTATATTTCTGGGTGTCCTCTTGAAACACACGGTACGTGTAGCGAGAGAAGGGCGTTTGCCAAAAATCTTAATTTGTAACAGTATTCCCTTGTAGTTATGCTCTTCTCGCGATAATTTGAATGTCATTCAAACTCCTTTGTTGTATTTGGCATGTTGACAGGTATGTATGGATGTGTGTACGGCATACATCGACCAATAACCTACCAGACTGCATCCTCAATAAAATCCCCTTATTAGTGTACTCCGTCCAGACGTAGACGCTTTGCTCCGTCATGTGTAATTGTTATTTCATCGGAATCATATATTAATACGCGTATACACTGTTGTTGTACATGGTGTATGTACGTGATACTTTGTTGTGATATTTTGTAGATATTTTTCGTTTGTTGTGTTCGCTGCTGGCGGAGTCGCGGCCCTAACACTGTATATAATGAGTTAATGACATGCACGCTGTATTGTGCTTGTAGCTCGATTTGTTAGAACACGCTCTGAAGAGAAAAACGAAGGTGGTATTGAAAGAAGAAAATTAGAAATTTTTCGGCTGGTCTGTCCTCTCGCTGTGTTCATTGCGCAATTTTTTCCCCAGTATTTCGGCACCGCAATTGTGAGGATGACGTGCGCGTCTGAATTCGTGAGCACATCAGCTTTCGAGATTGATCACACTTGGAGACTTTGCAGGTCGATGATTTCTCGGAATTTGTCCGTTGAAAAATGTGCGGAAATGTTGAGTGGGCTCGTGTGTTAAGAATGACACCCTCGCAGACGGGACTTATGCTCTCGCTGCAACTAGAATGAGACTTTGAAGGAAACACAAAACCGTATAATGCTTGCAAATTTTGGCCACTGGACTTTCGTTAGGTTCGTTTCTTTCAACGATTCAGTGGTGAGAACAGTCGCCCAGCCAGCAAAAGGTCTCGGATTCGGATCCCGGCGAGGTCAAATTATTTGCTCAAATTTTTCATTTACCAACAAGCCTTCCCCCGTGCTTTCCTTTCAGTTTCGTCTCAGCTGTGGTCACCACGCCGCGTCGGTGCTCTGAATTTTTGACCTATTGACAGCTCGCTTGATTAACAATCTTGAGCATCAGTGAAAAATTAAATCTCAGGATGACTAAATACGCCTCTAGACCAATGGTAAGAATTTGGATCTGTAATTGAGACTACTTCTTTCAAGGTCGATATTGGATGTAAGGTTGACAAATCTCGAGCCACATCAATTTCAACTTTGAAGCCCATTTGTAGTTCTCCGGTAATGTACGCTGGTCATCTTGAAATCGGCTGCTCTGTTGAGTTCATTTCAAGTCGATTTAATTTGACGAAAATCAACCTGATATCGACTGCTCTGTGGAGTAGTCGAATTCGAGTCGACTTTTTCAAAATTCATATAAACCTCAAATCGACCTAACCTTGGGTCGATTTTACTTTTCTTGTAATGAGCGCTGGTCGACTTGAAATCGATTTCTCCAAATTTTTTTATCGACTTGAAATCGACTGCTTTGTTGGATTCAACTCGATTTGGAATTCCTAGTAGCACGCATGCCGACTTCAAATCAACCTAAATTAGACGTTGATCGGGGGTCTGCCTATAGTCCACCTACTTGCAGTTACGTGGCTAGATGAGGATCAGAATTCACTCTCAGTGCTGATGAGCAGAAGAATGTCAAGTACCTACCTTTGGACCGTGGTCGTTCATCCCAACCCTCTTATCCCTCCCCTCCCTCCCCAGTGCCTCTTGAAGCGTTCTGTATTCGCAAACGGTATGTGTAGTCATGAGAATCTTGATTTCGGAATGCCGACGTCGAGTTTTAGTCCATATCAAAATCGACTCACTTTTTTATCTCGATTCTAAAAACCTACCAAATTGTACTATTGAATTCACGCAATTTCGACGTCAACTGCGCAAGTCTTTTGCCGATGAGTGACGGGGTTGTTGACCCAATTCCGACGTCGATTTTCAGTCGACATCATGTCTGTAGTACCGTGAGTCGAATTAATTTCAATCTCGATGATGAGTATCGTCTTTTTTCTTGGAAATTTCGCCGAATTGAATTTTCATTTTACTGTCACATTTTCTCGACGTTTCTGGAAAACCGAATCTTCATAATCTTTAATCAGAATTATCTCGATGCTTCTTGTATATATTTCGAGCTCTTTGGAAATTCTGTAGAATATTCAACAGGTTCAAGCGCGAATCTCTTTTTTGCGCGGGGGAGGGGGGATTCTTCCGCCCTTAAACTCAAAGAAAAAAAATTTAGATGCCATTGCAGGTTTGCAATGGCAGCGGGGAACTCGCAATCTCCCGCGCTTGCGATCACGTTGGCGCGAAAAGCTCCCTCGGAAAATGAATTGGCAGGACTCCTCTCAGTACACTAGGCCCAGGGCTGGGAACAGTGATTTTTCTTAGCGGTTCCGGTTACAAAGGGTCTTGGACTGAATTGTGAGATCTGGTTCCTTTCGGTTCCGGTTCCAGAAGCCAAAGCCAGGATCCGGTTCCTTTTGGTTCCGGTTCCAGAAGCCAAAGCTGGAATCCGGTTCTTCGCGGTTCCGGTTCCACAAGCCAAATCTGGGGTTCGGTTCCTTTCGGTTCCGGTTCCAAAAGGCAAATCTGGGATCCGGTTCCTTTCGGTTCCGGTTCCAAAAGGCAAATCTGGGATCCGGTTCCTTTCGGTTCCGGTTCTAGAAGCCCAATCAGAGATCCGGTTCCTTTTGGTTCCGGTTCCAGAGGCCTGGAAATACGGGAGGAGAACCGGTTCCTGTAGCGGTATTGGATTCCGGTTCTCAGCCCTGACTAGGCCTGATATAATGAAGGTTGGAAGTTGACATTTTTCCAAGTCCCTAAAGTAGGTCAAGGTCATTGATGCCGTCATAAAGCGCTACATGTCACGCAGTTCACAGAAACTCCCGCACGCGGACGCGAGCGTTTTCTGAGGATGTAATCCCCCTAACAAAATAGATAGCGGGTTCTCCACTGATGAGGCAGAATTAAGAATCGGAACCAAAAATAACCGCTCCCTTCAATATCGGTTCTGAAAGCAAGAAGAACCGCTTTCTTTCATTCGCTCTGGGATCTGGAACTGGAAAGAACCATCATAAAGTAGTGAGGCTCTAACTTTTCAGGTTCAATTTCTTCTCCCAAGGGCAGAGAACCGGATCCAAACTGGTTTCGGGAACCGGTATACTCGACCAGAGCCGAAACGAATCGCTTCCCATAATTTGCTTTATGAAACAGAACCAAAAAGAACCGTTTCTCTTGATTTGCTTTGAGTGCTTGAATCGAGAAGAACCGCTTCCTTCAATATCGGTTCTAAAAGCAAGCAGAACCGTTTTCTTTCATTTTCTCTGGGAAGTGGAACTGAAAAGAACCATCATAAAATAGTGAGACTTCAAATTTTCAGGGTTAGTTTCTTCTCCCAAGGGCAGAGAACCGGATCCAAAATGGTTTCGGGAACCGGTATACTCGACCAGAACCGAAACGAATCGCTTCCCTTGATTTGCTTTATGAAACAAAACCAAAAAGATCCGTTTTTCTTGGTTTGCTCTAAGTGCTAGAGCCGAGAAGAACCGCTTCCTTCAGTATCAATTCTAAAAGCAAGAAGAACGGCTTACTTTCATTTGCTCTGGTAACTAGAACTGAAAAGAACCATCATAAAGTAGTGAGGCTCCAACTTTTCAGGGTCAATTTCTTCTCCCAAGGGCAGAGAACCTGATCCAAAATGGTTTCGAGAACCGGTCTACTCGACTAGAACCAAAACGAATCGCTTCCCATGATTTGCTTTATGAAACAGATCCAAAAAGAACCGTTTCTCTTGATTTGCTTCGAGTGCTTGAATCGAGAAGAACCGCTTCCTTCAATATCGGTTCTAAAAGCAAGAGGAACGGCTTTCTTTCATTTGCTCTGGGATCTGGAACTGAAAAGAACCCTCATAAAGTAGTGAGGCTTCAACTTTTAAGGGTCAGATTCTTCTCCCAAGGGCAGAGAACCGGATCCAAAATGGTTTCGGGAACCGGTATACTCGACCAGAGCCGAAACGAATCGCTTCCCATAATTTGCTTTATGAAACAGAACCAAAAAGAACCGTTTCTCTTGATTTGCTTTGAGTGCTTGAATCGAGAAGAACCGCTTCCTTCAATATCGGTTCTAAAAGCAAGAGGAACGGCTTTCTTTCATTTGCTCTGGGAAGTGGAACTGAAAAGAACCATCATAAAATAGTGAGACTTCAAATTTTCAGGGTTAGTTTCTTCTCCCAAGGGCAGAGAACCGGATCCAAAATGGTTTCGGGAACCGGTATACTCGACCAGAACCGAAACGAATCGCTTCCCTTGATTTGCTTTATGAAACAGAACCAAAAAAAACCGTTTCTCTTGATTTGCTCTGAGTGCTACTGCTAGAATCGAGAAGAACCGGTTCCATTAATTTGATCCAAGAACGAAGACCGAAAATCATGTTCTCTACAGACTGCAAAACGGGTTTAAAATGAAGGGTTTCAGATTATTTGGATGAGACACGAACGAAGAAGAAAAGACTAATCCATTTTTCTTTTCATTCCTCTGGAACAGCGTAGCTCCAGGATGAGTTGTTGAAGCGTCAAGTGTATGAGAAATATGTTTCCTACTGATGAGATCATCGATTTCTAGTTCAACGCTATTGATCTGTACTATGAGTTGAATAGTGTCTATTTCTTTCTTGAAGGCCCCATTGGCGACCTCAAGCACGAGACTAATCGAGGAATACAGCGAATTGAGAAAAAGAAAGAAGTCTTGCTGTAGTTTAGATGAGCCCAGCCAAAGGCACAAGACACCATCAACGTATTTGAGCCAATAGGTACCCAATGTATTGTGAGAGCATAGAATCATAAGTGAACCTTCCAAAAAGCTCATGAAAATTTCCGAATGAAGTGAAGCTCAGAGAGAACCCAAGGTAGATGAATATTTCACAATTGGATAGAGTGTAGACGAATACGGGGAAAGAGATACACGTGTGCTGTTATCGTACGCGCTTTATCAACGTTATCGTATTCTACGCAAGTGAGAGCGTGTACGTCGATCACACTGTTGCAGTACACGTTCTACCCTTGCTGTGAGGTAATAACGACGTGTATACCTGACGCAACTACTCACACGTTGTGTGCGCAGTATTTACGTACAAGTAGACCTTAGACAGAGAGACCAAATCGAACAATTTCTTCGTGAATGAATAAGACTTGACGATTTATCCGTAAACTTTTTGTAAAATTTTGTTGAAAGACTTTTACGCGTCCGTTATTCCTTCGGAAGTGCCTCCATTGAATTTCTACGTACGGAAGCTCTCCTCGGCACCGTTGAAGAACACGAACCGTGCCACAAGTGCGGCTTCGTGATGACAAGAATTTTGGTAGAGCGTGTACTACAACAGTGAAGCTGTTGGCGGCGGAACATACGAATTAATCAATATCGTAAGCACGTTCAAGAGAGAGGAATGTTGGTAAATAAAACTAGCAGCGTCGAGAGGAATTAAGGTACAGTCACAAGGAGGAGGATTAAATTATTCCAGTTCTGAATGGAAATCTGTGATACCTGTGAACCAGAGGTTCAAGTATTTAGCTAGTTTCTAAGTTGGTGAAGAGTTGACCTTCAAAGGACCTTCACGGAAGCGGTGAGGGGGGGGGTGACATTACTTCCACTGACGCTCTCATGAACGATTCGGCCTTAAATTGGTTACTAAAATATTTTCAATCTGTCTTAACTACTACAGATTTTCCTTTTCGGCCTCTGAAAATAAATTCAATATCAAACTTGAGGTCGCAGTTTAGAATTCTGCGTAAAAATATTGATAATGATAATAGTGAATTGAAAAACTACGTAGTTTGAAGGGGAAGTGAATGATGCATGTGCAACTCATTGTGCAGGTTTCGCGCTGGACGGGCGATGTTTTTTCCTTCACGCAGCGTAATCTTAGTCACGTTTATCTGACCGTAAAGTTTCAGTCGAAGTTTAATGCTCGTAACACGAGTACGTTCGATCTAAAATATTGATGACCGTCTCTATCGCTGGTTTCGTATATTTATCGTGAATTTCTCGTCTCGATTATCGCAAGATGTCTGAGGGAGATGATGCAGCAACTTCGTCCGCTCGTCAGGTGAGTGAGTTTCGTTCCTTTCATTCATTGTTCGATGCAGTTTGCTCAAACGTGTCTTAGGATGATGAGTCATCGATGGTGCTCGCTTCTAAGGTTAGTTAATCTCTCGCGTGTGGAAAGTCGAGTTTTCTCTGCATCTATTTGACAGCCACCACGACTTCGATGATTCTCTCGTATCTTGACGGATTTCTCAAGTTCAAGTAATTGTTTTCATCAGTTCGCAAATAGTCTGACTCCTAATTAGGTGCTGTGTATTTGAGTTTCATCATTCGCACAACTCGTAAATTAGATCGCGTCAGACTGAAACGCAAATAAGGTAAATTACCCGGGATACACAAATTTTCTACACGAAGTAAGAAAAACGAGAAATGCAACGTGCTTGTGAAAAGCTTAACGCGTGTACTTTCATAATTTAATAGTATGATGGCTTTTCCGTTCCAGTTTTTCTCCTTCCCCCTCGTTCGAGTTATGTATTTCATTTGAACTTTCATCTCGTCTGGTAAGAGTTAATTTTTTCAGCTTATCACGTATATAAGAAACGAAGCACGCGAGACTTTCTAGACAAAGGGAATATTTATTTGCTGATAAGACTATGAATAACTGTTCTTTCGTATGTCGTTGGGAGTTCGTTTTATTAAATTGATAAGTTTTTTTTTTGTACTTACCTTCGTATTTTTATTATCAACTTGATACATCACGTCTAATAGAAGGTACCGTAGAAGTACATTGTAATTTATGTCGAGCGCGTGTAATGAGTACTAGGTTTTTTCGTTTCATATAATTTTTTTCTTTTTTGGCCGGGTATAGGTGGGATAAATAAAGATTTTGGTGGGGTAAAATGGGGTGACCTTTCCTCGACACCAGACGTTTTTAAATATATCGTTTCGCTTATCACCTTCGTCCAGTTGAGTTCTTAGTTTTCGAATGGTAATTAACGGTCGGCCGAAAGATTATCAGCGTACACGTATGTAAGTACATACATATTTTTTACTCTCTCATTCAGAAAGTTCTTTCGTAGCTGGTCGTCGTCTGTACTGTAGTGATACTGACAGTGGTACCTTCTTCTATACTTTTTTTTCTTTCCCCATTCGTTCGGAAAGAATTCAATTAGCGGGGACAAGTTATCGCAGCGCTGCGATTCGTAAACGCGCGGTTTACGTGTGTGTACGCGTTCGTCGGCTCGCTTGCTCGCTTGTCTGATCAGACAATCTCACGCCAGTCCTCAGTACATCTGTATCCGAGTTGGTGATTACTCGTTCGTATGTTTGTTTTAATACTCGGTAATAATTTTCGAGCTCGACAAATATTGAAAGTCGCGTATGTTTGTACGTATGTGTGTGCGTCGTTTATTCTTCGTCTAGCGGTGTTGTGATACAAAAAAAAAAAAAAAAAAAAATTGCCTGTACAGTTTGTGCCACGCAGCGTCTCACGTAATTTTTCCAAACGAGGTGAAATTAAGTTCGACCGCAATATGGGGGTACGTTTTGAAAATTTAGCTTTTATAAGTTAGGTATAGTGTGATATGCTAGTGCATAGACGGACCAAGATATGACAATTGATAAGGAAAATATGGGTCCGGTAGCGAAAGCCAATTTAAGGACTGGAAACGCGAGATCAGTTTATGTAAGTACGAGCTACCACAGCTTACCTTTTAAATGTATTTGAAAAGCTCCGCTTGTCGGTCTCTGTTCTCTCTCGTCGTGATCCTTTAGTTCTACCATCTCGCGATAATTTTCATTTTTATTGTTCTGTGGTCTTATTTTTTTCTCGTGTTGGAAATATTTTGGAAAATTATTCTTACGATCAATTCGGAACGCTAGTCAAATCTCTGAAATACCTTCGGAGGAAGATAATGTGAAGTGCTTTTCGAGGAAAATACTGCATATTATCAGGAGTTGGTGAAATTTATCGATAGTTTTTAGTTTTATCGTTCTGTGAAAGATTGGACCCAATTTTGGTTGATTTGATTTCCATCCTTGGTCAAAGAGTGCTTCGCTCGTGAAATCGTGTATTAAAAGTATGGAACCGCAAAGAGTTTCTCAACGCTCGAGTTTTCGATGAATTTTTCTAGTTTCTTGATATGTTTCTCGGAAAGCTTCAACTTGAGGCAGTATCGCAGCAGAATTGAAAATTTTTCTTCCATGCGCTTTTCTTTCACTTCAGAATCATCACAAATTTTTTTTCTGAAGTACAATTTTTTTGGAATAAAAATTAGGATTTCTGCTTCCGTACCGTTTCAAGTTGAACCTTTCTGTACTACATTTCTGAAGATCGAAAAAATTCGTCGAAAAATGGAGCTTTGGGAACGAAGTCTAGCGAAATCATCTCTCGAAAAGAAGTACCCGACAACGTCGCGTAGTAACCGCTGGTATGCCGGGGATGTGTATGCAACTTATCGTACACCTTTTCAAAGTCGCCAACGAGCAAAGCACACCCTTAACATGAGGTAGTTCTCATGCATGAAAAGAAAAAAACGCCCAAATTTTTGCCTCTTTCCGTGATAGTTGCCATATGTTGTACAAAAATTTGATTTTTTCATTTATGTCTCACCTAAATTTTTGGCACTGGTTTACACTTGACGACAACCTCTACAATAGGGATTTCATTTAGGAGACGATGAGTTGATTTTGCACGTTTAAAAAATTTGGCTTCCTAGTTCTGTACAGTAATATGAAGATGCTCGCTCGATCAGATACAAGATCTATTAAGAAATAACAGCGAGAGACCATTCGAGATTAGGTACTCTAATTCGAACGCTAGAAATCGATAATAAATTCTAAAAATTCATCTTGGTCCGTTGTAATGGAATTTTTTATATGATTCATAAGCTCGTCTACAGCAATCCAGGTTGAGAATTTTAAAAATAACCAGCTGAAAAAATTCCGTTCAAAAATAACTTCGGGGAAATTCTACGTCTACGTCATGCTGAATGAGAAAATTATTTCAGCTGTGAAAAATAAAGTCGTTGGCAAACAAATGTTATTGATATCCTTCGAGGTGTCTATGGTGCTACACGACAGCGATAAATTTTTTCTTTTCTACAACGTCGAAATTTCAATAGTATTATGACTTTAAATTTAGTGGAGTTGAATTTTTATCTAGAATATTCGGTTTGGATTAATGTTTGTCAATTTATCGGGAGTAAAAATGGTCGATTGCAGAGTGTGAGGAATCTCTATATGTATTCTCAAGGTTTCACGAGAGGTTCGTTTTTCCGAATATTTCTTCGTGTTGTTAAAACTGTACCTTGGGCATCAGGTATGACGTACTTTTTCTCTGTGGGAGGGAAAATCGAGGATTATTGCGACTATCATCTAAGTATTGAAATAGTTCCTCCCCTCTCCTATTCCTCCTTGTGAGTTCACATCCCACCTGATAAAATATTTATATTTTGACGCTTCTCGTTATTACAAATAACAATGTTGATATTGGTGAATTACATTGTAGGGCAAATTCTGGAAATAGTACTATGAACTTTATAATGTGAGTCAGATTTTGATCGTTTTTTCCAACTCTACAAAAAATGCATAAATTTTTTTTTCAATTACTTTAGGCTCTCAAGTACGAAGATATTTTTTAAATGATTTTTCAAGGCTTTCCGATACAAAGTGTCTTCATTGAAGAAAACATTTAAGAGGGAATCGGGACAGTCAAAGAGTCAGTACTTAATTCAAATGGAGAAGCTTTCGAAGACCGCCGGCTCTTCTTAGCTATGATGGATCTACGGATTTTTGGTCCTCAAAAAAGATACGGGTTCTTCTTTTTCCGTAAATTTCACGTACAATACGGATTTCTTGCGATCAAGGGAAGGGTGCCTTAGACAATGTAACGAGAGATACCTTTCTCCTGTTCGTTATGGGCTAATACTGCAGTGTTTCGTAATATCGAGTCGATCAAGAGAAAAGTACCTGAGCTATCTCTATAAGACATACCTTTCTCTCGACTGTTATCAATGGATCAATCAAAGTCCGTAGAAATCAGTTTTTGGGTCTTACAAAGAATGGCGGATACGGATTGTTGAAACTACCATCTGGCAGCACTGCTTCTTAGTAAGATCTCGATGTTTTTCATCCATCATGTATCACTGCTAATTCTCTCGTTCCTGCTGTCATCTTCTTTGATCATTGAGCCATACCCTAAGATGCGTTCAGAAACCTGTAACTACGTGCAAACAATCGATTTTCTATCATAGTTACTCCAGTGGCGAGGGAGTGAGATAGAGATGACCGGTTACTCGTTCCAAGTCCACTCGCGCTGTCTCTTGATTTTCCATCTGGTAACCTAGTTGTCTATTTTGCAATGCAATATCACCCAAAAAATTGGTATATGTGACGTTCCTTTGTATCGGGATATCAGCGAAATGAAGGAGGCACACCAGAGGGCCAAATACGCTACCCTATGGTACTCCTGCTGCAATTGATTTGGTCTTACAGTTGGCATTTCCATAATGGATGAAGAATTCTTTATCACTGAGTTAGTACATTAGGATCTGAACTTGCTGTGCCAAAAAATCTTGACTGATTTTGTTTGAGAGCTCTGGTATCCAGACTCTGTCAAAAGTTTGACTGACTTCTAGGAAAACGAAAGGACAAAACTTTTTCTCTTCATCAAGGGGATTGCTCTATAGTTGCACCGACTCTGTATTCTTCAGTTGTTTATCTTCGATGGTATTCATGAGGCACAGGGTGTACGGTTTCTCAAGTAGCTTGAACATCCCTGGGAGGAGTGATAAAGGTCGAAATTAACAGAACTTTTCCGGAAGTTATCATCATCTTGGCCAGTTTCCACGGTTTGGAAACATATCGAAATCATTGTACCGCATTGTACCAATGAATTAGCATTACTAGTCCTTTGCGAGAAAGCTCTCGCGATATGCGAACCAAAATTTGGTCATGGCCTGGCGTTTTGAACAGAGAACCTGTTTCATGGGAGAAGTGTGAAGGACGTAGGACGCCGCCCGGCAAAACGTAGGGCTTGGAAAAAGGTTGACCTCCGAGCTATGGTTGATATGGGGGGGGGGGTCTTGGAAAAATTAATTTGATTCAATTTCGAGAGTACGAGCACGTAACGAAATTTGTTTTATTCTCACGAGTCTTGACAACAACCAAACGAAATAGTTAGAAGGGAACAGAAAAAGCGATGGATTTTTGTCACGTGCTCGTACTATCAAGATTGAATTAATGATCGCTCGTACCCATGAGGATTCAGTTGACTTCATGTCTTGGAAACATTTTGACTTTGAAGCCTATATATGAAAGGAAAAATTCGACTTTCAAGCTACATAATATGATGGGGAAAGGGAGGGAGAGGCCGAGCTTGACCCTGCTTGGGAGTGACTCCTATAAAAGAGGTTCCCTGTTCACCTCAATATCGAGTTTTCTTGAAGTTGGGTTCAGTTGCTTTTTTTGATTCTTTGGAAATGGTTGTTTGACCGAAAACGCGCAGCGGCTTATCTGTGATTCCTTGCGGTTTTCGTACCTTCGTACTTGTTCAAGTATTGTCCCTTTAGATCTGAAATAAGGTTTCGCCATCCCACCTAATTTGTTGAATGTTTGCTTTGGAGACAGAAGTAAAGTAATACGAGAAGAATCGCCCAAAGAAGGAACATGAAGAACATAATACACGACTTTTCCTTTGACTGATCAAAACTCATTAAGAGAATCACTGCTACTAAATTGATATTTTGAGAAAATTCGAGGAAATAATGACTGAACCTGACCTAACCTAACCTGAAGAAGCCCTCACTGTGTAAATCATCCTTGTAAACTAATTTAATGAACCCTTTGTCAAGAATGAACCTGTCAAATAAAAGGTTCTTCTGTCGAATAAAAGGTTCTTCATAACAATAGACGCACTGATAACAAAAGGATAGGAATTTGCTTCAGGTAAAGTGAGCGACTACTCTTAATGAGTGAGAAATTAATTAAAAATTGCAAATTCGGAGGAGTTCGACGGACAAATAAAATATACAAGGAAACCTGAACGGACGGGTGTAATACCTCACTTTTCTAAGAGGAAAAGTCGGTAAAAAAAGAATTGAAAGAAGGTATAGAGATTAGGAAAGAAAAATATGAGGGAAAAACATTGAATCGACTTATCAGCGGTACTACAAACGTAGTCCAATGATAAGCACTGTCTTCTGGGTTATCGTACTGACGCGATGAAACCTTGAGAGAGGGCGATATGTCTGCAGCTGAGACTATAATTAGCTCAGGGAAATCAGATTGATTACATTCCTAAGTTTATGCTAATCACGATAAGTGAACGGCTACGTAACAGACTAGAAATGATTGCTCGAACTTCCAATAAAACACAGTATACCGAGTAAGGTAGCCGACCTTTATCCCATAAATTCTGGCAATCTCGAACATACCGCATCCACGTGGTAAAGAGGTATGAATGAAGCATCACATGAAAGAAACCGAAAATTTCTGAGAGATACAGCGATGAATAATAGTGCACGAGCTATCGCAAACTCTCAATGAATTAATGAATTTCTTTTTAGGCGGCAAATTCGGTATCTCGTTTGTTTCGGGGGGGAGGGACATTTTTAGGAAACGTCTGTGAAAACGAGCGGTTCGCGTTTAAATTTGATGACGTCATCAACTTGACTTAGGTTGCAAAGTGGCTGAACTCTACCTGATTAAGATTACCTTCAATTAGGATTGATGCAGCTTCATACCTTCTTTTTCTTATTTTTTTAACGTTTTCTAGAGCATTACATCAGCGCAGTCTGCTGGTGCTCTTAATGGCGAATTAGATTACGAGCCACAGAGAAATTTTCATCGGAGAATTTGCTATCTCTTTTAGGAAACCTCGGCTAGTGCATCCGCCTTTGTGACTTCACCATTTACAGAGAGAGGTTTAGAAACTTGGGAATTTTTTCCACTGTTGATCAACTCGAGTTAGGTTAGGTCATGTTGTAAAAAAAAACAAAAATCTTCAAAAAATATCCGCGTCTGACTTATATGGTGTCATCAACCTAAATTCAATTCGATTGCACAAAAGAATTTGTCTAGCTCAGATTTTAGAAATTTTTTCAAACTAGATCGAATTCAGAGAGAGCTTCAAAAAATATTCACTGTTTCGTATCGTACAACAGGATGAATGAGGTAGGGCACAGATTCAATATTCATTCTTACTACACGGCTCGCGCAACTCGAGACTCTATTACAGCTACTTTCTTTGTGAAGAGATAAGCTCACCTTCTTTAAGCCTCACACATTCCTTTTGCGAAGACTTTACAAAACAATTTCAATTGATTTTGTACATTCAGGCTTGCCAGTTCATATCTCGTACGTCTATTCATAGGAACGAAACTTGTTGTTTCAACTATAGCCGGCTTCTACTCACCTCTCGTCACTAAATAAGTACCTGAACAAGGTGAGGTTCTTATCGATTTTCAATTCACGATGGGCCAAGTAAAAATTAGAATCTTGGAGTGAGCATGATTGATGATAACCGAGACTCAGGTAATGTCAACTCGAGTTTAATTCACGTTAAATTGAACTGAAGACGTTACAACAAACGAGTACGGAATAGATGAGAGTATGATTCAGGTGATAATGGCTACAAGATTTAATTGGCGCTTGAAATTCAATTACATCAGTTTATTCGAACTCGTGCATTTCATTTTACTTCGATTCTCAACATCATACGACTCCAAATTACTACAGAGTTCACTAGACGTCTGAATACGGCGAAATTTGACCAATCTAGTTTCTTGATATGGAAATTATCAGGCGTGATTTTTCAGTACAAAAGGAGGTAGGCACAATCTGCATTATACCGGCAACATGAATATTTGGAAAAATATAGAATTATAAAGAACTGATAAGGTAAACAACATTACATACACATATTTCTTTCTCGCGTGGCGTTCAACACTTGTGACCTCTGTTACATTCCAAGCAGTCAAGAAACCTTGTTATCACTAAGATGTAGGCATTTCTTCCATCAATTTTCAGGAGATATGCCGCTAAAGATTGAAGTACGAAAGAAGTTAGGTGGGCGAGAAGAATACAAGTACAATAAATTCCTCAGATATGCTTCTCAGCAGTGAACACAGTGAAAATGTGGCTCTCGTTCATCCCCTCGGCCCACGCGTAAAATGAGTCAGAAGTAGGGTCAAAATTGCCTCGCATGAAGTCTAACAACCCCTTACGGCGGTATTCGTGCACATTATCGTCGCGTCTACTAAAAATTCAATCGTACACGGTCCTACGCGTGAATATTCATGAACGAAAAATTACTGCACAAATTGTGATCTTGACTGCATTATTTCATTACCTAAATTCCAACGCGACACGGGGAACTCCGAATATTTCAAGGCAAGGTCACGTCCATAGTACAGAAGAAACAACATCTCGTTTCTGGTTCGTTGTCTGGATACGTACGTATATACGTTTGAAAATCGTCGACAAAATTTAATAAGCGAAAAAAGCGCGTTCTTTACGATATGCTTTTCGTAATCTTTATAGAAGCACCCGACGCTTAGACTGCAGTCAGTGTACATCCCGTGTAAGCTTATCCCATGTACGGTACTTACTCCAGTAAATTGACCGGCAAAAAATATTACGCTGTATACTTGAACGCACGCTTTTTCGAATTTCATTCGTACGTACGAACGTCAACGGTGACCCTGCTCCGCTACACCCAATCTGGACATTCGACAAAACACGCACACGTCGTACTCGTACAACTTTCATACTATAATACATATATAAAACCGATGCTAAAGCTCGTAAATGAATAATGCAACGAACAAACGTGTTATTTCGACGCGTCTCATTTTTAATAACATCATTAAGCTTATACAGTATTCAGATTCCAATGTACGTTTTCATCTTTTAAAGTACGGCGGGGGTGGAGGAGGAAGAAGAAACGTGATTAGAATTTCAATATTGCAAAAAAATTTTTCTCTTTCTTCTCTTTTCGATCTTGTTGTATGTCACCGTACTGAAGCATTTCTTCGAACTGAACCTTGAAACTCGTGTGTAAAGAATAATATTACGTACGACTTTTCGCTCCTTTGAGGAAAGGTTTGAACCTACGACCTCAACGAGCGAGGGAGTCACAAAAATTATTTCGAAAAAAGAGGCGCAATTCAAATTATTTAAACCTTGTTGTGGTTTTACGTAAATGAATAACAGTTCAGGAAGTGCACATGGTGCGCTTCAATCGAGGTATGATTCAAAACATTCCATCCTCTACTCAAAGATTCTGGGTGTATGAGTTTTGATAAGAATTGTTGTATTCACTTGAACATTCCGCTCTGGGTCTGATGTTACGAAGTGCATCTTCTTCAACTTGGTGTTTTAGTGATGTAATTTTCGTCACAGAAAATGAATTGTACGATGACAAAATTATGTCGTTTGAAGTAATCGCAACTTGTGTCCTTCCCTATATTTCTCCAAATCGAAGATATTCGTTTTTGCAGTTTACGGTCATCCATACAATGAGTAAAGTGAAAAGAACACATATACAATTACCGCAATATTTTTATCGACAAAGCGCTTTCGGCTGAACAGCCATTCTCAATGTGTAGAAAGCAAGTGATCCCAGCACCAACAATAATTGGTAGGAGTCGGAGGAGATCATGACTGAACCAGCGAAACATTTTCTTGCAAGACTCCTTTGATTCATGAAGTCAATGTCCACGTTCTGTTGATTTACGGTACTGTAGCCCAGGTGTTTTATCGTCATCAGTTCTTCGTAAAAAGTAACCAACTCGAAGGGATTGAGTCAGGCGATAGATTGAGATGATCTCGACAATCTCTAACTTGGGTGATAATTTAGTCAGAGCTTTAGGAGCATCGCTTCTCTCTCAAAAAGTGGAGAAAATAACAAACGCTGAGGTAAAATTGCGAATTGACGTTGAACCGACCCAGAATATTATATTGCCCTCTCTCATGGGGAAAATTCACCTCGCCATCCATGATTCTCGGATTGTCTTCTCAATTGCTTGGCTCTAAACACTTGCAGAGGTCTGACTCAAACTTCTGTACAATATCGTCCGAATTTCACATTTTCTCGTGGTCAACGAACATACAGGCCACTTCTTTTAGGATCGTGTAAAAAATTTCCTAACGTCTCCGCTGCGCATTTCTTTACTGTGCAGTTTTTTGCATCGTGATCGAAAATTTATTCATCTCGTTCGCGTATAAGAGTGTTTACCGGTCATGAAAGTTATAAATTTTTCTCGTGATCATGAAGAGTAAAATAATGTACTTTGTATGTGCATATAAAATTATGTAAATTTATACGTGTAGGTTACCGAAATAAAATTGAAATGTCTCGGTGTCGCGAGTAAAGCGCTGGTGGTTTAAATTCAAAATTTCAAATCTTTTCAGCTTTTTTTCCGAGAACAGGTCTTCAATTCGCGAACCTCGGCGTTACGAAATTGTGCTCGATACGCTGTGATGATGAACTCGGTGAATTTTTCATTTGTAGATCGCATTGGAGAGAGGACGGCCTTACACTTAGACTCTCGATCATATTCTCGATCACGTTCAGAAGAGGTATAGCTGGTCTGAACACTCTCTTAGCGAATTCGCTAATTAATGTTGGTTAGAAGTGTAAATTTAAAAATATCGTGTCCGCCGAGATTTTTTCAAAATTATCGGTTATTTCAGAAATTACCGTTCCCCTCTATTCTGTAGGAGGGTTACATGTAAAGGAACGAGAATAATACCTATTTTGTGGGTTTGTATACGGTGAACGTTTACTGTTAATTAACTTTTTGTAGTCTCCGGCGAAGTTCAGAATATAATGCAATATATTATATCGCTATTATTCACTATACACTCTTAATGGCTCTCGCGAAGAAATTATGAAGAAATAGAATTTCCGAGAAACTCGAGTACAGTCATTTCTCTCTGTCTTAAAATGTCTTCTTTTATGTTCCGGAAAATAAGAAAATATCACGGCCACGAAGATGGGAAAATTCGAAACCAATCTAATTTACCTCGTATATAAGCTTATTTACGTGTACTGTATTTTAAAGGATTGAATAAATTTTCGTCGCGCTCGACGAAGTGTTAATATATAAAGAACGAAACGTGGTGTACAATATTTCAATGGTGCTAGTTTTTTTTCTCGTTCGTTGTCTGAAGTGGAAGATTGAGAGACATGGGGAGGGGGAGAAGAAAAACGAGGGTAAAATAGTAACAAACGACAGAAATTGCTACCTTTTTTTTTCTCTCTTCTTTTGTTGTCTCAGTGATACTTAGAATACGTGAACTGAGAATCTTAGAATTTTTTTTCGTCGCTTTTTCTGATCGGTGTCGTCTGCGGATAGAATTGTCGTAAAGTACCTTAAAACTGATTAATCAATTTGAAAAATGTCTTTAATATTCAATAATTCGAGTGTCGTGTCGCAGTGATTATGATGAACGCGAAATTTGCTTTCCCCCGGTAAATCATTTTCTTCACTTCGAAATTTTCGTTGAATGCTTTCGAGTTTATTCTCCCAACTTCAAAAAATCGGTCAATTTTCTGGGAAACTGCATTCATATCGCCAAGGAAGCCTCCACCTTTTCACAATAAAGAAGTAAATTCGTAATTTAAGATGGAGAGCAACTAGTTCTCAGGCCTCCATCCTCCAATTCCGGATCATGAAAATGTCGGTGACGTCACACTCTGTTCCAAATGTCTTTTCTAAGACTCTGAAGTGTGTTATAACTCTTTTTCTCTCGACTGCAAAGAAGAAATTTTTCTTCAAGTTCAATTTCCATGTACAAATATAATTTCAGAGCTTCAAGTGTATCCCTTCGGTAGCGTTGCTACTCGCAGATTAGTATGTCTAAGTGCCAGAAGATCCTATGTTGACGTTGAAAATTCCTCACTCCAAGATTTCATCAGATGGACTATATTCAGAGCCGTCTTTACCTAATTTGCAGTATTATGTTGGGTTAGGTTAACAAGTTGGGAAATGGGCACGTCAACTAGTCAACTACAGAGCACATATTTTTGTGATCATTCTCACTTCTTGCGCAAGTCGTTGTTTCCTTATATTGATTTTGTTCTTGTCTTTTCAACAATTTTTGTTTTTCGGAATCCCTGGCCGCCGCTAAAATTTGACCGCCCTAGGCGGCCCTCTAGTCCGCCTATTCTTTAGCCTAGTATGTGTCAATATTAGGTCAGGTTCATTTATTCAGCCCATTGTGTGCTCATAAAGGCTAGTACACGCACATATTTACTTCTCTGTTGCGTCAAAACTCGCAGATACTGATGAACATGCTCGTTGATATGAGCTCAAGCTGGTCGTCATCCTTAAAGGATTGCTCTTTGAGCCTATATTTGCTTCCCTTTATGATCAGGTTGAAACATGCCATGCCAGAATCAATTTGATTTGTCTAGGCACGTACAAAGGTCGGTCTCTCATCAAATAATTATGAGTTAGATGTCCACGGGTCTGGAATTCAGTGGATGTTCACTGGTCCGGAATCCAAAAAGAAATTTTAAAAGTAGGTCAGAGAAATTATATGAGACTGGAAATTTACAGAAGTCACCGGAAAAGTCCGAAAAATTTTTATAAGGAACAGGTGCACTACTTACTCTTTTTTTTTCTGCAAAAATATTTTGTCGACCTGAAAAGGTCAGGGGAAAGTCTTGGAAAAGTATCCCAAATGTTGAACCCATAGACTTGAGCTGAATGTACAAAATTGCGCATTGAGCGGAAATATTGACCAGAACGCGCCAAGAATAGTCCAAAACAATCAGAATGGAAAGTGTGTGTTTTGAATACTTGAAGAAGGCGATCCTAGGTTTAAGATTGACAATTCGCCCATTCCAATTACTGCAAAAAAGGAATAGAACGCGTTGTTGAGCCGTACTTTAGTAATAATTTGCCGAAATGGGTGTTCTGTTTGTGGAAGTGAGATATCCCCAAATTCCGATTTGTCATTCTTGAATGATTTTTTGTACAGGAGCATAATTTACCAGATCACGATGAATTCATGAAAGATCTCTATATTTTGTTAGGAATGAAGGTGGTCCACTTATTTGTATGTGAGGAAATTTGGTTACACTACTTGAAATATTTGACATTGTTCTTAAGGTAACCCGCTTCGAATAATACTTTTCCATTGTGAGTACAATGAGACAGAATGCTATCTAGCCATTCTAAATTTTGGAACGCGCGCTATTTCTTCAGTACCCTGGAACCCAAATTCTACGTTCTAGTTCTTCTTGGAAAGTACACTGCGCGTTCTTTGTTCGTTAAGCGACTTTGTACATGGAGCCTGACAATAATATGGCTGAGAGCTCTCAAAGTTTTGAAACTAAATCAACGTCAGTGGCGATAGAGAGCTTTTCTTCAACTTTCTCATCCCCCCCCCTCTAACGGATATTTAGTGATTACATCCAGCCGCAGGACATCAACCCTTACATCAACTAGTGATTTTCAATTTCAGAACGCGTTTAGCGTTCCATCTGGTTTTTCAGAACGCGTTATGCGTTCAGACTGTTTTTTCAATTCTCAGAACCTGACTTTCGCGTTCCAATTCTTTTCAGAGTATTCCCTACGCGTTCTGGTAATTTTTGCTCGAAGAGTGATTTTGTCCATTGAGCCTAACTATATATTGGATGAGAGCTCGTTGTTTCCTCAAATTCTTGAAGTAGGTCAAAGTCGGGGAAGGTAGAAAATTTTAGCCATAGAAATCCTTACAATACTTCAACTTCCCCCTCTTCTTCCTTCTAATCAATATTTCCATACCACAAGTAAATAATACATAATTAATCCTAATGAAAAACTGTAAAAGTCAGGAAAATTCTTCTTGTAATGCAGGCGTTGTGGAAATAAAGGTATTGACAAAGGACGCAATCCTGTCGACTTCTAGATTTTGTTCTTCATTAATCCGCCATTTGCTGAAAATAGATTTGAATTTTTTCACGAGTTCTAGCCGATTGATGTAATCTGAAGATTCGCTGCAAAATCCACTCTATTTCTGATCATTTTATCGAGAGTCGAATTTTGAGCATAGAAATTTTTTTGAAAAAGACCAAATTCCATCATAACGGGTGACTAAACATTTGGTATTCTTAGCCGAGTTTTAAGGAATTCTGTCATATTATTTTTTACTAGGCCTGTTCTAATCTGTTGCCAATGCCATCAGGCTGTCCGAAAAGTCTAAAATTTGAATAGGTGTTAAATGCGACTGGTAGAGTTGAAAACTAGCTGAAGCTGTATAACATCTCATTTTTTTTTTTTACTTTGAAGAGCATTTCAGCTGCAGCGGCTATTAGCTCGGAGGTAATTGCTGATGCACTTTTTCAACTTCTTCTTTCTGAAGGCGTTTCTTAGCTTCATGTCTTCAGACTAGACGTGTTCATGTAGTTTCAAGCGATCGTTTTCCTTTTGAAATAGTTCACCTTCATGTAAATTTCCGAGTACTTATCTCTTAACGATCGCATCCTCATAGGTCTATGAAGAAAAAAAATTATATCTAAATGAAAGGCAGCGCGTATTAAATGCTTTTTTCTCCTCTTTTGTGCAGATGTTGGCGCTGGAAGCGAACATGGATAGAGAGCGACGCTCTCTACGAGATAGACAGGTGCGATCGCATTCTGTTCATACTGATATCGTTCTGGACCTTCCAACTAGTGTACGTCTCCCAGACGGGGAAGAAACTCCGCACGGAAGCTCCACGTGGCTGCGAATCCGAGACGAAGAACAGGTGAGTTCTGTGCGATCGTATTGTTTACTCGATAATCTATAGATTGTTATAGACACTCGTAAAAGTGGAAAATGTTGCGTCGTATATACATACTGAAGAAAGATGGAGATAGGATGAGGAGGAAAAAAAAAATGAAATATGCTGCAATATCGCGCTCGGGGCAAGCTTGGTTTCCCATGGCTAGTTAATGTCTGTTGAATGGATCTCGTTGCACATCGTGTCAGAAAAACTCGTTGGTCGAGTTTTCCGTCTTCTTGAAGAGGTTCAATTACAGTATTATACAAAATGCATTTGCTGCATCGAACCTAACAATAGGTCTTTAACTTATGGGTTATCATCGTCGTTGCACGTTTGTCTTAGCAAAGCTCTTCGAGATACAGCGATCTTAGTCTGCGTTTCTTTTGATAAATAATTGCCTCGATTCAAGTGAACTTTTCCAGATTCTCATGCAGCCAACTTTTTTCTTCTTTTTCTTATGTCGGGACATCGGAACTTGTCTCGAGAGTTTGTAAAGTTCACGAGCGTGTTCACGTCATTCTGTTTTTTAGTTGCGAATAAAAATTCTAATTATCTCTCATTGTATTTTTTCCCTCATTCTTCTTTTCGATCTCAAAGCTTATTGCTGTTAGAATTCTGAAGTTCATCAATCCTACGTTCGGCTCTCTGGTTCTATTTTAGAATTTCGCTGTTCCTATGCCCTTCTTCGTTGAAAACATCCATCAAATTTTAAAGATGTAAATTAGTAGCGGCGCTCTTGTTATCTACTGTTAGGAATAATTAGACATTATTTCTTGGATGAGTCTAGTATGCTGGGTAGAGGTCGGGTAGAGGGAAGTGAAAAAATTGTCAATTTCGAGTAAAAATTAACGAAGAAAGTGAATCGTCGAAGTTAGTCAAGCGAGAAGAGTTCGATCATCTCGGCTCTAATGAATTGGCGCCAATTTTCCGCTAGGGGCACTGCTATTGCGCGTGGTTACATTAGTGTTGTAATTAGCATAAGGAAGAGTGCCTATAGAAGAATGAAAAGCATTCAAAACAACCTAGAATGGTGTTGTCTGTTGAAAATTAAATCTTCTCGCACACTAGCGCTAGAATCCGTGCGAAACGATGTGATTTGAATTTTTTCTCGACGGAAATATTTTATGAGTTGCTGTAAAGTGGAGGTATTTAGGCCAATCGGCTCCCTCATCCTTGGCGTTTTTTTCTTTTGATTGAACTTATTGACAAGAAACCTATTCTATATGGTAGGGTGTTGCAGCCAAACAATACAGCTTAGGCTTTTGGCTGAAGCTGACGACCTCGAAAATACAGTTCGGGTTTTTGGCTTTCCATCAGCCGAAACTATATAGCTGGCTTACGGCTGATCGTTGAGTTGGGTATCCTTTGAAAGGTATGACAGCCGTAGAATATCATTATCTTATTAGAATTTCATTAGATTTGAATTTTGAGACAAATTGATCGACAAAGAAATTTGATATTCTGAAATAAAATACTTCTGCGAGTTTTGTGTTTGCAGTGAATCTTGTTTGTTTTGCATTTTATAATAATTTGTTTAGCTCATCAGAATTTTGAACGTCTGAAATCCGATCATCAAATCAAAATTCGATTGATTCATTCGAGAACTCTTAATAATTATAATCAGGCTTATAAGTACATTTCAAAAGAAGCATAAATTTGAAATTTTTGTAAAAACAATCGTCAACCGAGAGAAGCCAAAAGCATAGGGGTTTAATGCTGAAGCCGAATACCCCAAAAATACAGCTTCCGGCTCTTGGCTGGCTGCAACTCCTTGGTATGTGGGGCTCGTGTGTCGTACGCCGTGTGGTGTCCAGCAAAAATAGACTCAGGACGTCATCAAATCGTGACATCATAGGGTCAAATAGTGCTGCCATATCCACGGATTTTTGTTCCACGAAAAAAGTACAGATTTTGCGTAAAATGCGGATTTCTTGTGCTCAAGGGAAGAGTACTCAAGTCACTCATGTGAGAGATACCTTTCTCCTGGTCGTTGTAGGCTGATACCGCGGTCTCCTGTAATATTGAGTCGATCAGGGGGAAAGTACCTGAGTTTAACTTATGAGAGATAGCTTTCTCCTGATCGTAATAGGCTGATACCGTCTCCTGTAACATTGAGTCGATCAAGGGAAAAGTACCTGAGTTTCACGTATGAGAGATAGCTTTCTCCTGATCGTAATAGGGTGATACCGCGGTTTCTTGTAATATTGAGTCGATCAAGGGAAAAGTACTTAAGTTTTACGTATGAGAGATAGCTTTCTCCTGATCGTTATAGGCTGATACTGCGGTCTCCTGTAACATTGAGTCGATCAAGGGAAAAGTACCTGAGTTTAACGTATGAGAGATACCTTTCTCCTGATCGTTATTGATAGATTGGTGGAGATCATTTTTTAGGCTTTGAAAATATCATCTGGCAACACTGGGGTCTTAAGTCGAAAATTTTCATATTATATCAAGATAAGAGAGGAACTTGGAAAAATTTAGACTTTGAAGCCATAATTTATGATTGGATAAAGGACTGCGGAATATGTCGACTTCAAAGCTATACCGGGTGGGTGGACCAGAAAGATGTTGAAATGGCAGTTTGCGCTAAATCTGTCGTAGCGCGAAAACGCAAAACGTTTGGAAAATACAAAATTTGTATCTCAATTTTATCTCCAATTTGAGCCATATTTGAAGTTTCTACAACTTTTCTGAACCGAGTTACGGACCCAAATGTGCCCTAAAATTTGCCAAGATTTCCGCATTAAGAAATTAAAAATGTTCACCTTTTCAAGCTTCCTCGGGTTATTAAGGTATTTTTTTTCGGAATCAGCGTTGAATTTCACTTTCAAATCAAGTAGAATTTGGAAGTTGAAACGATTTTTAATTTTCGAGAATTTTGGCAAATTTGTAATTTTTCGGTTTATTTTGGTATATAACTCGTCTCAAGAAAGTCGTAGAAAGTTGAGTAGGGGCGTAAATTGAAGATAAAAGTGAATTACAAATTTTGTAGTTTTGAAGTGTATGTGTAAAGTTTTGCGTTTTTGCCCTAGAGTGGATTTAGCGCAAACTCCTTTTCTAATCGGTAACATCTTTCTGGTCCACCCCATATACACCATGACAGAAGGAATTCAGATAAAGTTGGAATCTTCAAGATTTGAATTTTAATTTGAATTCCCAATTCCAATACCATGTCTGTTCGTCGAACAGGATCCCTAGGTTCCTCGTTCAATGACGACTTTGAGGAATAGTCTTGTCTAGAGTACGAGCCATGAAAATGGTAGGTTATTAAGCGTATAGCAAAGACCAGAGAACACTAGGCACGTGATTAAGAGAGTGTAATCTACAACCGCTCAATCTTCGGCCATAGCTTTACATTGCCATAGCCACGGACACCAATTCGAAGATGTAAAAGTCACACTCCCTGTGTCAAAAAAGTAGTAACTTCAGCCAGCTGGAAGAAATTGCTGCTCAACCAATTCAAATACGTATACTGGCGAGAATCCGTTGGCGACTCATGTAACTGAGTATGATGTTTTTCGAAATCGGTCACGATGTTTCAGTTTTTCCATCTTAAGATTTTTACTGTCCTTCGTGAAAAGTTTTTTGTGGATTACCCTTTCTTAGTTACGTGCCTTGTGTGACTCAGATTGTTGTGGCTGGGAATTGAGCTGAATGAAAAAAAACAACTGCATAAAACACAGATTACTATCTTAAAATTTTCAATACATCATATTACTTGATGGATTGTCTGTCGTCTGTGATACGAACTCATATCCTCTCAAACTGGACCAACCTTCTTTAACGAGCTCTAAATTTTGAAAGAAACGATAGAAGTGGAAAAAGAGTTTAAGGATCGCGAAAAACGCGGAGACGTATACTCAAAATTTATTTTTGTAGACAATTTGGCGCGGCCTGATGTTGATGCGACGACTTTTCCGACCATTTCACCGTATTCATTTATATCTGAATGACATGTTATCATTTTTATGAAACGCGATAAATTTTTAATTTAGTTTTTTGATAGCCTTCCAGCGACGATGAGAACGACGATGGCACTGTACGAGTATATGGTACAAAATACATAATAAAAGTCATCCTGCCGTTCTTCCGTGCAATCTTGTTCGCAGACACGACTGAGAGAGAAAATTCTCGTCGCGTACTCTTTTTTTTTTCTCTCTCTCTCTCTTTTCTATCTATCCTTAATTTTTAATCGTACGTTGTATACGACGTCTGGGTCTGGGGATGCTCCGAGCCGTCTTGGTCATTATTTTTCGTATTTTATAACTCGATGCTGTTTGTCGTCGTACAAGCGAAAGCGCACGGTCGAACGAACGAGCAGAAATCTTCTTCATGAATACGAAGTGCATGTGAGATAATCGTTTCACTGACCTACCATACGCGAGTTAACATTTTAATGAGCAGTCGAGCGTCGTCGTCTTCGTCGGCTGAACCTGACGAAGAAAACAGGCTTTGGGATGGGAAAAGAATTTCTATGCGGCTCGCTTCGGAAGCGGAGCTCGCCCGAACGTGTATTAAATACGTATACATACACCGAGTAATTGAATCGAGTACCCTACGTAGTAGTAGTCTATTAGAGGTACTTACTCTCCATCTCTCTCTCTTCCTCTCAGGAACCGATCGCGTCGGATTCACCTGAGGTTGTGTCGGGAGAAGTCGCAGACGCAGGAAATGATAGCGAGTACTGTACTGTGGAGAGGAGTTGGAGTACTGTACTAGCTAATCGAGGAACGATATACCGCGATATGAACGTGTTTACGACAACAATGGCTGAGTATTTGACCGAGGTTAATGACGTCAAGTCGAACAACACCAGTCACTGCGTTTACTCGTATGTCTGGCCTACATTGTGACAACGAAATTCAATACACATTCCGGCTGACTCGAGGAGACGGAAAAAAACATGTGCGCATATTTTTTGTACATTTTTTTTTTTTTTCAACATTACCCTGTCTGTCTGCTCGTCTGTCTATCTGTTTACTTCTGTATATATGTTTTTTTTTGAGCCTTACTCACCTTCGCGTTAATTTATATCGTTAAGCGACGACTTGTATTTTTTCGAAAAAGTTCGATAACGTTGAACACGATAGTCGATCTCGCAGACTCGTATTTCAAAATTAGTGCGCTAGTACCGGCGAAATAAGAGGTGCGCCCGTTTGACCAAGATTATCCTTCTGGAATGTTACCAGACAGACTCCCTTGTGACGTGATGAGAATCTTCTGCGATTTCTGTGGCACAATCCTCTTCTCTCGGGTAGAATAAATTTTACTATTTACCGTATCATAATAAGCTTTTCAGGAATATCGAGTTGGGAGTACGATCTGGAGAATTTCTTATTCCCCCCCCCCCTCACATAAATTATGGGATCATTTTAAACAGGGGACCTGTTCTGTGATTCTTTTCACGGGGAAGCCCACTATCTCATCTGTTGGGGTGGCATTTTCAAAAAACTTTCGCGAGCGTATACGGCTTCGATGACGTCATTCTTTGGGCACGGAACTTGAAAAAATGTTGACTCTCAAGCTATATATGATGATCAACAGGCCTTTTTAACGGAGTCGGACGAGGGGAACAGGAAACCTGTTTTATGGGGTATTTTAAAAGAGCCTTCCGAGTTATGGTGTTGGAGTGTTGCAGTTCAGGCTCATTGAAGGGGCGGCATTTAAAGCATTGCATATTTAGTTACTTTAAGGAGCTGTTTTGATCGAGGAAAACTGTTTCATCAAGTACTGTGTACTTTGGAGGTGCCTTTTCTGATACTCATGATGTTTGAAGCGTTGCATATCTGGCTCATTGAAGGGGCGGAGTCGCCATACAGTATATTGGACTTTGACTAGGCTAAGACTCCTGCTTGTAGTATACCAGAAGAGGACAGAAAGGTGATAGGAGGGAGGTAGAAAATTTTCGACCTCTGCCGGCCGCCGGACGGTTGACGTTTTTTCCGGAAAGCCCCCCCCCCCACAGAACAGGTTTCCTGTTGGAATTTCGAACGATGTATTCTTATGATAAGAGAGGAAGTTGGAGGAATTTTGACTCTCGAGCAATACATAATGATTGGACAAGTGCGAGCGCGTCCGAATTCAACCTATCCGACTTTTGTGATGTCATCATTTTCGAGTAAATGTCTAGAGACTTGAAATATTTTCTATCATCGAGCTATGCTTATACACGAGGAGCAACTTGAGAACAGGGCTTCAACTTGTGACGTCATCATCCTAGTGTGAATTGGAAGAATTTGTCTTGACTAGATATTGTAGGAATTAGTCTAGGTTAATTATTTTCCCCCTTTTAACAGGGAGCCTGTTTTATGGAGAATGAATTGAAGAAAAATGACGGGCGCCGGATGCCGTCCGGCGGACATGGCACTCAAGAAAAGGCACTGCCTGGCACAAAGTGGAACTTGAAAAAAATTTCGACCTACGATCTATAGAGAAGAGGAGGGGGGGATTTTGACTTTCAAGCTATATTTTTTAACGAAGTTCTTATTTTATTAAAAAAAAGTTGAGAAGATTAATCCTGCACGATCTTGACACCCATAAAAAAAGTTCCCTGACTCAATTAACAACGTTGATGAAGGCAACCCCGAGCAGCTCAGTCAATGGGCTGCGAATTTTCTTCCATTTTTTTGATACCGGAAATAGGCCTACTAAAAATTCTGACTATCAAACTATGTAATTATGGAGACTCGAGGACATTTCGACATCCCAGCTACTTATGATGGTGGGGCGGAGGAGGCTTGGGAAATTTTCAATTGTCAAAGGAGTTAGACAATTCAGACTTCCTCCCTTTACCTCTCAAAAAAAGAACAAAAACTTATTCATTTTTCTGCTCAACCCTAGTAGATAATTAGATGAATATATGCTTGAGCTTTCCTCTAAATCGAACCTCATGTATGAAATCGATTGACGGGTTAGCAGACCCAGAACGAAAAGGTTTGTCCTTCGGTCAAAAATGATTGAATTATGGTAGGAAACGCATATCGTTGGAATATGATGCAGTGCTGCCTGATCTACGGAATCTTGTTCCTCGAAAAAAATACGGGTTTTGCGTAAAATACGTATTTCTTGTGCTCAAGGAAAAAGTACTTCAGTCACCTTTTCTCGTGGTCTTTAAAGGCTAATATCGCCTTCTACCGCAACATTGAGTCGATCAACGGAAAAGTACCTCGGTTACCTCTGTAAGAGATACTATTCTCCTGATTGATATTGATAGATCGGCAAAACTCCGTAGAAATTTGTTTCTAGGTCCTGGAAAACATGTCGGATACGGATTTTTGATATCATCTGGCAGCCCTTGAATGATTGTGTGGCGGAATCCCCTTGCCCACCTCTCTTTCCCCCTCACCTGAGCTGGGACTGATGTGTGTTTTCGTGAGTTATATTTTCTGTTATATGACAGTACCTTTCGCGTATAAGACTATAATGATTTCAAATCGTATTTAAATACGAATCAGGTGTGGATATGGTTACAGATAATGGCAACAGGGGCAGGGCCCTAGCTATAGGGCAAGGTTAAGAAGGACACTTCTTCCCTTGTTGTTCTCGATAGCTATGTCGGTGGTTGGCCTACTTTTGAGAAAAGCAAGTTCAAGTTTGAAAGGAGAAACTCTGACCTCCCTCTTGACCTTGACACACGGCCTTCATGGTATCAAAATCTATAGATTGAGGACAGGCTGAGAAGAAATTGTGAGTCGAACCGAAGGCTACAAAGAAGTGATTTCAGTAACGGTTCTGCTGTGAGATAGGAGACAGAAATCCAATACTCATATAAAATTCTACGAGTAAAGAGACCTAAATATTACTCATTATTTATATTATTGTGCAAAATCGTCAAATCGAGTGGGTGCTTTGCTCCGAGTAGACTGGTTGGAACGTTAAGTAGTGAGAGCCAGATTATTGTTCAAAGGTGGATTTGCCTGAGGTACTGAAGGTGGTTCTGTTTCCGTGAGGATTCTTACTTGTCGTGGCTTTGCAAAGGATTTTATTGTCTTGGACTGAGATTAGTTGAAAGTCGACATTTTTCCAAGTCTGTCCTATAATTTATAGCTCCGAAGTTGAAATTTTTTCAAGTCACACGTTCTTTTGGACGGCACTTGGCGCCCACCTTTTTTCCACTTCCTCCCTCCCATATAGGACAGGTTCCCCGTTGAAAGTCAACTAGCCAGAAATCAATCAGGCAACTATCAGTGCCTCACGTTCCAGACTCGTATGTTGATAGCTAGGAAGTCAACAGCATTTTGAATCTTGAGGTAGATATTTGATAATTCTCCACGAGAAACTACATGTACAGCAAGTTTCCAACGAAGAACTGAGGGCATCGCTTATCACTTTTTCAAAGATCAAATTTAAATCAAGCACCTACACATTCTTTGAAGATTGATTCGAGTACCCTGTTTCAAAAGACTGCACCCAAGGATCCAGACGGGAAGTGATTAGCGATCGAGGACAGATGCTAAAAACACTCTCAATACAATGAAACGTTCAACTCTAACGACCTCTCGAAAAAGTTTCGACTACCAGTTTCAAGGTGAAAAGTAAGGAAGCGAAGAGAAAAAAAAAATTTCACGAGATTTTATACGGTCACGAGGTTTCCGTTCGCGTCGAATATCGCGACGGTTCGTCGGCGAAAGAATTTTTATTTCCTTTACGTACGCACGCATGAATACATAAATTGATGTGGAGCACATTATCATATGGACCAAGAATATAAGAGAAAGAGGAAAAATGCTCTTAATTTACGAGGTCGAATTTTATGACCGCGATAAGGCGGTAGGCGAAACAGGTTGATTCTAATGAAATTGTGCGATATATACATAATATTGCAGTATTATTTTATTCGCGCTAAAAAAGTTTTATTAATTCGCGACTTAGTTGCGCGTTATTTACATAAAAGACTAAAGAGACGACTGACGACCGTAAAAAAGCGGACTGTAAATTTGTTTATCGCGCGCACGCATTCCTGTATTATACATTATAATAAGGTATATAAAAATTTTTATACACTAATGGAGAAAATATGGCAGTCATTCAAAAGTCGAACGCTCGTAGAAGTCGTGAGACGCTTTTTTGCCCCTTTTCTTCCTCACTCTCGCTCGCTCTACATATTTTCGTCAATTTCGAATACAGAGAAGATCAGCGATTTCGGTACTACCGTCGGTGTTTTCTATACGTACACACACACACGATCGAAGCTCACACATCAGTAAAAATAATTATAGTAAACTTGTTATTATTAGAGTCGTATTTTACGGGATATTTTCCGCGCGAGTGCCGGTAAGTGGTCACGCCCGTCTGCAATCGCGTCCTCCATTTGATAATTTTTCGTGAAAATAAAAATTCTACAACAGATACATAATAATTTTGATTTACAAATGACACGGTTCAGTTTTGCGGCATGACGTGCACATATACCGCGGCTGGACGGGGACGTCGCGTTGTTGGTAACCGAAGTGGTCTCGTGCTGCGGAAACCGACGGCATAACCCCGGCGGCTAAGGTGCGGTAACGAGCGAAAAATTGACTTTCGACGCTGCCCCGCTGCGCTTCCTATTTTAACCTTTTCGTCCGCGACCGGAAAAACACATAACGTCTGCTGTTGTAAGCACGGGCGCGTCTTCTTAACGAGCTTATTTTTTCACTCGTTCAGTTTTCCACTCAATCGTTTTACAGCCGGAATGGTAGGATGCATTCTTACAATATTTGTTTTGCGGTCGCTCGCGAGCTCTAAATTGCTGAAAGTTTCCATTATTCGCGGGTTACACGCTATAGCGACAGATAAGGTTCTCCGAGAAGAGGGTACATAATAAGAAATTTATCGCGGGTGAAAATTGATGGCCAGAAGAGTGAGAAGAACCGAGATTCTCTCTAACGGAGCATCAGAATTAATGGTGGAAAAATTTAAGGTCGTTTCCTTCTTCGAGAATTAAACTTGCCTATCAATTTTGTATATTTCTTATGCCATTTTTTCTACTGTCGAAAGTCCTACTGTTAGCAGTTCCTGCGGACAAGTTACCTGCGAAGACTGTCCCATGGACATTGTCTTTAATTTTGCAAGATTTATTACAAATTTTTTAAGTCAAGTTACGTTATTAAGAAATTGTAACTAATGGTCTTCTGGTAGCCTGCGTACTTTTCAGCAATCCTTTGGACAACTTCTTCAAGTTCAACCTACTACTTTGTAGGTGCGTCCTTGGCCCGCTTTCCGAAGGCCTGGGATGCCAGATCTACGGATTTTTGGTCTTTCAAAAGATACGGGGTTTTCTTTTCTCTGGATTTTACGTATAATGCGGATTTCTTGCGATCAAGGGAAAGGTACCTTAGACACCTGTACGAGAGATACTTTTTTCCTGATCGTTATTGGCTGATACTGCGGTGTCCCTTCATATTCAGTCGATCAAGGAAAAAGTACCTCAATACTCTTGAGAGAGATACCTTTCTCCTGATTGTTATTAATGGATCAATCAAAGTCCGTAGAAATCTGTTGAAACTATCATCGAGCAGCACTGCGGAGAGCTACCTCTGCAAGGCAGGTTTTCTTTGGAATTCTGTTAGATACGAATATATAGCGAAGAGTGAAGTCTCGAGGCGCCCAAAAGCTGAATCCGGTGACGTCTAAATGGCAATCGCTCAGGGCCTGGCTAGAATGGAAAAGCAATATAGAAAACTGAACTTGAATAACAGACAACCAATAAACATGCGATTTGTGAATGGAACCTTCCTAGCAAGATAATTCATATGAAAGGAGGGCGGGTGAGTCTGAAGGTGATGAAATTGCGGACGGCGGACATTTTTCGAAGAAAAAGCTTTTCATAGAACAGGTTACCTGTTACAATTTCATACGTCTGTACAAAATATGTCGTGAAGATAAATTTTATCACTCGACGTAATTTTGAATAATATTATCAACCGTGGCATGCAGGTATTTCAACTTTTTTCAACATATGTGTACGATAATACGTATGTACTCGAACGATAATACGAGTACGTGTACTACTACATGAGTCAAGTTTACCACGAAATATTTCAACGTAACACCGTCATAATTACCATTACTTACAGTCCACACGCCGACCATTAGTCTCGAGACAGACTACGATCATTCTCGTTTTCGAAATATATATTACAATTACAACGAAAGATCTTGAAACCTGTCCTACACAATTTTGGCTAGACAATTCTGCTCAATAAACTAGCCGCTATAAAGATGATTCACTTTCCAAGCCCACGTAGCTCGCAATATCCATCATTCTAGTCACGGAGCTGAAAGAAGGCTGATTTCTAGTGAAGACGTACTCTGCTAAATTCGTGATTTCTTCAAATTTCATCGACTGTCGGACCAGTGAAAAACTCTTCCTAGAAGTCACCTCATTCGGATCTCTACCCTGGGTGACATCATCGAGACGGAAGCAGAGTTTAGGTACCCAAATAACTTCGATCAATAAAAAGCTGAGGTAGATTCTGTTAATGACGATACTTCAAAGGTAAAATTTTAACACGTATTCGTTTGAGGAGTGAGAGGGCAATCGAAGTATCGGATATGTAGCTCGGAATCCAAATTGTACTGTACGTGCATAATGCAACTCAATCCTCTCGCGTTCGGGAACACGAATTCTGCAAAGGACAATATTCAAATATACGGTTTTACCGAACTTAATTACCTTTGTTGAGAGTGCTCGGACACATCATGTAGAAATGGTGTCGAGTGCTTATACAAAAACGTGTAGAGGAAATTGCAGGATGTTCGCAGGAAATACTACGTTAACTTCGTTACGACAAGCTTGATGTTATTAAATGAAGTTCGTGATAATATGCGTCCACGTTCTCGTGACAATTTTATTCACGTACGAGAGTATGAGTGTCGCGATATCTTTCAAATTCAGTCATCCAAACTCGGAGCGATTAATGATGGTTAATGGGCACCTGCGAAAACTAGGCGGAATGAGAACAATTTGCAACTTCGCAACACCGCGGCTAGTATTTTGAGAGAAATTTATTTCTATCAGTTTTATCGCACGTTGGAACCACAGATTTCAATACTACGAACAGTCACTCGTGATAATCTATAAAAACGCTCGAGTACAATCATATGTGACTCGAGTGATTTTTTTCAGAATGAAGAGGATATTCGAGACTCGAGGTACACAAAACGGCTAGTTTCAGAAGAAAGAAAGCGATTAAGAAGAAATGTTTCAACAACTTCCACTTCATAATTAGGCCAAGTGGAACAGCTCTTTCCCTCGCTACCTTCGAAAGAAGGTTCGAGGAGGTAATTTTGTAAAAACCCACGGCGGCTTATTCAAACTATGTAACATCATTATTCTGATTCATCGGGACAAGTTTTCATCAACTTTTGAATGAAAGGCAAAAAGGTTACAGGAGGCTGTCGCCGACGAACCCTGAGGAAATTGAAGATCTACAGCTCTGAAGTTTTGTAGACATGGGACTAGGCTCACATGGATATATACTATGAGAGAGGAGGCGTGAAGTCCTATAAGAGTGGAACTAACTTAAATTTCCACCTCTGAGTCAAACATATGAAGATTGAAGGAACTTGAAAACATTCTCACCTCCGGGTCAGATACGAGAGAAGGGACTTGAAAGAAGTTTTGATCACCTTACATAGTTGTGACTTGGAAAATTTTAGTGCCCTGAACCCTCATAAAAGTGGAAACTTACGAATATAATTTCCACTTTAAGCCATAACGTAATAGACTGAATCTGTGAAAAACAATCGATTACATGAATATTGTTTCCAACGGCATATCGATTGCCCTGAGAACTCTACAGGAACGTTTCGATCATTCATCAGTACTTTGAAACGGACAGAAAGTTAAGGATAAAAACTTTGAATTTGCAATTTTGAAACTTTCCTGTACATGGAAATGTATTCGCTTTACATAAATTCATTCGTACTTTCGGGTGTCATGGATCTGACTGAGCAGAATAGGTACCTTTACCTGATGTTATGAGCGCTGCGAGCTGTAACTACTGCACTGTGACGTCAGAGTAAATCTGGCTATACATATGCAAAAGGAGTCTTTAAAGAATCGGTTACTTATTCTAATGCTGCAGGTTTTCTGTCTTTCTCAATTAAAGACTGTGGTCTTATACTATGAGAGGTATTCGCAGATGCCGTGTGGATTCTTTCAACAGCAGGGAGGGACGGGGGGGAGTTAAATCGAAGAAAAATGACAGATGTCGACCTCTGAGCTATGGGCGATGAGAGGGGCTATCGGAAAAATTTTGACTCTGGAGCTATTATGGCAAAGAAACTTCTATATAATATGATAGTTGAGGGACTTGAAAAACTTTCGACTTCTGAGCTGATGATGGGAAGGGGACTTGAAGAAATTTCCTAATGGGAAAGGAACTTTGAAGAATTTCTACCTAAACATTTCGACTCAACGGGGAACCTATTTTATGGGAGCAGCAGACACGGGACTTGGAAAAGAGCACCGTCCGGCAAAACCTAGGACCTCTGAAAAATTACGGACCCTCGAGCTATAGAAATGTGAAAGAGAGAGGAACTTGGAAAAATTTTGACTAACAGCCGTATTCCCAAACAAACGGAAAAATTCTAAGTTTGCTTAACGAACCGGAAAACACACTTAAGTAACCTCGCGAGGTTACTCAAGGGTTTTTTTTGGGACTTCTGGGACTCTTAAGTGCACTTAAAATTATGTTGTTTGTTTGGGAATACGGCTGTCAAGCTGCAGGTGATCGGAGGGGACTTGGAAAAATTTCGAAGGATAGTACGGAACAAAGTTTAAGCGAATTTAACAGGTAAACCATGCACGCTCATGACTCTTACGAAACAGCTTCCCTATTTGCCTCGATTAAGTACGTTAATGAAGGCGAATCCGAGCAGCTCAGTCGGTGGGCTGCAAGTTTTTTTTTTCATCAAATGCGACGCTAGGTTGCCAGATCTACGGATTTTTGGTCCTCAAAAAAGTTGCGGGTAGAGATGGAAAAAAAACGGTATTTTAAAAATACCGGTGTACCGGTACTTGAAAAATTTGAGTACCGGTGTAATCAAAACCAAAAAGAGAAAAAACCGGTACACCGGTTTTTAACCGGTTTTAATTTTTATGGTACCAAAAAATACCGGTAGTTTACTCGGTTTCAAACCGGCTCTTCAAAAACCGGTATGTTTTGGTTTTTTTTTTCAAAAAACCGGTATTACCGGTTTTAGTACCGGTTTTGCTCATTTCTTTGCGGGATTTTTTTTCTGTAGATTTTACGTACAATACGGATTTCTAACGATCGAGGGAAAGGTACCTCAGACAATACAACGAGAGATACCTTTCTCCTGCTCATTATATGCTACTGCGATGTTTTGTAATATTGAGTCGATCAAGGGAATAGTACCTCAGCTGCTCCTATAAGACATACCTTTCTCCTGATCGTTATTAATGGATCGAACAAAGTCCGTGGAAATCTGTTTTTAGGTTTTCGAAAAAATGGCGGTTACGGATTTTTGAAACCATCATCTGGTAGCACTGATGCGACGAACAAAGTTTCTTTTTTGAAGAAAAGTACAGAAAAATCAAGGAAATTTCTGCTTAAAATGGCACCTGGACAATTGGCTGAAGCCTTTATAATACTAGGTTTTCGACTGGCTTCATACTAGGATTATACTAGTCTTGAATTAGGCTTATATTAGACCAAGGAGGGGGGCGACCGAGTAGAGTAAGTGAGCTTCCATCCTAAACTGGACCTATACTATAACAAGAAAAGGGACAAACAAACGGAGCAAGTGAGCCCTCCAAAAGTCACTAGCTACTAAGGAAGACATGATCTTTATTCATTTGGCTACGCCCGGAAATTTTTAGAAAGGATTCTATGACGAAGTGAATATTATCATCAAGATGTTTGACTGCGTCCACATTCCACAATCAAATTAAGGGTGTACTTCGCCTGTTGACGAACTCCGAAACGGTGTACGATAAGTCGCATATACATTCCCCAAATACCCTACAAGGTTCGGCGTACCAGCGGTCACTAGGCGACGCTAGTCGGGCGTGCGTGGGTAGTCCTTTTGAGGAATGATTTTACAAGACTTTGAAAAAACATTCTCAAAACTCCATTTTCCGACCAATTCTTGTGAATGAAGGTTCAACTCGAGGCGGTATGGAAACAGGAATAAAAATAGTCGAATGAAAAACGTATGGAATAAAATTTTGAAATTCTGCTTCTATAGCGCCTCTAGTTGAACCTTTCTGAAGAACATACCAGAAAATTTGAAAGTTCCACTAGAGTAGTGAGAATGATTTTCCGATACCGTGCTCGATTTCACGAGCAAAGCACACCCTTAATCTTTTTGAGTGAGGATTTGAAAAGCTATCTGAGGAAAGTACAAGAAGAATTGTTTTGATCGGGAATGAGAAACGAATGAAGAAGAAGAAAATGTTTTCTTCAACTACTGTAAAATTCTGAGAAAGTTACAAAGAAGTCTAATTTCGCTCTTTTCAATTTGCTCGAAAAATTTTGTCTAATCTCATAATTTAGGCCTTTTCTTTCTTGAAGTTTGTGAGATACATTCCCTTCATTCCTCTCTTCGTGAGTTCGCTCTTGCATTGAAGCACTTCATAATACTCATTGGTGGTCTACCTTACGAAAAACAGGCTGGGATGAATCCAGTTTTAAATTCACGTTTTCGGGTTCACTACGTTCAACCCTCCCTAGGTGAAATTTTGAAATCAAAAGCCTGAATGAAACCATGAAAGTCTAAACTCGGCGCCTATAGTCAGAAGTCTCGAGTGTTGAAAAAGCTTCGAACTCGAGTACTTTAAAAAGCAAGAGAGAATCCGATAATTTTCCATCAACAAAATAAGTACTCGATTGCACCAATTGCACTGTAAACTCGACTCAGACGGCTAGACAGACATATCGGATGCAGCAGTCGATCATGTGATCATTTTGTGCCGTGTTACATATGGTACGAATTACCAGCGCGTAAAATGGTTTTAGTGATTCGCGTTCGTGATGACTCACGTCCAGTCGCGTACGTCGATTGAAGGCGTAACCCGTCCAAATTACCGATAATCGACCATCGAATATCGTCATTTTGACGAGAAAACTAGTATCAGAGTACATAGTTTTATGCCGTGTCAGCGGGTTGTTGAGATACGTCGTCATCGCCGCGACGATGACCTCAACGAGAGGAAAAAAAGTTGTTACGCGTCTGATCGGAGCAGAATCTCATTTCAAGATCACGTGCGTGTGCATGCTTACGTATGCACACATTGTATGTACCATCTGCGTGCTCAGTACGCCGCAAAAAAAACCGAAAACGCTTGCGAGAGAATCAAATTTCCGCGCTCAGGTTTGCGTGTGCTGCATTCAGTTAGTCGTCGACGATAAATTTAGCGTTATAAAATTCATTTTTTTTTTATTTGAAAGAGATGAAAAGCAGGTGTGTGTCTGTAAGAGAGAGAGGAAAAACGTTTATAGAAGTGGTAAAGTGTTCGGTGACAAGCGCGACAACGCGACGAGGGAAAATTTTAATTTGTCGCGTAAAAAGTTTTTCTTTCGTCTAGTTTCTTTTTACCGTAGACGACAACAACGGGGGGAGACCCGTGACGATGATGTGGTGGCGCCGCTCGAGATAGCGCAACAGCGAGCTGCACTCGGTCGAACGCTCGCCGAATGCTCGTAACTCTCTGGCGAAAATCTCGTTAAACGCTACGAGAAAACTTGGTCACGTACTTTTATGTTGTAAGTTGATTTATTTGCCTCTCGTCTCTGTCCGTCCGCGTTCGTCTGTTCGTCTTCTGCAACGCTGATGAATGGCGACGCGATATATACATATATTCTGTGTAGTTGACGAGTAGGAGTTGGTAGAGGAGGGGAGAATAATAATTTTAATAATAATTTACGCCCTTAGCGCGATATTGCAGCAAGATGGGATAACTTCCGCTTTTTCTTTTTTTTTTTTTTGATAAACTTTTCCATTTTTACCTACATTATGCATGTTCTAAACCCCTTTTACGTGTACATTTAGTACGCGGCCGCGTCGAAGGTGGGTAGCGGTGAGTTTAATTTGAAAACTTTTTACCGCAACTAGGTAACTTACACATCCGTCGTTATGATTTACCGTATACTCGCTACAATTTTAATTTAACGTTACATATTATAACCGTTTTCCTTTTTTTTTTTTCCTCCGCAGCAAAGCGAAATATATAATAAATGTATACGGCCACCGCCGAATAGAACGATAGAACAATCAGATCCAAAACCGTGTAGATCCAGTTCGACCGGATTACTGAGTCATTCGAACAATGATTGGACGCAGAACGTTGTCCGAAGTCATAGTATGTCCAATAGCAGGTAATTATATCCTGTTATTTGCATCTGAAATGTAAGCGAGTGTTGGGTCCAAGTTTCAAAGCTTACTTTGTCCGTCACTCTTGGGGTGTTTGACTGGACGAGCTGGAAACCTTGAATTTAGCTTTCGGGATTAAATCCTTGTAAGTGATTGTTTGAAATTCGAACGTTTTCCAAATCCCATTATCCCATCATGGCAGAAATTTCTCAATGGTTCGGAAACCAAAATTCTTCCAAGTCATTCTATTTGTATCGGAGGGTGGTTGGCTAGATTGAAGAGGCATAGGCGGGGGGGGGGGGAGAAAATTCTACTAGTTATTTACAGGTGCGTCGAAGGAGGAGGATTTTAGGAAATTTCCAAGATGGACTTGCAAAAGTTGAACTTTCTTTCTTTCTATAAGTGTGGGAGGATATTTTTAGAACCTTCCATCATCCAGGTGAGGGAAATTGAGGGAGAAGTTGGAATTCGTTCTATATACTCGTATAAAAGGCTAGAGGGGTTCGAAAAAACTTCGTTCATCGTAGAGAGGATCTTCGAAAAATTCTGACTATCCAGCATAATGTGTGAAGAGAGCTGAGCTTCTGGTCTAGTTCGAAGCTATGAATATTTTTGACTCCCAACCAATATGATGAATTGATGACCCTTGAAAAAAGGCAGACGTAGTGTAGCATTTCGACTTATCAAAATTTAAGATTGATTTTACGTATCATATCGACTTTTGATACGTCATAGTGACTTCCCCTTCCGCCATTATGTCTTCGCTTAGTCTAAACCTAATATTCTGTATGTTGCTAACTAATTAAAGGACTCACTCACTCTACTCGTTCGCCATCACTCTTAGCTTAGTATACTGTATGTCAGGGCTGTACTCTAAATGAAAGTGGCCGAGGTCAATATTATTACTAAAGTAGGAAAGGTTGAAATTTTTCTTCTTCCGAAGTAGGTCAAGGTCACTCGTATCAGAGGAAGGGAAGGGGTGGGGGTGAGAGAAGTCTCGGATATCGTACCATCATTAAAATCGAAGAAAAAGGCGACGGGCGGAAAGTTGAACAAAATGGTTGAGAATGAGTACAGGTAAGTCCCGAAGTGGCGACGAGAGCCGTAGAATAATACTTGTCGAGCCTGAAATCTTTAAGCATGCTGTGGTCTGCTGTTTCAGCGGCGCAAGTATCAGCTTTCTCCAGAGTCTAAACAATATCCTCAACTAGACTGGATCACCTTAGGATACGCTTAGTCTCTAGACTAGAGCGGAGCACCATTTCTGTCGAAAAGTTGAAGATGCTCGCAAAAATTTCATCTGGTCTCCGAACTAGGTCAGCATCCCTGGCGCAGATCTACGGAGGAGCACTGCTGTCAGATGGTATTTTCAAAAATCCGTACCCGTCTTTTTTTCTTGAAGCTAAAAACTGATTTGTACGGACTTTTAGTGATTCAACAATAACGATCAAAAGAAACGTACCTCTTGTACCCGTGAATGAGATACTTTTCCCTTGATCGACTCAATGTTACAAAGGACCACGATATTAGTCTATAACGACCAAGAGAAAAGTATCCCTCTTAGTAGTGACTAAGGTACTTTTCTCTTGAGTACAAGAAATCCGTAGTTTACGCAGAATCTGTTTTTGATCGAGGTCTGAAAATCCGTAGATCTGGCAGCACTGCGTAGGAGAGGGAAATTTCCCCTTTCAAACTTACCTTACCAAGCATAGCAAAGAATGTCATTGTAATGCAAAAAAGAATGCAATGGCAGCGGGGAACCCGCTGTCCCGAGCCCATTAGACCAGTCCCCTAACCTAACCTCAAGATTCAAAATTCTTCCAAGTCCCTCTTCTATCATATTATATAGCTCAGAGGTAAGAATTTTTCCAAGTCCCCTAACCTAACCTCGAGATTCGAAATTCTTCTAAGTCCCCTTTCTATCATATATAGCTCAGTAGTAAGAATTTTTCCAAGTCCCCTGACCTAACCTAACCTAACCTAACTTCTCTGTGACGTCATCAACCTTCGCGGACGCGCTCGGAAAAAATTCCTGGGAGTACCCCCAACAAAATAGGGGTAGGGTATCGAAATTTCTCTAAGTCCCTCTCCATGACGTCATCAACCTATCCATAACGTCAACGACCTTTCCGTGACGTCATCAATCTTTCCGTGACGTCATCAAATTTTTCGTGACGTCATCGAATTTTCCGTGACGCGGACGCGCTCGCGCTCGCAAAAAATTCCGGGAAGTACCCCCAACAAAAGGGATAGCGGGTTCCCCGCTAAAAAGTGGTTCAGTCTCATTTTTTCGCAATCTTACCCTTCCCCCTCTCCGAAAAAAGGACTGTTGTGGGAGGTCAAACGGTTCTAAAAGTTTGTATTCTCTCTCTTCAAAGTACTCGTCCAGATCCGTCCTTAGAACCCTCTCTGCTCCGAATCACCATTCGCTGTTCACTAGTTCAGACGTCAAAATTGCTCCGCGTCTTTGAAATAGGTGTGAGAGCCTTTTCTCAGATAGCTACATAGTACCAGTTGGGAAACTTTTTTAGGCCCCTTCTAAGAGCAGATTGGAGTCCTCACACTCCTCGTCTACCTGTAGCCACCTTGAAAACAAGTCGTTGAAATAGGCTAGAACTTCCCCTCGTCGTAGCTCAGGAGTCGAAATTCCTCCAAATCGCTGAAGTTGATCAGAAACTCTACCCCCTTCAGGACCGCAATGCTGTCCATATGTATTGCTTGAAAATTGAAATTTTTTCAAGCCCCTAAACTAAGTCGAAGTTCTTCTCCATCGAAAGTTTCATTAGTAGATCTGAGGCTCCGCCTTTCTCGCCTATCTATGACTACCTTCAAAAACTTATTCGAGTCATTCCTCTTAATTTATGTTAGACCCCACTCATCCATTTTGGAACTATCATCTCCCGAAAGTCGCGAGCTCTAGTCATGATGATCGCCAACGCTCTTAGAGTAGGGCAGCACAAGAAGAAAAGTGCAGCAATGGTCTGATCGAAGCGATTTTCAATTCGTTCTCGAACTTGATTCTGAATCTTCATCAAACTGATTTTGACGTTGATCGCAAGTCTTTTGCCGATGAGTGATATCCCCGTAATAGATCCGAAACCGACGTTATTTCGACATCAACGATAAATAGATGGAGTGAAGGAGAGGTCGATTTATGGCTGATATGAACTCAGAATCGTCATCGATTTCGAGTCGCCTTTTGATCGGAATTACGAGTCAATTCAAGTCAACATGGCTCATCGAAGATTAGAAAAAATTTTAACCATCGAACTATGTATATCGGGTGGGGAACTTCATGAAACCTTCAAACTCTATCAGAAATGTAGAATCCTCAAACGTACGAGCCATATTGATGCGAAATGTTGAAGACTCGAGGAGTGGTGCCTTGTGCCTTTAAATTTTCCCATTCAAACTAGATTTATAAACATGAGAGGAACACGGGGTTTTATTCAGAAAAAACTTCCGCCATTTGAAGGGAGGGTGAGAATTTGACTTGAATTAGGAATTCGGAGAATTTTGATCTTCGAGCTATTTAGAGGAGGGAAGCGAGACTTGGAAGATTTCGACTACTTATTGACATGAAAGAGAAGGAAGACCCGCGACAAACAATGCTAGTATTTCCCTTTTCGGAAAAAACTATATGCCATGGATACAAATACGGCTTTTTTAGAAAGTGAAATGACGTCAGCAGCTTGGAATCCATCAATGGTTTAGCCTAGCTCTCGCGTTAGTATTCAACGGTAGTCTTGGGCTTCATCCTCCTCCGCCACATCTTCTTCTCTCGACGCATTTGGTCCGATCAATATAGTTTAGTATACCGTATGTTAGACCCAGAATGATGAAGGCTAAGGATATACGATTACCAAATTGCAAGAATCAAAATTTTGTGAAGTCCTTGCATTAGGTCAAGGTCTCTCATAGGCCTGTCGAGAGCTCCAGTTGGGCCCGAGGCAAGGAACACAGCCCCCCCCACCAAAAAAAAAAAAAAAAATTCTCCCTCCCCTTAAAGATAGGGGTCCTGAGGGTCGACTAGAAACAAGCATCTTCTGGGTAATCTGCATTTTAATAGTAAAAACAATCTTCCATTGAAGCGACTATAGAAGTATTTTCAATTTTAAAACGACCCTCTGTTAGGCTGTCTAGTCTGGTTCCGTCAATTGTATTTACATTTATATGAATCACAGTGGTTTATTTCAATTCTCAAATCTGCAATTCGATCAAATGGGTGCACTACATTCAGCGAATATTTCCAATGAGTCTTAAGGAACACAAAATGTATACTTTCTAAGAAAATTTTTTCGATCCTAATCTGCTTCCAACTATTTTGTGACCTACCTACTGAAAATTTTTCTCAAAGGTTGAAAGCTCAAACATAGTTCCTAGTTTTTCAAAAATTTGCGTTAGTAACCGCCACATCACTCTACTAGAGGAATGTCTACCCAGAAGTTGATACCGGGAAACGAACCCCACCCCCCTCTAAATTCTTCGTTGTCTTCGTCCGAAAATAAATAATTTCGAGCCACGCATGTACACGTACACTAACACACATCCTTAGACCAGAAGGAAAAAGCGAATAATGATAAGCACTCTGCTCAACACCGAACACCGAGACTGACAATTTGGCAGGTGAGTAATTTTTCGTTGCCAATAATACAAGATGATATGCTTGAGTTATGTCAGCTGACCGTACGCTCTACGTACGTACGTTGCGTTCTTGTATGAATATTTCCGTCAAACGTCCTCTTTTTTTGTCTCTGTGGTCGAGACATTGAAAAATACATTCACGATGACACATGTCTCGCACGGTACAGCTTAATCACCAAAACGTCTGCGCGCAGGTAAAAAAAATACATATCCGCGTCGGCAATAACATTCAAGTACATACGTAAGTGAAAAATATTTCAGCGAACTGTCGCGTTTGGTTCGCTTTTCGTTATTATTTGCCGATTCGATGACGTCGTTGGCTGTTTTTAGAGTGTGTACACGTGTGTAAACGTGTTACGAGCGGTCGTCAGTACTTGAACATCGAACCAGAACTTGCTACCAACGAGATAATACATGTACGTAACAAAACTTTCAAAAAGTTGGAAAGATAAGACCTGCACCTCAGGAAACTAATTGAGGCTAGGACACGATCCTCAATTATGGCTCATACTTCCTCGCTCTGTCTTCAAGTCTCACGCACCTAGCTCTCCGATCAGGTGGTCGACAGAAAATGCCAAAGACCATCTTCTACACAGAGCCGTAACCAAACGCTTCTACAGGACCAGACGAGCTATATTAAATTCCAATCATCAACTGATCCGGAGAGGCTAACCAAAAGTTTCTACCAAGTTATCAATCTTGACCGAAAACAACGAGCCGCAAACGTAGTGAGCTAAAGGCTGGTCAACGCCGCCCCTTCTCTCGAAAAATAAATCCAGTAATCTTACCTCCACTTTTCAGAAACGCAAATTTCTACAGTAAACATTGAAAACTAATCTTTGTCGAATAGCCTTCCGCGCGAATATAGGCGAGAGTAATTTTTGCCAAAGCCCCAGCATCTTACTAAGCTTTTTTATAGAGACGTGTCACATCCACTTCACCATTTCAAAAAAAAAGAGAGAAAGAGAGAAGAAAAAGAAGAGTAAGTCTGTCCCAATCGAGATTTCGACAATCAATTACGCGTATACGACAGGGACACGATCGCAATAAAAGCTTTTCGACAACACAAATCTTATACGGACCTGTCAAGATGTGCCGAGTTGAATAAACTACTCGCAGCAAATAAACGTACGCTTGTGCGAAAGGTCGGACTTATATATATATCAGTTCGGAATAACTGGCCACTCCCGAAGGAGCTGTAGCCGCAAAGGGTCTCTTTCTCCCTCTCTCGTACTCAATCTTATTTCAGCAAATACAACACCCACACTCACAAAATGTGGTAGCGAATGGATACGTTTATGTGTTCATGTACAGAACTAAGTTTTCGCTCTCATCATGATTTCGCTCTTAAGATGAAAAAGCGTACGCGTATCTAACGTCGTCTTCGAATTTTCGTACGATCTTGAAGCAAATCCTCAACGATTTTTATACCTTATTTTTTCCGGCTATTCAAATACCCGAAAGCAGTGCTACCAGATCTGCGGATTTCTGGTCTTCAAAAAAGAAAATACGGATTTCTTGCGCTCAAAAAAAAAGTATCTTAGTCACTCTCATGAAACATACTTTTCTCTTGGCCGTTATAGGCTGATATCGCGGACTCTCGTTACATTGAATCGATCAAGGAAAAAGTACCTTAGTGTCTAGTAAGAGAGATACTTTTCTCCTGATCGTTGTGGTTAGATCTCAGATCAGTGAAAGCCGGTAGAAATCCGGTTTTGGGTCTTAGAAACACTGGCGGATACAGATTTTTGAGCAGTGCCTGGAAGAGCGAACTTGATCGAATTTCTCCGAACGAATCAGAAATTAAAATATAATTGATGCAGAAAATGGAGCATTTCTCGAGCATTTCCTAAATAGAACGAGACTTCATACGCACGTGGGTTTTCAAGCCCTTCTCAGATGTCTAATACAACTGATATTCGAGTACACGTATCAAGCGAAACAGTCGGTAGGGGGATGTTCCAGTCCACCGAATGACGGATATACCGAGAGGGGAGAGAGAGGAGAGGTGAGATGAGGAACATCAGACGGCGTTCAGCTTTTCTTCGGATTTGATGTCCTAACATTCAGCATTCCTCATTGCCTCGGTCAAGTGGCCTCTTTGAATTAGAAAAATTGGTCATCAAATGTAAGAGACTGCTGACGTCTTCTAGTGCTTTCACTGCTGATGTACTGTTTCATCTTCTCGTCGGACACCACGACCTCGGGACCAAACAGAAGATTCTAGATTACTCAGAAGACCCCTATGACTCGAAAACTCTACATAATCCTAATATGCCAGACAAACTAATTCATCAAGTTGGTTATTGAGGTAACTGTGGAAAGAGGAGGTTTGTAAAGAGAATCAAAGTTCACACGAGGACATGAAAGACTAGAATACTTCCCTTCTGACGCAATTCCTCATTTCTTCCTTCAGTCAGATTCCAGAACTCATTTCATTTTGTCATTGAATGAGTATCTAGAAAACTACGTCCGCCGCCTCTCAAAAAATTGAAGTTTCCATAAGGACAAAGCTAACCCTACTTTCGTGAGATAATAGTTTCAAAATGGATGAGGCGGTTCTAACATATTTTAAGGGAACTTGAATAAGTTTTTGAAGGTAGTCATAGATAGGCGAGGAAGACGGAGCCTCCGATCTACTTTCGGAACTTTAAAAAATTCTTAGAATTAACATATGGCTACTCTAGATTTCACTTAGTTCAGAGACATGGAACAATCTTGAAGCCTGCAAGAACAGTTCAGAAGCGAGGGGCTCTGACTCAGTTGGAAAGACTTGGGAAAATTTTGAGTTGCGATTCTAGCTTTCGGAAGGAAAGAAACTCCGACTTAGTTCAAGGGCAAGCAATACATAAAAACAATATTGCGGTCTTGAAAGGGATGGAGTTTGATCTCGTACTTCAGCGAAATGGAAAAATTTCGACTTCTGAACAACGGCAAGGGGAAGCTCTGGCCCAATTCAAGAACTTGCTTTCAGACAAGGAGGGTGAGGACCCCAATCTGCTCTTAGGAGAGACCTAAAAAAGCCATATAGCTACCTGAGGAAAGGCTCTCTCACCTATTTCAAAGACGCGGAGCAATTTTGACATCTGATCAGTAGGAACAGCGAATGGTGATTCGGAGCAGAGATGGTTTTAAGGACGGATCTGGACGAGTGCTTTAGGGGGAGGAGAGGGAAAACAAACTTTTAGAACCGTTTACCCTCCCACAACAGTCCTTTTTTCGGGGAGAGAGAAGGGTAAGATTGCGAAAAAACAAGACTGTACCACCTTTTTTTGCATTACAATGCCATTTTTGTGCTATGCTTGGTAAGTTTGAAAGGGGAAATCCCCCCCCGCAGTGCTGCCAGATCTACGGATTTCCAGTCCTCTAAATAAAAAAAAAAAACGGATTTTGCGTAAAATACGCATTTCTTGTACTCAAGGGAAAAGTATCTCAAGTCACTACAGTATTAACTCATGCACACCTGACCATTTGTTATAAGGTATCGTTATTTCATTAGAGAAAAGGTTGAGAGAGGAGTGAGGAAGGGACAGATAAGGGAGAGGGGAAATGTCAACACATGCCCGAGACACACAAATGCCGCCGCTTCTGCGAGGATTGTACAAATAAATATTGTAAACTAAAATAAATGAACATTGAAGTTAGGCACTTTTCTCTTTGCAACTAAAATATTGCTTGTAAAATAAATGACAATTGGAAGTTGTGCATTTTATCTTATTTCTTGAGCAAAAAGGTTGAGAGAAAGGTGAGGAAGGGATTAATGAGGGAGAGAGGAAGTACCAATACATGTGCGAGACACATGAACGCTGTCCCGGCTTGGATTCGTTGCCACTGCTTGGATTGGGCAAGTTAGTATTGTAAGATAAACAAAAATTGTCAGTTGTGCACTTTTATCTTCATTTCTTGTGAAAAAAGGTGAGGGAAGACTGAGGAAAGGAGGGTTGAGGGAGAGGGGGAGTGCTAATATATGTGCGAGACACATGAACGCTGTCCCTGCTTGGATTGCCCAAGTTAGTATTGTAAAATAAAGAAAAATTGTAAGTTGTGCACTTGTATACTTATTCATTGTGAAAAAAGGCGGAGAAAAGAGTGAGGAAAGGTGGAAATTGAGATATCGTCTTACTTCAAAGAAAGTAGGCAACTGGTCATACTAATATAATAGGAGGTAATAAACAGACTTGAAAAAAATCACCCTGATGGGTCATGAACCTGGCACTGAACCTTCACAACAATGATCGACTGGGCCAGGTGGCATAGCACTGGTCCCAATGAGTTAAGAGAGATACTTTTCTCTATAGGCTAATATCGCGGTCCTCTGTAAAGTTGAGTCGATCAAGGGAAAAGTATCTCATTCACGGGTACAAGAGGTACGTTTCTTTTGATCGTTATTGTTGAATCACTGAAAGTCCGTACAAATCAGTTTTCAGCTTCAAGAAAAAAAGACGGGTACGGATTTTTGAAAATACCATCTGACAGCAGTGCTCCTCCGTAGATCTGCGGCAGGGATTCTGACCTAGTTCGGAGACCAGATAAAATGTTTGCGAGCATCTTCAACTTTTCGACAGAAATGGTGCTGCGCTCTAGTCTAGAGACTATGCGCATCCAAAGGTGGTTCAGTCTAGTTGAGGATATTGTTTAGACTCTGGAGAAAGCTGATACTTGCGCCGCTGAAACAGCAGACCACAGCATGCTTGAAGATTTCAGGCTCGACAAGTATTATTCTACGGCTCTCGTCGCCACTTCGGGACTTACCTGTACTCATTCTCAACCATCTTGTTCAACTTCCCGCCCGTCGCCTTTTTCTTCGACTTTGATGATGATAGTCAAGGATTTTCGAGACTTCTGTCACCCTCCCCCTCACCCTCTCCTCCTCTGATACGAGTGACCTTGACCTACTTCGGAGGAGAAAAATATTTCAACCTTTCCTTTTTTAGTGATAATATTGACCTCGGCCACGAGTAGAGTGAGTGATTCCTTCAATTAGTTAGCAACATACAGAATACTAGGTTTAGACTAGAGGGTTCCTAGGACGGATCTGGACGAGTGCTTTAGGGGGAAGACTAGAGAGAGAATACTAACTTCTAGAACCGTTTGACCTCCCACAACAGTCCTTTTTTCGGGGGAGGGGGAAGGTACGATTGCGAAAAAATGAGACTGTACCACCTTGTTTTGCATTACAATGACATTTTTTGCTATGCTTGGTAAGTTTGAAAGGAAAAATCCCCCCCTTCCTCCTCCGCAGTGCTGCCAGATCTACGGATTTTCAGTCCTCGATCAAAAACAGATTCTGCGTAAAATACGGATTTCTTGTACTCAAGAAAAAAGTACTTTAGTCACCACTCATAGGGATACTTTTCTCACGGTCGTAGTAGACTAATATCGTGGTCCTTTGTGACATTGAGTCGATCAAGGGAAAAGTATCTCATTCACGGGCATAAGAAATACGTTTCTCTTGATCGTTATTGTTGGATCACTCTGACTTTCACGAGTCCTTAGAGACGCTTCCCTTTGAAACTCAGGAAGGAGTTTTCCCCTACTTCATTATGTTGTATAGTATAGCATATCTATTTTGGTTGGAAAATTAACGATTATTTTCGTATTATGTGTTACAGGTTTAATGCCTCTATTCATATACCGCCGCCTGTGATATTGCCGCCTCAAATGTCGCGAAGCCACAACAGACAAGTGTCGGCGGGCCTAGCACAAATAACCATGGTACCGTGCTTGACTGACCGACGATCATCGTCGAACGCGATGAACGTCAACAAACATTCTTCTTACCACCAATCTTCCGGCGTTTCCGCCAATACGTTATTAAGTTCCAGTAATAGAAACGAATCATCGAGTAGTACGACGGCGACGGGGACAACGTCGACGTCGACATCGACAATAACTATGTCGTCGTCGATGGGTGTAGCCAGCAGAATACCAACGACAGTGGCTACGGCCGTCACCTCTGCTGTGACAATTTTACCCACCACTAGACAAATTTAATGGTTAATTTATACTATAAGTTCTATATACATACTACAATTTTTTTTTTCTTCTCTTTCTTGTGTTAATTAAATTTTTAGGGGAATTGTGGGAGGGACACGTTGTCGTCAACTAGGAAATTGATTTTTTTTCTTTTAGAAAATTGTGTGATAACGCTGGTGAAATTTGCGAAAGTCGTCGATAGTATCGGGATGTTTGTATGTATGCGTGCGTGTGTGTTGTTTGCCTTTGGTTGGCCGAAGCCGGCTTTGAAAATTTCGGGAGAAGGCGATGCGTACGTGAGATTAGTAGAAGCGTCGCATCGTTTCGATTCGTTTCTCGTAAATTGGGGTCGGCGAGTATTCAGAACACCAGCCGTACAAAGTCCATGCGTAGATGTCGTAGTGGTACGTGACATGATTACTGCGAGGATATCGGAGGATCCTTTTTCGAAACTAGTCATACGCGCGGATTAACTCATCTTGAAAAGAGAGAGGTACGTGCTGTGGCGAAAATATGGGTTATTCAAACGGGGGCAATTAGGTTAAAAGGCCGTTCAATCTATATCAGAAAATTTGGATCGAAATAGTACGCGAAGTACGATACGTTGCCATACTTACGAGGAATTTTCCTACGTGTACACAGTAATTTTCCTCGCATTAATGGATTGGAATCAAAATCGTAGAACGGAAATAAGTTTTTGTATCGTGCGTCTTTCGTCTCATTAGCCTTTCGTTTATTTGCTGAGGTGTACTACTTTTTCTAGTTGAACATCGTCGGATGAGTTATTACTTCCAACGATAAAGTTCTGAGCTTTAGTGAATTCGATGATTCTAACCTCTGAGATCGCGTCGCGAAAAATTCGTTCGTTGATCTCTACAAACGAACCTATTTACAATCTATGTGACGACATTCGATAATATTCGCTATTGTGTCGGAAAAATCGTTGACATTCTTCCGAAAATTGTTTCGATTTATTTGCCGATCGAGGCACATCGAGTTACACCGGGAGTGTGTAGATTTGAATATCGTTCTATTTTTGAAAATTTTCGATTTGACCGGTTAGGATGAGTCGAATTTAGGTGAACGAAGATAACAGGAAGGTTATTCGGTGAAACGCGCACGTGTAAGAGGAAGAAGAAATAGTGTAGGAGAATGGATAAGATAATGGTGAATAATCTTAATTCGGAACACGTGTTGAGTCTGGTTTTCCATCTCTTTGTTTTCGCGTTGTATTCTTGAAAACTTCCATTATTTAGCAAACTTTTGACGTCAGTCATTTATGGGAAATCAATATTATTCCTAGACGAAAATTCGTTTTTGAATTGTTTCAATTTCGTCTTACCAGTTGATCGAGTTTTTTTTTCGAAAATTTCTCATCTTTCCCCAGAAATCATTGCGAAGTACCTCCGCTGGATGTTAACCAGTCGCGGACATTCATGAGAAGAAAATTTGGGAAAAATAATGAGAAGAATTCTGTAACTGTTGGGAAAAATATTAGACACGCCTCTTTTCTAGATGCGATCACGGAAAGTCGCAGATTTGAATTTTTTCACGACTCAATAGATACTTACACTGAACCTTGATCGAATCAATTCTTTCATGAAAATTTTTCTCAATTCTTCACTATCGAAAAATTGTATTTTACGATCTTTTTCAGAAAGCGAAATATCCGTACAGTATTTTTTATGAACTCGAAGGGCGAAATCTACGAAAGTAGAAGTTGAAATCGAGTCATAATGAATTAGCTGCATAAAAAAAAAAAAGAAAAAGTTTTTACTAAACAATGCCAAAATTATCCAAAAGTAAGGTTCCTTAATAATATTTTTTTTTTCAATTTTTTCTTCGTAGGTGCGAGCCATTTTTGTTGAAAAAAGAAAATGAATAAATAAAATGGATTTTGCTGAAAAAAGTATTGAAATCTTGAGTCGAGAAATTTTCATCATGAATGAGTCGCGTATTTTCTCTATTTTTTTTGTTATGTCCAAAGTCACACGTTTATCTGGTCTTTCATTATAATTACTCAGAAACATTTTAGAATTCCTTCGAATCAGAGCTTTTTCTCTTTTCCATCGTATAACTTAAATTTTATTACTGAATGAATTTTTTTTCTCATTCGAATTGATTTCAGTATAAGTTCCGGTGGATACTCGGATGCCTAGGTTTGAGGGAATCGAGTAAGCCGTCAACAGATGCTTCTAAAATCTTGAGATGCGCCAGAAATTCATGAAAAAGGATAATTTGACGTAGAAAAATCCTCAAGAAAATTGGGAAAAGTTTAAAAAAATGAATACCTAAAGTCTTCCTATCATTTCTCTTTTTTATGATTGATAATTAAGTACGACTAAGAGACTAAATGAGTTTACCTAAAAAAAAGTTTTGAAGTTCCCAATAGATAAAACATCCACGATGTGTTGAGAAAATTTCATCAAAGTTTGTAATTTTATCGAGCACAGAGACTTCAGTGCTCGTAAAAATAAATAAATTTTAAAAAAATGTTCCTAGGAACAGTTTACCCAAAAATGTAATAAAAATGTTTGAATAAAATGGTCTTTTTTTTTTTTCTTTCCTGAAACGTGAGAATTGCTAACTTCGTCAAGTCTCTTTTTCCTTAAACTATCGTGCGATCAAGTATGAGTAAAACCAAACGAAACATCTTTTATAAAACTTGTTGAATTTTTATTCGCGGTCTTGACCTTTTATCAGTACGTACGATTTCCTATTAAATTTAAAGTCATTTTATCTCTTAGTCGGTCAAGTGTACTTTTCGCATTGCAGTCAATTCAATCATAATTAAACTCTTCATTACCTCGCTGTCGTCATCATTATTGCTCATTATGCAACAGAATAGTAAAAACAGGTCAATATGATTTCCATCATACCATGAGTTTCAATAGCAGAATACCTATGAAAAAATCTTGTTTTTTTTTTTTTCGCTAATGGAATTTTCATCTGTTGCGCGGGTTTACGTTTCTTTCTACTTTTTCCCCCTAATTTTTTGTCTTCGTAACAATGTGTGAGACTCGTTCGAATTTGTTCTAGAGATCAGATTTTTCTGTATGAAAAATTGAAAACCGTCATGAAAAAGTGTATTTTTTGCTGTATTTGGTGAAAATTTGCTCTGATTCATAAAAAGTTTCTGTTTTATAGTACAAGAAGATACATCACAAGATTGGATTGTCTTAAATTACGTCGACGATCGTCTTAACGCGTTTTTCGAATTCCGTATTTTTCAAAAAAAAAAGAAAAAATTAGAAACAAGTGCTGGAGAATGACGACTATCAAGATTCTTGATCTATCTTGAAACCATAATTATTCTATTCCTTTTTTTTTGATATAATAAAATCGGAAAATCTATAATTCTGCGGAGAAAGAAATTGTATCGTACTTATCGTTTATTTCCTATCCAAATACCCCGACCTACGTTACTGTGATCCATAATTTTATGCATTCACCAATCAATTCCGATCTTCATAGATCTGAAACTTAATTTTATTTTTTTGCGAAGGCGATTTTCCTTCTTCCCGTCTTGGCAAATTAGTATCGTTTTTTTTTTTGTAAGAATACTTGAATGATATAATGTGGAAGAGTGAAGATTTTCGCAAAATTTCACCAAGCGTACTATAATATCGTCTATAATATAATTTTAGTCATTATAAAAATTTCTATTTTATACGATGTATATTTTCACCTTCTTTTTTTCTCTCGTCCTTCTTAGAGAGGTGAATGTTAAGAAGAAAGACTTACCATTAAATGGTTGTTGTATTCTATTATTTTAACTGCTGTAAAATGTGATTTAAATTTTATTTGTGTATTTTGGAAGAAAGAGAAAAAAAAAAACAAAACGAACGACGATGATCGATGGATGAATGGGAGAAAATTATCCGGAAAATGATAAAATTAGAAACACTTTCAATGTAATAGCGTGTAACGTACGATAATTAGTACGCTGTATCCTAATTCAAGCGTTGTCCGGAGGTCCGAAGAAAAATGAATGTTGAATCATATCGTAGAATTAACTTGTAGAATTTTAGATTAATTACCAAGCATTATAAACTACAGTTCTTCTATTCGGACTGCCGAGTGACGATCGCTGCAATTTTTTTTCTCTTTTTCATCAGAGGATATTTCACTTTTTTTGTTTTTCTACTCGCTCAGTTTAAATTACTACAGCAATTTTAAAATGGTCGCACTGACTATCCGGCGCGAATTCAATAAGTTTATTAGTTTTCCTCGATGGACTTTACAACGTGTACTGTTTATTTTAATCCTTCATATAAATATTACGCTCTCCCGCTAACTCCGTTTATTTTTATCATTTTATTCCTCTTTTTATTACTGATACTGGGTTTTATATTATACGTTTATGCGGGAATTAGTTGTGAATTAGCTAATTATCTTCATAGAATTGCCGTTTTTTTTTTTGTTTTTGTATAGTCACTTCATAACTATACTGTAACCACTATTTGTTATTAGAGGAACTATTATTCTTTTCCCTTATTCATTTAATTTTTATATTGTCTCCTTTTGTCTCGTTTTCAGTCGAATACGAATTGAAATAATGTGAAAATTATTCCACTTCAATAATTTAATGACGAATTCTTTCAATTTCTTTGATATATTATGGGTTGATATTATAATAATGTATATTTTTTTTAAACTGTTGTCTAGTGATTTTTCCATTTTGGAAAGGAGGGATTTTTATATTTCGGGATCGGTATGGATGACACAAAAAGACAAATCATTTCCTCTTTTTTTTTTCTCTCTTATTCATTCTTTATTATAATATTAGATTTAACGGGTTTACGCTTAAGTACATAAACGGATACTTCTTCCGAATAGTAATTTTTCCAAGAAAAGAAAAAATCAAAGAAGATAGCGAACGCCACCGATTTCGATCGACTTATAGCGCCAATGCCTCAAGACTTCTTTCCTCTCGTATAATTTTAGAAGAAAGTGATCAGCTGTTTCAATTTTAATTTTTTAATTTCGTTTCTCCCTAAATATAAGGATATGGAATAATTTGACTTCTTTCTCGTTTCGCTTAAAAAGTATAGGGCACATTAAGAAAATTTCAATTTTTTTTTTTTTCTGTTTATTGGGTTGCCGGATTATTTTTTATTAGTACATGACGTACCAAATGTACTATTGTTTTATTTTTCTTTCGTTCGATTTATCGATTATATAGTTCGTTTTATTTTATTATGATTTTTTCCTTTCAGATGTTCGTAAATGGTTAAATTACGTACTTTAGTCATATTTTTATTTATTTGTTCATCTTATTTATCAAATAATATTTATTCATGTAATCTACGCGCATTATTTTGTATTTACGTTTACGTTATTTATTTCTACATTTTGATTTTGTACAAGTTACGTCACTTTTATGAATTTGTTGGTAATTATACGCGAATTTAATGAAAAAAAAAAAGAAAAAAAAAATGGGAAAAAATACGACGAAATTCTATGAAATTCTATTTATGTGTGTTATTGATTTTTGTTGCGGAAGATTGGAGATTATCTTTTCCTAAGGAAGTTACTCATTTCATCGAATTGGTGCCGTGTTCTGAATTACGGATACTCGGGAATTACTGAGTAACTACTGGCAAAAAAACGGAGAAAATATGAAAAACCGGAGCGCTTTCGACCAAAAAGCCAACTTCAACGAATATAAGAACACAATTCCCACAATTCACAAGATTATTCTTGGGACAAGGATTACGATAGTCGATAATTTTTGAAATTAAAGTTCGAATTCGCACCCACATGCTGTTATAGATATCTAAGTACATACACGTATCATCAGTCGATTCTAGGCAGTAAACACCATGCGACCCTCTACCTTCAGTTATGAGCCATCTTCAACGAATATAAGAACACAATTTGCTAGATCTTTGTTGGGACAAGGATTATGATAGTCGATGACTTGTAAAATTAAAGTTGAGTTCGCGCTCGCATGCTGTTCTTGATAGAACTCCATACACGTATCATCAGTCGATTCTAGGTATAGTCGACACCTTCTGTTAAGATTTCCCTCTTCTTCGACTCATAGAGATGTTCAAAAGATTTATCAGATCATCAGTTTCTAGCGGACTCTTTTCCTGCAGTGCAGCTACGTGAAATTGTCAAAATAAGCTCATGTTATCAAACTTCTCTTCGAATCATAATCTCAATAGAGTTCATTCACGATGTGAAAAAATAAAAAGAAGATAATACCGTTCAAGTTATTACTACGTAATATTTTTGCGGTTGGTTCCTTCTAATTAATCACCGAATGCCATATAGTACTCTAGCTACTGCTGCGCTCTAATTTTTCTTGATTTGTATCCAGTGATGAAGCAAACGTTACCACGTTCAATATCCGACATGAATTCAAATGATAAGCTGAGCAGAACGCGCGAATTCACTACAATTGCCAACAAAGTATTGGAGTTGTGCAATTCATCATGTGGTTCTGAATCATCGTCTGGGAGCTGAAGCATTTTAGTCTTCATTTATGTAAAATTTATCAGACTTTAGAGAATAATGCTCGATACTATCAAACGTTTGAGTACCTTCCTATCGATATTTCTCGTGATCTGGTTATTGATGAGGCCTTGCCTCGAACGAAATCTCTCATTTAAAATATTACTGCAGTACTTTATGAAAGAGCTGTATGATAAAACATCTTCCATTCGAATTTTCTCACTTCGACGATGGATGATGTTCAAGAATGATCGCAAACGAGGTTCTTGAGTTTTGTCACTGAATCTAGACTAGGTCTATGGTTTTGATACGAATACGATTGTGGATACGATACTTACTGGTTGTACGAGCTCGAATTTACAAATATCAAGAATTGTTTGAAAGCGATCAATCAATGAAGAGTTATAATTAAGTGTTACAGTTGCTGAGCTACTTTTTTGCGAGATGAGCTCAATCTTAATTCCTGAAGAATGAACATATATTTGCAGAATTTTCTATCTTTAATTAAAAATCTTGTCGGTAATCCTCCATACTACTTGGGTTTCTGTCGATATGTGAAAATTTTTGAGCGACAAAAACTCTTTTTTTTCAGTAAGCAGTTTACATACGATTTCGGTGACTGCTAATAATTAATCTAAGAGATAACGCCCGCCTTAAGATCAACGATGCGACATGGTCGAGAAGAGCGACCCGACGATTCGTTAAAAAGATTCTGAAAAGATCGGAAATTCCGACGTTGAATATTACCCGTGAGAACCAGCTTCGCGTTAATCGTGTTCATCCATACAAATGGGGTGTAATCGAAACATCAGCTTACCATGGCAGTAGATTATGCTGGTTTTGGAGACAATACTTAACCGTAGAAAACCAAGACGCGGTATTGTCCGGCCGCAGACGGTAACCCCGTAGACGAAGTCTCTGCTCGAGATATTGAAGCGTAAGTGAATGCAGACGATCATAAAACGAGAAGTATTTGATTATGAAATCATACCACACCTGTCCGAGGGCAATATAGTCGGACAAGACGCGTCTAAAGTCGTAAAACTGCGACCCTCTTTCTACTATAAGGGAGGACTCCGTACAGAAGACGTCCGATTTAATAGCTTGGAAAATTATGGAAATATTTGGCTCGACGAGAGGACTCCACTGTTGACGAGAAATATGAAAGTATCTGATGCATAGAGATACCTAATGTCGAAAGTAAAAAGTATAAGAAGTATCAAAATTCTATTCAAAATCAAATTCAATTTAATAATTTGGAAAATAACAACTCAATATCATTTTTTTTAAAAACGCAACGTATCGCAATTTGGATACTAGGAATGCACCATGGTCCAATGCCCAATTTCTCGAAGTATAAAATCCACTATTGTTGTTCAATTAGAATATTTTATTCTTAGCACAGCTCCTTATTAAAAGTGAGAGAAATGAATGATAATGATAGAAAAATCGATACAACCTCAATAATTTTTTAATAAAAAAATTGAAAATATTTTTTCTGGCGGTCTTTGTGATTGTTTTCATTGTTTTATTAATATTAAAACATCCTGAAAATTGAAAAATCCTCAAACGTTCCATAGTAATGAAGATTAGACTATTTTCTCTCGAAGTTTCATAACAATAAGTACTTAGGTACGTTTTTTAGTTTTTTTTTTTTTTGCATCCCCATTCCTTCATTTCATATCGATTCTTGTTAGCTTAATCATTAATATTTTATTTTTAGTTCTAATTAATTATTTTTTAAAACCCTACCTACCTCAAATAGATTCTCAAGTTTACGAAGTAAGTACTCATCGAGGTTGCGAAAAACGAAAAAAAAAACTCTTAATTCTCATCGAACCTTGATCATATTACATTTATTTCTCTCACAAGACAAGCATGAATCATATTTCCATCATTTTAATTTCGTATTATTCGAGTTTCTTTCTTCTCATCGCTATTTTCCCAGCCCAACATTCTTTCATTCTACTGTTAAATCTAGGTGAAAAATAATTTAGATTAGTTTTGAAAGTGACGAACGGTTTTATATGCCCAAGTTATACTCGAAATTATATTTTCGCCAGTTTTCACTTAAAAAAAAAAAAAAACAAAAACAAACGGCGCATCGGAATTGAGAAAACAAAAAATCTTTTTGTCCGATATCATTTCCAAACAAACCTATAATCTCTATCGACGAATTCACATACAAGAATAATCAACTGTATTTAAATCAAGACAGCATCTTATTTTCAAAAATTTCAACAGATTTTATTGGTCTGAAACGACCACTTGACAAGTAATAAAACATAACTCTTTCGTAAGTGTATCTATTTAGTGATTTACTTATAGCTTTCAAAAGTGACAAAGCGTATGGTCATATCAAGCATCAAGTAACAAAATAATAATGCGAAAACATTGTATTTCAACATTTTCAACTGTATTTTTGATTTATGCTGGCTGTGCCAGTTAGATTATCCATTATGATACCTAAATCGTCGAAATTTAAATGATTTGACGTAGGCACCAAAAGTCTACTTCCATTTCAAGTCCATTATATAAATAACCTTTCCTGAAATAATAATTCTGTCAACAATAATCTATAATGAGAAATATTCTTGGACGTATAGACCTATTTCTCCGTTACTATCATAATAATTTTGTCTTCAAAACAGTACGTTGTACCTACGATACTTTCTCGATGCGATCTTATTGTTCTATGAAAAAAAAATTGAGTTCAATTTTTGAACAATACGGAAGATTTTAAAAAGTAAGGATGTTGAACCTAAGACCAACTGTTGAAGACCAGCGAAAATCTCGAAAAAAAAATTGAAGAACTTGAAACGATTTTGAAGCCGAAGAAGTAGGCGTCATTTAGAAAGATATTGAAATTTAATTCAACTTTTTATTTGAATATGAACTATGAAAAAAAAAAAAAAATAGAAATTATGCGCAAAATAAAGAAGTATCAGAGTTGAAAAATAATTTTTTTTTCGCATAAAATCGTAGTTCAGTTGTATGAATTGATATTCAATTATTTTTCATCTTAAATTCTTCACTTGCTACTGGAAGCCTATGAAAATTGAATTTTCACTACACCTAACTAGGACGACAAAAGTCCGACAAAGAGGAAGAACGTCGGCGACAAATATCAAAACATTTTCCATTGAAGTCAACCTTCGATTTCATTATTCTGTTTTTTAAATTGTTCTTCATGAATTGGTAGGCAAATACTACCAATTTTTCCAATATAATTTTAAATACTTCTATCTCCGTAAAAATATATCCTCAGCGGTACCTAACTGAGAACTTATGAAATTCTTATATGTCAAGTGTCAAGTACCACAAAGAGAAAAAACGAGGAGAACCTGAAGTTTATCTTTCTTTTTGTTTGTTCTTCGATATAGTCGCTAAGAGTCGAACAGAGTAGCTGTTAAAAATGAATAAAATTGATCAAGAAAGAGAGAATTAAGTGCTTTCGTAGTAGAACTCAATGAATTAATTGCTGAATACTATCGAAAACTTGATCTAAACTTTCACTGAAAACATGGTGCGAATAAGCATAGTAAATTATTAATGGGTTTTTTGTTTTTTCAAAGTTGATTTCATGTTAAAAATTCTTCTTCTACCTGATTAGTAGGCGTTACCAAATACTTTTTTCCTTTTATTTTTGAATTTTTCTTCGCTAAAGATTTACGTTTCAAATTACTAAGAATTAATTTTTGGAATTTTTGGTCACAAGAAATAGTACTACTGAAAAATTGTACCTTTTAGTTCAGTTTCCAACTTCGATTTATTATTCGAATACTGCTGAATGATTCAATACAAATTTTGGGAAACATTTTCTCAGGTTACCATCCCTCGACCAAGCAACTTTTCGCTCAACTTTGAAAATTGAAACGAATTTTAAGAATAATTTCCCATTATTGTTCATCATTTCCGAATTAAAATTTGTGAGCGAAAAAAAAATTCACTTCATTGAAAAAAATCATTGTTTTTTCGAAGAAAATGCGATCTCAAATTTTCCAGTTCAAATAAATACAAAGTATTAAAAAATTAGGTGGTCTGGTGAACCTGTAAGAAATTATTCAAAAATGGAAATAAAACAAAACAAAATCATAGCGGAGTTAGGTAAGTGTAATCCATTGATAATATTTTACTTGGATGAGGCAAACAAACAAATGAAACAAAACAATGTATCCTTATTATTATTTTTTTTTTTAGAATAGGCCGAGAATAGTTGTTATTGCCATCCACTGAGCACAAACAAAATGTGCTTGTGTTGGTGGACTTATTCTTTATACCTAGTCCTATAAATAAGTACTATTTTTTATCTAATTTATTTTTCCATACAGTTTTTTTATATCGGTAATCCAGATAATTTGTCATTTTTGTTCTTTTTTCTATTATGTTTTGTATCGTTTTTTTGTAGTTTGTTGGGTATTGAACTAGTAGCTTCATTATGGCTCTCGGAGTTTTCTTAGCCTAGTATAAATCTAGCCTACGTCTTTTCATTATAAATTATTAGGATAAGCTAGAAATTACAGAGCTCGAAATTTTCTAAGCCCCTATACTAGCTAATAGAGAGGTATAGAAGAGCCCTGAATTTTCTCATCCCATACCCTAGTATAAGTCTAGAATACGCCTTGTATATGAGTTCATCATTATATTAGGTCGAGCTAAACTACCGAGCCTCGGACTCGGACTCGAACTCGCAGATTTCAGAATCACTCCTGAGAAAATTTTCTCGAAATTTTTTCAAGTCCCTTTCGAGGGGGGGGGGGAGGGGGCTTGGACTCGACCCGCAAATTTGAGAATCATTGCCACAGTGAAAATTCCCATAAGGATGAGACCAGGGCAAAGACATGAAACATGTCAAAAATTTGGGCTTTGGCTCATTACAGCTTTTGGCTTATAAAAGTTTAGATGGAGCTGTGGCTTTCTGCTCGCCATAATCCCGTTTTCAATTTTGCAGATTGTAACGCTTCTAGCGGATAGCTGGTCCGGTTTAACAGTCACTAAATATAAATTTACTGAATTTGAGCCTCGATCCTATAACCTCATAGGCCTATACTAACATTGAGTAATGAAACTCAACGTTTTCCTTTCACATAGCTTTGTCTTACTTATTGTTACTTGCTACACATATTAAAATATCTCTTTCAATTTATTGACGAGTAAGAGTGCTATGAACGAGGTTCAGCCGTAGGCGTATCTTCACATGTTGCTGATACACCACATAAATTGCGTTAAATGGATAAGCGAAAATTGAGAAGGAAATTTTGCGCAATCAGACAATCGTGTGCTTGTAAAACAGTCGAGAAGTATACATAGGAAAATTAGCATTCTAGATGTCCCCTTTTTTCTTTCTCTATAAATATATTCTCAAACCAAAGCGCATACTCTTAATGCGTGCGTAGACACATTTTTACCTTTATCCAACCTTCAAGACATCTCCCATCAGCTCAGCTTATTTTACAGTTTCCAAGTGTTACATATTATAAACATACGTGGGTAGGTAAGATAGGTAACCGGTGGTGCGCGCCCATGGCTTTAAAGGATTGCGCATAGCGATATTAGATGCAGGTGGTTACCAGACCGTAAGGCGCCGCACGTGCATTCCATCTTTGAGTAGATAAGTAGCTCCAGTCATTCCGTCAGAGTCCGGTTAAGACTTCGCATCGGCAACCATTGTCGGTATGCTACATGACACGGTATTTTATTTACGTGTGTGTGTGTAACCTCATACATGAATATAAACGGAAAGAGAGTGGACTGTTCTCAAAGATTTCGAAAAGACAAGAAAATATCGTATGCGAACACGTGTTCTTATTTTAACCTGGTTTTAAATCGTGTTTTATTTTAGATTCTTTTCTTTTTCCGCCCCTCTAGTTTTGCGTGTTGTGGGAAATCTTATTCCCACAGAATGAAACTTGTACATAGGGTTCGCCCTTGCAATATAAAAGATGTTCGAGGAAATTATCTAAAATATATTGAAACCCGTTCGAGCGTAACATTTTCTGTGCATCGAGATCGAAAAAAGATTATTAAAAACTACTACGCAACTTGTACTTACTTACGCCCTCTCACAAGCGATCTTTTACGGTAACATTCCAGCATTATACTTCCTTGTTTCAACTGTGTCGCCAAACCGTTTTGAAGCTTATCAAATGCTTTATTGGTAAGCACAACCGGCCCCGACCTAGGTATTCTGTTGATAGTGCCAGGTGACTAATTCGTTGTTTCTACTCCATTTTCAATCTTCGGTATAGATTTGGATCTTATATACCCATTTTCTTGTTCTTTACCTGTTCCTAATTAACAGCAAATACATCGAGAAGAGTCGGATTCGATGTATTGATCTGGCCACGAGGTTCTCGCATGCCTTTACACGATCGATAATATTTAGAGGAGATTATCAGAACAACTCTAGCAGGGTGGTCACGTATGTCGGTTTCTTTATGAAGACTTCATCATTTTGAGTCATCGTTTTGGAAGCACCTGTCGCTGCCCACCTCGTAACCACGAAAGGCGAAGAGGACAAGGGACGGCGGATGTCTTGACATAACGCTGCAACTTTCGTAAGTCCACTCCTCTGCAAAAATTTTAATCAAGAACATCTCTATCGCTCTCGTAGGCTTATACCTTCCTCACGTTCACGGGATCCACTTGATTTCCAGCCCTGATTTTGTCATACCCTCATGCGTGTAATTTTTAAAGCCCCTCCTCTACCGTTTTTCAACTAATGTAGTAAATTCATAACGTTGGGTTCCTCCTAGACCCTTGTTAAGAGTCAATTTACTACGCCTAAAACTAGTTCATAGTAAGAATAGTCCTTTAGTTAGCTTCTCTGTCCAGAACTTAGACTCGGCCTAGCTTAAAGAAGATAATACGACAGAGGATGTAATGGGAATCCATGTTCCCCCCCTTCCTTTTATGCTCGTATGCCTGCATTCCGTAGTTATTTTAGATAATCTTTCGTTATCCGCCCTCATGGTATGCCCTGCAAAGAATTTCAATTTCTTCATGGTGTACCTTATGTCCTTCATTTGTGTTTATTCTCTGATGTTTTGCTTCCTAATTTTGTCTATCCTTCTTATATTACTTATACTGCGCTCCATGGCTCTCTGCGTTCTTCTTAATTCATGTAAGTGTGCGCTTGTGAGCGTCCATGTCTGCGCTCCATAACTTAACACGGGGAGCACTCATGCTTCTAATATTTTTGCTTTCTCCCTAACCTCCGTATCTCCTTCTAGGAACCCTTTCAATGCCCAATAACTCTTCCCTGCCGTTTCTTTCCTAGCCACCAATTCCCTCTCCATGCATTTTATCGAAAGTCATTCCGGAAATACGTCCGTCGTCCGCCGACCGGTCAGCAAACTCTAGGGGTCGAAATTTTTCCAAGCCCAGCCTCCTCCATTTTCCTATAGCTGATAGGTTGAAATTTCAAAAGGAATACTTCTCGGTATAAAACTGAGGTGACCGGAATGTATATACCTTTCGGTATAAAGCTGAGGTGACCGGAATGTATATAGATTTCGGTATAAAGCTTAGGTGACCGGAATGTATATACATCTCGGTATAAAGCTGAGGTGACCGGAATGTATATACATTTCGGTATAAAGCTGAGGTGACCGGAATGTATATACATCTCGGTATAAAGCTGAGGTGATCGGAATGTATATACATTTCGGTATAAAGCTTAGGTGACCGGAATGTATATACATCTCGGTATAAAGCTGAGGTGACCGGAATGTATATACATCTCGGTATAAAGCTGAGGTGACCGGAATGTATATACATCTCGGTATAAAGCTAAGGTGACCGGAATGTATATACATTTCGGTATAAAGTTGAGGTGACCGGAATGTATATACATTTCGGTATAAAGCAGAGGTGACCGGAATGTATATACATTTCGGTATAAAGCTTAGGTGACCGGAATGTATATACATCTCGGTATAAAGCTTAGGTGACCGGAATGTATATACATAAAGTTGAGGTGACCGGAATGTATATACATTTCGGTATAAAGCTGAGGTGACCGGAATGTATATACATTTCGGTATAAAGCTGAGGTGATCGGAATGTATATACATTTCGGTATAAAGCTTAGGTGACCGGAATGTATATACATTTCGGTATAAAGCTGAGGTGACCGGAATGTATATACATCTCGGTATAAAGCTTAGGTGACCGGAATGTATATACATCTCGGTATAAAGCTTAGGTGACCGGGATGTATACTGAGATCCCTACTTCAACAGGGAACTCGAATATCTTCCCTTCGAACTCACGATAGTTAGGGCACCCACAGAATTGAGATCAAAGAATTCTGGTAGCTGACTGTGAGGAACCCTACCCTTAACGAGTAGATCGCCTAGATACGCTGCATAGTAACAGCTTTGGGAATATTTGGGAACAAACCAACGACATCAAAAGAACAGATGGTTGTGTGGGGGGGGGATGGGGGAGACTTACATCCTTCAAACCATCCGCCAAGGAGGCCGAGTTCAAAACTGAACGTGGGAATTCGAAATTAACGCAAGACTTGAACCAATGTTCCGAAAACTTAGCAAGGAGGTAGGTAGGAGAAGAAATAAATGAGACTACAGGTCGCATGGGGGTATTAACCTTATGTACTTTGGGCTACACGTAAAGGAGAGGGGGTGTGAGGTTAGGAGTAAGGAGGGCTTTCTTCATCGCTGGGGTTTCAATAATAGCCTCACACTTGTTGAGTACCCTCCTAACTTTTTTAACCTGCTCAGGGAAGCTGAAATTCCCGTGTTCCTTACCCCACATTGCTGGAGCACTTTGTGGACCATAGAAGCATAAGCGGATTCCTCCATAACCACAGAAGCATTGCCCTTATCAGTCTTTGGGACGATTAGCTCCTCCTCCTTGATCTTCCCCTCCAAACTTGGAACACTCCTCCCAATAACTTACTCATTCGAGGGAGGGGGGGGGGTATTACGGACTAATTCGGCACATACTTTTAGGGTATCAACTCCACAGCCAATTTGCACAGTGAGCTCCGCAACAACATTTGCCGAGGTGGGTTTATCATTCTTGAGAGGGGGCAGACTAAATTTCAAACCTTTCTCAAGGAGGATTTACTATTTATTTATGAGAGGGGATGGGATTTCTGAATGACAACACCTTCAATATCCCCGTGCTTGGCCATATCAGCCTGTTCCTTCATTGAGGAGGATAATTTCCTCTTCTTCTTCTTCAAAATCCTCTGAAACTTGCGACACTTTTTGTTGGCATCTTTCAGAACCTGATCAAACTCGAAGGAGGAGTCTCGAGTGGACCAAAAGGTCTAATCCAGTCGTGATATTATATTTGCCATGCCACCTCCGCAACTCCGTTCTTATCCTTTTCATCCTCATATAATTTTTTAGCGTAATATACATACTAGGCATATATTAAGTAAAGAACGGAGGCAAACGAGCGCAGCTAATTAGCCCCAAGAAAGAAGACTAGACTTATTGTAGGCCCTTTTACTTAACGTGATACGAAAGTAAAAATGGATAATAATGAGCTGCGTGTCTCTGCTCTCTCCATCCCGCATCCACTCCATGTTCATCCCTGTAAGCCTGGAGAGGTGAGACAGACATGAAACATGATCTTTATTTTTTGCACTGCAATAAATTTTCTTCAGATTTTTGAAAAAACGTCCGTGGTCGAAAATTTTGTTCATGCTTGTCCTATCATCTATAGCTCGGAGATCGAAATTTTTCCAAGTCCTCCTCTTATCACCTATTCTAAGTTCCCTCTCATCATTCATACTTGTAAAAAGCTAGTATACTACATGGAGGAGTCGTAGCCTAGTTCAAGTACAATACACTGAATATTGGCTCCGCCTCGTCAATGAGCCAGGTATGCAACGCTTCAAACATGGTGAGACTCAGAAAAGGCACTTCCGAAATACCTCATGAAACAAATTTCCTGCCTTTCCTTCTTTAACTCCGTGAAAGAACCCGTCAATTTTATAAATAGGATTGAGTGTCCAGTTCATGGCTGCCTTCCGTTAATTTTCCTGTTCATTGATGACGTCATTCTGCGGCAAAATGTAGAAATGCAGCCATCAGCTGAAGACTTGATCATGTACTAGATGGTATCTTACATCTCCCGTTATAGTTCCTTAGCCCAAATCATCCTCTGCATCCATCTTTACAAATATTTTCACCCCCCTCCCTCTCCTCTTCTGTAAAAGAACAAATTCGGAAATTTCGAGGCCAAGGTCGATCGCGGACCTTCAATTGAAGGCGTAACCTCTGCAGCTCGAAGCGAGTGAGCTCCTCAAAAGTGACTAGCTCCTGAGAGAGATAAGAAACATGATCCTTATTCATTTGGCTATGCTAGAAAATGTTATTATTCTGGCCGCTAACTTATGCCTGGGCTGGGAGTAGAAGACGTTTGGGATGATGGTTTAGCTTTCTGTATATAGATTTTGTATCCGATCTTGTTATTCTTCAATGTGAGTGTTAGGTCCAAATAGTAGACGGTCTCGTTGTCTTTTTCCGCAGTGAGTTCGCCTAAATTATGCGTTAACCGAACAAAAATTTATCTTCATGCATCATGTGTCATCAACCAGCCCGACGCTACTTATAAAAATCAACAGTTTTCTCAATCTTGTGTTTCATAAGCAAATACGGTGCTGAAATAATCGAACTTCAACTTTGTAATCTGTCAAGTCACTGCAAGGTACCTCTATTTAATACTTAAATTCATAATTGACTCGTCCTTATTCGATTTTCAAATTATAATTGTTCGAAGATACGATGAGAACTACCGTGCATTTTATTTGTTTTCTCCTGTATAAGCTTTAAGCTATTCTTCGATTCATGCGTGAAATTTTTGTTATGCGCGGTATCTTCTTTTCCACATAATCGCGTATCAAAATAAATCTTTTCTTCCTTCGTATCCTTCGTACAATTACATTCTCATTATCAAAATATGCGTAAAATCAAGAACAATTTATACGGAATACCGATGGTTTGAAGATTAGCGCCCGTAATTAGGCTGAAGCGTAAAACTAGAAGCTATAATATCGAGATAACGACGCCTCTTTCTCAAAAATGAAATAATAAAAAATAAAAACTAGTTTAGTATAAAGCAATATAACTTATTATTCCGTTTTTACATGCATGGTATTTTTTTCTTTTACGTTATAGGAGGCTATAAACCAGTCTCCGTAGATCTCCTACCTTTTCCTTTTTTTCTTTAACGGATTTCTCGAAATGATAAAAAGAAATTGTGTAAAGGTCAAAATTTTAAAACGCGGCACAGGTGTACCCTCCGGGCAGGTAGCGCGGCAACGTCAAAAAATAAAAATCAATTTAAGTAGATTTTTTAAAATCATCTTCGCTCCATTAAATCACTCTAAACGTGGTAAATGAGAAGCGTTTTTCGAAAATGACTTCATGTTCGTTTTCGAAACTCGGATTGTTGTCAATTTAAAAACGAAGTTTTAGATATCCCTTAATTGACGAGATTTTTGAAAAGAAAAAAATGTCTTTTATAATGTGATGACCCGTTATTAATTATTATTACGTATTATCATTCAACGTGGACTATTTTTCGATCATCTACTTACATTACGTTTTTCGAAAAAGATTCGGCAGGTGCAAATGAAATTGAACGGTTTCAATAACGTCTTTCTCACGATTTTTTCTTTTCTTAATTTCATTCGTTGAAGAACAAATCGTGGCTACCCATTAACTTTAATGACTAATAAGATCTTGTTAAATTTTTCCTTGTCGTAACTAGGACAAACCACAGTGCACGTTAACCAGTGTAAATAGGGGCACATTTTCTAATTTATATAATATCTGTAGATGGATGAAATTATCGCTCGTTTAGCTAGTACCATTTGTCACAATAATAAGAGATAAAGGAAATGGAAGTTTTTCGGAATTACCGCGCAAACAACAAATAGTATGTTATGAAGTCTCGTTCGGTAAGTACAGCTATTAAAACAATTCACTCGTGCTGACGGCACACTATGTATTAGTGTTGATGTTTGTATTTCTATTTCCGGTGTGTCTAAATTGCTATACGGAGAACGAAATATTCAATTTGTGAAGCGGCGGCGATTTGAACAAATGAGGACCGGTGCGATTGCACGAAAAGAACTAATAATAAGCTGAAGGTACTTCATAGATCGTGAGCAAAGATCGCGTAGACAATTACAATTCAGTTAGCCAGTCGATAAATGTTTTTACCCTTGTTTTATAATTTCACTGAAGCGTGATAACCTCACCCCTTCAGACCGTCTAAAATCTTACATTTTTGAAAGAAATCAAAGTACTGTAACATTTTTGACATCTTCAACGTCTTTATTAAGCACACACCCCTCATTGGAAATCCACAAGCTCGAATTGCTCCCCCACCGTTCGCTTGTGTCGCATATTTCGCCCGGGCTCCATAGTGCAGAGGGTGCGGGTTATATGCATTAATTTTGTTTCTTCCGGCACACTTTCGCATCCACGAGAGCTTTCAACATACTCTCCCTCGAAATTGAGATGAACCCATTTCTTACTTCGAGACAGATTTCTGCGCAAAAGTGACGCGTGGCTATTGTTGACTCGGCTATCCTCTTTACCTAATTCCAACATCTGAAGTACAGCGACTACTTGAGATTACGCCTCTTTTCTCGAGTCGATTGGCTATCATTCTCTCTATGAAGTTGCCCACGTTGTGTCTAGGCAAAAGAATCGGTGAAAGGATGGCAGGCAAGGCGCTTCATCCTTCTTCCCAATCAATGCTAGCTTGGCTTTCTTCCACCGCACAGGAAACAATTTCCTTGCAATTGTTGAACGCATCAGCAATGCCGGGTCAACTAAATGTATTGCGTTCCAGACTGGATTTGGGATCTTATCCAAGCCTGAATTCCGAAAACTTCGAATAATTATCCCACGGTCTATTGACTGCTGCAGTCCACCTCTTCGGTACGTAGGTGAGATATACCATCTTCTTTTACTGTTGGTAAGGGAGTAGCATTGGTGGTGACTGTTGTAAGAACAGGCCATCAATTGCTGAGAGGTCCTTCTGCTTCTTCGGCACTATCTCATAGGACTTGCCAAACAAGTCCTCCTCTGCCCAGCTCACTTACTTAAAATATGCCGAAGCGCATCGAACTGGTGTCAATTTTTCAACGACATGCAATGTGAATCATAAGTAACAAAACCAACAATAGATGAAATATTGATTAAGAAAGACAGAACAGAGTGAGGTTGCAAATTCTGTTTTTCAGCGGTAAATAAAGTCTTCAGACTACTCGTGGAGAAGACCTGGTTGATAATTTGTCTCCTATCTGAGGCCCTGGAAAAATGAGGAAACTAAACCTTTCAACCTCATTTGAAGCCCTGTTGATCCCCTTGTTCCCGCTTTTTTTGAAGTTGAAACCTTTTGGCATGGCTGGCACCCGGTGTGGTACCAAGCACAAAATGCACCACACAGCGGCTTTTTGAAGCGACGGGGTATAGGGGGACCTGAGAGTGGGGGGTTAACTGAAAGACAGCTCTGCACCACATAGGAAGAACAAAAGATGCCAGCCCTGCCTTTTGGATTCCCAAGTTCAAAGAGCTTCAACAGGGACAAACCTTTCATTTTTTTAAATTTTTTTTTTTTTGAGAGAGAGGATGGTACTCGCAAATTTCTCAATGACCTCCCAGACATTTATTTTTATTTTCAATTTAATTTTATTTTATTTAATTTTATTTTTCATTTTTTTTATTTTTAATCTATTTTGATTTTTATTTATTTTTATTTTTTCCATTTTATTTATTTCTATTTCATTTATTTTTATGGTAAGCGTTATTTGTAGGTACGGTACCTACGAATAAAACGTTATTTGTAGGTACGGTATGTTCTTGTCTTAAATATCTACTTCAGCCGTCTCCAAAGTCATCACAGCGAGGGCAGCCGTCTTCTTGTAGGCATGCGATGCAATGTGAACTTTCATAGAACAGCACTTGATAAAAGTCAAAGTTAACAACCTCTGGCCTTCACTCTCTTCTTGGAAACCAACTGGCGTGGTTCCTCAGATGCATCCTCGCTGTGATTTCAGGGAAGAAATAATGTTCCATCGTTGGTGTCTCTGCTTTGTGAGGTAGCCTGCGCACTTGGCAGGCCTTCATTGGGCGGTAAACATGAGCTAGCTCTTGCATTCAAAAAGGTACCATCATATACACTAGTTTCAACATTATTAGACGTGAAACATTCAACCCTGCACCATTTTGTACCTTCCTATATGAAAGAACGCTATTTTGTTCATGAATCATCACCGCATCAGCATTTCCTCCTTGAACATCCTTCATTCAGTTAATCCGACCTCTGTCTTGTCAGAGTACTCTCGTCGACCACCAAATACTTTTGAAACATACCGTACCTACAAATAACGTTTTATCCGTAGGTACCGTACCTACAGAAAACCACTTCGTATTTTTATTTCATTTTTTTAATTTTATTTATTGTATTTTATTTAATTTTTATTTTTAATTTATTTTGAATTTTATTTATTTTTATTTTATTTTATTTTATTTCATTTATTTTATTTTATTTCTATTTTATTTCTATTTTATTTTTATTTTATTTTTATTTTATTTTTATTTTATTTTTATTTTATTTTTATTTTATTTTTATTTTATTTTTATTTTATTTTTATTTTATTATTTCTTTTTTTTTTTTTACCAAAATCCTTCCAAGTCCCAAGATCACTGCCGGACGCCCAGACAATTTTCAAGAATTAGGGGGTAGAGAAAAGACATGAAACATGTCAACTACCGATGTAATTCCCATTTGAAATCCTGTTTCTCCTTTTGAATCCTCGAAACCCTTTGCATTCGAGGGCTCCAAGAGGGAACAATGTTTACCGGGGATGGGATGAACATAAAACATAGTTCCTTGGTGGTTTTCACTCTCACCACAAATTTATGAATCGATTGAGCTGAAACGTGGAAATGAGTTGAAGATGAAAGATTGTGATAAGCAAGAAAAATTTGAAGCCAATCCGCTCACGAGGAGAGAAATTATAAATTCATTCTGACATTGATTGGGACTTGGATTTTGTTGTTGGATCAAATTAACCTAATGAGAAAGAGACTAACTTGAAGAATTGTCAAATTTTCAGCAATATACATGGTCATACCGGTATTTCAAAATGTGATAATAGTTTCCCAAATAATCGATTATGAATTATGAGAAATAAATTATCGAACTTCAAGTTGGAGATGAAAAACGTTTCTTTAATGAAAAGTATTCTGCTCGTCTTAATTCATATTTTTTTTTTAGACTAAATGCGTCCACACGGTCGGATTTTCAATAAAAACATGAATATCTTGCAATTTGTTTTTTCATTTTAATGGGCAGTGGAGCAACACTAAAGGCTATTTGCTCGACGGAATTACATTTCGTTTTCTTCTTTTTCTGTAGGAGTTGTATTAGGTATTGAAAATGTGAACAATTTCCTATACCCAATATATAATGAAGTAGTCGAAAAAACTCGATCATGAAATGAAATAGGTAATGGTTGGTTAAAAAGTAAATGACTAAATTACATTCTCATTTGAAACACATCTAATTTTATGATATCAAAAATTCCTCAAGGACCAAAGTAGGAACTTGCATTAAATTTTTTGTATCATTTATACATAATATCTGATGCTGATATTCGTTTGCTAATTTTAGATTTTGTATAACTGTAGTTAATTTTTTTCTCGAAAGTAATGCTGTCACACTTCCTCTTCTGTATACCTTCGGTTGAATTTACATAATTATAAATTGGAATAATATCAGCTAGAGATTGTTTTAATCAAACTAACTCGACCTCCTAATTTGAGCACGTAGTCCACTGTGTTAAAAAAAAAATGAATTCATTTCGTAAATTCGAATCATTAACCATTAAATTAAATAATATGAAAAATTACTTGACTATGTTGATTGTAGATTTGATTATCTTTCAATCACCTACTAAAGACAATTTCATTAGATAGGTACGCAGTTTACCTAATTTTCCGGACCTGAGTTTCTCGAAGTTTCTCAAACATCATACTAATTTTTGAGAATCATTTGTCTAGATATCTGATATAACTTGAGGATTTTGTTATAAGAGAAAGAAGAGAAGAAAAAAAAAACTTTTCAAATGCTACTTTCTAGTGTATTCATGCTTTATTTATCATAAAAAAACTTACTTTCGATAATATCGTACGTGGAGAGCTTTTTTTTTTTTTTTTTTTTTTTTTTTTTCTTTATCAAAGTAGATTTTCTTTCAACACAACACCTATTAAAAAAAGTTTTTGAAATTGAATAATTCTAGATACGATGAAACATGATAAATCGGAAAATAGGAATGTTCGTGAATGTTCCATTCGATGAAAAAGTATCTTGTATTAGGCGGCCTAGAATAAAAGATTCATTCTAATCGAATAATTATAATACAGTTACTTATTATTGTGCAATTAGGTTTGCAATGTGAAACAAAAAATTGACTGCATCTTGGGTGTTTAAATTTACGGAACGGAATGCTAGCGAAAAAAAATTAGAAACGAGAATCCAATACTCAAACAAGCTGATGATTCTGTTGAGCAGTTGATGGCTAGTTAGAAGAAATAAAAAAAATGAGCTAGGTAGCTAGAAAAACATGAAAATAATCGAGTGTAATGAGTGGTAAGTAGGTAAGTATAATGTGTTACTTTTTTCTTCTTTTTTTCCTCTTTTTTATTTTATATTGCTTAATTTTTAAATTAATAAGTTGATACAAAATAATAATGGGTAATAATGATAATAACTAAAAAATTTCACCTAGCTCTTTTCAATTTTCTTTGAGAGCCACGATATCGCGTGAATATCAGATTGTTGAATAATATTTTATTTCCGCCATTGATAGTTTCAAATCAGCACTTAATTTACATTCAAGGTGGTTGCAGTCTCATGATTGGTATTACTCACGAAATATAAAATTCTTATGATATGATACCGGTACGAATTAAAATAAATTAATATCATTTAAAAAAAAAAAAAAAAAAAAATGTATTAAAACACTTTTCCTCTACATATACTCTTGAGTGAAACTTCTGACCTAGTTGATTCGAATGAGTTATCATCACTTTTGAAACAAAATTTCAAATTTTTTCAAAAAAGAGCTGAAAAAAACTTTGACACAATATCCGCGGTATAGTTATTCAGGGGAATTGTAAAATAATGTAGTATAGGTACGTTGCTACAATTATAGCTTTGCAAACAGAAAGAGGGGTGGTAAAAAAATTAAGAAAAAGACATTCTTACGTCTCGGAATTAAATTGACTGAAAGAATTGAAGAAACCTTGACCAATAACTATATTTCGAAATAAATTTGTTTTGGCCAAAAAATTTGCTCAGATGGATTCGATAAGCGTCGATAATGATCGACTGGAATATTTTCGCGATGATTCATTTTTTCAAACGAGGTCCGCATAATTTACAACATTGATTTCGCAGAATTTTTCAAATAAGTATTAATCTCATTAAAACCTCAAATCATGCGTGTAAATTTTCTTTAAACAGAAAAGATACGAATGCTTAGCTCCTACATTAGAGTATCTCATTTTCCAGCACACCCAACTCGTTCGAGCATTAATCGGCACTTTTTCTTCTTACTTCGGAGAAGAATCCGATGAAATCTCGATTGTAGCACGGTATATAGAGAGAAAAAAAAACACAGGTGGTTTTTTTGTAATTCATACTCTTTTACAAAATTATTACAGACTCATGTACGAACAATGTATCAGTGAACTTACACCTAGGTGGTCCGAATAATAGGTCGAATCGTAATTTTTATCTGTTTTGAATTAGCGTTATACCGCTCTACATTGAAAAATAGAGAACAGAAGAAAGGGGAGAAAACTCCTGTGTACTTTTTGACTCCAAAATGGCAATTTACGACGTGAATTGAAATTTTTTAACGGTCTCGCGGTAGAATATCAACTTTTTATTTTGGTTCGTAGAGCTCCTATGTCGGACGGGATTGACGTCTTTATGCTTTTTTCTTACCCATTACCGAAGATTGAGTCAATTCGAAATAAGGAGTGGTCGGTATAAAAACCGTGGTGAACCGCCTTCTGTGTAATCAATCACGACTATGGTCGGTGTATATATCACTGGTAAAGTCTTCTCATAGTCGTGAAAGAGGAGGATAGACGTTGAACATTTAGAGATGAACGATCTGAAATGTGAGTAACTCATGAATGAAGAATAATCATTTCTGGGTTTCATTTCCGGGGGCGAAGTAGGTACAGGAGTGCAATGTTTTTTTTTTTTTTTTTTTTCTACGAAAAAATGATAGATGCTGCCGGCACCGGTAATTTTTGATTATGTTATTCTATTAGGTTATTTGTTTTCACCCTAGCCTCTTGATACCGTAATTATTCGTATTCACGCAAAAAAAGTATGATTTCATTTCATGATTTGTTATATTCATTCAGAATTTAATTCATCGGTTCTTCGAAAACGACGCTGAATTTTCAGAATCGACACTGAAGGGAAAATCGCGTCTCTGTACTCCCCGAATACCGAGGATAGGCCTATTAAGCTACGACTAATGGCATCAGAGTGGTGGCCGCAATTTTGATGATTTCTCGTTGAAGCATAAGGCAGTCGCTTTTTTTTTTTTTTTTTGGCTAAATTGAAATTAATACAGCTGATTCTGAAATTCTAAGGAAAAAGATTATCCTACAATCTCAACTCTACTTGGAAAAAATAGTATTTTCCATCAACGTCGCTATTCTAAATTCAGGGTTGGTTTTCAAACAAAATTCGACGTTATTGATTGAGTTCATTGAAATGAGTTGCACAACAGAAGTAACCTGGGATCTCGGCACTGAATTGATGTATAACAAGAAATTCAAACCCGATTAAGCTAAGATTAAGCGACTTCAGAAGTGGGTGAAATTGCTCAAGTCAGTTTAAGCCCTCCTCAGCTCGACATCTCTGACTTTGCCGGGTACACAACATGCAGCTTGAATTGCACAGCGCTAGAACCGGACACAACAAAAAAACGAAAAATTGATAGGTGGAAGTGTTTCTCAAATTCTGAATGGTTTATGAATGATGATGACTTGAAGAAAATTTTGCACTCAACCAATTTCTTTCTCTCCATCTTTTTCCTGAATGGCTTTGTTTTCAAGTCATTGGATTGGAAAACGCCTCAGTCAGACAGTCAAACTCCTGTGAATTCTGTGATACCTAGCGTCATAGCGTGTTGTCACAAATCATACCTCACAGCTGCATCAGTCTGCGGTCTGCGCAAGCAAAAAAAAAAAATGTAAACACTGCTGCCGTACTAAATGGAAAGGACATATCTGCATTTCAACAATCAGTGAAAAAAGGTATTTGTGTCACAAGTGAAGGATCCTTTTTTGCAGATCGTGGACATGCAGATACGTCCATTTTTTTTTGTACGGCAGACTGTTTCTCAAAAATTATTTCAGTAGATAAAGCACTCTGCAATATTGTTTGGTTGTTTTCAATTTGTTTTTCAAAGTCTATTAAAGATGCGTTAACTTTTATTCTCCTATATTTCTGCCCTTGGTTGCTGGTTGGAAAATAATCAACTGAAGTATTCATTATGTCATTCTTAGTTTTCTTAATTGTTCTGCTCTCTGCTGATCAAGCTTTTACCAAGTCATAACTTTTGCAGATTTGCATTATTTGTGGTGCCAAAAAGAAATCAAGATGAACGATTTTTGAAATACTTTGTACATCTGTCTTCAGGAACAATCTTCATGAAGAGCGCTGCTTCACTGTAAGACCAAACAAGCAAAATCTGTTGGTAAATTATATTGGACAAATTTCAAGAAACTTCGCTTCTGTGTTTCAGAAACAATCTTGTGATGAAGCTTAACGAGCGTATGCATTTACTTTCTGAATGAGGTATATCTGCATAAGATTCAATCATGAAAGCTTTTGAGAGTAAGTACCTATCCTTTGATTTTTTTTTTCTTCTCAAGCTTGTCACTCAGCTCCTGCTAACTTTCAAGAAGCTGGTCTCTTCTGCTCAGAAAAAATGATCTACAAACATCAAGCTCGATCATTAATTTTGGTGTCTCTAAAAATTTCAGAGTAGAGTCCATGAAGTCTTCAAAGATAGAATGTAAATACAATTCAACAAATTACAAGAAAAGTTCTTGATCTTTGCAAAAACTCATCAACAGCACACTCTACCACAACAACTCGGTATCCGCTTAGCTTTGTAATTGAATGAAATTTCTCAGTGAGTACAAATGATTTATATCTTGAAGCTAGCTTACATAAAATTGAATAAAAATTATAATGCCTAATTGTTAACCGTGATATGGTAATTGAATCAAGCCCATTGCTTGTGGTAGAACAGTTTCTCTGATTAGTGTTTTAATACTTACAGAATGCTATTAAAATATGGTAATATCGTTGATGTTTCCAAAAGAATATTAGGTTATGAAGAAATTAATTAATTTGCTTGTCTATTTTACAGGGTACCCAGTTTACGTACCTGTACCGTTACAACAACCTTGGAATTCACCGTCCCTTTTTTTTTCTCGATGCTAGATAGCAATTTTTCATATCTAGGTATCATTCATCTAGGACGCCGTATATCTCAGGTTCGTATCTATTGCTTAAATATTAATCGTAAAATTAAATTGTGATACGATTTCGAAGATCTGCTGTCAAAGTCGGCTCGCGAGTCGTAGTTTGGTTGCTTTGTTAACTTGCTGAACTCCTAAAATTATAGTTAAAGTTTCCCTAGGTATTCTTCGGAATTATTGACCGAATCGTACACAAGAATGAAATTCTTACACGTACACACGTGCTACGAAAGATATTTTCTCGCGAGCGTGTAATGATTTTTCGATTTTCATAGATTTCTTATCCTTTCTTTGTGAAACAATGCTGTATGCGTTCAAAAAAAAAAAGAAATACTGTCTATTATAAGTCGAAATTGATATAAAGTTCTTTTCATACCTACTCGTTTGTTGTATGTGTGGCATCACTATCGTGTGTGAGGCAATCAGAAATTAATTTCGTATGAAATTAAATTATTATCGTAGGATTGTAGCTGACAATGAAATGTTATCCAATGAATCGGTAGGGTTAAAAATCAAATTTTCCAGATCTTGATACGCCTGTATAAGGGTTAACATAATACATAATTATATAGACTACTGAATCGAAAGCAAGAAAAACTTTGAAGTAGGGATATTGTTTCTTCTACAGATCTCGTATTCTCAAAGTATGGTGTGTTGAAAAGGTGATGAAAGATGTACTAAAAATAGCCACCGACTAAGAAACTGGAAGAATTCTAAATTGATCGAAGCTTTGAAGAATAAGCGAGACGTTTTACGGAGTTTGCGTACGTTTTAGCAGCTTTCCCTTTTTTTGAGCGTCTGATTTGGGTGGTTGCTGTCTTAGTTTTCCTTATGAGTTGTAGGTTGAGACAAAAGACCAGATGAGTATATTTGTCTGAGGACCTGGAGTTACCAAATAATATAGTGATAAGATTACAAATGCAAGTCGTGTCAATCAAACTTCCAAATTCCAGCTCTGTTCGCCTACGGTCGCTCAACTTCGTAACCCACTTTGGTCGCTATACCGCCTTATTTGGTTGTTTACCCGTCAAAATCGAATTGTCCTAAACGGGCTAAATACTCTTCAGCATTCTGTACACTCCTTAAACGATTTTCCTGCATACCTCGTAAGTATACATTTTTGTGATGTCCACTTTGAGTTTAGAGTATGCGAAATGAGCGGATTCTGCCCTTTAATAGACATGCAGTCGACTTACTGTTATTAATCAGCGAGTGATTTATTCTGTATTTGCGTTGTCAGTCGGAATAAATCAACGTGAGTGGTTTTCTGTTCGCCGACGACGTGTAAGCTACCATCTCAGTTCAATACATTCGTCGTTTTCCTTTTTTGCTGATCAAACGGGCACAACGACCACAGAGTGGCCATATAGCGGGTATTCGTCGAGTACTAATGATACACAGCTGTTTCCTTGTTGGTACTGACTGAGTACACACAATGTGAGAAAGAATGCGAGCCTCGAACGTTGGCTGAAATGATTTTCTCAATCTGATTTCGCTGAACGCGGGCAAACAGAAAAGAACTGACAGAAACATGGCCAAGAGTCTATCTATGGTATCGACAATTATTAAAATGAGAAGAAATCATCTACTCATTGTGTCGCTACACCGAACCGGCCGCTACTCAGTAGGTACGAATGGGTATATACTGTATAACTGGGAGCCAAAGCCGAACTATCTATTCACGTATAATAATTACTCCAATGTTGAATCATGGGGTAATCACATTAAAGAGTGCTAGTGGCGATGCCGGTTTATCGGCTACACAAGAAAGGTAATATGAAAGGCGTAAAGACGTAGGTTTCGTATACGTATATATAGGTACTATACAAAATAAGAACATCATATAGAGCACAGGTGTCATCGTGTATTCAACTCGAAGAGATGGTATTTCATATTTGTGAGGGAATTCCTTTCGCATGTTTCTTCAACAATGGCTAAACACCAAATATGAGCCTATAAAGTTCACGTGTGTGCGTGGTCTACATGAGGAAGAAATATACAGGTGCGATACAGCTGGCCTTAATCAGGTTTCAAATTTCTTTTCCCATACCGCAACAACAACAAAAATATTTAAGTTTACACCGCGGACAAATCATTATGCCCTGTAGACGCTGTTGTTGACGCGTACGAAAATTCCGACTCTAGGTGGTAAGATGAATATATGGGCTTTATTATTCGATTATGAATGGGATAATGAGAATGGATCGGGCTATTAATTAATTCATTCATCTAACAGAGAACACAGTGTATTTTTTCATCTTTCTGTAAGGTAGAATACGCGTATGGTATTGGGGGAAAACTCTATTGCGGTTAGAAAAATTTATAACTTGCAAAATTTCGAGAGCGAATTTTGATCGCAAAGAAAGCGGGGGCTATGACTTACTTAAGACGCCTTGAGAAATGTTCAAAGGATATCATAGACATCCAAGAAGAAGTGGATCTGACCCATGAGCGGTGAAGTAAATTCTTCTCAGGGGGGGGGGGATTTATATTTGTATTTTTAAATCAAGCATCTTTTGATTTTCCCACTCTTTTGTGGTAAGACATTGCTCCCCTGCCCTTCGTTCTGTCATCCATGATCTAACCTAGTTCAGAGTGGCTTTGAAAAATTCTCACTTCTGAGTTGTATGAATGAAAAGTAAATTTTGTTCCTGAGCTCTAATCCCTTTTTATTTTTGCAGGTGATCGTCGAGACGTGAGTTCCGATGGAATTTAATGAATTGAAAAGAAACGGCGGCTTTCTCGACAAACTTGAATGATGAATGCAAGGAATCTGTTCAACTTGTGCAGGAGAGAGGAGAGTGAAGATGAAAGAACTATGGAAAAGGTAGGAGGGAGACATAAACGATCATAAAGGAGAAGAGGAGGGGAAAAATATGCTATTTAATTTGAATGCAAAATTTTCCGCGTTTAATTTGTTTCAAAGTTTTCCATTTAGGCCAAATAGAGCTCAAAATGGAATCTTTAAAGTTTTGAAAATCTTCTCAGTAATGCAAAAAGGCCGTCTCCGGGGTCTAAATTTTCCCATGTCTCTCTTCTCTTGCATATAGCTCGAGAGGCTCGCAGCCAGAGGTAATTTGTTGTGGGGCATCCATAAAATATTGGTACACACCTTCTCTTCCTCTTTGTTGAGCCTCTTTTCTTTTTTAGAGTTGTATTTCCAGCTAGAAAAAGGGAGAATATAGATTCATCCCCTCTTTGCTACGAACCTGCAGCTGGTCTTGGAAATGTCAACGTTCAAGCTACTCTAATGAACAAAGAAGCAAGGAAAAATGAAAAAACTTTCAACTCTCAGATAGTTGACCTCAATTTCTCGTCGAAATCGATCATTAAAATGTAGCGAAAATTCCACTCTAGCAGCATTGAAAACAGCAATGAAATATTGACGAATTTTGTCCATTTATATTCTTTATCAGGAATCAAAGGGGATGTCGATGTAAACACTTAATTGTTATTGCAGAATTCGCTGATAATATCTCCGTAGAACTTCCATTAAAAAGTGCGCTCGAGTCTATTGTAATCGAATATGTACAACTTCGTTCGCTTTGGAGAAGTTTTTGATAGGTACGCACTATCGCTTGAAAGTTATTTTAGAACGTTTGTTACCGCGACGTTAATCGACGGTTTTATTTTCATTTTGTTCGAGATTCTTCAATACCTCAATTTGCTCTTCATTTTTGCAGGAATTATGCCTCGGCTGAGGCACATCCGCGCTCTGGTAAAACAGAACAGAATAAAACCGGAATTAGGACCTACCTATCATCAAGATCACTCGTCTTTCGAAAATGCTCTAAAATTTCCTATTTACTTGGCTCAAATTTTATGTATGATTCCTTTTCTACACGACTCATTCAAATGGAAAAGCTTCAAAGTGTTTTCTGCTCTGATCATTCTCTGCAGTCAATTGGTTATGGTGGTATTCACTGTCCTTTGGGTGAATCGAGAAGGCCTGAGTCTTCACAGAGCTGGTGAGTAAAGTTTTGTGAATAAAAATCGTGAATTATTTACGATTACAAATTTCTGGTCGCAGGTTGTCTTCTATTCTTCTCCGGCGCGGCTATGATGATGTTACTCATGATACGTTTAGCGTACATGTGGCCGAAACTGATTAAGAAATGGAATGAAACCGAACCGCATCTTGGTTTTCAACGAAGACTAAAGATCATTTTCATCTTAGGTTCAACACTACTAACGATTTTTTCCTCCGGTATTTTTCCACTCCGTGAAGAAATTCTATATCATGCAATTTAAACTCACCTATTATATCTACTTACCTTATATTTGTGGTTACAGATTTGATACTCGTCGGGATTTTCGAATCCTCGAGTGACACTCGAGCCGGGGTGATGAAAATGTATGTGGGCAGAACATTTCCGCAAATTTTCGGATTAATAGAATATGAAACGTGGCGAGCCCTACCGGTTGTATACGTGAATGCAGTTTCTGTTTTGTTGTACAGTTTCGGAGACCAGCTAATCATAATGATCAACTTGACGTTGGGGAATTACTTCAGCGTTTATAATCGGGATGCTCTAGCTTTGCGACAAAAGGTATGATTGAACTTTTTTTGCAATCTCCATCACGAGTATTTCTTGCTTAATGGTGTTAAAAGACCGCCAAGACCACAGCCGGATTAGGCTTCTCGGCGCCTCTGGGCACTTCCTCATTAGCGCTCCCGTGGAGAACGGAGACTCTTCCGCATGCGCTTTGCCCGTCGCTGCTCACATTTTTTTTTCGTCGAAAATTTTGCGCGCGGGGCACCTGCCTGTGGGTAATATGGCACTGGCTAAGACTGTTACCTTCTCTCTTGTCTTTCTACAATGACTCATCAAGATCAAGCTCCCGTTTAATAGATGTTTAACTTTCTTTCTTCTCGAACGATTCTTACTTTCTGATAGGTAATTAAATTTGTTTCTGCAGAGCGTTAATAGGGGAGACTGGGTTTATCCAAGATTCTTTCTTATTTTAGGAATCCATTATTTGAATCGGTCATTTTTAGAACTACCTTAGTCCATAGAAGTAAATTTTACAGGAGATGAAAAATTTAAAGGCCATTGCAGGTTTACAAAGGCAGCGGGGAACCCGCAACCTCCCGCGCTCGCAATCACGTTGACGCGAAAATACCCCCTCAGAAAATGAGTTGGCTGGGCTCTTCTCAGTATACTGTGTACTAGCCTCGATATAATGAAGGCTGGAAGTTGAAATTTTTTCAAGTCCCTAAAGTAGGTCAAAGTCAAGGTCATTGATGACGTCATAAAGCATCCCGGCTAGAAGTTGAAATTTTTTCAAGTCTCTAAAGTAGGTCAAGGTTATTGATGACGTCATGAAGCGCCACACGTCACGTCACGTCACGCAGTTAACGGGAACTCCCGGACGCGGACACAAAGGCTGGAAGTTGGAATTTTTCCAAAGTAGGTCAAGGTTATTGATGACGTCATAAAGCGCCACACGTCACGTTACGCAGTTCACTGAAACTCCCGGACGCGGACGCGGACATGAAAGCTGGAGGTTGATGTTTTTCCAAGTCCCTAAAGTAGGTCAAGGTCAAGGTCAAGGTCATTGATGACGTCATGAAGCATCCCGGCTGGAAGTTAAAATTTTTTCAAGTCTCTAATGTAGGTCAAGGTTATTGATGACCTCATAAAGCGCCACACGTCACGTCACATTACACAGTTTACAGAAACTCCCGAACGCGAACACAAAGGCTGGAAGTTGAAATTTTTCCAAAGTAGGTCAAGGTCATTGATGACGTCATAAAGCGCCACACGTCACGTCACGTTACGCAGTTCACAGAAACTCCCGGACGTGGATACAAAGGCTGGAAGTTGGAATTTTTCCAAAGTAGGTCAAGGTCATTGATGACGTCATAAAGCGCCATACGTCACATCATGTGACGCAGTTCACAGAAACTCCCGGACGCGGACATGAAAGCTGGAAGTTGATATTTTTCCAAGTCCCTAAAGTAGGTCAAGGTCAAGGTCATTGATGACGTCATAAAGCGTCACACGTCACGTCACGCAGTTCATAGAAACCCCCGGACGCGGACGTTTTCTGAGGATGTAATCCCCCTAACAAAATGGATAGCGGGTTGCCCCGCTGAAAAGTGTATTCCTCAAAGACTCCAAACAGCGTCACTGAAATGTATAGTTTCCTTGAAAAGGAGAGGTGTTACTGAATTGAACCGTGTCAATATTGAAACACAATGTGTTCATCATTGTCCCCCTCCTACATGGAAAGTAATTGGACTTGAGTGGTTTTTAAAATCACCGATGTATTCAAACACCAATTAAGCTACCTACCTGTGATATTTTTTTGTTTGAAATACTTGTGCAGTTGATACAGGATGATCAAAAAAGGTATTTTGATAAAATAGGCAATAAAACTCACACTAGAGAGCGCTGCAGACTCAGCTGTGCGGGTACAAGAGGATAGAACTGAAAGGGTGATCACGTATACTTTTGATGGGAAAACCTGAACTTTTTAGTATAAGAAAAATGGTCAGCATAAAAGTTCTTTTGGTCGATTTATTGGCATCAATTTTCCAGAGCCATTCAAAAATATTTTAGGACAAACTTCCTTTCAACTCAACGTTCTAATTAATTAAAACAAAATTGAAATTTGCTGTTGTGCAATGGTAAATTGTGCATGATCACCTGGCTGCCAACGCCTTTATCACCTTTTGTGACTTGGATGATTTCCAATTTCCTCTCTATTCACTTGAAAGAGAAGAACTATGTGAACTTTATAATATTGATGAGCATTTTTCCAACTGTTTATTGTAGTCGATGTCAGAAGACTGTTGGAAAATACTCCGACTGCAATACATGAGACTCTGCGAACTATGTGCAGCAGTGGATGATTGCTTTTGCCATTTATTATCTCTCACTTTTTGCATACATTTATACATTCTATGTGTGACAATACAAGAGGGATTTTTGTGAGTACGCTTATGAAACTGTTTGAATATTGAAAAATAAATTATTGGATAAGGATGACAATTTTATTTTCTACAGCTATGAAACTGATGGTTGGGAGAAGATACACGCTGTCCTTGCCTTCACTACGTCTATGTTCAGAGCATTTGGAATTTGTTACACTACAGTTAGAATTAACGAAGAGAGTAAACGCATTTTGAATGTTTTGTATGCTGTGCCTTCGTCATCTTATTGTATTGAGGTAAGTCAAGTACTCAATATTCATCAGACGCGGTCATAAAGTTTAGGGCACATTACTGCGTTTGAAAAATACCGTCAAACAGTATAATTTGAGACTTTTTTAAGAGTTTGCAAAAGGCCTGTGTGAATCAGGGGTGTGAGCTGGGCGAGCATTGAGACAACTGTGGGCAGTCTATTCATCTGAGTGAATCACAGACCCCGGTGCACATTCGGGTCCAATTATGGGCAGGAGGGTGGCTCGGTCACGACGTTCCCCCCAGAAGCTAGGATACCAAATCTACGAATTTTCGGTCCTCAAAAAAGATACGGGTTTTTCTTTTTCTATAGATTTTACATACAATACGGATTTCTTGCGATCAAGGGAAAGATACCTTAAACACCACTACGAGGGATACCTTTCTCCTGATCTTTATGTGCTAATACGTCAGCGTTTTGTAATGTGAGTCGATCAAGGGAAAAGTACCTCAGCTACTTCTAAAAGACATATCTTTCTCCTGATTGTTAATAATGGATCAATCAGTCCGTAGACCTCTGTTTTTCGGTCTTACAAAAAATGGCAGATACGGAATTTTGGAACTATCGTCTGGCAGCACTGGCCAGAAGTATTACCAGTCCTTTCCTTGTCGAAGTCCAAACACCCAGGGTCCGTCAATGCGCCGACCGTGGTTCTTTCGATTGGAGACCTCTACTTTGCTATCTTCTGATTGTGCGGCAGCGTCTCCCTGCAACATTCGCCCCCGATGATATTTTCGTTTTCCCGCGAATCTTGATTCGTCAATCTGAATGGGGTCGTCATCGGTTTCCCTTTTATGTACAGTAACATGTTTTCTACGGTAGACCGCGTATTCGGTACCGGCGCGTAGATACCATAGTTCTCAAACATCGGGTAGACCGCATACTGCAGTAGCACCTGTGAGCCTTCATAAAAATGACCTCTGCAAGCTGCAATCTGTATTCCTTGCTTTCAAATGGGAGATGTCAAAAAGGTGGTTCAAAGCAACTCTGATTCTCAGACATTACCACTTCTGTAAATTCTTTAGTCTCATGGAATGCAGACAGAAGGCAGACAAATTACAAAATAGTGGCTGCCATTTATCGAAGTATTGTTGGTACAAAGGGGCGGAATATGATGCCTTTTTGCCAGTTATTGCAACTTTTGTAAATCCTGTAAGAAGTAGTCTTGTAGAATCGCAGATACTAGGTAAACAAATGACAAAATAGGGGCTGATATTATCCAAACTTTTTGTACCGCAAAAAAGTGAATAAAATTTATTCTAATATTTCAGGTTGAAATGTTCATTCAACAAGTTTTGAGAAGTGACATTGTCTTGACTGGGAGTCATGTGTTCGCCATGAAGCGTAAATTCCTACTAACTGTAAGTTCCAGTTACCAGCAGTGGATTTAAATTTACTTTTGTTCTTTCAACTTGGTAACACTGTTATATGACTCATTGGGGCTGAGGAGAAAATTATCTTCTTGTCTTGTTTTCAATCGGAGCCTTAGGAGCAGTTTTCTTTGACACCGGTATTTCAAGCCCGATACATAGGACCAATCCTTTCCAAAACCCAGTCATATTTTCAGCCAGAAAATCCACGAATATCCGCGAGCTTATAAGTTTTAGTCTTCTTTTCTCCTTTCCCTTCTTCTACAGAACATTATTTGTCATAATCATTCAATGAAAATTGAGTTCAACCCCTTCAGGTAACAAAATTTGTCATTACTTTTTTCAACGACTCCTCTCCATTTGGTGGCGAACAGTGCCGTGAACTTTTTAGTATTGAAATACTGACATAATCTTCCATTTTTATTTTAGATTGGAGGTGCCATCGTATCGAGTCAAATCCTACTGATACAAATGAGAGATTTCAAACTTTCAAGATTGTAGTCGTCTTACATGTATGAGTATTTGGATTACTACAAATAGATTTTAAATTATTGTTAGACTTATGTCAAACAAAAGTAGTTATCTAACCCTAAGGTCAGCCAGAAGTCAATACGATTGATTCAAATTTGTGGTCGGGTACCTACAGATTTTGTATTAAGAACGTATTTTTAAGTATTTTGTTTATATTTTGAGCTTCTATGGTAGAGTTTTCTCTTGGAGCTGATTCATTACGCTCAGAGTCCGGTTCAATCCGTTTTGGAACTGGTTTCTTGCGCTCTGCAGAAACGAAAAGTCAAACGTCAATGAGCCATTGGAGAGGGTCAACCAAAGTTATAAGCACACCTAATTTACACAACGATTGACTGAACGTTTTTAGCTGAAGTTCAAGTCAATGACGACTGGTTTGACATCCCTGCTGTAAATTTATGAACTTGTAGAGAAGATGTTGACTTGAAGCTTCCCATTGGGTGCAGAGCTGTCTTTCAATTAACCCTCCGCCCCTCCGTTCCCCACGCAAATTCGTCAGTGTTGTGCATTTTGTGCACGGAACCAGACCGGGTGCCGGCCATGTCAACAGTTTCTTATCCTGCAAAAATTGGTCTAAAAAATCCAGAATTATAAGCATCAACTATAATTCTGTTTTAAAATTGAAGAAAATCTTTTGATGTCTTTTCCGACGAATTAGGTTCGGCTTCTAATTCATTCTCGTTTTCTTCATTCCGTTTTTTCTTTTTCTTCCCATTGCACAACGATGTTATACATCGTACAGTATTCCTTAATAAGTGCGTACAATGATACTCGGTTTTTCTCACGCCATGATTGAATTTTCTCGTGGCGTGTATTTTGTACAGAATGCTAGGAGCGCTGGGAGTTTTCTCACGGGAAATATTCCGTAATTCTTCTGAATTTCCGGGGGTACTCTCAAAATGTTCGAAAATTAGGAAACAGTCGAAGTGTGCCATTTTTGTGCGTATAACGACAAGAAGAGAGCGAGAAAGAACTTTCCAAGAGGTTTTTCGATTTCTATATCCAGTAGTATAATTGAGACGCTTGCAATGGACATGCCGGTTTTTCGAACTGGTTCGTCGTTTACGACGCGATCGGGAAAAAATTTCTTTCGCCAAAGAGATATCATGCCTCTCACCGGGTGCATTTAAACAAACAAGTCTGACTCGAGATTCCACGGTTACGTATTAAAATTAATGATTAAAAAAGGTCCATCAAAATTGTATCCTAATTTTAAAACTCGCGGACCCGGGAAAATTATTAATCGGAGTTCGGTAATATAAATTAATAAAGTAAATTTTTACGCGTCCATTAAAGTTTTTATATCGGCTTTAAATTCTACTGGGGACTCGTGAAAATATTTTCGTATACAGTCGCACTAATATAAATGCGAATTTAATGGGACTACTTAGTGAATCGACGGGCAACAGAATGAGCGCCGTCATTTTATCTGTTCGTGATGCAAATTTCTCGAAAATACTATACTGCACGTTTTCGCGGCTTGATTTGTATAACTAATATGTTTCCCTGAGTCACGACAACGCCGATGGTACGATGGTCGCCATTGGCCGGTGACATACACCGGTATCGTCTTCCATTTCTCGCTCATTCTAATGTAGGTATTTTTCTTTTGCTATGTATTTCCACGTCTGCTTGTGTATGATATTTACTTGAGTCCGGTTATAATGGGGCGCCGCTCAGACGGTTCTTGCACCTGCACAGGTAAGATATTGTGTCTTACTGTGATTTTCATTTGTTTTGTCGCCGCTTTACTAACGGAGTCGTGGATCACACAGGTGGATCGTATTATACGAAAAATATGTTTAAGGATACCACATAACGCATAGTTTCTTGCGTTTATCTGCCCCATTGACGCCTCAACGGCGAGAAGGACAAATAAGGTGCCTAGCTTCTAAATGCGACACATAAAAATTAAAACAGTTCCCGTCTGAGACGGACGCACCTTCAAAAAAGACGATTAGCCATTGATTAACGACGTAACGCCGCGGAAGAACGCATGTAAGAACTCCATGTAGAATATATGATACTGATAGTTTGAATACGACAAAATGGTAATATAAGGGTGAGTTCGTAGATAAGTCTTATTCTTCTACAGCAGATTTGCCTTTCCCTGTATAAGTTGACGTAGCATAGATTTTTTCCTCCTCTCCGTCAAGGATTATGATGCGGTGGTCGTTCAAAATGCTTTTGTAGGATTCCGAATACTCGCTTCTCTGTTGTTCATCTTGGAAGGATTAAGGTATTTTCTCCTTCGTCCGAAACTGACAGAACGAGCCGGAGAAGTATTTGGGTGACAGATGAGTACAGATTCTGTTTTTTTTTTTCCTCGTGAGATGGCTTGGGTGACTCGTGAGGGGGGCGAAAGAGAATCTGTCGTTGTAATGAAAAAATTCATGTGACCCTTAAGAAGTCTCTCAATCATATAACCTAGTCCTCCACCATTATAGGTACCAACTTATAGTTTGATGTTGGAAGAGATTTTGGGTCTTCTTCCAATCGATGTGGTTCAATAATTGAAAATTTTTTCAAGTCCCTGAAGTTGGTCAAGGTCACTTATGACGTCATTCTCATAATAGTAATATAGCTACAGTGATGGGCGATAGTCGATAATTTCATGCTATCCATACACCGTACTTTGTAATCTCGATATTTTTTTCAAGATACTTTCGGGACTATCGATAGTTTGGATGGAAAACGTCGATCAGGAGAAAAGTACTTATACTACTTGTAAGAAAGATACCTTTCTCCGGATCGTTATTTTTTCCAAACAGCCCGGCAAAGACTGTATTCCAGTGTTACCAGATCATGGACGCGACTAGAAAATATCATGAGAACGTGATGTCACCCCCAATGCACGACTGATACCGTCTGACTGATTTTAATTTATTTCCAATTTTCATTTTTGATTTCCGAAACCGGAATGGCGCTATCTGACATTCCGGTTCCGTTCTCTTTCTTTCCAATGTGTAATCAGCAAATTCCCTCCAATTTTGTGATATTGATAAGAAAAAGAAAACATTTTTCTTTAACTATCGACGATACCAGCGCCGTCGCCAGACTTTTTGAGGCCTAAAGCAAAATTTTCACATGAGGCTTTTTTTCAATTCAGACTATTCTAATTTTTTTTCCCTCGCCGGGGCTAGACCTACAGTAGCGCGAGGCCTACCCCCGGCGAAGGCCCTGCTCGAGCCTGAGACTTGAGTTTGAGACTCGGGCTCAAGACTTGGGCTTGAGACTAGAGGCCGAGACTCGACATTGAGACTTGAGATTGAGACTCGCGCTTGAAACTCGAGCTTGAGACTTGAGCTTGAGAATCGAGACTGACACTCGAGACTGAGACTCAAGCTTGAGAATCGAGGCTGACACTCGAGCTTGAAACTTGAGACTGAGACTTGAGTTTGAGAATCGAGACTGACACTCGAGCTTGAAAACTGAAACTGAGACTCAAGCTTGAGACTAGAGACCGAGACTCAACATTGAGACTCGCGCTTAAGATTCGAGCTTGAGAATCGAGGCTGAGATTTGAGACTGACACTGGGGACTGAGACTCGAGACTGAGACTCAAGCTTGAGAATCGAGTTTGAGAATTGAGGTTGAAACTCGAGACTGAGACTCAAAATTCGAGACTAAGACTCGAGGCTGACACTCGAGACTGACCCTTGTGCTTGAGACTCGAGACTGAGACTGTAGCTTGAAACTGGAGCCTGAGACTTGAGACTGAGACTTGGGACCAGGACTCGAGACTGAGACTGGAGACTGACACTCGAGACTGAGACTGGAGACTGACACTCGAGACTGAGACTCAAGCTTGAGAATTGAGTTTGAGAATCGAGCTTAAAACTTGAGACTGAGACTCAAGCTTGAGACTAGAGACCGAGACTCGAGGTTGACACTTGAGATTGAGACTCGCGCTTGAGAATTGAGCTCGAGAATCGAGGCTGAGATCTAAGACTGACACTCAAGACTGAGACTCGAGTTTGAGAATCAAGGCTGAGATTCGAGACTAACACTTGGGACTGAGACTCAAGCTTGAGAATCGAGTTTGAGAATCGAGCTCAAAACTTGAGACAGAGAATCGAGTTTGAGAATCGAGGCTGACGCTCGAGCTTGAAACTTGAGACCGAGACTCAAGTTTGAGAATCAAGGCTGAGATTCGAGACTAACACTTGGGACAGACTCAAGCTTGAGAATCGAGTTTGAGAATCGAGCTTAAAACTTGAGACTGAGACTCAAGCTTGAGAATCGAGGCTGAGACTCAAGCTTGAGACTAGAGACCGAGACTCGCGCTTGAGACTCGAGCTTGAGAGTCGAGGCTGAGATTTAAGACTGACACTCGAGACTGAGACTCAAGCTTGAGAATCGAACTTGAAACTTGAGACTGAGACTCGAGCTTGAGACTAGAGACCGAGACTCGACATTGACACTTGAGATTGAGACTCGCGCTTGAGAATCGAGCTCGAGAGTCGAGGCTGAGATTTAAGACTGACACTCGAGACTGAGACTCAAGCTTGAGAATCGAGGCTGACACTCAAGCTTGAGACTAGAGACCGAGACTCGACATTGGAGATTGAGACTCGCGCTTGAAAATTGAGCTTGAGAATCGAAGCTGAGATTCGAGACTGACACTTGGGACTGAGACTCAAGCTTGAGAATCGAGTTTGAGAATCGGGCTTAAAACTTGAGACTGAGAATCGAGCTTGAGAATCGAGGCTGACACTTGGGAGTGAGACTCAAGCTTGAGAATCGATTGTGAGAATCGAACTTAAAATTTGAGTCTGAGACTCAAGCTTGAGACTAGAGACCGAGACTCGACATCGACGTTGAGGTTGTGACTCGCGCTTGAGAATCGAGCTTGAGGATCGAGGCTGAGATTTAAGACTGACACTCGAGACTGAGACTCAAGCTTGAGAATCGAGGCTGACACTCAAGCTTGAGACTAGAGACCGAGACTCGACATTGACACTTGAGATTGAGACTCGCGCTTGAAAATTGAGCTTGAGGATCGAGGCTAAGATTTAAGACTGACACTCGAGACTGAGACTCAAGCTTGAGAATTGAGTTTGAGAATCGAGGCTGACACTCGAGCTTGAAACTTGAGACTGAGACTCGAGTTTGAGACTCAAGCTTGAGAATCGAGTTTGAGAATCGAGGTTGACACTCGAGCTTGAAACTTGAGACTGAGACTCGAGTTTGAGAATCAAGGCTGAGACTCGAGACTGACACTCGAGGCTGACACTTGCACTTGAGGCTTGAGACTGAGACTGGAGCTTGAGACTTGAGACTCAAGACTGACACTTGGGACCGAGACTGGAGACTGACATTCGAGCTTGAGACTTGAGACTAACACTCGAGACTGAGACTCAAGCTTGAGACTTGAGACTGAGACTCGTCGCCAGACTTTTAGAGACCTAAAGAAAAATTTTCGCATGAGGCCCTTTTTCAATAGTATTTTTTAGGATCGGATTGTTCATCAAGGTTTCAGAAGGACACAATAGGGGTGCCAGCATCACAAGTTGACGCAAAATCAGTAATTTCTTTTCTTACTCTATTTTGAGAGGGCTTTTACCCAATATTCACTGCACCTCTATACACTGCAAGCTTATTCAAGTTTCATTTCAAAGCGGGTCAGAAAGCTTTTCTTACAACTGTTATATTTTGAATTGAAATGAATTTTCTTTTTCCAGGATCGTTTGATGAGCTTCCATGATATGCCAGATGAATAGCCCCGCAGAATATAGTATATACCTCCGCCTGCGAGACGTTGAACGGTCAATTGTAACTAGAGTGTATCATAAGGTTTGAAGAATGGTCTTAATACTTGCTCCATAGAGTCTAGTTGTGATTTATAAATTTATACAACTGACACCAGAGTACTTACTTTTATCTTAATTGAAACATCTGCTATCAAAGCTTTTGACCTATTGTTTGAAGGTCAATGAAGATAAGGCTCCTCGTCTCACCAAAGAAGCATAATAATCCTATATTTCATTGGTTTGGAAAATGAATTACCGTGCCTGATTGAATTCATCTATGGAGGGAAATTCAGATAAATTAGTGAGTAATATAATGTATTCAAATTTTTTCAGACCGAGAAATTACCATCACTAGTCTTGATATCATAAAAAGTATTTTTCGTACATTTCCTGAGTTCCTAGACCAATTAGGCTACCTGAAAGCTAGACGATAATCTTATTATTTTAGTATAAAATCTGTATAATTTCTTTTGCTCATTATTATTGTCTCTTAATTAGAATACCTACCTACTGTATGAATAGAGAATACTGTTACCTGAATAACATTTAAAGATTAAAAACTGAAAAATCTCTCAAGCGTATTCAAATATTGATGTTTGCCTATTATTTGTTCACGATCTAGTCGTATTTACTACAACTAATAAAACAAGAAGTTTTGTTGCACCATCTTGTTTCCCACGTTGTATCAGTATGAACTGAGAAAATAAAGTTTCATAAGTTGATATTGTTGCTAAGTTTCCTGTATTTTTATCCGTCAATTTTTCCTTTTGTATCTTTAAATTTTCGTCGAATCATTTATTTAGATGCATACGAATGATTTTAGTGTTGATTATAATGAGCACTTTGGCCGCAGCAATGGCCGGAATTATTGCAGAGATTGAAGAAACACTCCACGACTACAGTCTGCGTAAGTGTGACTCAGTTACAACCTTCGAATTTGATAAGGAGACATTTTTGAAGGCAGTGAATGAAGTGAAAGGCTTATACCAAAAAGTGGGAAGTTCTGAAATGAGTAGGTAACTAACATTACTCTTTTTCAATGGGGCTTCCATGAACAATCTATTTTCAGCGGAAAATGGCAAAATTCAGCTCCACAAGGAAGGAGAGTCAATTAATGCATTTTTTTGTAACGGGTACTTGATCCTACAATCGAATCAGAATAATTTGCGGCACTTGATGAACAAAACTGAGTGAATTCTGTACGCCTTGCCTATATTTCTGATATTTTAGGTACTTTTTACTGCAGTAAATGGCAATGCAGGGCGTTTGTCAAGAGCAAAGTTATTCTGGTCTAAGTATATAGCTTAAAATTCTCGCATTTGGCGTGGTCGCTATGTATGAATATAGCTTTAAAACTGATGTTTCTAAATGTTTAGAGGTAGGTGAATTGAAATGGAGATGGAGCCTTCCTAGAACTGTTTGCGATCTTTTGTGCCCCGGCGATTATTTTACAGTCCATGCGGCATTAGGGGCAATGGATGTGACGCTGGAAACCGTTTCCTGCGCGAATATTGTAATAGAGATACTTGATTGCATGTATAAGAAAGACGGATCCGCGGATTCATCAGAGGAAGGGGAAGCCAATTACAAAGACCGTCATTTCATTAGCGGCCTAAACGGTGAGGTGTACGAAATGATTTTACCGCGATCAAATTCAAGATGTTCTGATCCTCTGACTCCTATCATCGGTCGGTGTGTTGAGGATGGAGAAAATTATCCCAAAGACGTTTCGGCATTAGAACGTTTTTTCTTTAGATATCGTCAAGGTAGGTGGCTCAACATATTTATGACATGAATTCAAGACTTGGAAAAGGGGGCGGTGTGGAGGTTCTCACCTAGCTCAGGGAGTTGAGAAATTTTCGAAAATCACAGTAGATATTCGAGAGGGATTAGTTGAAGGTTTTGGAGAAATTTCAACCTCCACAATCAGAGAGCCAAGAGTACTCTTCCTTTGTCTTATCATGGATGACCAAAGAGCCGGCAAGAAAATACCAAAACATCTCATCTGACTTGTAGCTTTCAACTTGGAAAGAAATACTAAGAAGTTTAATATTGTTTGTTGTTCCATAGTCATCGGCTCAAGGAATTGGAGAGCACTAAATCCAATTTGCGAATTGCTGTGTCCCGATCACTTTGATTTTGATTTAGCGCAGCTCGATGTAGCGATTGTCATGCTGGAGTCTTTGAATTGCAAACCAATGCCAATGCTCGTCCTTGATTGTTATTATGAAAAACAGGCCAGTGCCCCGAGTACATTGATTGACGAAATATCATATCAATACGTAAGAGACGGGCTCGGAGAAGTATATGAAGTATCACTACCAGATAGAAAAAGTACCAGTAAATGTAATGATCCCACAGCCTTCATTATACGCCGGCGTGTGATTGACAACAGAGGAAGACTTGTGCGTCCTCTGTGCTACGAATTTCCACGGACTAAATCACCGTCGCGACCTCCATTACCCGAACCTAAATCGCCTCTTTTGTCATAAATTGCACGCGAAATGGTGCATATTTCAAACAAATACAGGAATTTCTCGGAAAAAATTAATTCATTCTAGTACCATATTTCAAAATTATTGCCTGGCTGTATGTCGTTGGCTATTAGGGGAAAGAACGACGTAGGTACATACAATCCATGAGTCAAGTATGTGATTCCTCTAAAGTGAATGGACTCATTTTTCATTTTTCCGCCTAAATGGTACCTTTACACTTAGCCGGTCTCATATTCTTGAGAATAGAATAGACCGATTTTCCTGTGACGTCATATCTATCAATGACATGCATATTCAGTATTGCAGCCAGCCAAAAGCCAAACTAAGACAAATTTTTTCAGCCTTTTTTGACTTTTCCAATTTTTTGCAAAATAAAAAAATGCAGAAACAATAAGAATCACAGATTTACAGCAATATTTCTTGTTTTTATTCATCTTCTAAAATTATTTCAATCAACGAATTGATTGAACTGAAAGGAAGTATTATGTATATAGGACTGTTTTCCTATGACATCAGATATTGATAGATATCGATAGTATCGCAAAATATTGCAAACAGATTAGGTTTCTATGACGTCAAACAGCAAATAGGTAACTGTAGCAAAACTAACCAACCTTGCTCCAACTGACTTGTTGACTCCCATACAAATAACATTGGGAGCAAAGATCATTATGTAAATAATTCAAAATTAGAAATAAATAAGAAATCAGAGATGTAGAATCTATAATGTTCTCAGCGTCTGTTCATCAACTTGTAGTTTTTAAGAAATTCCTTATTTTTAATTAGGAACACGTTGATCTTAGCTCCCTGTGTTATTCTTATGAGAGTCAATATGTCAGCTGGATCACAGCTTGAAGCACGCTCAAAGCCTGCTAGCGTTTATTCGCTGATTGACGTCACAGAAAACTGGGCTATTTGTGTGCTAGCGCCTAGCAGAGAGAGAGAGAGAATAATTACCAAAAATATTATGAACACAAGCTGGAGAATAAATATCTTTTACAAGTGCAGCAAAAGCAAAGCTCCGATTCTCCTGATCATTTCCTCTGTACACCAAATCCAGCAGGAAATTGATCAGCCGAAAATCAGCTGAATTAAGTCAGCCAAATTAACCCAAAAGCCAGCTCAAATTTTCGGAAAGCCAAAAGCCAAAAGCCATATCGTTCAAGTTTGTAAGTTTAAGCCAAAAGCCAAAGCTGAAATTTTCAGCTGCAATACTCTGTGCATACTTCAGCAAACGTCATATCATAAGTTATGAAAACAAAGTTGATGTTTACAATCTCAAAGCTCTTCTGCATATGAAAATGCAGTTTTCATTCTCAAGTTCATTCCTTTTTTTTTTTTTTCGAGTTTAAATGAATGATTGAAATGTTCCTATGTTATTCTTATGCTAATTGTGAAGCTGCTTGAAGTTGATGGACTGCTTTTTGGGTACTTTTACCAGCAGTTATCATCAGTGCTTTTGATGTCACGGAAAATCAATGTATACCTCTAGCGGCTCTAGCGCCATAGGGCTTTTACAATATTTACATGTTTTATCAACTAAATACCGAAAAGATAGATCAAGAGTGCCGCTACCTTTCTGTGTTTCTTGCTCTTGTGGTATTTGTCCTGCAAACTGATGAAAAATGTAAACCTTGTAAAAGCTCTATAAGATGATATGTAATGAAAGAAAGGAAAAGCAAATCGTTGGAAGCTTGGTAAGGCTCAGTAGGTAATTTTGAACCCAGTTTGAGTTTAAGTCGTCATCAAGTGAAGAAATTGTCGACCTGTAGTCAGTCAGTCGTACGAGAAAATTTTACTGCGATGTCCTCTCATAAGCATTTCACCACGCTGTTTGGGACGTAGGTCATCTAGTGTAACTAGCATCCCAACACATGCTGCAAGGATTTTTCGATGTAGTCTTCCAGACCGCAGCAACAATGTCATTTACTGGAAGAAGAGTCAACGCAACTCTGACATATGAATATTTCGGCAGCCCACATCTGCAAACTTGCTTTTGTATAATATTTTGCATCAGAGTGCAATTTTATCGCATTTCACTCGTTATCGAGATACTTTGAGGCAACAACATTTTTATTTTGCGTTGAAAATCTCAAAAAATACCCCGTCGCGCCGAAATAGTGTCCACAATAAGAAGGTCGCACCAGTCGATAAAAGCAGTTCTTTCTTTTAGAATTGAAAGTTTGCCACTGCACTAAGATATGTACTGTTTAGAGTCCTCTCTATGAATCATTTACATTCTACAGTCGCCCGCTAATTGCAAAAAGTTTCTCACATATGACGCGCTTATTTCCAAAACCAGCTAAAGACCAAAAGAACTATCCGGAAAAAGGGCAATTTCTGGGTACATTTTAAATGGGAGAATTGCCCTTTTTCCGGATAGTTCTTTTGGTCTTTAGCTGGTTTTGGAAATAAGCGCGTCATATCTTGGAGCGAGGCCGCGCAACTGACATTATTGTATAGACACCTAAACTGACGATGGTCGGTGCGATGTAAATTCTAGTCTGGATATTACTTCCACGATTTAATGATCTGTCAGAAAAGAACTGCAGCGATAAAATTTTGTAAATTTTCCGACATTAGAACGTGAAAACATTTCAACTGTAGACACGTTATTTTTGATAAGTTGGAGTCCAGTTTGTACCTATTACCAACGCTGAAAATTTCTCAGAGGCAAATTAGCCAAGGAATGAAACATTCCTAAGAACTGCTCCAGATGCAAGCTTGTCGCTTCAAGTGTTTGCTCATCAATTACCTCCCATTTATAATGAGAGCGATGCATTTTCTTCTCAAATCCAAATTCCACAATTTTGCTTTCGGCAGTGACGAACGTAATCCTTATTCTTTCAAGACTCCGTCTTGTTCATGATTTTTGATATTTGTACGGCCGTCAAAGTTGATCTTTCATCGCTGATAATGCGTGAACAATGCTTTTCCGCCTACTAGTGAATAATATTGTATACTGCAGTATACCCGGTTCAATCATGTCATAATTGGAGCTTAAATATCGTGTTTGTGGCCGCGGGTTTTCGGTGTAATCACCGGTATAGGCAGAGTTTTATTTGATTTAGTTATGACGCTTTTCAATTTTCACATCTCAACCAAATGCCTTCATTCGAATAATCTGTACGTTAATAAATTAGCGTCAAAAATATGAATGTCTTTCTAGCACTCTTACATTGATTGCACTTAGTATTTCACTACCGTAAATATTTGGCTGCTCTTATGAGTTGAAATGTATAAGGTTCCTCGCCAGCTCCTGAACCTTCCCAAAGCAAAGCAGCGCAAATGCTCCAACAAACTTTGTATGTGGGCTTCAGAAAATGGCTTTTAGTTCCCCTCGGATAGGACAAGACTCTTCATCATCCGAAAATTCTGTCGTTCTCCAACCCACATTGCCTCTCTACTCCTCCAAGGCTTCTCTATCATCATTCCTAATTCTTACACATTCCTAAGATTTATTTTCGATGAAAAACTCTCTTCAGCCCTTTACATAAAATTACTTGAGGCGAAATGTCTGAGGGCCACTGACATTCTTAATACATTTCAAAAACTGTTATCGTTCCTTAATTGTAGACTTTATGAAAAAAACACCCCACTTGAAACAATTAAGAACCCACCAGATGGTTTTTCTCGAACAGAAACTCCCGCTATGGACAATTCATTCCCCCCCCCCCTCAATATTGGCCTCACTCGATTCATCTACTCTCATCTCCTCCTTAGTCACAATGCTTACCGCTATGTAACTAGAGCTTTACAGATAATTTGACTGTCTGTCATATTTTATCTGTCTGTCCTCCAAAACCAACATAGGCTACTTTCTACTTGTACGCTCTTTCATATCCTCCGCCCTACGTAATCACTCTAAGAAAATATCTAACTCCCTTAAGTACTTATAGATGAGCAAGGTATAGGGATTATCACAAAAACACGTCCTGCCTTTGTCTGTTACCTCTTCTCTCGATCTTTTTAGCCTGGACCTCAATCTGCGTCCGCATATCCGTGCCAACAAGACTTTGGGATTTGGAAAAATTTTATCCCTCGATTGGTTCGTGAATCCTGAATTTGTGTTCGCGTATTCCATTCCATTTTCTTAGCCTATCTAAAATAAAATACAATCGTATACTATGCTGGGCAAACTTATATCACAATTAAGAAAATGAGGGACAGGATTCTGAGCAAACCTGGGGCCGGCCCTCCAGGCTAAATCCTCCTCTTCCTTTCATTCTTCTGCCAATGTGTAACCAAGAGCATTTATTATATTGAACCATGTCCTTGGGAAGACTACCCTGAGTAAGAAGAAAGGAACTCTTCCTTCAGACTAGTTCGGTGAATCGTCTTCGTTTCGTCTTTTTCTTCTGCTAAGATGTCACCTAGTATACCAGCCTTTTATTTTCTTGTTCTTCTTATCTGATATTATTAGGGTATTATGCTATCGTATATGCTGGGCTAAGAAGGTGGGGGGGGGGACTACATCACAAGTCTCTCGAAGAGATTTGTTGGCTTCTGCCTTTTATCGTCTCCTGATGAGGAATTTTCTACCTCTTCACTTCGAAAAACTTGATTTCAGAACCTCCACCCAGTTAGGTACTTTCTTTTTCCACTAATGTGTATCTTCTTCAAATGTTAATCGAAATGAGAAAAATCAAAGAGGAAGAGAGAAACATAATACGCCATTGAAAATTTGAATCCTTGATCTTCATAGCAAAATTTTCAGGGGTCAAGAGAAGAGTTGATGAATAGATCTCACTTAATCTTTTGAAACGTAGACTGGGATTCTAAGTACCATTTGTAATTCATTCATCGCATATAGTCCCTCCAGGGTACGAGCAGAAGTTTTTACCACTTCAGTCTCCACGTAACCGAACTACAAACACGAACGCTGTAAAGTCTTTGTGAATCCCAGTATAGGAAAGAATTTCCGACCATGACCTCACTTAGACTGGACTCGTTACTGTTGGAACGATTTTTAAGATATCTATCTAGAACGAGAGACTCGCTAACGCAATCTCAGTCTGATGAGGTACTCATAACAAAAATATAGTCTTCATAAATCGGTGAGTATATTTGTTGAAGATCCATGAATTTCATTTCAAACGCATTCCGATGGCCACTTACCGGTTACCGGTTAACGCGGCATCGGTAAGTACGCCACAACCGCCTTCATCTATCGTTTAATGACACCTCCGTAAATTATTTTTCGTTTCGAGCCCAACAAACCGACTACAACACTCAACTTGTTCATTCTTTTCTCACTATCTCACATTCTGTGTAGTCGTGCGCATTCACAAGTACGTTCACAAGAATTGACCGGACAATATTAAAAAGTATGAAAGCATCATGAAACGCCGTGAGGGACGCAGGTGCGCTACAGACAGAACGGCGCCCTAAATAAATTCCATTCTCATACTAACGCTAACCATCGTGGTTATATACTCATGTACGATACGTGCATATATCCGTACCAATTCCAAGAGGAGGAGAGAAAAAGAAGATACGTACACAGAACACCCCCGACTGCGTCGCTGATGTCCAATCTTCGGCAACATCTAAAAAAAAATGAGAAAGAAAAAAATCAGGTTTTGAACGGAATTGAGTTTACCTTTAATTCACTCTCTGTGTTCTGTTCGCTATGTGTGGGATAGTGTGGAAGAGAGAAAGAGAACCAGATAGAGAGGGAAACTAATTTTACCTTTTTTAGCTGATACGCACCACCTATAAGATGAGAATTGAGTACGTATTATATCCGAGTAATGAAGATTAATTGTCTAGCATCGTGTAGAAATGGGTGTGAGTTTGCAGAGTTTGTGTATTTCTGATTTATTTGTCGATTTGAGCGGATTTTCATGTGAGTTGGGTGCAAGATGGTCATTCTTTACACTACAGAAAAGAGGAAGTTTCTTTTGACTGGATCATTTACTCACCTTTGTGTAAGAAAACATAATTCGATTTACGTTGCTGGTTATTTGAAAGTCTCCAATTTCCACTAACACCCTGATGACAGAAACGAGATCATGGGCTACCATGATGTTAAACTTCTTGGATTGTTACTTGATGAGGAGACATGCTTGAATCTCTATCGTTTCCCGCTCCTGGCGAGAAGTGAACAGTGCTCCTGATTCGAATCAAAAAGGGTGAATTCAATGCAATTCTTCATATCCTAAGCAAGGAAAATGAATAATTAATCCGACTTCTCACTGGATTCACATTCTTTCGCCTTATTCCTCTCCGGTCTAGACCGCGAGCAAATAAACTTATTTCTCACCACGAATTCCCAACAAAAGGAGAACTCTCTCTTAAATTCTCATTGTCTTCTCCAACAAACCAAAAATTTCCGCACATTTATCCGCTTCGATCAGCCCCATGACTGTCTCTCACCGCGAGTCCACAAGAAGAGACAGGCTTATCGGATTTCCACAATTGGCTCGTTCTGACTGAACATGGGACCTCGGCCGACCCACTCACCGAGAGAGCTTACAAAAAAAGACGACAATTGCAGAGCAAGAGTGGTAGTACGTACGCTTCAGTCCATTTCTAAGCTCCTCCATCTCGATAGTTAGAAGGGAAGAAGATCTCCACAGACGAAAAACTCGACAACAGAAATCAGCACCGATGTAGGTCAAACAATCAAGCCTGATTTGAGGAGGGGGCTGTCTGAATCTCAGAAATGAGCGTAGCACAATTATGGGCTACAAATCAAAATCGTATGTCCACAGCTCTCCTGCTTTTCATGATTAGAAGGAACCTAAACGATTAAGCATACTTTGAGTTGATTCTGAGTCATGAGGGCAGACTCTTACATAGTTGAGCCCTCTCCGTTCCAACGGTTGGAAGGGAAAAAGATCAGCACAAACAGAAAACTCGACGGCATGAATCAAGGTCTCTCGGAACCGGGAGAGGGATTAGCCACTTGCACCTTAGGAGTCTGTGACTTATACTTCTAGGTTCTGCATTTCAATTGATATACAGCTCGCTAGGTTTATGTGCCAGATGACATACCTGATGGATGAGCATAACTCTGTAGTGAATGTGATTGGACTATCTTCTCACTGCGTGCGTTATTGTGCTTTATGGTGATGTTCCTGGAGCATAGCCAAGACAATCTAATGTAAAGCCTTGAAAAAATTCGATTTCGCGTTCGTTATCTCGTCAAGGACACGTAGGTGTAACTTTGTACTTTATTACTTTAGGTTCTATCTCTTCTTGCGAATAGTTTGAAAGTAGCAATTTTTTTCCAAATCCCTCCATCCTCCGTACAGCAATTTTTTCTACATAGTTTATTGAATACAGCTTGATGGTCGCAATTTCCCCGAGTCCCACTATAGAATCATTTATTTGGTAGGTTCGGAAAATTTCTGATGAAATCTTTTTCGTGCAACTTTGACGATCAGCATTAAATACCTTGTGAGGTTTTTTTCACCGAAAAAGAGATGCTATAATTTGTAGCTCTACCTTAATTGTATAGTAATTGCTTTCACACGTGTTTTTGACTCATAAATTAGATCTATACGCATATGAATCGGAAAATCGAAAATTTATGGAGCGGTACCAAAACGAACACGTCATCCTCGCAGTCTCGATTCTGATGTACCGCCTGTTGCTAATTTCTCACGGTATTGCCATTCTTTACGGCTGGTCATTATTCGGAGCGGTAGAAAAAAAAAAAAACGCGCCTTTGAGAATTTCGATCCCATTAAGAAGCGCATCAGTATTTTGGGTATTTATTTTGCCGTAATTGATAGCCTGAAGCTGCGCTGGGCACGACCGAAACAACTGCATCTCCGTTTCGACGAATATCTATCATTAAAAGTAATAGCCTACAATCGAATAGTGCGACTCGGTACTGAGCTGGTTGGTGTTGGTGTCTATTGACGAGAATGAATCCTCTAAATGTTCTACAAAGAATTTGAGTAGGTGGTTCGTGTAACTCAATGTAAAAAGCAATATTCGAAGGAGCGAACGTGGTTATCCAACAATAAATGGAATGATCATACAATTAGTCCGTTTTTCATCATTCAGTTCCTTTGTACCAGTCCTTCATTCAGCTGAGGAATTTTCTTGCGTCACATCATCAATTATGAGAGTGCGAGTGTAAGATATTTTTCGCGACTAAATTTCGTTTTCTAAATTGAGACGCAGTTAGTTTGGAAAAATAATATGAAAATAACCTATGTCTATTATACAAGAGAATGACAATTTCATTTTAGCCGTCAATCTTTAGTCTTCTCCTCTTTCCCCAACTTCTTACTGTGTTTTGTAACTTTGCTACTCGCGGACGGGATGTGTAAACATCATTATCTTATGATGAGACGCATTGAAATTACCATCATTGCGGCCAGTGCTCATACGGCGCCAGTGTCCATGCACAATTTTGAGGTGGATCGGTCACCCTCATCAAAGATCAGCTCATTTTTCACTTCAATTCAGAGTTCAAGCTTCCAAAATTGACGCAATTTCAAACGTAGATTGCAAGTTTTTTTCAGGTAAATAAGGTGAAATAGATTTTGATGAGTTGTTGGCAAAGAATTATTGATGCATTTTGAGTAAAGTTCGAATTTAATTATTCGCAGTCGTATACTGAGAAAAATTTTGAGTTTATCTTCGGTAAAAACATGAGTTAATTTGAGATGGATTTGAAGCAATAAGGTTCTCAACTCTTCTACGGTTGGAAGAGAAGAAGACCAGCATACAATCAAGAACATGTCTGTTTGCGGAGGGTATGGAGTAAGATGATAAAATTTTAACAAGAAACCTGTTTTATCGGAGGGTTTTCGGAAAAACATCCGCCGTCCGGCGACCTTAAAATATAGCTTGGAGGCGAAATTGTTTCCAAGTCCTTCTCTCGGAGCAGTGCTGCCAGATAATAGTTTCAAAAATCCGTATCCGCCATTTTTTATAAGACTGGAAAAAGATTTTAACGGACTTTGATTGATCCATTAACAATCAGGAGAAAGGTATCTCTCATTAGAGTGGCTGAGGTACTTTTCCCGTGATCGACTCAATGTTACCGAATCATCATCAGCCTATAACGAGCCGGAGAAAGGTATCTCTCATACTTGTGTGTAAGGTACCTTTCCCTTGATCGCAAGAAGTTCGTATTGTACGTAAAATCTATGGAAAAAGAAAAACCCGCATCTTTTTTGAGGACCAAGAACCCGTAGATCTGGTACGGAGGATGAAATTTTCCTAGCTCGGTGGTCGGTCAACATTTGTCAGATCCCCGTGCTCCATTTAACAAGTGCCCTGTCAAAGAACCCGTTAGTTTTTCAATTTTTTACTGTCGTTACAGGGTAAGTTCGACTTTTCAACCTACATTAGGAACTTGGGAAATATTTCTAGCAAAATAACCTGATGCTTAGTGTATAATACAAAATCGAGGAAATTTTATGGGCTCATAGCGTTCTTGGAAGGTTGAACTTTAGGGAAGCACAGGCCATGCTATGACTTCGTCGTCGTAAGCGAGGTCTTCTAGTCCAAATCTGAGCCTGCTTTCGACAATGCCTCAAAAAACATAAGAGAAATTGTCGACGAGAATAATCTCAGATTTGATATCGAGAGGATGGACCCGAAGAAAATATTCTTAAAAACCGTCCCTTGGTCTTTCTATTTCGTTCTAAAAATAAATGATGAACGCGTTCGCCTCCTTCATTTAAGGAAATTTTCACAGCTAAACTTTTGGAAGCCTATCATAAACTTCGAGCTATATGTCCTCCAAAACACCTCGTTTCCCTCCTGAGTGAATCTGCAGGCCACAAGTTGTAGTACCCTGGCTGCCTCGCTCTTTGCATTGCACTGGTAAGACAGAGAGCAGCTTTACTGCCCCTATCCCCATATAAGATGGCGTACGACTTTGAGTCTGTAGAAAGGGGTTGGTATCATTCAGGCGCGGACGATTAGGCGCGGACAATTAGCCAAGTTACAAAAAATATGTCACAACGTCCAAATGAATGCGGCGTCTGAATGATTGTTGCGCCTAATCGTCCGCGCCTATATGACCGTAACCCGTCGAAAGACAGTTCGTTTTCGCCAAGCATTTCCTTGAAACGGGTTACAAGTTTAATATTCCAAATTGTTAATCTTTATGTATCGTGGAACTCCGCTGTCCCGAGATGACCCCTGAAGATTTTGAAATGAAGAGAAATATGAAGATGTTGTTCTCTACATAGTTGTTGAGTCGGGCCTTATTTCAATACATTTGGATGTTGGACTCTGTAGCAATCCGGGCAAAGACTTACTCTGACTCGCCAAGTTTTCTCTGCCTCACGGTGGCGACAAAACTGGGCCACTCAAACCTCCCCTTCACCTCTCTTTATCAATGCTTTTCTCGGAGAAGCGATAGCAACAAAGATGAATGTATACTAAAACCTTATGCGACTCTCAGAAAAGAGCTGGAGTTTTGAGAAAAAGTCGATTAAAATTGAGTATCTTTCACATTGACACCCATCTCTCCCCTCCATACAATAAGGCATGAGCGAAACATCAAATCATCGTCAAAAGAGAACATAATTATTCTAGTTGTTGTTTTTGTTTTTTGAGTTTGGTGTTCACCGTGTGGTGGAAACTGACCTACCCTAACGTAGTTGAGCACTAGGAATGAATTTCCTTTCTTTTTCGCTTCTTTGGTATCAGAATTAGGACCATTAGACGCTCACGACCATTTCTCGTCGATACCGTAGCACTAAACTCGCAGATGATATTCCTGATCGAGTACATGATCAGTCAAACGCCATAACGTCGATGCTTATCAATTCAGTCGTATGAATGAAAGATAAGAGGACCGGTCCTCGAGAGCAGTGATAGAATATATGCCCGCGGAAAAGCGTTCAAAAAGAAGATCCTGGAAGAGACTTTGGACACCACTTGATCATCCGCTGTATACTATGGCAAACAGGCCACTGGGCCTAACCCGCTTCATAAAGACGACGAAGACACAAGTTACTTCAGGTCACCTGTAAGATGTTACAATAGCAGTATAGCTCAGTGTTACCATTTGAGCAGAATCAGTGCTAGATTAGTATAATTTTACCATATTCAGCATCGGAAGAGTAATTTTTAGCATAGTTAGGATTATTTTTGAATTTAAGCGTCAGCCTATTTGGAGAAGATGTAGTATAATTTCTTAACTTCATCGTTCTGTACCGCACCAGAGCCATTTCATACAACTCTGAAGTTGTTTTGTACAGCTCCGGAGTCGCTTTTGTTTAGCATAATACAACATTTTTTGTAGTTCGGATCAGCAGTGAGGTAGATTTCAAATGTGGCAACTTCGCTTATTGCAAATTCTGAGTCTTACAAATCAATAAGCTATTAGTAGAGTCAAGTCATCAAACCTCTGAACTCAAGAGTGAACGGCCAACGTGGTATTTTTTCTGCTGCTGGGCTCTCTGAGGGGAAAGATGTTAGAACTCATGATTTCCCGCAACCTTTTTGTTCCAGAGGCGTTGCACCAAACTCACAGACAAGAATAATTTCAAATTGCAAATGCATAGGCAGCCAAGCGTTGTAGCACTGGTGCTTATCGATTAGGTCGTGAAAACAGCTGACTTAAGGTCACTCCTGCAAAGCTAAGTAGCGGCATCGAAATAAGTTGCTTGTCGAACTTCTCAGTCTTATATTAATACCCATAAGGTAATATACATCCATGGAAGAAGGGAGAACTTGGAAAAATTTTGCCTTTTGAGCCACATATGATGGGAAGAGATTCCAACCCCTTCATTCCCCATTCAATGTTGCTGAGGAAGCTGCGTCCTTTGGCTGTTGTTCTGCACTAAAACTTTTTGTTTATTCATTCATCTATTATTTATTTTGTCGATTACAGGCAATTGGAATTTGATTTCAAACCGAAGAAATTATGCGTTCACATTCTGTACAATCAAATTTATCCCTTTATAGTTCGCTACCGCTTTTCTGTTTGTGCGGCACCAGAACGATTAACTGAATCGTTTTGTGTTACGTCAAGTCATCGAGCATTTAAACAAGCTTTTTCCATCTTCCCTTATTGTGCTTGGGTTTTTAAATGCCGAATATCAATCTACGGTCATGTGCACATAACTTCCTACCCTACATTCAGAGACAGGTAATTAACACGAAATGTGCAACGATGCGTAATATAACAATAGAAACTGATTCACCTATAATAACACCTGTTGATTTAGCATTGCGAGCATTGAGAAAACCTCTTTAACACACCTACTTTTTTTTGTACAATGTAAATTGTAGCTAACAGTTTTTTTTTTCAAAAGAGGATTTCATCGGAAGAAAGTCATCACTTCGGATTCCTTTAACTACCGATATGGCCATCGAGCAGATGTTCGTAGCGATATAGCGAGGTGCATACCACTACAACCTACATACGAAGGTACATGCATTTGGAAAACCAATTTTTATCGCACACGTAGTTTAATACGAAAATACAAGGTAGCTCTACCGTGAACCTGTAGATGGGCTTGTTTGTTTCGAATCGGTAGGTATTTTTCAATTTCATTGTTTCCTGTTCGCTATTTCGCGGAACGAGTTGGACGATCAAGGCGGTGGCGGGGCGTTGAATTGACCAAATTTCACGTGTTAAGGCGTCTTCCGAGTAATTGGATTTATCGGCGGCATTCAAAGTGGACGCAGCATACCGTAAAACTCTGCTTGTCCTCTGTTGGAAAAAAAAAAATCCAAATTCAGCATCACGAACGTGAGAACAAGTCGATTTATTATCGGTCTTAGATTATGCATTTAAGGAAATTATTACAGAAAAAAACTATCGTAATTTCAAAGCTAGATTATATCGTATGAATGTCGGGTAAACACCCTTTTGCCTTTATAGGCAATTATTTCACAGGTGTTCATCTCGCGTTAACGACTGTGCAGAATCGTGTACTCGTAAAACCTGCTATTAGGCGTATTTGCTTCCAACGACCTGAAAACGAGAGATTTAAATTGGAAAAACTGGCATCTCGTAGAATAATTTATAACCAGTTAATCTCATAGATGTGTACACGGTACCTATGTATGTATACATCCTAATTGAATCGTGAGAACCACTTTCGAGGTGAAATTAGGATTCCCTCATAATTGGGGTAAATGAGCGAGCTAATGGGTTTTATAGACCACGCTTAGGTACTTCTTATGCAGATCAAAGCTCCTGAACAGGAGGAAGACAATGCTGACGCCTAAATTAGATAAAAGTATTAAAAAAATTCAACATGGTTACCAACTAAATAACGTGACTCATAGAGATATGAATATAACGACGCTCGTTCTCTCCGAACTTCACATATGCGCATTAATAAAATCCGATAGTACCATGTACTCGAATTTTCATTTTCTGTAGTATCTTTCGGTCATAATGTGGTTATTTATATCCTCGATTGCGGTTTCAAATTCGATTGATAACAGAAAACCGCAACTGGTTCATTCGGGAGGAAGAATATTATTATGTGCAAACAAGATTACGTCAATGTGAGCTCGTGAAGAAGAGAATAGGCTTAAGGTATGTAATGGTACTGGTGAAAGAAGTTCGGGAAAAGCCATTAAATGGTTTCTTCGTAAAAGAATATTCTAATGGGCTATCTATAAACCTGCTGGAGGTAGAGTTTGGCAAATAACCTCATGAAACAAGGCTGAACTCCGAAGATTTACGATAGGTGAGGAAGACAAGAGGCAGTAAAATAGGCAGAATAGGTCGTTATAATAAAACCAGAAGCTGATGGCTCGGGATCCACCGAGAACAGACTCGAGAAATTTTTGAATGTGACTAGCTGACAGAATGATTGCAGAAAGTGAACCTGTAGAGAAAAGAAAGGTGGGGCAAACGAGTCGACTTATTCTATGTTTCCAGCGTTTTAAACCGAGGCGCTAAAAATAAGCAGTAAATAGAACGAAGAGGGTCGTACTCGGGAGTGGAATGCAGATTCCACATATTCGTATTCTTGAGTTTGCCAAGAAACTCTCCATTAATTTGTATGCAACACAGGGAAGCAAATTCAATTCCGTTTCTTAGGGGCTCAGGTGAAAAGGCCTTACAACCTTGACAAAGTTGAAGTGAGGAACTTACAGGAAAGAATTCTAAACATTAACAAGCATCAGACTGATAAGGAGCGATTTCTTCTCTTTGGAACGAAGGAGAGACAGTATAAAGCATAAGAAATAACGATGCAATGAAGTTTCATTAGCATGGTTCTATCTCAAATTTTAACAATTCAGGGACAAGGCAAAACGCCCAAGAGCCTCCGCTTGGGTAGGAATGATTACTTACATCACAATGTACTTCTCTGTCCATTTTTGATGTTCACGCCATTTGAGGTGGAGGAGAATGTACTATTGTACGGAAAGGAAGTAGAGTAGGAGTGCATATTAACGCTTGCTTAAAAATTGTGATACAATCTATTGAGTATTTCCTAACTTAGGGACTTACTTGAACACAGTCTACTGAGCTGGAGTTCGTGCCCATAACTAAACCCAAAAAAACCGAAAGAAACTAGGATTTGATTGTTCCATTTTTTGATGAGTTTCTGAGCATTATGGAGTGAGACACTGAAATACAAATTGCGTAATATATGAATATTTTATTGTACCTCCAGTAGATACATGAAGAACTAACATCAATTTTTTCCATCATTTTCTTAGTTACGAGGCGGACCTGGAAGAAAATTTAGGAAGCAATTCCGAATATTCTAATAAAATAAATTTAAAATCACTTCTGAACAACGGAGAGTTCATTTTGTGGGAGGAGAGGGGTAAGGGTTGGAAGAAATTTCCGCTATCTTTCTGGAAAATTGAGGTTCCGTGGGTAGTGGTGGCTATAGCCCGATAAAACTTGTTGAATCCTAATCGACACGCTTTTCCGAACAAACGTCGACTCAAACTCGACGTCAATTTTGAGTTGATTCAGTTTCATCCTATGGCAATCGCAAATCGATCAAAAATGACTGTAAGCCGTCCCAGAATTGAGCTCTCTTTTTCACTAAGGACTCATCATCGATGTCGAAGTTAGGTCGACTCTTGATTTTCATTGATGTTGCCTTAAAATTGATGTCTAGCTTCTTGATAATTCTTATTTTACAATTATGCGACTCTGGATTCTGTCTGCGATCAATGAGTACCATCGCCTCCGGACCGCGATGGATTTGAAGACGGTTGATGAAAATTACCAGAGAACTATAAATTGACTTGAAACCTACCCATGGGCAACAGAGCAGTTGATTCTAGTTCGATGAAAAGTTGGGAGAAGTCGACTCGAAAACCACTTCAGATCGACTGCGAATTGAGGTCAATTTGAAATCAACCAGCGTATATCACCCGAAAACTATACATCAATTGACCTAATGAAATAGTTGATTTCCGGTTGATGAAAAATTCGACTCGAAGTCAACTCAGGATCGACGGGAATCCGAAATGGGTCGGCACAAAATACCAGAGAAGTACAAATTGACTTGAAACCGACTCATGGGCAGCAGAGCAGCCGATTTCTGGTCGATAGAAAAATTTGGAGAAGTCGACTGAGAATCGACTCTAGATCGATAAATCGACTTGAATTCTGACCAAAAGAGCAGTCAATTTTTGGGTAACAAAAAAATATGAAGAAGTCGACTCGAAATCAACTCCAGATTGACGTCGCTTTGAGATCAATTTAAAGTCGACGAGTGAACTTGACCAGAGAATCGCAGACCGACTTGAGTTTGACCCAAAACTACAGTGAAGAAGTCGGATCGCGGTTGTTCTCAGAGCGATAGAAAAATTTAGAAAAGTCGACTCGAAATACCTAGTCTTGAGGTCAAAATGCCAAGTAAGTTAAAATGGGTTCAACAATTGTCGACCCTATATCAACCTGATATCGATGTCGACGTCTCTTCGACCCCAACAAAAAGTATATCGAAACAATTCTGCCAGGACCTTGAAAAAAGTGAATTCTCAGTCGACATATGATTTATTAGGTGGAGGAAAATTTCACTATCGATCTGTATAATTTATGATGAGAAGGATTTTTTGGGTTCCATAATTTTATCCCGAAAAACCGAGCAGAATGTAAAAATCTTAGCCCGATATAAGCTCTCATAAAACGAGTTTTTCTTCAAGATGAAATTTACAGGACTATAGTCAAAATAAAAACCAGGAAGTCTACCCCTCCTCCTTCTTGGTATTCAAAATATTGCCTTTGAAAAGAAAAGGGGGCGTATGAGCGTGCATGCACGCCCAAATTGGTTCCCGAAAAACCGCCAGTATGTCCACCCTTTAGGGCATTGCGTCGGTAGTCCGGAGGGCTCGTATTGTGAGTGGCCTGGCTCCATTTTTTTCTTGCATTCCGCGCGCTGAGCAATATCCGTCAATGAGGCCACTACAGGGATCTACCCTACTGACCAAGGGAATGCTCGGCACTCACACTGGAATTCAGGTAGTCCTGTGCCATGGACACACGCGTATCTACTCCTCGACCAGAGATTTCAGCGGCCACTGAGAGCCCACTAGAGGCTCAACAGCAGCGCATCGAGATCTTCGCTTCTCAGGCGAGGGATTCTTTTTCCTCCTCTTCTTCTGTTTCTTCTTATTTATTTTTCTTTTTTCCTCCTTTCTGGGCGCTCTCTCCTGAGCGCCCCATTTTTTGTGGTGGTGCTGATGTTGAGGTAGCAGTAGCAGCAGCAGCAGCATTACCTTAGCGGCAAATGTAAATATGTGGTTACATTCCTCCGTTGAACGTAGCATGCATGGAATCAAGTTGCTAGGAGTGAGTTCTTCATCTTCCCCGATCTCAGAGAGAGGCCGTTTTCGCTCACCCCGCTCACGTCTCCACGCCTCACACTCAAAGATGGATCCATCATCCCGCTCCTGACAGTGTGACTACGACGGTTGCTCTTTCCCCATTTCGTGAAAATACTTGTTGAAACACCCACGGCCACTCATCATTTGCGTGAGATGTAAGTTTAGCTAGCCATGGCTTGTCAAGATCACGTATTAACACGCGGGTCCACTCGCCCTCTCCTGTATGGGCGAGTCGCTCTTTCCACTTGGCGAGCAAGGAGCGCCTGGCCTTCTGCTTGGCCCACAAGGCTTGTCGGACTGTCCTTGTCTTTTTCTTTGCCTCAAACACTTTTGCTTGCTCTTCTGCCAGCAAATCAATTGGCGGTGTCCGTGGGAGCGTCCGTCGACTCCAAATATGGGAAGTAAGAAAATTTTTATACACACAGTAATTTCATTAGGATTAGTACATCAGGAGAACGTATATTTGCCTTCGTTTTTTCTGGCGGCTGCATGTCTATCCGATCTCCACTTCTTTTGCAATCTTTTAATCAGAAAATATCTCTCATAAAATTATTTCAAGATAAACTGTTGTAAGATCTGAAAAGATTTTTAAGACGATTCAATAACAATAAAGACCAAAAGTTTTTCACCAACATTCCAGTTTTTCTACCATATAATTATTAAAATGAGAGAATGATGTACCTCATAGGGTGGAATGACGTCACCGCCGCTTCTCTAATGTTCCACCGCTCCATACTTAGAACTTCACATTTTGTCATCAATTTTTAACTTCCATGAACTAATTGAATCGTTTCAGGCTAACGGCGAGATCAAGATTACCCACATTTTATGGTAATTCAAAATTTTTCTTACAAAACGTCAACCTCCTCAGGTGAAGCCAAAAACTTAATTTTAAGGGACTAGAATGGTTATAGACGAGACCACGAATCACGAAGACTAGTTTTCGACATGTCAACGACCTGATTTTAAAACCCTCGTATCGGTATCGAACAAGCCAAAGACTTTCTTCAACTCACAGCTATTATCTTTTTCCTCTTCTCCTTTCTTCTCTCGTTCCGCAGCAGGAGAGTAGGTGAATGACATCCCTAGGCTTATAAAAGGTGGTAGCCCATTGGTCTAGAAAAAAACGAGATGCTCACTCTCGTAACGTGTACCAGTCTCTATCCCTTGGTTTAGCTAGCTGCTAATCTCAAAATCTACAGGAGGATAGAATTTCGGAACGTCCACGACCACACTTCAAAGTTTGTTCTCTATTTGGTGAGGAGGGGAGATCTACGTTCCAAGGAATCACCACAACGCTGTTAACACACTCTTTATAAGAGACTACACTACAAAATAGTGAAGCCTATCTTACCACTTCATGTACTTAGAATTTATTACATCAGAAGTGGGAAAAAAAACGTTCACCTGTTGCCAGAATAAAAATTCGTCATCCAACCTGGCTAGTTTTATCGATGTCGTTGTCGTCAATCGAGCTCCAACTCGTGGGAAAATCTTTTACCAAACGATTCCAAAAATGCGGTAACGATAAAGGAGTCAGCTAATGGTAATTTTTATAGCGCACCGTTCATAGGGCTTAGATTTCTATTAAAGCGTCAAATCAGCGCCAACGTGTAACGGTATTAATTATAAAAATGCATAATATCGAATGCAGGTGTTCACCTTGCAGGCACGATTATGTATATATCGCAAAGAAGATGGAATGAATAAGAAAAAAGAAAGAAGAAAAAAAAGACTGTAGCATATCTGAAACTTGAAATCTATCTCCCACAACCGCGCAGGAAAGAGAGAAAAAAACAAGTCAACTCCAGATACCCGCATCTTCGATTACTAGCTCAAATACTTACTGTGCATTAAGAAAAAATAAATATAAAGAGATAGGAAGGAATGAGAAAAATGTATCGTAGTTCGAAAATCTTATTAAATGTTGCTCACTGTCCATTACTATTAAATAATAATAATAATTATTGTTGCTCGATTGGTCGTCGTGTACACGGCGGCGTGTATATTTTCCGTTCTTTTTTTTTTCTCCATTTGTACGTGGTTTGAGGCTTTCGAGAAACTGGTTTTCCAATATGCAGAAAATGCAGACGTACCATACATATACGAGACATAAATGTACGTGTTCATTGTGCCGCAATAAAAGGAGATATCAACGATAAGAAAATCGTACACGACTAAGGCGAGTTCGGCATACTGAATGCTTTTTGTATGAAAAAAAAAAGGGGAAAAGTGTATCTAGTCTTAGCCGCGAGTAATGTAGAGAGACAAAATCACGATAAAAACGAACAAGTTAACCGGTAGCCAAGAACTATCCTCACGATCTTGGCTCTTATTTTCCTGTATAAATGAAGCAGAACCCGAGAGGACGGGCGTTCGGAACATTCCACCGAGTGGACTACCAAATAAATGCCTTTACATAAAGCCTAATTATAGGGCTGGCCACAACGTACGCATAACTAGACTACTGCGTGAAAATAGTTTCGAAGAAATTCGATAAGTTTAAACGATTCTAATCGTCGTTTCCTGTGTTGACTTTACGCGTTAATTTCCTACTCGATTTCTCTTCAATAGGGCCCATCGTATACTACATTACCAAGAAGGAAGGAGAGAAAAAAAAATACCAGGTATTGTCGGTATTCAAAACTCATCGGTTGATTCTTCGTCTTCTTTGACTTTACGAGGCAACATTCGGTACACGCCCTGACTGTGCACCAACACAGGTGCGATGAGCTCATTCGTGCAGGTGTGAAATGTAAACTGCGGATTGTTAAAACGTGATTCCTTTTTCAAAGTACAATATCGTTCCCATTCACATACAGAATACTTCTTCAAGTGAACGACACATATCTTGTACACTGCCTTACTCTCCTTCGAGATCTTTTTTTGTTCTTTGCGGTTCCACGATTTAGTCAAGGTGAAGCACCCCTCCGACTATGATGCGGTAATGACTGTCTATTCCGGCGTTATTGGCTCATCTATGCTTTTGGGTGCGTAAATCTTTTTTGAATCGATTGTCGATAAATCAACACACTGAAATATGATTCTACATTCACCTTCGAGCACAGACACTTAGACAGTTTGTTCTTGCGAAAATGTACTCATGATTACTTATGGAAATGGTACAAAGGGCGAAAGGAAGTCAAATGTTGTTTCTGGGTTAGCCACTTGGAATAGTTGACTTAAAATTGGCGGGAATTGACCATCTTGGTCTGCTTAAAGATCCGTGACTTCTTGCTCCCTCTTACAACAGCATACTCATACGTCAAGACTATTTCAACAAAGGCGTGGAAAAAATGACGGAAGAGCTAACCGCGAAAATTAAATTCAGGTGTGAAAGTTTAAATAGCCATTTTATGACAGAACAACAGCAATGAACCTGATTCTCAGCCTCAGAACATTTTGCCCACTATTTTCACCCCGAAGGAGACCTCAAACTGGCCCAATCACCCCAAATATCCCCCGTGTAATGGTAAAATGCAATTTTCGCGCAATGACGTTTAAAGTAATACTAAATAAAACATTTATACGCGTTTTTTACGTGAAGGCTTTCGTCTGGATTCACGACCGCAATTCGCCCAGTTTTGGCTATAAGCTGAAATGTGGTCTTATGACCGCAGAGACTTTTTTAATCAGTCGGTTCGGCGATTGTTGTCCTTCAAATTGAACACGTCATCGTCGAAAAAACAGTTCTAGTAAGTATCTGCGCTGCACTTTCTTCTCTTAGTCTCGCAATTTAACGATGGTATGTTCCTGCCATGAACTACCCAACGTCACTCATCTTGTTTCGATAGCAAATGTTTCAAAATTATCATAAACCTACGCATTCACGACTGTAGGAAGATTATAAGTGCACAAAATGGATTTTTTTGATGAATGTAGATTAGATTTTACGTACACTCGTAGTATCGTAACTATTCACATGATTAGTTGATGTTTTATTCTTCACGTGCTCCGTCTGAGTGACTCTTACGTCACGCTGTGTCAAATTCATTAAGAACGACAGAACAAAAAAATAAAAACATAAAGTATTCCATGAATCGTCCCTCCCCCCGGAATAATAAGTTTCTTATTCATTCATTTCGCTCGCTGCTCGTGGGTCCTCCAAACGATCCTGTCTTCTGAAGGGATTTTTCGATTTTTGCTTCGATAATAATCGATCATTTGATCGCAATTTTTTCAAGTCTTCCTCCTGGAAAATGGCTGCATGGTAGAAATTCTTCCCATTCCTTTTCCTTGTATACTTAGTTCAAAGGTCGCTCTTACGTATTTCGTTTCATGTCTCTAATGAACCTCCCATATAATTTGAAATTTTGCGGTCTCCCTCCTACCTCCCCTTAAAATGTTGGTACCTACCAACAAATTTCGAACTTGAAAAATTTGCGCTGAAACTTTCGCCCAAATGACACTTAGGTAGAATAGCCTCCACCCTCTCATACAAATGAGTATTTATTCATCTTGAAAGTCAAAATTTTATAGCTGAACAGTTGGAATTTTTTAACCCCCTCGTTCAAAATTACTCAAATCACGGATATGTATTTCCTTGAGAGTCCATAAGCTAGTCGTAAGAAAGGATTTAGTATAACAGAGGTTATCGTAGTATTAGGCCTATATCAGGCCCTGTGTGCATTATGTTCTAGCCCTACTCGGAGCCGCTGCGCTGAAGCGAGAAACCCTCCGCTCAAATAGCGCTTCGTACCCTTCATTACCAATTCTGTGCATCCACAAGCCAACAATTTACTTGGCTTCCAATTCTTCCCTCCTCCTTTCCACATCTCCTTACGCGATTATTTAGGTCAAAGATATTGATTTTTGATAATTTTGAAAACCACTGATGCAATTTTTCCACGCATTTCGGTTCAATATGGGCTCAAATTGTAGATAAAATTGAGATACACATTTCGCGGGTTTGGGCTGAAACAGATTACGAGCAATTTCCCTCTTATTGACTGGTCTGATCTTTCATGTAAGAATGCACGCGTTCTGGGTATGTTTGATTGAGGTAATCTTTTAATCTGGTACCTATTTTTGGGCTTCTTCCAATTTGCGTCCCGTAGATAAATGTTCTAACCAGATTGCGTCCCGAAACAATTATACAGTTTGCGTCCCGCGCATAAATTTTCTAAGCAGATATGGAATGCTGTTTGCGTTCCAATGTAAACGAGAGAATGTACATGTTGCGTCCCACCTAAAATATAATTCCTGTCTATTCACGCGCGTCGACCTGCGATAAGACTATCTTTTATTCGTCATCGAGACTAACACTCGAGCTTGAGACTCGAGACTATGACTAGAGCTTGAGACTGAGACTCGAGACCAAGACGGAGACTCACGATTGAGGCTCGAGACTGACACTCCAGACTAAGACTCAAGCTTGAGACTGAGACTTGAGCTTGAGACTTGGTGCCGAGACTCTAGACTGGCCCTCAAGCTTGAGACTCGAGACACGGGACGGACACTCAAACCTCAAACCTGACACTCAAGACTGACACTTGAGACTGACACTCGAGGCTGAGACTCAAGCATGAGACTGTGGCTCAAGCTTGAGACTTGAGACTCGAGTTTGAGGGTCGAGGAAACTGAGACTTGAGACCTGCCGCTTCATGCAACAGCCAGTACTAAGTCTGGTTAAGTGGGAAGGAAAATGAGCCTGGGACGCAAACATACATTTCATGGGACGCGATAAGGTTCGTTCATAATTTTCACTGGGACGCAAACTGAAGTATCTTTGCATCCCAAAAAGGAACATGGGACGCAAACTGCCGACACCGTATTTTTGAGAGTATTTCTTAGCCTGGCGCGAGGATATTAAGACAATAACCTTAACTCACTTCAAGGTTCTAAACTATATTTTTGAGGAGTGAGACTTCAGAAAATTTGAACTTTCGAACTAGCTGCTGGATGAAGGCGAGATGTCATCAGCGAGACTTCTTGAATACGAAAACATACTTCATTTGCGACAAGCGATACTGGTTCAAACTCTAGTTTTAATATGAAAAAAGGGCTTGAAAAATATGGAGGGCGAGAGAGAAGAAAACTTGAAAAAAAAATTACGGGTTCTTTAACGGAGTTGAACGGGGGCGGGGGAAGGAACCTGCTTTATGGGATACTTTGGAAGAGGGTTCTGAGTCTTATGGTGTTTGAAGCGTTGCATATCTGGGGGCTGATCCAATTGGTGTGTGAAGCATTGCATATCTAGTTACTTGAAGGAGCTACACCGATCTCCGAGCTATGATAGGGGGAGGAGAGTGCAGCCAGATAATATTTCAGAAATCCGTAACCGCCATTTTTTTTTTTTTTAAGAGCTGAAAACGGATTTCTACGTATTTATACGGATTCGAATGATTCATCAATTACGATCAGGAGAGAGGTATCTCTCATACAAGGGACTAAGATATTTTTCCCTTGATCGCCTCAATGTTGAAGAATGCGGTATCACTCTTCAACGGTCAGGAGAAAAGTATCTCTCGAACGAGCGACTGAGGTACTTTTCCCTTGAGCACAAGAAATTTGTATTTCACGCAGAAAAATCCGTATTTTTTTTGAAGACCAAAAACCGTCTGGCAGCACCCAAGGAGACTTTAATGTTTTTCGACCTCAGAGTTTTGCAGACCGGACGGCGGAAGTTTTTCCCAACCTCTTCCTCCCCTCCCCCGATGAAAAAGGTTTCCTATTGAAATCTTCTGGTGCAGCCAAAAGAAGATAATCTTCAATGCTTTCTAATATGTTTGACTCGAGCTAACCCGGACTCAGACTTTTAATAGGGGAGTCGTATGCCGCTAAAGACGAGGTTCATAAAAAAATTTTCAAGTCTTTATGGCGTCATCAGATCATGACGACACTGGCAAATGTGGGTCAACGCTATGGTTACACATCTCCAATTAATTTATGTGAGGCTCAGATATATCGATTCATTGATATCGATTTAACATTATCAGCTATAGTGATACATCCAATTCCAGTATATTAGTTTTTACATATTGACTATATCGATTCATTCAATACGCATGAACTTCTATTTTATAGGTAAATTAATGGACTCACTCTTTCCGCTCGTTCACCGCCGTTCTTAGCTTAGTGTAAGTCTAGCCACGGCTGTGGTCTAGCATACTGTATACTAAACTGAGTGGCTCATGGGCTCATTCGCTCCGCTCGTTTGCCCAAATCGTATTTTAAAAGTTGAGAGAGCGCGGGGTAAGAGATAACTCGGTCACAAACTCGAGTATCTTGATAGCTGATAAGGGCTCAATAAAGACATGAACGAGAGAAAAGTAGACACCAAAAAGGAATCCCTGCTTTCATTTCAGTCCCGATGATGGTTATTTAACCAGAAGCGATCGGCGTTTCTGCGGTGTTTGTAATTCTTTTTTGGTGTCTACTCTTCTCTGAGTATTCCTTTCGCATAATGGATAACCGTAATTTGGAAGAACTTATTCGTTTACATGAACCAGCTTGAACTTGCTTGTGAAGTCACCGATATCCGTCGCGTCGTTAGCTTGGATCTGCCTGTGACGTCATCAAATTGAAACTTTTTACTATTTTATCTCTTCTTTCCCTTTCTTCCTCTCTCAGACTTTCAGACAGCGTGGCCTCTTGTTTAAAGCTACTATAGCCTATTATATTGTATGCTGGGAATAGGAAACTCGAATTTGGACTCGCAAATTTCTAAATTAGGTCGAGAGTTTGAGGAGTCTGAGGCTGTCAACGGGGGAGGGGGAGGTGGAGTCCAGCACAAGCTAGTATACGGTATAGTATGCTAAGCTTAGTATAGCCTAGTGTTATACCAGGACTAGTTTAAAGCTAGTATAGCCTATAATATACTGTATTCTGGGACTGAGGAACTCGAATTCGAGCTCGCGGATTTTTGTATTAGATCAAGGGTTCGAAAGTTCCAAGTCCATCAACGGGAGGGGAATAACTAGGACTCGTAGATTTTCAATAGTGGGGTAAAATATCGGTAAAGGTATGAAATATTCATTTTCGAACATAATGCTAGAGAAGAGACTGCTGAGGGAGAGCGAGAAGTCAGCGCGACTTAGAAATTTTCATGAATTTTAAATTCAGGGTTTCTTTGTTCAAACAGTCGTTAACTCTTTCCTCAACGTGTGAAACAGACCTCGGCTAGATTTTCTGTCTTAAAGTCAGCGATCAAAAGGTGTAAAAATACTTCGTTACAACTGCTAATAGAAACCTCGATAGTTCCTGTGAATATATTAATTATTTCCGTCGAGTACAAGTGCCAAGAAAGCCAACTTCGCATTCATTAGATTTTCTCGTGTACGTATTACCCGATTCTTGTAAAATACGCTCATTCATTTTTCGTTTTTATGATACGTTTTTCTCATGTCAGCTGTTAATGCACTAAAGTGTTCTTCAATGAGATGTTGGCATTTTGACGGAAAAGCGAAATTAAAATATAAAATATAAAAAAAACAGGTGTCCGGTAATTTGTGAAGCGCGGAGTTGAAAATGTACATTTAGAATTAAGAAAATACTCCAAGTAGCTGTACCCAAGAAATGCACATCTGGTATTACGCTTCCGAAATATTGCCCGTTGTCTTGTACGCTTCTTCTCCTCGAGTGAGACGATGTGCATCGACTCGAAGACTGAATTTAAATTTTTCCACGACTTTCAGAGGGTTGGTGGATCGTTATTAAAACGGCTGCGATCGTACACGCTCTGCTGCGATTGTATAACCGTACGCAATCCAATCTCTCCTCGGTATCGCTGACAAAACGGGCGGATCATGTAATCTGCAACATTTCGCATCGGCGTTGTTAACGCGCTCGCCCGCCTTTGTGCAGAATAGGTCAACGCTGATACAAGATACTGAATCAAGTAATGAACTGCGGTGCAAGCGAAACGGAAGAAAAAAAACGTGATTTGGACACGTGTCGACGTAGTCGCGATACGAACCGAACACGTGCTGCGTGTGAAAACGCATCCATAAATCCGTAATATCGTGACATTAGGCATATGCGTCTATAGAATGATTATAATAACGTTGTAATAACGTCGACTCGACGCTCGTATACAACCGCAGACACCCCCGTAAAGGCGCATCCGCGTTATTTCCAAAATCTCGTCCGCGAGATCCAGATTTTGAATGCTTGCCAATCCAGATGTACGAAGTGAAAATTTTCTCTTCGAACGTGCACCAAAAAGGCATCGTGAATACTTTTGAAGAGCGATCGTACAGCCTACGTTTATTTAAATGACTTATGGAAGGAGGTAATTAACTTTCAAGTGCAACAAACGAGGAAAGATGAAATTGACAAACGCGTTTACGACAGGACGACCTACAATACGCCCTGGACGCGTGGACATTACCTTCTTTTTTTTTCTTTTCGTAGTTACGATTTTGACATGAAATGTACGAAAAAGGAGAAATGAGCTGCTTTAATTTCTAGTTGAACGCGACTGCCTTCTATATAATATAATAATTTATTTCTGCCCGTGGCGTCTGCACAAGTTCAGTCACTCGATTGATGACCATATTTGTTTTACGATAAACGCGTAGGATTGAAGAGTACATCTGGTCAGACTATGTGGCATTTGTACTGCATAAGCGTTCAGTAAACTTCGTCGTTGGACGTATGCGTGAGTTGTCATTATGTACAAATAAGTAATAAAAGGAGTGGAATTTTTGTTGACGATCGTACCATCTGCGAGGCATACAAGAAAGGAAGTCACTTCGGAATGGATATTCGTACGGCTTAAAGCATGGAGGACGGAAATTATCCGAAAAATATTAATAATTTGGAAGAATGTGCGGAAAAATCGACCACGAGCGCGGTAACCTTTCGAAAAATAAACATCCGGAAATTCGTACGTAAAATTGAGGAGGATTTTTAAGTCAGCTTCGTGGGCTTGTCACCATAACAGGAAGTATCCATATAGGATACTTTTTAATGCGCTATTCAATTGTGTTCACTCTGAACGTGCGCTCCATGAACGAAATCTAAACAGATGATGAATTTATTAGAGACGAAGGACGGTCATACTCCTACTTACAAAAGCTGACGAGATTGGTCGAATGGATTTGTTCGTTGCGAGATAGTTTTGCTTCGCGAGGACCTCAAAATCACTCTCTACTATTCTAAAAAAAAATCGAATTCGCGTGATGTTTATTTATTCCTAGAATATTGGGTGGTTGTACACCAGTCAGAGCCTCGAAATCATCTAGCTTCTCAAAACTTCGAAAATGAGGGAAAATTTTTTCCCCCGTTGTCTTGAAAAATATACTCAAGAGCAAAACATGTAAGTTTTAAAGCATGTTCAATTTTTTGAACGAATTGAAAAAATTTGCAAAAGGGTAAGTCGAAATAATAACGGAAAGGAGGGCGAGACTACAGATATGTTCTGGTGGAATCACATAAAACAAATACAGATGATTTTTAATATTTTCTTATAGTTACTCGATCCAGCTAGGTACCAATTGAGACAAAATAATTTTCGATAGCGAAAAGTGGCACAGGAAAGACATCAACCAGCTTAAGCTCTTCGTGACGTCATCAACATCCCTGATGTCTTAAGCTTGGCTGTTGAGACCTACCTGTGACGTCATCAAATTAGTAACTTACTTACTATTTCTTCTCTCTCTCTTGAAAAAGCCCATCAACGGGAAGGAGGCAGAGGCCCAGCACAATCTAGTACATCATATGCTGAGCCCAGTTCAACCTGAGTATAACTTAGTATTAGTCTAGCGTACCACTGTCAGGCCCAGTTAAAAGTTTAAAACAGTAAATTCTTCCGCTTCAAGAAAAATCATTCAATCATACATGTCTTTGGGCATTTTATCAAAGCATCGACCTTGATTGAATCGATACATCGATTTTACGAGTATACTACGCTGCCTCCGCTCACTCACCCCATTTTTGGTCAAGTATAAGTTTATAGTTTTTTTTTTTAATATTAAGCTGACTGGCTTTCGGGAACTCACTCGCATCGCTCGCTCCTTCTCATTCTTGGTCTAGTATACTGAGTCAACTATTCCGGATCAAGTAAGGAGATCTCGAAAGACACTAAACGTTGGAAACCCAGGGCCCAAACTTGCGAATTTTTCTAGCTGATAAAGGCATAGTGAAGACATCCTCCAGTTCAAACCTCCTCGTGACGTCATCACCATGCATGTCGCCATCACTTCGTGATGTGCTGATGTCATTAGCTTGAATTTACCCGTGACATAATCAAGCCTGTGACGTCATCAACATTCCTCTGATTTGACAGAAGCCTGTAGTATAATCTTGCACATTGTATGCAAAGCCTAATTCAAGCCTAGTATAGTCTAGTATTGGTATAGCGTAGCATAGGCGCATGCTGGGCCTAGTTTTAAAGCTAGTATAACCAATAATATACTATTTTTTTCTAACCAAGCTTTCAGCATGATTGATGGAGGCTCAGTCTCGCTGAATCACAAGTTGGAGATGTCCAAGAATATTGCTTAAGCATTTTTCTCTCACAAAAAGGTCTTAATATTTTGCTGAGGCTCAGTGTTTGGATTCTCAAGATTCTACCAAGCTGTGAACCCTTGAGAAACTGGAAATGGATTAGATGAGAATAATGAGAAAACTGGTTCGCACATTGGAGGACAAAATAGAATCGGAAAATAGAATAATTTCTAAGGCTCAACATCAAACCATAAGGGTATAGGCAGTCTGCGTCTGCAATTTTGTGCTTTCTTTAGCGATTTTGTCTGACAAGATCATCTTTGTATTGTTTTGACCCAATCACGAATTCGTCTTCGGGTCTCGAGCTATGATTCTGAGGCTCAACTTCAAACCAAAAGGGTAAAGAGAGTCTGCGTCTGCACACTTGAGCTTTCTCTAGAGATTTTGTCTGACAAGAGCATTTTTGTATTGTTTTGAACAATGACGAATTCGTCCTTGGGTCTCGAGCTATGAATCCATAGGAACTTGAAAAAATATTTTTTCTGAGTCTCAACTCCAAGAACTCAAGGGTACTTCATGCCTGCGTTTAATTTCATTTAGCAGTTTGGTTTGGTCTGACAAAAAGATTCTCGTCTCTCAGTTATCAAGGAAAAGGTTTGACTGCTGTAGGCTTTCCTAAGGTGTGTAGACTTTGTGCAGACCCGTTGAGAGCTCCAGTCGGGTCCGGGGCAAGGAACACAACGACCTCCCCCTCCCGAAGAAAAATTTGCACCCTCCCCTTGAAAAATGGGCCCCTAAGAAAGCCGGGCACGGGGACAAAATCCCCAGTTGCCCCCTCCTCTCATCAGGCCTGAGTCTCACCCTACATAGAGCTCCAGGCTTCAAATTTTGACCTGTTTCACGTCTCTGCTCAGAATTTGAATCGGATAGTAATGAATAATATCGAACATACATTGTGTATTCGTTACCCCGCCTCACCGTCTTCTACATCCCGCATGATGTCATAATTCTTCTTCGAATCTTGTCTCATCTCCTAGAGTTTTTTTCCGGTTCAAGGTATCCCTACTGCATCTGTACCGCACAACCTTGACACTCGAAGAAATTTCAATCCTCATCCATAGCATAGGATTGAAAAAGTTTCTTCGCTGTAGCCTAGCCTTACTCGTTGGTGTAAGTATACTAGGCTAGTGCTGAAGGGGGAGGAAGATGCGTAGGCTCTCTGACGTCCGTCACGTTCCTGATTCCGTTTTGATTTTGATCAATATGAGGACTACCCCAATCTATAATGGACATTAGCGGGGAGAAAACGGAGCCATATCTTGCTCCCTAGCTCCCTCTTGGCTAATACACAAGTGTGGTGTTCCTCACCCTTTCCGCGTGCCAGTTTAGCATATTTCATACCTTTGTTAGTTGTGTCTTCACGCTGTTGAATCAAACTTCCTGACTGAAGAGACATGAAATGTGAATTTTTTTGCACATGAAAAGTGTAAAGTTTTCGCTTGTCAATGCTCAGCACGAGAAAAGAGACTTGGGCGAATTCAATGAGGAAGGCAGATTTTGTCAAATTTCAAACTGACGAGGCTTGTGAGCCAACATTATTTATTAAAATTTCAAAATATGAATCCAACAAAGAAGCAGGATTCTCCTGTAAAACAGGAATAATGCAGACACACAAGGTCAACGAAATGTACTTGTGACACTAATGACGTCATCCACATCAGGTTTGTTGATCAAGACTCACTCCTAATAACGTCATTAAATTCGTATTCATGATTTTTTCCCATCGATATCACCAAACTTTTACGATCTTTTATAATTTACGATTACCTACGAATTATTTATGAGCTATAATTCAAGTTTTTCTTTTTAATCCACGCGATATACGTGTAGGTCCAATAATCTCTATTTCATCAGTATAATTTTATTGAGATAATTTTCCAAGAGAAATAAGATCAGATTACCTACTACACTTGTATATATTCAATATTGATATTACCTACCCGCAAAATATTTGTATGTAAATTTGATACTTTTCATACACAGTAAATTGTTACCTAAGTCTAATTGTATTGCGGAATATGATATTTAATCTTCTTAATCCCTGATCATACCTTCTCGAGGCTTGTACGCTGCAAGCGTGCTTTCACATTGGATACTCTCATTGTGTACCAAATACACACATCGCGAGTAACAATAAAAAACCCTCGTGCAACCCTTTCAACTCGTTTTTTAAGCATCGTACACTGTTATTTGTCTAACCTTCAAGACAAATTTTAAAACTATACTTGACTTCTATACACCTTTGCACTCAGATTCTTTATTCTCACTCCATTAACTTTGTTAAGTAGCCCATCCCATGGAATATTCTTATTCGCTCAAATAAGCGTACAAAATCGTTCTAGAAATGAATCGCAGAGTATAGATTTATCAACTAAAAACCAAACTCGATTTTCTTAATCCTGAATCAACTTGAAGTTGTTGGAATTTGAATTTACAGATTCTATCTTACTCGAGTTACTCGATTACGTTTTTTCTCCAATTATATCACTTATGATGACAAACAGGTTTCAAACTAACAGCAACTGAAAATTGATGTCTCAATGTGGCCAACTCGAGATACATCTCTACAACCAGGAACGGATCAATTTTTGCCATGTCTCCTCATCATTTAGCCTTATATCAGGTTGCGAGTGATTTATAATGAGTGGTGTTAGAATTGATGTTATGGGTAACGTATCCACTCATTTATCTCGAGTAAGAAATAAAAATTCTTCTTCCCCGTCCGTATGCGCTCATCAATACGCTCATCTATTCTGTTGCGCGCGATAACGGCCAGCAATACACCGGTATGTACTCCTCTTTACAGGTGCTTGAAGAAAAAAATGTTGTTTCATTAATGAAGTATAGCCTTTTTGGCCTTCACTGAGAAATTGATCCGTGGGAACTATAACTCGCTTTGATTTTTTCCACCTGCTTTTCGAAGACCAACCGCGGTTAACATCTATATCTCGTTTTTTTACTTCTTCGCTCTTCACTTTTTCTACGCTTCTTTCTAGATAGCTTCTTAGCAACGATATCTGCTGAGTGTAACTTATAGAAACTGTACGCGCTTGATTATACTTCGTATACCTATATCCACGTTATCCACGCTTCCCATCTAACTGTTCGTTATAATTTTTGCGCCTCCTTTTTTTTTTTGAACTTTAAATATTCTCTAAGGAACTTCCCCGAAACAAATATCTTATTGGTTGCAATATTTTCGATCATTTTTTTGATAATTAGGATAGCTTCGGGCAAACATGTACGTAGACCTGCTTCACCTGAAAAAAATAGGTTTGGAATTGATTTCCGCATTGAGAAGGTTTGAGCAACCACGATTAGGATTAGGGCGGGACGCGTATGAACAGGGAAAAGATTCAGCCGCGGATATTTCTCCGGGGAAGAGGGAAAAAAGGCAATATTCCGGTCACGTCATTCATGACTCCTAAAGCGGAGCCAGTTTGCAATCGTGAAAATCGGACCGTCTTGAATAGGTCTGCATTCATCTTTTAGGCACCCTACATTCTCAAATTTTGTACGAGGAAGAGAGAAGACTATCTGACTTTGCTCACCAACGCATCAATAACATACACGAAACGCCGCACTAGAAAATATTGCCAGGCCTGAGATTGAGCCTTGGTCCGGTCTGGCCGGGCAAGGGTGAAAGAATTTGAAGCTTCGTCGGAGCGAAGCCAGGCCAGGCCAAATATTCGTTCCATGGCAAGAAATTATGTTCAGTATCAGGCCTGTATTCTCATTAGGAGTCCATAGATAATATCTGAAGAAGAAAAATATATATAGTCAGTTACAATTTCACAGACTGCACTCTGCTTAAAAAGTCAGCTACAGCGGTCTTATGTGCAGCTCAATTAAAGGTATTTCTCGCACTATACGCGTAATACTATATGAAGATAGGGATTGGTGGGCTCACTAATGTAATTTCAACAAGGAATCTGTTTTATGGAGGTAGTTTCGTAAAAATGTCCCTATTTTTCTCTCTTTTGACATCTTCCACTATTTGAGCAAGTTTTATGCATGACTTTGTGTCCAGTTTGAATTTTGGCACTTTGAAAAATTCTAACATCACAACCTCAAGACCTGCATCCTTAGCTTTTCTTATAGAATTATGGCAACTGAGTTAGCTGGGCTAGAACACTTATGTTACTAGGTTGCGTACGGTAGACAAAGATGGCTATTATAGGTTAGCTAATCAGAGAATCACACTGACTCAGGAGGGGAGGGTGGGGTTTAATGTTCAGCCCCGTGCCTCGCCTTCCAAGCTAATCCGATCAATTGTCTCCCTCTTCTTCTTCCAACAGTTAACCTGTCTCATGAAGGAGGAGGAACTTTTGGTGTAAGTGTTCGCCAGGCGCCGACTGCTGTCCACTTAGCCAATTGCAGTTCCTGAGCGGACGGCGGTTCCAACCTATTTTAGGGATTGACCATTGATCTCTATGTGACTGGAAGACTAAGCGAAATCTCAATCTCTAACCTCTGCGTATAAATGAGCAATTTTATGAGGAGGGTATCAACCTACAAAAGAAATAACTCCTGGGGGGAGGGGGGAGGGGTTGTAGAACAAGTTCAATAGCTCATCCATTTTGTTGAGGGAATTACATCCTCAGAAAACGTCCGCGTCCTTGTCCGGGAGTTCCTGTGAACTGTGTGATGTCACGTGACTGACGTGACGTGTGCAGCTTTATGACGTCATCAATGACCTTGACCTTGACCTTCTTTAGGGACTTGAAAAAATTTCGATTTCCAGCCTTCATTATATCAGGTCTAGCATGCAGTACACTGAGAAGAGCACAGCCAACTCTTTTTCTGGGGGTGCATTTTCGCGCCAACGTGATCGCGAGCGAGCGCGGGAGGTTGCGGGTTCCCCGCTGCCATTGCAAACCTGCAATGGCCTCTAATTTTTTGCTGACTTCTTGAATAGATCATTCAAATAAGGCTAAATTAAAATCCATTCATCCCCCCCATGAAACAGGTTCCCTGCCCGCCGCAATTAACATACTTTATGAAAGAGAATTTGCGAACTGCGAGTTCTCAAGCGGGGAACTCACTATTCATTTTGTTAGGGTGATTACATCCTCAGAAAACGTCCGCGTCCGTGTCCGGGAGTTCCTGTGAACTGTGTGACGTGTGACGCTTTATGACGTCATCAATGACCTTGACCTACTTTAGGGACCCGGAAAAATTTAAACTTCCAGCCGGGATGCTTCATGACGTCATCAACCACCTTGACCTTGACCTACTTTAGGGACTTGAAAACACTTCAATTTCCAGCCTTCATTATATCAGACCTAGCATGCAGTATACTGAGAAGAGCCCAGCCAACACATTTTCTGAGGGGGCATTTTCACACCAACGTCATCGCGAGCGTGGGAGGTTGCAGGTTCCCCGCTGCCATTGCAAACCTGCAATGGCCTCTAATTTTTCTTCTGGGAAGAGAATGGATAAAACGATCTCGGAGAGAGGTGAATAGAGAGTGGTTTGTCAGATGTTACCTAGTCTATCAAACCGTTTCATTGATCCACAACCTTGGAATGACTGCCTCTAGGAGAAGAGGGTTTTCTTCATGTTCGTCTACTTCTACCCTGATACTATATTTTGCCAAAGTATTCCCCGCCCCAACGTCTATTCATCCCCATATCTTCCATGTACACAAATTTTAAGCTCAAAATTTGATTGACTTCTAGCGGCTGGCAATTTCTCTCCAGCCAATTTCATACTGAAACTGATTTGATAGTTTCTGAGACATTTTCTATTAATAGGGTTGAAAAATTCAAATATTATAAGTATGGATAGTGAAATTATAGGGACGAAAACAGGGGCGTTCCAGGAGGAAATTATTGGGGGGGAGGGGTGAAAACAATATTTTGTCAAGTGACTAGGAGCTTCAGTCTGCGCTCAAGAGAATTGGTGAAGTTTGAATGTTAACATTTGCCGACTGATAATAAATTTGCCGAATAGCTGGGGGTGTCACATACCTCACCCCCCAACCGGAACGCCCCTGGACGAGAAGAGAAAATGAAAGCAAATTTCTCGAGCCCGGTATGTCCAAGCGGATAGGTAAATATGATTGGTTCACAGAAAATAATTCGTCTGATACGTTGATTCTCTCAAATTTTACAAGAAAAAATTTCAGTCATTGTAAATTTTCAACGTAGTTTTTACAGCTGGTTTTTTCAAAAATTCAGCAGTTTATACAATTCCGGCTCGAAAGCAAACATTTCTTGAAATCCAGAGATCAAAATTTCTCGAAGTCTAGTGATTAAGAAATTCCAAACTGGACTGTCTCCACGAAGAAAACCCTCAAAATTGAAGTGGAGTCAATAGAGTTTTCAAGTATTATTATTTGATTCTCCCAAATTCTACAATTGGCCATCGAAAATTCCAGTCCTCCAATATGACCAAGAGAAGTTCTTTTTTTCTGGTGGAAGGGTATTTTTCAAAATATACTCTTTCTTGATTCTGATTGACAAAGTGGCTCTTAATTCTTGCTGTTTATTGACTCGCAAATCTCGAACAATATTGAATTCTCGCAAAAACGGGACTTGGTCCGTAAATAGTGCCTAACTTCATTCATTCAGGGTGGTATATTATCTCAAGTGGTCGAATAATCAGTCGAAGTACTTAACGTTAGAAAAAAGTAGCGTACCCTCTTGACATTGTCCTCCTCTTTCATAAAGAAAAGAAAAACTGGTTCACAGGTGAACGCGCGTTTTACTTTCGATCTTTAACCACGAGTGCATAAGTATATGTCAAAATCGTATTCAAGTGTACAGGTGATTTGCTGAACGGTGTTTACGTTTTCGCGGAACTGGCTTGATAAAATATTTTCTTATGCAATTAACTCCCGATCCTTGATTCCTTCGAAAACATACGTCAGTTTCCCTTTTTACGCGATACCTCAGATATCGAATCAAAATCACACCTCTCGCTATTTCATCTCCTCCCTTTCCTGCTCGCCTGTCCACTTCCTAAAATAGATACACCGTGGTATACGTTCCAAAGACCGCTAAATATTTCTCAGCCACTTAACCAGCAATAAAATAATAATAATAAAAAGAAAGATGAGAAAAAAAAAGAGAATTATAAAGAGGAAAAAGGAGCGAAGTTGTAAAAACAGATTGCTTTATCGTGTTACGCGCAGACCTATATAGAGTCTCTCAACATAGTGCAGGTGCTAATCTGTGCGATTTCGCTTCTTCCTTTATAAAAACGGCCCGATTAAAAACAAAAAAGAAAAAAATCCGAAATCATCCATGGGAAAATATTTTGAAAACATCTGCTTCGACGATGATTGACTTTTTATAGTAGCCAGAAGCTATTCTCGTCTACGTTAGTTATTTAATAGGTATTAAAAAACAACGACAACAAAACAACAAATCTCAAATGTTGAGCTTGTCTTCTTTTGGACTATACAACACTTCTTCTTTCTAAACACACATTTTTCTCTCTCTTTCCTTCTTCTTCATCCAGTGGATTACCTTGAATTACGCAGATGTCGCGGTGTAATCCGTCTTTTTATAAGTGAACGAATAATATTCACCGCTGTGTCAGGAAGATGAACGTAGCGTGTTTGTTACGGTAGCCGAGTCAATTTGGAAATCGGGTAAAGGTATGCGATATTGAAAGGGTTCGAGAGGAGTATGAACCGGCTAACGCCGTAATCGACGATGACAAAAGGAAAATCGAGTGAAAATATTACGATAATATTTCTCAACGCTTTCGCTGTCGAATTTACCTTGTAATTGTGGCGGTGTTAACAGCCTATTGACTAACTGCGTCGATTCCGTCAAAATGTTTGTTGAAAGAGAAAAGGCCTTTGTCACCTGCTGAAAGGAATGCGAGCTGCCGCAACAATGCTCGGAGAATATACGGTCTTGGTGACGCTGGAACGCGTCTGTCATTTCCAACACATTCAATCGTCCATAATATTATGCAGAATTTACATGAAGCGGTACTTGCGAATCTGTGAACAATATCAAGTTAGTTTCTCTCTTTCTCCCTTGTGTGGATGAGATACACACTAATGGGAATAAAAAAAAATAAACGCGTGCGTTTGTGTACCTCGTTATCTTCGTTAAGGCGTCAGAAAATCTTGTCTTTTCACACTTACTTTATGTGGCCGGTATACTCTGGCTATATTGAGACAAACCGTTTTTAGCATCAATGGCCTCTGTGCAACACATGCGTCAGGATCATGTTTTGATCGACGCCCACGAGATAACCCCCGCACACGTTATTGGTTTTACCATTATTGTATTCTCGATTTGCGACTACTTTATTCTGTTGAGAATAACAACTCGATATAAAGCAAAGAATGATTAAATAATGGTAAAGGTGGATTGTGGATATATCCTGTGGTTTTGAAACTCTCAAGATTCGAGACTTTCCCTATCCAACGATACAAAACTTCCTGAGGGGAGCAGCCTCCACTCAAACCCCTTTGTTTTAACATGGGAGACTGTGTTTTAAAATATGAGTGTGCAAACGACAACAATAAGTTACAATATTCCAACAGTGAAATGAAATTTATGAAGTGTTATGCGATTGGTGATTGATAAGGAGAGGGTGATGAAAAGTACTTACGCTGTCTTTAATTTGCACATTCCAAACCACCCTTTCTGGACATCAACAGCGTTCCCGAGTCCCAACGCTGGATATTGATTTGGTACTGGAACTGTTGATCAACTGTATTGGTGCCATCTCCTACAGTGCTTGAGGTGCCAATGTCCTTAATCCAGCCTTGAGCCCCGATCCTGGATGAATATGACGCGACGCACTTGCCAAAAATGAGGAACCAGATGAGGCACGTACGCGCAATTAAGTGATTGGAAGAGGTCAGCAAGGACCGTTACCATGTTGATTAAGTTGAAGGAGCAACTGTTTCAGTATAGTAGAGCACTATTATATAAAGAGTACCCACCATTTTGGGTTTGAGAGTGTGAAACGTCCATGAGAGTCTATGCTGAATTGGTATTTTTCAATAGACTGATATCCCAGTGCATAATACTGCTGACTTGCTGTTGCTGCAGTACCCCTTTGCTCTACCTCCAAGCTGAGTGAACAAGCAAGATAATATCAACAACAGATTTCCATAAGGAAGAAATTGGGTGTTAGGATTTTTAGAGATCTTGCTCAGTACAGTTATCAACCAAAGACTCTCATTAATCTTTTAAGCCAGGACACTTCTGCTATTTCTCCAACTTTTAGAAGAGGCAATACTAGCCCAATGTTATCACTGTGTTAATTAAATGGGGAATATCACTGATTTACATGCTTGTTGTTTGCTTAGACTGTATAGATGTAGCTGTGAGGCATGATTGTCTTGTGACATCACAGAATATTCATCTATGACCAATAACTTGATATTGGCTGAGTGGATTAGAAATTTTTTGGAGAAAATAGAAAAATGATTTATCCGCATACTTAAATTTTCTTTCTAACGACCCTAATTGTTAAGAAAATCAATCAAGTCAATCTCCAGTTATTTGTCATTGAAAAACACAAATTTAACCTAATAGGTATAGGCTATTATCTGCAGGCGCGATAAAGGGTGCGTCCTTTACATTTTTTGTACAGCCATTTCCAATTTCTTGGAAACTGGACAGATAGGGCACATTCACAACTGTCTTCAATTAATAGACTGGAATACTAAATTTGGTAATGAGGTACAAGGGGCAATATTACATATGCAACTATATGATAACAATGCTCAAAAAACATGTAATTGTTGATTTACAAAATAAGTATTTGATTTCAGCAGGGAAAAAGTAAATAAATAAATTGGAAGAAAAAACCATCTTCAATTTTTGAGCTCAGTTTCATCAAGATTGATCTACTATACAAAGCAACTTATAAGCCTCTGAAAAGAGCACTCAGTCAATCAGAACTCACGAGACAAAGCATCGTAATGTGCTGCACTTTGTCCTCTGAGTTTTTTTTTTTTTTCAACCGTTTATAACTAGCATTTGTAGTTAATCAATCTTCAAGAGACCAAAGCTCAAAAAATTGAAAATTGTTCACTCTTTCAATTCATTCATTCATGTTTGTAAATTAACAATTACATTTTTGTTTTTTAAATATTTTCTGTAAGAGCGTACATGAACATTGTTTTCTTGAGTAGTGTTGTCAATTTTCAGAATTCTAATCTATTCATTTAAGACAGTACCTAATGGGACATTAAAAAAAAAATGTCAAAAACTCAATTTTTATTTATTTGTTTTATTCTCCAGATCAAAGGGATGAGAAAAAAGTCATTAGCCTACAACTAGAACCTAATTTTTAATATTAACAAAGATAGAGCTTCTATAAGGAATATGTGGGCTCTTTGGCTCCAACTGCATTCTGCAACATTCTGCTCAGAACTAAAATGGCAGTATGATGCACCCATTATATTTAGTGTCTATGTTTCCAAAAAGCTGCGCTCCGAGAGAAAAAATATTAAACAATGAATATTTCAATTTTATCATTGAAGAAAATAAAAGACTGAGTCATTGTGACGGCATTTGTTTGGAAAGAGTACCCATTTTGTAGGAAATTGGTCCAACAAGCAATTTGGCTCCCATAAGAAATACTTACAGAGCAAAAATCATCAAATTATTGAATTAGGTACCAATTTATGAAAAAAGATGAAACAGGAAATATTATTTTATGTTCCAATTCTGTCAGGTTTTTGCAGTCAATCTGAAAGAAAAAGAATTCTCTGCTGTATTGGCAATAAAACTTGGAGTTCCAATAGCATTGGCAGCCTTGTAAGGTGATCATATACAATTAACCATTGCTCAACAGCAAAATTCAATTTTGTTTCAATTAATTAGAACATTTGCGTTTGGACAGTCCACCAGACGCGCTAGTGTTGTGGACAAAACCAGGATGAGGAGAAAAATCAAAATCATTTTCATACATAGAGTAACCTGAAAGAAGAAAAAATTGAGATTTCAACAATTTCTGTTTTCAGTCAGCTTCCAAAAATGGCCAACACAGTTTTTATAGAGGGCGCCTACTTTGTGTCCACATATGATTTGCGTTGAAAGAAAGTTTGTTCAAGAATTTTTCTAAATAGCTCTACAAAATTGATGGCAATTAATTTCAACCAAAAGAACTTGATATAATGACCACTTTTCTCATGCTGAAAAGTACAGGTTTCCCATCAAAAGTGAACGTGATCACCAGGGCTGAGATCCGGAACCTGTATCTGAAACAGGATCCGGATCCAATCCTTAATTTTTAGGGTCCAAGATCTTGAACTGGATAGATCCCGTATTTTTTTCTGTGAGATCCAGATCCAAAAAGATTCTGCATCGTTTTTTTCTGTGAGATCCGGATCCAAAAAAATCCCGTATTTTTTTCCCGTGAGATCCGGATCCAAAAAGATCTTGTATTTTTTTTTTTTTTCTGTGAAATTCGGATCCAAAAAGATTGTGTATATTTTAAGATCCAACTGCTGAGATAGAGGATGAAGAGGATTTTACCTACCCTTCAAATTGCCCAAAATTAGAGGATCTATCAAAAAAATAACGGATATCCTATAAAAAATTCCAAAAATAGCGGATATCCTCTAAAAAAAAGAACATCCAAATAGTAGCGAGTATCCTCTATTTTTATTTTCAAGGGATACCCATTATTCATTTCTCCATGTAGATCCTAAAAGATCCCAATTTTGTTTTTCATCAAGATCCGGATCAATAAAGATCCTGTATTTTGTATAACTTGGCAAGATCCAGATCCAAAAAGAGCGCTCTCTAGTGAGTTTTATCGCTTATTATTTTTCATAATTTAGTTGCTTTTAGTGATCTTTGCCATGGCCGTCTCTAGTTACAGGCCGGTAGGCTGAAAAACGACAACAACGCAAAGGGGCTGACGTTTACATCCGCTCTTATGGGAAATAAAACAAAAATTATAAACTATCGATTCGTTCTCAAATATGATGCCTCTTAGAGAAGAAATGAAGAGAATGTGATTCGAAGAATGAAACTTTTCCTTTTTTTAAGCCCTAGATGGCAGAAATTAATTCATTAGAAAACGAGATATGATCATTTGAACATGAAAAGTTGTGATAGAGGACAAAGCGCGGTAGGGTAACACTTCACCGCACGTCAACCAAAACGTCTATCAAATAAGGAGGCTGATTGCGACGTTGACTAGTTTAGTCTGTCTTTGCTTCGCATGCATTTCTTACAGGAGCCAAAAATAATACTTGTTGAGCCAATTTCCCGCAAAATGAGTACTCTTGCTAAACAAAATCAATCTAGGGAGCTTGAGAGCAGGTAAAATCACAGGTAAAATAAATTAGACAACCATTTTGTTTGTAACTTACTGCAAGCTGACAGCTTCTCTACTGATTTTATTGTGAGTTTGAGTTATAGTTGTGAGTTTTAAACACTCACACAAACACCCGACAAATTTGCAGTCAGTAGAAAAGCCGTCAGCTCGCAGTAAGTTACAAACAAAATGGTTGTCCATTTTACCCGGATCAATCTCAATCAATATTTTTCTTATCACAATTAACTCAGTCCCTCAGCTCAGTCCATGGCTCAGTTCAGTGACACGCATACAAATGCAAAACAATAATCATGGAAGAGTATCGGAACTCGAATCAAAAAATAAGATCAGGAGAAGATCAGGTACCGGTATTCTCTCCTTTTTTCATTTCAATTTTCAATGTAGAATCAAACAATTTCCTTCAACAAGTTCTCGATTGATGTTTAATGTTTCCATGTTTGGAATTCTTGTAGGACACAAGGCGTACCCTCAGTTCTGTCAACTTTGTCAACATGGTGACAATGGTTTTATTCTCAGCTTTTCCGCGTAAATTTACGTAGGTACCTAGGTACCTTTGAAAAATCAGTGGGAAGTGATTATTGAAATTGGTGTTCTGTTGATCGCAGTTACCAGACTATATATTACACTCTACAGTCTTTGTAATTCATCTTGTGTTTCTCAGTATCTTTTCCAATGATGAATTTACAACGAGAGAACGATGCTCATCATCGAGTAAGTGCGTGAACTTAGTCATTTGTTACCAATTGCGTCCCATTTATCATTTATAAATTATATCATCGATTGTAAAGCTTCGAGAAATTTTGATGGCTGTTTCAAGGTAGTCTACAGAGAATAGGCAGATCACAATTGTTGTACAGTTGAGAAAGTTTACCTATTGGGTGGAAGTTGTGATACGACGGTATTTGAAGAACCTCCGGTACGTCTCCAAGGTACTTGACAGGTACAAAATTGTTGTAGTAGGCATTAACATAATATTCCTTATCAGAAACTCCTCTTTCATCTAATTATTTCTCTTCAAGAACGTCACTTAGATTCAATTTGTCCATATTGGACTGAAGGATTAAATTGCATTCGTTCTCATGTCTGTTTGGTGTTTCTGACGACGAAGCCAAACACCAAATACCGTTTAGTAATTCCTTTCCAGGAATATCATTATCGCAGTTACAGTACCTGACTTCATACAGATGATAATCCAATTATTTCTTTAATTCAGGATGGTTCATTTGGAAGATTTCTAAAACTGGTTGCACCTTCAGTCGTTGTGTCTTGGACTAAAATGAGACTGAAAATGCAAGTGTCGCGAGTCAACTTGATGAGTTCAGGGGCAGAGATGAGAAGAAATGTCAACTACGCTGGTGAGTCTTAATATTGTTAGTTTTAGGCGATGAAAGCGGTAAATTAGTACGTATTTTATCAAACTCCTCAACTTGTTGTTTCTTACAATGACCTTTATTGAGATTATGTATTCAATGTAATCGAAAAATTTGTCCGAGTGAAAAGTAATTGAGAAATGGGAGTTGGATTGGAGAAGGAAAAGTGGGCTATAGTTGAGAGTACATTTACTAATAAGAGAGGGTATTTCCCAGGATCAGTTCAAAATAAAGCTATAAAATGAGGGTTCAATAGGATCGAAGAGGCGTTTGGAATTTGAGACGTATGAAAATTCAAGAAGGCAAGTAGGTATCTCTCCACAAAAGAGGAAGGTTAAGCGCTCACTAGTTGAATAAACTTTTTCAAATACCTATTCATCGACAAGAAGAGTACTTGTTCTCTTCTCTTTTTCACATAATTTTTTTCTTACATTTTTATTTATTCAGAAACCATGGAGGGATTCCGGTTGCATAAACTCTTTACAATGATACCTAGACTGAATCATCTGAAGAATTAAGAGTGCAAAAACGTAATAAACTTTGAAGGTGCAGCTGAGAAACGTGTAGGCTTTTTTCCTTAATTTTAATACCGACTTTCTAAGAAGTCTTTGTACCGCTGCGCCCATAGTGAGCGTCTCTCGACAGTAGATCCTATTGGATACGCGTACACATCTAATTATTAATTCTATTTAGGAACGTTGTCATAAATAATCGATAACAAATTCCAATACCTCATACATACATGCCTACGTAAGGATTATCACAACAATACGAAAAATTTATGAAAAAAAAAAGTTAATTTTATTCATTTGAAATGTATACCCCGCTCATATCTATTGTAATTTACGACGGTATAATCGTCTGAAATTATCGTGACTGCGGGATGCTAAGGCGAGATAAATCGTTTCCCAAAATAGTTTATATTATGTGTGTGCATTTTATCTACAAAAAAATAGGAAATACCGCTACGGATCAATTTAATGTAATATTGTAGTATTCACATGTGTTCGTAAGTGCGGTTATGATTCATTGTTATCGAAAACCCTACCCATCTTGAAGCAGCCTTTTTAAATTTTTACAATGAAATTTGAAACTAGAACACGCGTCAAAAAAAAAAGAATGAACGAGATATTTTGATTTCTCTTCAACAATTCACGTCATAATATGAAAATAGCTCTGCAGCTCCAAATGTTGAAGATATTTGTTATTTTTTGCTAGCGGATTCCTTCGGGAGAAGGACGTCACGTTCTTACATCTTCTATTATGATGTGTGCATACGAGAATGACTTCTTTTGAACGATACTCTCTCTATATTGGCCCAAGAAGCCCATACAGATTTCAACATTCTTATACAAACAAATAATACCCGTACATAACCACTGAGTTAAGGATTTGACAGGAAAAAAGCCACTTTTCCCCTTTCTTTTATTCCGTTTTGATTGTGCGTTGAAAACCAACAACAACGGTTTTTCTTAAACTGCAACACCTGCAACTTGCGCCCATTAGCCGTATCGTATATATCCGGTCGTCATCGTTGAATCCTGAAATGAGATTTCTTCAAGATTGCCGGAAAGGAGCCTCATGTCGCGGAACACTAAGACCGGACATATGGACGGACACACTTCAAAGATTTTCGAGCTTCTTTTTTTCTTTCCTCCTTATCTCTTTTCTTATACCATCAATACATTTCCTTTCGTGGCCAGTAATTGTGTGATACTCGTCCGAACGGAGATACTGCACCGGTATAAGAAGCACTGCAGCGTATTTGAATTGCAACAGATGTTCTTCCTTTCATGTACGATATAGAAGACTTGAAAAGAGGTGAATGAATGGTAGTAAAAATCAGCGAATGGAGTATACGAAACCTGGCACGCTAGTTCATTGACAGAAACTCGCTTGACCAATGTATCAAATGGCTTTTTCAATACGCGCGTGAAATTCAAGCCAATATAATTAAAGGTTGGTGTCCGTCGGTACAATAAGATTGCTCGTTCAGGTGTTTCCTGTGGATACGTAGACCTAATAATGTAGGTGTTGTATAGACCTACTTTTGATTCTTGAGAACGAATTCATTCAAAAATCGTCACATACCATTTTCGAAGAAAACGAGACCACTGAATAGACCTCACACAATTATTATCATATTCTTTAAAGTACTGACTGGTCCAGGATGAATGAGTGCGGTGAAATCGAAAACATCATTTTTCTACAGAAATAGTACATATGATGACAGTGACGCTGACTTCGTGCCCTGTTCATTGTAAAAGCGTGGCGAATAGCGAGCGCTTCAGTTCATCGTTTATGCTGATGGGCAGTGCACTCGTTCAATGATAGACTGAGGTATTTATACATCTTTATTAGAATGCTTAGGCATGACGGCTGCTTTTGCCACCAATATAGAGTGGTATTGATATCTCTTCATTTAAAATTCAAAATCGCGAACACTAGGACCATATCTTTTCTACTTTGATACCTTTTATCAAAAGATTTGTCGAAAATTCCAAAGGCTCTTCATATGCTCTAGATCGTTATTCTTCCATCCGTATGGTACTCGAGAAGCGTAAAAATCCTAAAATTGGGGTAGCTCGTTTCATAATTTGGCTTCCCCGTGGTTTTGTCACTCGAACTTCTCAAGTACGAAGCCGCATGCCAGTATGCTTTGGGTTTGGAGAAAGTGAAAGATTTCTGTGTCTGGAAGAGAAGGAAATCCGAAGAGTTTCTAAACCCGCCACTTGGAAGAAACTCATTTTTTCATTATTGTTTGGATCTAAGTATCTTGGGTAACATGGATGAGGAATGTAATACACGGTGGCTGGCTCTGCCTGCACGAATATTCCGTTGAAGACCGCAAGCTCTGTTAAAACGAGTTGTAATTTTGTGCAGGCAGAGCCAGCCACCGTGTATTACTATGAGATTATCCTTGCACGTAACAAGCTTCAACCTCCCATCAGTCTTACAATGAATGAAGAAGTTTTGTTCTTAAATCTCAGATCAAACTGTCTTCGTATACCCTCTCTCTTTCCCTTACCATCGCAGGACTTAGTCGACTGAGGAAGTTTCAAGATTATTTTTCGTGCTTCGGAGCCAAATTAACAGAGAGCATTTTCTAACTGTTCAATCCAAAAATACAACGGTACGGTGACCTTGACCTTCTTCAGGAATTTTGAAAACTTTTGATTCTTCAGATGGAACTAAAAATCTTTGATTGCGATGTAAGACGAGGACTAGGACTTGAAACAGTAACAAATATCGAGGATGTGGTGTCACAATTTTCCTGGCTGAAATTTTCGACCAAGAAGTATGACAGCTCGGCTGAAAAATCGAAAAGGAACATTGTGTAAGAGATGTGTGACTTTTATACCCCGAGCCATATATTCGAGGCGGGTGAATTCTCAATTTGAGGAATCTTTCTTGGCAGAAGATCAAATTTTGAGATATATAAATGAGAAGTACTTCTTGGACCTCCAGCTGGACATACGAGGATAGCTTTGAGCTGTACATCGGACGAGTGTGCATGATTGGGAAACTTTTCGACACTCAAAAGCGGGACTTGGAGAAATTTCAATTATCATACCCTTCGTACATAGATGTATGGAGGTGAGTTTCAGGCTTCTTCCCCTAAACATTTACTATTTATTAGCTCAAGTTCTATACCAGCAATCCTCCTCTTTTTATTCAGTGAGACAAAATGAATAAGTTGCGAATAATCGTTTTGCAATAAATCGTTCCCCAGTCAACATTTCGGCACAAGAAGTATGATTTAAAGACATAGTAGATGTCATGAAGATTGATATTATTTTAATTTTCGAGGGCAAAGATCCGAACGTATAAGTTAAACTAAAGAGCAAGTCGAGCATCCATGTTGATTTTCACTTCGATATAATTATATACATACAAAGATGACCACGCAACGAATCTAACACCTCTTGAATTACGATACAGATAAATCTAAACCCTTTTGGGTCAGTTGACGTCGAGCCGTTTAGAGACCACATTAATTAACTACTTAATCTTCTTAAGTGTAATGTATGGGCTTAAAATAGCATGAAAATGAGGGCATAAAAACTGCGTACATAATAAGCATTTACAAGGAGAAGAAAAAAAGAGAGAAGGAAAAAAAAAAGAGAATTGTTATAGCGTTTAATTTGACAACTGGTTAAACACGGCGTTTATGAGAAATATAAACCTACCCCATATCAGTCGCGACTTTCAACAATCCCTCTCGAAAAATACTATACAGTGTACCCGGCGTAAGTAGTGGTACATAGTATAGAAAGAAGCGACGAACCACCCCTTGTGAAATAGAAATGTATGTCTTCACGCCGAGGGTAACTTAAATGATGATGATTAGGGTTGTAAAAGGCCAGATGTGTTTATAAAACTATTTAAATAAAACTAGTTCACCTGCTAATGCTTCTCTTGACCGATTTACAAGCCCTCGTTTTTCTTCTCGCACTTCATTCCGATTTTGTCGTAGAGTTCTATTTATTCGTTGCATGAATAGGAGCAGTGTACTCGTATTCTTTCTGGCGCACTTGACTTTTTCTCTTCGATGCATACCTCCTTTTTTTAAACGTTTTCTTGTGAGCCGCGAAATGCGCCGAACTTCCACATTAGATATTTAGCTGTTTCTAATCAGTTTTATCTAAATTTCGGTGTACCAATTTCGTAATAATTTCAAGCCGTTTTCTCATAAACACCATCACCACTGAGGGCGCTAAATGTTCCAATCAAGGGCTGTCATTCTCTCTTGTGCATTCAACTCTTTCCTGTAATGCAAATCATCTTTTGGAGATTTTCTTGTTGAATTTCAATTACACATTTCATCCTTTCTTTTGGTTTGAAAATGTTGGTGTGCTTTATGTCCTGCCCAAGCCCTCATCCTAGTTTAGAGGCTTGCGTCTGAGTGTATGGAGATCCGTAGGACTGTAGACTATAACACAAGAACTATGCAAATATTCATTCTGAAGCCCTACTTCTGCTCTGAATTTGAGTCCAGGCGTTCGCACAGACCTCTAGTATCGTGTACTTAGCTAGATTAGATTATTCACGTTAGCCTTGAGCGTCAAGGTTCGTGCCCGGTGTGTTTTTCGATAAAGGCCCTAGCGTTATCAACGCTGATGTACGGATCAGAAACGTGGGCGCTGCCAACAGCCGAAAGCAGATTAGATGCAGCAGAAATGCATCTTATCCAGTAGGAGTCACGTTTAGCGATGGAAGGAAATCTGTTGACGTAAGAGAAAGCTTGGAGAGGTGGCGCCATTAACGACGAGATTCAGAACCATGCAACAAGAAATTAAAAAAGAATTAGAGGCCATTGCAGGTTTGCAATGGTAGCGGGGAACCCACAACCTTCCGCGCTCGCGATCACGTTGGCGCGAAAATGCCCGCTCAGAAAATGAGTTGGCTGGGCTCTTCTCAGTGTACTGCATGCTAGGCCTGATATAATGAAGGCTGGAAATTGAAATTTTTCCAAGTCCCTAAAGTAGGTCAAGGTCAAGATCATTGATGACGTCATAAAGCATCCCGGCTGGAAATTGAAATTTTTGCAAGTTCCTAAAGTAGGTCAAGGTCGAGGTCATTGGTGACGTTATAAAGCATCCCGGCTGGAAATTGAAATTAGGTCAAGGTCGAGGTGATTGGTGACGTCATAAAGCATCCCGGCTGGAAATTGAAATTTTTGCAAGTTCCCAAAGTAGGTCAAGGTCATTGATGACGTCATAAAGCATCCCGGCTGGAAATTGAAATTTTTGCAAGTTCCTAAAGTAGGTCAAGGTCGAGGTCATTGGTGACGTTATAAAGCATCCCGGTTGGAAATTGAAATTAGGTCAAAGTCGAGGTCATTGGTGACGTCATAAAGCATCCCGGCTGGAAATTGAAATTTTTTTAAGTTCCCAAAGTAGGTCAAGGTCATTGATGACGTCATAAAGCATCCCGGCTGGAAGTTGAAATTTTTCCAAGTCCCTAAAGTAGGTCAAGGTCATTGATGACGTCATAGAGCGTCACACGTGGCGTCACAGAAACTCCCGGTCGCGGATGTTTTCTGAGGATGTAATCTCCTGAACAAAATGGATAGCGGGTTCCCCGCTGAAAATTGATAGATTTCTTGGCGTAGCAAAAATATAGAGATCGTGTTTCATGTCTTTTCCAAATTTCGGTAAAGGAGATCATTGAAGTGTCTTTTATGGCATGAGTCTACTTTAGGATATTTTAGACTAAGACTTTAGGGCGGCACACTCGCTTGGTCTAGTATAAGTCTATTTTGGAATATTTTAGGCTAATGACTTCAGGGGGGCCTCGTATAATGAAGGCTTCAGATGAAGTCGTCAGGCCAGAGGCCTAGTAAAAGCCTAGTTCAACTCCCACTGGAGGGGGGGGGGGAGTCATACTCGCAGATTTCTCCATCATCCGCAAGGTGCATATCTACACCTAGTATAAGCATAGTATAGTAGTATGTGGAAGAATAGTATACAGGGTCCGAGGATCCGGCAAAATGATGTGGACAGTCAACCGGGGAACTCCACGAAATTTTCGCGGAGTCCGCCCGGAGATTTTTGTTCAACTTTTCGCATCATTTGGCCGGACCCTGTACAAGAGAATAAATCCTAGTATACGGCTAGTATTCCTAGTACAAGTCTAGTATAATACTCATCTTTCGAGGGGGGTGGTACTCGCAGATTTCTGGATCACCTACCAGGTGTAAAAAATTTTTCCAGTCCATCATAGGAGAATACAGTTGGTATAGGGGGTGGTAAAGTTCATTGATTTTCCAATAGTGTATCAGAAGAGACATGAAATTTGTCAACAAGTCGTGCGAATGGCAAATCATCGATCCCCAAGGATAGTCCTGGAGTACCCACCGACGGGAAAGTGAGCTCAAGGAAGACAAAGAAGATCTTAATAGACGTGTTTTATTCATCCGAGGGAAACACATCAATGCAGACAAGCCATCCCTTGGCCCCGGGTATGCCGGAAACGACAACTACGACGACACGCATGTAGAGTAAAATAGCCTGGTTTATGGATACTAAGCTGAGGAACTTTCATAAGGGTTTCAGACCGTCAATGCCATAACATAAGTGAGGAGTCGCATTGACTTACTTAGGATGACGTCACAATAAAAATGTGAACACACAAGCCAGTCTAAGATTTCAACACGTTGATGACGTCATAAGATGAACGCAGTCTGGACGATTAGAACATCTTGAACGATTTAGTCAAACAATAGCTATTATATTAATTTGTATTGAGAATGGGAATGAAAACATCTTTGTAGAGGAGAATCAGTGTCGTCGTGTCTTCCATACGAAGACAAGCATGAGCTTGACTTATAATAACCGAATTCATGGTCCCAGAAATTGGAATTCCACTTCCTCGGTTCTAGCTCTTGAAAGTTTCGGCACCAAGTGCCCTACGTATTAAGATATTGCTAGAAACTGATGGTACCCACAGCAAGAGCAGGACACTTGTCTTCTCATTAATTGAGTGCGGCGAATTTCGGGAGGAGATGGCAGTTCCATTTCTAACGCATATTTCCAAGCTTTACACGTGTCAAGAGCCCCTCCAAATTCTTTTGAAATGTTTTACAACTCTGATAAACCCTACTCCCAATTCTTGAATTTCGACCGACTGTAAGGACGTGCACTTTTCAGTCCTAGGTTAGCTCTAGTGGCCTGACTCGTTGGCTTGACCTTGACATTCAATGTAAAACGAAAAACATTAATTCGCTTCACAAGAAATGAAAAATTTCTGGGAAATAGCCTATAAAATTGCACAGGATTGAAAATAAATCACTATTAAACTCTAGTGTACAACTAATGCTCGTTTCGCTTTTGTTGGCCGCCCACGTTTTCTCTTCTGGCCAAAGGGAACATTTTTCGCTTCAGGTGGGACGGTAACCAAGTGCAAGCGAATGAACATACCTAATAAGATGTGTTTATGCTGAAGTGTGTTCAAAAAGGCATGTACCTGTCGAATCTTTCAATTTTCCTTTATAAATTACTACGTGGTAGATACCAAAGCAATGTTCCTTCAATTCGTCGAATAGAAGCCACTTGCCTTCCTTGTTTAAGTGAGTACCTAGCATCTGCTGCGTTAGAGAAATGCGAAGTGTGGATGAGGGGACAAAGAATGTTGTACAATTTTTGGTAGTTTCATGCTGTAGCACGTTCTTATTTCAGGAATCCCATTGGTACGCTAGTGTCCAAGTTTTCGAGGATCTTTTCGGAGTTTGCGCAAAATACACACAATTGACGCTTCTTGGATCTCGCCGTGCTGACCATTTGTGTACCAGATCCGCAGCACTGCTCATGAATTGACCTACTGGTAATCGTTCTCGTAATGTAAGCATTTGTCCCGTCTAGACCGTTAGTTGTTGATGGAAACTGTGCAGCCGCTCCTTCGTACTACATTGAGTATTCATCTAGCCCCTGCTCCATGAAATAGTTTGTTCATGCTTTATACGTATAATCTTGAGAGGGAGGGATATTATTATGTCATGTTGAAAAAATGTGTCCTTGTATTATTTTCTTGGGCATCTCCGTTCTTGTGCGACTTTGCGATTATATATTTCCCTGAAGAATTTGCGTGAAGGAATGAAGGAAAAATTATGCGTCAATTTTTAGAGAAGTATGGAGGAGGGTTAAGAACAACTCGAAAACTCATTTTCTAAAATTGAGTTTTCTTAACTTAAACATAATCTAATTCCACTGGCGTCAGAATTCTACTGTTTTCCACCATTTTTACCGCTTTAGCTTCCCTCTTAAATATTTTGGCGATTCAGACTTCACAAGATTTCTTCCTTCCGTTTGAAATGCATCAAACAATTTTCAGTCAAATGGCTGCAAAAAACCTTCAAACAATTAAGGTAGATGAATCCAAGTATCTTTGATAGCCCATTACGTTTTCACTGTCAAGGATTGTGAAATACCGATAATAGCATTACCAGTACAGAAATGATTACTCTTTTATTAGCTGACTCTATGTACACGTAGCCAATCATGATTTCAAACCCCGACCACAGAACAATCCTTAGTAGTTATATTCTTACATACCTTTTACAGAAGTTCACCCTTCCCTTCTCCAATTTCCTTTTGTTTACTTTACGGTAAGGAAAAAAAACAATAATTTAGCCTATCATTCATTCCTTGTTGACAGATTAAGAAAGTTTTCCCTAAAATTTGTACCCTCAATTACTCGTATTTCGCGGGACCTTATACAGGTAGGTACCGCCTCTCTTATCAAATTTTCGAAAATCTCGATCCGACCGTTACGCATGCGCTCTTTCGCACTCAAACTCGTTAATATACCCATATTTTTGTGTATATAGTAACTTGTTTAAGTACCGTACACACAAGCAACGCGTACAATTTACACGCTCGTTTACCATAAATTACCCTCACTTTTTTCTTCAGTATTTTCTACCCCGATATGCACCTAACCAGGTGATATGATTTACAATTATAAGAACAAACATCTGTACCGCACCACCAGTCTCGCGTTCGCTCTATGTGGTCCCCTGCGTTTTTTTTTCTTACACGTAGGGGTAACGTACCCCTTCAGAATGTGTGTCACAGATTGTGGGAAACTTCACGAAAAAGACGCGCAAGCGTCGCCAACTGACAATTTCCTTTTTATGACCCCCTTTTTTTTTTTTAAATATAATATTTTTCTCGTGCTGCAGCGCGCGCTTATGTGCAATACGCGTATGCACAATGTGCAACCAGTAAAGGTCGACGTAACGCAGCTGCCCAAACTTACATCCTCAAAAATTAACGTTCATTTTTCGTATGTACGCGAATTACGAGAACGGGTAGAGTCAATTGTACACGCGGTCCAGATGCTGTGAACATCGATAATAATCGACGACGCGGACTTTTTTTTAAAAAACCTACAATGTAATTACGAATATCGCGCGCGAACGTGGGAATTTTACGTTCATCATTCACAACGGTGGTCGCACTCTTTCTACGTCGTCGATCGAATATAACGTCAATAAAAATTCGTCGCGGCAGACGCCACTCCGGATATATGGATATCGATATTTTCTATTCGAAACCTTGGCGCCCACTCCGGGACATTTCTGAATCCAATGAACTATCACTATGTACACAAAACGTATCCGCGAGACGGCGTCAATCGCCTCTGAATACAAACACAGGAAACCGAATGCATCATTAACTTCCTACAAGCACACCCTTTCAAAGAGCGTGGTTATCATCGCGCTCGGATCGCGATAAAAGATGGACTCCGATATACCTGTGCCTACCTGTAATCGATACGATCAGGAAGCGTTTAGGGCTGACAGTCGTGCGAAGATTGTGAATCCCCGGACGAGATCCCATTCATGAGACCATAATCTGTTCTTTTTCCACTTGGCAAGTACTAAGACGATGTGAAAATTGGCTACAAAAGCGTTGATGAGGAATATCGGACATGTATAGAATTTGTAGCGGTGCGGAGGTAATGGAGAACAGAACGCAAGAGTGCTCACCGTAGGCTAGTATATTCGACTGAAATAAGTACACACGTATGTACAGGCAACGTTATCTTTTGTACATGCTGCTATAAAATAATACTCCTCTCGGATCTCATTGAAGATTCTTGCGTTACGAAGCGAAAACTTGAAGAATTGGGCCTGAAGAATGAAGTTCTGAAGTTGATTCCTTGTCCTATTGTAGACGATTTGGATTCAATATCTAGAAAGAACCAGCTTATGTGTCGACAATAATTTCTTCAAATTTTCTAATTCATCAATGTGTACAATTCGGGTATTGATAAACACCTCATTTGTGTACTCTTTGTTTACATTTACAGGATAGTAAAAATTGTTTAATTAATCACCCAGAGGACGGAATACAGTTTAATTTTTTCACTAGTATTGTATTCGTCGGCAGCGTTGATATCAATATTCAAACCATTTACATCACTTATGTCGCATGTGCAGCGCCGTCTCGTTCTCCATGGTTGAGTGGGTGCGGGTTGCTTCTGCATTTGATTTTGTTTCTTCCAATATCGGAAGTATAACTTCAGTGTTGGAAGAATCTCTTCGGCAAACTCTTTCTTCTACTCGGCAACTGCCAAGCTACTTTGGCAACCGCCAAGCTGCAGTGCGTTCTGGCACGCAGAAAACACAAGAACACACAACAACATCGCCTTCAGATATATTAAATTGTTGTTGGGGTTTCTTCATCTTCTTCTACCTTCAAGAATGATCGTCGTCCTCCTCTCCCTGCAAATCTGGATGTTGATGGTACACAAGTGTCGAGTAGGCCATAGCGTGGTTCTGCATTTACCTATTCCATTCCCGGTCCATCTTCTTCTTTATGATGGTGGCTGCAAGTGCAGAGGTTCCATGCTTCTTCGGAACCTAGCATGGTGGATACAAGGTTACTCGGGTCAAGCTCTTCATCTACCATGATCTCTTGAAAAGACCGACTGAGCTTGTAAACCACTTACATGCGCGTCGATGTGAGTTACACCTTGTCTCTTTGTGTGTTGTGATTCTTGTGCATCAATCAATTCTAACATGTTTTTAATGATCATTTCGTGTGAAACATGGTGAATATTCACACTGCCAAAGAGTTTGTCCCATTCTGTTTCTGTGAGACAGACTGATCTAGGTTTATCGATGTTTTGAAAAAGCGTCGTACAGGACTGAAAGGACATCCCCGATTTCTTTCTAATCGACTTTGATCTCCAAAGCTGTCCGTCTCATAAACAAAGCCCTCATAGCCACCGTAAGTTGAAAAAGAAACAAAACGGACAACTTATCGTGAGGTGGAATTGATTTCAAGTTCACGATCCACAAGGGTACAACGTCTTGCATCAGGTTCTCCATATAAGGTCTTGTATTGACTTGAGAACTTAGCAGGCAAACTTTCGACTCTAGGTCTTCTTTTTCACTCATTTCTTTCCCAGTTTTCTTGGTTTCTGCGACGAGTTCATCCCTGAATTCTTTCTCCTCAAATGTCAAGATTTTGACATCGTATTTCAATGATTCAATCTGTTTTTGAGACAATTTCTACTCGCTTTTGGTTTCAGTCAACACCCTCCCAACTTCTTCTAGCAGTTTTTCACCAGGAGCCAACTTTTTATCGGGAGCCTCTGTGAACTGCGTGACGTGACGTGTGGCGCTTTATGACGTCAACAATGACCTTGACCTACTTTTGGGACTTGAAACAATTTCAACTTTCCATTTTGTTAGGGGGATTACATCCTCAGAAAGCGTCCACGTCCGGGAAATTCTGTGAACTGCGTGACGTGACGTGTGGCGCTTTATGACGTCAACAATGACCTTGACCTACTTTCGGGACTTGTAACAATTTCAACTTTCAGCCCTCATTATTTCAGGCCTAGTATTGTTAAGGGGTTACATCCTCAGAAAACATCCGCGTCCGGGAGCCTCTGTGAACTGCGTGACGTGACGTGTGGCCCTTTATGACGCCATCAATAACCTTGACCTACTTTCGGGACTTGAAAACAATTTCGACTTACCATTTTGTTAGGGGGATTACATCCTCAGAAAGCGTCCACGTCCGGGAGTTTCTGTGAAGTGCGTGACGTGACGTGACGTGTGGTCCTTTATGACGCCATCAATAACCTTGACCTACTTTCGGGACTTGAAAACAATTTCGACTTACCATTTTGTTAGGGGGATTACATCCTCAGAAAGCGTCCACATCCGGGAGTTTCTGTGAAGTGCGTGACGTGACGTCACGTGTGGCGCTTTATGATGTCATCAATGACCTTGACCTACTTTAGGGACTTGGAACAATTTCAACTTCTGGCCAAAATGCTTTATGATGTCATCAATGACCTTGAACTTGACCTAATTTAGAGGCTTGAAAAAATTTCAACTTCCAGCCTTCATGTCTGCGTCCGCGTCCCGGAGTTTCTGTAAACTGCGTGACGTGACGTGTGGCGCTTTATGACGTCATCAATGACCTTAACCTACTTTAGCGACTTGGAACAATTCAAACTTTCCATTTTGTTAGGGGGATCAGATTCGCGTCCGGGAGCTTCTGTAAAGTGCGTGACGTGACGTGAGGCGCTTTATGAAGTCATCAATGACCTTGACCTACTTTCGGGACTTGTAACAATTTCAACTTCCAGCCTTCATTATATCAGGCCTAGTATACAGTATACTGAGAAGAGCCCAGCCAACTCACTTTTCGAGGGGGCATTTTCGTGCCAACGTGATCGCGACCACGGGAGGTTGCGGGTTCCCCGCTGCCATTGCAAACCTGCAATGGCCTCTAAATTGCTTATTTCCCAGTTTTCTTGCCTTTGCGACGAGTTCATCCCTGCGTTCTTTTTTCTCAATTGTCAATGGTGTGACTTCGCGTGTTTCAATGATTCAATTTGTTTTTGAGACAATTTCAACTCGCGGTGGGCCTCAGTGAACACATTCTGAACTTTTTCTAGCAATTTTCCATCACGAGCAAACTTTTTTTTAATTTCTTTCTAATAGAATCATCCTTTTTGATTGGCGATTTGTTGGCAGAGGATACCGACTAATCATTGGACGTACCAATTTTTAACCGGTATACAATTTTTTCAAAACTTGAATTCAGTACTTTTACGTCTTCCGTTAATTTATTGCATCTTACGAGTACACATATGTTAAGCTATTTTCATGATGGGCGTCCCAACATACTGAATACCCGATGAACCTTGTTGGCTCCTAATTGTTTCGGATGACTCGAAATCAATCTCGATTTTCAGTCAATTTGGATCTGTCCAATGTCGACCACGAAAAGACCCGAAATGACAGAAAGTTGACTCAAAACCGACCTCTCCTTATCATGTTTGACGCGTCGTCGACGTCCAAATTGAGTCGACCATACGTCATAACGTTAAAATTGCGTCAATTTCAAGTGTATAATCTGATAAGGTTTCTCTTGATCGAGGTCATGAATTGGTTGAACTCTGGTCGACTGAAAATTGCGTCATTTGAAGCATTTCAGCACTGATCCAGCGTAATTGAAACTCTCACAGGCCCTTGCTATTCGCAATTATTTTCGTCTTCAGACCCGGAACCAATAGTTGATTTTGAGTTAAGCTTGAGCTCGTTGACGTCCCTGATAAATGCTGTTGTAGTAGACTTATGGTGTCTTGTCGGCCACTAGAGGTTTGGGGCGTCAGAATCCAGTATTCCTGCATCTTCATTTCCGCACAAAATCGCCCATCAACAAGGGCTGCTAAATCATGGATGATGTTTCACGCCAAATTCAGTTGCTGTCTCAACTTCCCGTTCTCTTTTGAGATTCGTTCTAGTCGGTCTACCACTCGGTTAAACTCGGACGAAGGGATACCCTCAAGCAGACCTCAGGGCAGGCCTTCTTCTGGCTGACCTTTGCCACCACCAGAATAATAGACCAACTGAACAATCTTTATAAAAATAGCAGATAAAAATAAATCACAGCATCTCTTCTTAAATTTCTAAAAAGTAATAAATCAAAGCATTGATCAACGAAACATAATAATAGTACCTAATGGAAAAAAAAAATCGACGACATGAAAACTTTCAAATAATTTCAACGACATCTAAACAATGAACCAGTTGGATTAAACTGGTATTGGGCTTAAGAATAATTGAATCCTCGAAACTACGAGCCATATTGATTTGAGTTGGGCTTGTTTGAAGTCGAGTAGTATCGCGACTCTAACACAGTTCAGAGACTCAGAAAAGTTCGGACAAGGACGGAAAAAGTGATGGATTTTCTGGCGTAGCCGAATAGATAAAGATCATGTTTCATGTCTTTTATGGCATGCTCCGTTCGTTCACTCCTCCTCTATAGTCTAGTATGAGTGTACTTTAGAATATTTTAGGCTGAGGCTTTGGGGAGCACACTCGCTTGGTCTAGTATAAGTCTACTGTAGAATATTTCAGGCTGATGACTTTAGGGTGGCTCACTCGCTCCACTTCATGGTCCAGTGCGAGTCTACTTTAAAATATTTTAGGATAATGGCAAACAAGCGGAGCGAGTGGATCCCCTTCCTTGGTCGAGCCTCCCTCCTTGATCTGCTATTCATTTGAGAATAGGGCAGATTTCTCAATCACCTGCCAGATATAAAAACTTGAAAAAATTTCAATTTCCCGAATGAATGATCGCTCATCTAACTCGAAATCATTCCGCAATGAGAATTCAAAAATTCTTCAAAATACGGGTTCTTCACTCGTCTTGATTGACGTACTTCATGAAAGAGATCAGAGGTAGCTGCGAGTTTCTTGAGAAAGAATCTTGCAAACGATATTTTTAAATGGAGGAGCGTTACGATCTTTTGGATGGAAAAAATTGGCGCGGAATTACTTATTTTTATGAGTCTTTCCTCGGAGTCTGAAAGTGATCACCACAAACACTGAGCATATCATACTTGAGAACGAGAGTAAGCTCATCAAGTATGACGGATCCTGATGTCATCTGACCATACATGTGCTCCTTTTTCATGCGATACTCGCGTGTTTATCGTCGCGTCGTCGCCTCTTTGAACTTATTTACTACTTTTGAAAAATTGTATCTGGTGATTCGTATTTATATTGGAATCCATCTCTCACACATCGCAGACATGTGAAACCAAATGTTCGATATCGGTGCTGCAGGACCCTAGGATGCAACGTGAAAACATATGCTTACGTGATGTTCGTTTATTCCCGATATGATTATTTAACATAAAACACATGCCCCTCTTTCCTCTAGAAAAAAAAAGCAAAGTTACGCGAAAAACAGTTGTCTCAGTCGTTCATTTGGTGAACACGTATGGGGACGTGGAACGGAAAAATCAAAACCGAAACTGCACGGATGTGTTGGCAACTGGTCGGCTACCGGGTACTCATCCGAGTGGAGTGCAAAATCTGCGTAACACCTTTCCATGTACATGCATAGTCGGTTACCGCTGCCCTGATTGTACAAATAAGAATTATTGTGCGGACTGCGATACGTTCCACGTAGACTATTTATGTACGTAATTGTACCCCGTTTATCCGGACAATGCCAATTACGTCATTATCACGTGCAAACCGCGAAGAGGAAACTTCGAATGTTTTTTTTTCTCAGTCATTTTGGGTACAATAATTCGTATAATAGTTTGAAAAAATATCTTGGAAACCAAAATAAACAGCGTGTAAAATATACTCTAACGATGGGTATCGTATTACGACCGAAGAGTCGCAGCGTCGCAGCTAATAAAAAGCCACTCTGCGTGATCCTGTCATCTCATCCATTACGGTATGTAGAGAAGAAAAGAAAAGAAGGAAAAAATAGAAGAAAAAAAAAACGAGCGAACACGATGGAACCTGTTCTGTACCACATATGTATTACAAATTTATCTATTCCATTTGGTTAGGGTTGTAAATCTGACACAAAACCAAATTCACCCAAATCTAAAAAAGAAGAAGACGAAAAGTAATGTCTTCGAAGTGTATATTGTACCCGATTGTTATCTCGGAAGACATTGTGATTTAGGAACTACGTGATGCTGGCGAGTTCGAGTGTAACGTCTACATGACCATACCGGGTGTTTTGGTCTCGTAAGTCAGGGGACTTGGGAATTTGTGCGAGACAGTTGAATAATTCTTGACATTTTGTAGATCATTTCCTCGGAGTATTACCTCCTAGAAGTAATCATTAATTAGGCTACGTATCTCGATAAATGGAAGTACATTGTGACTGAAATTCTGTCGCAATTACCCAGTCGGTCGTTAGAATTTCATTGAGAAAAAATATATTTTGTCAAAGTTCAACATGCGAGTCTCACTTTTTCGCATCTTATCAGGTATACGATGTCATTTTGCAGTGGGTATTTTCAGGTGCAATAGATGGTATTCGGACAATTTGCTAGGAATACAGCAATTCTTCATCTTAGCGTGAACGAATCCGAGGAAATTAAGATGATTGTCAGGAGTGAAATCTATTTACTAGCCTTTATTCAAAATCACGTTTTACGGACTGTGCACTGAATAACCATACGTGTACAGACATCCGCTTCTCGGTAGGTGTTGGACTTCCAGCTACGTACTGCATGATTTTCGCCTCGACTGACAGTTTGAAGTTTACATCGTTCTGTAAATGTTTCTGCGATCAAATGCCACCAGGGTTTCAAAACACACGTGTCTACCACCGGTGACACTATTGATTTTAAATGTGTTTTTCGTGGTTACGATACTGAAGGAGGAAAAGAAAAAAAAATGTCTGTTCTGACTTTCTTGCACTTGTACGGCATGTTACCAACATATTGTTACGAAACGAAGAAGGGAGTGTGTGTCGTGAAGAACGTGCTAATTTCTGTTCTTTTCCACAGGGGTTTCAATCGGAAACCTCCCACGTATTACAATTAAGAAGAAAAACTTTTCGGCACTGCCGTCAATTAAAATTTTCTTATTTAGAAACACCTAATTGTTTAAAAATTTATTACCTAATTAAGTCAGTTTCATCTATTTCACCTCCTTCGACTGTGAAGATTCTTTTAACTCGGATGCCAAACTTCTTGCTAGCAGCTGAAATTAGGTCCTCGAAAGAATCGGGATGCTGTTTTTGGCAGAGTCATTCTGCCTGCGATGATCTCTGTCGACTGTCGATTTGCTGGTGATTCTCAGTTGTATGGTGTGGATTAGAAATCGGCTTGCGACTATCCGAAAATTCAGTCTTGTAGTCTTAAGTATTGAAACGATTTTTTTACGTGCAAGGAGAATAAGTACCCATTGAAAAAATTCAGGCTGTGCGGGAAAAAGCCTTGGTTTTTTCAATGTGTCTTAAGTCTTGGTCGAAATTGCGTTCATATACCTATCGTTCAAATTGACTGTGATGACTCCATTTGAACTCGAAGTCGATTTCGAGACCTCTTCTTCAAATTTTCGATTAGAAATCGATTTGTAATGTCTCGGCGATGCATGGAAGTCGAACTGAAATCGAACTGGAATATTGAAGCGATAATCTTCAATCCTTATGTCTTGAAGTAGCCAAAAATTTGTGAACGAGGGATCAAAGTTAGAGGGGAAAAGCACAGTGCTTAGAACTTTTCATTAATTGGTTTATTTTTGAGAATTTTGCCAAAACCGATACGTTAAATTTCCAAATCCTGCTTATATCATCATATATACTTGCGCTCTAAAGGCAGTGACGCGATAGATCGAGTCGACCGGACTAGGACTCGCAGACCGAGGCCATTTTGTTCACGACTCGTTGAAAGTTTCGTCCACTCACCGTTCGCATCCAAGGTGTGGAAAGGTAATAAAGTATCTGGGTATCTGGTTAGATTCAAGGCTGAGCTTCGTGTACAATCTCTTGAAGATACTTTTCTACGTATTCTCCAAGCCGTCTTCGACCATCGTACCAATGGTAAAGTAATCCTGCAAGGCACCGACGCGACATCGCTGAGGATCCGCATTATGAATCGGAGAAATTCCCCGTGATGTACTTCGACCAAAGCACTTCTCTGCAGGAATGGGCAATTCAGGAGGAATGATCTAAAAGACGCTGAAGGAATAGAAGATTTTTCGAAAGAATACAAGCAAAAACCGTGCCTGAAGAAGCTCCAAGCGAAGTTCACCAATTTTGATGTGGAGAAGAGGGGGGGGGGGGTCTTGCAAAGTATATCGTAATTTTTGCCTTTGGGAATGCAGTCTGAAACATTGCAAAACTGAGTTCGTTTCGCGAATAAATCCAACGCAACTAAGCACAGATTGAGGTACAACAAATCGCCTGCAATCTACAATGCCTCTGATGACTTCAATTCGAGCATGGTAATTAATCGCATGCTCTTTAGCTTCAAAGACTGCGCGTGCGTAATCATCGCTAACCGATCAAAGTCACTTTGGTCGAGCCTAATTGTGATTTTTTTCTGCGTTGTTGAAGTCATCCAATCCCTCTTGAATAGTCCATTTCTGTAAAGCAGGGCGCAAGTCGAAATACAGTACGAAGAATGTCTCTCATATATAATTCGGAGCCTTAGCCATGTCGGTGTCTTAGAGGATTACTTGATCATCACAATGGTCGAAGGCCGATTTGGAAGATACGGAGAAATATCGTTCTTATGACCCGAAAATCTGAACAACTCCTCTTCATCTTGTTTCGTACAAAACTCCCTCGTCCTTCGTCAGCCCAATGAACATTCGGTACCCCATCTTCAGAATATTGTACAACAGCCATTGGATTTCTCAGCTATAAAGGCATGGCCATTGGAACACTTCTCAGGTTTGCAGAGGTGTCCTTGGAATCACCTCTAGAAGGATTGGACACCATGAATGAAGGTCGCGTGATTCCAGTCACAAAGGCAACTTTAAATTAGCAGCCATTCCTCTTCATTATCATGAAAAATTCTTTCAGGACAGTATTTTTGTAGGCAACAGGATCGTTCACATCATCTTGAATATGATGATCGTATTCGTGAAGCCTTTTTTCTTCATCACACAAAAAATTTCGTCAAATTCTTGTACTTCAGAAGGTAGTGGTCGCTTCTTTAGGCCTGGTCCAAACTTGCATTCGTTTGGAATAGCTGCTGTTTCTTCTGCGTCTTTGTAATCATCCTATCCCTCCTGAACGATCCATTCCAGTGAAGCCGCGCCCAAGTCAAAATGCAATACCAAGAACTTCTCCCATTTATAATTCGGATCCTCAGCTATGCTGGTGTCTTTGAGGAATACTTGACCATTGCACAATTATCGAAGGCAGCTTGGAGGATACGTTGAAATAGCGTTTTACCGGAGCCCCAAGAAAAGAAGTAGGTACCTGACGAGTTTGATCATCTTCCAGCAAAGCTAGTTTCATCCACGTGGGTGTATCGTCCGATTATTGGAAAGGTCGCCAATTCTATATTTTCTTGAGTAATAACTGGCTTCAGACGTATATTGGAGTACTGATCGGTTTTTGAATACTGCAGAGCTTCAAACGCAATTATAACCCGTAGATTAATGATGAGCGAATTCATTCTGATCAAATTTATGATGACCTGAGTGAAGTTGCGGAGGTAATTTTCGAAGCTTGATTCTTTTGTGAGAGCTTGAAATGAAAGAAAACATTGTTCGGAGTGATACGTGAGCAGTACATAATCGTGTTTATCTGCAGATTACATTTTCAATTTTGATTCAATACTCTTTGTTTTTAATCTGATCGTATGATGTAAGACCTATCGCTGTAGGTGAAATAACTTCTAAAAGATATGTCGAGAAAAGAAACTTACATGCACGGTAGGCCTACAGACATATTGATTTGTGGAATCAGATTATAATCGTCGACATAGCCAGGTCAAGGTATCGGTTCTGTTGAATTTTTGGCGATCTTGTGCACATTGCAAAATCTATGAAATTTGGGGAAAATGACGTAAAATATTTATATCGATTTCTGTTTGCCCGTTATTCGTATGCTCATGTACTAATTTTTGACATGTTCCATGTCTTTAGCCTTACCTCATCACACCCACCCTCCCTCCTCCCGTCAACGGACTTGGAGAATTTTCGAGAAAAATTTTTGTTCTCGTAGCTGATTGAAAAATCTGCAAGTAAAAAAAACTTTTTTACATTCTCCCAGAAAATTCTGGAAATTGCTGAACAAATGTCTTGAAATTTGCTGGACAGACTTTCCTAAAATTCATTGGTCAAAATATCCCGTGGGTCATTTAGTAGTCTGCGAGTACACCCCCTTTTATACCCCATAGATGATTTAAAAATCTACGAGCACATCTCGCATGAGCCCAGTTTGATGAAGGCTAATATACTGCACCATGAAGGAATAACCAAAACTCTTCAAATTAAGGGACTTGGAATATTTTCGAGGGATCTTTGTGTGCGTGTGCAAGCGTGTACCCGTGGTTGATTTAGAAATCTGCGAGTACACCCTTATACCATTCTTTTCAAAAATCGACCGTGGATGATTCAGGAAACTACATTTATTTTTTGGATATTACCGGACAAACTTCCTGGAATTAGCTGGACAAGGCGATTAAGAAATCTGCGAGTACATTTTGTATGGTTTTGGGTTTTCGTTATGTGAGGCGGATTGCACGTGCATGCATCTTCTACCTCTTTGCCTGTCCTCGTCCTTTTCTCGTTCTCCGTTCGTCGTTCTCCTTTTGCATTTGTTACTCTATTTCATATTTAAAAAACTATGATTAAAAAAAATGACCTATTTGAAAACACTAGCGTTTTCGTTATATTTCAAATTCTGGAAACATTCTGCTAATGCAGCCGCATTAAAATTTTCAATGTCTTTGCCGCCCAGATAGGCAACAACATCCCGAGCTTTCGGATATAATTTTACTTCGTTTTTTAGTTTCACAAGTTGTTCATCTGATATACTACGAAGATTTTGAAAATTAGTGAGTATATCGCTATTTGAACTTATTGCATTAATGAAGCCCCGTATCAGAACCGCCGCCTCTCCAACATATACTTGCGAAAACAATCTTTTAAATAATGCGTCGAATTCAGCTCTAGTTACGAAGTTTCCTTCCATCTGAGAATCCTGAAATTGTACTTGAACTTCTTTCCATGCACCTACGGACCCTCTCTGGAAAACACAAATTATAGGCTCTATCGCAATTGACCCATTCGTGTGTGCAACATCATACTGCGCAATGCGCGTGCGTCTACTTTGTGGAGATTGGGAGGCAGTTTGGAACTAATAGACCCTAGCTAGTTGTCAGTCATATGTGACAGTCTTGTTGCTAAAATTGCGTCCAATGCGTAAGTATCAAGCTGGGGCAACACTGAGGCCTGGATATACATCACCAAGCCCGCCCATTGCTTGCAATGCATATAGTATAACAAGCTCAGACAAGTCAAATTGATGGTCATTGTTGACATCATGCCTTATCCTGCTCCAATAAGGCACCAAATCGTCAGTGAGCAGCTGAGCCATTGCTGGATCCAGCCTGCGTCTAACCATGGTATCAATAGAGGTAAAAAGTTTGGCGGTCATACGGTCATGACCTTGGTAGATGGGGTCTGAACTTCCTTGAGTATCAGATTGGCAATTGCCCTCGTTAGGTAGCCCTTCGCGCTTCTCTGTTCATATAAAACGCGCGTGCCACACGTTTGCTTGACCAACTGCATGACCTCTGTCATGTGGTTGAGGATATAGAAGAGAGCTACACACAAATGTACTGAGCTTGACGATATTCACACATCATCGCCCTGATGAATGTTGTAGAGTATTGAGAGCCGACGCCAGGTCGTTTCCTGCAAGGCTATGTTAAAGTATGCCACGTTAAGGAATAAGGAGGGTATTGATCATGTCTGTGCCCTTGGTTCCGGAGAACATGCCTTGGCGCACAACCGAGGTGGGTGGAAGTTGGCAGGCTACTGTAGCGTTAAATTTAGCCTAGGCTAATCATTTGTTGGCCTCAATCCAGTCTGCATGAGAATGAATACAACGTCCTTCAGCAGAATGCTACTTGAACAAAGTAGACGTGTGTTGTAGATTAAAATCCAACATACTAATCGATAGCCAAACCATCGCATTACGTAAATTGGCCAATCCGACTCCGCCCTTCTATAAACCTGAGATCCTGCATAGCCTCTCTTCAAACGCATTGTCTGCGTAGCAGGAGATGATGTAATGGAAAGGCTCGATTGCATACAATGCCTGCTTTTTAACAGGGAACCTGTTTTATCGGGAGATCTCTCGGAATAAATGTCCGCCGTCCGGGAGGCAACATGACCTCGGGATTTGGACAATTTTTGAAGTCCCCTCCTATCATATAGTATATCCGACAGAGGTCGAAAATTTCTTCCCAAGTCCCTTTCCTGTCACATTTATATAGTAGTATAATGCTAGGATAATGCAAGGAGGGTTTCTAGCCTAGTTTAAGTCCAGTATACTGTATTTCAAGTCCCCCTCCTATTATATGTATGGCTTGGAAGTTTGTGAGTAGAGCCTGATCAAAACAGCTCCTCCAAGTATTTAGATATGCAATGCTTCATACACTAATCTGCTTGGCCCCTTCAATGAGCCAGATATACTAAGTTTCAAACACCATGAGACTCATCCAATAGGTTTCCTGCCTCCCCTCATTTAAGTCCGTTAAAGACCCCCTGAGTTTTCAAAAGGGAATCTGTTTCATTTCCATTTTCGTGCTTCTCTGCTGCGTTGGCATGCTCGCGTGGCTTATCATCGAGTGCTGCTAGTATGTCGGTTACAAGAACTTTTTCAGCCCAGCCCCTCTTAGACAACTTGACTGTTTTCCCCGCCTCTTGTCATAATTACGGAGATGGCCCTTCCACGCTCCCGGAGACCACCCATTCGCCTCGCCTCACGCACCTGTTGCTATATTCCACGCTCCAATCGGTCTTCTGGTCAGATCGGCCGTAATAAAACTCCATGTAAGGTAGCTTAATACACCATTTTTGAAGAAATACAAGTGAGTAGGATGAGTGAGGTAAAGACCGTGTAAATTTTTCAAGTATTTTTTGTAAGAAATAAAATACTGGAAAAAATCTATAAAACTCAGGACTGATGAATTTTATTGGGTACCTACCTCGGTGAAAATGACGGACAGGTGCCGGTGGTTTCTCCAAAAAAATTTAGAGGCCATTGCAGGTTAGCAATGGTTCGGCGCTCGCGATCACGTTGACGCGAAAATACCTCCTCAGAAAATGAGTTGGGTGGGCTCTTCTCAGTACACTGTATACTAGGCCTGACATAATGAAGGCTGGAAGTTGAAATTTTTGCAAGCCCTAAAGTAGGTCAAGGTCATTGATGACGTCATAAGCGTCACACGTCCGTCACGTAGTTAACAGAAACTCTCGGACGCGGACGTTTTCTGAGGATGTAATCCCCCTAACAAAATGGATAGCGGGTTCCCCGCCAAACATGTCTGAATTACTGGTAAAATTCTCTCTTTGTTTTTGTCTGAACGTAATTGCTGAACGATTATGCGCTTTTAAAAAGGTAAATAACTATACAGTGTAGGGTTTGAACGAGGGACCCAACCCTCTGGTCTGCAAGACCTCTCTATCCACTGAGGCGTCCTGATGACCGCCTCAAGCACTAGAAGTTCCTGGAAGGAAACAAAAAGACTAATGTTTGTGTGTTTCTTCTGTGAAGATTGCAGCCATGAAACCTATTGTACGTCAACCAACTTCGAATCTTCGAAGACATTCTCGAATATTGCGTATAATGATTCATTCGTTATCAAGAATGACTATTTCGAAGCATGCACGCGATAGGCTATACCCTAAACCAATATTCAACTTTAATCTCCTCTTTACGAGTATAGTGTGTCGTTCCAATTACTCTTTGTTTACGACGAAAGCAATCTCATTTGATATTTATTTGTTAAAATCTTGTACACATATTGATGGAAAACTACGATGCATGCGATAGAAATAGACCTCGAGTATGTCATATGGTAACATTACGAGTACGGGACGACAGTTGTACACGCTTTTGACGCATCTGCCCCTTCTGTGTGCATTTTGCGGCGCGGCGCTTTTGCATTTTTCAAAATGCTACTACTTTCTAACCGTTGTACGCTACACAGTAGACTGTGCGGGTTCAGTTTTTTTTTTTCTCTTCCAGGTTTGTATTTTTAGCATTGGGGTTGGCTGACGAATACAAGTCTATATACGCGATGAAAGTATAATCAACATTTCAAAGTTTTCATTCGACAGATGGCTACTACAATACAGTACGATTCGCAGAATGCTGTTCACATCTCTTTTGTAATTATTATAGGTACATATCTCAATCACGAGTGCTTGCCAATGGGAAATATTCAGGATTTAGAACACTGCAGAGTGGACAATAGGGTGTCATTTATTTCGCGGAAGTGCGACATTTGAAACACTCGCCCCCTAAAACACTTCGGTATCATGCATTGCTCTAATTCTTATGAATAACCGACGTTTTAAGCTTTATATGACAAAATACTTTAAATTCGAAACTATAGGAAATATCGCGAATGGTAACCGTTGACGAGTATTTGTGTCAGAAAACAGTCTGATACTAGCTTCAGAAATCCTTAGATTGACCTTCATGTTACCGAGCAACTTGTGCTTGTTACTGCACTGGCTTCATAAAGATGTATAAAGCGCGGTCATCCGTGGATTAAGTTATCGTATTTTCTAATTCCAAGAATGATATGCTGGAAATCGCATCATATCAGACGTAGCATGAACGAGAAGGAAAAAAATGAATAAATAGACTATCATGATTTTAAAAATAAATTCGCGTAGCGGCATTTCAACTGGATTTACATTAATGATTTTTTTTTCCTTACGTTTGCTTCAAAGCTGCAAGAATTCTGTTTTTTCACGTCTTAGCTCAATTGATACATCACTTATACGTCGAGATTTATTTCTTCTCGTTAGTCGTTACGTCGAGAAACATGAAATTATACTGCTCATTTTTTTTTCTCTCATTCTCTTCAATGTGGGATTGAAGAGAGAATGAAAAATGGTAGAGGACAATCAACTTTTTAGTTCACTGATCAGATAGAATTACGATGAAGCTAGATATGCACTTATGGGCCTACATTTACAAGTTTGATCAATTTAAAATTCAAGGTTAACTGGCCATCTGCTGAAAAAAAGTAACAAATTGTTAGGCGATACTGACCTTGCACAGGTGTTGGTTGTTATAGTGTTATACCTATACAATGTAACCTTCGGATTTTAGTCAGATGATAGCTTTGCGTCCGTCGACGAAACCATAACTCCAAATTTTACGTTGTTCTCGGTTAAACATTGTCTACAATCGTTGTAATTGCGTTCATGAAAACAGGAAAGAAGGGAGGGTGTATGAATACGACATCATTCTAGCAAACATAATGAAGTGATTATTTTCTTTCGGTCTTCGTGAAAACTTGGACGAATATAGAGCGAGAAAATTGAGCTTACTCAGCCTGAAGTACAGTGTATTACACCTGTACAAGGCTAAGAATGAGGGTGAACGAGCAAAGTGCACGAGCCCGTTTCCGAACCAAAAACCTTTGGGTGGGAGCTTGCATCGCAAATGAAAACTCTATAGCTCAATCCGCCGCAAATGTAGGAAAAACAAATCAACCCACCTCCTTATTGTTCGATTCGGGGACAGGACACGGACCTCACGAAATCGACGTTGATTCTAAGTCGATTTAGTGCCCTTAATGTCGACTGCGAACCGATCCATAATGATTGGAAGATCGACCAGTTCTTCGTACCATCGAATGTCAAAATCGAGTCGATTCCTGGTATTATAGATTGATGTTGATTTTGGGACCATTATGGTCCTCTTATCAATGAAAAACTTGAAATCAGCGCGACGTGGACGTTGCGTGAATTTCAAGTGCACAGTCACTATCACCTATAGCTCAGAGGTCGACATTTTTTCAAGTTCCTTCCCCATGATATATATAATAGCTTTAAAGTCGAAATTTTTCCGAGTCTCCCACTTATTACCTACTGTTTGAGTTCGAAATTTTTCCAAGTCCCCCTCCCCTCCCCCTCCTCCTATCACCTATTGCTCGGAGGTCAAAATTTCTTTTGCCATAAGACTCCCTTTTCTAAGTCCCGTCATTTTTCTTTAATTTACCCCCCCCCCCCGCCCTCCTCCATAAAACGTAACAATTTTTTCCCCCAAATTTAAATTAATTAAAAAGTTTTAACAACAAAAATTTAATGTTTCATTTAAAACAAATTCTAATTTATGTACATATATTATTATTTGAGGAAAGTGATTCATTAATACATACTTTAATTAATCGATTTTTTTTCCAATTCATTCTACTTCAGCGATATTAATTTTATAATTTCTTTTATTCATGAAAAAATTTTATTAATAATATCTAATGGTTAAAAATAATATAATATAAAAACAAATATTTTTTTGTCCAAATCCCACGTTTTTCCATACAACCCCCTTTTCCAAGTCCCATGTCTGCCGGACGGCAGCCGGCGTGCATCATTTTCCTTAATATACTCCCACTCCCTCCCCTCATAAAAACATGCAACAGGTTCCCTGTGAATAAGTTGACCCGCAGGGTTAGATTTTACTACCGCCTGCAATTGGAAATGGATGTCAAAATTGCGTCTATTGGACCATGGCTGTATTGGTATTCTTTTTTCATTCAATTTTCCGTTCAATCACGAAAACAATTATCAGAATGACTGCATTAATAACAATGAAATCATTTTTTAAAACCAAATTTAAATAAATAAAAATTTAATGTTTCATTTTAAAAAAATTTATATAAAGTTTATTTACATCATTTTTTGAAAAAGTGATTCATTAATATTTTGATTAATCGATTTTTTTTTTCAATTCATTCTACTTCAGTGATATTAATTTCAATTTCTTTAATTCATTAAAACATTTTATCAATAATAATGATTAAAAATAATATAATATGAAAACAAATATTTTTTTGTCCAAATCCTACGTTTTGCCATACAACCCCCTTTTCCAAGTCCCATGTCTGCCGGACGACAGCCGGCGCGCATCATTTCTCTTTAATTTACTCCCACTCCCTCTCCTCATAAAACATAAAACAGGTTCCCTGTTTATAAGTTGACCCTCAGTAATAGATTTTACTACCGACTGCAACTGGAAATTGACATCAAAATTGCGTCTACTGGACCATTTCTATATTGGTACTCATTTTTCATTCCATTTAACGTTGAATTACAAGAAAATTATCAGGATTATTAATAACAATGAAATCAATCTTTTGTTTAACCAAATTTCAATGAATGAAAAATTTAAATACCTATTTCAATGTTTCATTAAAAAAAATTAATATTAAATTTATTTACATTATTCTTTGAAGAAGGTGATTCATTGATATTTTAATTTGTCGTTTCTTTTCAATCCATTTTATTTCAGCAATATAAATTTTATCATTTCTTTTATTCATTAAAAAATTTTATTATTGATAATGATTAAAAATAATATAATAGACTATGAAAACAATAATGTTTTTTTTTTATTATAATTAGAGAAAGGATTTTTCGGCAAAATGCCGAAAATCGAAAACATAAATGCCGAAACTACCGTTTTTGCCGAATTTCAGCAAAGAAATGCATAATTTTTAGCGTTAAATGTACTCCAATAAGCAAAAAAATGGTACTTTTTTCGTTAATGCCGAATAAAGCCGAAAACTGAATTTTGAGTGCCGAAAATGTTATCATAAATGCCGAAAAATCCTTTCTCTAATTATAATTTTATTGTTTTATGTTAATAATTTTTATTTAATATTTCATTTAATATTACTCTTTGAAGATAAATTGAATTGAAATAATATTGAAACATAGGTACAGTATCTTTATTTTTTAATTATGACTGCTTTTTCTGTCTGCGAGTAGCGGAGTCACCAAACAGACATCAGAATGCCAAAGGGAATGATTCTTCATTGATTTGAAGTCAACCAGCATACGGCAGTGCATTCTAGTGATGGGTAAAAACCGGTAGTTTGAAACAACCGGTAGACCGATAGTCGTCAAAGCTTTACTACCGGTTGACCAGAGGTTACCAGCAAAAATAACCGGTTGTACCAATAGTACCGGTTGTACTCCAAATTTTAGAAATTTCAAGGCGGAATTCAAGACACTATCGATAGTACCGGTTGTACCTCCAGAGGTGACCAATTAAACTGCAGAAGTTGAACAGTCATTGATGCCCATTGTTCTGTAGTAAGCAGTCAGATTTAGCCACTAGTCACATTTGTACAGCAAAAGTTGAACTTGGTCAAGATTGAGAACTTACAAAAAGCCTTCAATAAGTTACAAGCATCAGTTTAGGCATTACACCCAATCAATAATCATGAACTGTCAAGTGACATAAGCACCAATTTTCCAGATTTTCCCAAAATTTCAAACTATCGGTTTTTTTTCAGTTCTTGTCAATAATACCGGTTTTTTCTCCGATGGTTAAACTACCGGTGGTTTGACTACCGGAGGTGAGAAACAACCGGTAGTACCGGTTGTACCTCCGGAGGTGGCACATCACTAGTGCATTCCCAAAAACAAAAAGGAAAAATGACTGTTAATCAGAACAATAAAGCAATCGATTTTCAGTCGATCGAAAAATCAGAAGAATTTGACTCGAAATTGGCTTTAGATTGTCGTCGATTCTAAGTTGGCCTGTGTACATTCTCAGAGAACTGCAAATTGACTTGAAATTGACATAACAGTGCAGTCGGTTTTAGATCTATCGAAAATTTAAAGAAGTCGCTTCAAAATCGGCCTGAAAGGAAGTCACAGATGAATCAACATCGACGTGAGGTCAATTTTGACAATATATCGACGTAATTTTGACAGGGACTTTCAACAAAATAAATACGTTGATCAATTCCACGGTTGGCATGGTCTATTGGGATACTATCACGACTTCACAAGTGAGGATATATCAAGCAAACGGGCGTCCGCACAATGTATTTCTCATGGGACGGACGCCCTTCTGTGTGAACTCTCCTCAAGTATGCTCGATCAAAGTTGGCTCTGATCAGATAGCCATGATTTAGCAACATAATTTTTTGAAGCAGAAGTATGATTAATTGCCATGGTCAAAGTTCAACTTATTTGGCGGGTTTAAAAATTAGAAGGGGCGTTATTTTAACCTCTCTCCCTCCCCTCGGCTTTCCCGCTCCCTTTTACCTCACGTGAGATTTTTCAGAATGGAAATTTTTGTTGTTAATGCGTTAATCTGTTCTGGTAAAGTAAGAAAAAAACGATCATGTTTCAGGTCTATGTATTATGCTGTATGTTGGGTTTTCGCTTATTTGCGTCCATACCCAAGTTGTATAAGTGTAGTGTACTGACCTAGAGTCAACATGCTTCATTGAGACAGAGTTCAAATCTCTTCCTTAAAACAGGTTCCCTGTTGGAAACGCTGTTTTATAACTTAGAAGTCAAAATTGATACAGACCTATTTGATGTTGATGCAGATCTATCTGGTATTGGTGCTTATCTATCTGATGTTGACTTGGACTAGTTTGCCGCGTAATCGCTAGACATGATTTGTTTTGAGAAGCAGAAATTTAGAGGCAATGGCAGCGGGGAACCTGCAATTTCCCTGGTCCTCTTCCTATCATATATAGCCTATAGTTTCCGAGTCTTGAAAATGATGACGTAATAAGTTGAACGCGCTCGCGATCACGTTGGGGCGAAAATGCGCACTCAGCAAGTGAGTTGGTAGGGCTATACTCAGTATACTGTATTCTAGGCCTCATATAATGAAGGCTGGAAGTTGAAATTTGTGGCCTGTTCCAAGATAAAGGCAATTAGCAGCAAAACGCAAGTCTCCCAGGAGGGCAAAAACGGAATCTAAATGCTACCTTTCAATGCTGCCAGATCTACAGATTTTTGAGGTACAGATTTCCTACGGACTTTACGTAAAATGAAAATTTCTTGCGCTCAAGGGAAAAGTACCTTAGACACGTACATGAGAGATACTTTTCTCTTGATGGTTATAGGCTGATGCTGCTGTCTCCCGTAACATTGAGTCGATCAAGGCAAAAGTACCTTAGTCGTCCTTACAAGAGATACCTTTCTGCTGATCGGTATCGATATATCAGTGAAAGTCTGTCGAAATCTTTTTTTAGGTCTTACAAAAAATGACGGATATGGATATTTGAAAATATCATCTGGTAGCACAGCTACCCTGTCCCTGGAACAGGTACTTGATGCTAATCGCCCTTATCTTGGAAAGGGTCACATGTTTCCAGGTCTCTAAAGTAGATCAAGGTCATTGATGATGTCATAAAGCGTCACTCGTCACGCAGATGTTTTCTGAAGATATAATCCCCCTAACAAACTGGATAGCGGGTTCCCCGCTAAAAACTAGCCTTGTTTTCATTCTTGTAAGCGAAGCAGAGTTTTCCATAATTTTAGTTCTTCTTTGTCACTTAAAATGTCCCAAAGAATTTCAAACCTCATCAATAAATCTATGTCAGCAGGAATATTGAAGTCATGGTTGGCAAGTTTCTCTATTTTGTAACAAGATACTTGTTACAGGAAATCAGAAAAATGGAAACATGTGGGGTCCGCTCCGTATTTTACAAAAGGTTGGGCATATAGGTCTTCGAGGTTACTTTTCTCTCGTTCAGAGCGAATAAATTTTCGATATTCTTCCCGATATATTTGATTATCAGAATTTGTTCGAGTCCCTAAGGTAACTCGGAGCCCCTTGCCTTCCTCGAAACCACAATTTGCTAGAAATATGGTGGTCAGTCTCCATGAAACAGATCCTTCGTTAAAAGAGAAAACATCGCTACAATCACTTTCCCATCTCGTTTCACTCAGTAAACTTGGGTACGTATACACTTTCAAACTAACAACATCACTCAGTTTACAAACTTGGCCATTATTAGCAGAAGCCTTTCGATTGAAGTAAAGAAAATTATTGTAATCACCAATTAAAGCCTATATGAAGCTTCCTGTGTTTAATTGCCTATCGTAATTTACCGCTTACAGACACAGGTGCAGCGTACTCAGCTAGCAAAATCTCTTCCCGAATTCTCTGATTAATTTTTACGATCTTTTTTTCTTCACCAGCGTCGCGTCGTGTGTTATGATCGTGACTCATTATCGTTATTATCATCGTTATTAATATTGAAGACAGATGTTTTTTTTTTTTTCATACATTATTCGTACTTCGTATACGTTTTCGTGAAGCTCCATACTGCGCGCGAGAAACTCCTTGTCGCAGACGAGATTTTACAAATTTATGGATAATTATAAGCCTTTCGAGAGAAGTTTTTTTGGCAACGCTATACTCTCTGGCCGCATCTCACGACTAAGTACAATAGAGTAAAAAATATGATTTCAGCAGCGTTTAGCCTTCTGGGAATTAAACGGGTGCGGTAAATGGGTCAGGCATGTGTGGTTTATTTGCATGCTACACTCTGTAAAGCAAACAAGAGCCCATGTCTCGAATCCGAATAACCCGTTCGAGTGCGCGGTTATAATAATTATTGTTTATTGAAAAACAAACGTCTTGAAATATTGCTATACCGCTTTTTTGTATATAATTTATTTGAAATGAAAAATTACCCGTTGATTAATTTTGCCGAGCTGCCGCGGACCCGATTACATTCTGGACCACCATCCGAGCAACTTTAGCGGGGTATCGAATGTGATTTCTGTGATTCGCATCAGGTTTCGTGAAGTGCGAATACGAATTTTCGGAAAGGTCAGTTTCAGCTGCGTGCGGGGAAGAGGAGGAAGAAAAAAAAACAAGCCATGTGGACACAGTCGTGGGAATCTGCTGGTTTAATTGAACTATTAGAGAGTCTTACGCGACTATCAATGAACATGTGTCTTCTATACGTATACACAATACATCTGTCACCCTCCACCCTAGTTTATATACATTATTCACGATACATACTGAGTATACTGCACTGTACTTTCAATTGACGATATTAGCTTTAATAATTTAACCGTTGCGTTTGTGTGCGCAACGTGTACACATTATTAGACCGGCCTTTTCCTGTTAATAATACTGAAGGAACAGCAATAATAATAATAAACAATGATGCGCGCGATACGTAAGCCTTATGGCTTCTTTTTCTCTTCTTCCCGCGACCCAGTAGGCGATTCGATGCCTTTTTTTTTTTTTTATCGATAAATTCGCCAATATACGAACGAACTCAATCCATCTGGATGGGTAAAAATTAACGTAGACGAGTCATCAGATTCGAATTGAAAACTAGTCACGTACTGACAAAATATTCGAACAATGTGTCCGGCATATGAGCCCATAAAAGGAAAAGCGTGCTGTTCTGCCTCGTGTAGCCTACTGTGTAGACTGTGGACAGGAGGAAGGGTGACGAGCAAAACCGAAGACCGCTTTAAGATCAGCTCTAAAATTTTATAAAATACCATGAAGGAACGTTCACTATATGCAGGATATATAGACAGCTTCAGCTTTTTTAGAATGCTTAATTTTTACAGCGTTTACGAGCGCATAACGTGTTCTTCAATACGTGTTTCAAATTAAATAAAGCGTTTACAGCATCAACGTAGCCTTTTAAAGTTGAAACATGTGCGAGAAAATTCCGATACCGCACCTGTCCTCGAAGCGAATGCTAAGCATCGCCGTGATTATGAATGAAGAACGCGAGCGTTGGCTGCACACTTCAGCGTTTATAAAAACAACGCTCAGATTAAGTGACTCGTGACAACAATAAAACTGTCGACTTCTGTCAGGGCAATAATATTATCGTCTAAGGCTAGTCGTTCTCGTCCAATACCACCGTGTGCCGATGGGGTAAGAAAACCGAGGTCGGTGGTCGCGATGGTGTAAGGTCGAATGATTCATTTGGTTTGGGCGAGCCACGGACAGTGAATTCTGTTAACAAGACTGGACGAAGCGAAATGTCGAAGTCGGAGAACGGTCGTTTCTTTGTCAGTGTATAATGAGGAACAAAACAGTGTTGCTGTTGAGTTCGTGCTCTGTAGCCTTCGAGGTATAATGACCGATACTTTATTAGCAGACATGCGAGTTACAGGCATCGACGTCACCATTTCGCAGCATTTTAAAGTTGGAGCTGGAAAAAGACAGAATTTTCAGTAGGTTCAAAGTACGGTTGAACTTCTACTTGCATTCTTAATATAGTATTCTGACCAAAAATAGACGAAAAGTGCTCTCGTAGATTTGTAAGCGCCGCACGCCTAGAGAGACATCAAATTCAAGCTTGTATGGTCAAGGTCATCTTGAATTTTTTCCATAAAACTGAGAAAGATCATGATTTCCCGTGAATAATTTCTTGGAATACTGAAAAAAAAACATATAGGTAACCGTATCTTTGTCACCTGAAGAAAATTTGATCTCGTAGTCAGTCACCAATAAGTCATTTACCCTATGGAATATAAAAAGCGGTCAATAGTTCTAATCAAATTTGGAAGTAAATAACCCATCTGAATAGACATTGTAAGAAGAGCACAGAGTGAATTAATTTTGATGAATAAGTCGTGGGAAATGAGTGTGCTCGAGTCGCACATTAAATCGTAGACGACGGGAACTGAAGGCTAAAGAAAAACTTCTCAAAGATAGAACTGCCGAAGATGAGCAAACTTTGTATAGCATTAAAACCTAAATAACCGCAACGAATACAATATAGGGCTAATTGAAGGTCCGTAAATCAAGAATAATGACAGCGTATGATATCAATGAGAACGACAAACTTGTTTGCTAATATTCGGAAGGAATCATTTGTAACGCTGTTGCAAAACAACCGTTATCTTGATCCCTACAATTAGGTTGAATATGCGTCGATAGAAAATAGATTCTTAATTAGAACTATTATGTTGTAGCAAATCATACAAACCATGAAGAAAGACTTGGCAAAACTTATATTCTTGGTACGTCGTGAAAGTGTCGAAAGTGTAATAAATGAAAAAAAGAATTTCAATTCTTGCACAGAAGAGAGAAAAGATTATATAAAACTGTTGTGCTGATAGGTATATTTTTTGTAAATAATGCATTTAAATGCAAAGAATGAACAGCAATAGTCTAATGTAGGAAAATAGGTTCCCTGTTGAAATAAATTTTGATGAACAGTAGAGAGAAGAGACGACGGGTCTTGAGGAGAGCGTGATGAAGTCATCGAAGGGGATTCGGAGATTGAAATTCTTTCAGGCCCATTCTGATGCTCTGATGTCATACCATCTCTCTACAAGAATTCAAGTCGCATATGTTTTCTATTTCTCCCATCAAGTGGATCAGGTTAGGTTTTGAGAACAGACATCTCTGAGGATTCGCCTCAAAAGTGAACTCAAAAACAGCAGGGTTGTTGACCGAGCCATTTGGCTTCACAAGATCATCCGACTTCTCTTTGTCATTAGATTTTGATGCAAAGAATTTTTAAACAGAGAGCCTGTTTCATGAAAGCTATTAGATATGTGTAATCATAATTCTATAACGAAGACTACTGAGAATTTTAACAGGGCTTGACCATCAGTGCAGCAATGGTCGAATCGACGCAATTTCGACGTCGATTTCTGATACCAAGTATCCATATATTCTCCATAAGTCCTTTAAGTCCATTTTCTTCAGTTACCGATGGTTACCTTGGAAAATTTTTTCAAGGCCACTCCTGCTCTCTTTGGACCAACAATCGCTGTCTATATTTTCAGTTTAGAAGTAGGTATCTTTGAAAATCTCCCAATTGGATTACAGCTCTTCCTTTCTCGAGTACTCATAATCACTTTAGTGTACACGTTTATAGGTACTCCGATTAAGGTATAGGGAACTGTGGAATAACAAAAAAATACTCAAAATTCTTACTCTTTTTCAGCGGTGTGTGAAGCGGTGGCCTCTCGCGTGTGAGGTGGTCGCCAAAACCATTCCATTATACTAAGGTGTGCGGACATCCAGGCCGGCGATTCTACGCGAAAATTTTTTTGACCCTCTTTCCCAACCATCTAAATTTAGGAATTGGGAGGGGGGATTTCCCCCATACTCCCCGAGGATCCACGCCTGATACAAAACCCTGTTTTTATTAAATTTTGGAGACTAAGGGAAGTCGTTGAGGATTAAAGCTTGGGAGACGGATAAATTGAGAGAAAGGACGGTTGATAGTGGGTTAGAGGTAAGAATGAGTCTACAGAAACGGAGAGGAAGTCCAGCGACTGCGGTGCATAAACTGAGTTTGAGACTTGTTCAATAGGCTCCTAATCGTACCAACCGATGGAGGAAATTTGGATAGCATCATCTGTACTGTATTCTATAGCAAAGTAGGGACCTATGTAACTCTCGAACTAATCCAGAAATCGGCTACACATAGTTCAAAAATGAAAAAGAGAGAAATGTTGATGACATCGCAAACTAATGATGTCACAAGCTTGATGACATCACAGACTAATTTAAGCTAATGACATCACAAACTAATGGTATCTCAAGCTTGATGATATTATTAGATAAAAAAACGGTTTTGCCTGCACAGATTTGTAAAAAATATCGTTCAATTGACGTTTCGACTGGACAAGCAGTCTTCATCGGAATAAGCTTGATGATGTCACAATCAGACTCGACGGATTGTGATGACGTCATAAGCAGATTTGACGGATGTTGATGACGTCACAAGGAAGTTTGAATTGATTGACATCCCTACTACGTCTTTACCTGCTATCGAAAATTCGCGCAAGTTTGGGACCAGATTTCCTCTTTTCAATGTCTTTACCGGCATCCCAGCCGTCTATTGGAAATCTGCGAGTGTAAGTTCAAGTTGATTGCCCCTCCTTCACCAAGTCTGTGTGGAATCGTAGTTCCCGAAAGCTGGTTAGCTTCAAGTGCAGAATACTGACCTTACACTAGACTAAGAATGGGGACAAATGAGCGAGGCAGGTAATATACTAAGATGTATTGCTCAAATCAAGATTGATACGTCGCGATAAAACGCCCAAAGATATACAGGTGCATGATTCCAAGTTTTTCTGTGAAGCGGAGAAATGTACTTATTTTGTTTTTAGGCAAGACCTAATTAAGCTATACTAGCCTGAAACTGGGTTCAGCTGATGCCTATGTTACGCTATGCTAATACTAGGCTATACTCGGCTTAGCTTAGTATGCGATGTACTAGATTATACCAGGCCTTTTTTTCGTTCCCCTTTATGGACTTGGAATTGACCTAATTGAGAAATCTGCGAATCCGAGGGAGAAAAAGAGAGAAAGAAGAAAATAGCGTATTTGTAATTCGATGAAATCGCAGGATGTTCTAAGCTGATGACGTCACGGATGTTGATGACTTCACAAAGAGATTCAGGTTGGGTGATGTCTTTGTTGTGCCTTAATCCGTCATCTAAAATTATTTTGTCCTCACTGATAGCTGGATCGAGCAAGTGTAAAAAGACTTTGAAAATGATTATTAATTATTTGGCTGTACCAGAACGTTTTTCTCAAGTTCCTCTTCTAGATGTTTTCCAAGTCCAACTCCTTTCTAGAGGTTTTTACCGGTCAACGGAAAATTTCAACCCCATGTGGTACGTTTTTTGTTGAAATTTTTATCATACACCCACCTACTCTTCCCTCCCCTCTATTGCTCATTTTTATCTACAACACTAATTTGAGGATGAGCAAATAAGAACGTTCATTCATAGAACAAAACGGAAGGACCAACAACTATACTGCACTTCGATAATTTGGATATATCTTCCTACCGGAATATTTAATTCCAGCCGTTTACAGTCAGATCACTGAAGGAGTAAACAATAAGGAGGCGTTCCAAAAAGGGGTAGGGAGGTGTGACGCAACCCCCAGGCTTTTGGGTCATTTGGCATATTTATTGCTAGTCGGCAAATGTTGACTTTCAAACTTCACCTAATCTCTTGAGCGCAGACTGAAGCTCCTAGTTACTTGGTAAAATATTGTTTCCACCCCCCTCAATAATTTACAGTGTTGCCAGATCTACGGATTCTTTGGCAGATATTGCATGAAATACAGACTTCTTGTACTCAAGCGAAAAGTACCTCAGACACTCCTACGAGAGATACTTTCCCGCTGGTCGTTGAAGGCTGATACCGCGATCACGATCAGGAGGAAAGTATCTCTCATAAAGGTGTCTAAGGTACTTTTCCCTTGAACCCAAAAAAACCGTATTTTTTGCAAAATCTGTAGAAAAATTTGTAGATCTGGCGGCATTGCCCGCGGCTTTTGGGTCATTTGGCAAACGTTAATACTCAAACTTCACCAATTCTCTTGAGCGCAGACTGAAGCTCCTAGCCACTTGGCAAAATATCAATAATTTCCGCCTCTGAATAAGGATATATCATGACTCAGGCCTTTCCAATTTCATTCGATCTTCTAACTTAACACTTCAGTCTAGAAAGATTTCGTGCTACCATTACTGACGCGCGGGTACATCTTCCTCACTATTTTCGGAATACTTCAGTTCGTTCGCCATCAAAATTTCGTTGTTTTCAGACTAATCTGTTTTCTTCCTGGGTGGCATACACACTCACTTGATCGATGAGGATCTCAATTCGAAAGTTTAATTTTAATATCCGTGAAAAATTGAATGACCGGAGGTTACACGACCACTGTACAGTACAGGTTTTCGCCATTTGACTTTTTAAAAGTGGGCACGATATACACCGTGAAATGTAAATTAGCTTACAAAGAAACTCTAATACATAGTGGCCGAGAGTAACACTGTGTAATGAATTTTTGCGAAGATTGTTTCCATAAACATGCGCCCTCGGGTCATAATACATCTTGTAACGACTTCATTCTTTTCGATTTCGAGCCACCTGCGAATTAACGAGTGATTCATCGACTTTCATGGATGATTTAATAACACTTGTGTATAATGTAGTTTTGTGTAGGATTTTTTGCGAGACAAACCTACGCAACTTCGCGTAAACTTTAATTATACCGTACATCCATACTTTAAATTAGATCGTTAACCGGACGACGCAGCTCGAGAGACAAAAAAGGGTACGTATACAAATTTGCGTACTCGCGGAGTTGTCGATGGGAAAGCGAAGGCAGAGGCGAGTCAACCTCCAATATCGCGGAGCAGATGATGTTCTGTTCGCCGATTTTCCACGAGTATCGCACGTGCACAAGGCGACGCCGATTTCCTCGACTTCTGGTGCGTCCAATTTTCCCATCGTGCCCGCGCTGCTATCAGCAGTACACCTGGCGCGATCAGCTTCACACGCGGACGTTAGCGGTTATCAGTTAAGATTAAATGACAGATGGATTAACCGTCCATACGTACTCGCAGCTGTACCGATTTCTACCAGTTTTTAATTCAATGAAATACGCAAACGCCGTCGTTTTTCGGCCCTTATGTTCGTGTATACGCAGCAGCGTTTACACATGTACAATCGTACACGGGGTTTACGAATAAGACGTAGCATAATATAGGGGAAATTCATTACCATTCGTCGTCCTCGTTTTCATTCATTAATTTCACCGATTAAACTAGTCGCCGTGATTCGACGGATTGGGTTCCCACACATTGTCTGCTGCGAACGAATATTGTAGTCTAGATATATTTAGTGCGTATATGCAGCGTCGTAGTTACAACGAGTGGAGGCGAGACAAAAAAAAAGGTTTAATGTACCTAATTGGCCTTCGACAAGGTCGACATTTGACATGCTGGCTACGGAAACAACACGCGTCGAGCCATCGAGCTCGAAATAGTATGTTCCGTTTTCGAAAACAATTTTCTTTTGCGGAATTACTTCGCATGCGGGCCATGTTGTAGCGGGAAGTTGAAAAAAATTATTTACTGTTAGATACATAGTAAGATACGTGTTAAAATATACGGGTTAACGCGTGCCTTGTCGACAATTATTACCAATCGCTCGTGTGGACTTCATCACTCCATCTATCTCGCACTGAACATATGCCGTTTCATGAGTCATTTGTACGTTATGTTGGTCGTATACTATTTATTGGTCGGGGTTAGTGATCCCAAAGTTCGAATTTATTGTGCGAAAAGCTCGAAATACCTATCATATACCATAGCTCCACCAGAACAGGCGCCCGTCGTATGGGGTTCGTTTCCGTTAATTTTTAGAAATATACCACGTATGTACGTGCGCGAAAGCAGATGTACGCACGTAACTTTTAAAAAAAGGGTTTCTTTCATTGCCAGACTAGCTCACAGATGAATATTTAGTGTACACGGAGCCAATGTACAGAGTACATACATGATGTGAAAACGGACGAAAACGATAGCAAACAGTAAAAACCCTTTTGCAGCTGTTAAACAGACGTTTTCCTGAGCCAAATTTGTCTTTTACCAGGCGCTACAACAGCTCTTGCTACTGTAGGCCTACGTGCATGTTGTATAAATACGTTTTTCTGGCACCCTGGCATCAGCTCTTGAGACGTTACTCGACGCACATACCCATATGTCTGTCCAGAAACGTTCACCAGACTTCGAGCACCTTCCCCCCTGATATATTCCTATAAGCAAATATTCTAAAAAGTTTGTTCCATATACACGCCGATCTCGGTGCAACTTTCGCTTATCTTTAATTATAACTTGGACGATTCGTGCCAGCTCCGGAGGAATGACTCTTACTACGAGAATAATACAACTATATCGCGTAGGCTAACACTGAAATATGAATGAGATATTCATCCGTTGAGCATATGCGTTCGACGAGACCGAAGCTTCAATTAAAGTTAATGCGTTGCGGAGGAAGTCGAATATTCGTCAAGATTTTGTACAAAAATTTCAAATTATATCAGTCTTTGTTGCTCGTAAACCAAACAATACTGAACAAATTACGAAGTATACGCGCGTGATAAGCCGGCTTCCTCTTCTCGATATCGGGTTCGCTGTATTTTAAAAGATTTCAATGAATGAGTAATACTCCGGATGTCTGGCGAATGCACGCAAGATCCAACATAGTCGAGACGATTGTAGCGAATCTCACTCAGCTGCATTGTGTGCACATGGAGCATAAAAAATGTATTCGACCGGAAATGAATGAGAAAAATTTACAAAACTGCGGTCAATTACATCACCGTTTTTGATTCATCGGCAATTAATGTGTCAATAACTACTTGACTTCGTTTTCGTAAAAAGTTATGAATGCGTGTGAGAAATTTGTTTCTTATTGAAACTCATATTGAGTGGAAAAAGGTGTAAGTAGAGCGTTTAAAATTGAAAAAGTCTTTTCAAATGTACAATTCTACTTTAATAGTTGCTTTTACAAAAGTACTTTCGGGTTTTATCCCATCATCAGTTGTGTCGCAACTGAAGAAAAGGCCTTAAACAAGAGTTTTTATAGTATAACACTGTGATCTTATTGGCTGTAACAACGCTGTGCTGGGATTGGTTCACTCCGAGACTTGTTCTTACACTATTTAGACAATGCGTTCTTATTGGCTAAAACATGCTGCTTAGTCTTTAGTGATTGGTTCTCATTCTAAAGCTAAATACGGTGTTCCTAATGGCTAACTGGTTTCCTGCCATCTTATTGGTCAACTCTGTTCTTCTTCTCTCGTCCAATCACCAGGTCAAATAATTTTTCGCTGTCGAATGTGACTACATTGTTCAAGAGGAAGACTTTCTTCCTCTTGGCTTTTGCAATCTCCATTTGCTCCCAGAGTTTTCTTCTTTTCAAGCGATTCTCTACACGTATGATTTCAAATATCCCATCTCCATTGTGGTGTTCCTCATTACAGTGTTTGCCAAACAGTGATTTGCCATCTTCTTTCTCCTTTGACTTTTCGTGCTCCTTCTTCCTGATCTCAAACTTTCTCCCAGTCTCACCAATTTATATGCCCTCGCACTGGTCACAACTGAGCTTGTAAACTCCACTCAAGCTCCCCTTGTCCTTGGCTTCCGTCTGGTCGTTGCTAATTCTCTTCACCATGGGTAAGTTATTCTGGATACCCACATTTACTTCATAGCCATTGAACGCCTTTATCACTTTATTTGTATACTTTCCTATGTATGGTATTGATCCGGAGTACTTTCTCACCGTGCTCTCATGGGTTCCCTTTTTATTTTCCATTTTCCTAAAGATTGCCTCCACCACACCACTACGGTAGCCATTGGTTTTTGCGATCTGCTTTACTACCTCTATTTCTTTCCTCTTCTCTTCATTGTTCTTCAGTACAGAAATAGCTCGATGGCAGTAGTTCTGAATTGCCGCTAGCTTGTGCTTAGGGTGGTGGTAGGAGTCATTTGGAATGATGGTGTCCGTGTGCGTTGGCTTCCTGTAGATTTTGTACTCTATCCTATTACTATCCAGTGTGAGTGTAAGATCCAAATAGTTGATGGTCTCATTGCCTTTTTCCACTGTGAATTTGATGCTGTCATTCATCGCATTCATTTCCAAAAGCAACAAGTCCACCTGTCTGTTAGTGCCTGTCCACACAATCAGGATATCATCTACATATCTGGCCCAGTGCTTGATTGAGTTTCTGAACTTGCTGCCCTTCAATATCTTGTTTTCCATGTCGTTCATGAATATCTCTGCCAGGATTGGTGACAACGGTGATCCCATCGCGAGTCCCCTCTCCTGGTTGTAGAATTTGTTATTGAAGCGGCAGTAGTTCTGGCTCAAGATCTCTTCCACTATATTGGCGTACTTTAGTCCATCAGGATTCCCATGATATTTATTCTTTTTGAGCAAAGTGAGAAGTTTCTCCTTCGGTATGGTTCCAAACATGTTAGTCACATCAAAGGATATCAGCTTGTCGTTACTCTTGATTTCCAACTTGTCCAGTTGCTCCATCAGTTCTCCGTTGTTTCTGATGCTCTTTCTCGTAGCAAACTGGTAGTTTTCTTTCAAGAATGTGGCTACAATCTTTGCTATCTTACAGCAGGGTGATTGGATGCTGTTGACCAGGGGTCTCATTGGACGGTTTGCTTTGTATAGTTTCACAAGCCCCTTGAGTCTTGGTGCTACCGGGTTCATTTCAAGCGTCCTGCCATTATCAGATACATTGTTCCGTTTCAACACAGCTTTCAGGTCCTCTTTGTATTTCTGTGTTGGGTCCTTTGTCAGCTCTTTGTATCCATTGGCTGCAATGTACGACTCCACTTTTTGGGTGTAGTCATCCTTATCCATCAACACTACCGTGCTGCCTTTGTCCGCCTTCGTCAAAATCAGGTTGTTCTGTCGGATCTTCTTTTGGAGATCTGTGACCTTCTTCTGCATTACTTGCGTTCTGACATCGGTTCGGCACAGATTCTCTTTAATGTCCAACAGTACTTTCCCAATTTTGGTTCGAGCTTCTTGCCTCACATCGTATTTCATGGTTTGGATTACTTGTTCGCAGCTAATGGCCATACTTTCAAGCTGGCGCTGCGGTTCAGCCTTTCTGGTTTCACGTATTTAATGCCTTTGTCCAGCAGTCTTTTTTCTTCCACCGTGAAAGTAACGCTTGAAAGGTTCTCGGTTCTGGGAGCAAATTTGTGCGTAGCTGTTTCGGTCTCTCTTTCTTTTCCTTCTTTCTTCCGGGTCAATTCAGCAAGCTTCTTCTTAATCTGTTTTGTTTGGGCATCCACTCGTTTATCCACGTAGCCTTCTCCTTTTTTGTCATCTCCTCTTCTAGCAACAAGTTCTTCAAATTCCAGGGGGTGGAGTGAGTTGACCAAATGGAAATGTTGATCATACAATAAACCATTCAAAGAGGTGATTTTCCTGTAGAGTTCATTTATTTCGTTCTTTACCCTCAGTTTTTCGGCTTGTATTTTAGTGCGTTTTGCTGCTGCGCTGTTCCCTGGTAGCTTGATAGTCGAATACTTGGGAATAATGCCTCGTCTCAGGCATTCGTTGTTAAACCAAATCTTCAAATGCGTCACTCTTAGTTTGGCCTTAGTCTTCAGAAACTTGAAAACCTCGTGAACCATGTCTGGTGCGTTATTATTGAAACTCATATTGAGTGGAAAAAGGTGTAAGTAGAGCGTTTAAAATTGAAAAAGTCTTTTCAAATGTACAATTCTACTTTAATAGTTGCTTTTACAAAAGTACTTTCGGGTGTTATCCCATCATCAGTTGTGTCGCAACTGAAGAAAAGGCCTTAAACAAGAGTTTTTATAGTATAACACTGTGATCTTATTGGCTGTAACAATGCTGTCCTGACACTTTGGTATTCCAAACTCACTGGTTGCTTACTCTGCACCAAACTTCTTAAACTGCAGATGACATCATGTATAACTTCTCTTTGTATTTTTCCTTCCATTTTGTTAATCACATTCTTCTTCTACACTTCATTTTTTATCGTCTGAAAAATTCAATTCTATTGATCTTACAAAGTCAGCATCGCGGCATTGTGGCCGAGAGCATGCAGTAATTGAAAACCTGAAGCGCAAATGGAGCATTCTCATATATCATGTGAACTATTTGTCGTACGTTCAGCACTACAGTCGAAACTATACATTGACGCATTCATTATAATTTCAGTTTCACAACTGACTCAACATAATTATCGGAACTACGTCGTAAAATAGCAACAATGTAGGAGTGATCTTGAAATGACGTTCATTCTTTTTTTTCCCTCCTTGTAATCAGCAATTCAATGAAACCGCAACATTGTATTCACTCGTATTACCGAAATTGACTATGCCTGGCAGGTGAATCTGAGAATGCGTGATATACTCAAAATTTCGAGAAGGATTAGAGGTCGAAAAGCGAACATTTTCCCCTATTTTGTTATTTTGTTTTTTTTTTTTGCCTCACATGTAAAAACTTTAATTTATTTAGATATCCATTTATGCAGACTGGCTACGCGGTGCATTTACACTCTATTGTAAATGAGAAATGAAGATTCTTTTTCGTATGTCCTTCGCGTCTACCTTTTCATTCTTGGTTGCTTGCCTCAGTGATACGTACGAGTTTTTAATGTCCATAACTTGATTTAGTGGCGTGAAGAAAGAACCAAAAGATTTTCTACGCGGTTGAAAAGGATAATAAAGCAATATTCTCTCTCGTTTTATATACAAGAACAATACTATTCTACTGGCGCCAGCTCCGCATCTCGGCAGCCGCTCGGTAACGTACCTTAAGTGTGTTAGAACGAAACGCCTAAATTTCATCATACACAGGTAACTGTCAAGGCAATATTTTTACCGGTTCCGAAGCGGCCTTCCTAAAAATCATTTCACGCTATATCTTTCATTTGTATGCCAGATTTTTATGATATATTTCAATATTTCAGGTACGTTACCATTCTCGTGTTACATTATGTTCCAATAATGCTATGCGTCAGGTTAAACGAGTCGGCGTGTAAACACCGTCTTACAACCCCAGCATCATTTATAAACTCTTGTTTACACCCTATATTTAGGAAGGAATCGCGAAAATTCGTTCCATTCGCTCGTCTAATCGATCTTTGCAAGGAGGCTATGTATCATTTTATTTGCACCTGTTCAGCGGAATTTTCCCTCCCTCTTAAACAAAAGGGAAGACACGTATCACTTGAACGAGAGTCCTCAGAGGCGATAGTTAATCGTAAAAAAAAATGACTTATAATGACAGAAAGCTGTAATTCTCTGAAGTGCGGGAAGAGAATTATTAAGTGGGCTACAATACGCGATATTTGAATGTGTTTTGTGGTCATCTATTTTGGTTAAGGACACAAATATCACTCATCCGCATATTTTCATAGTTAGAATGTTTGAGCTAAAGGTGTACTTCTTCAAAAAAGATTCATGCACCGCAATGACTTCTAGATCAAATGAGACCTATTTCACACTAGAATGTATTGTATGTGCTTTGAATCGCCATCATCAACTTCGAGAATTTTGCACTTTAAACAACATGACCGACACTTTCCGCCTAAGAGGATGGGAACTTGGAAAAAATTTCTATTTTCAAACTGTCTGTGATAGAAAGAAATTGCAGGTTCAATTCCGTCATTCAGGCGCGCTCCGAGAGGAAATTATTGAGGGGGGGTGAAAACAATATTTTGCCTAGTGACTAGGAGCTTCAGTCTGCGCTCAAGAGAATTGGTGAAGTTTGAACGTTAACATTTGCCGGCTGGCAATAAATTTGCCGACCGACCCAGAAACCTAGGGGGTATCACACCCCCTCTTCCCTCCTTTTGGACCGCCCCTGCCGTTATTTTTCACCAAGGAATAAAATTGGCGAGTTCTTCTTTGTCATTGGCCTTTGTTTTTTTGTCTTTTGTCTGCTACTTGAAGGGCTTGTTCAGTCAAGCTTCGGATTTTAAATCTCAAAGGAATGAACGCCGCGAGATTTGAAAATTATTCAAAGTTTCAATATTAAATCATCAACTTTCAAGTCTTTCCAATTAAAATTCTTTCTGCAAAAATATCAGTATTTTCGGCGTGGATGACGATACATTTTGACATTCTCGACAAATAGGACTGGCTTCAATGTACCTTCAAGACATACAACATTCAAAGCTTGATACATTCTCGCTTCATGTTTATAGCTTGACCCAAATTTCAATGAAGCAATTTCTTGGCGTATGAGACTGAACTCTTGCTTTATATATTCAACTTTTTTAAGGTCTGTTGATCATATTTACTGACAAAAAAATGTTCTAGCAAAGCCAAATATACAGAGATTGTATTAATGTCTCTTTATGGTTACTTGATTCAGCTACCAATAAGGACGAATAATTATTGAATAGCGGATAAAGTTACAATAAGGACCACAAATTGGCTTAGACCTATTTTCAACTTACTGCCGGTTAAGACATGAAAGAGAGGAAACCCAGTCCCAAACTCCAAATTTTCTATAACAAAGAAAGGCACAGTAAAAACATCTACCGGTTCTTTGTGACGACATCATCATCTGTTGAATCTACTTGTGATGTCATCAAGCTTGTGGCGGTATTACCCTCTGTGACGTCATCAGCTAGAATTTTCCTGCGACGTCAACATCCAAGCCAGCATTGAACTTGTAGTGGCCCGTCATCAATATCCGTGATGTCATTTGTTTATGACGTCATCAACGTTTCTTTCTCTTTCTCTTTTGTACTAGCAGATTTCTGGATCAGGTTTCATGGTACACCTACTTTAGGCCAGCTATAGCCTAGTTCACAATATACTTAGCCATGATAGGCCTAGTATAGGGCTAATGTGCTTAAGTTTACTTCAGGCTTGGTTTTGTGTATAGCTATAGCTAATATAGTCTAGTATACTGCTTGCTAGGCTTAGTTTAAGCCTACCATAATGTACCCCCGACTTGAAAAACTCAAATTTGAATTCACAGATTTCTGGATTAATTTAGGCCATCAATAGGAGGGGAAAGCCTAGTATGATCTAGTGCATGCTAAGCCTAAAAGCTAGTATTGCCCTTGTCTATTACAAACCTATGCTAGGCCTGTTTCAGAGGTACATACTATGATCCAGTTATGGTTATTCAAACCTACTTTGAAGCTAGTATAGTCTAATGCTAGGACTGGAAAACGAACTCGGACTCGCGGATTTTCTATAGTAGAGTAGGGTTCTGGTAAAGACTGAGGGGGAAAAAAATATTTTGCCAAAAGACTAGGAGCTTCAGTTTCCGCTCAAGAGAATTGGTGAAGTTTGAATGTCAACATTTGCCGTCTGGAAATAAATTTGCCGACAGACCCTAAAGCCGGAGGGGTGTCACACCCCCTACCCGTCCACCTATTGGAACGCCCGTGGTAAGGACATCAAAAATGCAAAAGGGAAAAAAGACATATACCTGAGAATTGAGAAAATTTCTTGTCTCTTTCAAATTTTTGCAACCGTAGACATTTCTAAGCCTTCACTCTACCTCTTTTTTCTCAAAATTTTTGTACGAGGCCTTGTGGTCTAGTTCAGTAATTTGTTCGAAACTTCCACTCTCCTCCATCTCACTACCACATATTTTTCTCTAAAAAATCTGAAAAACTATGGTTTTTCTCTGATTAACCTACAAGTTGGAACATGTTCTAATCATTCAGAAATCTTGTTTGATAAGACTTCCATTTGTATGAACTAATGTTAGATGCAGAATATCACTATCGAATAACGATAATTAGGCCAATTTTGCAGTCATATAGTTTGGTTTGTTTTTACATAAATTGGTTCATTATGAAATACCTACACCTATTGTCAATCTTTACAGTATTGGTGTTTATGAACATATTATACAAACATGGACAAGAAATTGTTTTAAAATTTAAATTTAACGATCTAAAAAAACCTAATACTCTGTGACTCATTTTTGGCTCCTGGCAGCTATTCCCAATTTCGTCACGCTACCGGTAAGTTACATTTTTCTCTCCTTTTTCTTTTATTATCCTCTGTATAGCTGTCATAAATATTTGGATAATAAACTTCGAAAAGTAAATGATACTCTAGAGAACAATCATAATGGCTGAGTCTTTTTCTTTGTATAGTGCGATATAATGTATTGAAAATTTTTGTCTTGACTTGCAAGAAGGAAAGTATATGAACTTCTTCATTTGATCTTTCATGAACTATAACGATCTTGGTTACATAGGCTGCCTTATCGGAGTATCTTTTTCTCTTCAATATAATGTACCACCCAGAATTTCAGTAAAGTCTGGACATGCTCCTCTAATCTCATTTTAAAATGTTGGTAGCTAAATCCATTTTTTATCCGTGTAATTTATGCTTCAAACCCGGCACTTAATCGCAAATCAAATCTCGATAACCTTACTCGCCTTAATTTTTCATCATTTTCTTCTCTCTATATTAAACATCATAATTCTTCGTTTTATGTAATAAATAATATAGTAGACCACGGACTTCTTCAGAAAAGCGTTCAGCTTCGTCAAGAAAATAATCGTTTCCATTCTCTTCCTAGATACTGGCATAAATCTCCGAATTAATTTGAATAATCGGTTACCTTCGAAGCCACACACATCGAAACTTGAGCAAGGTGTGATAAAGGGTCAGGAACACTTCAAGAATAGAAAAAAAGTGTAACTACACTTACACACAATAATAATACGGGTATAACACACGTCGCCGTGTTGTTCTCACCGTCGCGGCGCGTTACGTTGATAATGGGCGGGGAAACCAAAACTTTAATTCGGCGATGATGGTAACACTGCATATTTCTATCGAGGGCGGTGCTCGTGATGCGCATCACGTTGTTGACTTCGTTATCTCGGCTCATTCGTACCTTCACTTGGATTTCGTCTCTCGAGCTGTGCGCTTCAAACGAGTGAAGTTCGTCTACTGTGCTCATTTTGTAATCATTCGTTCTGAAATATTTTTCTTATTTTGCTGTTTCAAGCGATAACCAGTTTCTGTAAAAATTTCATCTTGCGTTTTATCGCTGTTTGTGTTACAGTGCAATTCTTCGAATATCTATTCGCGCGTTGTATTATTTCAACGTCTTTTTCGATAATTCCGAATATTATTTATTTTTTTATAACGTATAAAATATTTTTTTCGATCAATATGAAAGCTACCGTGGCCAGTGAAAAACCCTCAAGCTACCCAGGCATCTACGGATCCAGAATTTCGCGACCAAGACGTGATGTCGAAAACGAAGAAATTCAAGCCTATCTATCCAAACTGAAGGAGTTGGTACCGTTCATGCCGAAAAATCGTCGATTGTCCAAATTGGAGGTTATTCAGAATGTTATCGATTACATTGGCGAGCTGCAGGACGCTCTCGAAACTCATCCGAAAATCAATTCTGCGGCCGTGCAGTCAGCAGCCGCTGCTATGCTCTGCTCCAATACACAACCAACCAATGCAACCAATTTACCAATCGTGACACCTGTGCAAAGACAGCCTTTGGGAGTATTACCACCGAATACTAATGTTGCTGTAAATTCAAATGCTAGCCCCGACTCAACTTCGGTAGGTGCAATTCAATATTTATAATTATTTTTTACTTTTAAGCAGGGAAGGGATGACCTACTTCAAATTTCATTAGTGTGTAAGAGCGCAGACAGATTATGTGCAGGTAGTTAGCTCGCGATTTTGAAGGCGTCCCCATTACCCGTTTTTAATATCTGGACGTTTTAAGGAGTGCCGAGCACTGATTCATTAAATTCTTCTTGGCTAATCTGCATACGATATTGGTAACGTTGGTTTGTAAAATTCCCCAACACGACCGACAATACAATCCTATATCTCGTTCACCTTCGCCATCTTGTACACACTCTGTACTTACAGATTGGTGTTTCTTAATAATACAAGTTGTGTGCGTTGTAGAAGTGAAATGATTTAAGCGATTCGTAAATATGTCCAAGGTCGATAGGCAACGACTTGGTTAAATTCACGATACCGACGTCACAGGCGTACAACGAGCATAATATTGTTATTATTCGTGTAATTGAAGAGTCCGCAAGTATGCGATAGAATAGCCAAAGAGCGGCGTGTAAATACTTCAGTATTTTTCTTCGTGCGTCCCCACTCGCGTCCGGTATGCTGTTTGACACTTATCTTCGAAAAACCACCACTTATCTATTCGTCGGATAATATATTTGTACGTGTATGCCTGTACATGTGCGCCTGTGTACACACAATGCCTTCGAGGTGTGGAAAGTATAAATTTTTATGACGCATTCTTCCTTGAAATTCTTTCTCGAAATATAATCGCACGTACGCGAACGAAAAAAAGCAAATTTAGCATCGTCTATCATCGTGCATGGTGCACACGTGTGTATGCCAGAGTCGTTTCAATCTGGTATGCATTATGAGGTACATAGCCAAAGAGGCCGTGCACAGAATGAAACGGCATAGTTTCAAAATCGATGTCACGATTTTGTTCGGACTTGTGTCAGTTATATTCGCCAGTTGACTGCATTGTGTTCGTGTGCTAGAAACCGAGCACCGTTCATGATTGCCAGAGAGTGCCAGCCGACTTTCTCTACAATCTGCGGGTATTTCGCGCGTATATAATGATGTAGTACGGTAATACATAACGGGTCCCTGACATGAAACTAAGCCCAGTATGCGCGAAGTTAGGGGGAGCGAAGATAGTGGCGTCCAAGGAGAAGAGGGAACGAAGATAGAGAGCGCCGTGTAGTTGGAGAAGAGAGAGAGTAAAGTGCGGGGGAAAAGTGAAAGCGTATACGCGGTGAAGAATATTACATTATATTGTTGGCAAAACTATGTTCGGAGCTGTATTTTACCTACCTCGTAGGCTCTGTACGTGTACACAGTGTTGTAGAAATGCAAATCAAGGAGTTACAAAAGGTTGGTTTGTAGATGCGCTCTCATATTGTACATTCTAGATGGCGCCGTGTCCGATCGTGCTGTCTAAATCAGATAACGACGCTACACCTGTGTGTGGCAACAGTAGGTGAACCATTTCTGCTCGCTCTGTGTCGAGCTGCATTGTCGCGACAATTAATTTCGGATATCTGGAACTTGATCGGGAAGTACACACTGTGTATTCATTTGTTAGAAAAAAAAATAAATAAATAAGACTCCTGGCGTGAGAATTGCAGGGGAAGCTTACATCTTTGTGATCTTCAAGGAAGTTACTCTCATGGCAAAAGAGAGAGCGTGAAATTTTGTCATTTGTGTGCTGTTGTTAATGCACACTCGGTAGCAAATTCTTTCCCTTACCTGTCTTGTGTGGTCCGCTCTATTCACGTTGAAAACCACCTGTGCTTATGGACGCTCGTCATAGAGTAAGTTACATTCCTACTCTGTGTGAATTGCAACCCTTTAATACTATTCTTTTAGTCACACAAGTTTCTTCCGTGTGATGGTACAAGTCAGGAAGACCGTATTCGAGCTGACGGACGCTCGTGTTAGAGTATGAGGTACTCTTTCGTCGTGTGGGTCCAGCGGTTTTTCGGTACATAGGTGTATTTAATAGCGAATATCTCTTTTTTTAGTCACAAATTTTGTGCGGTAGAAGAGATTGAGGGTGTCTTCGCGATGGTAGATCACAATATAAAGGAAGATGGCCGAGGGACCGTAGGTTATCTTTGTTTGGAGGACTTCTGTTTTGTACTGAGAAGCATACACGTACTGTCCGGAGGGGATTAGTTGGCGGCTGTTCGGAATGAGTTTGTCTGCGCCCATGTTGTCAGCTAGAATCAGTGGGACAAAGTTCTGTTCTAAGAAATAATTTCGGACCCAGCTACAAGTTCTTATTCAAAAAGAACTAAGAGAAATTTGCCAAAACCTGTATGGCTCTCGGGAATTAGTCTGTCACCTATTTTGAAATATTGATGTCTCTCTACTGTCCAGGTATTTGTTTGTAATTGTACTATCAGACCCGTTTCACTCGACCACTGCGTATTAAAGGATTAGACAGGTACGATTCCGTTAACCCTCGTCGGAAGACTCTTTGATGGCCAGAATTATCATTCTTGGTGGATAGAGATGCTTCTTTCAGCCTTCATTATAAGCTTCCAGTTTCTTCACATAACGGATTCCTCTGCAGGCAGTTTTTGGCATCTTTTACACCTTCTCTTGTGTATTGTGTTCACTATAATCAGACGGATACTCTACCTTTAATGTATCAAATGTGACCAAAATTTTGAAGTGTCCTGGTTTTCTTCTTTTGGTCCCTTGTTTCTCGAGAGCGGGCAAATCCTCGCTATGATTCCTCTCATTCTTTATTTCGAGGTTTTCAGTTTTATTCTGCTAAAGAATTAGCGCCGTATTTCTTCCATTCAAATTGAAGAATTTCTTTGTATTATCGCAGAGCTGTTAAAAGGTTGCGTGAAAGGTCTCACCAAGAAGCGACACATTCCTCTCGATTTATTCGGAAGTTCTCATCCTTTTCCAACCTTGTGCGAGCGTTTAGATCTTTTCTCCTTCGTAGAAATGTCTCTCTTGCAGTATTGATTTCCCAAACATCTGGGTGGGAAGAAATTCTTCATTCGTTTTTTTCTCATCAAATAAACCCTCCTCTTCTCCGGTCAATCTCGTCATATCTCCGTCGAGTCATGATCAGGCAGTGGAACACTGTGTAGCCAGCTGAAAACCGCGTACGATGGTATTTGTGCAGTCACCGTTCCGGTCAAGCAAACGATTGATAGACCATCTTCCGTTACATTCAATCGCCGAGTCCTTTTAGAACGATTTCGATACAATTTTTAGAACGTATTGCTGTCACGCTCTTTGCTTTCGAGTTGTCTTCGTGATTAGGTTGCCTCACGTTTCATTGTTTACGTCACCTTGGGCGCTCGGGATGGGAAATATTTCCTGGTATTCGACGACGTCGGACGATCCGCGAAGAATGCGCTCTCCCTCCATCCATTTCTTTGGCAGTCGACAAATTCGTACGAATTTTTCTTCAATTGTTGTATACGCCTTACACTGTCTGTCGCTCTTAATGAAGTATTATTATTACAAATGATGACGTTGTACGGTTTAAGGTGTACTCTCGGAATTAATAATTATACATACTTCCTGCGTGTGGTACAAGAAATTAATGAAGTTGTTCTTCTCTTTGACCTGTTGCAGGTTTCGTCGTCGAGACAAAGTGAAAAAGTATCGAGCACAACGGACGGTAAATCGTTATCGTGTTGAATTTTATCGGCCTGGCAGCCTGTACAGTATCTCTAATTTTCGAGTAGAAGTTTTCGTGGCAGATCTCTCTGCTCGACGATGACGGAGTTATTGCAATATTTTCTTCTCCAAAAAGGGATTTTGTTACCATAACCAATGAGAAGCATACTTATGACTGTAAATAGTGTTGTGTCGGAAAGCAGAAGAATGATTAGAGTATTGTTTCTATGATTAATGGTACGAAATGTACGACGGATTCGGGCATGTTATATTCGTTAGATTGCAATGCTTTCAAGTTCGTTCAAATTGAAACGAACGCATTAGAAGCCCGAATTCATTTTATTTCTTTTACATTCCATTCGACATGTAATTTTATTCCCTTTCTCGCGTAGTTGTAACAAAGTTTATGAAAACAAATTATTAATGAGAGTTTACGTACAAATTTCTTCATCTTTCTTTGTAATTTTTATTTTCATTATCTTTACGTTCATTAATATTATTAGTCGGGATATAATATGATTTTTTTTTGTCTGTGATACATTTTAGTTTTTATTTAGACGGTAACAAATTATTTTTATAATATGGTTTGCGCCTATTATGTACACCGTTTAAATTTACAAGACTCACTATTGTACGAAATTACATAGTTCGAGAAAGCTTTTCTTATTTACGTAATACACGAACAAAATAAAAAACAAAAATTTCACTTTACTTTTCGTAAACGTACGAGTTTCTTTCTTTTTGGCGTTATTTCGTGAAGAAAACAAAAACGAAATCAGTTAATTTTTATAATAGCGCACCCACAAATTTTATTACTTATTTTATATTTACCTTGTACTCTTTGTTTTGTTGTCATTTGTTTTTTTCTTTTTCTTCGTCTTCGCCTTTTCATGATTGTCTTGTCTTTTACAAATTTAAATAAAGAAAATGGCTATTCCAAAAAATCGAGTTTTCAGTCTGACTTGCGCTAGTGTTACACGATTGATATCTCATTGATGAATCATATTTGCATACTGGATGTTATGAAGAATATTGGAAAAAATTGCATTGAAGGAATTTCGAATTGTTTTCAACCTGCGAACGAATCGTGAAACAATTGAGAATGCTAAATAGCATTCAACGAAGTTCCAAATCCAACTTTTGATGCGAAGCTCAAGTCTTGTATTTCTAAGCTCCATGAACGTTCTGGTTCAGATTAAAGAACGTGTAAAATATCTACGAACCTAAGATAATTTTGAGCGTACAGTAGTAGTTTCAAGCCAGAAAAGATAGACGTGATGTAAACGCTTCTATCATGTGTTTAAATTTGGAACGAGGAAAATGATAAAATTATGAATTATTATTGCGTCGAGAGCGGCTGACTACACTTCTTCCGCACTATACCGATAAACTGTTATCGGATGAGCTTATATTCTTATCGAGATCTCGTGCCCTTTTCTACATTTCCGCGATTCATTTATTGAAAGGTGAATATCATCGAAAATGGAGTGATTTTCACTCTGCGAAGAATATTTGCTTGACAAACACAGAAGAATAGGCTGAATATTCCTACAAGCGAAGTATTTTTGCCCAGCGAATCGAAATTTTTTTCAACGGGGAATATCACAAGCCTATTTTACGACGAATTTTCGGTGGCATGATCAAGAACTGACTCAGCGTAGAGCTGTCGTCGGGAAGCCTACACTTTGAAGGGAAGGGGGAAGAGAGAAAGACCTTGCCAAAGGATGATCATTTTAGAATTTGCTTATCAACCAAACTTCACGCCCAATTCGCTATTGATGGTCTCCTGCTATATTTTTGTTCAGCTTTAATAATGATCGCCAACTGACAACGTTTCCTTACAATATTTTTAATTCCAATTATTTAAAATGATAAAATTGATTGATCAATTAAGCAGTAGGGAACTTCGAAATCATTGTCGTTTTCCGTTTCCTCCTGATGATAACGGCGGAGGGTTCCGTCACAACGTCAAATTAATTTTTCTTGAATGGTGATATTATAACAGCTGTTTTTCTTATCTGCATGGGACTATTAGCCACTGCGGAGCGCTTAGCGGCTGAGCCTGCGGCGCTGACACGAGCTCGTGTCTCGTATACTGGTCGTGTTCTTGCAAATTATTGTTGGTTGATTAGGGAGGACAGCTTCGGGCACCCATACCCGTGCTTGCACTCGCCTGTTCGCTAATGCGTTTGTTTTGTGAAGGCATTCTTATAAAATCTTTCAATTCAGTATTTCATCTTTCTTGTTAATTCAACTCTATTTCTTGACTATCTTTCCTCCAACTCTTACACCCTCCTCTTCACTTGGGCACTTGAAAGAACCACGAAACCATTTTGTGGTACCCTTCAATACTTACAACCAACTGATCTTTACTTCAAGTTGTGAACAAACGAAACTGTCTGCTCTAATTCCACTCAACGTCCATCTCTTCCCTCCTAGGATGCCAGATCTACGGATTTTCGGTCCTCGAAAAAAATACGTATTTTTTTTCTATAAATACGAATTTCTCGCGATCAAGGGAAAGGTACCTTAGACGCTGTTCTCCTGATCTTTCTTGGCGCTGTGTCCTGTAATATTGAGTCGATATAGGGAAAAGTATCTCAGCAACATCTATGAAAGGTACCTTACTCCTGATTGTTATTAATGGATCGATCAAAGTCCGTAGAAATCCATTTTTAGGTCTAACAAAAAATGGCGGATACGGATTTTTGAAACTATCATCTGGCTGCACTGCAGTTCCCTCTTGTAATCCAGCTTCCAAGATGCGACCTAATGAAAACTAGGATCCTGTATATCTTGAGTCTAGCATAGGGGGAAAATGAGCTAATTACCTCATGATGGAGCACATGAAGCCCCCAAGACATAGTATGTGAGGACCAGTATAGCCTCATATGGGATATGCTAGCCTAGTACAATAAAGGTGAAGCTTGTGAGAAGCAAAGGTCGAAATTTCAGCAAGAAACCTGTTCTATGGGAGGTGAAAAATTAGCCTTGCGCCGTGTGATGTTCAACTGAGACAAAAATGGACCAAGTCTAACATAATTCGTGAAAATGGCCAAAGTCCCTCTCGTATTGATTCGACACGGTTCGATAGGTTACAGTGATTTTCCATAATTGTATAAAAATAAAATGAATTCGCTTAATCTAAACTGCACCCGCACAGTCAAATGAAAATTGAGTCGCCAGCGCGCTTTCGGCAACTGCCGTTATCAAGCTGAAAAGGAAGACTCATCATATTCTATAGCTCGGATTGGACTTGGAAAAATTTTGAGCCTCGAGCCATTACTAGAGAGAGATGAAGAAAATGTTTGATTTTCGAGGCATAGCGCGTGAGAGGAGGACTTGGAAAAAGTTGAGTCATAATATAATATGATAGGGAAGGGACTTGAGAAGAAAATTTTAAAAGTCTTCGGCCAAAATACGAGTATATAATGAGAGGAGGACTTGGATGTAGAGGAATTTCAACTGTCAAGCCATAGTAAAGGATAGGTGGGGGACTTGAAAAGATATCGACTCTCGAGCTGTAATATAATACGATAGGAAGGAAAGTAATTTCAAAAATTCTTACTTTAAGGCTGTTTACGCACCATAATACCAGGCAATCCAGGAAAACTTTTCATTATTTTGACATGTTTCATATCTGTGCTCTGGCCTGACCCCACCCCCTAATTCCAAAATTTGCCTCCGTACGTCCGCACGTTGACACTTAGAAGAATTTCTGCTCCAGACCTTCACCCTAACTTCGTACCCTAATTCCAAAATTTGCGTCCGTACGTCCATCTGGCCTTTGCTGTATACTAGGCTTATGCTGTCAAGGCTGAATAAATAGTATACTATGTTCCTTAATACACAGTATACAGGCCTTCATTATACTAGGGCTAATATGCAGTATACTAGGCTAAGCTTCAATATACTAAATCTGAAGTGGCTCTAGAAGGAGGGCGACCGATCTTTTTTTGACTCGTAAGACAATTCTTACTAGTATAAAACTAAGAGTCCTCGCATAGTTCGTCCAATTTACTGTATGTTGGCTCCGCCCCTTCAGTGAACCAGATATGCAACGCTTCAAATACCATGTGACTCAGAAAAGACGTTCAACTGAATGACCTCGGGTCAACATCTTCCTTGCTATACTTATAGAACCTTGTTTGATTCCTTCTTTCATCGCTCTTGATACGGCCTTGTCGGCATCATCAAAATCTGACCGTTCCATTGAATGTATACCAAGTATTCAAGTTGCTCTTCACGGTTAAAGGCAAAAATTGTTCTATAGGTCGCTTCATAACTGGGTATTTATGTTCAAATTCATGTCAATCACTCGAATTGAGTTCATGAATATGTTTTTTTTCTTCCACTTTAATGACCTCATAAGAACATAACAAGAGCTTTACAAAACCTCCCTCTGACCCACAAAAACTTCTAGGGAGCACCAGCACGAAATCATTCCTTCCTCTTCTACCCTACCTTCCCAGCGACAAAATGAACATAATTTTCGAAAATATATCGATTTGAAGAATACTCAAATCGCATAGTTCTAGTCTCCCATGAAGGCTGAAGCTCTTCCAATCAACCTGGTCCTGTTGTAACCTATGCTCTGACTCCTTCTTCGGACATATCATCGAGAAAAAAGAAATTAATCTCAGGAAAGGGGACGTAAACGGTGACTTGTTCCGACATGAGGGCTATTAGCATCAAATACCTGTTCCAGGGAAAGGGTAGCAGTGCTGCTAGATATTTTCAAAAATCTGTATCCGTCATTTTTTGACGGACTCAATGATATATCAATACTGATCAGGAGAAAGGTATCCCTCATAGAAGTAATTGAGGTACTTTTCCCTTGATCGACTCAATGTTTGCAAGAGACTGCAGTATCAGTCTATAACGACCAGGAGAAAAGTATCTGTCATGTAATTGTCCAAGGTACTTTTCCTTTGAGCGCAACTTACTTTTGAGGACCAAAAATTCATAGATCTGGCAGCACTGAAGGGTAGCAATTGAACTCCGTTTTTGCTCTCCCGGAAGATTTACGTTTTGCTGCTAGTTGTCCTTATTTTGGAACAGGTCATAACGAATGAATTTTCAGTGCCGAAACCAATTTGCTTCATAGCAGTTCTCTGCATTCCTTCTTTATTTCGAAGTCTCCGAAGTAGTTCAAGGTCACTGATGACGTCATCTAGCGTGACAAAAAACTGTCAGCTCATCATCACAGCTTTTCTGAGTCAAGTCCCAGTCAAAATCAGGGTCTTCATCCTATTGTTTGTTATGCTGATGAGCTAGAGGGCTAACGGACGCATTCGCCGCTTTTTGTTCATTATAACTTAGTATACTATATGACAGCTCTTGTGTAAGCTTAGTACAAAGCTAGCTATGAGATCAGAGACCTAGTATAGGCCTAGTAATAGTGTAAGCCTAGTGTAGCCGAGTATACTGTATGTAAGGCAAATTATGGCCTAATACAGAGCTATCACTCTTGGCCTAGTCAAGGTCAAAATTTCTCTAGCTTCCTAAAGTAGATCAAAGTCGTTGATTATGTCGGTTACATCCAACTCGTGTCCATGGGGGGGGGGATCTAACTTGCGTTCAAAAGCACTTCCAAAATGCGTCCGGATAGCTTCAAGGACGAAATTTTCTCAAGTCTTCCTCCCTTGATGTACGACTCGAGAATCGAAATTTCTTCAAGTTCTTCCCTTATCATAGCTCGAAGTCGAAATGTTTTTCAAGTCTCCTCTTATCATAAATCATGGCTCTGGAGTTGAAATAAGATAATATTTTTTTCTGGGAGGGGGGGGGGGACGCAAGTTGGATGACAAAAAAATGGCTCTTGGGACGCATATTTTGCAACGATTCTTCCAATAATCCGTAATATCAATCTTATAAGCATATAAAATGATGGAAAAAATCCTGAAAGGAACTGCGTCATAATAGCATAAAAAAACTCGCAGCTCATTCCGGTTACTGCTCTTGGGATTTTCTTCATTAATCACCTCGTTAATTGAGAAAAGCATGAAACTTCTTGTTCCATAAAGAATTGAATTATTTTAATTTTGATTTCGAATCAGCCGCGGATTTGCGTTTCTTGAAGAAAACGGCCAGATATACTCTGATGGACCGAAAAAGAAGCGAGGATATTCAGAAAGAATTGAAAGTAACGTTGGTGGTAAGACGAGTCTAAGATTACAGAAACAGGTGGCGTGAACATCTCTACAGAGTGGACGAAGACAGATCACGAAAATGGGCAGCGTCATATACACCGACTGAGAAGAGAGATCGCGGCAAACCTCGAAGGATACTGATGGAGACATCTGCATCATCTGCGATCGACGCACCGCCGCAAATGGACCACCAAGCCAAATCGCGGAATTGGAAACGACGACGACGATCAAGGAAATTGAAATACTTTTGTAAACACCACGTGCGAGACTAGAATTGTCTAAATCCTATACGTTGTATGGTTTTTTCTATATGTTACAGGACATGATAATTGTGAGGAATTACTTTTACGAAGCCTGTACGCGTAATTAAACACAAAAATTGAACATAAAGATTGAATTTTCAATGTTTAATGCGAAAATATTGCGAGATCTTTCGGCAAACAGCCATTTTCAAGCGAACAACAGCTAAGACTAAACGAGTGGACGTAAGAATACCGTAGAAAAAGATAAGTACGAACAGAAACGCAGACGAAGACAAAGCTGCTTAAAGTTCGATGTTTACATGAAAAGGTGATTCATTGTACTCCTTCCGTATGAGTTCATCTTCGCCGATAATGTGGTTTAGCACACAAACCTCGTGATGGTTAATTCTCTTCGCGATTTCAATACTTTCTAAAGCTTTATGACGACGGAAATTGAATTCGGAATGCAGTACGACTTCATCCTTAGCTAGGTGATCATTTTCTCGGAGATGTCAAGCGAATACAGATTTTTCCGGTTTCTTGTTTTCATAAGCTCGCACAGGGTCGGTAAAGAACGCTTAGTTTCTCCAACATACACCGCAGGATTTTTCCCAAGACTCGACTCTCGAGTACATCGGAGCTCACCCGAAATCTGTAAACTAGGTCAGAGTCCTCCTTCCGTCTCGTAACCATCAATCGGCAAGACGGATGGTATCAGGAGTCAAACGACCTCCTCTTTAGGAAAACTAACATCGCCTTGAAAAATTATCCAAATTTTTTACCGATTCAAAGCCCTTCCTTCAAAACCAACCGCAATCTTCTGTTCACATGTATGACTTGAAAGAAGCCATTTTTCCATTCGTGAACCATAGGTCAGAGTAGAGCCTCGATCATCTTAATTTTTGTCCAACGAACAGGACACTTTCTCATTTCAGGATAAAAATATTGTCGATCTCTCACAATTTGGAAACCAGTTTCTCAGAAAATATCCACAGCAAGGAAGGGGGTAATTTTGTATACTGACGCGTCAACATTAAAAAACGAGAAGATAAATCTTCTGTCGAATAGGAGAAGAGAAGTCGTGCCATAAATTTAAGAATGTAACGATGTTGACAAACTTTTTTTTGGAATACGAAACTACCGAATTAAGTATGATTAATGTATCGACGAAGAGTGAGGGGCACATGATGTGTACGATTTGAGCAAAGAAATATGACGAAGAAAATAGAAAAAGAGTTGAGAAAAATTTAGCAAATAAATTTTTTTCGCAAGTTCGCGTCCTTGCTCTTCTTCCGTCGAAACGATAAAAACTGCTGATAGAGAGGAGGGAAATTCTAAGAAAAATTCTGTAACAAGTCAAGATTTGGTTGACAGCGAAGCGGAGTGAGAAAACCCACAATTTTAGAATTGGCGGGTCTCGATACTTTTAAATATGTATACGGAGTCAAATCGTTCAAATTTTCAGCTTCAGACAAAATACAAAAGGTCAAAGTAGAAACTTTTTGTACGATAATATCTTCGCAGATGACAAGGTTCTCTCTATCTTCCGGCATGAAAGGATTAAGTTTAGAAGTTCACATAAATGAGTCTGCGCGTTCTCATTCGCCAATAAATTTACATTTTTTTCAATCTAATTTGTTTTCTCATGAATAAAAAATCCACTACCCAAGTACTGCAATCACCGGTATAGGCTAAACACTCGAACCAGTAAGTTATTTTTCAGATTCAAGGCCTAGATAACCCGAGACAATCTTTAGAATGTGAAACACGTGTACCTGAAGTACTCAACATATCCCATGGCTCGATGATTTCAAGTACGCAATAACTTATTTGTACGTACTGGTTTTGCACCTGTTCGGAAGTTGTGATTTCGAGAGGCGCGCTTTCACCGGTATACATTTATCGATAGGCTTATTTATTTTTCCAAATAACGTAATTGATTCAAATTACCGGTACCTGGCAGTACCTCAAAATTCGCGCAGCATCCAATCGTCGATGAAGTTTGAGATAAATGTGTTACCGGAGAAACTTCGTATGAAGACGTGATGGGTAGTTGGAGAGGAAAAGTTTTTGAGAAATCCGCGCACACCATTTCACTTATCTAATTTTCCACTTCACCAGCGTTTGCGAGCGCTGTTCTCTGTCGGATGTCTTTTCTGTCACATTGTAGGCATTTATTCTAAATTAATGAGCAGATTTAATCAACTACTCCTTATTTGTTCGCAGAAGCGCCTACCTAATAATATCTTGATTGTTGAATATGTTAACTTAAATGAATCTTTCGAATGAAATTTTCGACCTTGACGAATGTACTGACATAATATAAATGCGTTCTCATCTTTTCCGATTATTTTGTAATGGCATTAGCCGCCGTACAATCGTACTGGCGATGCTCTCGGACAATAAATTATAGTATTTATGTAGACGAGTAATTATAATGGATATGTTGAAATGAGTTTCGAATCGTGAAGAACTCGTTCATTTTTATCCATCATACGTTCGTGTCCCTCGAAGGTTTTGCGTTGTCTATTTTAGCCCGCGCAAATTGACGATTATGGTATAAGAGATTGATATAATATGCTTTGCTTCATTTCATGGTTGAATACAATTTCGAAAATTTCCCAGGCTTCTTGAACGCTTCCACAATGTCGTAGGAGCGTGATACCCGCGAATGATTGCAGTCGGTTTCCTCAGACGCTCGGGTCCACAGCTGCGCGTGGTTTTGAATTCAGTATTTCTTCGATAGAGAATCGTGATGCTTATAAAAACGCATTCAGAAATTTAACATGGAATGATAATTTCGAATACCGTGCGATACTTAGTTAGAACGAAATGTGCACAAACTTCTATTTCTCATTAGTAAAGCTGAGGAGAGACACGGTGTGATATGATCTAAATGACTTGAGTTCTATGTATTTCAATTAAGGATTTTTTGTGCATTCAGAGGCGTTAGAGCGATGGAGGGTGTGGTAGGAAGTAGCAGAAGAAGAAGAAGAATTGACCGAAGTAGCCAGGCTCTGAAACTAGCTTTGGAGGAGTACCATCAACCTTTGCGGTACTCCTGTATCTCGAAAGGAGCCTAGCCCCGCCCTCCCATCCTTCTGACTAGTTTTTATCTTCTTCTGTCAATATAAAACGTTTGGTGTACGATACTATTCCATTGATCCTTGCGTCGCGGCGCTCTGTTTAGGCTAGTTTCCTATACTACCGAAGGAAAAGAAGACAAGTCGGATGAGTTCAACCTTTGCGATAATTATAGACCTGAAGAGCCTTCTGTCATTTGTGGATATTAATATGCTAGGGAAAAAGAAGAAAAAGAAGAAAACAAGCGGGATAAGTTTAACTTCCGCGATGCTCCTAGACCTGAGCCCTCTGCCCATAATGTTTATACGACCTCATTTTCTAGCGGGGAACCCGCTATCTTTTTTTGTTAGGGGGATTACATCCTCAGAAAACGTCCGCGTCCGCGAGTTTCTGTGAATTGCGTGACGTGACGTGACGAACTTCCAGCCGAGATGCTTTATGACGTCGTTCTTGACCTTGACCTACTTGGAAAAATTTCAATTTCCAGCCTTCATTTCATCAGGCCTAGTGTACTGTATACTGAGAAGAGCCCAGCTTACTCATTTTCTGCAGGGGCATTTTCGCGCCAAAGTGATTGCGAGCGCGGGAGGTTGCAAGTTCCCCGCTGCCATTGCAAACCTGCATTGACCTCTAATTTTTGTTCGGGGGATTACATCCTCAGAAAATGTTCGCGTCCGTGAGTTTCTGTGAACTCCGTGACGTGACGCATGGCGCTTTGTGACGTCATCAATGACCTTGACCTACTTTAGGGACTTGGAAAAATATCAACATCCAGCCTTCATTATATCAGGCCTAGTATTGTTAGAGGGATTACATCCTCAGAAAACGTCCGCGTCCGGTAGTTTCTGTGAACTGCGTGACGTGACGTGACATGACGTAGAGCGCTTTATGATGTCATCCATGACCTTGACCTACTTTAGGAACTTGGAAATATTTCAATTTCCAGCCTTTATTATATCAGGCCTCGTATGCAGTTGATTGAGAAGAGCCCAGCCAACTCATTTTCTGAGGGGGCATTTTCGCGGCAACGTGATCGCGAGCGCGGGAGGTTGCGGGTTCCCTGCCGCCATTGCAAACTTGCAATGGCCTCTAATTTTTGTCATGTGCATGTCATTGGAATACATCTTACATGACGTCATCAACGACCTCAGCCTAATTTAGAGTCATGGAAAAGTTTTACCCGTGACGTAGTGCGATGAGCTTGAAGCTTACTATCTCTAATATGTATCAATAATACTGAAAAGTATGGAAAGCCCCTTTCTCTGTATGTCAAGCTAACTGCGTTTTGGAGACTCGCCCTCATTCTTGCTCTAGTAATAAGCTAGCCAGCTTCCGAGGACTCATTTGCGGAGAAGAGGGGGGGGGGGAGAAGATCAACTTGGATTGGACTTGCAGACTCCCAATACGACATTCTTACAAGAAAAACCCATTCTCAAACTTGGAAATTTTTGATAACGAATGAAGGCTCAGTAAAGAAATCAACCAGTTTGAGCCTCTTTGTGACGTCGTCGTAATCCGTCGAATCCGCTTATGACGTCATCAAGACCCGCGACTTCAACATTCATCTCTTGGGACAGAGGACTAGTACAGTCTAGTATTAGTATAGCATAGCATAGCATAGGCGTATGCTAGGCCTACTTTAAAACTATTATAGCCATTTAGCTTGGTTTAAATCTAGTCTAGCCTATAATATACTGTATGCTAGGACAGGGGAATTGGAACTTAGTCTAACATTTGTAAAGCGTTGCATATGCCTGTATCTAGTATACCTTAGTGTAGCAGAATCTAAGCCATATCAGGCCTATAAGGCTAATAAAGTTTGGTATACGTTTTGCTGCGCCATACTATATGCTAGGCCTTGTTTAAAGCTAGTATAATCTAGTTAAAGCTATAGTTCTTCAAACCAAATTTTAAGCGGGGAACCTGCTATCCATTTTGTTAGGGGGATTATAACCTCAGAAAACGTCCGCGTCCGGGAGTTTCTGTGAACTGCGTGACGTGACGTGCGGCGCTTTATGTCGTCATCAATGACCTTGACCTACTTTAGAGACTTGAAAAAATTTCAAATTTTAGCCTTGTCCACGTCCGCGTCTGGGAGTTTCTGTAGACTGCGTGACGTGACGTGTGGCACTTTATGACGTCATCAATAACCTTGACCTACTTTAGAGGCTTGGAAAAATTTCAACTTCCAGCCAGGTTGCTTCATGACGTCATCAATCACCTTGACATTGACCGAAAAATTTCAACTTCCAGCCTTGTCCACGTCCGCGTCCGGGAGTTTCTGTAAACTGCGTAACGTGACGTGACGTGTGGCGCTTCATAACGTCATAATTAACCTTGACCTTGACCTACTTTAGGGACTTGAAAAAATTTCAACTTTCAGCCTTCATTATATCAGGCCTAGTATACAGTATACTGAGAAGAGCCCAGCCAACTCATTTTCTAAGGGGGCATTTTCGCGCCAACGTGATTGCGAGCCCTGCTGCCGTTACAAACCTGCAATGGCCTCTAAATTTTTCTATCAATTCCTCCTCCTATCACCTATTCCAAGTCCCTTTCTATCATATATATACTAGTATGTAGCTAGTATAATACAAGGAGGAGTCTTAGCCTAGTTCAAGTTCAATATGTAAGGTGGCTTAGCATCTTCAGTGAGCCAGATATGCAACGCTTCAAACACCATGAGACTTGGAGCAGTCCTTTCCAAAGACCCTTTGAAATAGGTTCCCTGCCTCTCCTCATTCAACTCCGTTAGAGAACCCATGAATTTTTTCAAGTCCCCCTCCTATCACCTATGACTCCGAGGTCGAAATTTCTCCAAGTCCCACGTTTCGCCAGATGACCTCTTTATACTTATCTCAAGTCTACCGGACGGCGCCCCACGTCCGTCATTTTTTTCTAATTTACCCATCCCCTCTCCATAAAACAAGTTCTCTGTCAAAAATGGAATGACGTTACCACCAAAATTAGACGTTTCGATGCTCACGAGGCAACTTCTCTCGCACCGCAAGGTATCAAAAGATCTAATTCTTATAGTGACATGACTCCTCCTTTTCGGCGAATTGACATAATAGCTTCATTCAAATTGATGACGTCATCCCCAAGTCCCATTCTCAAGAAGTTTGATGATCGAAAATATTCCAAGTCCTAGACATTTTCCCGGAAGTAATGACGTTACAGAAGGTCGTGCTCACTGACGTTTTCTTAGGGACCGCCCCCCCTCCCTCTACAAATAAATCAGACAGCGCCGCTAAAGAGCAGTGTATATGATTTGAATTATGTTTGCAGGATTGTGTTTTTCCAACTGAGGGGGAAAATAAATGACATGTTTTTTTTACCTATTATAATAACAGTATCAATATTTTTGTTCGTATACGCTATTTTTATTAACATCATAAAAGAATGAGTGACAATGTCGCGGCTTAACGGTTTGTATATTATTGATTCCATAACCCAGTCATTATCGTCCATTATCGTCGATTGAATATATTATTTTTATTCGGTAGACTTTTTCATTGTGTGACTCTCTTATCATTTTGTTTCCTCTCCTTTAAAGTCTTTCAACTCTTCTTACTTGACATTTTATGCAGAAAACTGCAAGAAAAAAAGACAGATTAAACATTCCGGTACAACTGAATCCCTCTCATCTAAACCTCGAGCTCCATCAAAGTGGAGCGTTTCGATCAATTTATGAAGAAGAGAAACGTCTATCGACTCAGACAAGAAAATTCGTCGCACTTACGGAATCGCAGTTCTCCCGCTGTTTTCACCAGTGGCTTAAGTGTTTGTAAATTTTTTCATCCATCTCTGTAATGCTATCGGTGCAGTTGTTTAGAAATTCGTTCGTTTGAAACCGCGAATGTCGACTTCCGAGTAATCCGTGCTCTCCATCAACCGAAAGAATTTCAGACATTAGATTTACGATGCTCGGCAAAATACGAAATCCGCGGCCAGCTGTTTCCAAATAGACCACTGACTATAAATTAGCGTGCTCGAAAAACATGTACGTAGATGATGAGCAAGCGTCATAAAATTTCAGAGATGACTGAATCACGAATTTTTTTATAGAGTTTCTCGCCGCTGTTTCAGTCCGGTCCATTAGTTACAAAGGTATTTCACATCGCTCGAAGGTATTTAAGAATGGCATTCCATCTGTTTACTTGTGCGCTAATTACTTTTCTACTTTATCAATCTTATCTGTTTTTTTTCTGCGGGCTGTAAAATAAAATGACACGTACGAGTTTACGGTCCTTTATCGTTTCTGGCTGAGTTGAATTATTAGCTCGTGTATAGCGTACGGTAGTGATAGAGCTACTCTGATGAAATTTTTTCATTCATATTCCGAAACGAGCATCGCTACTTTAGTTCGGTGCAAGCTGTAGTGCATTAATTAGCATCAAAGAAGGTCATACGCGAGCTTACAGTGTCCGCGCTACCAGTATTGCCGAATAGAATCGAGCCAACGAAAAGTGTAATTTACGAGTAAAACGAAGTTCATTTTATCACACGGAGACCAAACGATTAACGAGTTGTTACATTAATGAGATTCCCTACCGACGGTGTTCGTTATTACGTACGATTTATATGAATAAGGTATTTTACACAGTCGGGTTTTTTTCAAATTAATAGACTGCGCGTAAATTCTTTTTAAGAAAACAAATATTTATGTTGATAAGTTGGCGAGGTTAAAATGTTATCGCTGTAAAATATGCGGAAATAACACGTTTTATAATATCGGCGACAAATATGAGAAAAGAAAAAAACGAAATTTGCTTTCTCGCGCGTCGCGTCAATACTCGAGAACGTCGTTCTCGAGAATTGTGATACGCCTTTCGCCCGCTTTTCACGCCCTATCAACCCCTATTTTATCGTAAACACACAACAGCTATTAGTCAACGAGTAAGCGGCGGCGATGAACGAAAGAGTAACCCGCTTCTTCGGAAACGCGTAATACCTAAATTATGTAATCGCGAACAACTGGAGAGCCAACTGGTTTCGGAATCATCTTGTTGAATTCGATGCTGCAATAATACACGCACGTATAACGCACAGAAGACGAAACGCCGATATAAGACTATATGTTCTTCTTCTCCTTTTCATGAAGAAAAAAAAAAGCAGCGAGCATCCCTTAAGGCAAAGGTGCGGCCCAGGTGTTGAACAGATATGTATGTATGTTACTGCTGACCATAAGTCTTACAAGAATGTACTGCACAGCTGCATCGTATTAGAACGTGAGTATCGAGGAGAAGAAAAAAAAAAAGAAGAAAAAATTCAAAAGAAAGTTATAACCTACCCCTTGTTCTGTTTTCTTTTTAAGGGGTATACACGGTATAGTTTCGCAATTGTGTATATACATGTGAACGTGGTAAGTTCTTTCTCCCTATTCTTTCCTCCCTACAAGATGTTAGAGTATACTGATTTTTTGAATGGCGAGAGGCTTTGACTGTTTCGACATCGAGACTATGACTGGTTAAGAAGTATGCGGTAGCGTGGACAGGAAAAAAAAATCACGTGAAAATTGGAACGATTAAAATCGTAAAACTTGGACGGCGACGTTAATCGAATCTGCGTGGAATCGTTTAGCCCTTACATTACCGGAAGCAGATGTACTCTTTTTATGTATGAAAGCCCGCATGTAGCGAGTACAGCGTATACTATCAATGTATGTGTACTACGAGTACGTACGAGTAGATATTTATGTGGACAGGTGCGTCGCCTTGCCGAATGCGTGAACCCTTCAAACGTGGGAAAAATCTCAGGAAAATTATTAACGCTGCCGGAAATATGCAAATACGAGCTGCCAGGCGGACCGCAGCCCAAACAACGTACCACAATGCTAACGTAATTAAAACGTGTGTGATTTTTTTTTTTCCTCTTAAAAAAGCAATAGGTTATGGACCCGCGGGAACCTATCGAATGTGTACTGACCCACGACCGCAGCTTTTGTACCTGATTGTACTTGCCTAAGTGGACGACGGATAAATTGAGTGCATAATGAAACAAATAGGTATGATTGTTATGAATTCGCGAGTACTTGGATCTTCTGGCAAATTGGCGAATTTCATCGGAGATCGGGAAGCTGTCCGAAAATGACTGAATTATCGTGGGATAAGAACTGAGAGTAATTTATCATTGCTTCCTCTCAGGCCCTTCGACTTATTACTAAGTTCTTGGCGATGACACGTGACCCGCTTTAGTTCGCCATAGTCGACAGTGGCTCACCTAGCTTGCACTATGAAACGCCACCGGCTGAGAATAGGTGACCTGTGTTTGTCTTTATCTGATCTAACTGGCCTTTCTACGGGTATGCCGAGTACTTAGCCCGGCTAATCCCCCCTTCCTTCAGTTCCTGGCCGGATTTATTATCACGACCCTCCATCAGGTTACTTGACCTAGGGACCCCACGGATAGGCAAGAGAGGCAACGTGGCCTTCAATGACCATTTGTTCGTATCACATCTCATGAAGGGTTCACAAAGAGACCAGGGAACAACCTGGAGAGACTATGGTGGTTCTGAGCTAAAAGGAAGGTAGGTACTCGATCTCATGGTAGTTAAACGAGGTGGAAGGTATATCGGATCAAGTATTGGAGCGACGGGTTCGGAATATCGAGGACCGAAAGGACTGGCGAGAAATAATTACGGGAATGCCGATGGATCACCATAAAAGTTCAGTCATGAGCAATGAATGTATGATGATCATGATGATGAGATCTTATGGCAGCCCTATTCAAAATACAAAGACTCCTGTTGGTGGATAAACAGCAACTCCGTATGAATGAAGCATTTCAGGTACTTCCACCTCACCCATTGGTCACGCGATAGATTTTAATGACTATAAATCAGGTTCATGAGCAGAAATCGAAGTGTGACCTCAAACTCGATGTTTAAGATGTTCAATCTTTCAAAATTTTGCGAAGACAGGCATACGTATGAACTCTGTCTCACATACTGGACGTGAGGCTGAGCAATGAGAAGCAAATAATCGGCAAAGAGGCATTTTTAACGGGGAATCCGCTATCCATTCTGTTAGGGGGATTACATTCTCAGAAAAAGTCCGCGTCCGGGAGTTTCTGTGAACTGCGTGAGTCACGTAACGTGACGTTACGTCTGGCACTTACGACGTCATCAATGACCTTGACCTACTTTAGGGATGAAAAAAATTTCAACTCCCAGCCTGGATGCTTTTTGACGTTATCAATGACCTTGACCTACTTTAGGAACTTGGAAATACATATTTCAATTTCCAGCCTTCATTATATCAGGCCTAGCATGCCGTATACTGAGAAGAGCCCAGCCAACTCATTTTCTGAGGAGGCATTTTCGTGCCAACGTGATCGCGAGCGCGGAAGGTTGCGGGTTCCCTGCTGCCGGTGCAATTTTTTCAAGTTTTTCCCTTCGAGGCTTTGTCGAATCTCTTCATTCAAGTTCCTCGACTTCGATCTGTTTGAAGGATGTTAATAAGTGTGAACGTTCACGAGGAATCGTGTAGATTCTCTTGAAAAACTCTCCTCACACGAGCGGGAATCAAAACCGCGACCTTTCGTTCTCATGCGACGAGTGCGATAGTACTTATTGTTACGTTGATTCGCTACTGTGCCTTTGAAACGAGTTGAAGACTGCCCTTCACGAGTCTCTTCCGTTCTTCAACTCTCGCTACTCGTGCGTGAAACTCGCTTTGGAGTTAGAGAAGACTGAGATTAACTTTCTCGTCCTCCGTAACCGCCTCACGGCGGATGGACACTCGTCCGGCGTCTACAAGAAACGGACCTTCCCCAACCTTTGCATCGATTCTACCTCCTTCCGTCACTCTCGTCACAAGAACAGGGGCGCTCCGAGAGAAAACTGTTGAGGGGGTTGAAAACAATATTTTGCCAAGCGACTAAGAGCTTCAGTCTGCGCTCAAGAGAATTGGCGAAGTTTGATTGTCAAAAAGTCTGAGGGTCACACCCCTACCCCTCCCTCCATCGGAACGCCCCTGCACAAGATGGCTCCATACCTCTTGTGAATGCCTCCTTCCGCCTGAAACTTGACACCATTGAATATTTTTCCCATCCCAATGGCATACGCCTCGATGTTGAAAAGCTAGTTCAGGGCAAATAGGTTTCCAAATCCCTTCGGCAGATGACTTCTCTGCCAACTTCCTCTCCTCTTCTCTTCCTTTGAATAGGACCAAGTGGATCTGCCGGTCCTCTTTGGGGAAATTCACTAGCAAACTGGCCAAGATCCTGAAGGCTTTTAATTTTGAGGCTAGATTTCATAAGCTCCGGTCTTTGAAAGCCCAACTCGCTTCACCTAAAGACCCAATGCCCCCTTCCAGGATGTTTGGCGTGTACAGAAATTCTTATCCTGATTGCCCGGTGGTTTATATTGAGGAGACGGAAAGTAGCATCAAGTTGCCTAAAATTCGAGGCTGGAAAAATTAAGAGAGCAAATAATGTACAACGTAAAATTTCCTAGAAGTCATATTCTCATGAAAATTGTGATTTTGATCGATTTAGGAAAACCTACCGCCCACCTTCGCATTGCCCATCAATTGTGTCGTTGCCGTTGTGCGCAATACTAACGCTGACCGGTAACTTTGACACTCGCAGACAGAATATGCATGATTGTATGATAAGCAAGCGCGAACCAAAGGGTGAGCCAATAGGCTGAAACCGCGGGCCCCTCCCCTCTAATATTATATCTGATTAAGGGAAATGAGAAATTGAATAACCACTCTTTTGTGTCGGAAATGAAGAGAGTTTAAGAATGATACACTGCACTGTATGAAGAGATTAAAATTGGCCATTCCCGAAAAAATGTTCATATGTGCCCTTACACTGAGAGAAGAAGACGACGCTTAGTTGCGTGGTCAAGAAAAACGCGAAGGAAGGAGCCGATCTTCTACGACGAAGAAGATAAATTTTGTTTTGTAAGATGGGAGGAGGGGTGGCTAATAAAGCCAATGCTCCCTAGAATTTGGTTGTGGGCATATCTCTTGGACTCGAAGTCCAATTACTTGTCACGACCGAATATCGGCTCATTTTGAACTTGGATTTTGTATTCCTCTCAAATTGTGTTGTATTTAGATCCGATGCTATTTCAACAGGTCAAAAATGAAAATTGTCAAAAACTCAATTTCAAGTTTGTGAAAACCATCTTGTTTGAATGTCTTCGCCAGATGGCAGCACAACAAAATTTGAATGTTACTCTCACAACAGGTGATTCTGTCGCTCTTATACTTTTTTTGAGGGCCGAGTTTTTTAGTTTCAGAATTTGTAAAAACTTTGTTCCAATATTTTCTATCACAAAGGAACTAACCTCATATTCATTGAAATACATTTGTTACCGCCAATATTTTCAAATTGTCGAAATAAACACGTGTTTTATGAGGGTACCCTGATATGTTACTCATGCACGATCAAGGGTAATCTACCTATATAAATATATCTCGACAAAGGTGTATCGTGTTTACCGGTTACTTTTCACCTCGATTTGCGAATTTATCGCTCAGGAAGGAACGCGATCGAGTTATGTTTACTCGTCCTTTTTTTTTTTTTTTTTTTTCGGCTTTTGGTAATTCGAGACGAGACAAAATTCCCTACGCGGAATCGGGATACCGGAAAATTACTACTCGTGATTTTCATTTCTCACCCTCTCAACCTGTAACATATTGCAGGTAGAAATGGTCGTAAACTCGAATTAATTGTATGGAGATGCGCGCTAGTGTTTTCTAGTTAACTTCGCATACTAAGAACCGGATACACCTCGAAAAGTTTAATCGGCACTCTGCTTCACCGCACTCGGTTGCCTCGTGGTGACGTTTACATAATAATTAGGCGCGGTACGACGAACATTATTTAAACAACAGTAACGCACCCACTAATTATTATAGTGCACCGCGGATTTAAGACCATGATTCTAAATTTTTTTCCCTTTTTTTTTGAACGTGCAGCATTGTGAACGTACGAGCAAAAACTGAGTCGGTGATCAGTTTTCCGTGAAGAAGGATTTTTTTTTCGCTGCAACTTCGCCGGAGGCATAAAGGCTTGTTTTTCAGTTCGTCTTTTGTAGTTTCATTTATACGGTATTCGTAGTCTACTTTCGGGTGCCCGAACGATTTCCACCGGATCATCATGCCGATGTAACATCTACCTCATAGTTTTTGACAAGTCCTTCACCTTATGCATTAACGTTGACCTCGTATAATGGAAAATAGTGGAGGCTCTGTACATTTTTTGCGTACTACTCTTCCCCGCAATCCGCTTCCCCTGTTGATATTCAGCTCGACAATGTCGACTCGTCCATAGCTTGTAGGGGTTTTATCATCTCGAACTCAATCTTACTTTTTCAGACTTTGAACTTTCTGTTCAACGGTACCAATTAGGGCACCTTCATCACCATCTCTGTCCATTTGTAGAAGTTGAAATCTTTTGTTCAACTGTCAACTTGCCTCAACATAGGAAAATTGGAAAGAAATGTTTGGACGATCACGCTCAACGGGATCTTACAGATCCGAATGCCTGTGAAGTCAGGTCTCTTCAGTTAAAAGCATCATGAAAGATTTCTCAATCTTAGCATCATGAAAGATTTTCTCAATCTTAAGAAGACTTTTCGAGGAAAAAAACAGAGTTTCAGAGCCTCCAACTCTGTATGTAGGGTCATGGAGATGTAAACGCCTACCTTGATGTCGAAACACTCCTCTAACTACCTTCTCTGTACCTTCATATCTGTAGCTCAAATTCTCTCGTCTCATATATGCAGCGCCAAAATTGAAATTTGTCTAAATGATGCATCTGGTGACATACCTACTCGCAGACGAAATATTTTCTGTACTACGAATCACTCGCATGACTTCCCAACTCAAGGGTATGCTCTACCTAGTCACTCACACTCACAAAATACACGTGTACAACACAAAATGTTGTGTTGCGGGTGGCGATTTTTGCCCACAGATAACTCCATGAATAATGCTCAAAATTCTTCCAAACATCATGTAATTATTCTTGAAATTGAGGAAAATGCGGCTAATTACCTATTAGCTTACAGAATGTTCCGAGAAATCGTCAGGAAACGATCAAAGCTATCTTTAAATCGTCGAATACCGATTAATGAATGAAATTAGTTCGTGTAAACCAATTAGCCGTATATTTCTGAGCTTCAATTACGAAAATCCGTAGTTTATGTCATCAGATAAACGGTATTACTAATCCTAGGTTACACTAAGACTAGAAATCACCTCTTTATAGATATGTGTAGTTTTTTGCTTTTGTAAAACCAGAGTTTTTGGAATCTTGACCTAGATTGTGAACTTGAAGAGGCACAGCAGCTTCCTGCCTTTTGATAGGATATATCTGGTGACTGTTTTTATGGAGGGGAGAGGGGGGGTTGTTCAAAAGCTGTCCACCAGCCGGCAAAGCTCGAAGGTCAAAAATTTTTCAACTCCCCCTCTTATCATGTATACCTTGGAGGTCGGTTTAGTCCCTTCAGTTAATTAGATATGCAATACTTCACACACCAATTGGCTTAACCCCTTCAATGAGCTAGAAATGCAACGCTTCAAACACCATAAGTCTCGGAACGCTCTTCCGAGGTACCCCGTGAGACAGGTCCCTTGCCTTCCCGCGTTCTAACTTCGTGACCGTGATTTTTTTGCTTATGATCTATCTGATGAGGTCACAACTTACATAGACTTTGATATGTTTCAAATTAGCTGACAAGAGTACACCAATATTAAAAATCCACTTATATTTGTAGTTTTGTGCTCTCTTGAGACCTGAGCTTTCAAAACGTTGACCTGAATTGTGTGTTTGAAGAGACGCAATAGTCATTATCCAGATTTTGTAAGGAAATCATTCCTATCCAGAATTTTATTGATGGAAGTTCTTAAGCATGATCCCAAGTAATACAAAAAAAAAAGATGCCCCCAAACCCCATTCCCGTTCGTGAGGGGGGTGAAAATGTGGACCCAAAATCAGTTTTTCTCAATTTTCTCGCTGAATTTTCATTTTTCAGGAAAATGTCAAGAGACAAAAAATATTTTGCATAAAATTTCCCACAGAAATGGCTCCTATAAAAATTTTCGTTGCGATCATTTTCACCAAGTTAGAGGGCTTTGAAAGTAGGGCAAATATGAAGAAAATGTACTATGCCGCTGTACAGGTTAATACACATTGAAATACATTACCGCCATGCACGTCAACGTTGCACTCACACCTAAACAGTGCATTTCTCGCCTACACAGTATTCCTTTCCTCAATTATGAGAAGAAATGTTTTGAGCATCCCCATTTTCAAGAGAAAAGAATTTCGAGATGGAAATGAAATTGTAATAACAAAGATATTTACAAAATAGTGTCTCTCAAAAGCACACAATGCACACATATAGTGTTTCCACGTTTTCATGCTTTGAGGTCTTTGTCTTCTTGGTCGCTGTCGAATGCGTCGTTGATATCGCAGTTCAGGTAGGCATTTCCATGGCACGAGGTACAAGCTTGGGTACATTTCAAGCCCGAAACACATATAAAAATGAAATTTTACAATCACAGCTGTGACTGACATGCCATTGATTATTGATAGTCTCACCTAGCTTCCGACAACCACAAACAGTTTTGCATCCTCTTTCACACCCACAGAATACTTTCATTGACAAGGTATCTGGTGCTGGTGGTTCTACAGTAGTTACAGGTGAGAGCGCGTCTGCAGTGCTCTTCCACCCCTATTCTGCTGGCAGAAGAGTGTTGCCCAGCCAAGTTTGAACTTGAGCATGTACACGGTAAGCGTTTTGCCGTGCAGCGCCTTCGGTGGGGCATAATGTTCATAAATCGGCCGCTCTCTTCTTAACGGCCCGTTTAAATAACTGATATCGGTACTGGTTGAGAGTTTCATCAGACACATTCCCAAACCACATATTGAGTGCTGTACACCCGGATGGAAAATATCCTCTTCATTGGCGCTTGAGTTCAAGAAGGTCTCTGCTACTTCTTGTAGCTTGACAGACTCCTTCAATAGGTTCCGAAAGCGGACTTTGCCCTTATTGAACGTGGAGGACGTTGAATCGCACCCGGTGAACGCATGGCTGAATAAAATGTTGCCCTTCAGTTGTTCCTCCGCTGCTATCAGTTCGGCGATGACACATTTGCTCTTCCTGGTTTGAGGAAGAGTAGTTCGTCGTCCGAATAAGATATGGCAATTAGAATGACTAGTAAATCAATATCTTCTCCAACGAGTTACTCTCCCTTCAAACCGCCGTACCCATTGAACTGCCGTCTCAACAATTAAGACGTCTGCGTCGCGGTAGCTACAGACGCGCTTGTCCTCGCTCGTCCAACTTCAGACATAAATACTGAATGAGACGGCTCTTATTGGCCGGGTTAATTAGAAACAGGTCCTGCTGCACCATCAGCGGGTGATCTTACACCCTTAACATGTTCGGTGCCGTTATTTTATACCGCCGCTTGTGCTCCACGCTCTTGAGTAATACCTCCGTGTACCCATCAAAGACGACATGGCTACTCAAACCGTAGTGTTGGGTGATGTAGTTCACATAAGCCTCACCTACGTCTTTGAATTTTTTACCAGTAGGCCACACAACGCGGTGAAGGAGAAAGTCGCCATCGATGACCTAATTATCGGCATGATGTTTATCAAGAGCACTTGGTGTAAAAATTGAGTACAGGTCAGACTTATTCGTTTTCCTCAAACCGTTCTCGTCAAACAGGGAGAGGGGAAACGGCGCCAATCCAAAAGATGAATATCTCCGCAGAGATTTTTCACCCTCAGACAGCAAACTGGTGCGCTGAAAAATACCAACAGTACCCTAATGGTTTCTTCGATTTTCAATTTTTACATCTTTGTGAAAAACGGAAGCAGTTCAAGGAGGAGAGGGGGGTATTGCGTGGAAGATAAATACACTGTTCGTGTTATGAGAGCGTCGTTGACGTACGCGGCGGTGATGTATTTCACTGTATTTCAGCCTATACAGCGGCATAGTACATTTTCTTCACGTTTGCTGTACTTGCAATGTACCACAACTTGGTAAAAATGAACGCAACGAAAATTCGCATGGAAACCATTTCTGTAGGAAATTTTATGCAGAATATTTTTGGTCTCTTGACATTTTCTTGGAAAATACAAATTTAGCGAGAAAAGTGAGAAAAACTGATTTCAGGTCCACATTTCGACCCCCCTCACGAAGGGGAATAGAGTTGAGGGGCATGGGTTTTTTTTGGTATTACTTGAGATCATGTTTAAGAACTTCCATCAATAAAATTGTGGGTAGGAATTATTTCCTTAGTGGTCACCATTTTGACCGGATAATGACTGTACCCTTGTCCTTCTCATGTACACATATGTGGAGTTTGATGCATCTGGTATTCAGTTGAAGTTTTTCTTGCGCTAAAACCCTTTCTATGACGTCACAATTTTTTCAGCCTACAATGTATGATCTTTACTACTGAGCCTAGCACACAATCTACCTATAATTATGGAGCCTTGTGCTCTTGTAAGTTCTAAGTCTGACCTAAATTGTGTGCTGGAAGAGCCTCACAGGCTTTTTAGCTTTTCCATGTGCATATATGTAGACTGTAGAACTTGGTACACCTGGTGAATCTACCACTCGCAGATGAAGAATTTTTATACTGGAAAATTTCTTGATGACATCTTTAAATGATTTGCATTACTAAGCCCAGTACGCACTAGTACTCACAAAATAGCAGTATGCGGCCCTGTGTTTTTGTCAGACCTGCGCCCTTAGAATCTTAACCCCAATTGTGCAATTGGACAGGTTCCTTAGCCTGTGAGTGTACAGGGTACTACTTTAGTTTACTGTGTATAACATGGTATGCCAGGCCATAATTATATTAGCTCCGACTCAAAATTTTTCCATCCTCAAAGCAGGTCATGGTAGCGTCTATCCTATGACATCATCAAACAGTTAGTAATTCCCACCCGGCGGATATTTACTTCGCCCCTGCCCTCTCCCACACGGATAAACCACCTCTGTATGGCCCCAGCCTACAGTATCTTCGTTTAGCTTGGGTGTTTATGAAGGCTTCTTATAGACAAGTTCGTGAGAAAATTTCGGTTTTCTGTGGTTTGGTGAATTGGACGGCAGGTGATGGTACTTCCCCTTGGAAGAATTGTCTGTAGAAAAAGAGATCAAAAAGTTAGTATTAATTCATTATTTTGAGAGTTTTATTTTCTCCGTCTTTGACTCTTGAGCCTCGTTCACATTTTAGATTCACTCACAGGTGCTTCATTCTTGGACCCAGGTTCATAGGTCGGACTTGATAATTAATACAACGTTTTCGAAGTCAGCAGGGTTGAGTTTCTTCACAATCGGCCGAAACAATTCCTTTTTCCGCATAAAACTCCGAAGTCTGTGTTCTTTCGCAACATCATGACCACTTTCCGCGATTCGATCGCCCACGTCACGCCGCAGCCGCGGTGTCTCACATTTCTTCTCCCTTTGGATTACTCTCGGCGCAGCTGTCTATTACCAATTCAATACTTACAAATGCTAGTCGGTTTGACTTAAGTGTCTCTAAATTATTTCCTTACGTGCACCAAATAGTCGACAGATAAATGGAGACGACGATGGTGTATTTTTCGACAGAAATAATTTTCAGTGCTTTATTGTATCTTATAGAAACATATAGCAGCCGCCACGATACAACCTAAGGTATTTGACATATTTTTTGTTTGTTTACCTAGACCTCCTTATCGAATTCTTTGCCGCGAGTATGAAAAGAGAATCTGTTTTCACCTTTCCCGGGTCGGACGAAATTCCGCGAACGTAACCCAAATCGTATTGCCCTATAATAGGGAATATAATATTATACCGTATAGAATTGTGCGTGTACGTTGTAAAACGAGCATAAAAAAGGTTAAATCGCTGAGAATGATTTTATTGTGCTCGCTGCTAACTGGTGTATTCTTCGCGAGACGATAAAATGAGGTTTTAGTTACCGTGGTGAGTGGTACTTTATTGGTTTTGGTGTCTTTAAATCTTATAGTGTATACTACACTTTATAAAAATAGGTATAGGTAGGTGTGTAGCGTATATGATCCTCAGATCTGAACCGCTCTATTTAACTCATAACAGTATATACAGTGTTTGAAAAACGCGCAGCCGACTATCGAGTATTTTATTATAAACGGACTTCATTGGCGTTTTTAAAGCGAATTATAATGTGAGCGCGAAAATTCGGCTGTGAACACCTTGCCTATTAAAAATGGACAGCTATCAGCGTTTAAGATAAATTACGTTGCACCTATCGGATTTATTATTTGACTGCGATGTCAGGGGCGGCTAACTTTTAATGCGGTATTTATAAGCGACTAACGAGGAGGTTAAACGTATTTAAATGCATATTCGGTGAAAGGAATTCGCGTCTCGATTCTTGTCTCCTTCTGAAGAGGGAACGCTGCACGTGAGCGAGCATTTAATGAGGTCCAAATTTTTTGCATTTTTCCCTTCAGATTTCTAAAACAGTAGTGGTCAAAGAACTGATAAATAATCGATACAATAAACAAGCATCTCCTTTCGATGATATGCGAAGCTGTTCGCAAAATGTGCTAGTAATGGGTCAGCTTTTCAGGTTCGTGTGAAAATAACTAACAAATTCTTATACGGCCGGAATAAACCAAATATTTCGCATTTATACTATTGTAGCGAAGAGAACGTGAAGAGGCATTCATTATCACAGTATAAGTACCGGTATTATTAATGAGAAACGATGTAGTATCTCTTGAATTCTTGCCTCCCACAAGTTGGGAGAAAATCAGCCGTTCCTTTGTTGGGCGTTCTGATTCTTTGGAAACTAACTAGGTGGTTCGAGAAAATACCATGGTTTTTGGTATCGGCATTCCTAACTTGTTCGAATCAAATCATCGTCTACTGTCTCAACGGGGAACCTTTCTCATAGGAGGCGATGAGGGTCTTCTTTGAAAATTTCAGTGTCTAATGTCCGGCAAAAACACTGCCCTAATGAAGGATTTAATCTTAGAGAAAATTTCGCCTCTGATTGTAGAGAAACTTGATGGTTCAACTTTTCAGGATTCCAATTTTGGATTCAATGCTCAGCATCAAAATTGATTTACCACATAGAATAAATTCCTGCTTTCTTCGTTGATCTTCGCTGTACCACGCCATACAAACCTCTTGATGCAGTAGCTTGTCTCTAAGGTATTTATGGCTTGATTAAAGTAGCTCCTTCAAGTAACTGGATATGCGATATTTCATACACCAATTGACTTAGCCCCTTCAGTGAGCCAGATATGCAACGCTTCAAATACAATGAGACTCAGAAGAGACTCTTCCAAAATATTCTATACAAAAAGGTTCCCCTGTCTCCCCCCATTTAGCAATTTGTTCAGTATCTCTCCTATCATAGATAGTTTGGAGACTGAAACTTCTCAAGGTCGAAACTTTTCCAAGCCCTCCTCCTGGACGAAATTATAACAAGGAACTTGTTTTATCGGGGGAGGGGAGGTCTCTCTCAAAAAAAAGGCCCACGTCCGGGAGACAACATGACCTTGGGACTTGAAAAATTTTGGTGACGTCATAAGTCGGTGATGTTATGAGTCAATGACCTCATAGGTTGGTGACGTCATAAGTCAGTGATGTCATAAGTCAGTGACGTTATGAGTCAGTGACGTCATAAGTTGGTGACTTCATGAGTCGGTGACGTTATGAGTCAGTGACGTCATAAGTTGGTGACTTCATGAGTCGGTGACGTCGTAGGTTGGTGACGTCATGAGTCGGTGATCTCATAGGTTGCTGACGTCATAAGTTGGTGACGGCATAAGTTGATGACTTCATGAGTCAGTGACGTCATAAGTAGTGACGTTATGAGTCATGGACCTCATAGGTTGGTTGACGGTATAAGTTGGTGACTTCATGAGTTGGTGACTTCATGAGTCGGTGACGTCATAGGTTGGTGACGTCATAAGTTCTGCCGGACGGCGCACGTCTCCGCGAATGCCAGTTCTCTTCAATTCACCTCCTATAAACAGGATTCTTATTAGCAAGATTGTGACAAAGCACAGAAGCTAACTATCTGCTACAAAGACGCGTAGCGCAGTATAGCATTTTTAGTGCTTGCTCCCCACACTTCTTTGTAATATCGATAATATTAAATCAATTCTATCCATTAAATTGATTATTGATGCGTTTATCTCGGTTATGATGACGTCATAGTAACGTCTCTCCTAACCAGTATTTCTGAGCCTACTATAAACCTGGTATTCTGTATTGTTGGGCTTTGTAAGATAAAGAGTATCAAAAGGGAAAATTTTCGAGGTCAAGGTCATTATAATGACGTCATCAAGCGTGATAGATTGCTGCTTTTAGTCTTGTTTGAGGCTATGATAGGCCTAGTTTGAGCGTAGTGTAGAACTAGCTTCAAGATCAGACACTTGGTCTGGGACGAGTATATTAGTGTATGTACGTATTTATTATGTACCAAATATTGAAATGCACAGCTTTTAATTATACAACACAACGTCCATCTGATTGAATCATTCTGGCTACCGTTCAACAGGCTCACTTTTTGTCTTCTTCGAGAGGCTTTACCTATTATTTTTTTCCTGTACCGCTCTGGCAAAAACTCATACGTTCTTTAACGGAATTCAATGAGGGAAGGCAGGGAACCTGTTTCATGAGTATTATAATGTTCAAAACGTTGTATATCTGGTTCATTGAAGGAGCTAGGCCAGTTAGTGAATGATGTATTGCATATCTAGTTACTTGAAGGAGCTATTTTAATCGGGCTATCAGTGCTGCAAGATCTACGGATTTTCAATCCCTGAAAAAAAATTGGAATTTTTCTCCGGATTTATCGTAAAATGTGCATTTCTTGAACTCGAGGGAAAAGTACCGCAGTCGCTTCTATGAGAAATACTTTTCGCCGGGTCCATACAGACTAATACAGCTCTTCTGTAACATTGAGTCGTTCAAGGGAAAAGTAGCTCAGTTAAAAGTATGAGAGATACCATTCTTATGATTGTTATTGAAAAATCATTCACCAACATACAGTACACTGGATTTGAAGCAGGCTTGGACTCCTCCTTATATTATATTAGCTTTATACTAGTATATATGATAGGAGACCGAGCTATTGGAGAGGGATTTAGAAAAAGGACGGGAAAGTCGAGAAGAATTTTGGCTTTCGAATTTAGGCAATCGGTGGGCGACTTAGAGAAATTTTAACCTTCGAACTATACGTGATGGTCCGAGCTATAGTTGATGAGACGGACTTGGAAAAATTTCAACCTCCAAGCCCCTTAGAAAAATTTCATCCTCCAAGCTACACGAGATAGGACGAAAACAAAAATTTTTCCAAGTCCTATGGTTATGGTTAAGTGAGGTTAGGTTAGGATGCCTCCCAGACAGCGGACGGCGGACGTTTTTTTCGAGAGACCCCCCCCCCCCAATAATACAGGTTCCCTGTTAAAAGTTCGTCTTCCTTAACTCGTATTTGTACCTCTTCTCGTTATTTCCTAACGTCCTGACCAGCGCTGCTTCTTGGAGGTACATCCGACTCAGTATCTCCTCGACACTTTTTCGCTTCACGTGATCCTGCTCATCTTTCTGTAGCACCAGAGCTTGAATGCTTCTATGATATTATATGCTGAACATTGCCGAATTTTGTTGAAGTTTTTATAGGTTCCTAGGAGTAACCCCAGTAAAATTTATTCTTTGTATATTTTATTAATGTGATAAACGCTGCTCAGCCTTTAACGGGGAACCCGCTATCCATTTTGTTCGGGGGATTATCGCGTCCGGGAATTTTTGTGAACTGCATGACGTGACGTGACATGACGTATGGCGCTTTATGACGTCATCAATGACCTTGACCTACTTTAGGGACTTTTGAAAAATTTCAATTTTCAGCCTTCATCATATCAGGCCTAGTTAGTATGCAGTATACTGAGAAGAGCCCAGCCAACTCATTTGCTGAGGGGGCATTTTTGCGTCAACGTGATCGCGAGCGAGGTAGGTTGCGGGGTTCCCTGTTGCCATTTCAAACCTGCAATGGCCTCTAATTTTTACTGATTCCACCGTTACGTCTACTGTTACCATGATGTTCAAGTCCAGTATAGTGTATGTTAGGCATCAGTTTATTATAATACTGTAGTTTTCAATAGTATTTTACTTCAAGTCCCCCTCCTATCATATGTGCTTGGAGGTCGGTGTATTATGCCTGATTGAAATAGCTCCTTCAAGTAAGTAGATATGCCATGATTTATACACCAATTGGCTTGGTCTCTTCAATGAGCCAGATATGCAACGTTGCAAACACCATAAGACTCAATGAAAAGACTTTCCTAAATAGCCCATAAATCAGGTTCCCACCTCCGGTCATTCAACTCGATTTTTTTATCCACATGACATACGCCTCTGATCTTCGCTGATTCGACAGTCATGTTTATTGTTGGTCAGCCCGTAGAAACACTCATCTGAACACTTGGTCACATTCGATATGCTTTGAAATCGAACAAAAATTACTCAGTATTAATTTTCCTTTCCAAGTTTTGATCGTGAAATCAGAGTCTCGGACCTTCTCAGATTTCCAGTCAGCTACCCTCCGTTTCAAATAATTATGGTTAAACTCGACACATCGGACCACAATTTTTAAGGCGCGCGGTCAGAGTCTTTCTCTTCTGAATCAAGGCGATGTTGGGGAATCTCACTTCTGCGTGTTTTCACTCATTGATACCAGATTTCTAAAACTTTGATTTGATCCTAGACTAGATAATTAATATTCGATAATGATTTCAAACACTGTCCGTTTCCTTTACGTAAGAAGAGTTCCATCTATGTACGTTTGAACATGATTAATTTTTTCGTCCTTGTAACTATTACATCCATCACGTTTACTGGTAAGTAAGAATATTTATTGACAAAATAACCGACAGAAAGAGAGTGTCAACAATACTACTAGACAATCATGAAAATTGATCAAATTTTAGGTACGATGAATGAAAAAGCGAAAGGAAATAATTGCCTCCAACTTGAAGTACTAAAAAGAGAAGAAATATTCGTGAAAGTGTTGAACCTAATGAAAGAATTGCACCCACTACACAAAAAAATTGAATCAATAAAGAAAGAGTTGGAAAAGGAGAAATATTGTTGGTATACCTATGAAGATGCACTTGTTGAGGTACAGTCAGATCTTAGTCAGCGTGAGATGGAACTCGAAGAAACAGGTAAAAGTATTGCAGTGCAAACGGAGGAACTAATTGACGGATTAAAACCGACTCCGATCAATTGTAAATATGATAACAGTTCGGAGGCGAAAGAGACGCTGAAAAAATTTCATGATCAAAACACGATGATTGAAGAACTATCGGAATGGATTTGTGATGTGAAAACCAAGAAGACATTCAATGCGACGGCTATGTACTATATTGAAGAATCATTAGAATGTTACGTTGATCCAGAGAAGATCAAAAATATTTCTTCTTCCCTTGATTATTCATGAAAGAAAAGTTCTTTTCCTAATTGTTGTTACAAGGGACGCCTGCAAACTGAGCTGAGTTACAAGTCACTTCTGCGGTCGGTTATTGTGATGTTCGCAATTCTCTCAAGTCGGTTTGAAAACCAATGGAAGCGGCATTGTGTATATTTGATCACGTCCTATGTCCACAGTAAGAATTTTAGAATCAAGACAGAAAAGAATTAAAAAAATGTGTTATCCTAAATTGCTTGAGTCAGATTAGTCGATAGCTGAAGAACACCACGAAAGAAGTCGACGTGTAAGTGAAATAAAGTGAGCCACAATAGCAGAGAGAGGGAGCTTTATCGAGGTTCTCTTGAACCCTGGTGCAAACCTACAGACGCGTCTCCTGTATGTAGACCACAGGGTATTCCGAACATTGGAGTATAACACCACTTTTCTCCCGGAGGGTTATGAGATCTTTACGCCAACCAAAAAAATCTCATTCCATCATATAGGTTGAGAGTCAAAATGTTTCCAAGTATTACGTTTTACCGAACGGGGCCTGTTATCGGTTAGTGAGGAACCCGCTTTCTGTTTCTCTGGGAGACAGGGGGAAGAGCGGAATTCTCGCCAACTGTTGATGTAACGTCATCATTTTCGAAAGAATGTCCTTTATGATGATGATCCGAATTTCAAGCCATGGAGGAAGACTGAGACTATTTTTACAGCTGGAACTTGCGAGGGCGTTGGACTTGAAACATTCTTGACCTTGTGGTTTTCGTTGGACCACACGGCGCATGGCAAATTTTTTGGAACACTTCCTCCCTCCCCTCCAAAGAACAGCTTCCCTTTCAAAATGTTGACTTCTGAACTGAGGATTGTCTTATGACGTTATCAGGTCGTGACGTCACAGAGCTCGATGACGAGAGATCTTGGTCGTGATGACGTCAGAATTTCTGAGCTCACTATGAACCTAGTATTCTGTATTGTAGGGCCTAGTAAGATAAAGGCAAGAGAAACAGATCTCAAAGTACCAAGGGCCAAAATTTTTTGACGTCCATGAATACAGTCGAGGTCAGTAATGACGTCATCAAGTGTGATAAATTATTGCTTTCAGTCTAGTATGAGGCTATAACAGGCCTAGTTCGAGCGTAGTAGAACTAGCTTCAAGTTTAGATACTCGGTCTAGACTAGTACATCAGTGTATGCTGAAGGTAGCCGAAATTTGTTAGAAGTCGTTATAAGTCGGGGTCACCCATAACGTAATCTAGCGAAACAAAAAACCGTGAAGATTTTCTTAGGAGTAACCTCAGTAAAATTTATTCTTTCTATATTTTATTATTAGGTCATAAGCTTCTGAGCTTAACTGACTCGGCAGTCATGTTTCCTGTTATCATATATTACAACTAACAAAATCTGATCGATAGTACAGTAAATAATTGTTACAAATTAAATGAGGGTAGCGCCGACAAAGTAACTGAATTCGAAGAAAAGAGTCTAATACGCTGCTACTATTTGTAAAAGTGAGAAAACACTACATGAACACGTGATTTGAACGTGATTCAAACGAGAAATGAGTCGCGAGTAATGCTAGCCAATCAGAAATGGCTGTCGATTTTCGTTGATCGTATTATTATATTTTGAGGTATACGCCGAGATGGTAGATGTGTACAGTACGGCACTACCTTCCTTCATATAACTAGGAGAAATCGCTAGCAGTTTCACTGTCTTGGTTGCCAGCAGTCATTTTTTCTAGTTCGGTTGCCGACTAGAGTGTTTAACGTTGATCGTGTACTATTTACGCAGCATATATATTGCGTATGTAATCGCTTATTGACGGTCGTTGATGGTCGTTCTACAAAATAACGATCCGGCAGATTCTTGTACCAAGGAAGATCATCACGAGTGTTTGGTCGCCAGCACTCGTGGTGCACGTTGTCGTTATATTAGCCAAATGTAAATATCGGCTCTCAATCGATGCGCTGAGTCCTAGTAGTAAAGCAGGTCATCACAAGTTCTTGGTTGCCAGCTCTTGTGGTGCCTGTCAGAATAGCCGAGTGTATATACTGGCTTTAATTCGTCATATGAAATCATTGTCTATGGAGGAGAAAGGTGGTGGTTGGTGGGACTTTCAGGGGTTGCCAAACCCCCCTCCTTGGCGTTGTCAATTGCGCCTCAGATTGTATATCAAGAATAGTACACGAGAATGTACTGATGAAAATATATGGTCGTAACATTTCAGAAGTGGGATTAGTAATTCATTCCCATTATACTTGATAAACTGAAAAGATACCTACGTATAGAGAAGAAGATTCAAAATATGAAGCAGCCTAAACTAACATGATTAATGAACATGTAAAGAAGAGGATTCAAGAATTCAATAGCAGACAGTGTCAGCAAAATAAAAATAAAAGTTGACTTGGAATTGCTGACCCAAGAAAAGACTTGGAACTTCAATAATGGTGATGAGAAGATTTTGATACAAGATTTCAAGCTTTGAAATGGAAGATTGATAACCAGTATAAACTTCATGAAAGATTTGTAGTGTTGACTATTTAATCGTGATGATGGTGAAGGAGACGGAAACTGAATTGGGATGTATTATTAGCTATGTCTCAGAAGGCATCCAGTTTATCCCTGAGGGAGAAGCTGTGCAGTTGGACAAAATCTCGAGGAATAGTCGGCAATTTGTACAGAAAATAGCCGAACAAAAGTGGCTTCTTTATTCCTTATGCTTGGATGAATTGTTATCAGTAATCAATATTGCCAATGAGAGATTGCAAATGTTCAATTGAATAGTAATACTGTATACATGTATTTACAAAGCAATACTGCTCAAGAAGAGGAAAATTGAGGCATCTTGGATTCTGTTTGTTCTGATAGAGAGCATAATTGGAGAAGAAGCATCAAAGAAAATTATAAATCAGATGATTCTAAAGTTGATTGATAAGCTTGGTGTCAGCATGATAGCCATTTCAAGGGACTTAGTTATTTTATGAAAATGAAATTTTGCATATGACATCAGTTGTGCAGAAGTCCAAATCACTGTACCCTGAAGAAGTATTTGTCCAGAAGAGCAAATTGGACAATGAATGTTTGGGTAAATTTTTGAGCTTTGAAGAAGCAAAGAAGATTGACAGCTTGTTTCAAACCTAACTACCAATTCCGGTATAAGGAAGAATTATGGGAAAAATGCTACTTCTTTTCCAAACCGTGGAGATCTAATGAGGGATATAATCCCGTTTGCTTACTTTGGGCCACTTGCATCAAGAGTTACGCAGATGATATTTATTAGCAATGGTATTTAGCAGCTTGTAAAATAGGTCCAATTTTAGCAGAGTGGTCTAACATGAAGAAAAGTATTTTGCCAACTGTGGTTTCAGCTAAGACAGTAGAACCAGTGCGGTTGCCTATCTTGACGGTAGTTATACCAAAGAATCTGGAGTGAATTCTGGTGGCAAGTTGACGCACTTATGAATAGTGAAGATTAAAGAAGATAGCCACTATGACACGCTATAAATTTTGGCTTCTCCTAGCAAATGAAATGTATTACTAGGAAGAGAGCCTCTGTAAATAATGGAAAGGTATTTAAGAAAACTTGAGAAGAAAATGAGAGTTGGTGTAAAAAGAGAAGGCAATGTTTGTGCCTGAGCGTTTAAAGAAATTAAGATGGAAATTTCATCTAATATTGACTCATTCAAAAAAAAAGAGCAAGGAACACTGACATAAGAAAATTGTTTGCAAAAAATAAAATAAGTAAAATTAAAGAGCACAATAAGATGAAAAATACTGATCAAGTTTGGAATAATATAGCTCGTTGAGAAAAGCCATACATTTCTATGCGTCAATTTACATTTTAAAGAATAGGCAAAATGAAAGTAATGTGATGGCTGGAATGTAAAAGTGAATGATCCTTTTAATTTGAGAAAATACTGAGTAGGTAGTTGAATTGCGGATGGCTGATTCTGAGGAAATGGTGATAGCCTGGCGCCCTTCATCCTCAAAGTGAACGTCACCAGATGGTTGGTGGGGCAAAGTGGAGAGTAGAGGGATAGAAGCTGTCGCCTACTACCTTGCTTTGGGCATTGCTTGCTGTCTGGTGGTAGGAGCGCAGAGGATGGAGGTGTAGAACACCTGGGATTGATTAGAGACCTTTACCAGAGGTGGAGGTTGTCTAGTAGCTTAGATGATTGAAAAGCTGCGGTCAATTCAGGGTGGAGCATAGATCAGGGGAAAGCCCTATGGTTGTAGCTCAAAATGATGGAAAATGAAAAAGATGGAAAATGGAATTGATGGATCCGACCTGAATGCGAAGGATACGGTACCATATCCAAGGTCAGGCGGATATACTGTGCTGGATGTGAAGGGCCGAGGGTCCAATGCCAGGCAGGTATTACTACAAGAATGGGCAAAGAAGATATGTAATTAGGAATGTCCAATGAAGTATTGGAAGTGATTGAATGGCCCAATGTAGGAAGAGAGTTGGGGAGGCTGGCCAGACTCCCCAACTTTGAAGAAAGCCCAGGCATATCAAAGGTTCACAGAAGAAACTGTTCCGCAAAGAAATTATGATATATTGCATTGAAAGCAAAATAGATTGAATCAAAAGAAGGAAAATATTTACATGTAGTTTTTGAGAAGTTTTTCAAAAGAAGAAACTGAATTAGAATTGAAATGATACTTGATTGGTCCTTAAACAATTTATAGGAAGGCAAGCTGATTGCCTTAGCAGAAAGATTTATTGTCTCAAGCCGCTGTAAGTAGTGGCATGAATTAAACCAGTACATTGACATGCAAATAAGAAAATTTGAAAAATGTAAGATGAAGAAGATAGTTGGAATTTTATATCAGTGCATTCTTGGTTGAAAAATGAAACCATTTTTGGGAATATTTTAAATTGTTCTTGTAAATAGTAGTGATTACAGTCTACTAAGAATAAATATTGGATGGATAGACAGTTTACCTGTGGTAAACCACATAGATACGTTTCCATATAGTGGGAATATGGATAGAAAGAGCTAGGCTATTCTAAAAGTTCTCTTCTTGGAGAAGTAAAATTGTACTGAAAATGTAGAGTGAGAAAAATTGTTATGGAGCTCGTTCTTATGATGTGTTGGCTAGATTGAAGTGTGGTGATCTGTTCACTGACGTTGAATGAAGAGTCATTCTAGATCAAAACCTTGCAGCATTGATAAAGCCAATTGAAATATCTACAAGACCATAGAAACATTGGATCAATTTGGAATTAGCCTTGAGCAATCATCAGATGAAAAGATAGGTATGGGATTAGTGATCCGCTCTTGCTGATTTGAATTGTAGACCATGTTCACGCGACAGAAGCTGACAGGTGCCAGAAATTGGCTCATTAGAGAGATGTCACCAAGTTTGGCTGATAGCCAGATGGCGGTGATTAATTCTGGATTTTGATTTTGAAGTTGAATACAAGTAGGGACTGCTATCAACAAGTAGGCGCCGCAGAAGACCTGTTGATAAAGTAAGTCCAAAAGATGCAGAAAACATTGCAGATAAAGTTGTTATTATTGGAAAAATGACTGAAATTGACCCTTTGGGTAGCCAGTTCTGAATAGCGCAACGTCAGGACCCAAAACGTGTAGAACCCATTGAAGCAATAAAACGAGGGAGAAGAAAGAAAAACAAATAATTAAAACGAGAAAATGATGATGACAATGGCGTAAAATGGAGAGAATTGCAGATGATAACGTGGAGAGGCATGGCTAGATTTATTTGTTGCCGGTTATTGAAAAATCAACTAATTGGTCCGTAATTGAAGACGTCAACAATAAGACGAGTCACTGTATCTTTGGAGAAGAGTTTGGGGACCAAACTCTGTCAGGAAAGGCCGTATATTACAACTAACAAAATCTGATCGATAGTACAGTAAATAATTGTTACAAATTAAATGAGGGTAGCGCCGACAAAGTAACTGAATTCGAAGAAAAGAGTCTAATACGCTGCTACTATTTGTAAAAGTGAGAAAACACTACATGAACACGTGATTTGAACGTGATTCAAACGAGAAATGAGTCGCGAGTAATGCTAGCCAATCAGAAATGGCTGTCGATTTTCGTTGATCGTATTATTATATTTTGAGGTATACGCCGAGATGGTAGATGTGTACAGTACGGCACTACCTTCCTTCATATAAGTAGGAGAAATCGCTAGCAGTTTCACTGTCTTGGTTGCCAGCAGTCATTTTTTCTAGTTCGGTTGCCGACTAGAGTGTTTAACGTTGATCGTGTACTATTTACGCAGCATATATATTGCGTATGTAATCGCTTATTGACGGTCGTTGATGGTCGTTCTACAAAATAACGATCCGGCAGATTCTTGTACCAAGGAAGATCATCACGAGTGTTTGGTCGCCAGCACTCGTGGTGCACGTTGTCGTTATATTAGCCAAATGTAAATATCGGCTCTCAATCGATGCGCTGAGTCCTAGTAGTAAAGCAGGTCATCACAAGTTCTTGGTTGCCAGCTCTTGTGGTGCCTGTCAGAATAGCCGAGTGTATATACTGGCTTTAATTCGTCATATGAAATCATTGTCTATGGAGGAGAAAGGTGGTGGTTGGTGGGACTTTCGGGGGTTGCCAAACCCCCCTCCTTGGCGTTGTCAATTGCGCCTCAGATTGTATATCAAGAATAGTACACGAGAATGTACTGATGAAAATATATGGTCGTAACACATAATGTGCACCTCAGCCCATGGAAACATTCATCTGTACACTTGGTCACCTTTGACGTTAAACAGGAATTCTTCGATATTAATTTCTCTTTCAAAGTTTCAATACATCGGTCCACAATTTTCAAGACGCAGGATCTTCTGAATCGAGGCGATGTTAGAGAGCCCCACTTCCCCGCGTTTCCTCTCATTGATATCTGATTTCTTCCACTTTGATTTCATGTTAGACTAGATAATTAATACATCGATGGTATCTTCGAACACTGTCGGTTTGCATTACGTAAGAGAAGTTCCATCTTTGTACGCTCGAACGTGACAAACTTTTTCGGCATCGTTACTATTACATCCATCACGTTTATTGGTAAGTGAGAATATTTATTGACAAAATAACCGACAGAAAGAGAGTGTCAACAATGCTACTAGACAATCATGAAAATTGATCAAATTTTAGGTGCGATGAACGAGAAAACGGATGAAAATAATTGCCTACAACTTGAAGTACAAAAAAGAGAAGAAATATTCGTCGAAGTGTTGGGTCTAATGATGTCAGATTTGCCCCAACTAATAAAAAAATTAAATCAATGCAGGAAGAGTTGGAATCTGAGCAGAGATATCGGTGGTATACCTATGAAGAGGAACGTTTTGCGTTGGAGAGGGATATTGATCGGTATAAGACTGAACTTAGAGAAACAGGTGAAAGTATTGCAGTGCAAACGGAGGAACTAATTGATGGATTAAAACGGACTCCAATCAATTGTAAATATGATAATAGTTCGGAAACGCAAGATGCGCTGGAAAAATTTTATGATCAAAACATTATGATTGAAGAACTATCGGGATGGATTTGTGATGTGAAAACTCCCTATAAGATCACATTCAATGAGAATGTGGATGGTTTGTGTCAAATTGTACAATCATTAAAAAAGCGCGTTAACCGAGAGAAGATCGAGGTTATGTATATTTCAGATTCCTTGTGGAATTTTCTCTATCGTAATTGTGAGAGTTGGTAGTCATTTCTGCGGTCAGTTATTGTGATGTGCGCAGCTCTTTCATGTCGGCTTGAAAACCAATGGAAGTGACATCGTGTACGTTTGGTCCCGTCCTATGATAAATTATGCGCGCAACAAAAATTTTGAAATTTAGACTAGAAGGAGGAAATAAAAGTATTATCCTAAATTGCTCAAGTCAGATTAGTTGATAAAGAACACCACGAATAAGGTCTGCATGTCAGTAAAAGAAGAAAAAAACAAACGTGAAACCACATATACTCGTAAGCCATCGTCAGTAGGTACAAAAATATACTAACTATAGGGAGGAAAATACCACAAGAGGCGAAAAACGAAAGAACCAGTAGAAAGTGGAAGAAGAGTGAAGCAGTTCTATTGAGGCGACGGATAATTTCGATACGTTCAAGAGATATGCGACGGTGGTAAGAATTTTAGCGGTGGGATAGAATAAAACAGTCCGATCTAATCTGAAATTATGGCTGGAATTCAAAAAATGGGCTGCAATAGCAGAAAGAGGGAGGTAGACAGAGCTTCTTCGAGGTTTTCTTGAACCCTAATGCAGAGCTTCCGACTCGTCTCCTCTGTGCAGAACACAGGGCAGTACAAAAATTGAAGTTTGTAAACACCACCTCTCTCGAGGAGGGATATGGAATCTTCAGACTCACAAAAGAGTCCCCGTGTCCCCGTCCTATCACATATAGCTCGGAAGTCGAAGTTTTTTGAAGTCCCACGTTTTGCCGGAGTGCGCCCATACCTTCCGCCTCGATAAAACAGGTTCCCTGCTAAATCTGTGACGGTTTCGTGACGATTGTCCTAGGAGAGGTACCAATCAAAAAACCGTGAATATAGTCCCAATTATATTAGCGTATCAAAAGCTGCTGCTCTTGTAGTCGATGACGAGACCGCTAAGACTGTGAACAAACTCTTCATGTGAAGAATGATGGCACAATGAAGATACAGTAATTTTATCAGGTGCAGATTTTTAGGCATACTTAGGAGGGGGGGGGGGGAATCCATCGCTCAAGAAGATTCAAATGTATAGTCAGACTTCTTCTGGACGTTTGATAGAATAGATCCTGCTTCCGTCCTACCGCAAGTCCCCTCTTATAGACTCTGACCTAGATAAAGAGGTTCTAGAGCTATAAAGAAATCTGCAAACATTGAAAGTTTTGATTCAGGTCAAGCATTTCTAAAATTTTGAATTTTGAGAGTTAGTTATCGTAAGCTGAACTGGTGACAGAATCTGGGCCACAGCGCTGATGACGATTCTAGAAGTTAGGTCTGCCTTTGGAGACTTGAATAATTCCGAGACCTGATAATCGTACAACAAAAAACGTTTGTCATCCTTCCGGCTAAGTGTGAGAGAGGCAGCGCGTTTCGGGAACCATTATCTGAGTAGACTATCGAGAATGCTCTATTACAGCCAAGATAGCTTCCAAGTTTTCGAAAGTTTGTAAAAAAGCTACTTGGTTTTCTTCTCCCGTTGGTTCTCTCAGAATGTCTTCGCGAAGATCTGAGACTTAAATTTATGTGGTTTTGTGTAGGTTTTCACTTTCCAGAAACTCGTGACCGTATGGAGATGTGACCCACCCGAAAATGGTTGAACATCGAGGGGCGCAAGTGGCATGTTTGATGAGATGAGTACTGACGTTTTTTGTAATTTGTTCATTTGAATTTGAGCCAAGTACTTCTGGTCCAAAATCTGGATAATGTGTCATGCTTTGCCTCTCGAGTTCAAGGCTGAAAATGACCCGACTTTTTCTCTCGGTTCAAGTTGGAAGTTTATTTTGAAACTTCTGCAATCTCGTTTCTTTTGTACCTGAGAAACACAGATGAAATTTGGGTTGTCCACTGTGATTTTAGTTGTCATTTTAGGCGGCCAAATTACAATTATTTCCTCCACCATCATAATCACTCCACCTTCGTGAATTATAATTCGCCAAGCGTCATGTTTAGATATTGTGAACACTTAAACCGCAGGCGAATTCTTGCTTACGGTCTACTTTGTTGAAATATATTTATAAATTGATCGCTTCATCTAAATACAATTCTCTACGCTCATTCGACTCGCCCTTCACGAGCTAAAACAAAGTTTCGTTTCCTATTATTTGTGCTCGCCGGCAGTCGTGTCAGAGTATAGATGTAAAAGATCGACGAGATGAATCGGATTCACGAGCAGCTTCGAGGAATAACGCTCTACGTGAGTACCATTAGCGGAAAACGTGAACGACCTTCCTAATTCGAAGAGAAGATGTATCGAGCGAACAATTAGCTAATCAATCAGCGCGATAGAATGTGCTGTATAAATATTATTATGTACCCAGAAACACGTGAAACATTCTTTTAAAATCCCGAATTTTCCCACTGCTATTAGCGAACACCTGCGCTTTCTCGACTTCAATCGGAACCAACAATCGTGCATTCGTTGCTTTTTTTCCTTTCTCTCATTCTTTGCACGTGTGTCTCCTTTCGCGATAATTGCACGCTGCGTATATTTTAATGATTATATGTAATGTACAGTCTTCCGAGAAGGTAATTCGATATTTCGCGTTCGTATATTGGCGAAAGAAAAGACGGATACAACAACCTGTAGGGCATTATGGTTTGGTAGACCCGACCGAGCGCAGAGTACGACATTGTGGACAATGTACCGTGGATTTTTATGGCTGAAAGAACTGGCGTTTCTTAGCATCGTTTGTATTTATCGTTTTCTAATGACTCGTACAGAACGTGAACTTTGAACGCTAATAAGGATGCGGTAATTTATTATTAGTTATGGCCTACTGTATTCCGAATAATTATCGAAATAGTGAACTATCAACGATGATATCATATTTTTCCATCGCAGGCCAAAGCACTCGTCAGAATTCGTAAGAATGGGCCTATAGCCAGCTCGTGGACGTAGTGGAAATTTCTGAATAAGCGAAGCTACCAATATAAAATGAATAATTACCAGTGTAGAAAGATAAAGTCTAGATGTTTAAATGGTTGAATTACAAGCTACTAATGTAGAATCTCATTAAGTCCATGCGCCTGGATGTACAAAAGATTTACATGTAGCAGAGATATCGTAACAGTGCTTTCCTCGAAGGTGATTTTTTAATACTTATTTTAGGGGATAATCTTTTCATCTCGCTTTCACGAAGGGTGCAGCTGTACAAAAGGTACGAGATGAATGAAAGCTAGGATAGAAAAACTTGTCACGGCGCAAGGTATCTATTGCAAAATCTACGAAAACACGTGCAATATTTGCTTAGAGACTTTCGTAATAGGATTAGTAACTTTCTAATACGACCTCTAATGTACCTTGTTAAAAATCATGAGAAAACAGAATACAATCAACTCGTTTTTTATTTTACGAGTAAGCAGAGCCGTTCTTTGTCATCTACACCAGAGGACGTCACGAGAAGATGCAATGCAACATTGTCATAACAAGTAAATGTTAAGCTTCCCCCTCGCAAGGATATCTCCTGAATCCTGATTTCGAAAGTCGAATTGAGAAATGTTCTTGTCGATTTTTCTTGGGTACGGCCTATAATTAAAAAATTTTCTGTAAGTCCATAATAAAAGAGCTATAATATAACGATTCTTATCAGATTTTTTGTGTGATAAGATGCCATGATTTCTAAAAATCTGCTTGAATATACTTAGTAATAGAATAGAAGACTCGATTCAAAAATTGAGCAAATGTAAACTGCATACTCAGTCTTGAGGGAGGAATCTATTACACCCACTGGTAGATAACAAGCGTAAAAATTTGTCGAGTCATCATTGAAGACATGATCATTGGAGTTCGCCCTTGTTGAATTTGATAGGTGTGATGTTGAAGACGGTATTTTTCGAGTATTTTTCGATGCGGCCGGAAAATAATTGTTGATTTACAAAACGTAGATGATTTCGAATCCAAAAAAAGAGACAAGGGGTTTCAGGGCCTTGACACAAGATCCTTGATGACCTTACATTCTCCTCCGGCTGCCTCCTCTATAGCCACGCCAATTCTTCCGTTTATTTTTCACTTATTTCTATATCTCAGAGGTCGAAATTTCCCCCTCATGTTCTGGCTACAAAATCAAAATTTCTCCTTCCCAGTTTCATGACAGAACTTGAAGCATTTGGTAGTCTTGCTACTCGCAGATAACAAGTGCATCGAAAAGCTCTCGGATGACGTCAGGAATTGCTTATCTCAGGGCGTTATCAAATCGGGACTGCACGTCTTACTTGCCTATGGACGGCTCGAGCTCCAAGAATCTTAGCCTAGCTTCTATTTATGTGTGTTCTTCACCTAAAGAATGTTAGTTCAGCGGGTATAAGCTTAGAGGGACTCTCCACAAAGGTAATTTGCTGTGTTTACTGGCACGGTAAACTAGGCTATCCTATGGCTCAGAAATTGGAATTGTCAAAGACACTAAAAAGGAAAAACCCTTGCCTATCTATGAAATCATCAGATGGTTGAAAATCTCGACTGCACAAACCGTAATCCACCTCCTCTGCTTACAGACTTCTTCAGAAAAGAGGAAAGAAGTCGTTCAATTTTTCCTATCTTTTAGTGAAGCGATGGCTGCACTTGAATGCCAGCTGGTTTGTAAGAGTCTCAAGACAGGAAGATTTGGACTGAGTGAAATCGCAGTGTATGACCCGTTTGTGCTAAAGAAGCTGACAGGCCTCTCAGCAACGAGCTGAATGGAGCTATAGGTGTCGTGGGGCGAGTTTTTGATGGCCCGTTTTTACAGCAGCCACTACCAATGGTAACGCTATAAATAGTGGTAGAGGATAGTATTCCCTCTCTAAGGCACCGAGGAGGTGGATGCTTTAGTCAGTAGACTTCGGGGTTAGCACTGGAAGGCTCTGAGTCCTGATGAGATCCCTAGTCTAGTCTGGGCACTGTTTATAGATCCATTTAATGTGGAAGTTGCTGGAAGACTCCTGTGCGGTGGAAAAAAGCCAGGCGAGGATAAATCACCTGGCCTGGCCTTGCTAGATAACGCGAACAAATTTTTAAAGAGAGTGATAGCCAATCGACTCAAGAGCCATCTGAAAGGAAAAGACATATGCTGTCGTATAAGCTTCGACATAAGAAATGCGTTCAACTGGAGTCTTTGCGAAAGGATCTGGACACTGTACATCAGATGTTGATATTAGGTTGAAGAGCATAACCCAGTCCGCAATAGCTATGCGTCGCAATCAGTCTCGACATAAAGAAATGCATTCAAATCGAGTCCATGGAAAAGGATATTAAAAGCTCTTATGAACGCAGAAGTACCTGCACAGCTGCTCAAGACGATCAGAAGCAATCTCAGCTACCGAGAAATCCAAGCAGAAACGCCTACTGGTACAATAAACCACCCAGCTACCTGTGGTGTGCCGCAGTGGTCGGTCCTTGGACGCCTCCTCTGGTACGCCACAACTAATGGGATTTCAAGGTAGAGGTATTCTGGTATGCTGCCCAAAGGTGCTGTAAAGCCATTTTGATGAAGACAATTTTTCGTATTTGTCGTTTTAGAGGGGGGCATCTGCACAAGTTTTTTTTTAGCGGGGAATCCGCTATCCATTTTGTTAGGAGGATTACATCCTCAGGAAACGTCCACGTGTGGGAGTTTCTGTGAAAGGCGTGGCGTGACGTGACGTGTGGTGCTTTATGACTTCATCAATGACCTTGGATTACATCCTCAGAAAACGTCCGTGTTCTGTGAACTGCGTGACGTGACGTGTGGTGCTTTATGATGTCATCAAAGACATTGACCTACTTTAGAGACTTGGAAATATTTCAACTTCCAACCGGGATACTTTATGACGTCATCAATGACCTTGACCTACTTTAGGGACTTGGGAAATATTTCAGCTTCCAGCCGGGATGCTTTATGACGTCTTCAATGACCTTGACCTACTTTAGGGTCTTGGAAAAATTTCAATTTCCAGCTTTCATTATCAGGCTTAGCATGCAGTATACTGAGAAGAGCCTAGCCGACTAGTTTTCTGAGGGAGCATTTTCGTGTCAACGTGATCGCGAGCGCGGGAGGTAGCGGGTTCCCTGCTGGCATTGCAAACTTGCAATGGCCTCTAATTTTTTTTTTTTTAGTTACAAGAAATCAAAATTTGAGCGGAGTTTCTTCACTGAACCAAGGGGATCACAACACCCCTGCTGACGGTACACGGGTGATATGCCATGCCGAAACAACTGTAGTGATAGAGAGCAGGGTAAACCAGGCCCTAGAGGCAATGACACGCTGGATCGAGTTGGCCAGACTAGAACTTGCAGTAGGAAAGAGGTAGGCCGTATTAACCACAACCCGTCGAAAGTTCAATCCACCAACCTTTCGTCTGCGTATCTGGCAACTGGTTTGATTCAAAGCTGAGCTCTAGGTACCATTTTACGATGGTAACGAAAAATACCTACTCAAGCGAACTGATGACAAACCCGAGAAAGCCTAGGGAGATAAGGAAAAACCGCATTATTGATCCTTCTACGTTCATCACCAATCGAACTTCTTCCTGCGGGAAGGACGGTGGTTTTTGAAGCAAATCTGAGAGAAACGACTAATCATGAGCTTTACGAGTCAAGCAGAATGGTCAGGCGCTCCTTGATTGAGAAATAGAAAGCGAGAATTGCCTAAAAAGCAAGCAAGGAACATTGACGACACGTGTGTCAATACGCGACCATGATGAGTGGAAGAGCCGAAACCATGATTAGCTGAATATTCTCCTGACGCAGGTGTTGAGCGGTCATGGCTTCTTTGACAAATGCCTTCATGAGAAGCTGTGAAAAGTTGAGCAGCCAACTTCTTCGCATTGCGATCAAGGCAGGACGATAGACCACAGTGCACCTTATTTCGGTGTGAGGTAGGGAGGTATGGGCGGGGTAAGTCAAGTCCGTCACTACTGCAGACTGGGGTCGATGAACTTTGAGTAGCCTGGTAGACACAATGCTAATTTCCGAAGAAACAGTGAACCAGGTGTCAGCATTTGCAGCCCCAGTCATTGAGAAGAAGATGGCACGGAAAGGAATAGGCAAACATAGAATCACGCACCAACTCAAGACCTGTGCCCTTTTCACATACAGAAGACACTCTACTGGAATAATACTTAGCCAAAGGACATGAAGAAAAAGAAAGCCTCCAAGAACAATTTTGCTCTAATTTGTATCAGGTGAGTTTTTTAAAGTTTGCGTGATCAGGGACGCAGTAACTTGGCGGTAATCAAGATGAGAGGGTTTCGCCAAGAAGGTTCTTCCAACTCTAAGTAGAAGGAAATTGACGCATACGCCGCTTGTACGCGAAGGACGGGTGACAGCCCACGTGATACAAGCGATTATCATTATTATTGGTATCTACCTCTAACAAAGCAGTTGAGATGATTCATTTTCCCAGGAGGGAGAGGGGCTAGATTTTGACCTTTATCCATGCCTGATATCGAAATTTTGCATGGATTATGGTCTAGTAAGTTAGATCCGTGAGTGATCCTTTGTATGAATAGTCTCTGAATGCAAAGGACGATACGAAAATTCCACATCACATCCGAATGCTTTTTTAAAGAAATTACCCTAATTAGTCATTCGTTAGAGCCAGTCACGTTTCAGGGCTCGTTACAATCCCTGGAGATTTAGTTACACGGTTCCTCTTGCTACTGATTCGGAACAGTCGTCGGGTCAACGTAAAAACTCGACGTATACTTCCAGGTTGCTGTCGTCTTCGCGATGACATATTTCCTTTCTTCAAGACGATTAGGGGGTTTTGCAAGATGTGCGTAAGCCATCCAGTACCAGGAACGTTTAAAGCGGGCGGTTTGCTTCAAGGGGGATCAGATCACTAATAAGATGTCAAAATAGTAATTACAAATTATCAAAATTTAACCATACACATTGCGCAGGCAGTTTTCCGTAGGTAGTCTCTAAAACATGTGCTAGTTGTCTGTTTGAATGATGTTCTGGAACACCGCGAGTATACTGTTGGTGATTTTAACTACTTAGCAGAAAAGAAACAGTTTTCTTTACGATGATTTACGGAGAGGAAATTGTTATTAACGTCAAATGACTCGGATGGTGTGTATATTTTGCTCTCAATGTAAAAACATTTGGGTAACACTTTTATTCCAAGTTTTGTGTAAATGTTTTCGCTTTGAAATCGCACTTCCTTTCTTGAAAGGTTCGATAGCGACAAAATCTGTTTACAAACAGTTCGAATAAATTACATATTATCAGTGCGGTGAAGTTACGCTTCGTCGTACTTATGTTTGAATTTCGTATCGCTTCCTCTTACGTATCGTATTACATACTGATAGACAATATTTATCGATAGGGACGTATACGTATTTTAATAGATAGTACGAAGGTCTAAATTTTGGGTTGAAAACGCGTAGTGCGTCCTCAGGTTTGATTAATTAGGTGTATGTATATTTAAATCGCGATGATACGTCGTGGTTTTCTGTATCGTGAAGGAAGGCCGACACAGGAAAAGCCTCTATTCTTCATCGACACACCACGTGTAGAATCGTTTTTAGGTCAGGTACTGTATAAATCTCATTTATACATCAAGAGTGGTAATTGTTAGTTGAATTCATGGAAACTAACTATGCACGCCGAATCTAATCTCTCTCAAATCAAATTCGAACTTGAGTTTTGATTGATAAAAATTAGGGCAAACTCATTATGCCAAAATATGATTTTCAAGAGTTTCAATATTTTGAAATGGGGTTTTCTTGAGACTGGTGGCATCATCCTTTCGAAGACAGTAATCTCGTTAGACGCAATTCTTTGTTATACGACCACCAAAGTTACGTCTCAAAATTGTTCAAGCCTACCGAGGCAGACTTACTATTTCTAAAGACCCACATCCATCACCAGTGCTGTAGCCCAGATTAAGTCATCAGCTCAGCTTATGATAACAAACAATCATCTTCCGGAACTTTGGAATGATTGAATTGATTGTAAAAAGAAGCAATTGATTTCGAGTCGACTCTCAGTCATTTTGGGTAAATTTGCGATCGACATTAGGTGAAACTAGATCGATTGGTTCTGAGTCGACCTTGGTCGAAATAGTGAGTCGATTTGGAGTATCATGATATTAGAGCTCGACAGTTGAAATTTCACCAATTCCTTCTCCTGGCATCAAGCCCTGTGACGTCACGATCTCATGACGTCATAAAACAATCCCTAGCTCAGATGGAAGGCTGAGAACAGTTATTTTTTCAGCGGTTCCGGATAGAAAGGTTCTTGGACTGAATTGTGAGATCTGGTTCCTTTCTGGTTCAAGTAGCCAAAGCTGGGATCCAGTTCTTTTTGGTTCCGGTTCCAGTGGCCTGGAAATACGGGAGGAGAACCGCTTCCCGTAGCGGGATTTGGTTCCGGTTCTCAGCCCTGCTCAGATGTCATATTTTAAAAGGAAAGCTATTCTCGGAGGGGGGGGGGGGGGAAGGCAGTGTTTCGAAAAATGTGCCATACGCCGTGTGGTCCAACAGAAAATTCAAGGTCAATAATCCTTCAAGTTCAACGCACCCACAAGTTCCAGCTGTAAAAGTAGTCTATGTCTGAGAAAGGTCGAAATTATTCTGAGAATTCTTGCTATCATGTACTGCTTAAAGTTCGGAATTCTTCCAAGTTTCTCTTTTATCATTATCATAAAGGACATTCTTTCGAAAATGATGACGTCACATCAACATTCGGACGCGAAAACCCCAGCGGAACAGGAAGCCGGTTCTTACTAAAAAATAACGGGCACCGTCTGGTAAACGTATAATGGAAAGAGACTTTTTTGTCTCCTCGAGAAAAGTGGTGTTTACATACTTCAATGTTCGGAATGCCCTGTGGTCTATATGGAGGAGACAAGTCTGCAGTTTTGCACCAGGGTTCAAGAACATTGATAAAGCCTTGCCTGCATTCTTCCCTCTGCTATTGTGGCTCATTTTTGGGATTCCAGCCAGAATTTCTGGTTAGATCAGACTGCTCTTTGTTTCGTATTTGTCTGTGTCTTTATTTCACTAACACGTAAACTTCATTTGTGGTACAGCTATCAACTAATCTGACTCAGGCAATTTAATCTAAATTTCAAAATTTTTCTTGCATATAAGACGTGACCAAATATGCGCAATGCCACTTCCATTGGTTTTCAAGCCGACATGAAAGAGCTGGGCACTTCACAATAACTGAAGGCAGAAATGACTTTTGACTCAGCTGAGTTACGAGTCGTGCCTTATATTAACAGTATTATGGAAAAAACTTCTCTTTCATGAAAAATTCAAGGAACGTGAAATATTGCTGATTTTCTCTGGATTGACGCAACGTTTTAATGACTCTACAATTGGATACATATCGTCCGGATCGAATATATCCTCGGTTTTTACATCACAAATCCATTCTGATAGTTCTTCAATCACCGTGGTTTGATCATGAAATCTTTTCAGCGTATCTTTCGGTTCCGAACTGTTATCATACTTACAATTGATTGGAGTCAGTTTTAATCCGTCAATTAGTTCCTCCGTTTGCATTGCAATACTTCTACCTGCTTCTTCGAGGTCAACCTTATACTGATCAATATCTCTCAGTAACACAGAACGTTCATTTTCATAGCTATACCACCTATATTTCTCCTTTCCCAACTCTTCCTCCATTGATTGAATTCCATCTGTTAGTCGAGGCAATTCTGTCATTAGATTCAAGACTTTGACGAATATTTCTTCTCTTTTTTGTACTTCAAGTTGTAGGCAATTATTTTCATCCGTTTTCTCGTTCATCGCACCTAAAATTTGATATTTTCGTGATTGTCCAGTAGTAGTATTGTTGACACTTTCTTTTTGTCGGTTATATTCTCACTTACCAATAAACGTGATGGCTGTAATAGTAACGATGCCGAGAAAATTAATCATGTTCGAGCGTACAAAGATCGAACTTATCTTACAAAATGTAAACCGTGGTGTATTAATTATCTAGTCTAACATGAAATTGTATTTCATGCCTCCTCCAAGCAGAACACAATGTAGTATCTCACGTCAGTGCAGTGCAGCCACAATTTTAAAGCGAAAAAAATCATCTTCACCCTATCCACTATCAACCACGTAACACAATTCTTCATTCTTTCGTTTTGTGCAAACGTCGCCACACGTGTGTCGCCTGATCATTCTCGTTATTCGAACATTCTTGTTATTTATTTAGCGAAATTTTGTCAAGATACTAATTTTTCTTTCATTGTGTGCCATGGAAAAAAGAAAACACGAAAGACTTCTCAAGAAATTGAACATATCACTAAAAAAGCATCGTTCTAGTTCTTGGACCACACGGTAAGGAAATACAATCGAACACTAACGCGGCATGAACGGACATGCCTTGCTGGCTGTAACACTGCGAGCTCTTACTCGTATGAAGTGTTTATTCCTACATTGCGAGCTCTTACTCGCAATCTTCAATCGACCAATTTGGAATGCCTAAAGAGAGATTGTACTGTGAGCTCTTACTCGTAAAGAAATTTCATAACTGTTTACGTTATTTGTGCTCCCGACCTTTTCGGCAACACGAATTTCTCGACCTTATCGAGAAGTCAAAAGCTTTTCTACCCGACCATGCGGAAAATTACTGATATGGGAAAAAACTCTGGTCTTCTAAACAGGTAAAGACAAAACTCCTCTCGTGTTGACAGAGACCGGTCGCGTTCCCGGGGCAGGTCCCAGGTGAGTGATGACGTCAATTGTCCCCCTACTTTCAGCATGAACTGAAGCGTTGAATACGAAAACAGCTTGCCGGAGCATGAAAAAGTGCTGGATGATGATAATCATTAATTCGAGAGTGATTATTGTACTCGACCTATTCGAACTTGAGTGATACTTCCGACCTATTCGGAAAAAGAAAATTCTTCACACGACCCACCAAAGAACTCATCTCGACCTATTCGAGAGTGATTATTGTACTCGACCTATTCGAACTTGAGTGATACTTCCGACCTATTCGGAAAAAGAAAATTCTTCCTAGAACCCACCAAAGAACTCATCTCGACCTATTCGAGAGTGATTATTGTACTCGACCTATTCGAACTTGAGTGATACTTCCGACCTATTGGGAAAAAGAAAATTCTTCACACGACCCACCAAAGTTCTCATCTAGATCTACTCGAGAGTAAATTTCTTTCCGACCTATTCAAAAAAAAAAAAAAAAAAAATTCGCCTGCCTTATGATATTAATACACTCGACCTATTCGAAAACGTGTATTTTTCCGCGACTTATTCGCGTAAGATTTTAATAAATTTTAGAAAAATTTTCTTGCGATGCAATCTAACACAAACGTTTTGGAAAAAACCTTAAAGGATAATCGTACCAAAGCACCGCCGATCCACAAAGAAATTACTTCCCATTGGGAAGAAATAATCCACTTAGGTCTCGACCAGGAAGAAAGAGAAAATCTTCTGGAAGAATTTCCGCGGCTGGAGAATTGTAAATTCTTAAAACCCCCAATTTAAACAAAGAGCTTCATCCTCTTATGAACAAAGATGCCCTGACTAGAGATAAAGAAATTATGGAAAAACAAAAAAGACTAACGACCTGTTTGGCTTAGTATAGGAAATACCTTGTCTGCTCTCATTTCCTCAGATTCCATAGATGAAACCCTACTTGAACCGGTGATAAAAGCAGGGCGGCTCCTTGTGGATACCCTGCACAAAGAGTCAATAATTCGTCGAAGCCTCATCTTAGCGCTAGTTAGCTCAAATATGAAAGATACTCTTTCAAAAACGAATATAGGAGAATTATCTTTGGCTCCGAGTTGAGCGAAGCGATTAAACGTGCTAATGAATTACGCAATCGGCCGCTAAGTTGAAAAAAAAAAAAAAAAAAAAAAAAAAAGTTTCCGCGGGAAGACTTACGTTCTTGCGTGTTTGCAAAAGAGTGGAAACTAGTCACTACAGGCCCAGTGCTTCTCTCGTGAATCAAGGGATATAGAATCCCGTTTTCTCAATATCTTACGCAAGCATTTACACATCCAAAAAATCGGCCTCTCTCAACTAAAGAAAAAACAGCGCTACGAGACCTCTTACCAAAATTATTAACGAAGGGTGCGATTAGGCCCTGTATATCTGTCTCCAACCAGTTCTTTTCTCCTATTTTCCTGGAACCTAAATCAGACGGCACTTAGCGCATTCCTAAATCTGAAATCGCTCAATAACTGGAGGATCATCAAGTAGCCGCTAAATCAATTCAATCAGACAGCTATCTTTCAAATTTGGATTTAAATGATGCTTACTATTTAGTAGCCGTTCCCCCAAATGACTAAAAATTTCTCCGTTTTTTGAACTCGATGGCGTGCTATATATGAATTCACGTGCTTACCCTTTGGCCTATCCACAGCGATCAAACTAACGGGACCGGTAGTTAACTATCTACGCAAATAGGCTTCCAGTCAGTTGTTTATATAGACGACTTCTTATTAATAACACGCCCAAAAAGCCTCTTGTATAAATAACGTCGCTACAACGTGCTTCTTGCTGGCCTATTAGGGATTCCCTTTTGCGGCAGAAAAATATCCTTTTCCTCCAACTACAAGTTGCCAATATAATTGTCCTTACCAACACAGAAGTGAGAAAAACTGAAAAGTCATATCATGCAGCTAGTTGACTAGCAAAAAAAAAAAAAAAAAAAAAAAAAAAAAATTGCTCGAATTGTTCCTTGGTTCCTTATCAGCAACCTGCCCTGCCATCAATTACCGTTGAGCGTATACTAAAAACCTCAAAAGAGAAAAATATCTAGCACTAATACGAAACAAGGGAAGTTACAGCGGCCGCATGCAAACACCTGCCTACTTGCCAGAATTTGCCTGGTGGCTATCGCATATTCAAATAGGCTTCATGCCGCTCATCACAAAACCTTATGCTATCAAAATTTTTTCAGACGCGTCTTTGGTAGGCTGGGGAGCTTCGTGTAAGGGGCAAACGGCCCGCAGTTCTTGGACACTCGCTGAATAATTACCTGACATAAACTAACTAGATGAGTGAGTGGCTTTTTTTTCGCCGTCAAGTCCTTCACAAAAAGGTTGACCAATCAAAACATCCTGTTAAGAGTTGACAACATAACTGCCATTGCCTATATTGATTGTATGGGAAGTATCAAATTCCCAAATTTAAACCCCATTGCCTTAAAATTATGGCAATATTGTGAAAAATTCAAGCTAACCGTTTTGCATCCTACATCCAATCGGCAGATAAGGACGCGGCAGACGCAAAGTCAAAAAAAAAAAAAAAAAAAAAATTAGGCATTTGGAGGTTGATTTATTTGCATCTAGAAAGAACAACAAATGCGACAGGTACTTCGCTTGGAAATGCGATCCGGATGCAGAAGCGGTGGATGCCTTTACTATCCTTAGGACAGATGAAAACTTCTACGCCTTCCCCCCTTCTCACTGGTGTTAAGAACTATTCAAAAAATCATACAAGAGAGATAGAGCAATGGGCATCCTGGTCATACCAAACTGCCCAGGACCACCCTGGTTTTGGCTCTTCAAAGAACGATTCGCCTCTGAGCCAGTACTTCTTCAACCATCTGACACCTTGCTTTTATCTGCCAACATGATACCACACCCTCTAGCCATTTGGCTTTCCCTGGTGGCTGTGATTGTATCCAGGAAGCCCTAGCTAACTACCAGGACCTGTTGCCTCCAATCATTGAAATCCTTCTCGCATAAATCCAAAACTCAACAATGCGAACATATACACCGGCACTCAACAGATGGTGGAACTACTGCGAGAGTAATTCTATAAATAAATATGTTCCATCCACGGACCAGATACTTATCTTCCTGCATCAAGAATTCTGCTCAAGCATCTCATACGCACACCCAACTGCGCGAGAGCGGCTATATCACTGATTACAGGTTCCACCTGCCGGAAAAACCTAGTAATAAATTGTTTTTTTCAAAGGAGTCGCAAATTTGAGAAAAATTGAGGCCGGCACAACGTAAATACAATATTACGTGGGACCCCCAGTGTGTCCTGCGTTATTTCAAGAACTATTCAACCGGATTCCAACAATATCCTTAGCTACAATATCAAAAAAAAAAAAAAAAAAAAAAAAAAAAACTCAACTTTCTGGCGCTGACTACGGGACAACAGCTTCAAACTCTCAGTTTGATAAAAGTTCAGAATATACAACAAATGGCAGAAAAAATATTAACTTTCATCTCTGATCAAGTAAAAAAGTCAGGAAGAGGAAGGACGCAACCCCTTCTTACCCTGCCATTCTTTCAAGACCCACAACTGTGTCCTGCGCACACACTGATCCATTACCTAAATATTACGCAACCCTTACGCAATGCAATTCAATGAAAGATCTGTTCATTACAACAAACCCCCCAATACATCCGATATCCACTCAAACGCTTAGCAGACGGATCAAAGGGACTTTACCTTCAAGCGGAGTGGATTGCCAATTTAAGCCTCATAGTACTTGGCACTCATCAACAGCGGCTGCCCAAAGAGAAGGGGTGTCATCTGATGTCATTATGAAGGCAGCAGGGTGGACCGCAAAGTCGCAAACGTTCGCATGGTTTTACAATTGACCCATCATCTCGGAACAAGCCAATTTTGCCTAAACGGTCCTCAATAGTTGAAAAAAAAAAAAAAAAATCGATTTTTGCAAATGTAGGTCAGTAGTGACCGTTAAAAAATTTCTGTTAAAAATGATTGCCAGAAACATTGGACTATAAAGAAGTTTTTTCTGTGGGAAAGAAGAAATAAAGACACAATTAATGTAGTTCAAAGATACTTTATATTTTTGCCTATTACCCGAGATCTTTCAGTTGTTTTACAGCTCCTGTTATCGAATAACTCGAGGTATTGCTGCAAGCGCTTTGAACATCTACATTGTGTTCTGCTTGGAGGAGGCATGAAATACAATTGTACAATTGAACAAACTTACCTGGTGAAGTTCAATTGAAATTGTATGAAGGCCTCCTACAAGCAGAACAGTCCCTCCGCTATACTATTAAAATGGAGGTAAATCCCAACCCTTGAGCACTCCCTCGCAGCAATGATTCACTTTGAAGAATGAAGAATTGTGTTACGTGGTTGATAGTGGATAGGGTGAAGATGATTTTTTTCGCTTTAAAATTGTGGCTGCACTGCACTGACGTGAGATACTACATTGTGTTCTGCTTGTAGGAGGCCTTCATACAATTTCAATTGAACTTCACCAGGTAAGTTTGTTCAATTGTACAATCAAAGAGGTGAAAATCAGATATCAATGAGTGAAAACTCGGGGAAGTGGGACTCCCCAACATCGCCATGATTCAGAAAACCGTGCGCCTTGAAAATTGTGGACCGATGTATTGAAACTTGGAAAGAGGAATTAATATCGAGGAATTCCTGTTTGAAAATGTACAGATGATTGTTTCTATTGGCTGAGGTGCACATCATGACAACAGTAAACATGACTGCCGAGTCAGTTAAGCTCAAAAGCTTATGACTTATTAATAAAATATAGAAAGAATATTATTCTTCTGAGGTCACCCCTGAGAAAATCTTCACGGTTTTTTGTTTTGCTAGATTACGTTATGGGTGACCCTGACTTATAATGATTTTAACAAATTTCGGCTACTATCAACATACGCAAATGTACCATTCCTAGACAAAGTGTGTAATCTTAAAACTAGTTCGATACTAGGCTCGAACTAGGCCTGTTATAGCCTCATGCTAGACTAAAATCAGTAATTTATCACGCTTGCTGAAGTCATTACTGACCTTGACCGTATTTATAGACGTAAAAAAGTTATGGCCCATGGTACTTTGAGATCTGTTTCTTTTGCCTTTATCTTATCAGATCCGACAATACAGAATACTAGGTTCATAGTAAGCTCAGAAATACTGACGTCATCTTGACCAAGATCTCTTGTCATCGAGCTCTGTGACCTCACGACCTGATAAAAGGTTTCGAAAAATTTGCCATGCGCTGTGTGGTCCAACGGAATCCCCAAGGTCAAGAATGTTTCAAGTCCAACGCCCCCATAAGTTCCAGCTGTAAAAATAGTCTGAGTCTTCCTCCTATCATAATGGGTTGAAGTTCGGATTATGATCATAAAGGACATTCCTTCGAAAATGACAACGTCACATCAAAAGTCAGACGCGAATGCCCTTCCCCCCTCCCTTCCCTCCCCTTCCGTGTGTAGGAGCTTATATACCCTTAAACTTCTCAGCCTTGTTTGGTAGCCAAACAAAGCTGAGGAGTTTAAGAATTGCCTAGCCAATTATACTTGCATGCAATGTCAGAAGATTTCAGCCTTTGCTCCTTTTTGGACTTAGTCCATTTAGAACTTGGAAGAGGTAGGGTTGGATTTGGACCATTGTTGCAGATTTGAATTCTTTTCTGGATACCACACGGAGCACGGCTCGCGGCAAATTGTTTGAAATCCCCCCCCCCCTTCCCTATAGAATAGGTTCCCTGTTAAAATTTTGAATTGCGAGCCATTGATTGTATTGACATCACGTCATCGAACCGTGACGTCACAGACAACGATCTTTAACGTCTTCCAAACAGGAATTGATCTATGAGGTCTTCCGATTGTGACATCAGCGGAAGTGATCGATGCCGTCATCAGATTGTGACGTCACAGGGAGTAATCTATGACGTCCTCGTCATCTGATTGTAATGTCACAGGGAGTGGTCTATGATGTTATCAGATTGTGATATCACATGAAGTGATCTATGACGTATTTCAATCGTTATATCACAAGCACTAAAGATTTATGCCTTTGTCAGAACGTGACGTCTGGGGACTTCTTTATGACGTGATTAGATCGCAACTTGAAAGATATCCAGGTATTTTTTTCGGAATCGGCGTTAAATTTCACTTCCATATCAAGTGAAATAGGTAGGGAAGTTTAATTTTGGCGCTTATTGGTTAATTTTTGTCACATTATTGTCCTTAACCAACGGCGGATTTGGCTGACCTGCATACTTTTATCAAGTTTTCCCCGTCTCCTTTTCCTGCTCCATTTTCCGATTATATTTACCTTGAAATTTGCCGCCCTGGTTTACAGCCCATGATTGCCCAATTACAAAGCCGCCATTGTCTTTGACGTGGCTCAAAAATGTCGTAGAAAGTTTGTCAGGGGTGCTAGTTGAAGTGAAATTGAAATACAAATTACGTACATTTGAAGTATACATCTAATGTTTTGCGTCTTTACGCTAGAACAAATCTAGTCAATTCTTGTGCTATGTAAGATGATGAGCAGCCAGGTATGATTGAAGAAGGAATTGGAAAATTTCTAACTCTCAATAAGACCTAATGCGTCTAGTCTACTCATAAGATTAGCCGTTTCCCACGGAACCACAATGCTCGTGGATTTCCGCTGCCATTGCAGCTAAATTTTTTGTCACTCTTGATGACGTCATCAGTGACCTTGACCGACTGTAAGGATTTCGACTTTCACTGCCTTCATTTCATTAGGTCCAACCCATAGTACGCTAGGCCTATTCTAGATGTTTGATCTCATAGCTACTCCTAAACTACGCTTAGCTTATAAGCTTTACTAGGTTAATAAAAGCAGCAACTCTTAGCATTTGTTCACCATCTTATCTGTCCTTGGAAAAGGTTTAAATCCGAACTTTGATACATTCGAGGGCTAAGTTGAAGATCAGTATGTTTGAGGGATACTGAAAGTAAATTTTTTCGACTCAGAAAGTTGAGAACTAGTGGCTGCAGGGTAATTCAACATCTTGATTTTCGAAAATACATTGATATGTTCTCTTACCTATGATGTGTAGGAACAAGTTCAGGTCACTCGAAATTATGCGAACGGATACACCGCCTCTCACTTTTCTAAGGAGGCATAGTCCATCATACACTCTATTCTTTTTAGTTATGCTGGCTAAATTGATTTGTTTCAGTCGTTCTCGCCGACGTCTTGAATACTCGCGTGCTCCAGTGAACCTCGAGAAGCTCGTAATGTGGTAAAGGGTCACTGCAACCCCTACGTACGCATCGATAAAGGTAGGTAACGTAGCCATAGAATGCAATAACCGGAGATTGGTCGTACAAATTGTTGATTTGCATCACTGTTTGTTCAGATCTTCAACTCTTGACAAGGTTGTGTAAGTTTCTCACCCGGTTACATTTGCCAACTTCTTATACTAACCCCTCACCAGATGGTTAAAAATCGCGGCCGCATTGACAACCGCGAGCGCTTGTAAACGTCGTATAACTTCATTCGTTTGTTCGCGTATTTCCTAATAATCTGACAGAACAAAAGTTTCACTCTCGGCCTGCCGAAAAAGGAGAAGATGGTGCAATTGAATCAGCTGCTAATACTCAATAGGCGACCGAAAACTGTTGTTAAGATATTCCGCACATGCTTCGTCTTCGGTTGCGCTATATGCACGTAGTATCGGTAACGTCTCTTCCCAATCGTAGCGCAGTCGTCCTGCGTGATGTTACACCTTTAACGATTTGACCAAGAAAAATGTACAATAATAACTGTTGGGTAACATGTTCGCGCATACGGCTCGTCGATGACGCAGATGTTCTTGCTTCCTTTTAACTTTTACATTCATTCGCTATCCCTTTTATTAGAATAATTATTATTAAAGATTTCCGCGTCGTCTCTTTATGTACGTACATACACAACGTTCAAGATTTGAGATATCTGAACCGAAATCGAGAAAAGAATTTAAACACTCGCTAATAAAGTAATAGATAACGTCGAAGTCGATAAAAATATGATATTCTGGTATTTAAATCTGTATCTAGGAAAACCTATAGTACTAAAAATACTCCGAATGATCGTATCGCTCTCTACGACAAATATGCTGTCGATCTCAATCTCAGCCTAACGTATTTTTATTAATCGTGATTTTGTACACAAGCTTGTATACGAATATTGTGTACATACAAATTTTAGTGTTCGTGCAGCTATCAAAATGGGCAAAAATCAATGTCTCAAGATCGTATTTATTTGACCGACTTTGAGGGCCAGTTTTGAGTCGACTAGCTCAATTCGGTCAATCAATTTCAATAGGCAGGACATCTCAATTTTGAAAATAGTATAAAACTAGATTCATGAGTATTCAAAACAATTTCGTCCGATTATGAAAGGAAGGTTCTATTCAAACCCTAATTTGTTAAAATCCGCGAGTAATCCGAATTGCAAGAGTGTAGGCCCACACAGGCTGAATAATGTGACTTACGTTAACACGGGTTAGACTTTAATAAATCTTGTAAATGGGGCTCTTATGGGCTGTAAGAGACTAGGGGCGGAACAATGGGCCTGAGCAGATCACTTGTACCCGTCATTAAATTCCTATGTAGAAATTAATAGATATTACATGTATTCAATTCCGCATAGATATTTTGTATCCAAGTGATCAGGAAGATGAATGTTTCTGACTTCTTTGACCCGTTCTCCTGCACCACGGCGCTGCTACTCGCGACAAAAGTCGATTCGTCGAGTGCACTGAGCCTTCATGAAACCAGGCCTAACAGGATGAAAGCCTATACTAAATCACATATAGATTACAAGAATAAGGGGAGGTGGATCGAATTTGAAAATTTCAGAATCTTGCTCCAGGTCACGGTTGATGACGTCACCAGCTAATGACGTCATAATTGGAGGGAGCCTCGGGGTTCGGCTGATGACGTCCCGCAAATTCTGGAATTAGGTGTTCGCCTTTGAAAAGAAACGGGAGCGTATGAGCATGCACGCACGCCCAAAATGGTCCCCGAAAAACCGCACCTCTGGCACCGGTATCCACCCTTTTGGGCATTGCGTCGATAGTCCAGAGGGTTCGAATTGAGAGTGGCCTGGCTCCATTTTCTTCATGGGTTCCGCGCGCTGTGCAATGTCCGTCAATGAGGCCACAACAGGGCTCTACCCTACTGACCGAGAAAGTGCTCGGCACGCAACCTAGAATTCAGGCAGTTCTGTACCATGGACACACGCATATCTACTCCTCCACCACCACTGGGACCCACTAGGGGCTCACCAGCACCGCATCGCGACCCTGGCTTCTCAGGCGAGGGGTTCTTCTTCTTTTTCCTCTGCTTCTTCTTGTTTGATTTTTGTTTCCCTCTTTCTTCGTCTTACCCCGGGCACTCCCTCCTGAGCGCCCTATTTTTTGGTGGTGGTGCTGATGTTAAGGTAGCAGCAGCAGCAGCAGCAGCAGCTTGGGGGTAGATGTGAGAGGCCATAACGTGACTACATCTGCCGCTCCCATTCCGTGTTCATTTTCTTCTTCATTACCTTAGCGGCAAATGTAGATGTGTGAATCCATGCCTCCGTTGAGCGTAGCATGCATGGAACCAAGTTGCTAGGGGTGAGTTCTTCATCTTCCCCGATCTTCTGTAGGGACCGTTTTAGCTCACCCCGTTCACTTCTCCACGCCTCACACTCGAAGATGGTGTGTTGTGGTCCACCATCCCGCTCCTGACAGTGTGAACATGACGGTTGCTTCATTTTCCCCATTTTGTATAGGTACTTGTTGAAGCACCTATGGCCACTCATCATTTGTTTAATGGCCATGGTCTCGGTCCATCAACTGGTCAAGATCACGCATTAGCACGCGGGTCCACTCGCCCTTTCCTGTCTGGGCAAGTCGCTCTTTCCACTTGTCAAGCGAGGAGCTCCTGGCCTCCTGCTTGACCCGCAAGGCTTGTCGGATGTTTCTTGTCTTCTTCTTTGCCAAACACTTTTTCTTGCTCTTTTGCCAGCAAATCAATTGGTGGTGTTCATGCTAATACGCAAAGAGCATCCGTCGACACCGTGCGGTAGGCGCTAACACACCTAAGCGCAGCTCTTCGTTGGGTCTTTTCAATTTCTCTTCTTCTGTACTCAATCTTTGTGGAGTCGGCCCACACAGGGGCTCCATAAAGGAGGACCAACATCGCTACACTCATATAGAGTCTTCTTATGGCTTCTCTGGAATTGGGTATTAGGATTTAAAATAAAATTCCCTAGGTTCCCTGTTAGAACTTCAAGAAAGATATTAAACATGTCAATTAGCAGTGAGGGCTATAAAGCGGTCTTCGAGATGGGATTCTCGCGCTCCAGTACAGAGGCTGACTGTAGAACTGCAACGTAGTGCACCGAGGGTCAATCACAGGGCTGAATTGATCGAAATGCGTCGAATAATTTCAGAGAAGATTTACTAAGTTGACTGTATAGCAGTGCACCGCAATCTGCTTGAGGTACAGTTGGAGAGGAAGTTTACTCGGTGTATCTTAGAAAAATTCCTACAGTCTAACCTTGGCAAGTACCTACTATATATAGCCTAGAGGCCTAGACAATTCTTCTATTCAGTCTGTCCAATTTAACACAGGTTGATGACGTCATCAAAGTCGGAAATCTCTGGGCATTCCTCCAAAAGTGGTGACGTTACCTAGACTTATACTAGACCAAGGAGTGAGCTCCCTAAAAGCTATTATCTTGAAATATCCTTATTGCATGCGGCGGGGGGAATGGTACTATGACGTCATCATTACCAAGGCGATCGCTCCAAAAGTCGATATAATAGAAAGAATCGATTCAATATGATCGACGAAATCGATTTATCGATCTACTACATCGAATTTTGGGGAGCAAGCGTCTAAAATGTTACCTACCTATCTCTGGAGGAGACGTGTTACGATTTCTTAGTTGTGCTTGTTCAGAGGCCTCAAAATTTTTGAAAACTTTTTATCAGAAAAACGATGTGATTTGGCGAAATTGAGAGTCAGTCGATTAAACAGGAGCTAGAAGATGAATGTATTCACTACAATACTTTTCCATGAAACAGGTTATCCGTTGAAAACTTTACCCATGTAGCTGATTCTAGTGCACTGTCGTTTATCGCTAATAGAAATACCATAATACAGAAAGAATGTGTGAACATTTAGATAATGTATGAGAAAGGAAAATGGATAGTAAACAATTCAATCGTACGAGAAAGCATCCGGTTTGTCTTCACGACATCTCTTCGCGGCTGTACCGTACGGAAAAGTTCTATAAGTGAATTCCTGATGGGTGGATCCCGTAAAGCTCTTCTCCGAACTCATCGCTTGTACGATTGCACCAATGAACAGACGCTCGCACTCGGTGAGACATCTGTCCTCTTTATTATAACCGTCATCTAATGTGACTCAGCGTGTACAGTATTTGACAGAAATAAAATGAAAATAACATTAAATCTAAGTTAGTGCTTCGAAGATACGCTGCACACTTTGGATCTACATATTTTTACATTCACGATGAGTTAGTACAGACGTACATCGTTAGCCAGACGACACATCGACTACGTGTCATATCGATTATACTTTACATCGCGCATACACGCGCGAGTCATATAATTAATTATACCGAGTGGCATTAGAAACTAAGAAGGCCCCTATGAACCTGTATCACAATCGCAGACGACCTTACAACACGCGAATATCGAGTTCAGATTCTTTAATTTTTTACATTTTTTCCCCTTCGTTACGTAGGTATAAACGTACATGTTAAACCAGTCAGCTAGGCAACTCTTTTCTCCCATTTTTTGCCATTATGTACTTTCCATAATTATATTCGATGCATCGTGCTGGTCAAACGACCTCCCGTGACTGCAGCAAAACGTTACGACCGTGCACCGAAATTTCCCCGGGGAATATTCGCGCGCGAGATGTACTCTTGCTCTCGAAAGTTGAGTGGATGATGAAAAATTCAAATACCCCAACAAAAAATAATGACGAGGGTAATGGGACAGGGAATGTTGCGTATCGTGCCCTCATGAAGAATGAGCGCATATCGGATGAGGTTTTAATTTCGGAGGCGCCGTGGAATACACGCCTTAGATACTACAAACGAGAGTGGCGTACACATATACAATGCGTCAAATTAAAATCCAATATGTCGATCCGGCGTGTTTGTGAAGAAATTGTGTTAAATCTCTTTATATAATACTACAATATTTTCGGAGAATCAGTTTACAAAAGCCGCGACGTCGGGGTGTTCTTATTGTGCAGCGTGCACGTATATAAGAAAGTGCCAACGTACACCTACGACCGATGAAGGTAAATGCTCGGCATGTGCATACGATACAAATGCTATATTTATAGGAATTCGAAGGCAGATATCACGCTCGAATGGTTCACGAGAATGGTATGCGCTACGTAGTAGCCCATGGAATCTTCCTCGGAAACCTTTACCAAAGAAATTCCTCGCTCTAATGTATTTATTGTTAAAATCTATATAAGTAGTGTATTTTTGTCAAATTGTGGCTCCAGGTGGCTGACAAACAATGTAAGCCGAATTCTTAATGATATACAGCCTTCTCGTCGCGCCATCCTACTGTGTCGCGTCTTGAGAAAATCGTAATCGTATGCAGTACGCACCTATATATTTGAGTGAGAAACCTTGAATTCGATACGAAGCATTCAAAATCGTGTTTGAGAATCATTTCAATTGCATTATTATTAGAGTAAACTATTGACGAAAGATTTTATCTAATATGTATGGCGAATGACGTGATCGGTATTGTCGAGTAAATTAAGTGATTTGTATACTGTATACCTTTTCGAAAAGAAATAAAGAAAGAAGAAACTGGGAATTTCCCCAGCAGAGACATACATGAAAACTAAGCGGATTTTGTCAGGTGATACCTGTCTGCGAATACTTTCCGCTGTCTCGATAATTTTTGGCGTAAGTTTTGGAGTTCGGAGACGTAATGAGGTGTGAAGGTGGCCGTCAAGAAGACATGAACTTTCAGGTATCTTTTTATTTTAAAGTCAAGAAAAAGCATGCTCACACAAGTACATGAGTAGAACCAAACATGGCAAATGTGCGCAAAGCAAATTAAAATGTGAGTGCTGCGCGGGGAGTAGTTTGTAGATTTCGAGTAAAAGTGTATTGTGGAGAGCTGTGCATAAAAACGAGCCTTGTTTCAGATCAATCATTTCCAGCGGGTACTACCACCTTCTTTAGATCAAAATTCCAGCCCACGCAGCTTCAGACAAGTTTCAATCAAGCCCGCTATCTAAACAGGTTGGTCGGACCTGAAAACTAACCTAAAAAATACTGGTGGAGGGGGACGCTACTATGAAGTCATCATGACTGTCTTATCAAAGTTGACGACACCAATTTCCCTCACTCTAATAAAAGAAAGCTTGACCTCGACTTGTTTTACGAACTTGAACCAGTGTACATCCCATTTGGGGGGGGGGGGAAATTAGAAAAAAAAACTGACTGAAGATGGTGAGCAACGTTATTTTCTAATAATACGAGTACAATGTGCCATAGCTTGGAGGATCGAATTTCTATGATCTCTGTTCTAGTATACTGTTCCTGCCTAGGCTAATACTTCCTCTCAAGGATGGAAGAGGGCTACCTCCGTCATCATTGTTCTCCTTCTAATACATTGATTGAGTTTATTTTGGATATTCGTTTTCATAATGGTCGAAAGTCCAAACACATATCCAAGTTTCAATATTTTTAACAAGGAACTTGTTTTATCGGAGGTCTCCCAAAAAAATTGGAGGTCATTGCAGGTTTGCCCTGAAGGCTGGAAATTGAAATTTTCCCAAGCCCCTGAAGTAGGTCGAGGTCAAGGTCATTGATGACGTTATAAGGCGCCACACGTCACGCAGTTTATAGAAACTCCCGGACGCGGACGTTTTCTGAGGATTTAATCCCCCTAACAAAATAGATAGCGGGTTCCCCGCTAAAAAACGTCCCCGCACGGTTACCCGGCGGCCGGTAGAGGTCGAAAAATTTTTCCAAGTCCCCTCCTACCACCTATAGCTTGAGGTCAAAATTTTTCTGAGTCGCCTTGGCTCGAATCTTTCAAGTCTCCCTGCTACGACTTATTCTCAGTCCTCTCCTGTCATATAGGTATACTAGCATGAAGCTAGTATACTACAAGGAAGAGTCCTAGCCTAGTTCAAGTCGAATACACTGAGTGTTGACTCCGCCCCTTCAATTGGCCACGTATGCAACACTTTACACACCATGAGACTCGGAAAATACATTTCCAAAATATGTACCTCATAAAACAGGTTCTTTGCCTCCCCTCATTCAACTCCGTTAAAGAAGCCGTGAATTTTCTGACAAAGTGGTGAAGTTTCGCGAATTTAGAGTGAAGTAAGCCGACCAGAGAAAGGAAAAGGGTACACTTCCCCCAGACCTGGACTTCTCAAGAAAAAAATAATCTAAAAATACTTTTCAAGATACACAGATTCATAAAGAAGTCAGCTTGGAGGAGAAGCTACAGAAAACTGTTTCAGTGCGAGCCCGCTGATAGCAAATGTTCCTTCGGACCCAGTTCTACTCTTAGCGATCCTGAAATAAGGATTTGTGCGGCCAAATTTGTAGATTCACTGATAACGTCATATGGTAGGCGTAGTCAGTGCTGCCGAATCTACGGATTTTTGGTCCTCGAAGAATATACAGATTCTTCTACAGATTCCTTCTGCTCAAGGGAAAAGTACCGTAGATACTCGTATGAGAGATACTTTTCCCCTGGTCGTTATAGAGTGATACTGTTGTATTTTGTAACACTGAGTTGATCAAGAGAAAAGCACATCAGACACGCGTATGAGAGATACCTTTTTCCTGATCGTTATTGATGAATTGGTCGGTCCGTAGAAATCTGGTGGATACTGAGTTTTGAAATTATAATCTGGCAGCATATTTTCAAAAATTCGTATCCGCCATTTTTTCTAAGACTCGAAAACAGATTTTTACAAACTCCTACTGATCCAACAACAACGATCAGGAGAAAAGTATCTCTCATACTCGTGGCCGAGGTACTTTTTCCTTGATCGACTCAATGTAACGGGAGACTGCCATCAGCCTATAAAGACCAAGAGAAAGTTACGTTTCTCAGGAGTGTCTAAGATACTGTTCCCTTGAGCGCAAGAAATCCGTATTTTTCTTTGAATACCAAAAATCCGTAGATCTTGCAGCACTGGGCGTAGTCTTGACCTACTTCAGAAATTTGGCAAACATAACAACGAAGTATGAGAATGATAGAAATTTCTTCGCAAGAGATTGATTTTTATAAAACGGTCGTTTTGACCTGAAAATGTCTCATAAGCGTGGATAGGTGAAACTAATCATTTACGTGGCCTCGCCTCGTCAAACTTTTGAACCTTCTGATGACGTCCTTAAATACGAATGGCCTTGACCTACTTTCCAAACTTGAATAATCTTCCTTCTAAATCAGCAAGCGTGAAAATATCAGAATAATGAGGAAAATTTCTTTGCAGTCGGGTCTCTTTTTGATAGAACTATTTTTTGACCAGAAAAAAGCCTTTCAACGTAGGGGTTAGGGGAGCCGGAGGTGATGATTCGCATCGCCACGCCAAGTCTTGCATCTTCTGATGACGTTAGAGGATCAATTAGCCTTGAACTACTATAAAAACTTGGAAATTTTTTTTTCTAGTGGTAGGGTGGAGGTGGAGACTGGAAAGTTTTGTAGTGGGAATAGACCATAAAGCAAAGAAATTTAGAACCATTATTTTTCTAAAAATTATTTTCTTTTTTCCTCTGGAAATTTGGTATTTTAGATGCCAGAAAGGGGACCCTCTTTCTTTGGTAAATCACTTTCAAGTCACAATATGTTCAGGGTTTTGAAGACATGAATGTGCTGAGATCTCCTTGGGGTTATCTTCGTGCACAAATATTTGAACCGACCGGCTTATTCTCGGTATTTTCTCGCAATTTGAATGTATACATAATGATTTCTCACTCGTGATTCTTGCAATTCTAGTTTCATCTAGTCGGTTTTTCGTTCCTTTCTTGTTTTTGATATCTAGTCACTACCGACGCAGTTTTGATTTATAGGAAATGATTAGAACATGAAAAAAATATCATATAAACCTACTTTTCTTTGCCTCTCAACGTTTCACCCGATAAACGATTCGCACGCTTGTTTTTGGAGGGCAAAAGAGACTTCAGATGATACAGAAGAGGTTTAGGAGGTAATAATAGGAGAAAAAATGGGAGACGGATAATGCGTCAGCGAGGCAGTATGGCCCAGGGGAGAGCGGAGAGCTGCAGAAGAATGAAGAAGTGGTTCAAGCGAGTGTGCCCAATTCTTAGTCAAGCTGTTACTATTTTCTCATGGCTTGAGGAACGAAATGAAGAGGACCAGGGGGTGGCTCGATCGAAAGAGATTCTGAGAATCAAAGCATAATATGTCATGATGCGATGATTAGAGAACGATAACAAAATTTTAAATCAACAGCCGGAGAAGGGGTAGCATCAGTGATTGCTTAGCAGCTGGGTCCACTGCGTCGTGTTCCCAGAGCTCACGTGACTATGAATTCAGAGGGAGGCATTTGAAGATGAGAGAAAATGTGTAAGAGGATGAGAATGCGCTGAACAAAGAGGTTACAAAAAACTAGGTCATGTACGGCTTGGAGCGAGGAAAGAGAGTCGGAACAGAATTTACTGGGAGGTGAGTGAAGCAGGAAGAAGATGGCAGATAGTTCATCAGAATGTCTGAAGGTCTAATTTTTCATAAGGAAGTGCGAGACCCCCCCGGCAGACGGTTTGGAACCCGTCGAGGGAGGAATAATCATTAGCAAAGATAGCTTTGATGTGTTTTAAGTAAATTGAGATGAGAGATTATGGGATATGAGGCGTCGTGGTTGTCCAGGGAGGAGAAGACTAGAAAATAAAAAGAAGAGACTTAAATTTCTGTTGATTGTCTGTATGGGATTTTTATGAAAGAAGTAGGTAATAGGTTTTGGGAAATCAGGGAGGGGAGAAGGAAAGGGAGTTGAGAGAGTGAGTTGGCGGTAAGTATTGTAGAAAATGAATTTTAGCCTTAGCGCATAGGCTGCGCAGAGCACCAAGGGTCCGACAATGTTAAAGAGGATTCATTCATTGTATCCGAATTCCTTCTCTATAAATTGTATCCAGCATATGAAATCGTAATAATTTTCTACTCTTCCGAACAAGTCTTTAGCTTTTTGTTGAAGGTGAGAAAAATCCCATTCGGGTCCTTCAATTCACGAATAGTGCAATAAGAAGAGAGGATTCTGACAGGGAAGGGAATTTCTGTCTTTTTACGTGTGCTGTGTGCACTTACCCGAAATCTTATTTCATGTCATAGTCTCTCTCCCCTCCCTCCCCCTTCTTAGATTAATGTTTTGCGTTGAATCATCAATAACTGAGGATTCTTAAACGTATCTGCATCTTTTATTCTGCATTTCCTCGATTTTATAAACATGAACCCAGAAAATTGCCTATGGGTTTGCATGTTTTTCAATCAGACTCCAATCGATAAGTACGGTACGCTTCATGCTTGTATCAATGTATACGTGAATTTTTCATTCAATTGTACGGTCACCAACAACGCAAGAAAAAAGCAACCTAAGACGTACACTAAGTTGCAGGTGTAGTCCGCGAAGGCGCGTTCGAATTGCTGGAACACCTTTAATATTCTTTTTTTCTCTCCACTCAGTAGAAATCTTATTCTAACCCACGTAACCGAGAATGAAAGTTGCATTAAGAGGAAAAAAAAAAAAAATGAACTAGCTGCCGAATATCACCTAATTAACTCATTCCTTTTTTTATATGCGTAGACATATTATATTGTATACTCTCTCTACCGCTTTTTTAGCTCGACCGTATAAATACGACATCATCAGTATTAATACGCCAGCAAATGTCGTTTGTTGCCGGCACCTAATAATACTAATATTCACGGAGCGCGGATCATGTTGAAAGTCGAAAGGGTCCAATGTGCCGCGCCGTTTGTATAAATAAACTTGCAATGTGTATACAAACTGTACATGCAAAACTCTTCAAATAGGGTTTTGAAAGATGACATAAGGGATTACACGCGAGTTAATTCCCATCGCAATATAGCACCGAAAATCCCTGTTATATTTACATCTTAAACACTGGATCGCAAACGACGTGGGATAGGAATCAGAGAGCGAGAGAGAAAGGAGAAAAGGACAAACTAGACAACAAATGTTTTCGAATACACCGTTTATGGATCGGTAGTAACCGTCAACGAATACCCTGAACTAATCACGCTAAATTAGAAATCGAGGGTGTTAGCCACCGTACGTATTGACTTTTGCCAGCTGTGGTGAAGTCTGCGAAGGAGGATCTTCGCGTTCCTCAGCTGGCGAATCACAGACTCTGGCTGGTTGTAACACGGTATCGAACTTCTCAACGCTAAGATCTTCTCTCGAAAAATCGCACGTGATGTAAGTACATACGTGTTTATATTTACATATTTTACGTTTTAATGGAACAAGATTTAATCGTCGAAACATTCGTAAGTCGAGCTCGTAACTAAATGCCTGTCCGACGAATACACCGATACATGGATTTATGAATCGTCTCGAAAAAATTAATGATGCCGAGCTTTAGAAATCTGATCTTCGGCAAGGAGAATCTTTATCGGGACACATCTTCGGTAATCGTTTTGGTTTATCTCGAAACTCTATACAGGGCATTCGTCTTCTATAGAGCGCGATGTCGGTCAGTGCGTGAAAATAAACTCTTAATTTGGAAGAGATTGCATATTTTCAGCAATGGCGGAGTAATTGACCCTAATGTTGGAAAGGTTTATAAGAACTCTATGTCGCAAGAGTATCCGCACTCAATCTGAAAAAAATCGAGCTCTTGCATAATATATTGAAAATTGCCAACTTTTTGGCTATTGGTCTATGATTCCCAACTTCTCAATCGTCGGGTCTTCCATGGCTACGACTCGAAATATACAGAATTTTGCCAAATTCTTCTTAGCTAAATTCGATTTCAAGTACAGTCGCTCTGCTCAATGAGGGAAATCATGACTCTTCTCTCTTTCTTTAATACGTATATCCCTACTAATCCAAGGTATCATAACCAACGCTTATTCTAAAATTAGTCGATTAATTGAAATGATCGTGAGTCAAGATGATACAATTTTATCATTTGATGGGTATTGATACCGCAGAGAGCGCCATCCAGTCTCGCCTTGAAATTGACTCTTACGTGTACTGAACTGCATCAGAACCAGAAAGAAAGAATTTATCTCTCTTGTGTTGTTGATACATCTCTAATGTGTCCCAAGAGGCCATTCTAGAGATCTTCTTTTTCAGTGATGAATGAGAGTTGGCCACTAGAAGAGATGTGCATCTGTTCGGGTGCGCATCAACCCTTTGTACGTGTTAGGCTAAGGGATGTAATCGTTATAGGGTGGACATTCATCTTTATCTGCGAGACCTGGGCTCTCACACGCTTCGCACCTTACAAACATTAAAAAGGTGATAAATGTTAAGGAAAATTGAGATTTCAGTAGGCCCCAGACGATTGCAGTTATCTGCGAGTTCAGGCCATGAGTTTACCTTACCCAGTTTATATACTAGGTTTATAAGATTTTACTAGACATAAACTAAACTTATAATAGACGGAGAAGACCCGTCCCCTTCCCCCTCGTACACTAGTATACTGTACAAAAGGAGCTAGTCAGTTTTTGTTATACTAGTTCATGTCCCCAAAAAGCACTGGATTTGTACTAGACCAAGGAGGGGGGCGAACTTGCGACGCGCATGAGCTACCCAAAAGCTATTAGCTTGAAGTATTCTAAAGTGGACTTCTACCAGACCAAGGGGGGGGGAGGTCGAACGAACGGAGTGAGTGAGCTCCCAAAAGCTACTCGCGTGAAATATTGTAAGCTGGACTTACTAGACCAAGGAGAAGGCAAATGAACGGAGCGAGTGAGCTACCCAAAAGCTATTAGCTTGGAAAAGTAAATTTATTCAAGACCATGCCCCGTAAAAAGTATTATTCTAAACTGGACTTATAAATGCATCCACCCTAGTACGTATTTAGATGGTACAGATTGCTAAACGTATCAGTATTCATTGTGCATATTCCATTTTCACGGCCATGCCGACGCTTAAAAATACTTGCTGTATATTGAGAAAGACATGAAACATGATCTTTATTTATTTGGCCTCACCAGAACATTTTTTTACAAATCAAGTTGACGTCCAAAATGTGGATGATTTTATCCATACCGACGAAAATTTTAATCGTCTTGAGTGATCTGATGAATGGAAAAATGCAAAATTCAAAAAATTTGTTTCCCTAACAAGGCGTAATTTAAAAATGCTTATCTTGCGTTCAAAAACTTTGCTTCTAAAAATAAAATGAAACTCATTTATCATAATCATTACACTCCAAAAAATGTGTCTTTCTCCCAATTTCTGTCAATTTCAACACCTTATCTATGAATTACCTAAAGATAATGGTGTTCCTGTCGGTTCCCTCCTCGGATCTTTGGTCTCCGAAATTTTTTTTTGAGAATGAAGTCTCTTACTTTGGTTTTCATCTCCTCAATTCCTATATTGTTTACTGGCACTAATGTGTGGATGATGTTTTATGCCTTTGGATTGGCTTTGTTACCGACCTTTTCAATCTCCTCAACAGTCGATATCCCACCGTTGAGTTTACTGTCGAAGTAGGTGTAACTTCCATCAATTTTCTTGACCTCTATTTCCATTGATAATTTTGAGATCTTTTTGCCTCTTCTTTCTGTCCTCCTTCTCATAAGCTCGCTGCCTCAGTCTCATCCACCGTCTTGTCTCTGTTCCCCCTTCCCCTCGGGCTTTTTCGGCAAAAGTTGATGTTATCAAGTACTTCGCCTTTCCTAACAGCTATGATCTTGATGTCGACCGTATGTTTTGGAGAAAACTTACCTCCAAAACTTTGGCCTCTACCTCTTCTCTCCCTCGGTGTACGACTCCCTCTAGAAGGATGGGAAACTTTCTTCTGAGATCATTCATCTTTTAAAACTCTTTGGCTCTCGTCCTGCACCTTATGAACCCAACACTATCCGCAGCTTATTTTCTAGGTTGAAAGGTCCCATACCCATTATGGAGAGAAAAGGGGTCTATAAGCTCCAATGTTCCGACTGTCAAGCCGGTAGCTTCATACTTGGGTTCGAGAGCATCTCGATGAAGTTACTTCTCCCTCCCTCCTAAAACACTTGACCTTTTTAGAGCACATCTTGGTTTTTGACCACTTCATCAAACCGTCTTGCTACATTCTGAGAATTCTTTTCGTTGACGGTTGGCCCCTGAGCACCTCGAGATCGTTCGCCATTCAAATTGTAATAATGTCATACAATACTTTTAAATCGTATTCTTTCTCAGGGTGGTTTAATCGAGAAGCTCTACAGTCTCTCTCCTTCTCCCAACCACTCTGAATCATTCTAATTTTTCAGTCACCACTGGTCTAGTTTAGTTTTCTTATTCTTTATTTTTCACTTATTTTTCTTCGTAGCTCAGTTCTACTCGTATTTTGTGTGTCGTTTGATGATGACTATTTGGGCGGAAATATTTACAATTTTCTGCAATTTTTCGTATTTTTTCGATCTCTTAAAAAACGTTTTTGATCTTCATGATTTTCGGTTTTTTGAGATTTTGTTGGTTTTTCGAATTTTTTCGAGTTATACATTTTTATGGTTTGCTCGAATTATGATTTAGGAAGTTTCAAATTATATTTATTTTACGCGAGGTTTGTGAAATCGCTGAAAAAGTCGCAGAATCCGTGAAGTAAGCGACGCCGTTGCTGAATACATGAAATCCGCAGCCTTACACACATTCAGCAGCTGAATATGTGACATTGATTTTATACGGATTCATCAGGAAACTTCCAGAAGAAAACTTGAACTTCGCTTCATTTCATATTCGGAGTATGCTATGAGGCGAAGTACGGTTGTACTTACTTCACATGAAAAAACAAATCCGATTACCTTCCTCATCTTGCTTCTTACTCGACTTACTTGATTTGTAGATACTGAACTCGGGGCCATCGGACTATAAAGAAAGAAAATAAAAAGATTCTATTCTGCCACGCGGTCATGTATAAATGTCGTTCGTATTTGACATGTTCGGACCGAAGTTCTCATGAAGAAGCAAGATGAAAGACAAGAAACGGCCCTAACCGTTTTCCATTACAGAATGATTTTTACATTCTACGAAAAACTATCGAAGATTACAAATAGCGCTAATTATACGAACTGAGATAAATGCGTCCGGTTTCTAAAACACGCATTGTACAATGTGAGGCAATTTAGTAAAAGGAACACCGAACGATTGAGAATCTGTGTACAGAAGACGAGCTTATTTTTCGGTGATACATATTTCCGATTTCCAGAAGAGAAAAAGGGGTTTTCGATCGTATCATTAATATAGTGTTCGTTATTTATTTTCAGTATTTATCTATTTTAAAAACCTTGTTTTCTGTGACTAGTTTTCAGTGTTTCTGTTCGATTCTAAGATGCTTGAATATTGATACCGATACTCGTTTGAAAATCGTCTGACAGTACAAAAGTGTACAATGTCAAAGAGTATTTTTAAGTATCTAATCCAGTCCCCTAATCTCGGCATCACGTTTACACAAAATGTGCTCATTATTAACGTATTTTCATTTCGTATTTGTGCTACGTACACGTTGGCAATGCATGCTGTAAACGATGGACGTAAACTTGTAAACAAGTTCGTTGGTCAAATTTTCGCCTCTAGTATCCGGAGGGGGGAAGGGGGAGTTGGAAATAAAAACAAATTCTTCCACACTTAAAGGAACATTGCCCTTAAATTTTCGTCATTAAAACGTGCACGTTACAGCTGGCTGCGAGGAGAGTGCTACTTTCGCAACGTCCTCGATATTAATAGAAACGTCGAGCGTTGCGTGAAATTTAAATACGGGACCGCGGTAGCGCAGCCTCTCCCACGCTGCGTAACGCGATGAGGTGCAGTCGAGTCGCGAGTATTGAGGATAGCGTACGCGAACACGGGCCCGATGTCTGCGTATCTTCCTCCAACCAGGTGCGTCGCATCCCGCTGCATCGTACGAGCACGGTTTTCTATTTTTTCCTACTCCTTTCTTATTATTAGCTCGCGCGGTCGTCTCGACTGGCGTCCAATTTTTCATCCACGAAAGCGTCGCGATGCCGAAAATTAATTACTCTAACGAAGGACGTTGTCCCGCGTAGGTCGTCAGGTGCGGAAACTAACCATATGCGAGCTTCCGTAACCCGCTTTATGCGTTGCGTTTGCCGTATTTCTGGCTGTTGGAAGAAATTTGTCGTATCACGTTTTCGACGAACGCGATCGCGGAATGCGGTTACAGTGACGAGACCGATCTCATTTAACAAAAATAACATTACACGCTCTCTTCTTTATTAATAGACGAAGAAGACGATCGCGTAGTGTCAACTTCGGAGCATCGACTACGCAGGGATTTCTAATCCACCACATTAAATTAGCGTAACTAGCGCAGATTCACAGCTGCATTGTTTATTTGGTATATTATGTATACGCAATCTGGCCAGGAATCTAACGGTTGTGATAAAAGTCTGAAAATCAGAATCCTATTGTCTAGCGAAGATGGAATCTGTACGACACTCTTTCTTCGTCGGATGATGAATCGGCGACGATATGCGAATTCGTCGAAATTTCCTCTAATCCGATTATATGCGTTAAAGATGTGGCTGACATCTGGCGGATGCTGTTGACTGTGCAACGACAGTTTGAGGAGCAGGATGAGGTTGAAGGGATGTGATTTTCCATCAACAACCATTTTTTATTAGAATTTAAAAAGTTACAAAATATTTTTATTTATGTACACTGCACAGTGAATTATTGCCACAGAAATGTGTTTGACTTCACTTTTCTGCAAACAGCAACATATCCATTTATCAAGTTTTGAGGCGCAATAAAATGTAAATTTTTATTTTACATCGTAAGGAGATCTTAGATGTACTTTTTTGGTGGCAATGATACTTCCTCAACGTATTGTGTTTGTAACATCCTCCTAACCTCCTGTATAACAAAATGAGGACTTATCCTACTGAGGAGGGTAATTTCAAGTCTGTTTTGTAGGAGCTTTTGCAGTCATGAGGCTGGAATTGTCATAGTTCTGTAAACTACCTCCATATAGACTCCTCCAAATGTTTCTGCACTTGCCTAATGTTGGAGTAACAACGCCCAGAACTTTCAACTCCTAACTCAATCTTAATTTTTGATCTATTTTATGTCTAAAATCTCGGTCTAAAATTCAACTCATTGCTAACCTCTAGCCTATTTTCTGAAGCAGGACTACGCCTTCAGGACTCGAACAAATTTTAACATACGCGCTTTTCCATCTAAATTCATGAATTGAGGTTCGGGCGTCCAGGTGGGACCTCGAAAGATATTGACTTCCGAACTCATATCGATGACCTCGTGCACGGTTGACCAAGTGCGGATCCAGATCGTCATTATGGGGGAGGGAGGGAATCACACCGGCGATTCCGCGCGAAAAAATTTTTTGCCCCTCCTCTCCTCGAGAGACCTTCTCCAACCCTTCCAAATCTACATGTAATTATAGAGAAAATGACTGTGTAGTCACCTCGAGTTGAGCCATAGTTAGTTTTTATTTTTCAGAGTGCGAAGTTTGTTTTTGTGTAATTTAGGAATTGAGCGTGGATCCGCGCCTGCGGTTCAGTCAAGGATGGGAAAGTCTAGAAAGGTCAACAGAGAGTCGAAGACTTGACTAACTCTAGCGGGAGAAGAGGCAGTGGAAAAGGTGAAGCATATTTCCTGTAAGTAGAGTTGAATACCACTCAGAAAGTATAAGTCAGTAGACAATAGTTTTTGATACTTCCTGTTGGCCGACCCTGGAACGCGTTGGGCCACACTTAGCTTTTCTCAGGCCTCACACCTTACTAATGTGTTCATCGTTTACTTCCACACGTTGTCAAAAAGAGCCGCTATGACCGCTTTTCCTAGCTCTGTAGGTTGTTTGGTTTTCTCCACCAACTTTCCTCTGTATATGTACGTGAATTGGTTTACAAGATCTCTCTAATGAGTTCCTTTACGTTGGAAGTCGGACGATCCTTCATAAATTACTTGGACTTGACAATCTCTGAAACAGATGACCTCCATGTGTTTGAGATCTACTGAAAAGTTATTTTGACCGATATCGTAGTCCGTGGGTCGTCGTCTCAGTCCCAATAAACCATGCCGACTCGGAGTCGACGTCTTTTTGACGTCAAATCAACTTTTAATTGAGTCGTCAGCGTCAAGTCGACGAAAAGTCTACTCAAAATTTTCGTCGATTTTGGGTCGATTTAGCTACGCCCTCGTTGACCGGAAATCGACTCAAAATGCGCTATTTTTCACTATTGACTCATCGTCGATTTGAAATCGAGTCGACTCTTGGTGTTATAGATTAATGTCGACCCGAAATAGACGTCAATTTCAGGTCGATTCTTCCAAATTTTTTTCGACCTAGAATCGACTGCTCTGCTGCGGCTATCTCAAGTCGATTCTTGATTTTCTGGTAATCTACGCTAGTGAACTTCAAATCGACGTGGGTCAATCCAACGTCAACCAGCGTGTATCATGCAAGCTTTGAATATCGACTATTTATCAACGTAAGAATTCGATATTCAAAATTTTGAGTCGATCAGTCGAAGTTTGACATCGATTTGCGGTCGAATCGGAGTCGACTAGTATACATTAGCCTAATTAGCCTAACAGAAGAGTACATATCGACGCAATAGAACGGTCGATTTTAGGTCGTAGAAGTTTACTGGGAATCGACCTATGGGTAAAATCGATGTCGATTTATAGTCGACGTATAATATCAGAAATCGACTTAATTCCGAAGTTGGCTGTGGATCGAATTTTCGTCTATTTGCGGTCAACTTTAAGGCGGCATTAAATCCACTCGAAATCGACGTCAATTTAGAGTCCATTTACGTTGTTGACCAGAAATTGACGTCAAATCGGCGTTATTATTAAATTGTTCTTCTAGGTTACGGTACATTGTAGTAGATGTCGACATAGTTCATCGGGTTTTGTCTTTTTGCTCGCAAGATTGCTGTATTCAATAGCTTGATCTACCGACTGACCCCTATCTCTGGGAGCCAGACCGTTTTCCACGAGGAATGCGTGGCCATGAAACACTGGCCAGGGTGAATGAGATCAATTTGAACATCGATCTTATAATTCGCAGGGAAATCACAAGAAATTCAAAGGGTGCTACCACCTTCCTCAGTTCCTCTCTCGCCAATGGAATCGTTACTGTAGGAAGCTCTGGATCAGGCTCCCGTTTCTGGGAAAGTTTTTCTTTCAGCTGGGCCGGGTTCTTTGCCCCCTAACCCGGTTATTGTAATGGAATTGTCCGTCAAGTTACAGGACCCTGTTTCGCTAGTTGAGAAGAGTGAAGTGTATAAGGTGGCATGTGAGGACTGTAGCGGCGTTTATATAGCCGAGACCGGTCGCCAACTTGAAATTTGAGTGGCCGAGCATAAATTACTCACGCTCTGCTATACCATGTAGAATAGTCTAGAATGGTCAGTAGAGATAGAAATGAGATTTGTAAGAATTTTAACTTTGGCAAAACTCTATCCTTCCTGGATTTGTTTCTGGGTGTTGAAGTGAGACTTCGAAAAATATTGACTTCCGAGTACTTACTAACTACTTTATACATAATTATTTGAATGGAGTGACGTTGAGGTGATTTGAAGAAACAGGTCTTTCTAACCTTTTTCGAAGATACTATAAATTTCAATGAAAGACTAAAAATGTTTCTCGCTCTTAAGGAAAGAGGAGGGGGGCTCAGACTCGCGGACTTGAACTCGAAGATTTGAGAATCACTGCCGCAGTGAAAATTCCCATAAAGTGAGACCAGAGCAAAGACATGAAACATGTCAAAATTAGAAATTTTTATCATTTATTAGAACATTATTTCCAACGGTTTCTTGATCGATTTTGGCTAGTGGAGGGGGGAGAAAGACTTCGATTAAGTATGTTAATCTTCAAAGGTAGAGAACCTATTCCATGGACAAGAATTAGAAAATGAGGTCAAATTTTGTCCAACAGTTCAAGCGCTGTACATGCTTTGGTGTGAGAAAAAGGACACGTCGCCTAAGGCTGCTTGTAAGATACAAAAATGTAGCTCATCTTCTATTTTCTTTCGGTTCTCGAAAAATGAATGTAATTTGAGTAAATTATAGGCATTCTCTCTGTGAAAATTATCTTTCTTAGTTTCTTATAAATACTGTTGCTCCAACTATTTAGAAGAGTGATCTTTGTAAAGTACACACGCCGCTACCGTGCAAACAGTATTCGACAAACATATTATTAACATAACCTTGATCAGAATGAAATCATTATTCTTGAAAAAATATGCATTACTATCGAGTGAAGCCACGATCTCGAGTGTCTATATAGAATCGCTCGTACCGAGATTAAAGTACGAAGATCGAATGAATGGAAGTTTACTCATGACAACTCGATAAGGTCACGCGGACAGAGTAGAGTACATAAGCTTAATATTTAGAGTTAGTACCCATTCCGCCAATTTCTTCTCCATCATTATGCTTGTACGGATTCGTTACGAATATGCGACTCTCTCTGGGTAGCACTACGAACGCTAGTTTTTTGCTGATTCCGCGATTCGTCGAACTTTGCTTCGTATCACAATAATTTGCGAGAACTCATAAAATGACCAGTACATTCGTATTCGGCGTGTCAGAATCTAAGCTTAGATCGCGTTCTTAAATCATTATGCTAGTTTGATTAAACAATTCTTCGGACTAAAATTATGTTCAAGCTTCAACAATAACAGTGAGCCAGTGCAATTAATTAACACTTTATTATAATTCGTGGGATTTGATAGTATTTCTAGTTCGTCGCAAAACGTGCTATCTGTGTGCTCAATTCCGTGAGTGAAACTTGTGTCCAAGTATGAACGAATTACAAAAAATGACCGCCTGTCCCGGTCCTTCGATTCACTCGAAACTGGACGACTTCCGTCATGAAGGGAAGTACAGTGATGTGAGTATTCTTCTAGCTGGAAAAACATTTAAATGTCATCGAAACATTTTAGCCGCGGCTTCCTCGTACTTTGACTCCATGTTCTGCGGAAATTTCAAAGAGAGTTACCCTCACGAATTCCAATTACACGATATTGATCTTGAGTCATTCGAAAAGATATTGCAAAATATATACGTCGGTGAATCCATTATCACTACAGACAATGTTTTCGATTTACTTCGTACCAGCGAATTCCTTTCTGTCCAGACTATCCGAGATTCGTGCATCGAATTTGTATTGAATAATAAGTATTCAATTAAGAATGTGATCGAGATGTTCATATGGGCTCGTACCTTTAATATTTCCCAGCTAATCGACCCATTGCTCGAGTGTATTTCGAATGATTTTATCCGTTTATCTGAAAATACCGCTTTTCTTCAAATGCCGTTTGAGGATTTGCGCTCAGTACTAATGCTTACATCCAAGAAATCGTCATTGTTTAGATTAAACGATTTAATCGTAGACGCTCTCGTTCGCTGGCTTCACTATTCTTACACAGAAAGGAAGGACTACTTTCAGATGTTGGGAGCGATAGTCCCCTCGGCAGACATATCCATTGAATACTCGGAATTTCTTTCGAAGAAGTACCAATTAGATCTCGCGAATCCGGATGAGTCATTTTTCCACACATACATCGAACGCTCCAATCAATGCTCTTCTGATCAGAGATCACTCTCTACTTCCTTTGCGGATCATCAGCTTCTGACGAATTGTCCATCTATTCACGTGTATCTCAAAAACAAAATTTTTTCCATAAATAAGTACAAACCTGATGGATATATCTCTTATGCTCAAGAAAACAGAATTATACCTGAAAGAAGGAAAAGTCTAATTACTTCCAGTGAGTCAGATTTTGTATATTGTATGGATAATAATGCGTTTCATTCACAATCACTGTACGCGTATTCATCGATTGATTTGTCTGAGTCAAATATGAGACGTCTATGTCCACCGCCAGTACTTTTGGGATCTAAAGGTACGATTGATGAAAACGGTAAAAAGATTTACTTTGGATGGGCTGGTTGTTTTTTTCAAGAGGAAAATCAAATGTATTCTGCGAGCCATAAAGCATTTACTGAAGAGGAACTTGCTGGAGGAGTATTCTATTATAATTGTGAAATAGATGAATGGTTTACTATTCCACAAGTGAGAATGGAAGAAAGGATTAGAGCTCAGGCAATCATCGATCACAATTTAGTTTACTTCATTTCTCGGAGTGGTAATGTACAAGCGTATGATACCCGTTCTTCTCCATGTGTTAAACCACCAAATACCAATTTTCGTTATTATGACGATCTGTGCTGCTGCGCATTAGATGGAAAAATTTATGTAGGCGGTGGCCAGAATACCGAAATGTTCGATTCCGTGGCTAACAAGTGGGAAATACTACAATCTTGTGAGAGGGATGTTGACCTAGATCCGCCTAGTGAAGTTACTTATATGGTACCCTATGAAAATATGATTTGGCTGTTCCACGAAGATTATCTGGCACCAGGTGATGAACTCGACTTTTATTATTATACATTAACACTTGATGTTTACCATCCAAATTCAGAAAAATGGCTTCTACCTCATAAAGCTCTATCTGGTGGGATAATTCTTGCTAAAAGTGGTTGGAAGGAACATGATTATGACTTCCTAAACGAAGTTATTGTATTTAAATCTAATTAGATTTTTTTTTTTTTTTCATGAATTGTTTTTATTCATGGTTCACAAATATCAATATTCAAATTTTATATTAAATATCAATGAATACTCAGTTATGATAATTACCTTTTTTTTTTATGGTAATAACGCCTACGTCATGAAAGCAAATTAATAAAATAGCTAAACAAGTCAAACCTTCGTTCTTAAACAGCTATCACTTAACAACGCATTATAGTTTCCTTAATGATAATCTGTCCAGTTTCTATTTTCATTTATTAGGTATTTAAAAATATTGTATTGGTAATCTCATTCGATTTATTATTAAAGTATCAATTTTTAGGGTTCAGAACTTTCAGTTCGAAATTATAAACCATATCGAATCCCGAGCTTTGTTTCAAATTGGATTGTCAAGACACTGTGGATTTATTTGTGAATAAAGATTCTGATATCTAAGTAATTGTACTTTACAAATCGCGATGGCTAGTTTTATTTTGTAACCAAGGCATGTCAATAAACATAGAAGACTACTGCTTTATCCACTCTGTTGTATGGTTGAAATATCTACAAAAAACTACAATTTTCAAAAGAATAAGGAGAAGAAGAAAGAAACCGACTGAGCTGCTTAAGGTTGCTTTCATTAATGTTGGTAATTGTGGCAAATAAGGAACCTGTTTTATGGGAGTCATGAGCATGCAGGGTCAATCAACGTCGTTGACTTTATTTAGCTTAAACTTTGTTCCTCACCACCCTTAGAAATTTTTCCAAGTCATCCTTCTATCACTTTTAGCTTGGAGGTCGAAATGAAGTCCTATTTTCTGCCACACAGTGTCTTTTTCTGACTCTCAAGACTGCCGGACGTCGTCATTTGTTTGATTTCAGCAAATTAGACCGTTCTCCAAAGAAAAGAGTTTCAGTTTGCTGCTACAAATTTTCTTCTGATTTCGTTTTTTTAGGATTTAAAGGTACTTTTGGAGCAAACAGTTCCTTGCATCCCCTCGCATTTACGTCAGAGACACCTTCAGGATTTTCGTCGGTCTTAGGTTCCATTCGGTACTGACCGCGTAGTGGTTATGGCGTCATCACAGATTTATTTTATAACTACAAGAATGACTTATTTTCTTCCCATCCCCTTGATTGAAGCAAGCCGTGATTCTGGATAAAAATATGTCAAAGCCTAATATTATATGGAGGGAGATTTGAAAACATTTTAACTTTCAAGCTAAGAGATGTGATGTAACTTCAATTTGCATCGTGAACTTTCAATTTCAATAAATAAAAATAATAATTACTGAAGTTTTAGTGTCTACAAAGGATAGAAAGCTGATATAAATGTCCAAAATAAGAAGTTCATGTCCTTGTGCAAGCAACACTTCCAAAGTATGATTACAGCAAAAGACTCAACCAAAATGGATTTTGTGAGCCATTAGGTGTCATTGATCGACTGGATCAACGTAAGGCCCATGTAAGCGTGCAACAACAAGAAAGCCTCAAGTCAACTTTCCTCTTCCAACCAGTTACCTATGTAAGAATTCGATGTGTTCCTCGTGGGTACGTGCCATATTGAGATGGAAGGAAGTAAAACACGCAACAAATAAAACTCTGGAATAAAGTCAGAAACACAAAATCATGAAAAATTGAAGCACAATCCAAAAACGTCTAAAACCAACGGTCAGAAAATGGAGGAGGTGAAAAATTTATAGTCAAAAAGATGAAAACGAAAAATTGTGTAAAAATAATGTATTAAAACGGCCAAACCACTTGGAAGTAAAGCACAACCGGTTTCAAATGGATGAACCATTCATCATCAGGTGACTGTAATAACTGAAGACCATGGAGAAACAAGAACGTCCCAGTAGTGAGAGAGAAGTCCAAAGTAACCAACAAGAGCATAAATTATGACGTGCATTTGTGGAAGTAGCGAATGAAAGGATTTAATAAAGTTACACTCAGATCGCTGAGTAAATTATGACGGTTAGAAACTGCTGCCGCTATAGTCTCCGCTTCTTCTAGAGGGTTCATCGTACGTCCCCTATCACATAAGTGTAGAAGCTTAGCTAAAGATTTTCCTGCATCATGATTTTTGTCCAAGCAATGAGCTGCAAAAGCAGACTCATTACGATTATTAGCCCTGAGAGCCGCATAGCATTCACCAAGCCGTGTTTTGAGTTTGCGACCGGTCTGGCTAATGTAGAAAACATTGCCATCTCCGCAAGATATTTTGTACTCGCCATATTTCCGAGGGGGGGGGAGGCTCCCGAAGAGAAATGAGATTTCCAAGAGTGCTCATTGGATGAAAACTTACTTGGTAATTAAGACGCTTCAGAGAAGGATGACCCAAATAAGGGAGACGGATCCATTGTATTCTCTTATCATCATGAGAAGGATCAGCATCTGCTTGGAGGGAGCGGGGATCAGCCAGCGAGTAAATTTTAGAGTCTCCTCCGTTGAATGAGCGGGTCGGTGTTTACTTTGAGCCCGTTCAATTGAGATTTCTGTTGGATGATCTTAGCTTCATCCTGTGATGCCTCAGGTGTCATAGGAAGAGATATGAGGCGATTGTTGGTGGAGTTAATAGCTGCCATCTTATAAGCCGAAGGATAAGAAGGACTGTGAATAGAAACTCCGGAAAAAGTCTTCTTCCGATTGATAGCGAATATCCAATGAGCACTCTTGGGAATCTTATTTCTCTTGAGGATTCGCCCCCCCCTCCTACTTTGATCTTGTGGAGATGGCAGCAGTGCTTTACTTTTAAGAGGTTTGGCCGTTTTAATACATTATTTTACAACATTTTTCATTTTTATCTTCATGAGTACGAACTTTTTACCTCTTTCTTATTCTTACCTTAGATTTACAATTTTTATTTCCTATTCCGTTTTGAACGTTTTCGATTGTGCTTCTATTTTTTATGATTTTGTATTTCTGACTTTAATTATATTCGTTTTAATTCTTTCATTCCACTCAAAGTTTCAGTCGTTCCCTTGTTTGTACCTCCTCAACCTATGCACGAGCACAATTTTTCGGCTGTATTTCATATTTATCAAAATTCTTATTCTGTATACAGAAAATAAAAATTTTGATGAATGTGAAGTACAGTCGTAAAATTGTGTTCATGTATTAGTTATTCTTTCACGAAAAAGTTTTTCGATTATTAACTATGTACAGAATATTTCCGAATTCGGTGAGTATGCTGTATCCCTTCTGAGGTATAGGTGGATTCGGTCAACTTCCCACCAGCTCCCAAGAAAGTAATACTCAATCTTATTACTTAATTTGAAAAATAAATTGAACTCATTCTACTTATTGAAAATATAATTTACTTGACAGAAAACCAAAAGTTCTTATTCACCCGCCTTTTCAAAAAAGTTACTTAAACTATTGCTTTTTTATGCACGATCATTGTTATACAATACGGTGCTAGATTTGTATCAGATGATTCTTTTTTTTTTGGTCGCAACGTATCTGACTTCGATACAAAAGCTGAATCGTGCCCGGATATGAATGGACGCTCGACGAGATTGTCTCGCGTACGTGCTTGACGAAAGTTGAACTTCCGGCACACGCCATTTGCACCCTTCTTTTCCATTGTGCGTATTGTTTCTACCGCGCTGACATCACCAAAAAGGGAATAAGTTCCTTTTGCACGTTCCTCCGAATCATTAGTACTAAAAGCTTTCAACGGTGTGCACTTCCTTCGCGAGCATTGACTGTTTCTATAGAAACGTTGTCATGAAAATGAGAGCCATTGCAAGTACGCTTATTGAACTATTACTTCGATTATTCACAAAGGTATAGGGACCATAAAGTGCACTTATCTATGATAAATTTACTAATCGTCGCGTTGTACTCGAGTTCCGTGATATTATCTAGAGTTGAAAAGTGTAATTTTGTGTCAAAACGATAGCAGATGACGAGGAATTCAAAAAAATAGAGTGTAGGACTTGATGATCCCCCTCAAAAACCCGGAAAACACATTATATTATACATGTTTTATTGACGGATGCAAATTTTGTCCTCTCTAAACGTGCAATGAGATACAATGTTTCTAAGTACCAGGCGGTAGACAGTAGCGGACATTTTTTCCTAATTTTATTTTCCTTCTATTTCACCTAAATACTCGTAAGTTGTAGGTACGTTTTACTGTACTTCTGATGTTAACATCAATGTGTAACTGATGGAGACTCGACAATGGAAAGCTAATCGAATTAACTTAGTTCACTAATTTACGGGCAGAAATATTGAGAAAAATATTCCTCAGTACTCAATGAGTGAACTGATGGGTTCCCTTCAGTTTACTCTCTGATACCTGAGTACTATGGAGTATTATTCTCAACGGAAAGCTGAGAAACTAGTGATCCGTTTATTGGGAGTTCAGGACTTCCATGGAGCTAAGATTACGGTGATCTTGTCAAAGTAGAAGGCGTGGGAAAGATTAAGGTTTTTGAGAGATCATGGTCAACTCCAACAGAACTCAACCAGTCGATCGCTAAGGCATTTTTAGTCGATCGTCAACTTTCTCGAGAAATCAAAGAAATAATGTAGCCTAGAATAATAAGTATATATTTGAATGACGTTTCTTCTTTCAACAATTTTTCCCCCGTAGGATGAGGCGATCGCGGAACATTGTGAAATTTGGAGAGTAGATCGCGGTTCCCAAAAGGTTGAGTACCGCTGGTCAACTCGGACATCTATAAAAAGACAGCGCTGGTGGCCGAGCGGTTGAGTCGCTGAATTCGAGGTGCATGGATTGAAACTTGCTACTAGTTGGGTAGAAAAAATTTCTGTATTTTCAACTTTCCTTCTTTGATGAAGGAATCGAGGTGGGGATTGTGGCATAATCATAACAATGAAAAGATAATATTATGCATTACTATCGAGTGGATCCACAATCTCGGGTGACTTTATTGAAAGGAAGTTTACTCATGACAACTTGATAAGGTCTCGCGGACAGAGTAAAGTACAAAAGGTGAATACAGTACTTTCGAATGAGTAGTCATTTTGCCAATTTCTGCCCCATTATTATGCCAGTTCAAACCCGTGCGGATCAGATAGGAATGTGCGACTTTTTCTGTGGGTAGGGTTGCAACCGCTAGTTTCTTGCTGATGTGTCCAATTTTTCATTGTAGGCGCCCTCTATAAGAACTTGGGTGGTCACTTTTGGAAGCTACCTCAGAAGGTGATGTTTTAGAAAATTGTTGCAATCTTATTTTTCTTTTCTTTCGTGTTATTTTACGTTCTATGAAAATGATAAAAAAATCTGGCAAAGTAGGTGCCCTCTATAAAAACTGTGGTGGCCATTTTTGGACGCTACCTGAAAAGGTTACCTTTCAGAAAATTAATAACACAAGGTATGGCACAATAAAAAAAAAAAAAAAAAAATTATATAATTATTGATTTCTTTCTTTCAGAAAATTGTTGCAATCTTGACTTTTCTTTCTTTCATGTTATTCTATGAATGAAAATGATGATTAAATATTCTTATCACTTTTTGTATTTTTCAATATTGACAAAAATATAGCCTAGTTTGGTTTTCTACAAATTGTTTATGACATTATTACGGCATCACCTTTTCAGGCACAACCCTTGTGCTACCTATTTGTATCCTCATACAAATTGCAATAATTTTCGCAAACTCATTGTTGATACTCGGTGCTACACCAGCGCTCCTCACTCTCTAGCTCATACTTTCTCGCACGCGGTACCACTTCAAGATGTAGTCAATGCCTGGAAGCCAAATACAAACTACTATGACAACGTGCGCATCCGTATCCTTCAAGTTTCGAAAATGAGTGACAACCTACAGATGTCAGGTCAGGTACCGAATACCTACCGACTAATCGAGCGTTTAAGTCTCTCGACACTCATGAAATGATTGCTTTTTCAACTCGTATTCAGCGTGTCAAACTCCAACGAGAGATCTCGTTCTCAAATCATTATACTAGTTTGAAACCAATTCTACGCACAAAAATTGTGTTTAAGCTTCAACACTACGGTAATAGCGTACTTAATTATTAAAAGTTGTATAATTCGTGAGAAGAGATAATATTTCTAATTCGTCGAGAACGTGCTAACTATCTATGTGTTCAAAAATTCCGCGTGTGAAACTTGTGTCCGAGTAACTTCGTAATTACAAATTTCAAAAAATGGTCGCCTGTCCCGGTCCTTCGATTCACTCGAAACTGGACGACTTCCGTCGTGAAGGGAAGTACAGTGATGTGAGCATTATTGTCGCTGGAAAAACTTTCAGATGTCATCGAAACATATTAGCCGCGGCTTCCTCGTACTTCGACTCGATGTTCTGCGGAAATTTCAAAGAGAGTTACACTCACGAATTCCAACTACACGATATTGATCTTGAGTCATTCGAAAAGATATTGCAAAATATATACGTCGGTGAATCCATTATCACTACAGACAATGTTTTTGGTTTACTTCGTACTAGCGAATTCCTGTCTGTCATGACTGTCCGGGACCTGTGCATCGAATTCATATCAAATAATATGTATTCAATGAAGAATGTGATTGAGATGTTCATATGGGCACGTTTTTTTAATATTTCCCAGCTAGTCGACCCATTGTTCAAGTGTATTTCAAATGATTTTATCCGTTTATCTGAAAATAGCGCTTTTCTTGAAATACCGTTTGAGGACTTGCGGTCAATCTTAATGCGTACATCCAAGCAATCGTCATTATTTAGATTAAACGATTTAATTGTAGACGCTCTCGTTCGATGGCTACACCATTCGTACGCAGAAAGAAAAGACTACTTTCAGACATTGGGAGCGATGGTCTCCTCTGCTGACATATCCGCTGAATACTCGGAATTCCTTTCGAGGAAGTACCAATTAGACCTCGGGAATCCGGATGAGTCATTTTTCTTTACATACATCGAACGCTCCAATCAATGCTCTTCTGATCAGAGTTCACTCTCTACTTCCTTTGCGGATCATCAGCTTCTGACGAATTGTCCATCTATTCACGTGTATCTCAAAAACAAAATTTTTTCCATAAATAAGTACAAACCTGATGGATATATCTCTTATGCTCAAGAAAACAGAATTATACCTGAAAGAAGGAAAAGTCTAATTACTTCCAGTGAGTCAGATTTTGTATATTGTATGGATAATAATGCGTTTCATTCACAATCACTGTACGCGTATTCATCGATTGATTTGTCTGAGTCAAATATGAGACGTCTATGTCCACCGCCAGTACTTTTGGGATCTAAAGGTACGATTGATGAAAACGGTAAAAAGATTTACTTTGGATGGGCTGGTTGTTTTTTTCAAGAGGAAAATCAAATGTATTCTGCGAGCCATAAAGCATTTACTGAAGAGGAACTTGCTGGAGGAGTATTCTATTATAATTGTGAAATAGATGAATGGTTTACTATTCCACAAGTGAGAATGGAAGAAAGGATTAGAGCTCAGGCAATCATCGATCACAATTTAGTTTACTTCATTTCTCGGAGTGGTAATGTACAAGCGTATGATACCCGTTCTTCTCCATGTGTTAAACCACCAAATACCAATTTTCGTTATTATGACGATCTGTGCTGCTGCGCATTAGATGGAAAAATTTATGTAGGCGGTGGCCAGAATACCGAAATGTTCGATTCCGTGGCTAACAAGTGGGAAATACTACAATCTTGTGAGAGGGATGTTGACCTAGATCCGCCTAGTGAAGTTACTTATATGGTACCCTATGAAAATATGATTTGGCTGTTCCACGAAAAGTATATGGCACCAGGTTTTGAAGATGACTATTATTATTATACATTAACACTTGATGTTTACCATCCAAATTCAGAAAAATGGCTTCTACCTCATAAAGCTCTATCTAGTGAGATAATTCTTGCTAAAAGTGGTTGGAAAGAACATGATTATGGCTTCCTCAACGAGGTTATTGTATTTAAATCTAATTGATTTTTTTTTTTTTTTTTTTTTGTGAATTGTTTTTTTTTCATGGTTCACAAATATTAATATTCAAATTTTATATTAAATATCAATAAATACTCAGTTATGATAATTATTATCATAATTATTTTTTTTTTTGTATGGTAATAATACGTCATGAAAGCAAATTATTAAAATAGCTAAACAAGTCAACCCATTGTTCTTAAACGGCTATTCAATTAACAAAGCATTATAGTTTCCTTAATAATAATGTACCTATCCAGTTTCTATTTCCATTTACTAATCAAGAATATTGATATCCTCATTTGATTTATGTATTAAGTATTAATGTTGAATAGAATCAATTTTTAGAATTCAGAACTTTTAGTATGAAATTCTGAAACATACCGAATCCCGGGCTTTGTTTCAAATTGGATTCTTAAGACACTGTGAAATCGTTTGTGAATAGGGATTCTGACATGTAACTGTACTTCACAAATCGCGATGGCTAGTTTTATTTTGTAACCAAGGCATATCAATAAACATAGAAGACTTACTGCTTTATCCACTCTGTTGTATGGTGGAAATATCTACAAAAAGCCACAATTTTTGTAAGAATGAAGAGAAGAAGAAAAAAACTCGCAGCCCACCAATTGAGCTGGTTGGGGTTGCGTTTATTAACGGTGTTAATTGGGGCAAATAGGAAACCTGTTTTATGGGAGTCATGAGCATGCAGGGTTAACCTATTTAATAAAGCTTGAACTTTGTTCTTTGCAACCCTTCAAAATTTTTCAAAGTCATCCTTCCATCATCTATAGCTCAGAGGTCGAAATAAAGTCTCAATTCCTCCCAGACACAGTGTCTTTTTCTGACTTCCAAGACTGCCCGACGGCGCTCAGCACTCATAATTTTTTTGATTTTCACTCCCCTTCACCCTCCATGATACAGGTTTCTTGTTAAAATGAATTGAACCTTTCTCCAAAGAAAAGAATTTCAGTTTGCTGCTAGAAGTTTAAACAGTTCCTTGCATCCCCTCGCATCAACGTCAGAGATATCTTCAGGGTTATCCTTGTACCTGGAAAATGAGGTATTGAGTTCCATTTGGTACTGACCGCGTAGTAGTTATGGCGTCATCACAGATTTATTTTATATATCTACAAAAATGACTTATTTTCTTCCTCTCCCATTAATTGAAGCAAGGCGTGATTCTGAATAAAAAGATGTCAAAGCCTAATATTATATGGAGGGAGATTTGGAAACATTTCATCTGTCAAGCTAAGAGATGTGACGTAACTTCAATTTGCATCGTGAACTTTCAATTTCAATAAATAAAAATAATTACCAAAGTTTAAATGGCTACAAAGGATAGAAGGCTGATATAAATGTCCGAAATGAGAAGTTCATGTCCTTGAGCAAGCAACATTTTTAAAGTATGATTTCAGCAAAAGACTCAACCAGAATGGATTTTGTTGGCCATTAGGGTGTCATTGATCGACCAAATCAACGTAAGGCACATGTAAGCGTGCAAGAGAGCCTCAAGTCACCTTTCCTCTTCCAACCGGTTACCTATGTAAGAATTCGATGTGTTCTTCGTGGGTACGTGCCATACTGAGAAGGGAGGAGGTACAAACACGCAGCAAATAAAACTCTTAAGTAGAATGAAAGAATTAAATAGTTCCGTAGTCAGTGATTATGCTGTATCCCTTCTGAAGTACAAATGGACATGGTCAACTTCTCACCAGCTCTGGAGGAAGTAATACTAATCTTATTACTTAGAAAAACCAAAAGTTCGTATTCACCCACCTTTTCAAAGAGTTACTTAAACTATTGCTTTTTTATACACGATCATTGTTATACAATAGGTACGGTGCTAGATTTGTATCAGATAATACTTTTTTTTTGGTCGCAACGTATCTGACTTTGATACAAAAGCTGATTCGTGCCCAGATATGAATGGACGCTCGACGAGATTGTCTCGCGTACGTGCTTGACGAAAGTTGAACTTCCGGCACACGCCATTTGCACCCTTCTTTTTCATTGTACGTATTGTTTCTACCGCGCTGACATCACCAAAAAGGGAATAAGTTCCTTTTGCACGTTCCTCCGAATCATTGGCACTAAAAGCTTCCAACGGTGTACACTTCCTTCGCGAGCATTGACTACTTCTATAGAGACGTTGTCATGAAAATGAGAGCCATTGCAAGTGCGCTTATTGAACTACATTACTACGATTATTAACAAAGGTATAGGGACCATAAAGTGCCTTTATCTATGATAAATTTACTAATCGTCGCGTCGTACTCGAGTTCCGTGATAGGTATCTAAAGTTGGAAAGTGTAATTTTGTGTCAAAACGATAGCAGATGACGAGGAATTCAAAAAAATAGAGTGTAGGACTTGATGATCCCCCTCAAAAACCCGGAAAACACATTATATTATACATGTTTTATTGACGGATGCAAATTTTGTCCTCTCTAAACGTGCAATGAGATACAATGTTTCTAAGTACCAGGCGGTAGACAGTAGCGAACATTTTTTCCTAATTTTTTTTTCCTTCTATTTCACCTAACTTTCCTATATCTAAGAACCTATTTTGCTGATTTGAAAGCGAGCTGCGGTCAGTAACTCGGAGCGTCGAAACTGAAAACAGCAAGGCTGCTAGCCTGCAACTTGGCGTTTGTTTTTAACGTTGTTTTGTTTTAATTGTTTTTTGTCTTTCTTTTTTGTAATCTTGTTGCTTGAAGTGAAAAATTCGAGTGCACGACCATAAGTCCACGAGACACAAGTTTATTACGCTCCAAACCCGGTTCATTACGCTCTGGAACCGCTACAAAGCCACGCTTCCAGCGCTCCTGATGGCAGAAATGTAAAATTTTTGAGTTCTCATCAAAATCCAGTTTAATCGGTTCTTTCAAAGCTTGTTTTATCAATTATTCCAATTATTTTAAGTACCAGTTTTTGTCAGATCCCCCCTCCCGTCCCCCATCACCTTAAACGGTAAATCGCGAGCAAGGTGAGCAAAAATTTTTTTGTTTGAGGGGCGGCAAAAGAAATTTTGTGCTGGGCGGCAGCAGACCTAAATCCGGCTCTGTATAGGTCCAATTGAGAATCAAGACTAGTACTGCGTATAATCCTACTAAAGCTTGTATAAAGTTTGAGCTGATAGCTTTTGGAAGTGGCTTTTGGAAGGCTCACGGCCCGGCTAAAAGTGGGTCCGGCGACATCCGGTAGCCGTCACCGGTTCACGGCTGCCGGTTTCGCGTGTGAACGCGACGATTGGGAACAACACACTTTCAACTTTCAACCGTATAAACGGCGACTGGGCCGGTTACCCGGCGTCGTGTGAAACGAGCCTTACTTGCGGAGATCCAGTTTAGAATATTTCAGGTCTAGTATAATCCTAGTATAAAGCTAGAATAAAATGTTCTGGCGTAGCCAAATAAATAAAGATCATGTTTCATGTCTTAGAAGGAGGGGCACACTCGCTTGATGTAGTATAAGTCTACTTTGGAATATTTCAGGCTGATGAGCCTTCTTGGTCTAGTGTAAGTCTCTTCAGTATATTTCAGACTGATGAGATTACTGGGTCTCACTCGCTCCGCTTGTTTGTCCCGCTTCTTGGTCCAGTACAAGTCTTCTTTACTATACATCAGGTTGACGAGATTACTTTCAGCCCAATAGGTCATTTGGCCGAACGGACGCACGCCCGCAAATTCTGAAATCAGGGTAGGGATCAGGATGTAAAAAATTTACAAGTCCCAAGGTCATTTGCATGGAAGCACGTAAATTTCAAAATCAGAGGTCAGAGCAGAGTAAAGACATGAAACATGTAAAAAAAAATGTAGGTATTCAAGAAATGCTACAGAGTAAAACAAATTCCTCAAATCGATTTGTGAGGTTTTAAGAGACTAAAGATTGACCAGCCATAATCGTTACAATTTTTGCGGACTCTTACTCTAAATGAAGTATCTGTAAAATTCTTCAAGACATTTGAGGGTTTTGAATGATTTGAACAATAAGAATGTTGATGATCATTTTAAAAAATTATCAATATTTTGTTTTCATGTAATCAGAAAAAAGTTACAAAAAGTTGAAAGTTCTTGAAATCTTGAATGAAGGAAAGAGAAGAAGAGAAAAAGACATTTTTCATGTCTTTGCTCTGACCGTGATTTGGAAATTTGCATGCGGCTGTCCGTGCAAATGACCTTGAGACTTGAAAAAATTTGAAATCCTGATCCCTATCCCGACCTATACTAGGCTGAAGCTTTCTTTATACTGGGTTTTAAGTATGGGATGCATTTAAACAAGAGTCAAAAATGAGGTTTTAGCAGCAAAAAGTGTTGAAATAAGGTTCAAACAAAATGTTGACCTTCAAATAAACAAAGTTACGACAAATAAAAATTGGAACGCCGAAAAAGAAGTTGCATTACCCATTCACGGCGGCGGTATTTAATCATTAGAGTGCTGTAGTCGCGGATCAGCTGTTGCGCGCGCATTGAAACGCGTTGTCCAGTGCCCATACATACACGTACGCGGATTAAATGGCAGCGCTACAGTCAACGTATATATATGGTTGCCGCCGTGAATGGGTTAAAATGTATTCAGAAAAACAACAAAATAATATCTTAACAATAACACTACACAACAATAAAAAAAAAATTGAAAAATGCAAGAACAAGATGATACGATTCTAGAAGTATTTTCGACGCTGATCACGATGCCGTTGTCCGTTTCTTGAAATTGGCTCCGGTTTTCGAGAAATGATCGAATCAAATTCCCGCGATTCGTTGCGACGCGCAGTGTAAGTTCCCGTACTCGCGAAATTCAATAGCTGGGTAACATACACTGCGCGTCGCAACGAATCGCGGGAATTTGATTCGATCATTTCTCGAAAACCGGAGCCAATTTCAAGAAACGGACAACGGCATCGTGATCAGCGTCGAAAATACTTCTAGAATCGTATTATCTCGTTCTTGCATTTTTCAATTTTTTTTTTTTGTTGTGTAGTGTAATAAAATATTTTTACAATAAAATATTTTTACAATAAAATCTTTTTCAACAGTACAATTTTTTTCAACAGTCACGTATTTGCCGATGAAAAATGAAATCCCGGGCTCAAAAGTGCGAGTATATCACAAAGAAAGAAAAAAAAAATGTCAAGAATTAATTCCAATTGAAAAAGGAAATTTCTTGCCTTAAGAGAGCGTGATTTGCTAATGCAGGGTGAACGGCCTCGTTTTCTTTTCTGTCCAAGGGGGAAACTTTGCGCTGCTAAAGTGGTTTCCTGGAGCTTCTGACGAATGAGTATTTCTATAGAGTGTTTGCTCTGGTACTGTTTCATGAATTGTGGACCAAAGTAGTGGGCAGGAGTCCAGTACAGTACAGACATGGATAGGCGAAAAATTTTAATCAACTTTATCTGGCTGAAATTATTTGGCGTGCGATTCTACGATTCAGACTTGCAATCAACTTTATCTGACTAAAATTATTTGGCGTGCGATTCCACAATTCAGACCTGCCAATAATGTTTTCTCGTTTTATATTAGCTTTATATTAGGATTATATTATTGATCTTGAAATATTTTTAACTGGACCTATACTAGATCACGGAAAAGAGCGAATGAGTGGAGCGAGTGAGCTCCCCAAAAGCGACTAGTTGCCTCCAAAAGCTATTAGCTTGAATTAGACTTATACTAGATCAAGGAAGGAAGCGAGTCGGCTTTCCAAAAGCTATCATCTTGAAATATTCTAAACTGGACCTACACTAGATCCGCGCGTGAGCTCTCAAAAGCCTCTAGCTATTAAGAAAGACATGAACCATGATCTTTATTTGGAAAATTTTTGAAATTATATCGTAGCCCAAAGAAACAGCAAACAAATTAGAACTGAATTCTAGTAAAGGAAATAAAACAATAAGGAATTGTAATAAAGGATCACTTGAAATTTCATCAATTGACTCATTCTCATCCAGATCAACCTCATCATTATGGCAGGAATTTATCAAGAGTTCTTCAGAGAGGTCGAGAATTTTGTTTTCGCCTTCTCTTAGATGCCTGAAATTGTGCTAGTCTTGTTTGCTCTTCGTGTCAAGGTTATTCAATGCAAATAAACTCCTTTTCTAAGTCTGTCAACTTCAGCTATTTCTAGAAACCTTGTTACTTCCCATCTTTACTGACATTTAAAAAGAAGAACGAATAATATTTCTTGAAGCAGTCGTTGAGGTCATTGACTTATTCTTCAATTCCTCAAAAACTTGACAATGACGGAGATACGAGCGGTCGAAATTGATCTAGAATTTGTATTGATTGGCATATTGAGACTCAGTAAATTTTTTTTCTCTATAAGCTCTATATTTACTGCTCTATGAAATTTGTATCTTCGTTGGATAATATAGATGACGATATGTCCGCAATAATTCCACATTTTCTCGGCAAGAGAAGTTCATTGGCTGTCCTGAAAAAGGCGTTACCTGAGTCACGCCTTCCCTCAGTCCAAGCCTCATGCATATTCCTGCGAAATATTCTAATCATAAAATTTATACTTTTGATAATGAGTCAATCGTTTCTCATCTCGTTAACTTTTTGATAAATGTCTATCTTTGCGAGCTTATAAAGATTGAATAGAAAATGTCATCGACCCAGAGACAGAATGATATTTATTTAAAAATGATCCGCATCGTAATACGCAATAAATGTACAATGTATGTACTCCGGTGTGTATGCATAAGGAAACCTCACATTGCACAAAGAGGGTATATTACCCGAAAATAAATGTAATCCTCGCCCTCGTAAAAGCTGAAACAAGCTGACTCTTTTTTATTTCGTCTCCTAAACGGTATACATGTATACTGAATTTACCCACAGTATACAAGAGAGGGAGAAGATTAGTTCTGCGGCGTCGACCAAATGGCTTTGAATAAAAAGAGCGCATCCAGTATAATGAATATATCGTCTTCGTTACATTCGACTCACCCCCCGTATTTCGAAAAAAAGCGCTTTATAACTTTCACTTGTAACCAGCATGGTGTCAACTTTCGGGAGTAATCTTTGCTTTTATTGCATTCTTCGGCGTTGCACTCTCGCTGCATATCGTAACCCGAGCGAGACTCATTCGCATTCCTTTTTCATTCTCTCGGCGGTATTTCGAAATCGATTTTTCAGCGAATTCGAAGCGAGCATATGTCGGCACGATTATCACGTCGCCGTTGATCAAATATTGCGGAGAGAACGAGCGAAGCTGCTGATGAGAGGCTTCCTCGAAAATCGATCGTCTTATTTACGTCTAAAATCGGCAACTTCGACGGTATTTCTGAAAATTCGTCTGTACGTCCGTACAATTTTCCTAAAAATAACACCTTTAAAAGTACACGTGTGACACGTGTGCGCTGTGTCTCGAATCGAGTACGGAGTAAACCATGCACATTATTTGTACAGTATATGTGTTTAATATTGGTAGCTATCTCAAACGACATCCATATGTGTAGTTTTTTCCTATTTTTCGTTCATTTCTGACGCGAGTACTTCGGCTGGGTGACAAGCGTGAAACACCGACGAGCAAATTTACGGGTTTTTTCGCTTGGGAAAAAATACGGCAGTCACGGAAAGCAGCAGCGAAACGTTTTATTTAAATCTGGAAATGTTAGTGCGAAGAATGTCGAGTACGTCGACTGGTGCTGGCCATATGTGATAACGTTCTCCGCTCATTCGATTATCAATTTCCGTTGAAAGAGGACGCGGAATTCGAATTCTAAGTAACGTTCCGACCTTTAAAAATCTTCGAAAGTAATTACACCAGCGTATTAATTCTGTATGTGATTTTTCTACGATTATTTGAATCGCGTCAAGCGCAATTAACGCACAACTTTTTTTTTCGGACGAGCGCCATTTACCCAAACATAAAGTGTTTGCTCGAACATGTGTCAAGCATTCTATAATAATAGCCGTAGTCATAATATACACTGTATGTACTGTTGAGAGAAAAAAAAAAGAAAGAAAAGACAGCTGTATTCGTATGATATTAAAGAAGAGACAGTGCTCCATCTAAATGGACACGTGTGCGTTACATCATTCAAAGAATCGCTGGCTATTGTTAACATTAATCCGGTACACTTTTTTTCTCGAGCTTCGGGTACACACACTGCCTAAATTTGAAATTGTTTAAATACCACCTACGCGAAAATTACGGCTTCGTTGCGTCCACATGTGTTCCATATTGTGTAGTGCAGGTTAAAATAATCTATCCGTATCGCTCGACAAGCTGGAACATGTTCGAGGAAACGAAATACGCGGCGGGAACGTAGGCAAATTTGTTAACGTCGTGGTGTTGGCTAAGGTGTTCGGTACGTTAAAGGTAAGAGCGCGAGATGATGATAATACGTTGGCGTGAAAAGGAAATGGGAATGACCGAATAAAGCCTCTCGAGATGCGTCAGAATAATATTTTGGTCCGTTCGTCAGAATGTTATTTGGGTTCGGAACAATTTAGCCACACCTACGATCACCACCGACGTTCCTTCGAGTGCAAATTTTTTTTACCGACAGTGATCAAGTTTTCATTTTACTCGGGTCACTGAGTCACAATCAAGAAGTTCAAAGATGTATTTTATGGAAAAGATTAAGGGAGATTTCCTGAAAGTAGAAACAGGATACGAGTTATGCTAGTATATGTACAAAAAATAGTAAAAACAACAGAATAACTTCAAAATGAAGCTACAAATTAGATGAAATTACAACTCGATTTTTTCTTTGTGTGCACCAGTCACCATCTATCATAGCACAGGGATGGTTAGCCAAATAAATTCGGTCTTGATAGAGCAGTGGTGGGTTAGCCTCGCTACCTCACATGCGTCGTAATAGATGAGAACAGATAAGAACAGATGAGAACAACCAATAGCTGTTCTTAGAAATAAAGGCCGCTAGATATCAGCCATTCTACTGTCAATTCTCAAAGTTATTGTGACGTCACTCATTGCTAACTTCCTACTAACAAGACACAAAGTCCGCAAACCATGTGCAAACATACTTCAAAAACCCTTGAATGTGATCAATATTGTTTAGTTTTTGGATCTATCACTTATCAATTCTCAAAAGAAGTATACCCTGGAACGTATTGATCGCAGGTTCAAATTTAAAACTTGGAAAAAAATAAGCAATTACTTATTTATATGTGATGCGATCTGACAAAACTGGGCTTCTCACGGCATGGCGAGAGCTCTCTGTGTAAAATTGGCTTGAAGGAGAAGCAAGTTTTACACCGAGTGAGTAATTTTTCATCTATTGGCATATTGAAATGGGTAACGGGTGATTTGTAGAATGTTTTTGAAATGTATCTGTGGTTCATCATTTATTTTTTACAATCCAAATTGGTAATGTAGAGTAAGATTGGCAATTCCAAATGGGCTATAACGTCATGAAAAAAACTTTGATCTATTGGCTAAAAACTTAGTCAAACAGTAACCCTTCAAATTGATTGGCCTCGGCCTAGGATGCCAGATGTACCTTGAGAAAGATTCGAGTTTCTCTTTTCATATAGATTTTATGTACAATACGGATTTCTTGCGATCAAGGGAAAGGTACCTCAGACACACGCACAAGAGATACCTTTCTCCTGTTCGTTACAGGCTGTAGCTGCGGTATTCTGTAATATCGTGTCCATCAGAGATACCTTTCTCCCGTTTGTTACAGGCTGTAGCTGCGGTATTCTGTAATATCGTGTCGATCAAGGGAAAAGTACCTCAGCTACTCTTATGAAAGATACCTTTCTCCTGATTGTTATCAATGGATCAATCAAAGTCCGTAGAAATATGTTTCTAGGGCGGATACGGATTTTTGAAACTGTCATCTGGCAGCACTGGCTCGGCTGTCAACTAACGGCTAAAGAGCAAAACCAATATATGAGGATCATTTTATAGGTCTCCGACTATTTGTTTTGGATATCATGTTCAAGTGAAAGGATAATATGTGGAATCAAGAGAAATATTTGCTGTGAATGTGAGCACCGTGAACACGCGCATTACATAATGAGGCTACGGATCAGAAGCAGAATACAGCTAATGAGAAGAACCACTTGAAAAAGATTTCTCATAAAGAGCTGATCGCCAGTGTTGAGTACTCAGTAGTAGCTGATAAGCTAAAGTCTTTGTTTACTAGCTTCTCCTGCAGTCCTGCAGTCCTGCAGTCCTGCAGCACTAGCAGGCAGCCATTCGGACATTAAGCAATCAATTTTGAAGCCGTCTAGAGAATTAATGTTCTTTTACTTGCAGAAAAACTTATTTTTTACTTGAACAGTAATCTCTTGAAGCGGTTCCTTGGCTCATTTAAGACCATTAAAGCGTAATTGAATGAGGACTAAGGAAACGAAATGAGGGGGAAAAGTGGTTATTAGCAGGGCCAATTTCATGGTTATTGGCTAAGCTAACTTGATTACATTGGCTAGCTAAAGGCTCAGCTTTGACTATATATTATGAGGGCTGTGCTAGCGTGTATAAAACGACCAAATGAAGCGTCCACAGACGTGATAAGGTGTACCGGGCGTAGGTGGCAAAACCACGCGTATTTAAAATACACACGTCGCACCTTTCCCCTCTAAGCGAAACGTATTTTTGCCATCTATACCCGTTACACGACTCTGTTGATGTTGAGCCGTATTCTTTACCGTTTCGCGCAGTCCGCAAAAATATAATATAGTCAAAGGAGCTCACTAATTTTGACCAAAAATCCCTCGACTGATGGCTATAGCTTAGCTGAGCATCCTTGCAAGTCCTGTTTCCAGATTTGGCGAAAGTTCTATTACTGTTGAACGGATCATGCATGCTGCCAGCGCTTCTTGTGGTAAATTGCTGATAATCGAGTCGGCTTTCTGTTGAACCGTTACAATCGACAAAATTGAAGCCAATATCTTCATTTGAATGTTCAGTAAGTAATCTCAAAATAACTTCCGAATGAAGCAATTTAGAAGAAGAAGAAAGAGGACAAAATTTGCCGAGAGTAAAATTTCTTACAAATCATCTTTTCTCATGAAAATTGATTCAGATCGATTTAAGGGAATCTTTCCGCATCGCCCATCAATGTTCCCTTTCTCATTATGCGTAGCGCTGTCCGGCCCGAATAGGAGGAGATAGGATAGGACTTCATTTTGTATGAGATCAGATCTAGAGCTGATAGATGCATTCTATCTACTTTGATGACGTCATTCTACGCCAAAAACGCCGAATTCGGATAGGATTAATGCATCTATCTTTTACCTGTCTCGTGTGAAACTTCTAAAATTGAAGAGTAAAGAGGGGAAATTCGATTGAAGGGATGGGGCGACGTCAGGATTGAGGAGAAACGCAATGGTGGTTTTGAGGGAGAATTTAGGAAATGACAAATAAGTAAGTGTGAAATACAGATCACAGTCGGTGTATTCTAGTTTGTGCCGTCGGTCAAAGATTTTGTTGGTGTGACTAGAGCAAAAATGGAAGGGGATAAAGTCAATAAGATTAATTTGTTCGAGAAGTACGTACATTACGCGCCGTCATTCTACTTGACCCGTAAAATGGTACTCTTATTTCACCTAGACTAGTTTTGTCAAAGAAAACATGAAGCACATTTGCAGTTGAGTTGAAAAGTTCAAGTCTGCGATTTGGTGAGCCAAATAGAGAAGCCAAATCAAGATGAGGGTAAGATTGAAACTTGATAAAATTTTTACGGCGTCAATATAACTATGTTTAGGATCCCTGGAGTAGGAGCCGTGTCCTCACATAAGATCGAGAAGAAGCAAAGAAGGTGCATGATGAGATATTGACCGTACGTGCCCAACCAGAATGTTGAAATTTGCGTTGGATAGAATGTACCCTCAATAGAGGGTGTGACGAAGTTGGGACGAAAAAAATGACGATCAACGTTTAGGGCCCATTGATCTTGTAGAGACCGTCGCGTCGCAAATAGCGAATCGTCGTCACATATGGCTAATCATTAGACGAACGAAAATATCTACATGTTACGATCCAAAAAATTTCACGTTCGCATCATATAGAATGAAAAATTTCGAGCAAAATTTGTGCAAAATTTTACTATTTTCCAGCTGGGCTGATTTCAAATAATCTCTAGAGAGGATTGTTATTTCATAAGAACTTTCTTTTACAAATTAGTGTAAGTTTTATGCGTCGTTTTGTACTATAATTCAAGTAAAATTACCTCAGATAAATCGTGAGATTAAACTGCATGTATTAGTAATTCGAACAAAAGAAAAATAATGATACTAAATCGTAGCAAAATCCAACTTCATCGAATTGCGTCAATTGACATTAAAGAAGAGAATTCGTAGCTGTTTTTAGTGTTTGATTTCTCTATAAATAAACTATAATGTGTTTGTGCATTCTCTTGAAGCAAATTGTTTCTTATATGATGGTCCACTGCGTTCTTACTATTCGTCTGATTTTTAATAAGATGTGCCAATCAATATTTTATTTCATTCGAGTTTAATTAGTTCTACGTCATTAAATTCCATCGATTTGTTGTCACGTTCCAATGATGTTAGTATTTTATGAATCTGATCTGCTACATATTTCCCTTCATCGCGGGATATTTCTTTTGTTTTCGCGCTTTTCTCTCATGAGGAGATAAGAATCTCACAATCCTTCCTCCTCTGACTTTTCTGTCCACTCGAATCAAGATCGCAATCCTATACTTGAATGAATAATCATGCGCGGCTTACTTAATCAAAAGGGCACACCAACCAATCTCTGACAGACATAGAAGATGAATTTTTTATCCTTCAGAATTCTTGCAGTCCAACGAATATGCCTTCATTTCTGAAAACTCCTGCTGAAGTTGGACGAAGTTGAATAATATTATCTTTAACACCCTCTAAAATTATAGAGAAAATGAAAAATGTTGATCGACTTACACAAGCAAGGGACGTAATGAAGATGGATTGAAGATTAAGCAATGTAATCGATGAAAAAGTAGGTACACGATGGGAACAAAGTGAGGGATAAAGCTACATGAAGAATCGAAAAAAAAATGGAGGTGCCGTAACAGTGAGTTCTTTCAAATTAGGCTAGAATACATGCTATTCGCATTACTGTCAGTCAGTTCGTCAAAAATCTCCGTACAATTACAGCTTCGATGCTTTTTCGATCAAAGTAATCTAAGTCTACAACCTCGATTTGCGAAAAACGTGGAAATCCTTTTATAAAAAGGGAAATTCGATACGATACGTCGCGTCGTACCGTGCGTAAAAGTTATCCGTCGCGCCTGCGTTACGTTTCCCAGACAACCAGCATTACAGGGAGGGTCTCGCAATTTCCGTAAAACGGAAGATACAAAAATGGCTGCCTTTTCTTTCGAAATCGATATCTTTTCTACGGATTCGCGAAATCGTTGCACAAATTAATTCGAATTTTCGACCGTGAAGCATTGACTTTCGCATGATCAGGTCTGAAAGTAACAACTATGTGCTTATATTTTGAATGTCGTTTGGTTTCTTTCAAAGGTTTGGATATGTTAACATGCCTAGAAGAGAGAAAATCGAAAAATTAGGGGTATCGCCACTCTATATTTTGTTCCCTCAATCTGTGACAGGTTGAATAAATCAGAGTTGTAGCTTATATGTGCGAATAAAAGTTTATCTTGCTCTCTTTAGCCCATTTTCTTGTCCTTCATCAGATTAGAAAAGAGGAAGAAATATGGTCTAATGTGGGTATTTGTTCTGATTTTTACTATTTCACGAGAGGTAAACAGACAATATGGCTCGCTGAATTCGGTCATTTCTCCGTTCACAATGATAAACCAGAAACTCACTCAGTGATTCCATTTTCCAAATTTGGTCAGGTTGTTCTGAGTAGAAAATCAATGTCATAAAAAAACCTATTATCGTGAAAATTCTGCATTTTCTGGAAATGTTCTCACCTGAAAATTCAATTCAATTTCTTACAGGTCTTCCAGAAAGGAAATACTTCTTCACCAGTACTCTCACGAAGAGTCATTTTGGAACATGGTATTTGTGAAGACATTCATTTTTCAGAGATTGTTTCTCCAAGTAGATGAGATTTGTCGCCCGAATGAAGTATGCGTCTTCTCTTAGAACTCACTTACTCGACCGCAAAATTTGATTTTATTATACAAATGAGACGGAATTAAAAAACTTCCAACGCAGGGCTCATCATCAATGAGTGAACGAATACAACTGCCAGCAAATTGATGAAGAGTTGTATAAGCTACTATAAACGGGACTTAAAAGAGAGGCCGATAAAACACCAATAGACAGCAGACGCCAATGAGTCATCAATCGACGCTTTCCAACCAAGCCAGATCATCAATGAAGTTTTTAAGGCGAGCGTTTCTTCTTTGTCGTCAGCCTAGTTGTCGTCGAGAGAGGAGGCAATGACGCGTGGTTTGCTGCTCCTGAACTTCTTCTGCTCAAAGGTCGACCCTTCCCTCTCTCGACTGAGTAGAATGCAGCTTAAAATAAGTAGGGATGAACCTATACTCAGGGAAGACTTTATTGAGGACGGAATCTCCTTATTGACCTAATCTCGAAGTCCATGATGCTTCCCGACTACGGAACCTTCGTTCGAAGCGAATTGGGTGGCATTTGTAGAGGTCAAACTGATGACCAGCTTCGAGGAGAAGATTCGCTCATTCTCCCCTGTGTGGAACGCCGCGGAGGCAGGACAGGATAATTTATGAACTACACACTTCCCCCTTCCCTAAAGGGGGGGGGGTCTTCGAGGGAACCCAAACCAGTACTAACGTGTGGAACTTATAATGGGCGGATTTGAGACGGTGAGACTTGAGGATCTCAGCAAAACCTTTCGAGAAATTGCTCAAATTTGAAATTTTGAGGGGGGGGGGGAACTGCTCCGACATCGACGCTTGCTGGCTGCGGCTCTTCCTGACCACGAGGTCGTGATCAAGGATGATGCCTTTTCGTCGGGCTAAGGTCTTTATCAGGTACAATTCGATGCAGAACCAGTCGTGGTTGAGAAAGAGGGAAAGAGGCGGTGAATCATGGAAATATGTGAGGACTCTTAATATCTAGGGTGACAATAGGAACTGGAATCAGGGAATAGGGTTTTCGGTAAATGCTGTCTTCGTGTCCGTTCGGAGTGAGAGATGCCGGGATCTAGAAAATTAATATGTAGTTGATTCTCCTATATAAAAGGCATTGAGGTACGAGAGGATAAAAAGATCATCCTTAAGAGAACCCAAAAAGGAGCCAATAGGAACTCCCAATACCTTCAGGGAACTTTCAAAATTCACCGTTGAAAATACAGAAGTTGGAGGACGGGCATATCTTTGAGAGAGGTTAGAACTTTTCAATGAAAATGGGGTTGACACTTAGCGTATAGGATAGTCGGCTAAAGAGGGATATTAGGAAAAAGGCCCACGAAATCGAAAGACGTGATTCCCTCATTAGATGAAGAAGACTTTTTACCCTCCAGTTTTTGGACGAGGTCTGAGGTACTAAAAACCGATCGTTGAGGTTCAAATTGGGCAGTGTCCTTGAACCAATCGTCCAAGTACCAAGCTAATCGATAGGTCAGAGCCAAAACAGTGAAAATAATAGGCCTAATTGGTTTCCCGGCCTATGGAGCTTGGAGAGGCCACGTAGCCTAGGGGGTCAAAGATCGACTGTTTGTCCCTGCTTTCACGCAAGATGTAACTGGACTTTACGCACATGCTTACTGAAGTAGGATGTAGGGAATCCGTCCACGACACCACTGGACTGAAAGTACGTATAGACTTTCCTATTGTATACCCACGCTCCGTGAGGGAGTTGCCCTTGGCCGCCTCTATTACGATGGTATTATTGGACCTGAGCTTCTCCTGTAGTTTGAAAGTGGAAATCTTGTTCCTATAGAGGCATATTTGATCGCTGCTCTTCACATAGTCTGCGCAGACGTTGATGGCCCTCTCATGCAAGCTCACACTGATGGTCAAATCGACTATCACGTCGGCTTCGGCTGATGACTCTGATTGAGGTGGTAACGCGTGCTTTGAGCGTTCATTGAGGACGGGTTCTTCTGCCGTAGGGATGATTGATATTTCTATAACTAGTCGAGGAAAAAATACCTGGCAATCATCCTCTGGAGTGGCATGGCACGAACAACTGGCGGCAGTCTCGTAGCTCCCAATCTTCGCACTCATGATGGTTACCTCCTCACAAATCTGTGCATGAGGAATTACTCTCCACTGACGTGGGTTTGCAAGCGGTGGGTCGTCCTGTGTGGGTGAGCAGAACATCGAGTTTCTTGAACTCCCTTAAGGATGTCACAGTGGATCACATACTGTTGTATACATCGCGGAGGAATGCGACGAAGGATTCGTGATCCATTTTTGCAGATATACAAGCTTGACTTGGAAAGTGTTCACTTCCTGCCAAACTAACGTTTGAACTCCAAGGTCATCCATTTTTCCGTAATCCATTTCGCAAGGTCACATCGCGTTTTCCTGTAATTTCGCCTTTATGAAGTTCGGCTGTAGATTCTCTTCTGAGCACCTTTCAACCGACGACGGCGAGGCTTATGAAAAAGAAGACAATGCGAATAGAAGTTTCTACAATTTTACGAGACATTGTAAGAGAAGAGTTGCTTAAATTTGGCAAATTTAGGCAACTCTTCTCAAAAAAGACAATACTCCTTAGAAACTTCGCTGATGATCTGGCTTTGGATTAGGTTGTAGAACTTTTATTAATTTTCTGTCAGTTTTATTCGTTCGCTCATTGATGATGGCCACTGCGTTGAAAGTTCTTTGATATCGTCTCATTTTTGTGACAAAATCAAATTCTATGGTTGAGAAACTAAATCCTTTTATTCCTCCTTTTCTATTACAGTATGTACTTCAAAGATGAATTCTTCAAAACTTGAACATTTCTATTATTTTGGAATTAGCAAAATTGAAGCTGTCGCAAGGTTATTTCCCTCCAGCGCAGCACCTTTGAATACTCATTAAGCACAATTTATAGGAACCAACTGCATTCGCCCAGTTATGCACAGTCCATGAAGAAATAATCATTGCACCAAAGCTTACGAAATACCCCATTGGGTGGAATAGTTGATCATCTGCTCGACTACATGTCTACTTTGAACAGGCTGCGCAGACTTTTTTCTTCCTTTCTCGAACCGAAGCGAATGTAATATTAAATTCTATCGTAAATTATGTCAACGCTCTCTCGAGTTTACAAATTAGTCTAGATTCCCAACAAACTAAGACGTAACTCTCGGGTTGACGTAAATAAGCGATTCGATTTTTTAGAAATGGGCTATCCGTAAATTAAATGAGAGATAGGTAGAAAATTAAGTTTTATTCTTCGTCATTAGAGATTAGAAAATGCATAACTGTTCGAATGAATAGCCCGTCTTATATTTTGTATTGTGTCTGACAAGATATCACAACCCTTCCGTCTACATTGATTGGAATTCGACACCTGCCCTGTGAAGAATACATGCAGGATGCGAGCTAAATATTCTCGTTTCTGGAAAATTTTTCCATTTTTTATTAAGAAAAAACACCCTTCAGTCGCAACCGTTATCGATACGCTCGAATCCTTTCCTTTTTTTTTCCACCCTCTTTATTTCTCATTAAATAGATGGAGGTATATTCGAAAACGATAAGATCGTCTAACCAGGCTTTTTCCTTAATTAAAATAAGGGTAATTTTTTCGAGGTGGAAATTAATTCGGACGAATGTCACGATACGATTTATCGGAGACGGTGTACGTAATAAAGAGGTAACCGTATAATAGGTAATAATATATTCTCGCAGGTGATCCTTTTGTTGAGTAGAGCTTAAGCGTTATGATGTAAATACGATGTCATTTTTAATGTAACTCCTTGTCTCTGTATATAGCGTCCGTAATATCTATCTTATTATTTTGTCCGTAATGAAGCGTATTGTATACAGATTTGGCGTGGCACTCTCGCGAGTATTTCAGATAAAATTATTATCAGCGTATCCTGTGTAAATTATAAATGTTACGAACTTCCGTATTGCACATCGCGCGACCCGATGCGTTGCACGCTTCGTATTTTGGAGAGAAAGGAATTTGATTATCAGTCGTGTCTTCCGCGTCATTTCATTTCGACAATTTTCGAACTCGTACAACTAGAATGGGGCGACTCGCGTATTTATTAGTTCTGCTACTATGGCAGAACGATGTGCACTCTACTCTTTTTCTCCCTCGAGGGGGTAGATAACCCTTCGGAATTTGGTAGTAGGCATCCCCGCTAACGCATCATCGTGGAGAATGCGCGTACAAAAATTCGCAATATGTCGTTTCTTGCACAGCGAAATGAAAAAGCTTCGGCGCAAAGAGAGGCACGATTAGAATTCATTTCGTGTATTGTTTTGTTAGTTGTGAGGCCGCGTAAGTGGATCACAATTCGTAGAAATATACTAAGTTACAAGCACTTTCGGTTTGAGAATCGTCAACGCGGGTGACGATATTCTCATATCAACCAGGAAAGCGAGTGTAAGCCTAGAAACTGAAAACTATATTATCCCCTCAAGCGATTCGCTGTGAGCCGTATTAGTGAGATTTGAAACAGAGTTGATTGTTGGTAAGCACAAGTACTCACGCGATGAGACGGATATCTCAGATCAAAAAAAAAAAAAAAAAAAAAAGAATATTGAGGTACTATAGATGCTCATTATGGACCCGACGAGGTGATCAAATTTTTCGCTTGAGTTTTTCATTTATCAACAACCCTCCTTCCTTAATATTACCACCGCACGTAATAAATAGTGTCTATCATGAATTTCAAGAAGTCGACCAAAAATCCACCCTACATCTTCTTCAATTCAACGGCGTTTCTAACAAAGCAGTCGATTTCAGGTCATCAGAAAAACTCGGGAGAATACGACTTGAAATTGAGTGCAGATCGATACCTATCTGAGTTTTATTCAGAGTTGGCCAGCATAGAGAAATACAAATCGATTGCAAATGGACCTAACCGATCAGTCGAGTTCAGGTCGATTGAAAAACTTGAAGAAATCTATTATTTTGAAATTAACTTCAAATCGCCACAAAGGAACAGTCGTTTTTTTTTTAGGTTGATTTCCAAAATTCGGAGAAGTCCACACGAAGGATAGGAAATTGACTCCAGATCGATGTCATTTCGATGCCGCGAGGTCAATTCAAGAAAACTAAAAATCGACTTTAAATTAGCCTAAAGGCGCAGTCGATTTCAGATCGATAGAAAAACTTTGGAGGAGTCGACTTGAAATTGACACTAGATTGACGCATATCTGAGGTTTATTTGAAGTTGATCAGCATACATCATCAGAGAACTACCAATCGACATGAAATAGTACCCAACCGAACAGTCGATTTCTCGTCGATAGAAAAATTTTGAGAAATCAACTCGAAATCTGTCACTTTGAAAGTGACTAGAAGTCGTTTTCAGTCGAGTCATAAAAGTCGACTTCAAATCGCCTCAACAGAGCAGTCGTTTTCTGGTGAATTTCAAAATTCAGAGAGTCGACTCAAAATCGACTTCCGATCGATCTCATTTCACGGCCTATTTCAGTTCAATTCAGAGAATCAAAAATGGACTCCAAATCGGCCCAACAAGCAGTCCGTTTCAGGTCTATGGAAAAATCTACCCTGAATGACTTCAACAGAGCTGTCGATTTTAAAATTTAAGAAGTCGACTCCATTGATGTGAATTGATGGCCAATTAAGGTCCACTCCGGAGAACTAAAAAGTCGACTTCAAAGTGGTCCAACAGAGCCGTCAATTTCAGCTCGGTAGAAAAATATCCCATCCAGATCGACGTCAATTTCAGGTCAATTTGAAGTTGTTTTTAGTCCAGTCATCAAAATCGACTTCAAATCGCCTCAACAGAGCAACCGTTTTCAGGTCAATTTCAAAATTCAAAGAGTCGACTCGAAATCGACTTCATATTGACGTCATTTTGAGGCCAATTTGACTTCAATTCAGAAAATCGAAAATGGACTTTAAATTGGTCCAACGGAGCAGTCAGTCATAGTTCGATAACAACATTCGGTCAAGTTAACTCGAAGCCGACTCCACATTGGTTCAGTTGACTCGCGCACTTTGCCGGAGATTTGCCAATCAACAGTGCAGCTGACTTCAGGTTGATAAGAAAATTTGAGGAAATCTACTCAAATGGACTGTACATCGATATCAATTTCAAGTCCATTACAAAGAACTAAAAATAGATTATAAATTGACGCTACTTTGAAGTCGATTGGAAGTCAACCCCAGAGAACTTCAAATTGACCCAACAGAGCAGTCAATTCTAAATGGATAGAAACTCCATATTTCCATGTATTTTAGTTCGACTTACCGGGACGACGAGCGCGTCCATTACCAGAGAACTGAAAGAGGACTTCGGATCGCTCCAGAAGAGCAGTCGATTTTAGATTAGTGGCAAATATGGTGAAGTCAACGCAAAGTCGATTCCACATCGACGTCGCTTTGTAGTCGATTAGATTTAGTCTACCAGCTTACACTTAAAAGTAATCCGACAGAGCAACCGACTTCGGGTCGATGGAAATATTTATAGAAATCGAGTCAAAATTGACTGTAGACCGACGTCGATTTGATGTCAAATCCAGTACCAACATCGACTTCAAATCGGCCCTTCAGAGCATTCAAGCTCAGGTTGATAGAAAAATTGGAAAAAATCGACTAGAAATTAACTCCAAATCGATCTCAAACACTGTGCTAGAGAACTAGATTGATGTGAAATCGGGCCAACCCCGGAGTCAATTTCAAATCGATAGCAAAATTAGAAGAAGCCGACTCGAAATTGCCTCCAGATCGACGTAGATTTAAGGTCGATGTCAAGTCGACTAGTGTACATTATCAGAAAGCAGTCAATTTCAGGTCAATAAAAAAATGTACAGAAGTTGAAGAGAAATTCAATTCACTTTAATGTCGATTCGAGGTCCTTTTTAAGTCAACCCAGTGCGCACATTACCAGAAAACTACAGTCGGCACTACAGAGCCGTCAAATTCAGCTCGATATATAGATTTGGAAATCAACTCTAGATCAATGTCGATTTGAGATCGACTCAACGTCTACCATTTTACATTACCGATGAACTAGAAGATTGACTTGAGATTGAGCCGGAACCGCATTTGATTTGAGGTCTATGAAGAAAAGTTGACTCCAATCGACCTGAAAAGCTTAAATGAAGTCAACATTTGTCGATCCAAAATCAAACTCATATCAACGTTGACATGAGGTCGGGGTTTCAACAATATATCGACGCCATATTCAGCAAGAGTAATTTTTTACTCGATTCACGTCAGTGTCAACAGTCGATATGGTTTATCAGTAGCGTTTAAAAATTTCACAGGGCTGAATTCAGCGAAATCCTCCACAAGAATGGAGCGCTCAGGATGAAGATGACCCTGCGACAAGACTTATCAGCATTTTTCGTGTACTTTTCGCCAAAGCTGATCAAAAACGGTCCCATTAGTGCAGGACTGTTTTACAAGACCCTTCCAGAGTGGTGCGGAAGCGCACTATACGAATCTCCTATACATTATGTAATTGACCTTAAACTAGCGTACCGTTACGAGAAGACTCTACATTCTCAGCGTTATTCTATCCAATCGAGCTTTTAAAAACGTTCATATTTTGACGTTAATTGAAAGCCATTCGTTCTCACTAACGACATTACGCCGTACTGAAGGTTACAGAAGTCAATTTCACAATTCATACGACAGCTGCAAATTTTTGAAGCCCTTCTCATTCGCTAAATTGGACGTCGATACGAGTTGGAAGACATGTGTACGCGTCCGCCTAATCAAATTTCATCGACGTTACTCTCGGTCGCGTCGTCGTTATCGATGCGCGTTTACTAATAAGGGCTACGCTGGTACTTTCGCCGCCGCTTCTCCTTTTTTCACGCAGGCTTTTCGTTTGTAGCGGCGATTTGTAAACTATTAAATTATGGTATATGTCGCAACACGACGCAAGGCGACATACGTGCACAAGACGCATGCTTCGGGGAGCTGAGTCACAAATTTACCGGCAGAATCAATTCATTAGCGCGCATAAAAGTCGTCGTTGCGTGAAAGGGCTAATGCCCTTCCTCTTTTTTTCTTCTTTTTTTTTTCATTCATTAGGAAATGGAACTTCATTACGGCAAAATAACGTGCCTTGATATAGTATTTCTTAAAGGGTGAATTCACGTATATATACATTGAGGAGAGAAATGTACCAATCAAAGGATAGAAGAGATGCGCTGAAATTGAATTGTTGGCAGAGATTTTCAAAGAAGAGAGGGTCTTTTACGTGTTCGTGCATCGTGGGCTTCGGATTGTCTGTTGAAAAGAGTAATAAGATGTGCTATAGAAACTTTTTACGGCTTTAGAAGTTTGACTTAGTCTCGAAGTTCTTCTTACTAATATAAGAAACTCCTTCGGCTGAATGTTGTATTCAAGATTTATGAACCATTCCATTATTGTGCCAAGTAATACGATTCCTGTTTTAATTTTGTTTCTCATCATCAAAAAGTAGTATTGATCTCAGAGATGAAATCTGTTTGTTTAGACCCCACCTTTTTCATGTATGAAAAAATCATTCAACAGGGAACCTGTTATCGGTGGAGGGGGGTATTTCCGGAAAAACGTCCGCCATCCAGCCGGCTGGCAAACCTTAGAGGTCAAAAATTTCAAGTCCCCTCATATCATATGCAGTTCGGAAATCGAAAATTTTTCATGCCCCTTCCTATCATATATACTAGTATAAAGCTAGTATAATACAAGAAGCCTAATTAAAATAGTTTTGACTTGACCCCTTCAATGAGCCAGATATGCAACGCTTCAAACACCGCGCCTACAATCAGCCAGGTATACGAAGTCTTAAACCCCTTGACAGTGAGAGGCCCTTCCAAAATACCCCATAAAAAAGTTCCCTGCCTCACCTCATTCAACTCTGGTGAAGAATCCGTGAATTTTTCTCTGGATCCTAAATGTGTTCTAGATTATTGTCAATCATTGACCTCAGAGACAACGTGTGATCGCTGTTCAATCCCACTGCCTTCTAGCCCGGACTTTTTTTCGTAAAGAAAATATCTTCTCCTACCTCAGAATCAGACCCATTCGCATCCATTCCTATGCTCAATACTTGCAGCATAACCCTGTATCCTTGCTACACTTCTTCTCGTGTCTCGCTCTTGGAAATATCCTCTTTAAATTCGCTCCTTCCGTCTACCCTCCGCAAGAACTGCGATACAATTAATTTTCCATCGTCTTTTTCTACCTCAATTCCCTCAAACAATCCACAATAATTCACCAAGCTATGAGGAAAAAAAAAACGGCTTGGGGTGGCTTCTTTATCGTTGTTCCGTGATATGAAGGAGTGGACGAAAAACGAATTTCTAGCCTACTCGCGTTTTTTTTTTTTTCGTAATAAGATCCTTTTATTGCGATTGATCGCGAGACAGATGCGTGATGTATCTGTCATTATGATGAGACTTGATAATGCGAGAAAAAAAACGGGAAGTACCGCAGACTATTACATCGCACACAATCAATACATACATGGTATACGCATAATATACTTCAAAGTAGAAAGGAAAAGCGTGTAAGGTGCTTGACTTATTGATCCAAACAAGGGGGTTTCAAAATAACTTGTCACCGGTTTTAGCCTACCGAGATTATTTAAAACGCGTGCACTCGTTGTAATATTTTAAACAGTCCTCGTGAAGTTTGTTTTTTTTCTTTCTTTTTTTTTGTCGAAAAACTAAATGCAAATTTCAACAATACCCAGAAAATCAAATAATTCTAATACTCCAAAATTTGATTTATTTAAATTCTTCAAAAGTCATTTTTTATACTTGTCGAGAAAGGTCGAAGGGTCTTGTGCAAGTATTTCTTTTTAGCGATGAATAGAATAAGGAGAAAAAAAAAATTAATTTGATTTTTTTTTGAGACGCAATTTATTACGATGGAATTCAAAAATAAAAATAACAATTCATTTTATCGAGAGGGGAAGATCGAAAATTCATCGCATAGTAATTTACCGAGCGCATTACTATGCTAAAAACAGTGAAAAATTTTCTCTAGTAACGAACAAGCTAAAAATTCTTCAAAAAAAGAGCCGAACTTGTACTCTTGTTTTGAAGTTTAAAAAGATAACGCAAAAAGTGCCATGACAATGACGAACTGGGGATGTTTTTTTTTCCCAAGGTCTCTTTTGCACTCTCCAAGTCTCTTCGCTCCTCACATTGCTCAAAATTCTAATCCCACCAGCTCCTCTTCCCTTTTCATTTACAGCACGATAGAATTTCTAAGTGTACGTACTATGGAACGATCGTTTGAGGTTCGACCTGTTGGATTTACTGATTTAGCATTTGAGTCATCATGTAAGTATTTGTTTAGTTGAACCAAACATTTTGACTATATCCGTGATCGAGAGTAAATAATTTACAGACACGTAGGGTTTTTTAAAAAGGTTTTTTATGACCGCTTTCGCGGAACAACAATAAAAACGTTCGCATCATCAGATATTTACAAATAAACTGGTACAGTGAAAATACGAGCGAAAGAGATAACGAAGTTCAAATCATAGAGGTGACTCAGGATCGAGCAAGCTGCCTTATACTAAGCTTTTAAGTCTCATTACCGATATCAACATCCGCTGTTCTAATCTCCACCGCCAGTTGACCGCTGTTAAAGAGAAAAAACTTGAGTTACTCCGTGCTAGTTGCCATGATCAACCTAATGAACAGCTCCCTCGTCCTGAGGAACAGTTCCCACTGCCAAACTTCTATAATAGAGTCGTCAATCTAACACAGGTAAGCTTGGATAGAGATGAAGAAAATTTACTAAGCTGCGGCCTCAAACATGCACTCTCCCCTCCAATAAAAAGTGATAAGCTCAAATCTGTAATTATCGCTGATATCGCTACTGCATTGCATCACACTGAGGAAGTCGATGTCCCCACACTGAAGTCAACCCTAAACCAAAACTTTCACCTTCCAAAGATCAGTCCAGCCGATAAGGAAGTCATCACCACCCTCCGCAATAAAATGGAAAGTAACAACCTTGTTCTAGCTAGAGCTGATAAGGGGCAGTCTGTTGTTTTGCCCTGTAAACGCGACTACGCCGCAAAAGTTGAGACCTTTCTTCTGGAAAACCACGCTACTCCAGATGGTGAATTTGACATCGCTGATTTCCGCACTTCCACTAGAAGTCTCATCGAAAATTCTAAAATTATTATTATCCGAAGCGCGTCAACGACGATACCTTATTGATGGTTCCATGAACCCTGCTGTGCCACAACTCTACGGTCACATAAAAGTCCACAAAGCTGGCAACCCTATCCGGCCGATTGTCTCCTACTACTCCAGCCCTACCTATCTTCTAGCGCAATATTTGAATAAGTGGTTCAAGTGCAACGCAAATGCCTACAATCCGAAATTTTCTATTAAAAACTCATCTGAGTTAATCGAGCGACTAAACAGCTTCAAAAGTCTTCCGCCTAATGCTCGTCTTATTTCATTTGATGTTACAAGCATGTACACAAAAATTCCTGTAGATTTAGCTATGAAAAGTGTCTCTAGCATACTTTCTGAATCACAATTTGATAACAATACTATTTTAGAGTTTATGAAGCTTCTTGAATTATGTCTTAAACATAAGATATGTGCTTTTCAAGGGACTACCTATAAATTCCCAGACGGCCTACAGATGGGCGCGCCTCTAAGCTCCCTCATCTCCGATATATATCTTAATACTCTCGAATTTTTCATATACAATAATTCACCTTATATGTTTGATGCTATCCTTTGGGTTCGTTACGTCGATGATGTTTTCTGTATTTATAATGGTTGCAATTCCTCTCTCGAATCTTTTTTCAACACTTTGAATTCATACCCCCCTAAGATCCAATTTACACTCGAAATGGGTGGAAGAACCTTAAATTTTCTCGATCTAACTATCTCTATTGTTGATGATAACGTAAATCATGAATGCTTCGATTTTGATATTTATAGGAAGCCTACTTCTACCGACATTACTATCAACAATTCTTCCTTCCACCCTCATAATCATAAAAATGCTGCCTTTTTAAATATGATACACAGAGCTATTAACGTACCTCTTAGTCAGTATAATTTCAATAAAGAGCTCTGTACTATAAAATATATCGCTCAACGTAACGGTATTCGAATTGATATTGATAAGATTGTTAATAAGAAACGTCGATCCATTTTCCGTAATTCTATTTCTAGCCTAAATCTTAATATTACTAATGAGAAAAAATGGCTCAAGATACCTTTCATAGGTAACATTTCGTATAAAATTTCCCGTGTGATTCGACGTATAGGTTACAAGCCAGCTTTTTACACGCTACATAATCTACGTTCTTTCTCTAAACTTAAAGATCCGACCCCCCTCTTCCAGCAAAGTGGTGTTTATCTTTTAAGCTGTAACGACTGTAATTCTGTTTATGTAGGCCAAACCGGCCGTTCTTTACACTCCCACGTGAAAGAGCACGAAAGCTCTTGGAGATCTCGCCTAAAATTTTTGAGAAACGAGTCCAAAACAGATTGTGCTAATGGAAAAAGTGCCTTCGCTGACCATCTCGCTGAGACTGGCCACAACTTCATCCGTGAGAAGAACGTATTCCTACTACATCGGAAGAATAAAGGCAGAACTCTTGATAAGCTTGAGGAGGTGGAAATATGTAAATATTATCGTAACAATGCCGTACGTTTAGTTAACGACCTTCAACTACAGAGTAATTCTACCCTCGTTGCACGACTCTGCACGCGTAGTTCTGAGTCACCTCTATGATTTGAACTTCGTTATCTCTTTCGCTCGTATTTTCACTGTACCAGTTTATTTGTAAATATCTGATGATGCGAACGTTTTTATTGTTGTTCCGCGAAACCGGTCATAAAAAACCTTTTTAAAAAACCCTACGTGTCTGTAAATTATTTACTCTCGATAATATGACTCGTAAAGACATTTCATCCCTCATTATATCCGTGATGTTTTATCGAAAATTTTGATTTGAAGGCGAGTGTAATTTTTTTCGAATTCCGAAGCTTAGGCTTAGAACTCGCAAGATCTATGCATTTCCACACTTTTGTAATTCGTCAGAGGTGGCAGATTCTTATGATTCTTGATATTCCTGTTTCTCCAGTCAAAACTGGTTCTTCTTTCAAAATAAAAAAGAAATTCACGTCTCTCTCCTTGCAATCCTGGCTATACCATTTGTCAAATAGATAGGCTAGTATGCCTTCCCGCGCAATGATATTTTATAGCTCGATAAGATACAATACGCTTCGCAGCAAATCGCGGTAATTAAATATGAGTATTGCAGAATAATGAGAGTTAGTATCAGAGAACGGCAAATGATATTGTATTCTGCGTTGACAATAATTGTGCTCCCATCTGTAGGAAGGGCGTCCGTCCCATAAGAAATGTACAGACAAATAAGTCCGCACTTCTAGAAATGCCTTTCATGATTCATGTTCATTCCAAACGCTTGCAATTTGTTCCTATGTGGAATAGGGATAACAGAGAAACTTTCTGCGTGCAAAAAAGAGATCATATTTCTTAAGAAATGAGGTGATTTATGTTATGAATCTTATGTAGGACAAAGCTACGCCTACCTTTTGACGTCATTAGCGATCTCAGGTATTCTGCTTTACATGGGTGTGTATTCAAAGCTCCTGAAGTAGGGATGTTGGGTGAACTATATGAAGGACTCATTTAAAATCAGTACTTCTTAGCCTAGTATAAGCCTAGTAAACTGCGAGCATGTTGGGGTAACTAGCGTAAGGGTAGCAAAGACTCGTTCATCCCTTCTCTCCACCCGTTTTACATAGCCTAGTATACCTCATCACAAGCAAATTAAATGATGAACTTACCCCTCACCCCTCTCTTAGCCTAGCATACAGTATGTTTGGTTAACTATAAGTAGCCTAAAAGCTCCACCAAAATTTCTTATCCTGTAAATAACCAACGAACAGTAAACGAATTTACGTTGCCCATAGCCAGATTAGATAACCAAGCGTACAAATGGGCGTATGGACGCAAATCCAGGAATTGTGAGCAGGTAACCTCGGCCGAAATTTTCCACGTCCCGCGGTCATAGTACAAATTCTAGATTGAAGGAGAGACGGCCCGAGAACGGATATGAAACATGTCGAAGAAGGGGAGAAATCCTCCGTGGCAAAACGTAATGTAACCCGAGGCAACGACGTCGCCAAAGAATTTTAACATGGAACCTGTTTTATCGGGGGGTCTTTCCGGAAAAAACGTCCGTCGTCCGCCACCCGGGAGGCAACCTAACCTAACTCAACTTAATCATGACCATGGGACTTGAAAAAATTTTCGTTTTCGTCCTATCGCTGATAGCTTGGAGGATAAAATTTTTCTAAGGGGCTTGGAGGTTGAAAATTTTCGAAGTTCCTCTTTTATCACCTATAGCTCGCCTCGGGCTATCACGTATAGTTCGAAGGTCAAAATTCTTCTAAGTCGCCCACCAATTACTTAAGTTCGAAGGTCAAAATTCTTTTCGACTTCCTCCTCCTTTTTCTCAATCCCTCTCCAATGCTCGGCCTCATCGTATATACTAGTATAAAGGTAGTCTAACACAAGGACGAGTCCAAGCCTAGTTCAAGTCCAGTATACTGTATGTTGGTGAATGATTTCTCAATAACGATCATAAGAATGGTATCTCTCATACTCTTAATTGAGGTACTTTTCCCTTGAACGACTCAATGTTACAGAAGAGCAGTATTAGCCAGTAATAACCTGGAGGAAAGTATTTCTCATACAAGTGACTGCGGTACTTTTCCCTCTAGCCCAAGAAATCCGCATTTTACGTAAAATCCGTAGAAAAATCCCAATTTTTTTCGGGGATTGAGAATCGGTAGATCTGGCAGCACTGATGGCACGATTAAAATAGCTCCTTCAAGTAACTGGGTATGCAATACTCCATACACCACTTGGCCTGACCCCTTCAATGAGTCAGGTATACAACGTTTCAAACACCGATTCAAGTTCGCTGCCTCCTTTCATTTAACTCCGTTAAAGTACCCATGAGTTTTTCTAGGGAGGGATTGTTGATGGTGAACAAAATTTCATGAAATCTCAAAGCAAATTTTTCAATTCGAGAAAAAGAGAGGGGCGGGGGCCCGGGGGATTGTAATTTCCACATCCCCTTTTAAATCCAAAGACGATAGGAATTCAAAGAGACCCAACTTCAAAGAAATTTGAAGAAGAAAGTAAGATTGCTTGTGTCGTATGTGCACCTGCCTCTCCTTCATGGTGAAGTAGACGCAGCAAGTTTGTCTCCTCCAACACCGGTATTGACCTTTTCAGGTACAATCTCAGCGTTGGTGGAATCTCCCCAGCGCCCCTCTTCTTGGTAACCGCCAAGCTGTAGCGCACCCAGTTATGCGAACTTTGAAACACACCGGGCACAACTTAGGAGTGATCTGCTGTTGGAGTCTCTCTTTCCTGAATACCTGTGGCGTTTGTTTTACTCGTTTTGAGTACGCCTTCCTTTGGTCTCTCCTTCCTCTTTCTCCATGTCCCAAGCTTCGTCTTCTTCCTGTAGAGTGTCATCTGTGTGTGGATGGTACACAGGTGCTGCTTAGGGCATAGTGTGACTCTCCATTTGACGCTACAAATGCAAATACTCAATTTCATTCTCTTTGAGGTGGCTAGAAGCATACCAGGTTACTTGAAGCAGGCGCTTCATCGACAGACCGACTAGGCTTGCCCTTCTTATGCTTCTGCATACCTCACACTCAAGGTGAGCTGTAGTCCTTCATCCTGCTTTTGATGGCAATGCAAACCCATTGTGTACTCAACTTTCTTCAACTTCGCATGAAGATACTTCTTGAAGCAGCCATAGCCGCTCAACACCTGCGTCAGATGAAAGTTCATTCGATCATAGTGTCGGTTTATCCACTCATCAAAGTCGCCTATCACAACACTACCTGGGTCGTCCATATCCCAAGCTCAACTTGATCAATTCTCTCTTTCCATTACTCAAGCGAAGAGCGCCTGGCCGATGCTCTATCGTTGTCTTTTCCGCTCTCTCCTCAGCAAGGAACTCAGTTGATGGTGTACGACAGCCTCCGTCGAGACAGTGCAACACACCTCAACACGACTCTATCTCTTTCCTTCTGTAGGCCATGAGGGATGATAAGATGAAATCTCAAATTTTACGAACTGGATATTTCCCGGTTTATGAGTTTGCTTGTTTCGCGAAATCGTCACTCTACGTAAGTTACCGAGTTTATTACGCGTATTTCGGAGGTAATTTTTGCCAAGCTTTCCGAATAAATTCTTTGCATCCCGAAGGAAGGAATCCGAAAACGAGGAAATATGGCTTGGTATCAAGGTTTACAAATCGAGTCCCAAGTTCTGCTGAAGCTGAAAGCTCGAGCAATTTTCTTTCAACATTGTAATTCTCCTATATACTTCGCATCGTGCTCTAATTTAGAATTTCTCATTTAAAGCAGCGGCTGTCGATCGTATTTTTGACTCGTGTAATCTGACAAAACTTTTAACGATTCTTTTTTCCTCAATCTTAGTAATTATCACGACCAGATGGAATGATTCTGCGGGTGACATCCGGTCGATAAGCCCCTATGTCTAATTTCGAAAGGGGTATCACTCATTCGTCTGCGGGTGGCCGGTGTTAGGACCGTCGAAGAAAAATTGCAAAAAATTGTCATACAAATATGCTCGATAAATTGTAGACGCGTGCAATCGTCGAGCCGCCAGACAAGCCGATTAAAATACTTTACCGTTTGACCATGACTGGTATGCCAAAAATTTCCGAGTACAGTACCGTACGCGACCGGTGCCTAAGTGTGATAGCCATCATTATTCCTAAAAATTTATCAATATAAGTACTTGCACTTTTTTAGATAGTGTATAGGTATACGACGCCGACACGAAGTTTCAAGGGAATTTTCGATAATTTGCGAGACCCGAATATTTGTGAAATAATCGAGTCAAGGAAAATTTTAGCATAATAACGGTCGTGTTTATGAAATTGAATGAGAAGACTTCGACCTTCGCTGCATTCATTCTATGCGGTGTAAATGCGCTAACGCGGTGAAAGAGGATTCGAGAAATACACTACAATTGGTGTAAAGCGGTAATGGGAAGGCACGCCGATACGATTAAACACGATTTAAGAAACAAAAAAAAACGAAGAAAGAAAATTATACGACCTAGACCTTGATCAACTGAACTATACCGTGATAGCGGAAGACGAGAAGTAGACCAGCCAATGTCTGTTGCGTAAATGTTTGAAATGATTTTTACATCAACTAGATAATTTTTTATAGATCTGAGAACATAGTTCAAAGCCCTTGGAAGTTTACGGCATGACAGTTGCTCGAGTTGGGAGTTTTTCATCAGTTTGCGGATCTGAAGTAATCTGGTACTGGTGGACCTGGGTTCGTAACTTCTCCATAATACTCAAATGGTACACATTGAGGACAAAGTTTTGTCATATTTCAGACTATTATACAAATGGACCAAAGAGAATATTCATCTACTTGATTGTTGACTTTTTAAAAATCGCTACCTCCTAAATTTCTTGGACACAAAGGACGAAGGCAAATGACGAGCGATGGTTACTCTAGCGAAGAAATTGGAATTTGTCATGGTACAGTACCTAAAATAACAATATTTCATTCATTTAAAATGAAACGAAAGACATTGTCAACCTTTATCGCTGAGAGGTTACGGCACGAGTGGGAGGGGGTACGGATTCAGACAGATCGAAAATTGAGATGGTTACCTAAACTATCAACATCTCATCTATTGGAAATAAAAACTGACGTTTACTCAGTCAACTTCTATCACCATATAACTGTCAATACGCTTGACCCTTTGACAGAGACTGAGGAGGAGGGAGAAAGAGATAAAAAGTTACTGTAGGCGGAACGAATTGTCCAGAAAACAGAGAGAAGGCTACATTTGGAGGGTTATTGCGATTTAATTTTATGCCATTTGGATTATGTGATTCACTAGCCACACTCAAAGTTTGATAGGCAGTATCTGCGAAGCTTCTTTGGGGAAGGTACAGCGTCTATGTGGACTACATAATTGCTTTCAGCTAGATACTTGAAAAACATTCAAAACTCCTTCGGTTTGTATTCGAGAGATGGAAAGGCGTCGGGTTGAATTTATTCATGAAGAGATGTTCCTATTTTTGATTACATCAGCCAGTGAACTCGAGACTGATTCTGATAAGGAAGCAGAAGATCGCCATGAGGTCAAAAGTTTTGTAGGATTATGCATCTCTCGAGGGCTTCCTGTCTTCGCATAACCTTCATACCGACTTACAGAAAAAGAAAACTTGTTTATGTGGACTCAAGAATGTTAAGAGGCTCTTGACCACCTGAAAAAGAAGCTGTGCTCCCAGCCCATACAGACCGCAGTGATATGGTCATTGGAGCTGTATTCTCTCGAGTAGACAAATCTGAAGAAAAATCAATCGCGTATTACAGCAATAAGGTTCTGACCAAGCGGAGCAGAATTACTGCGTCATCGGAAGAAAACAACTGGCTTACAAGTATTTTTATGGACAGAAATTTTTATTGAGCACTGATCACCCTGCTCTGCAATGGATAATGTTCTTTAAGGAACCAGAGGGACGCATTGTAAGATGGATCCGATTTTAGAAGACTTACACCTACGATGTTCAAAACTGCTAGGGAAAGATCTATCGAAATCCAGACGCCTTGAGAATGCAACTCTTGTGATAGCCAGGATCAGTATTGAATCTGCAATTGTCGCAATTGTGCTCTCGCATTAAGTGGGATTGCAGAGTGTGCATGTGTATTTAAGAAGTATAGAAGTATTGTGAGTTTTCGGTGCTGGTAATCAAGTTCGGTTATTCTGGCTGTTCTTCGTCGTTTGTATCCAGTGACCGGTGGAACGTCACATTGATATTTAAAGGTGTCATAGGAGAAGAGTAATCAGACACAAATATTTGTAAACTATTTGGTGTAGAAAATTATTCACCTAAGATTGAATCTCACGATTTTCCTGCTGTTGAGTAAAATTCAACTTTGAAATTTCAGCATGACCTAATCTACATTGACTGGTCGACAGTTTGACGAACGATAGCTGCTGTTTCCTCATCTTTTTCCTCTTTCAGACGTGATATCCAAAAAAAGAACTGTTTTATTTTGGACCACATCCTAGTGAATCGAGAAACCCGACTGCAGATGTTCAAAGCGAAAAATATTCGCCAGCAGTTATTTTGACGCGTTAATCCAATTTTCCTCTAAACTAATAATTTCACATCATGCGATTCGCCCGTGGTCAATCGCCGTTCTCACGATTTTCCCTAGTTGTCCAGGAAACGAAACAGCTGGTTAATTTTTTCCTCATTTATTACGAAAAATTTTTCGATCGCGCCGCCGCCGTGCTCGAAGAAAAAGATCAAGTGCTCGATGCTTACACGCTTACACGTCACGATAGAACACGTGTTCGTGAGGCCCTTAGACACGTGCTCCAAGAACGTCGCTCGGTACACGTGTTTAAACATTCGGATCTCGTACACTATATTACGGTACAGCCGGCCGACTTCCGAGTCGCGGGCTCGCAAACGCTGCGAGGAGAAAAAAAAAGGAAAGCTTTTTTCGATTCTGTGTGACGTCATTAATTTAATACGACCACCGTTGCATGGCGGGGTTGGTTGCATTAACGACGACTATCGCTTTTAATTGGAGGCGGGATGGTATATTGGTCGGACGTACGCTACTTAATGCATAGTGACACGAAAATAGAATACGTGTAATAAAAAAATAAAAGAGAGAAAATAAAAGCCAATAATTATATGATTCGTACAATATTACGCGCGGCTAATGAGCGTAATAGAACCGTTTTTAGAGAACAAATTTTTGCTAATGAATCGAACTATTTTGTAGGCTGTGTGGATCAATTCTCACGAGATTTAGATGCTTCATTTGGATGGGTTGTACATGGCTAATTGGAAAGCGAGTAGATTTTGCAAAGGGAGACTGAATTTAAAACTTGCATATTAATGAAGACGAAGCGGGCTTAGGTGGAAGTCAAGCTTCTCATTGGCCTCTGCGGATTCTGGAAATAACTAGGGAACGAACGGTCTAACGACGTTGAAACCTAGTTCCAGATGAAAATCAAAATTTGACTCTTATCATGATCCAATAGCTTACAAAAAATCCTTTCGGTTATGAGATGGAAGATGTGGAAAAAGTGCCGATGACAGTTTGTTAGAGAACGAAAATCTATTGTTTACAGCATAAGCGAGTGAAAAATTCATTCAATTGTTGTTTCATTTTTCTCGTATTTTCAATTTTCTTCGCATACGGTGAAGGAACTTAGTAGGGTATCGGCTTCTAAAGTTGGAAAAATTCTTTTTTTCACACTACTTCCAAGTTTCTATAAGGCGAGATGAGGGACTGTACGGTACCTACATCGACTCCAGATTCAATTCGAGGTCGATTCATTCTCAGAAAACTGAAAATCCTTTGTTAATCGACGCAATGGAGCAGCCAATTTCAGGTTGATATGAAAATTTTGAAAAGTTGACTAGAAATTGGCTCTAGATTTACGTCGATTTGAGGTTGATCGGAAAATTAGGAGTAATTGACTTTCAATCGACTCCATTTCTATGTCGATTTAGGTTTAATTTGAAGCTAACCAATTCACATTACCAGAGAACTACTGATGGAAAAATTTGAAGAAGTCGACTCGTAATCGACTCTGTACGGACGTCAATCTAAAGTTCACCTGCGTATATTGCGAGAGAACTACAAACGGACTTTGAATCAACCCTTGGGTCGATAGAAAATTTGTAGAAGTTGGCTCGGAATTATCGAATCCAGATCGACATCCATTTCAACGAGTATACATATCCAGAGAACTGAAAATCAACTTGAAATCGACTTAACAGAGATAAGATGATTTTGAGTCGATAAAAAATGCGGAAAAACCGACTCAAGAGAGACGTCCATTCCAAATCGATTTGAAGACGACCAGCGTTCATTACTATAAAACTACAAATCGACTTGGAATCGACCGCAAACAGTCGATTTCAGGCCGGTAGGAAAATTTGACGAAGTCGAGTCAAAATCGACTTCAGATCGACGTCCATTTCAAGTCAACCAACGTAAATTACTCCATATCTCTACTCATGATGGAACGCAGTTTTAAAGAGTCCATCCAACTTAGAGAACTACAAACCAAATTTAAATTGACTCAACAGAGTGTCAACAGAGAAGTCGATTTCAGATGAAAGTCATTTTAAAGTCTGCTTCAGGACGACGTTGATTTGTAGTCTACCAGCATACGTGCTCAGAAAACCAAAAATCGATTTGAAATTGACGTACTGTGTATGTAACAAAGCAATTGATTCTAAGCCTACGAACATTGGAAAAGTCAACCCAAAATCGACTCTACAGATGGACGTCAACTTGAAGTCAGTCAGTGTATATTACTAAAGAATTTACAAACCGACTTTAAATCGACATAATAGAGTACGTATTTAATTCCAGGTCGACGGTCAAATTTGAAAAAATTGATTTGAAAGCAATTTTCCGAGATCGGCATCATTTTAAGGTTAAAGAAGGAGGGTTGTTGATAAATGAAAAACTCAGGCGAAAAATGTAGATCCCGACGAGGTGATCTAAATTTTTCGCTTGAGTTTTTCATTTATCAACAACCCTCCTTCTTTAATATTACCCCCGCACGTAATAAAATAGAGTCTATCATACATTCCGAGAGACTAACTACAAATCAACTTTGATCGACCCCACAAAGTAATCGATGCCATATCGATGAAAAATTTGGCAAAGTCGGCTCAATATCGATTTTAGATCAACGTTCATTTCAGGTATACCAGCGTTCATTACCAGAGAACTACAAATCGGCTTCAAATTAAAGCAACAGAGCAGTCGATTTCAGGTCGATAGTAAAATTTGGAGAAGTTGACTCAAAACTAACTTTATGTATAGATTGACGGAGGTCGATTCAAAGTCAACCAGTTTTCGTTACCAGAGATTTGCAAATTGACAATGGAAAAAATGCCAACAATGTAGTCAGTTTCACGTCGACGGGAAAATTCGAGAAGGAATCGACGTAATTTTGAGGCTGATTTCAGGTTGATTCCAAAGAAATAGAAATCGGCTCAACGGATCACTCGATTTTAGGTTGATGGAAAATTTTGGAGAAGTCGATCCGAAACTGACTCCAGATGGAAGTCGATTCAAAGGCGACCAGCGCATATAACCGCAGAACTGAAAATTGCATTGAAATTGACCCAACGAAGTAGTCGAAGTTAGGTCCATCCCGTTAAGCCATGTCGACTCTCAATCGACCCATTATTTTGATAAGTAATCGACACAAATTCGACGTCGATTTCCAGTCGAAATAGTTCCGGGGTATGTCGACCGTAAATCGACCGCAATCGACTGCAAATCGACGTCAAATCAATTTGCTGGTTTTCAAAGTATGACTCGAAGTCGACGTCGTTATCAAGTCGATTTAAGGTGAGCGGTTTTCTAGGACTCTAGATCGATGTCGTTATCAAGTCGATTTTGGTTGTACAATCTGCTATACTGCTCGAAGTCGACGTCGTTATCGAGTCGATTGAAGATAAGCGGTTTTCTAGGACTCTACATCGATGTCGTTATCAAGTCGATTTTGGGTGGGAAATCTGCCATACTGCTCAAAGTCGATGTCGTTATTGAGTCGATTTGAGATGGACGGTGGCCTTTGAACCATAATCGACTCCCTATCGACGTCGTAATCAAATCGATTTGAGGTGAGCCTTTTTCTACGGCTAAAAATCGACCCACGATCGACGTCGATATAAAGTCGGTTGCGTTAATCGACCGTTTTAACCGGTAGCTTGCTTCTCAAAAATATAGGAGGTTGATTCCTCCTTAAGTACCTAACTATGAATGCATAACTTATCTGCGAGTAGTAAAGTTCCAGAAAAAAACAGGTCGATATGGAGTCGAAATCAAGTCGACATCATTGAACAGAGCTCAAATTTTTTGTAGACTAAGAATTTACGTCGATTTTGAGTCAACTCCGAGTAAACACTCTCAGTTCCGTGATCGACCAAGAATAGACTCCTTATTAACTGTTAAGTCTACATTATTTGACAAAGTTCACATACGTCGATTTCGAGTCGACCTTTTCAAATCTTTTATCGACCAGAAGTCGACTCAATTTTTACGCCGACAGTGAGTCTACCTCCAGTCGATTTTCGGTCAACATTAGGGCCAAACTAGATTGACTCAAGATCGACTTCGATTCTAAGTCGATTTCGAGTCAACAATTAGAATATTGTAGTCGACCGAAAATCTGGGTGCCAACCGAAAACCGCCGTCAGATCGACGATCGGCATGGATTCCCCAAAGTTAAAAATTTTTCCAGCTCCTCAAAGCAGGTTACAGGGTTCTCGTATATTTACCCAAAAGGTGCTTTCTCAAGTCAAGGTCACGCCCTAAGGTGCGGCGTACGTCTTACAATTGATCTTTTCCCCGAATAACTCACCCACAAATGGATTAACTTCTGTGTAGAAGGTAAGATAATGATGAGAAGACTAGAAGAGCTTGGGTTATGTTTGAGGGAAAGCTGATGAAGAAGTGAGAAACCAGAAGTGGAAAGCTGAGTTAAGGGTGATTGATAGTCCATGAAGCGAAGAAAATGTGCCAGTGCGATGGATCATAAAACGAACACCTAGACAAAATCGATTGAAGAAAAGTACAGTATGATAATAGTTCACAAAAATGAGCCAACAGGTGAGTGAGAAGAAAATTTTGAATAAATGAGGCAAAGACAAGCGATATGTGATGCCATAAATGAAAGCGACCAGGTGAAAGGGATGAAAGTGTGAAACCCCCATTTTTTCACTTCATGTGCTCACTGAGGAACACCATCCTGCACCACCTTTAGAATACGAATATCTACAGTCCTGAGTAAATGCAACCAGCTCACTATTCTTCCTCTCGTGCTTGATTTTCGATTTACGTATTTAAAAAAAGACAGTTTTATGTGCTTTTAAGGGATGATATTCCTGTAAAATAGCTGTAGAGTTCCGATACATTCCCTTCAAAAGACATTTTAACCCAGAAAATACTTCATCTTCCATCACTTCCATTTCTTCCTCTTTCTTCGCCTAATTTTTCTAAGCTATTTTATCGAGATTAGTAGCGACTATACTTTCTTACGTAAGAATCGATATAAACCGAGGCCAGCAACCTGTATATCGAGTCTGATATTGAAGTGAACTTCCCAACCCTCGTTCGCCCTTGAAGATTCGTACGTCTACACGCTGATATCGTACTATGATCGCGCCGAACATTTTCTGTATTATTGTGGTATACATATTTTTTTTTTTATACATATAATATAAATTTATTCATAAACTCGGTGCGTTCAACTAGTTTCGCTGTGCAGGTCAAGTTAACCAGTTACAAAACAACGAGAGTGATTTACGCGGCTGCGTTTACGTGAATTTTGTTGAGGAACGCAATCCCGCCGATTATGTTTCCATCCTCGGAGAAGGCATATACTCGCACTTATTATCGCTTCGATTTACCCATTCGCGTACTTGCACATCGAGTGCATGTGCGTTCTTAGCGATCATTCTCGCTTTCTTAGACGGCGCGATATCGTGTCTGCGTACGAATTTCACGTGCTCGATTGTTTTGTGTTCGACGAAAAGATTTACGAGTGACACGCAAATGAAGATCGCGTATTCGAATCTTTCGAGAATAAAATATTAAAATTCGAGTCGGGAAAATTTTTTCACTCAAAATGTGCTCCAATCATCCGATGGTTTGGTTAATGGTGTGTTTCGTGACGAGCGTACGTGTGGTCGTGGATGCGGACGCGTTTTCCATGTTCCAGTACGTAATGAAGTACTATCGAAATATCTTCCAGTATCCTGCCACCGCGACCAAAGACGAAAAAAATATTGAAAAAGAGTACGATTTCATCGTCATAGGAGCTGGGTCCGGTGGCTCCGTGGTGACAAATCGTCTCACAGAAGTACCAGAGTGGTCTGTGTTGTTGCTCGAAGCGGGCCGCGAAGAGATCTTTATGACCGATGTACCTCTCCTAGTCAGCTACATCATCGGTACCGATTATAATTGGGGTTACAAGACCGAAAGAAGCCCGCAGGCTTGTCTGGGGATGAAAGATCGCCGCTGTAATTGGCCCAGAGGTAAAGCGATGGGTGGTACCAGCGTTATCAATTACATGGTGTATACTCGTGGTTTTGCTCAGGACTTCGATGAGTGGGAAGAGTTGGGAAATTATGGCTGGGGTTTTCGTGACGTACTTCCGTACTTCCTGAAATCCGAAGACGTAACAGCACCCGAGCTTTACGCATCTCCGTACCACGCCCGTGGAGGTTACCTAAAAGTGACTCGCTCCAAATGGCAATCTCCCATCGCTCCATCTTTTCTGGAAGCGTGCCAAGAGCTAGGTTACAATATCACCGACCCAAATGGTCCTAATCCAATAGGCTGTTCCTACGTGCTGAGTAACGTCGATAACGGAGCCAGGCATAGCGCTTCCAAAGCTTTCCTGAGACCGATACGTAAACGTCGTAATCTACACGTGAGTAAAGAGAGTCGCGTGCTCAGACTTCTCATTGATCCAATGACTAAACAAGCGTACGGCGTCGAATTCGTAAAAAATAGACGAAGGTACGCGGTGCGAGCGCGTAAAGAAATTATTTTGTGCGCCGGAACGTTAAATTCTCCGCAATTACTGATGCTGTCAGGCGTAGGTCCGATGCAGCATCTAACCGAACTCGGTATACCAGTGATACAGAACTCGCGTGTCGGTTACAATCTGCAAGACCATGTGTCAATGGCCGGTCTCGGATTTCTGGTCAACGACAGCGTGACTATCGTCGAGAGCAGATTTCGTAATCCACGATACCTTTTCGATTACATCAGAGGTACTGGGCCGTATACGTCTCCGGGTGGTGCGGAGGCGGTTCTCTTCACCAGAACCAAATATAATCCGGCTAAAGATGGCGTGTCGCCGGATTTAGAATTAGTATTCGGACCGGGAGCGTTAACAGGAGACATCGGCGGTTCGCTGCGTGCCATGCTTAATTTGGACGACAACTTGTACAGCGAGATGTACGAACCCTACCTGGGTAGAGATGCCTGGGGCTTGGTACCGATTCTGCTCAGGCCTAGGAGTAAAGGATACTTGAAATTACAGTCGAAAAATCCGTACCATGCGCCCTTATTTTATCCGAATTATCTGACCGACGAGAGGGACGTTTTGACGATTGTGGACGGCATCAAAAGGGTGAGCGAGATTTTTTACTTTGTGCACGCATATTTTTCGAGTAGATGGAAAGCATTGTCGTAGAAAATGAAAAGTTTCTTGGTGATATTTCTGCATAACAAACTGACGATTGTAGGTTTGACTTCCAAGTTTACTTCCCTTCCCCCTTCAGGTTAAATTCTCGTATTTCTCTAGTCGCCAAATTAATCTGTCTCTGTACATTTCCAAGCTTTGGAAATGGAATCGAAATTTGTGTATTTTTTGTTGCTTGAGAAATATCTGTTCTTTTATAAAGCCCAGAACATTGTTAGGTGACCGCACGTATACTGAAATTCTTGACACTTTTCCTGTTGTTATAACCTGAAAACACTCTCTCTTTTCATTTGATTATAAAAGCCACTATCATAAGCATGGCTACCAAAGTGAATTCTTATTCCGCTCTTCTTAGACGCTAGTAGAATTTATAAATCATCCGAAATGTTTTATCAGTAGGTGAATCTTGTTACGACTGAGCCGCTTCCTCCCTCCAATCTTGATAGGTTTCACGAATTCAATCAACTAAGAAGAAAAGAAGAACTTGTTCTTGGAAGATAAGCACTAAGTCTCAAACGGAGAAATCTTCTGAACAGGGCCACTGAGAACCTAATTGAGTGCGGGAAAAAAGTAACCCTCCTTATCTCGGTAACACTTCCTCTGCAATATTTCCATTCATTGATTTATAAAAAAAAAATCTCTCAGGTTCAAGATCAGAAAAACTTTATAGTCAAAGAAGTTTCACTTCCATTCGTCAACATATGTGACCTGTTCCAAGATAAGGGCAATTAACAGCGAAACGAAAATCTCTCAGGAGAGAAAAAAGAAAGTTCAATTGCTTGCTGCTAATTACCCTTTTCCTGGAACAGGTACTTGATGCTAATAGCTCTTATCTTGGCACAGGTTGCATATCGTGCTAAATTTGCCATACTTTTAAATTAGAGTTATTGAATTATTAATGTTCTGTATCCTTCCAATCTAGTTCCATATCAGCTTTCCCTAATCATCACTTGGGAGCTGCTGCATAATCTTTAGTTTTGAGCTCACTCAGAGCCGGATTAAGCTTCTCGGTGCCCCTGGGAACTTCCTCGTTAGCACCTCAGCGGAGAACGGAATTACTTCATCTCTCTCTCCCGCATGCGCTCTGCCCGTCGCTACTCACACTTTTTACGTGCCGCGTGGGTAATATGGCACTGAGCTCATTCCTGACCGGTAAGGCTTGATTGTCGAAATTTCCTTAATTCTTGTCTTCTGTAGGAATCTTAACCCTCTCAAATCTTTTTTCTTACACGAAGCTCGGGCCCAAGATGTGAATATCGTAATTAGGGCTGGTAAGCGCTAGTGTCGCTTACAACAAAAATTGCACAATCAACGGGACGCAAACTTCCTTTGAATCATCAAAGTTTATTTTTATGAATATTTAGGTGACTATTCTCTCAGTTTTTGCGCTGAATGATTCTAATCTCGACCTTCTTTTGAGAAATGCGGGGAAATTTTTGACCTGTTCCAAGATAAGGGCTATTAGCATCAAGTACCTGTTTCAGGGAAAGGGTAGTAGGGCCTCCAGATATTTTCAAAAATTTGTATTCATTAATTATTTTTCGTGAGACCTGAAAACAGATTTCGACTAATTCATCAATACCAATCAGGAGAAAGGTATCTCTCATAGAGGTAACCGAGGTAATTTTCCCTTGATCGACTCGATTCTTACGGAAGACTTTAGTATCAGCTCATAACGACCAGGAGAAAAGTATCTCTCATGGAAGTGTCCAAGGTACTTTTCCCTTAAGCGCAAGAAATTTGTATCTTATGCAAAATCCTCACTTTTGATTACCAAAAATCCATAGATCTGGCAGCACTGAAGGGTAGCAATAAAACTCCGTTTTTGCTCTCCTCGGAGATTTGCGTTTTTCTGCTAGTTGCCCTTATCTTGGAGCAGGTCACATTTCTTGGATCCCGTACTCGATGTTATTGATTTTAGCGCTCCTAGCGGACGTCATCCAGGTCCTTAGACATTGTAGGTTTGAAGTCATCAAAGTTTTCTTTGTTTATCCCGCGGGAAATTTTGAATTTGAAATTTTTTTTTGTCTCTATTTAGGGGTCTTCTACTATATCACATTGCATACTCGTTTGCCTGATTCTTATCTTATTCGCATAGGTGATCGAATATGCAATAATGACATCTGATTCTCTAGCCATGAGATCAATGCAATGTGAGCAAGTATCTAATGAGATGAGAATCAGGCATACGAGTATGCAATATGATACACAAAAAACGTTCTATTTCTCGAAAGTCGGAACTTTCATGAGACCTTTTCAAATTCTAGAGTAAAAAAAATAAAGATGCAAATATAAGTTTTAAACTTGCGTAAAACCCGATTCAACGTTTCAGGCATTCTGGCATTTCTAGACTTTCAAAACTCTTTTTCCTGGAAAAGTGTGTAGACTGTAAAACCTTTGGGTGATTTTCAATGAAGAATTTGATCAATATTGATGAGCTGATGGAGATCTGATGATTCAAGAATTGAGAAAAACTGGAAAAATGATAAAAAAATTATGAAAAATATTGAAAATTAATAGTACCGAAAAATACTGATATTTCACAAGAATACTCGGTCTTAAAACCGGTCCTTTAAGAACCGGTATTTTTTAGTTTTTGCCCTCGAAAAAACCGGTATTACCGTCGTTAGTACCGGCTCCGCCCATCTCTAAAATTTTGAGTCAGGTGTCAGAGATGATACGAATTTCAAAAAAAAAAAAAATTAATCAGGTAGATAATAAAGAAGAAAATTCCAGTCTTTGTATGTTTTTTTTTTTCTCAAATATTTAAACGTTGGTTCTTCCTGAAATTTCAGGTTTCAGGCTTTATTAGGAAAAATTGCTAATGTTAGGCTACACATCGAAGACTTATAGAATTCGATGTACCCAGTGTTCATTTTGAAACACTCTCAAAGTGCTCTTTCGAATGCTGATGAAATCTTCAAGGGTCATCGATATAAAACTACGGGGAAAAAGTCGTTCGAACTTTAAAATTTGTTGAATAACTGAAATTCCAAAAAATTCCAAACCATCAAACACACTTCCTAAATTCCACAACTTATGTAGATGGAGAATTCTAAGTTGAGTACTAAACAGTATGGCTAAAAATCGTGGCCCTACAGCACTCTAACCTTTCTCAATGGAGATCGGATTGCCCTACTCACCTCCAAATATTCTCCTTTAAATTGGAAAATTCGGAATTCGGGAAGACTTCATGGGAGACCATATTCAATGATTTTTTTTTTTTTTTTTTTCTTTTTCTTTTTAATAACGCCAATTACCGAGACACCTACCCTAAAACAGGCTTTCGAAATGGCTTTCGTCCGAGATAAATTAGTCACCACTGGTTTAGAATGTAATTCGATAGGCTTCATTCTTTACGAACGTAATCATTCCATGAAAAATAATAAATTTAAAGTAAGCGAGTTCTGTAGTACTATTTCCTTGTTATCCGAAATAAAATTGTACCTACAAATTTTTATGGATTAAAGACTTGTCCTATTTATTTCTCAATACGCTGCGGAACTTTCATAGACTTCAAAGTACCTTTCAAACAAATTTTAAAATACGGACCGAATACATAAAATAAATTCGATACAATTTCAACTTGTTCTAGAAAAATGGTGATACTTATCTGTCTCATAACTAACCTTCAAAATTAACATGTATCTATCGAGTTTCTTTCATTGCACCCGTTAGGAATATTAATTTCAATCACTTTCACTGACGTAAGTTCTCTCCATCGTGTCACCTAATTACGTTCATTACGCGAGCTACAATATTAGATTTTTATAGCTGATATTTATCAAGTACCTGTATACAAATCAGTGGAAATATTTTGTGTGATGGTAAACAAGTTACGCTAGGTAGAGTAATGCAACGGAAGTTTGTAAGTGTTCTGGTAAAAGCTTACAGTGAATTAGAAAACACAGACAGAGGAACGCACTCTTTACTTTACTGTCCTTGGCCGGTAATGTGCAATCATCATTCCGGTTCTTACCTCACCCGTGTTTATCCAATACAAAAACAATAAAGAAGCCAATTTCAATTCAATGAATTTATCCAGGATTTTTCTTTCTTGTTTTTGTTCCAGGCTGTCGAAATGAGCAAAACGGAAAGCTTTCAAAAATACGCTAGTAAACTGATACCAAATCCAGTGCCAGGATGTCGTCATCTCACGTTCGGTAGCGATCCGTATTGGATGTGCATGGTTCGTCACATTACCACCAACCTACACCATCAAGTGGGTACGTGCAAAATGGGTCCTGATTGGGATCAGGAAGCGGTAGTCGATCCAGAATTACGAGTTCGCGGTATCAAAGGGCTACGAGTGGCCGATTGCTCGATAATGCCGGTCATTCCGGCCGGCCATACGAACGCGATGGCGTTCATGATCGGCGAAAAAGCGGCCGATATGATCAAAAATACCTGGTTGAATAATAATTTGGAATCCGACGCAGCGCGTAATACTTTGAAGAGTTGAAGGTCGCCGTTTCCTAGCCTAAATGTATAAATTTGTGTATCGTTATACGTTCGACGCGTAAAATTTGTGCCTAGGTTATATTCTTACGTTACGTGTATTCGATTGCATTTTTCGTTTTTCGGTGTTTTTATTTTATAAGAATATTGTACATTTCTCGCGTGTAATAAATTACGGATTGTTTCGTTGTTTTTATAAACAAATATGAAGATCGATTCGGTTGTTGCGACTCTGCGAAGAGAGTATATCCGCTCAAGGGCTTTTAAAAACGAGGGAACGTAGGCCACCTTAATAATAAATTTAATGGTGTCTTAATGTAATCCGTACCGACGTCGGTCCCTGTAGGGACCTTCCACCGCTAACCCCATCCGCTTCTAGATTATATAGAGGGTGGAAAGTTAATATCGTGGACACGTGCATCGGCTTCCCGATATAATCCCTTATCTACTCGTATCGACATAAATATTTACGTAGTGACTCAAAAATTCGTGAAAATTTTTCTAATACGTGCTCGAGTAACCTACGTACCGTACCGAGCGTACGACCGAGTTCAATTACTCGGGCAATCATTTTTGGAGGATTTAGAAGGTCGTTTGATAATAATTATATTTTCGAGATCGAGGTACCGAACGTCGTCCGAAGTTTACAAAGTCGCCTCGGGTCTGAATGGTGGATTTAATATTGTGACGAATACAAGGTACGATGTTGTAACGGAACAAGCTTTCGATGTAGTTTAGATTTTTTCTCGGCAAATGGAATATAGTACTGAAATATTCGTCCTCGGAATTTAATTTTATTATTATATTACGACCGCTATAATTAAAAATTTAGGTTGAACTTCTCGTCACAGAATGCAAGAATGAATTATTGATGAGTACCAACGTAGTCCAAGAGAAATTAAATACCTTTTTTTTTTTTTTTTGAATCGTGTTAATTACTTAATCTTAAGAATACTTATTAATTAAAATCACACTTACTTGTGTTGGGAAAGAAAAAAAGACAGGGTAGCTATTTTTTTTTATCAAGTTTTTAAAAGGATTAGCCTAGAAAAATTTTGAAAGTATTCTCCGCACTCCAGATTTCATGAAAGGTTAATCTAGCTCGTCATGCTCACACAGAGAGTTTGAAAATTATTTCCATATTTTGTGCGCTACAGTCAAGGAAAAAAACATAGAACACTGAGATATTTTGGTATGAAGTTCTTATATTTTTGTGGATAATACCGTTTAATAGGTATAAGTATATCTGCAAACGTTACTTCTCAATTCTAGAAATTACCTGAAAAAAAAAAAAAAAAAAAAGTCCTCAAAATCATCAGCTTACGGTAACAGATTATTATCTTGTAAATTCAACTTCATTGTTCCTGTGTTATATCGACGTCAATAGCCTATCTGAGCTTTTGTGAAAAAAAAGAAGAAAAAAAAATGAATGGTTAGGTAGGTACCTATTTGTTTAGTTTTAATTAATCAGAAGTTATAATATCAATTCATTGTTTCTTTGAAGTATAATTATTCCTTCACCGGAACTCATGAATTTCTAGAATCAGTGCCTAGGTGGCCAAGTTGTTACATGATAAAAATATGCCGGAATATTTCATCAATTCATAAAAATCTTCTGATAATAGGCCGGTAGTCTGCGCAATTTCAGTTTCATTGGATCAAACCTATTCAGCTAATGAACGACTGATGATTTTGTACAACATAAGTTACATCTACATCTAATTCCATGGAGTTTAAAATTGTCCTTAGATTTGAAGCAGGTCTTACAGAAAATTTTGAATGTTGAAATAAGTACCTACCCCGTGATTATGAATAAAAAAGTTCTGTGATATTACATGCACGAGATAACATTTTTTTTTTCATATCGACGTTCACTTATTATTAATTCTGATCAGTTGGAAGTTTTATTGTTTGTTCTCAATCTTCTTGAAGACGTAGGTAATCAAAAGTATGCCACAATTTGAAATTTTGTGGATCAAATTGTCTTATAATTGAGATCTGTAGATACCGGTACCTCATATTTTATATGAACGAGATATTCATTGATCCCTCCAACATAGGTACATATAATTAATTACTCGTGACAAAAGATGGCTCAATAATTAGGATCAGAGATACCTATTGTATAATTTTATCAAATTATTTTCCTTCACAAATCAATCGATAGTTGCTCATTGATTGACCGTTGACATCCGTTGACAATCTATAAAACAAATAAGGTACCGTACCTAATTCAGTCATATTTTCTGAAAACGGCGTTAGATATCTCAGCTTCAATGAACTCTTATTGTTGATTATTAATTTAGAATAACACTACTAGGTACTTAGGCCTACAAATAACATAAATTTGGAGTGAATAAGTTCAACAAGATTCCATCCAAATATCCTCCCAGAAGAAATCATCTCAAGAACTTATTTCTGGATCAGTAAAATAAGATTAGTTGCAGCTCACGGCAGGCTTACTAGAAAGTAAGTACCTAATATGTAGGATAGTAAAGTTTCTGTAACATCCAGCAGTAGGTAAAGTAAGATTACCTATTGTTGATACAACTATTGAAACTGAGTATTTTTTTAAAAAATCATTTTTCTGCAATTTTTTTCGATTTTTTTTCAAATTTTAAAACAATATTGTTCATCCTGGGGTACCGACAGTAGCCTAGATAACAACGCTAGTGGGGTGCAGAGAATGAAACCCGCAATCGCTGCAAAGTAGCGCGGAAACAAGCCTGTTCTTCCACAATTTCAATTTGGGAGACAAAAATTTTGTGCTGTGCCAAATACCTCTATATTGTATACCTTGATTGCTCATCAAGTTGCCATAGGGTCACAAACGGTCTCAAATCTGGTTCATCAATCATTTACCATCAAACAATGATAAATTGATGACTAATGTGATGAACTCTGTAGAAGTTCACAGCGTCAGTATCTCAATCACTGATGAAATTTCTTCTCAAGTACGATCTTATTCTCATTCCCCGATTTAAGATCTTTACCACCATTAATTCTTGAAGAAAATAATCCTGATAGTCTGATACAGTACCTACCTATTAGCTTAGCAATTTGAAAAGACAATTAATTGCTACTATAGGACCAACGTTTACTCAGTTTATCTTTGACTTGTTTTTATAAAAGTAAAATTGCGTTCTTATTCAGCAAATTTTTATTTTCATTTACTAGCACAAAAATTATTTCTTCTCGAATTTAGCCCAAACCGAAACAATGAAAATTTGGGCGTAGAAGCGTGGCAGGAGGCCTCTTTCAACTTTCTGTACATAGCTCTGAACGTATTTATATATATTCACAAACTGCGGAAAAGGGTTCTTCACCTTCGGCAGAAAATACTTGTTTTGCTAATCGTTGATATGCGGATACGTCCAGTCTATTTTGCTGCGATCTGCCGTACTCAGTGTTGAATCATTGACTTACTCATGAAACAACAATCAGCGGAACGAGATTCAGTTTACGCTATAGTAAACGATGTCATAATCCTTTTTCTCCTGATTGTTGTTTTGCAGATACGTGTATGGTCGTACGGTAGCCGGCTACAGTGTGAACTTTTTTTTCGACCCTTAATTATGCGTATTACCACCTACTTTTTGTTTCGAGAATATCTTCGAACAACACTGACATCTGCATCGTTCATGCATCGTTGCTATGTTACATTGTTATTGCATGATCGACAATTTTGCCGGTTCATTCGAAAAACAAACACTAACATCGATCAAATCGTACGAAAAATAATGAATTATATCTTAATTTTATTGTAATGGCTTCGCGGAATGAATCCCACGATGATTGGGTAAGTACTTCGTCTCTAAATCCTTCCTGAAAACTTCATTACATACTATGCGATGTCTATTCGTAATGGCGCCAATGTTGAATGAGCTCATCTTGATGCTTGGTTGAACACTTCATCTAATTATTTTCTCGTAAGTACGTACATCTATTTAACGTCCTTTGATTTTAATATAGGAAGAAATCGAAACAATTTCGTTGCAAAATGAAGCGGCAATTCGATCGCCCGAAGAGAATATCATGAACCTTGACGAAGGTGCGGAAGAGACATCCTTTATCATCCCGCTCGATGAAGATGTCGCAACGATACAGGAGGAGGCACCTAATTCAGAAGACGCTTCGTTGTTTGTTACGAAACGAGATGGCCAAAAAACACCGGTTTCCCTACAGTTGGTAAGTCGGTGAAATTAAGCCTTTTCTTACTTCGCCGCGTAGAGCGTCAGGTAACACTTCTTCTTGTACGCAAGTGAGTCATACGTACATACGTATTATTTAATCAATGTAAATTTCGAATAAGTAGGCACAGAATTGACTGCGTGGAAAGTTTTTTTCTTCATACGGATTCACGTAAGATAGGCAATGTGAATGCGTACCGGTACCTACGTAGATGAATCAGAGGAGCATCGCATCTCATCATATTCATATTTACACAATAACGATCCACCTGTAAGTCACAAAGAATTTTTGAATTCATATTTTCGAGTTACCTTTACTCGAATGGTACCGTGATGGAGTTGTTAGAAGAGGCTAGTGGCCGGTATTCTTTACGTCGCGTCTCAGCTCAGCGTGTGTAAAGATGGAACAGTTCGATAAAACTCTTCGTCAGCCTAGAAATGAAAAGTAATCCTGTGTCATTTTCGATGTCTATCTGGTTTCGTTTTTGTCTCTTATTGTTCGATGAGATTGGTACGGAAATGTCTCGCTCGAAAGTTTATTAAAAAAGTTAAATTAGCACGAAGATGTTCCCGCGATGGAAATCGTGTGTAGAACACCTGTCTATTTGATGACTCGTGTGATTTTTGTGTACTATTCCGGTGTAATTGTTATCTAGAATGACACTTTCATTCGGGCACTTGGAAGTTGAAATGTCAGCGTTTTAGATTGATGTAAAGCGTTTATGAGGTGGAGTCATGGGATCGAGATGAAGTTGACAATGAGTCGCATTTTTTCCGCGTTTGTCAAACAATATCTGGGTAGACTGTATCAATTCTTCTATCCTGTGGTTTAAGAAGAATTTTGAATTATTCTTTAGAGCGGAGCTTTGTCGCATCATAGTGGCCGTATGTACGCGCATGAGTTAGATGTTCGAAACGGATGTAAATTTTGAATTATTGATAGTCGATCGTGATATTTTAGCGAACTAGTGTTCGATGAGCGCGTTCTATTAAACGCAATGATTAGTTTTGTGACCCAAAGAATGATAGGAAATATAACGATTTTTGATCATAATAATTGGAGACAATAAGCCCAAGGTGGGGTATAAATGTATACGAGTCATTATCGTTTTTGATGAGCGAATCTCATTTCTTCCGCCTAGATCTGAAGTATGAGAATGAAATTGTCTCTCAATTTTGCAATTATACAATGTACACAGGGACCCATCATTAAAACTTGATAGATAATGTACTTGACCTGCACTCGAGAGTTATGTGTGATGAAGTAACTGTACCTCGCCGTTGGTTGCACATCTGAGAACCGGCTCCTGCATGACTATACGCCCAAGCGTCGGTTGCGACTTTGCCCCTTATCCGGTGATCGATATTCCACAGTATTTCGAGAAACTGGCTTTCGGTACTTTTCACCGATTCGAGTTGTATTTTTGAAATAAAAACAAATCCTTTCTTCACGATGTCGTATCGTCTCGCCATTGACGTCTCATATTGTGAGATACGGGTCACGGACAGTTGAATAAAACCGTACAAATTTGCCTGTTTAACTGGTATCGAGACGCGTATCATGAAAATTTCGTATCATTTGTTTACAGGACGGAATGACTTCGCCAATAAATATGGACGGAGAAAGTACGCGTAACCGTGAGAGTCGCAGAACGTCAACAGATACGTCTTTCGACGGGCGCAGTATCACGTCTCAGTCGGACGCTAGATCCTACCGCGAACGATTAAAAGATCGAATTAATATCGTAAAGGTAAGTGAACTCGCTTTTACGGTGCGATTGTCGATTTTTAATTGAAATTAGAACACGTGTTCTCGCGAACCGGTTTGTACGAATATATGTGTTCTCGCCAAACCGTGCGCAGACACTAAAGACGAGACGAAAGATGATGGGTGAAGGATGAATGAGCTTCTGATGCGAAATGCAGCATTTTTTTCATCACGTCTTCTCGTCTTTGGACGTATACACGTTCTGGTTTGTTTACGTATTTACGCTCATGTTATTGTAATGCACTCGGTAATTTACCGATGCTGATTACGTAACCATGTGCGAGCATTAATCGTTTGATTCGCGGTAAAGTTGATCAATTGTATTTTTTTTGGAATGTAGACAATACACTCGAGCAGAAATGATGATTCCTCCTAAGTAGAGCAACAAATTTTGAATAATCACTAATAACAAATGATGCTAATAACAATTCATAGTTGGGATTTTCCGCAAGTTCTTATCGTAGACCCCCCGAAAAAATAATATTCACTTTCCTTTTCTTTTATTGGCGAAGCTTACGTAAAGAATGCATACATGAATCTATTAAACTGCCACAGAAACAGAAGTTTTGTCGTAAACCTGTCTCATTAAAAAAATTGACAAACAATGCTACGAAGAGTTAGGTGTACGCTAAATACTAATTTGAGATCAGAATGTATTTGCTGGAACAATAGAGACCCATTAATCTTGATTCGAGTGAAGAAGTACAAGTAGTTAATTTGTGATACGTCTTTTAAAACATTCTCTGCATTGTGGTAAGAATTTGATGACAGTTTTGGGTACCTAACTAAAGCGGTTTACCTTGTGCTTGAGGAAGTTGTTAGAGTATTCTCCTCGTTTGGTGGGTAAGTGAAGAAGAAAGTACGCAAAGTATTCTTCGCTAGAACTATCGAACTAATAAGAATGATGGAAACTATCCGTATATAGTGAGAAAATGTCGGAATTTATTGCCAAATTATTTTAGTAAAGCGCGGAAATAATTTTCTGACGTTCAACTCTTTTGTAATATTTGTTTTTCGTTATCTCACTGTGATTGGTGAAAGGTGTAGCAATTTTCAGACAATAACCGCACTAATTAAGGTAGCCTATTTTCGATCGTTGAAAAAAATTTGAGCATTGTCTATGTCATAATAGACTAGAGAGGTATTGAAAAAATTACATTTCGATTTGATAGACTGTAGGCTTATTTTGGCGGCTTCTGTACTACATATTTTCATCGCAAAAAAGTTTATTATCAGCGACTTTCAAACTATCATTTTGCATCTTCGCGGTATTCGATCTCTTTGTAGTGAGATTTCCATTTGTCAAGAATCAGGGAGCGAAAGTGAATTTTGTAATCTGAAGCAGGTATAGAAGATTTATCGATAATTCTTGGAAGGGAACAGGCTTGTTCTGCCGCTAGGTCAACTTTATCGTGATCAGGATAATTGATGTGACCGGGAATCCAGATGAAAGTGGTGTGAGAGTTGATGGAGCGGAGGGTGAGAAGCGTGAGTTGTATGCATTGTATAAGAGGGTGTGCCTTGTGAAGGTCTGAGATGGAGTGGAGTGAAGCAAGAGAGTCTGTCAGGAGGAAAAAGTTGTTATTGGGGGTGGGATGGACAAGAAAATATACCCATAAGTTCAGCAGTGAATATCGATGCGACGTTATGAATACGGTGGGAAGTCACGGAACCATTTAGATGCTCGGTTGTTAGATTTAGACCCGTCCGAAAAGCAAATAGAAGAATTGGAGTATTCTCTGATTAGGAGATTGAATTTGGGATGATGACAGAGTTGTTGGTTTCGGGCAATTCAGTGAGATCAAGTCGTATGTTTGGTGGTGGCAAGATCCAAGGAGAAGTGGCGATGTTTATAGGGATAAAGGGTTTGCATTGAAAGGGATGCCGAAGGAGTTATTAAATTGGAGGAGGATATGTTTATTGGAAGCCGATGGAGAGGTGGGATGTTCATGGGAGATGGAGTCAAAATTGGTAGGTTAGGCTCTTGAGATACGGATGATGAAAAATTGGAGGTTAGGATGAATCTACGATAGGAAAAGGGAGGTTCACCGAATTCTCCGTACAAACTCAATTTTGGGCTGGTGCAGTAGGCACCCAGGGCCATCCTGAGGGCGGAAGTTTGTACAATGTCAAGTGAAGAGAGGGTGGTTTTGCTGGCAAGATTGTAGATTGGGGAACCATAATCTAATTTTGAACGGATAAGACTTTGGTAGATGAGTACAGGTAATAGGAGTTTTCTGTTGCAGCCTTTAGATGGGTGGGATAGAAATTTCACTATGTTTAGGGCTTGAGTGCATTTGCTTTCAAAATTTTGATATGGGGAGTCCATCTAAGTTTTTGATCGAAGTGGAGACCGAGAAGTTTGCCGGAATTGCAAGAGGGAATTTCCAAATTTTAAAGTTATAGGGGTTGGAGTAATGGCATGGAGTTTATTTTTTTGAAAACGAACGAGTAGGTTTTGGAGAGAGAAAATTTGAAGCCGGTTCTCGAGGTCCAAGTAGTTATTGAGTCTGAAGTTTCTTGAAGAATTCTGTGAGCTCGTACAGGGTTAGAGGAACAGATGGAGATGTTGCAGTCATCAGCAAAAAGGCGTTGGGTTGAGGGAAGTTTGACTAGTTTGTGTCGTTAATGGCTAAAATGAAGAGTAGAACGCTGAAAGCTTCTCCTTGGAGGATACCTTTCTGAACTGGGAGAGGAGAGGGGGTAGTGTTTTGAATACGGCCGAATAATGATCTATCGTGAAGAAAGCTTTGGAGTATGTTGGGAAGGTTGCCTCGAAGGCCGATTTCATGTAATTTAGAGATGATGAGGTGACGCCAGTCTCGGGGGAAGGCTGCCTGAAAGTCAAAAAAGATGGAGTAGAGGGAAGATTTGAGTAGAGACAAGTTATTAATTTGTGATTAAAGGTCGAGAAGTGGCTGGGAGATGTTTCGTCCTTTTCTGAAGCTGTATTGGAAGGTTAAAATGAGTTTATATGGGAATCGAGGTACTAGAGAAGTCTTTTGTTTGAAATTTTTTGGAAAAGTTTGTCGAGGACACTTGATAAGGCTATAGGGCGGTCGGAGACGGAAAGGAGGGAATCCGCGTCAAGTTTTAGGATGGGGAGAATGATGACAGTCTTCCGGGAAGGTGGGTAGGATTTGAGAGAGAAGATGGAGTTGAAAAGCAAGAGGAGGTAGGAAAACAAATTTGGATGAAGATTTTTGAGCATGACTGCGTGGATGCTGTCTGGTCCAGGAGCAGCATTTTTTGAATTTTTCTTGATGGTGGATTGGAGTTCTTGTTTAGATTTAGGGAGATTATAAGGGGGGAGTTTTTGTTCGCTATTCGGGAAGACTTCATTAATCCTGTAACATCCTACTTTTTTTTAGGCTCAGACCTCCGTGACAGACGTTGAATTCTTTTGGAATCAAGTTGAGGTTATCTGCCCTTAAAATTAATGGCAATTTTCCAACATTCAAGAAGCTAGTTTTTTTTCTTTTGTGGAGATGAAATCTCTGCTTCTTTATTGGCAATTAGGCTCTAAACTTTTCTAAATCCTTAGAATAGGTCATAGTTCATCAAGCCAACGAAAGAGCGATGTCAAATTTTCCCAAGTCGCTTTCAAGGTTGAAGGATCACGAGCGTATGAGGAGTTTAGAGTGGGAGGTTTTAAAGACTTTTGACCAAGTTTATCCTCAAATTTCTGGTCTTTTTTCGAGTATTTCGCTTCTTCCTTCACTTTAGGCCTCTGTAACGTCACTCCAATTGAGTTTTTAAGTAAAGGAAAGAGAAAAGAAGTTTTTCACTGCGTAGCCCATATATTTTTTTTATACAAAAACACATGAGACGTCTTTCGACAAAGCTGTCATCATCAGAATGAAAGGCTACATCTAAAACAGATTACAATTCATAAATATGAGAATACATGAATAGACAAGAATTAAACTTCTGTACACTCATACTCCGTGGCGGTGCAATAAAGTTTATTGATGAGATCATCTTCAAAATTATGTAGTCCGATTTACGAGGTTGCAGGCGTGGTGAGTTCTCATCTTCACAATCTCGATCTCCTCGGTTTATTCCCCCATGTCCCTCTCCTCCCTACCCGTGAACGCATGGACGAGTTACTTAAGAAGGCATTAGTCCCAACTCCGTTGATTTCCGAATTTCATACCCTCCTTCACAAATGCCTCTACCCCAACATAATTATTTCAGTTCAATGACTCTATCTACAAACTTCCTCCTGACATAGGTGTCCCCATCGAATCACCACTGGGGTCTCTCATTTCTGAAGTCTTCATGTCTAGACTTGAGGATGAGCTCTTCAATTCTGGGCACCCTCTCCTTGACCATGTTTTTCTTTGGTACAGATATGTCGATTCTACATTTTTTGTGCGAGCAGAGCCTCTACCAATCAAACCGTAATTGTTTTCTCTGCACGGATAAACTAATATCTTAATTGTCGATGACATATTTTGTGTCTGGAAGGGGCCCGATCACTCCCTCCATGAATTCTTGAATTTCATGAACAGTTTCTATTCTTCTATTGACTTCACGGTCGAGATCGGAGGCTCTGAGATAAATTTTCTAGACCTTACGATCTTCCTCCTCCCCAATGGGTTTGACTTTCAAGTCTACAGAAAACCCACCACTACTGACATCCTCATTCATGGTTTGTCTTTCTGCCCATTCTCCCATAAGATCGCTGCTTTTAATTCATTTGTTCACCGCCTGGTCTCACTCCCCCTTTCTCCTCCTGCCTTTGCTAAACAGGTTTCTATTCTTCAGCAATTAGCTCGAGTTAATAAGGTCAATATCGATATTAATGGCCTTGTCCGGAAGAAAGTTACTAAGGTAGCTCTCCAACGGACCACTACCTTCACCCCGCCCCTCAGGACAGGTCGGAGGAAGTCTCCTGTCATAATTCCTTAGGTATCTCCTTAAACTCACATCTCTGATTAGAGATGTACTTAAGACCGGTAATCTTGCCCCTATATTCTATCCTTACTTAAAGCTTCAGAAACTCCTTCCTAATGGAAAAGATTCGACCCCTCCCTTATCTAGGAGCGGTGTATACTTACTCCGTTGTCGCGATTGTCCCGCCTGTTATGTTGGAGAAACCGGCCGAGCTTTCCGTGCTAGGATCAATGAGCACGCATCGGCGTTCGACAACAATAACTTCACAAAATCTGCCTTCGCGAAGCACCTTCTGGACAATGGACATCTTGGAGGTGATGAGATCATCCTACACGTCGGGAATAATAAACGTCGGCGGAAAGCTCTCGAGGAGATCGAAATTGTGAAGATGAGAACTCACCACGCCTGCAACCTCGTAAATCGGACTACATATGAAGATGATCTCATCAATAAACTTTATTGCACCGCCCCGGAGTATGAAAGTACAGAAGTTTAATTCTTGTTTATTCATGTATTCTCATATTTATGAATTGTAATCTGTTTTAGATGTAGCTTTTCATTCTGATGATGACAGCTTTGTCGAAAGACGTCTCATGTGTTTTTGTATAAAAAAAATATACGGGCTACGCAGTGAAAAACTTCTTTTCTCTTTTCTTATGATGTCCCGTAACGTGTCCGAAACAATCTCTCGTTTTTAAGTAAAGTCAATTTGTACCCGATCTCGTTCCCTGTAATCCTACTTCCTTCCTATGAGGAGTGGTTTCTTCATCGACTTATTGCTAATTTCGATTTGGATATATTACCAAACAAATTCGCCAAAGTTTGCCGAAGTGCGATATCAGTTTCAAAATTCGTGCTCAAGTCCTTCCAGTTTGTGTAAAGCTCACATTAAATTTCAGCTATCAAGTTTCCTTCAACCTGAAAGTAATTTGAAGGCTCTGCTTGTGCCATTGATTCAAGAATCAATTGTGTAACTACCTCAGTTTAAACCCAGTCATAGGAAGATAACCTTTTTCAAATGCATTCAAATACATAGAAGAAAAGTGGTCAAAAATTGTTTAAAAGTTGTACTTTATTCTTACCAATAGTTATTTCGACTGTTCCAGTTGTTGTACTTTTTTTAGCTGTTGAAATCTGGTCACTTGTCCTCCAGCAGGATTTTGATTTGAAAGCAGGGAGAGTCAGAAATTATGAAAATTACTGCATTGGCAGTAGTTGTTCGAGACAATTTCTCCCTAGAGATATGTTCCGATGAAAAAAGTTTGACGGAGGTCACACAGATGCATAAATTGTTCTTTAATACAAGAAACCTGTGCTCGCTGATGAAGGAAACATGAAAAGACGAGACTTAAAGATAGACGAACTTTTTGCAGTGGTGTGGTTACAGTACCTTCTTCCAGGGAGCAGACACAGTTTTTAGGTCAGGTCAGTTCATCCCAGTTTCTTATCATATCTCAATGTCAACAATCTCAAATGAAGGGGAGAGAGGCTGGTACTCGAAATTCAGTGAGCTTCACAAGAGTGGATTGAAGCAAAAATTTCGAGACCAGAACGACACTAATTGACGCAAATTATCTGGGCTATTTTCAAATCAAAATCTTGATTGAGGAGAAACCAGCCCTCTTTTCAATATCTCACACCCTACAACTTATCCTAACAAAGGAGGGGGCGGATGGAGCAAAATCTAAGATAACAGTTCTTATTGACCCAAGCTACCAACGAGGAACTATTTTCTAATGAAAATATGAATTTATGAATGGTCGATGTTATGAAGCTGCCCTCTAGGTTATTTATTTACAATTGTTCCAATAAAACTTCAAAGAACTCCTGTTGCCGGAGAGAAATGGGAAATCCCGAAAATAGCGAAAAGAAACTTCAGAGAACTGATAGTGCTATTAGAAATGCCTGTAGATAGAAAATGGCTGAAGTATTCGTTGAAGCAAGAGTAATGGAAGTACTTCTCGAAAATTGGAAAGAATTGTAAAAAAAATGACTTTAATTGAAGAAAAAAATTGTGAAGTATGAAAATATTTCTGGTCTTCTGAAGATGAATGTTGAAAATGCTGTGCGACGTAACCTTGAGCGTGCCAATTACTCGTAACTCAATCGAAAATCATCTCCCAGCTGCTGCTTCAAATAATTCAAACACACACCGGAAGCTGCTTGTTCCGCAGTTTTTTTATTCCTTTCCCTGTAAATTATTCGCGAAAACATTAATCCAAATCAAAGGAATCGAGAAGGAGGCTGAGAAATCGACTTACCAATAGGTGGAGGTGTACTTGGAGTTGTTGAAAGTAACGATAGATCGAAAACGTTCATTTTCACCGGCCACCAATTCATATTGCGGTCGTTTGATGAAATTTTTTTTCGCAAATATTTGGAGTAAATTTTTTGGCCAGTGGTCCGGTTCTAGAAATTCGTTTCGTACGAAGTGGTAGTGCTGTGAATATACTTTAGTTGGTTCTTGTTTCTGACTCTCGTTCTTTGACGGCTGATGATATCGGGCTTCTATTTCAAGTCTTTTCGCTCTGTATTCTTCAGTCTTGTTTCGATAATACTCGTCCATATCCCAAATTTCGCTGAAAGTTAAATACAATGCGCTCTACTCTAAAGAAATTGGTCCCTCAAGTATATTGTTCGAATGATCGATTGTACTAACTATATTTGTTCGAGGTTGACTGCATTCATGAACCTCTGTCCTTGCTTCGTACCTATCGCCGATCCTAGCATATTCTGAACGCAGTATTTCGTATTTGAAAACCAAGGAAAGTAGGTTACAGCGTATTTCAAATATTCTTTAATTACATCGTCCAATGGTAGTTTTCCGCTGGCTCGAAAGATTGATGGGTTATCCTGCGCGGCTCGTGCGATCATGACGCTTGCACATCCCGACTCTTCCTTAAATCTCAGTATATCGCCATAATATTGTATATTTCCTGAATCTCCGCTAAAAAAATGCATGTAAATGTTTGCTTATTGGAGAATTATCGAGCGTATAAATCATTGAATTATTAATACTTTGCTATCACAGGAATAGAAAGGACTGAAGAGACGTTTCTGATCATTTCTATTTGGTTAGGATTCGCGTGCCTTTGCAACTGCGTTCTTCCATGTATGGCTATGGCAGCAACCCCGCCTTCAACCATCTTCTTACAAAACGAAATCGTTTCCTCGAGTTCCTTGTGAACTCTAATTTTACAAGTCACGGGTAAATCGACAGCATTTCTAACGGATTCGATAATTTCCTTCGCATTTCCGACGTCGCAGAGCAGAGCTGCTCCCATACCTCCTGCTATTGAAAAACGTTTAGGACAACCCATGTTGATATCGATGCCTGCAACATCCTTAGCCCTTTAAAAAAACACGAGTCGAGTAGGACTATTTATCTCAATGATTCATTCATAAAATATGATACCGAACGCGAATAAAAGAAACTTACACGAATTGCGCGACCCGGGCAGCTCTATCTGGATCGCTAGTTCCAATTTGAAATATAACTTTACCTTTTTCTCGGGAACACGTCCGAAAAGTTATCGTACCATCAACGCGGTCTACGTAATCGATGGTGTCTAAAGTTTCTGAAGTGATGAAGAAACACGATGAGAAAATACAGCCGGCTCAATTTTGAGGCGCCCAGAAAATATCGCTTACCATTGTAATGTCGTATACTTCGAAGCATTTTATGGTCTACAATCTCCTCGCTGTATACTAAGTCTGCTCCGTAGTCCAATGCCAGTAATCGAAACGGAAGGGTATTCATACGTACCATGGGTGCTAGGATTATTTTGTTGGAATAAAATTCCCTGATTTCGGCATCACTCCTGATTATTAAAATAAAATTTACTTTGATTTTATATTTTTGTAAGTTTGAAGTTCTCGAAGAAGTGATTGAAGTTACCTGTTTGCCCCCAATGTACCACCGAAGTAAATAAATATGTTGACTACTGAATACAGAGGGAGAAAACTTGAAAGGTAGGAACACCATCCTCTGTTAGTGACGATCATGGTCGAAGACGCACCAACAACACCTTTGGGAAGAATACTAAACAAAAAAGTTCTTCATCGAATTCAAACTTATCGCATATCAGACGGTCAGAGAACCTCATGATTAAAAAGATATTTACGTTGCGATATCTTTACGCATCATTGGTACAACTGATCTTCAATTAAGTTGTATATTTTGATAGAGGAAGTGTGAGAGAGAAGTATGGCACTGAGATTTTTTTTGTGAAGTGAGTTATGAGAGTAACTTCCTTTAATTGTTGTACGGATTGTAGTCTCTTTATTCAGTCTCAAGAGCAATAATTGAAATAAACGCTGATTTACTAAGTGCTCTGCTGTTGGCCTGTGCCATATTCTCATTCAATCCACTCCATGTTTCTCTTATAAAAATAACGGTTCTTTGTCGGATTCAAAGTATTTTTTTCGAATCACCCCCTAACATTGAAGGCAAAGCATGAAATTTTTCAACATTCAAGAAGCTGTTTTTTTTTTCTTTCTTTTGTGGAGATGAAATCCCTGCTTCTTCATTGGCAATTAGGCTCTAAACTTTTCTAAATCCTTAAAATAGGTCATAGTTCATCGAGCCAACGAAAGAGCGATGTTAAATTCTCCCAAGTCGCTTTCAAGGTTGAAGGATCACGGGCGTACGTAAAAAATCCAGGATTGAAAGACTTTTGACCAAGTTTATCCTCAAATTTCTGGTCTTCTTTCGAGTATTTCGCTTCTGCCTTCACTTTAGGCCTCTGTAACGTCACTCCAATCGAGTTCTTAAGTAAATTCAAGTTGTACCCGATCTCGTTCCCTGTATTCCTACTTCCTTCATATAAAGAGTGGTTCTTTCGTCGACCTATTGCTAATTTCGACTTGGATATTTTACCAAACAAATTCGCCAATGTTTGCCGAACTGCAATATCAGTTTAAAATTCGTGCTCAATTCCTTCCCGTTTGTTTAAGGCTCACATTAAATTTTAGCCTTCAAGTTTCGTTCGACCCGAAAGTAGTTTGAAGGCTCTGCTTGTGCCGTTGATTCAAGAATCAACTGTTATTTCCTTTGTGTAAATTACCTCAGTTTAAACCCAGTCATAGGAAGACAACTTTTTCCAAATGCATTCAAATAGAAGAAAATTAGTCAAAAATTGTTTAAAAAGTTGTATATTATTCTTACCAGTAGTTATTTCGACTGTTCCACTTGTTGTACTTTTCTTGTTCTCCATTTAGCTGTTGAAATTTTGATACTTGCTCTCCAGCAGGCTTTTGAGGGAGAGTTATAAATTTGAAAATTACGGCATTGGTCTTAGTTTCTTGAGTAAAAAAGTTTGACGGAGGTCACACAGATGTATAAATTGTTCTTCAGTACATGAAACCTGTGCTCGCTGATGAAGGAAACATAAAAAGACAGGACCTAAAGATAGAACTTTTTGCAATGGTAGACCGTACTGGCTTAGCGGCCATTGGTGTTTGCCCAGAGTGTCCAATTGCTCCGGTAGAGGTTGAAAGAGGGAAGGGGTATGTTGCTGTGAGGATGGCCGACATGGTTGTCTACAGTTAGTTGCTACTTCTCTCCGAATCGCCCCTTTCCGGAGTTTGAGGACTTCTTAAGCAAGCTGTAAGAAAGTCTTTCCAGACGGCGAGGTGACTAATTCATTGTGGCAGGCGATTTCAACGCCTGGTCAGAGGAATGGCGTTCCGGCCGGACTGACATCCGTGGGTATGCCTTGGGGGAGTCGATTGCCTACAATCGACTGGAAACGGTCAACGTGGGCAACACTCCTACCCGAGTGCATCAAGGATACGGGTCCATCATTGATGTCACCTTTGCTTTGGAGAGCCTAGCCCGAAGAATAGAGGGCTGGGCGGTACTGGATAAGGTGCTTTCTGGGAGCGACCATCGGTACATCAACTTTTCCATCCACCGGGAAGTTGAGGTCGCTTCTCCACAAAAGCTGGTAAAAAATGGGCGGTCAAGAAGCTGAATAGCGACCGCCTGAAAGCTACTTACCTTGTCCTCACTTAGGGCCAAGGACAAGAGCAAGAAGGGAATGCGGAGGTGGCAGCCGAGAGGATGATCAAGACTGTCACCAAAGCATGCGACGCAGCCATGCCCCGGCAAGGTCCACCAAATAAGAGGAGAGCCGTTTATTGGTGGACCAACCAGATTGCCGAGCTAAAAAAAGAGTGTAATCGTCGGCGCCGGATATACCAGCGTAGTGAAGGCCGCGAAGAGGCGCGGGCGGTTGCACCTGAATACCAGCTGGCTCGTAAGAGGTTGCAGAAGGCCATCAAAGACAGCAAGAGTGCTGCGTGGCGAGAGTTGTGTGAGATGGCCGAGGACGACTCATTTGGTAAGCCTTATAAGATAGTGCTGAAAAAGCTAAAGGGCCTCTCAGCAATGAGCCGAATGGAGCCGGATGTTGTGGGTCAAATCATCGATGGCAGCCACCACCAATGGTAGCGCTACTAATAGTAGAAGAGGATGGTATATCCCTCCTAGGTACCGAGGAGGTGGATGCAGCAGTCAATAGACTGCGAGTTAAGTATTGGAAGGCTCCAGGCCCGGATGAGATTCCAAATCCAGTCTGGAGCGCCATACACTCAGTTGACCCTGCACAGCTTGTTGATACATTCAATGCGGCAGTTGTTGGGGGACTCTTCCCTCTGCGATGGAAAAAAGCCAGGCTAGCGCTGATCGATAAGAAGGATAAACCACCTGGTCTACCATCCTCTTACCGTCCACTTTGTCTGCTTGATAATGTGGGCAAACTCTTGGAGAGAGTGATAGCCAATCGTCTTGAGAGCTATCTGAAGAAGAAAGATATAATCTCAAGTGGTCAGTCCGGTTTTCAAGCTGGGCGCTGTACGTCAGATGCTGGGATCAGGCTGAAGAGGCTTGACTCTACTACCTCCCTCCCCCGTAATCCGACGGCTGTTGTCCGGAAGCGGTGGATCAGGCTCCCGTTTTTGGGTAAGTTTTCTTCCCAATTAAGTCGTATCCTCCACCCCTTCGGTTTCCGCCCAGTGTACTACAATCTTAACACTGTAAGGAGTCTTTTTATCAAGCTGAAGGATCCCATCCCTTTGAACGAAAAATGTGGGGTTTATAAATTGGAGTGTAATGATTGTAATGGAGTTTACATAGGTGAGACTAGCCGCCAGCTCAAAATTCGTGTAGATGAGCATATTAAGAAGTGGGAGTTAAATAAAATAGGTCCGTCGGCATTTGCGGACCACCTTTTGGCTACTGGCCACGGTTATATAGCGGGATCTGAAACCCTCCTCCATAGAGAGTCCTTAGAATTCAAACGAAAAGCTCTCGAACATATTGAAATTATTCGCCATTTGAATAACGATAACCTTAACGTGCTCAACAGGTACATACCTGATGAGGGTTTGATTGAGCTAGTTTATGAGAGTGATTCACATCGTGATGACTCGCTAGTTCAATCATGATTTCCTCGGTGGTTCATTGTTTCTAGCCGTTAGATTGTTTAGTTGCTTTCATGTCGTCGTTGACAATGGTTTTTTAATCGAAAGCGCTCCGGCAAAAAATTTTCGTTTCTGTGGCTACCTTTCAAGGTACTCCTTTGTGTTACAAGTTTGAGTATGTATCCATCTGGCGTTTAATTCGATTCCTTGGGAGAGGATCTTGGAAGCCCTCAAGGAAGCAGAAGTGCCCGCATACGTGCTCAGGATGATCAGCAGCTATCTTAGCTGTCGAGAAATCAAGCAGAGACGTCTGCTGGTACAATGAAACGCCCTGTTACTTGTGAGGTGCCGCAAGGGTCGCTGTTGTGGTGCGTCGCATTTAACAGGATTTTCAATGTGAGGCTGCCTGCCGCCGGGTGTTAAGCTTATCTGCTGTGCGGATGATACACTGGTGGTATGCACCGCCGAAACAATTGTAGCGGTGGAGAGCAGGGTAAACCGGGCCTTAGAGGTAGTGACGCATTGGATCGAGTCAGCCAGATTTGAACTCGCCGTGGATAAGACGGAGGCCATATTATTCACGACCTGTCGAAAGTTCAAGTCACTCACCTTTCGCCTGCAAGGTGCGGAAATCGCGACCAAGAAGATGATGAAATATCTGGGCATCTGGTTTGACTCAGCGCTGAGCTTCAGGCACCATTTCGTGATGACAACGGCAAAGGCGGGTAGGGTAGTTGGATACCTGTCCTGCCAGATGAGGAACCTGGGAGGGCCGAAGGAGGCAAGAAGAAGGATCATGATGAGCACCGCCATGTCGGTCCTCAGATGGGCCGACTGCATGAAGATACCATACCGACGTAGAGAAATGGTAAAAATATAACGAAGAGCTGCGCTGAGGTGTGTTAGTGCCTACCGCACTGTCTCGACGGATGCTCTTTGCGTATTAGCACGTTCACCGCCACTTGAGCTCCTTGCTGAGGAGAGAGCGGTGGTGTTCAAAGCAAAGAAGACAACGACGACCAACCAAGAAGCTTTACGGTTCAATCAAGAGGCCAGGCGCTCCTTGCTTGTAAGATGGAAAGCGAGAATTGCCCAGAGTGAGCTGGGCAAATGGACGACCCGTGTGCTAATATGCGACCTTGATGAGTGGATGAACCGGGACCATAGTCAGCTAAACTTTCACCTGACGCAGGTGTTAAGCGGTCATGGCTGCTTCAACAAGTACCTTCATGAGAAGCTAAGGAAAGTTGAGCAGGCTTTGTGTTCGCATTGCCATCAAGGGCGGGATGATGGACCACAGCACACCTCATTTGAGTGCGAGGCGTGGAAGCGTGAGCGGGACAAGCTTAGTCGGTCTCTTCACGAGATCGGGGTAGAAGAAGCGCTGGTTCCGAGTAGCTTGGTACCCACAATGCTAGGCTCCGAAGAAGCATGGAACCAGGTGTCTGCATTTGCGGCCACCGTCATGAAGAAGAAGATGGACCAGGAATGGAATAGGCAAATGCAGAACCACGCTATCGCCTACTCGACACCTGTGTACCATCAACATCCGGATCTGCAGGAAGACGACGAAGAAGGATACCATCCAGCTTGATGATGTGATAGTGTCTGTGGTTGTTATGTGACTGTTCCTAGTGTATTTTGCGTGCCAGGGGGGCATTGCAGCTTGGCGATTGCCAAGTAGAAGAGGGGGTTCGCGTAGGAGATTTTCCAACACTGAAGTTATACCCGAAAGGGTCGTTTCCAGGTTGGAGGGAACAAAATTAAATGCATACGCAGCCCGTACCCACTCCACTATGGAGGAAGGGGCGGCGTTCTGCGAATGCGACAGAAGCGAAATGGTGCGGTTACAGTTCTCTCTTCCGAGGAGCAGCCTCAGTTTTTAGGTCAGGTCAGTTCATCCCAGTTTCTTAACACATCTGACCGTCAACAATCTCAAATGAAGGGCAGAGAGGCTGGTACTCGAAATTCAGTGAGCTTCACAGGAGTTGGTTGACGAAAAAATTTCGTAACCAAAACGGCACTAATTGGCGCAAATTTTATCTGCGCTATTTTCAAATCAAAATCTTGATTGAGAAAAAACCAGCCCTCTCTTCAATATCTCACACCCTACCACTTATTCTAACAAAGGAGGGGGCGGATGGAACAAAATCTAAGATAACAATTCATATTGACCCAAGCTACCAACGAGGAACTATTTTCTAATGAAAATATGAATTTATGAATGGTCGGTGTTATGAAGCTGCCCTCTAGGTTATTTATTTACAATTGTTCCAATAAAACTTCAAAGAACTCGTGTTGCCGGAGAGAAATGGGAAATCCCGAAAATAGCGAAAAGGAACTTCAGAGAACTGATAGTGCTATTAGAAAAGCCTGTAGATAGAGAATGGCTGAAGTATTCGTTGAAGCAAGAGTAATGAAAGCACTTCTCGAAAATTGGAAAGAATTGTAAAAAAATGACTTTAATTGAAGAAAAAAATTGTGAAGTATGAAAATATTTCTGGTCTTCAGAAGATGGATGTTGAAAATGCTGTGCGACGTAACCTTGAACGTGCCAATTATTTCAATCGAAAATCATCTCCCAGCTGCCGCTTCAAATAATTCAAACACACACCTGCAGCTGCTTGTTCCGCAGATTTTTTATTCCTTTCCCTGTAAATTATTCGCAAAAATATAAATTCAAATCAAAGGAATCGAGAAGGATACTGAGAAATCGACTTACCAATAGGTGGAGGTGTACTTGGTGTCGTTGAAAGTGACGATCGATCGAAAACGTTCATTTCTACCGGCCACCAATTCATATTGCGGTCGTTTGATGAAATTTTTTTTCGCAAATATTTCGAGTACATTTTTTGGCCAGTGGTCCGGTTCTGAAAATTCGTTTCGTACGAAATGGTAGTGCTGTGAATACACTTTAGTTGGTTCTTGTTTCTGACTCTCGTTCTTTGACGGCTGATGATATCGGGCTTCTATCTCAAGTCTTTTCGCTCTGTATTCTTCAGTCTTGTTTCGATAATACTCGTCCATATCCCAAATTTCGCTGAAAGTTAAATACAATGCGCTCTACTCTAAAGAAATTGGTCCCTCAAGTATATTGTTCGAATGATCGATTGTACTAACTATATTTGTTCGAGGTTGACTGCATTCATGAACCTCTGTCCTTGCTTCGTACCTATCGCCGATCCTAGCATATTCTGAACGCAGTATTTCGTATTTGAAAACCAAGGAAAGTAGGTTACAGCGTATTTCAAATATTCTTTAATTACATCGTCCAATGGTAGTTTTCCGCTGGCTCGAAAGATTGATGGGTTATCCTGCGCGGCTCGTGCGATCATGACGCTTGCACATCCCGACTCTTCCTTAAATCTCAGTATATCGCCATAATATTGTATATTTCCTGAATCTCCGCTAAAAAAATGCATGTAAATGTTTGCTTATTGGAGAATTATCGAGCGTATAAATCATTGAATTATTAATACTTTGCTATCACAGGAATAGAAAGGACTGAAGAGACGTTTCTGATCATTTCTATTTGGTTAGGATTCGCGTGCCTTTGCAACTGCGTTCTTCCATGTATGGCTATGGCTGCAACCCCGCCTTCAACCATCTTCTTACAAAACGAAATCGTTTCCTCGAGTTCCTTGTGAACTCTAATTTTACAAGTCACGGGTAAATTGACAACTTCTCTGACGGATTCGATAATTTTTTTGGAACTTCCAACGTCACGAAGCAGAGCTGCTCCCATACCTCCCGTTATTGAAAAACCTTTAGGACTACCTATGTTGATATCGATGCCTGCAACATCCTTAGCCCTTTAAAAAAACACGACGAGTCGAGTAGGACTATTTATCGTAATTCATTCATAAAATATGATACCGAACGCAAATAAAGGAAACTTACACGAATTGCGCGACCCTGGAAGCTCTATCTGGATCGCTAGTTGCAATTTGAAGTATAACTTTACCTTGTTCTCGGGAACACGTTCGAAAAGTTATCGTACCATCAACGCGGTCTACGTAATCGATGGTGTCTAAAGTTTCTGAAGTGATGAAGAAACTCGATGAAATACAGCCGGCTCAAATTTGAGGCGCCCAGAAAATATCGCTCACCATTGTAATGTCGTATACTTTGTAGCATTTTATGGTCTACAATCTCCTCGCTGTATACTAAGTCTGCTCCGTAGTCCAATGCCAGTAATCGAAACGGAAGGCTGTTCATACGTACCATGGGTGCTAGGATTATTTTGTTGGAATAAAATTCTCTGATTTCCGCATCACTTCTGATTATTGAAATAAAAGTTAATTCTGTATTTTTGTATGTTTGGAGTTGTCGAAGAAGAGATTGACGTTACCTGTTCGCCCCCAATGTACCACCGAAGTGGATAAATAGGTTGACTACTGAATACAGAGGAAGAAAACTTAAAAGGTAGGAACACCATCCTCTGTTAGTGACGATCATGGTCGAAGACGCACCAACAACACCTTCGGGAAGAATACTAAACAAAAAATAGAATTAATATACGGTCCGAAACATTACGGTTACACATATTGTAAGATACTCAAAAGAGTAACGAAATAAAAATTTACAGATACCGCAATCTGTAAATTTTTATTTCGTTACTCTTTTGAGTATCTTACAACTAAACAAAAAAGTTTTTCATCGAATTCAAACTTATCGCATCTCAGACGGTCAGAGAACTTCGTGATTAAAAAGATATTTACGTTGCGATATCTTCACGCATCATTGGTACAACTGATCTTCAATTAAGTTGTATATTTTGATAGAGGAAGTGTTGATGACAAATATAAAACTTTTTTGGTCAGAGTCATTCGAACTTTTTGTATCTCCATCGTGTTGATTGTGATTTCCATCATTTATTTGGGTTCCCAGATACATTTCTTCACTTTTCTTTCTCTTTCTCTCTAGGGATCGTAGAACTACTAAAAGGTGTGCACTGTGCAAGCGCTGGTGCAGAAGATGAGTCCAAGAGGTATATTAACTACCTTGCTAATCACTATCAAATGCTAATCTTATAGATATGATAAGAAGTCCATACCTCCTCAATTTTAAAAAATTGGACCGAAAAGTTTTGTTTTTCCTAGAACTCATCGAAGAAAATAGACCTATGTGATAATGAAGAAATATCCAAAAAATTGTAATCCGCTTTAGAACTCGAAAAATGGATAGTAGAAAAATGTCGGAATTTTTTGCAAATTCTTAGATTAGTTTGCTATTGCGAAATTTTTGAAGCACATTACCCATAGCTGCTCATGTAGGTCTATTTTTAAAAAGAACATCGATTTACTGATTTCTCTGTTGTAGCCCTGTTCCATAATCTCCCTCAGTATACTCCATTCTTTTCTTATGAAAAATAGGATATTTCAGGGGTATTGGATTTCTGTCGAGAAGGTCTTAAATGGGTGGTCAATCTTCCTTGGCAAATTGAGCTGTCTTTCTTCGTTCGTAGTTTCAATTTTACCCACCTTCTATAGAACAGGTTCCTTGCTCTCTTATTCAACAAATAATTTTAAAGTCAGGGGTTCAAGGGTGCAAGCAATTTTGTGCGTCCATTTTCGTCAATTTTTCCCCAAAAGAAGCTAGGAGTAAAGAAAATGAAACTATGCGACCTGTTTTGTCCTCGTATTTTGGATTTGGGCGTGAATTCGCGCCTTGCTTTTGTGTTTCTATATAGAACTCTGCAGTGGATGGGAAAGATTGCTGGCATTAAGTGAAGAATGCACACAGATTGGGGGAGTTAAATTTTTTATCTGTTTTACACGCTGTATCTGATTTATCAATCCATAGGAGAAATTATTCTCATAAATTCTTCCATTCCAGGAAGGTGTGTTGAAATTAGGCAAATTAGTATAGGAAGTACACCTTCAGTCGTGATACGCAGCTTCGGTTTGCTGACCGCTGTGCGTTTGCGCTATTAAAATCACTCTCCACATCCACAAATATATGACTCGAATTCACGCAGATTTACAACGTTTCATAATCATAATATTCGAAGAAAAATATAGCCTCTATGAATTTACGCGCCACAAACCGTCATAAAAATACGTCCTAAATAGAAAAATGTAAGCAGTAATTATCGCGCGACGGTTTTTTCCACATGAGATATCAAGAAGCCTCCCAGAAGATTCAGATTCATTCAATCTTCACTCTCAGGCAATTCTCATACGATGATTCTTCTCCAAAAGAATTAAAGAAATCGCGCAAGAACGCAAGGTACGTGCGGTCTTTACCTATGGAAAATTTTATCGCGTCACCTCTGTACGAATCTAGACTGCCTTATGGTTGATATACGAAATTGGACTATAACTTCCTACGGACGAACGTATAATATGCAAAAAATTATTGCACGAGCGACCGATTTGACGGTGCTGATCGTTTAATTCATCAACGTGACGTAAGAACGTGATACGCGTACGAATTTTCGCTCATTTCTCTATGCGTAAACGTATGCACTACGGATAAACGTTACGTTATCCAATTTTGACCACGTTCATTGTGCAGCCTATAACCGATGCAATTTTAAAGAATATATGGGCAGAAAGTGCGCGAATCACGTCTGCCCTCTGACTCGGCGCACGCTACCACATTCTGATGTTGATCAACTCATTAGAATACACTTACGCGAAGAATTTTGCAATACAATCGTCATGTAACGCAAAACTATTGTTTGCGAAAGTTCAGGAAGCAGTGTTTTACTATCAGATCGATTACAAATGATTATAGATTAAAATCTTCACACAATCGCGAGAGTTATTGTAGCCGATTCTTCTTTCAACATAAGTGTCATTTGTCGCCAAGAGGACACGCTAGAACAATATTTCATACGACGAAAGCACTTCAGAGCTACGTGCACTTCCTCGAAGTACGTAGCAAAATAAACACTAGGCTGACGCTTTCAAAGTCTGTGGAGGAAAAGGTCACAATGGCAGTCTCAACCTGTAGAAATTTCCCAGAGCTATGGAGTGACTCTTTATTCATCTTTCTATAATCGAACTATTCGAGGAAAGGTCTTCGTGCAAATGTGAGGTCTACTCCGTTACATAATATTTGATTCCGTTAGTATTAGTCCGGGAATTATAAGATTTTGAAAACCGAAAAATTCCTATCAAAGGTTTTATTGCTGGAAGTTGTTGATTAGATTCCCCTCATACTCCCGCCCTCATGGAACCTCCTTTCTTGAGAGGGGATTATCGTTTTTCGTATTTTTATGCCGTAAAAAAGCATTATTTTGAAAATTGTCATCAGATCAAAAATATTTTAAATTAAATTTTCTATCAAAATTGTTCCATAAAAATTTTCATTAAAACTCATCTAGAAGGAGATACGGCGCGCTGAAGTTTGACCTATTTTGAACATACCCTAAAATATCGTCATATGCGTGCACGCTTTACGCAAATAAGTTACACGTTTCATCTTTTTTCTTCTTTCTTCCTTTTGATTATTCATATTTTATTCATTTAATAATTCATTTATTCATCTTATTTTATTCTACTTTCAAACTAAATGAGACGAACAAAACTTTTGTACATGCTTTCAATGCATAAGGTAGCGGTAAAGGATGCATTCGCGTCTCTCGTGCGTGCAGGCCTGTCGAGAGCTCCTGCGGACCCCTAACAGAGCTGAGCCCGAGGACAAAATCCCCGGTTCCCTCCCCCTCTCGTCAGGCCTGGTCTCCGTCTAGACTTTCGAACTATTTCCATCAATTTTGGCAGACCAGAGAATTATTGTATGTACTTTTTTGACCCGATCACGAATTCGTCTTTGGGTCTCGAATTATCAATCCTTGGGAACCTGAGAATCAAATTGTTTTTGAGTCCTAAGTTCAGGAACTGGAGGGTAACTTGTGCTAGCGTCTAAACTTTTGAATTCTCTCTCTCAACTTTATCTGAAAAGGAAATTAGAGTCTCTTTCAGTTATCGAGGAGGAGGTTTGAATACTTCAAACCCTCCTCAGATGTGGGAATTCAGTCTACTCAAGCCCACTACGGCTCGTCTAACATGAGATGTTCTCTAGATTAGAATTTTACATTCATTACTGGGTCTCAAGTTGTGAATGATGCAGTGTATTGCCAAAGGAATGTGATCTGAGGGAATGTAATAGTTTCTTTGCTAAGCGTCGATGATAGGATTTTGAAGAACCCACCGAGCTATATAAATCCTTGAGAGCCTACAACTAATTCTATTTCTGAGTTTCAACTTCAAACCCCAAAAGTAAAGCCTGTCTTTATCTAGACTTTTGAACTATTTCCATGCAATTTTGGCAGACCAGGAAATTATTGTATTTTTTGCACCCAATCACGGAATCGTCTTGGGTCTCGAGCTATCGATCCTTGGGAACCTGAGAATTTGAGTCTCAATTTTAAACCCCGTGGGGAGATTGTACCTGTATCCCAGATTTTCCATTTTCTGTAGCAATCTGGCGTGACAATTCTCAGATGAGAATATAAGAAACTTGAAGGTTGGGTTGAAGGAACAAAGTATTGTGTTCCACGTAATTTCACAATCGACTTCTTTTACAGTAGGACACCGTAATACGATTCAGAAAATTTAATATATTTAAGTACAGCAGAAGCATTTTTGGCCGACGACCATTATTAAGCAAAATCGAAGACACTGAGCGAGTAAAAGCAAGCAGGCTGTTCACGACGACACTGAACGCAGCAACAGTAAGGAAAGACAGAGAGACAAACGAGAAGATAGGAGAAGGAAGAACAACTCTGCTCGCTAACAAGAAAGGGACAGACCCTACAAGTTCAAAGAGAAATGAGATCAGGAAGTACTGGAAGAGGAATTAGGAAAAAAGCCCCTAACTATTCTCCGTTTACATTGGCCCGACCGGCCGTTCCCTCTGATGAACTCCGCTCTGTTTCGAAGAACTGCATCGAGAAGAATCACAGCTTTGATAATGTCACTTTTAAACTTATCCATAAAGATGGACGTTTAATTTTCTGTCTCGTACACTTTGGAATAAATCAGTTTATTTTGTTTGCCGCAGGAAAAAGCAGGAATTACATCTACCACAGGTCAAAAATACTCCAAAGCAAATATCAAATCATCAAAAATGTCAGCTCTCAGTCGGATAACCAATATGGTGAGTTAATTTTCCATGGTAAGGTGTATTATCACTGCACTTATTTTACTCATTTGTTTCAACAAGCAGTTCAATTGCCAACTCTTTAGCTGAGTGATACAGAATTTTGAGCGTACATGGTGAAGGTTATGAAGTTGAAGAAAAGAGAGGAAGTGGAGGTTGCGAAAGGGCTTTGGTTCTGACCATTGGTGGGTTGAAAATGTGTACATGTGCAATGTAGAGAGAAGATATGAGTTAGTGAAGGCTTGTCTTGTAAGTAGACGAAAAAGCAAGTCTCTCTTATGGAAGATCTCTGTGACACAAGTTCACTTCTAGCCAGAGGGTGTGTCGAGAGACGATGATGAGAGTGCCTTAGTAGTGCTTGAAATTCAATGGTAAAGAAAAACGACCGGAAGGGCGTGGAATCGAGACAAATTCGACTGACGACTCGAATGAACTTGGAGTTAAAAGAATGATGGGTATGAGTTGAAGAACAGGGATGAGTATCAATCCTAGATAGATTGAAAAGTTTTCTAAGGGAAGGGTAAAGTGAGGCGAGAGATGCGAAAGTGGATAGCGTTCAATTCCGCTTTTGATATGAAGGACGAGCTCCCGTGTTCTTCTGCGGACAATTCGCAGCAAATAATGAACTGAGAGAGCCTCGATTTCAGAACGCTGCAGGTTGAAACCTAACGAGAAAAAGGCTTTGTGCGATTTCCGTTATTCCATCATCCTCCTCTTTGTTAGTCCAGATTTGAGGGTAATCAGTGCCATGTTGAGCGATTATGATTCCTATAATTTGAAGAAAAATAGAGGTATAAGAGCTTGTGATATCATTATACCAAGACAAATGTGAGCTAGTGTATGTAGCCAGGACGCAGTGGACCAGATCATAGTTTCCTGGAAGTTTGGTTCGAGGAATTTTGTATAATGCCGGTCAAGAAGACGCAAAATGAACGTCTGTTTTTTTTTTTTTTACATCGCTTATGTCGCATTTGCAGAACGCCGCCCCTTCCTCCATAGTGGAGTGGGTACGGGTTGCGTATGCATTTAATTTTGTTTCCCCCAACCTGGAATCGACCCTTTTGGGTATAACTTCAGTGTTGGAAGAATCTCCTACGCGAACCCCCTCTTCTACTTGACAACCGCCAAGTTGCTTTGGCAATCGCCAAGCTGCAGTGCCCCCCTGGTACGCAAAATACACTAGGGACACTCACATAACAAACACAGACACTACCACATCATCAAGCTGAATGGTGTCCTTCGTCGTCTTCCTGCAGATCCGGATGTTGATGGTACACAGGTGTCGAGTAGGCCACAGCGTGGTTCTGCATTTGCCTATTCCATTCCTGGTCCATCTTCTTCTTCATAACGGTGGCCGCAAATGCAGACACCTGGTTCCATGCTTCTTCAGAGCCTAGCATGGTGGGTACCAGACTACTCGGAACAAGCGCTTCATCTACCCCAATCTCTTGAAGAGACCGACTAAGCTTGTCCCGCTCACGCTTCCACGCCTCGCACTCAAATAAGGTGTGCTCTGGTCCATCATCCCGCCCTTGATCGCAGTGCGAACACGAAGCCTGCTCAACCTTCCTTAGCTTCTCGTGAAGGTACTTGTTGAAGCAGCCATGGCCGCTTAACACCTGCGTCAGGTGAAAATTCAGCTGACCATGGTCCCGGTTCATCCACTCATCAAGGTCGCATATTAGCACACGGGTCGTCCATTTGCCAGCTCACTCTGGGCAATTCTCGCTTTCCATTTTGCAAGCAAGGAGCGCCTGGCCTCCTGCTTGACCCCTAAAGCTTCTTGGTTGGTCGTCGTTGTCTTCTCTGCTTTGAACATCACCGCTCTCTCCTCAGCAAGTAGCTCAAGTGGCGGTGAACGTGCTAATACGCAAAGAGCCTCTGTCGAGACAGTGCGGTAGGCACTAACACACCTCAGCGCAGCTCTTCGTTGGATTTTAACCATTTCTCTACGTCGGTATGGTATCTTCATGCAGTCGGCCCATACTGGGGCACCATATAGGAGGACCGACATGGTGGTGCTCATCATGATCCTTCTTCTTGCCTCCTTCGGCCCTCCCAGGTTCCTCATCAGGCGGGACGGGTATCCAACTACCCTACCCGCCTTTTCCGCTGTCATCAGGAAATGGTGCCTGAAGCTCAGCTTCGAGTCAAACCAGATACCCAGATATTTCATCGTCTTCTTGGTCGCGATTTCCGCACCTTGCAGGCAAAAGGTGGGTGACTTGAACTTTCGACGGGTCGTGAATAATATGGCCTCCGTCTTATCCACAGCGAGTTCAAGTCTGGCCGAATAAATCCAACGCGTCACTACCTCTAAGGCCCGGTTTACCCTGCTCTCCACCGCTACAATTGTTTCGGCGATGCATACCACCAGTGTGTCATCCGCATAGCAGATAAGCTTAACACCCGGCGGCAGCCTCACCTTGAAAATCCCATTAAATGCGACGCACCACAACAGCGGCCCGAGGACCGACCCCTGCAGCACCCCACAAGTAACAGGGCGTTTCATTATACCAGCAGACGTCTCTGCTTGGATTTCTCGACAGCTAAGATAGCTGCTGATCATCCTGAGCAGGTATGCGGGCACTTCTGCGTCCTTGAGGGCTTCCAATATCCTCTCCCAAGGAATCGAATTAAACGCATTTCTTATGTCGAGGCTGACGGCTGCGCAAAACTGACGCGTAGCAATTGCTGACTCGGCTATCCTCTTTAGCCTAATCACAGAATCTGACGTACAGCGTCCAGTTTGAAAACCGTACTGGCTACTTGAGATTATATCTTTCTTCTTCAGATAGCTCTCAAGACGATTGGCTATCACTCTCTCCAAGAGTTTGCCCACATTATCAAGCAGGCAAAGTGGACGATAAGAGGATGGCAGGCCAGGTGGTGTATCCTTCTTATCAATCAGCGCTAGCCTGGCTTTTTTCCATCGCACAGGGAACAGTCCCCCAACAACTGCCGCATTGAATGTATCAACAAGCAGTGCCGGGTCAGCTGAGTGTATGGCGCTCCAGACTGGATTTGGGATCTCATCCGGGCCCGGAGCCTTTCAATACTTACCCCGCAGTCTATTGACTGCTGCATCAACCTCCTCGGTACCTAGGAGGGATATGCCATCCTCTTCTACTATTGGTAGCGTTACCATTGGTGGTGGCTGCTGTGGAAACAAACCATCAATGATTTGCCCCACAACATCCGGCTCCATTCGGCTCATGGCTGAGAGGCCCTTCAACTTCTTCAGCACTAACTTGTAAGGCTTGCCAAAGGGATCTTCCTCTGCCATCTCGCAAAGCTCTTTCCAAGCAGCACTCTTGCTGTCTTTTATGGCTCTCTTCAACCTCTTACGAGCCAGCTGGTATTCAGGTGCGACCGCCCGCGCCTCTTCGCGGCCTCTACTACGCTGGTATATCCGGCGCTGGCGGTCACACTCCTTTCTTAGCTCGGTAATCTTGTTGGTCCACCAATAAACGGCTCTCCTCTTCTTTGGTGGACCTTGCCTGGGCATAGCTGCGTCGCATGCTTTGGTGACAGTTTTGATCATCCTCTTGGCTGCCACCTCCAAAATGAACAATATGGAAAGCTGAGAATTGTACGAGTCTCGGGAAGGGTGTTTTTTTTTGGAACGAGGGCTGAAATTGTGACTGAAGCGAATTGTACCAAGAGATTGTCTCACGATAGAAGAGCCAGAAGATCAAGAAAATATTTCGGTCTCGAGATTTTAAAATAATATGGAAGCTCCATTTGAATCAGAAAGATTTTTCTGTCGCTATCATTGGTTAAGCTCAGAAACCTCGTCTAAAAGAGTCGATATCATTTTTTGGTTCAAAAAAAGTCCTATTTTCATGAGTAGATTTAGGAAACATTCTCACGAAAGGAATTCAAATTCTTATCGTTGAAAATTTTCCTCTCTATCATGGATTTCTTTTTGATCTCTGTTCCTGGTGAAGGGGAGAGGCAATTTTCAAAGGAACTCTGAATTCTTATTTCTTATCAATGTTTTTCCTTGAGTTTTTTTTTTTTTTTTGGGGGGGGGGAAACTAATTTCGAGGTCGAATTTTCCCATAAAGAAACATTTTATCCATCTTCCTCATCTGTTTTTGCCGCTTTCTTCGTCTTTCTTCTACTTTGTTGCTCTTTTGGGGTGGCAAAAGGGAACGACTGTGACCGAGGGAGTCCTTTTCCCCGAGGTGTCCCTTCGCCCTCCCCGAAGGAATTCAAAGGTCTGGAAATAATAGAAAAAGAAAGAAAATATCAATATGACTGTAAATATCGGACACTAGATAATAATTTTTCGGTATGTGCAGCTCCTAAAGGAAGAGGAAGACGTAAAGGAGGCGTTGGAACGTCACAAGAAATCCAAAGAAATGAAAAAACGTGAAATTTCTTCATCCGAACGCAAAGAAAAGACGGAAAATAAGAACAAGGAAATTGAAGAGGTGAGTATTTTTTGAAAGCATTGCTACGAGCAGATTATCTTAGGGTGCAAAAAGCTGACTGGAGTTGATCCAAAATTCTCGATTGAATTTCGAAAGAACAAAGGAATAATTTCCCTGTCTATTTGTGCAGGAGTCAAACCTCGAAAATTTTTCATGTCCTCCTTGTCAGGCCCCCGTTTTCTCCTTCAGTATTCAAAGCTCACAAGGTCGGGATGGCCGAAAATCAAAATTTCCACCCCTGAACGAAGTCTGAGACTCGCTCGCTTTTTTCATCTGTTCTTGTGAGTGATATCGTAATCAAGATTTACAACATGAAAATTTAGTCTATCCAAGTTTAATCCGTTCCCAGCCTTATTGACAATCGAACTAAAAAAAACAAGCTCCATTAATTTCGTATTGAACGTACAATATTAACAAAAACCGTAAAGAAAACGCCCTGTCAATAGTTCAATCGAGCGTGTACAAAATTTGAAACGTTATAAAACTGAGGCTATCGTCGTGCTTTACATTTTCGATTCCCAGCTCTCAATCATTCCCACGAGTGGCGAAAAAATAACCGATTATCGCGGTATTATAATACGATAATTAAACAGCTGCTCGCTCATGCGTTCACGCTTTCGTCCGGTTGCAGCTTTCATTCAAGCCGAACGCACACGTATAACGTGAAGGGGGCATCGTATGTAAGTAGTATTATTTATCTTAATAAGTCGAACAGTTTGCATACGTGGGCCGAATTAAGAAACAGATATCCTCAAACGCGGCCCGTCCGTTTCTCACCGTCAGCGTATTTTTCATCTGGTAAAAGATATCGGCCTGTGAATGAATGAAAGAAAACACCGGCCGATTAGGAAACAGGCGATAATTATTACGCCAATGGCTATCCTGGAGCGGCTGCGAATCGAAAATAGCACCCAATTGTAACGAACGGACATCTTCCTTTCCTTCTGTCTCCTTCGGGTACGCGGGTGCGTTTCAAGACGACGATTATCGAATGGCTCGAGATAAAGAGTGTTTTTTTTTTTTTTTACGCAAGGTGCCAACGTAAACTACAGTTGGCTTTTGAATAACGCCAGCAGGCCGGTAGGATTCACCGGGTTTAGCTTCGAATTTTATTACTCGCGTGAAGCCCCGAATGGCAGAACATTGATCGCGAGTATTCCGTCATACTGGATGAAATCACACGCGTACACTATCGTATACTTCTTATTACGTGCTACTACTTTACTGACCTAGTCAACGTAAATGATGCGCGCCTTAAACGCCAGTCAACGCAACGGTGGTGGTGTCTTGTGTGTTCGAATACATCTGACTTCGAAGACGCGGGCAACTGTCGTGGGAACATCTGACATAAGCTTCGACATTACTTTACACTCGTTATTAAGAAGGCGGAAGAGACGTAGATACTGAAAGGAAAACCGAAATTGTTCGGTAACCGCGAACGCACATGCTCGTCCTTATAAACACCGTGTATTCGCGGAACAGATGAAAAGTCAGTTCGAAAGGAAAAACATTTGTCCTTAATAAAGAAGCTGGTGTGTGTGTGTTTTTTAAAGGTGCAAGTCGATTTTTATAATTCCTTTGTTCCCCTTTTTTAGAAATTAGCCTTATTCGACCGTTAAGGAAGAGTTTCGAGAATATTTAACGTTAAAAAATAGTAAGTCCATCTTCTTATGAAAGCGTAGTCCGATTCTCTTGAGAATACAATTTAATTTGAACTTTTTGGTTCATTCTAGGCTTTCCGGTATGCTCCGACCTCTTGATTTTGACCGGGTTTCACGTGAGGTTAACGAAAAGTGTTGTAAATTTGAGGTCGACTGGAAGCCTAAGAAAAATAATAAGCTCTCCTCCCTGATGAGTTTGAAGGATGGAATTGTTGAGGAAGGTATCAGTGGCGATAACGTAGTTCAGAATTTCCTGCCTAGGCTACTTAATTACTCTCAGGCTGAGTTCAGTGTTGAAGAATCCAACCTTCTGGAGAAAGGTTTGAAATTCGCTCTACCTCCTTCTAAAAATGGTGATACCCTCGCAAATGTGGTTGCGAATTTAACGATAAAGATAGGACTCGGTTGCAATATCCAACAGAAGTGCCTCGAGATAGTCCGCAACACCCCTCCCCCCTCCGCCTCCCCCTCATGAATAACATGGTGAGTGGCGTGATCAAAGGATTGCCGAAGAAGGTGAGGGATGATGATAATAATCACTAAGGCCGACAAAGGTCACACGATAGTTTTGATGGAAAATCTAAGATGAATGATGTACCCAAACAGTGTGGGACGAAAGAAAATGACATGTCGAAGGGGTTCCAAGTGTCGTCAATAGGAGTTCAGTTATCACTAAGAGTGAGCGAGTAAAGAAAGCCATTCCAACTCCTAACCTCCCGCCTCCTTTACGGTTTGACGCACTATTCCAATATCTTCCAGCGCAACCCGTTTAAAGTACGATCTCTCCTTGTGGAGGAGGGTAGCTGAGCCTTCTCTGAAATGATCCGCAAAGGTCGAATCACCCAAATGTCTCCTATTGTAAAGTCCCAATGAGAGATTGGCTGCAGTCTTACTTCTGGTCTGAGCGGGCGAATGTGTGGAAATTCTCGATGTTCTAGGCAGAAGAATTTGAATTTAAAGAGACTTGAAATTACGAGATTTGCTAGAAGTTTTCCCTCTTTGGCATAGGACGGGAGCGAAGCTGATTTCTTGCCATCAATTCAAAATGGAATAGACGTTCTACCTTAGTGAATTTACAAACGGGCTGGAGCTGATTTCTTCCCAGGAGTGTGTTACAGGAGATGAGCTTCCTTGTAAATTCATATTATACTCTTGCCGTGCACAACCAGACCACACGTTTGCCTCCTTTGATCAGACTGAGCTGTGGCCGAACTACAGATCCACTACAGAAGACAAACTTTCAATTCCCTCAATCGCCTTGACTAAAAAAAGAAATGTTCTGGCGGAGCCAAATAGAAGAGAATCGTTTTCAATGTCTTTTTATAGTTACTAGATTTAGAGTTAAGAGAAAATGATATTTAGAACAGGTCCCTGTTGAGTGCGCGTTTGTACCCATTGTTAGTCTAGTACATGTCTAGTATTCTGTATGTTGAGCTAACTAGCTATCGAGGCAAGGCCGGCGTTAGATATGCGGCACGGTACACGGTGCTACACACGAGACTTTTTTAAGAAGGGCAAATTAGGGGAGGGGGTCGAAAAATTGTTGGCTTGCACCACACGGGAAAAAGTCTGGCTCCGGCCCTGTAATCGAGGACTCACTCCCTCCGCTCGAGCTCCTTCACCCCCATTCTTAGTCTAGTTCAAGTCTAGTATGAGCTAACAAGTTTTTGTGAACTCACTCAGGGAACAGAGACCCATTCCCAAATTTGCGAATTTTCGATAGTGGACAAAGGCACAATACAGACATCAACCATTTTAAACCTCCTTATGACGTCATGATTATCCGTTGAATCTGCCTGTGACGTCATCACTGGAGTGGATTTTCATGATACTGCATGATTTTTTTTTTTTGGTAAAAGGTGGGCTGAATCTAATTAGAAATCTGGACGATCGGTGTATGTAGGAGGCCTCCAATAAAATTTGATGTTGCTCGTGTTTTGCATGTTTTGCGTTTATGGACAAATTTGATATTTCTAAAGAATTTACTGACCATATATATTTGGTCATTGCCCAACAACCGTGTATGGTAGTTCTTTGGTCAAATTAGGTCCCCTTCTTTTTTTTGAGGGAAGGGGGCTTGTGGTAATTTTTGTAGTCATCTTTAGTTGTTTTGAGTTAATTTCAGCCGTTTGTGATTCATTTTGAACATTTTTGGTCAATTTTAGTTGTTGTTTCTTGTTCCGGATCAATTGTGGTTAATTTTGGTTGTTCATTAGTCCATTTTGGGCGTTTTTTTTCGGTCGTAGCGTACTGCATGTTTACAGATTTTTATTGCACGTCCTTGATTTTTGTCGCAACGTTTTCATTGCATTTTTTAGTGTTTTGACATGTTTCATGTCTTATCTCTACCCCCTAAATCTCAAAAACGCGTCCGGGCTTACGGGCCTCCAGCCATGATCTTGGGACTTGTAAAATTTTCAACGTCGAACCTCAGCCCTAGCCCTGATTCCGGAATTTGCGTCCGTTATTATACTATCATAAAGATATATACAGTATACTGATGGAGGTGAGCTAGATGAGAACCCCTTGTATTGTTCTAGTTTTATACTAGCTTTAAACTACGATTATAATAGTTTCGAACTAGACATGCTTTATACTAGGTTTAGGAATCTGTATCAAAGCAATTAGGCCCCTATCTTGGTCTAGTACAAATCTAATTTAAAATAGAATCCTCAGAACTTGGTTTATAGTTGCATTATACTAGCTTTATGATAGTTACTCTGCCCTGACCCCTAATTTGAAATTTTCCGTGTGCCCCCCCCCCTTCACCCTCCTCTCTCCGTGGGTGATTTGAAAATTTGCGAGTTCATCCCGCGAGTTAACCTTGCCCAGTTTATATACTAGGTTTATACTAGCTTTATGATAGCTATACAATATACTAGCTTCATCTCTTGAACTAGACGTAATAGATAGAAAAGACCCCTTTCTCTTTCTCAGTTTATATACTAGGTTTATACTAGCTTTATGTTGGCTCCGTCCCTTCAATGAGCTAGATATGCAACGCTTCAATTCTCTAGTATAATAAATAGTGTTATGCAGTTTGTGACTTATACTAGGAATATACTAGTCTTGAACTAGACTCGCACTAGACCAACAAGGGGGTGAAAATACCCTAAAGTAGACTCATACTAGACCAAGAAAGGAATTGACCAAAAGCTATCAGCCTAGAGCAGACTTATACAGTGAGCCCTACAAAAGAAGTAGGCTTATACTGGACCACGGAGGGGGCCAACGAGCGGAGCATGCTACCTTATAGAAGACATAAAACATGATCTTTATTAATTTGGCTACGCCAGAAAATCTTTTTAACAGGGAACCTGTTTTATCAGGGGGTCTTTCAAGCAAAAGTGTCCGGCGTCCAGTGTCCAGCGTCTGGTGTCTGGCGTCTGGGAGGCAACTTCCTTACCTAACTATGACCTCGAGAATGACCTTGAGAATGACCTTGGGACTTGGAAAATTTTTGACCTCCCCCTCTTTTCATCCCGTCTACCTCCTCCCCCAGTCCCCTCCTATTTAATCATATAGTAGTATAAAGCTACTGTGCTACAAGGAGGGGTCTTAGTTTATACTAGAGATAATACAAATTACTAGGTATATCAATATTTTCCAGTTATACAGCCATAATTACCTATGACCTTGGGACTTGGAAAATTTTTGAGTTCCCCCTCCTATCATCTATAGCTCAAAGATTCCAGTTATACTAGTATATAGCTAGTATAATGAAGGAGGACTTTTAGCTTATATTAAAGATAATACAGATTGCTAGGCATTTACTTGTATAAAGCTACTATGCTACAAGGAGGGGTCCCAGTTATACTGAAGATTCCAGTTATACTAGCATGAAGCTAGTATAATAAAGGAGAACTTCTAGCTTATATTAAAGATAATACAGATTGCTAGGCATATACTTGTATAAAGCTACGATACTACAAGGAGGGGTCCCAGCTATACTGAAGATAATAGAAATTGCTAGGCATATTCTAGTTATACTAGTATTATAAAGGAGAACTTCTAGCTTACCTATATCAAAGATGATACAGATTGCTAGGCATAGGCCTATACTTGTACGCACTGTTACCATCAAATACAAGCAAGACTTCGCTTGTCGGCTCGTCGCTATCAACATATACGAGTGTGTGTGTGTGGACCACTCCGTGTTGACAATTTTACCTATTCCTCTATTCGCATTATTTGGCGCGCGATGTTTTTTACCCTCGTTCATTGGAGGTATTAGAGTGTGTGCTGGTATTAGTATTTTTTTCTACTGTTGCCTTCCCTTTGTAGCTCTTTATTGCATTATCAACAAACACGTGTAGTGTCACAAAATTTTGTCTTGTGTCTTGTGGCGGCAAACTTGGCGCCATTCCTCCTAGGCAGTATTTTTGTCTTATTGAACCTGCACTTGGACAACTCATTCCATACATTTTTGATACACTCATAGTCCTTTCTGTTCATTATTTTACTATCCTTGTATTCTTGTCTCTCTTTCTCTCTTTCTCCATCTTCCTCTTTGTCCTTTTCAAACTAAACTAACATCGCCGCAATTGTTGTGTTTTTACTATTTTTTGTTCCTTCCAGGTTGCTAGAGTTACTTTTCTAATATTCTTTGTTCCGGTTCATTTTTTGCTGTCCCAGTCCGTCCTAACATTAAATGTCTCCACATTTGATTTGAAATTCTATAATTTCATTTTCAGTGTTGTTTTTAATGTTTATTTTAATAAAACATTGAGAGATTTGACTTTGATAAATACACACACCTCCAGAACGTTTATCCAGTACCCCTTGCACGTGATGTAGTGACAGAAAATCATAATTAACTGGTCCAGATAAATCGATAAACAAAAATTATTTTCCTAGAGTGAAACTCATAAACCAGGTTCCCTGCATCCTCTCATTCAACTTCGTTAAAGAACCCGTGAATTTTTTTAATTAGTTACTCTTCTTTGAGTATCACCTTTTTTTCATTTCAGATAGGTAACCAATTGGCCTATAATTTTTACTGCACGTTTGAGCAATATTTAATTCTTGGAATTCATATAATTCTAGTATCAACAGCTGTAACGTCATTAGTTTATAAGGTCATCAGCTTAAATTCACCTGGTGAAGCCTTAATTAAGCATTGTTAAAAGCTAGTATAGCCTGTATGCTAGAACAGGGGAACTTGAGCCAAGTATAACTTGGTATATTATGCACTACGGCATCTCGAAATTGGCCGCGCTGATTTCTGGTGGGCGGGGTGGCTTCGCAGGGGGAACAGGGAAACAACTCGGGCTTGCAGATTTCCATTAGAAAGACCGGGGTTAGGGTACCGGTAAAGACAGAAATGTCTACAAAAATTTTGGGAAATATTAAAAAGCACAAGAAAAAAAAAGGTTGCACGAGGAATGAAGAACAGGAAAACAAAATAAATGACCTAGTTTTTTAAAAGTAATTGACGAGGATCGCTCTTACACGAGGTATTAACAGATTTTCCCGGGGAAAGTACGTATAATACTTTGTAACTGTATAGCAGAGAAACTAAGTGAGTAGGTTGGTGATGTATGATCAGTAATCGGCTGGTTTCTGTCAGTCTATTGTTGAACCGACTGTAACTCTCCTGGAACTCTCGTAAGTTTTGTTGAAGCAGTCAATGTTTTTCCTGGCCACCAGTGGGGTACTTGATTTATTCTTATGAATTAATTAAAAAAAATGCTTGAATTAATATTATTATAGTACTACAAAATTTTTTTCGAGAAAGTGAAATTAAACGATATAATATTATTATAATAATAAATTAATTTCATTCATTTATAAAATAATATATACCTATTAATTTATTCAAATTTTATTGGGTTAATATAAAATAATTTTTTTATTTTAATTAAATTGAAAAATACTTTAAAGATAATAGGATAATAAAATGAATGATTTAATTTTTTCGAAATAATATTAATTAGAACCTTTCAAATTATTATTACAATTTAATTATCAAAAATGAAACTAATACAAAATACAATTTTATAAAATTAAAATTGATTAAAAAAATATTTATTAGTATTAATTAATTTATAAGATAATCTGAATTAATTTTTATATTAAACCTGATAACTTCTGTTATCGTAGATAAATTTTTTATTGATAAATAATTCTGATTTATAATAATAATCATTAGAATGAGAGAACCGAAAATATAATAATTTATTATAAAATAAAATTTTCTTTTAGCACTACCTTTCACATTTAATATAAACAAATAAACATCGACGTTTCGAATGCTTTGCATAATTTTATTTTATCATATTATTATTACGATTTTTGAGAAATTAATTCTAATGTTTCTATTTAATGCATCAAATAGGTATATTAAATAAATGAAATGGTATTTTAATGAGTTTTCTTGAATTTTTTCCTGTACACGCTCATCTTGTGAGAAATGATATTGTTTCTTGGGTATACATATTTTAATGACGTGTACCAATAAATTTCTCGCGGATTATAACAATCTGTCGTGAAAGATTTTTTTTTCTTGTGGAAAATTTATTTTCATGGTCATAACATAATTTTAAAATTCTGCTGTCACTCTCATTATCTCGTGCTTCCTATGATTTTTCCCTAGTCGATAAATGAGTCCGAAAAGTTTCATGTTCAGATCGAGTACGGAGTTGTATTTAATCTCATTGCGGACACTCAACGGTAAACGAGCTTTCTGGTAACTTTCCATCCATCGCCTATGACGAGAGCTTTCGCTCGTTTGCCCGCTTCGATCACATGTATGGCTATGGTCGATTTTCCACCACGAGTCCTCATCGAAAGAGACCAACAAAAACGGAGAAGTGCAAACGCAGTACAAATGATCTAGCCCGTTTCCAGACGAAAAATTGAATGAAGAATGATGAGGAGTTTGAATGTCGGCAGCCTCGTCCTCCCCCCCCCCAACGGTTGGGTAAAAGGAGAGGGGCATAATCCAACATAAATATAGAAGACTGGGATCGTGAACGTTGATACCGGATTTCTTGATGAAATCAAGAACTGGCTTTAGTTTCCACTGACTTGAGAAATTTCGATTGAAGAACGGGGGGGGGGGAGAGGTTGATTTATTGGAATATCGTGAAATTTTATTAATATGAAGTCCTACACTATGCAAAGCAGAAAAAAAATTATGGAATTGAAGGCGTGTCTTCTGTATAAACAGAGTTGGGATCGGCCGAATGAGTGATGGAGATTTCAATGTTCTCTAATTTATACCGTTTTATTGTTTAAAATATTTACAAACAGTGATTAACGTCTTCTACTTGAATGGAGAGGATTATTATTCTGAAGCAGTTTCGAATAGTAAAATAAAGAAAAAGAAAAACAGATCAACGGAATCCTAATGAAAAATAATAACAAGAACTAGTGGGGAAAATAATCGATAGGTATTTAATTTTGTTCGTCGAACTGTCGGCGCCACCCGTCTTTTCGTGTCATTGTCTACACATTAGACGAACTTCAAACTTATTCAATAAAATTACAATTCAATTAAAGCGGTATCGAGCGTTTATTTTCGTTCTATACGAGCTAGGCACCTAATTTCTGCCAATTAATGTCGACATTTTTTTGATTACTGCATTCCAAATAAAAAAAGAGAATCATAGCGTTACTTTCTCTCTTCGTATGTGAAACTCGAAATGGTACTAATATTTTCGATTCTTTGAAATGTATATTATCAGTTATTTATACGATCGAGGAAGAGAGATTTGCGCAATATAAATATAAAATTTCGCAGTTCAAATTTATGCGCAAAATAAAAATTTGTGATTGATGATTTATCGGTCGACGATCGTATTTTTAATAGCGTCGCACGTGTTTTCGGGAATCGAATTTTAAATGATTTCATCTGCATAAGAATTTTTTTTGCGAGGAGGAAAGTTGATGCATTTTGTGCGACGAGCATTAGAATGCAAAATAGATACCTAATAAAATTTTAAGGTGCTGATTTTTTCGCTCTTCTTTCAATACTGTAATTGACGGCCAATATTAATTTTTTTTTTTTTTTTTCATTAAAAGTTTTTCTCGATTTGTCTTAACCGTAAAAATGATAAAGAAAAGCACGGGTTTCGTTCGTTTTTTTTCTTCCTCTTGATTCCAATTGAAAACGAAATTAATGACGCGGCGATGAAATTTTATCCATTAAGTTGGCATCCCCATCAAGTTATAGCGTTTGAAATTTAATAGAATTTTTAAAAGACCGATCTCGAAAAAATTACTTCACAAACCTCGAACTGTAAGCGAGCGCCCCGCTAAGAATTGTATGAATTTTTCGCCAAGTCGTGTCTAAATTGACTGCTATTCGCCCACAAATGGTCCATGAATAACACCTCTGTCAAAAACTTTCAAAAAATTATGAGAGTAGTTTCGAATTTTGAACTGTCAATGCAACAGCGATCCTTTCCCTCGCTATAACAAGAAATTTTACTAGTCTTCTTTCGTCACAAATTCTCTTTTTTTCCAGAATTCATTTTCAGGTCCGCCTTCTTATTTTGAATGCTTTTTTCGCTTTTCTGAATTATAATGAATGAGGGAAATTTAATATAATATTTATTCTCTTCAAAAATTTTGAATATTGACTGGTCTGATATGATTACGTGATTTTCTGTTCAGGACATCAGTTACGGAACTTCTTTGGAATTCTTTACGAGGGTGTGGAAATCAAGTGAAGAGATTGGTTCGACCGAATCGATTATAAATTCGCCGCACTTGGGTAAGACGAACGGTAAGGCTCGAAAAATATATCTCAGATATAATTCCAGGTTCCGAGGTGGATGAAAAATATGCTAGAGGCGGATTTACGGGAGGGGCAGATAGTCCAGTGCTCTTATTCTCAAAAAAAAATCTGCCTCTGTATATAAATACTGAGTCACTCATCTCCAAGAGCATAAAAGCATGCATCAGGATTTATATTCGAGGAGTCGTCTGTCAAAAAGGCACATGATCAATGTAATTCTTATGGAACGGATGCCCTTTTAACAGATAAGTCCTCATTTTTGGAACTCAGAAAATTTCCTAGATTTTCGATTTTCTGCTGGTCAGTTACAAGAGTATTGTATATAAATGGCATACCTACAATTGATTTTCATTTTCAAATTAAAATAGGGACGGGGCAAACCTAATGAACCATCGATGTTTTACCTATAAATTTTTTGGTTTTGAAATTAAGTAATATTATGTGAAAAATATTTTATTTATATATTATTGTTACACCTGGCCCAGATGATGAGTTTTGAGAATATTTTCAAAAATACACGCTCGCATCTGTATGAAAGGTACCCGTAGTAAAATTAGAGACAAAGTCGAGCGGCAGTGGTCGAGAATAAAGAAGAAAAAAAAGAAGGAAGAACCAGCAGTTACGCGCATCTTCGTCTGATGGGTTTTAAGCTGATTCGAAATGTCAGCTATCGATGACGTATTTTCGTTTCGTTTGGCCACGGGGCCATGTGGATTCCACATTTTCCGCAATATGTTTTTTCTTATATTTTTTTTTCTTCGTAAAGAAGTTACGTGTACGATTCGTAGCTGTAGCTGCTAAAAACATCGGTTTGTAGGACAGCTGTAAGGAAACGTTACCATTTGCCTAGACAATATTGTATGTGATCCCGTCACGTCGTCGGTATTTTCATCTGTTTTTTTCTTCCTTTCTTTTTTTTTTCACTTTTAAAAATTGTTGCCGCCTTCAGCTGTAGGGTTATGTTAATTCGCAGGTGATCACTGTTACGTTTATTCAGTTTCCTCGATGATATTATTATCCTTTTTCTTGCGGTCAGACTGAAAACTTCAATCGATTCGTAAATAAGGCTTCCTCGGGGATACGTTTTATAGTTTAAAAGGTTCGATTGAAAAGAGCATCGCTAGGTAGAAGAAGTAATTTAATTTAAAATTCCTATCGATGAGTATTGTACTCGTAATCGTCAAATTATACGTTATTAATTTAACGATATTATTATTATTTTTTGGTTAACTGTCACGAATTTGATTATGCAGGCTACTGCAAGTATAAACTAAACGTATTTTTCAATGTATTTATTTCTTAGGTAGTGAAAACGCGCACACTTTGAGCCACGAAACAGACGATAATGCGAAATTTTTAGCAGCTGATTACTTGGGTCTGAAGGACACGTTAATGGATCCGGTAGAATTTAAAGAACCCAACTTGGTTGACAAAAAGACGTTCGAGAAGAGGGCAGATGAAATTATTTTTCGACCATGTACAAAGCCTGGTAAGAACGAAGAGAAAACTTGGATCTGTATTACATCGTGGGCTCTGAGAATGCTTCAAAGCTCGAGTGTCTAAACGATGACTGAAATTTTCGATTATCATTTTTTATCGAAAATTATATGTCTCCAGTAGGGACTGTTCTGGAGGGATGAATGAGGGCTTACATTGCAATTGAATGTAGTGGTTTGGAGCTCAAAGTTTTCCTAGTCGCTCTCTTCATGTATATGTCCCAGAAATCACAATTCTCCGTAGACCCACTCAATTTTTCTTCTCTTCCTTGTACCCCCTTCCAGGTTAGTTTGATGAATATTTTTCCTCCTTTTCTTCTACCTCAGCATACCATACTAGCACAAAATTGATTCATGAGCTAGGGAAGTAGTGATGAGAACTATCGGGAAAAACGATAGTTTTATGAAAAACCATCGACGATAGTATCGTATAGTTCAAAAATTTTTCTTTTTCTTAGCAAAATCTTAAAATTGGTAAGAATTTACTGATAATACATTTGAAAGAAAGAGAAAGGAACTGGAATGTCAAATAGTTGACCGTTGACCGTTCATTTTTAGTCACATATTATGTGCTTTCTGGGTGTGGGGCCACGTTTTCTAGGTATTTCTTAGTCGCGTCTATCATCTGGTAACACTAGAATGCATTCCTTGACAGTATTTTCCAAAAAATAACGATCAGGAGAAAAGTATCTATCCCACAAGTAGCACAGGTACTTTTCTCCTGATCGACGTTTTTCATCCAAACTATGAATAGTATCGATAGTTTCAGGAAAAACTATCGGGACTATCGATAGCATGAGACTATCGACTATCGCCCATCACTACAGGGAAGATTCGCGATATCGGAATCCAGTAGGAGCGCTAGTGGCGATTTCTATAATACACTACCATAAGAAGTTATACATGTAAAATCAACTCTATTGCCCCAAATATTATTTATAATTTTATGGTATAGCCAATGCCTTTCTCATTAGCTAGTGGCTTTTGGGGACTTCACTCGCGGAAATAGTATAGGTCTAGTTTAGAATATTTCAAAATAATAGCGTTTGAAATGCTCACTCCCGATCTTGTATGTCTACTTGAGAAAATTTTAAGCTAATAGCTTTCGAGAGTCGCTAGTGGCTTTTGGGGGGCTCACTCGGTCCGCTCGTTCGCCCTTTCTCGTGATCTAGTATAGGTCCAGTTTAGAATACTTCAAGTGTAGGATAATCCTAGTGTTTCGCTCCCTCCCAGTACTGCCAAAATCTGTATCAGCCATTTTTTCTAAAGGTCAAAAACGAATTTTCACGGACTTGACTGATCCATCAATAACGATCAGGAGAAAGGTATCTGTATTACGGGTGACTGAAGTACTTTTCCCTTGATCGACTCAATCCTACGGGAGACTCTGAGACGATCAGGAGAAAAGTATGTCTCATAGATGTGTGGCGAAGGTACTTTTACCTTGAGCATAAGGAAGCCGTATTTTTTTTTCGAGGAACCAAAATCCGTAGATCTGGTTGCATTGTTCGCTCCCTTTTTTGGTTTAGTAAAAGTCCACTTCAGAAAATTCAAGCTATAATAGCTTTTGGCGGTTCACTCACCTTAGTCTCGTATAGACCCAGTTTAAGACATTATTTCAAGATGATAGCTCTTGAGGAGCTTACTCGTTGGTCTATTATGAGTCCTCCCTTCGAATATTTTAAGCTAATAGCTTCTGAGAGCTCACTCACGGCCTATAATCCTAGTATAGAACTACTATAATACAAGGGAAAGCCCTGGCCTAGTTCATCTCCAGTATACTGTATACATCTTTATGATGGAATAATACCATTTCCTATACTACGCCCGGACGCTGGCCGTCGGAACGCCCGGACGTGAATTCCGAAATCAGGGGTGGGCTGAGGTTCGACGTTGAAAATTTTCCAAGCCCCAAGGTCATCCGTGCGGACGCCCGGACGCATTTTCGAGATTGTAAGGGTAGAGAAAAGACATGAAACATGTAAAAATGTAGAGAATGAAAGTTGTAGCTCTCATAATTGTCTTTTAGGTGAGTTCAACTTCAGATTTCTTGCAGAACTTTTCTCACATCTTTCTGAACAAATTGCACCAATCAGCAAACAGTATTTGTTTTGCCGCTAGAGGGCGGACTTTTGGTTCCAAATGCAAATTATGTTGGCTGGGAGTTGAGGGACTTCGCCTCCCTCATGTCAGTCTTTCTAATTTCCTCTCTCTATCATCTTCTACTTCACCTGCCCCGAAAATTGATACAAGAAGCATAATTCTCCATTTTTGGGCACTAGCAGAAAATCGTTTTTGAAACTCTTTCACCCTTCTAGGAAACTTCTAATACATATTCGAATCAAGTAATTAGGAATGGAAAACATTGCTAAACTCGAATAGCTTTTGTGACTTTCCTTCGGCGTCAAATCTATTCTTTTTTTGTATCTGTTTTTGAACGTGCTCCATAGGAAGTAGTTTTTATGGTGCAAAAATGGTCAGAAAATTTGTAAATTGGGATCTTGATTTATACATACGTCTTCTTAGCTGAGAACTCATTAATATCAAAGTGTCCATCAAATTTCTGTTTCAGGATATTCTTATCATCTTGAGTATGTTTTTTATGGATCTCTTGCACGCATTTCGGAATTCAAAGTCCCATTCTTAAGGCTATGGCTGATTTTTTGCTCTTATTTGATCAGAAATTAAACTTCACTATCAGACTATCTTCTTTTAGAGACCTTTCTTGAGATCGACCGAGGAAAAATGAGAAATTGAAGCGAAGAAAATGAAGCCAATGGCACCTAGATCTTAGAGAAGTTCCTCCATCCATTCAAAAACTTTACCTAAGCTCACTTAATTCGTTTACTGGAAAAATATTTGACTCAAATCACTGTACCAGAAAAAAATTTGACGTCTTTCATATCTTTTCTCCGCCCCAATTCTGCGACTTCCGCACTCTTCATGTTAGGATACCAGTGTTATCCCCCTTCCTCCCATTAAGGATGGTTAGCCGCGGATGTACCAGGCTCAACATGCAATACAGAAGCAGGCTAACGAGCGGAGTGAGTGAGCCTTTCAATGGAGCCATGAGCCTAGAATACTGTATGGCTTCTACCTAAGTATAGGCAGAAGTATGCCTCTAAGATTTTCTTTTTAAAAGTGTCTCATCTGATAACACTGAACTCTTTTTTAGTCGATTTTATCAATAGTTATCAATACTTGAAAATTAGCGATTCTTTACATCCCTATAAACGTCATTGGAGGTCTGGGAAAAATTCCAACTCAAGATTAGAGGGTGTAGATGGCTCAACTATTACAAGGAATTTGGAGAAAGAATTTTAAGACACGAGCTATATCCTAGTAGGAAACTTGAAGAAGAAGGGTTGCGGAATGAGCAGTTGAACTTGATAAGACCAGAAAACGTGAACTCCACGCTATCATCTGCCCGTAATTTTTACAGAAAAATAAATTCTTTCTGCTCGAATAACATTATGCAAAAGATATTAAAAATTTAAGGATTTGAATTTTGAATCTTTCTCGATTAAGTAGTATGTTTATTTGCTGTAATACAAACTTTTTGTTAATATGTTTCGTTCCATTTTCATACTCGCAAATCCCTTAAATTTAGAACGATTTCACGCATTGAGTCGTAAAATTCGCTATAGGGTGCTGTAGAAAATTGCTCTTAAATTTGATCTCCGTCACCGTAGGACCAGATGACGCTTAGAACTACGAATTTTCAGTAGACTAGTATATCTAATTGACCCTTAGTTTTTTGTCCTGAACTTTGATACTTGATTATGCGTACATTTATCTATAATCTTTTAATTTAGTACAAATTTTGTTGAAAATTTCCTCGATTCATGCGCGATTACCAACCTTTTCACGAATAATTTTTTTTCTGGGCATCAAATTGCTACCGTTATTACCTAAGATACTACTTTATAACGTTGTAAAACATTAAACTCAGTTTAGTTTTCTCTCTTTTCAACCTGCCCATAAAAATTATTCGTCGTACCTTAAGTCTTGAGAATTTCGCTAGTATCAACTTCTTAAAATATTTCATCGCAGTACTCGCTGTGCTATCTACCGAACAAGTATTGAACTACTGCTGAGTTGCGAGCGCTCCCTTCCTCATTTCGTTGAAAGCAGAAAAAGAAGAGTTGGGCGCCGCTAGAGTGTAGTATGATGATGTAGGTGGCGTTACTCGTCGAAAATATCTCTATACTCGAATTTATATTTTTTTCTCAACACATGATGGTAAATACGATTTCATCCACGGTTGGCAATCTTTACCGTCATTTTTGGAGAGAAATATCTTCCTAATACAGGGGATTAAAGTGAGAATTTTTTGAACAAGTGCTCGACGAGGTGAGTAAACGCACGAAAAGCAAATTCTCACTTCAATTCCCTTGTATAGAAATTATACTATTTCTGTAAATGAACCTTTTGTTTTTTTAATCCCGATTTCTGTAATTTTAGTGCCTGTTGAAGAAAGAATTGGAATGGATTGTCAGATACGGAATTCGAGGGAAGAGGGATTATTTGTTCCGAAGTACCCGGAAGTTGCGAGCAAAAATATCTCCAAATTATATCAACGTTTGATTGCTGAAAAGAATTTGTGAGTATTTGTGTACTTTACTTCCGTGAAGCAAATCTGATCATGATGTGTATCCAATGTTGTGAGTTTATATATAAACCCCCGGTTCCTTATTTGTGACTCATTGTTTAAATATTGATCAATTTCTAGAGGGTCAATTTTTCTTATGGGAAATCGTCTTTGACTATATAAACTACCAGTGAATGGGAGTATGGACTGATATTATTGATGCCGACATGGTGCGGAAGGAGGGAATACAGCGCCTAACGCGTGGCATTTAGTTGGGGTCTGCAACCAGATGCACAAATCTATTAAATTTCGTAAAAATTGCGCCTCACGTAGTTAGATGTAGCATGGATTATGCAACTGACGATACAAATCTATTTCGTTGTAACCTTCCCCTTCCTTCCTCACCGCGATGTCCGCTTCAAACAACCGCTCCGCAGAGGCCTTGTAATATCAGTCCATACTCCCATTCACTGGTAGTTTATATAGTCAAAGGAAATCGTGAGTCAAACAAAAGTTAACAAAGAATGAAGGAAATTCAGCTAGCAGATTGCATCCGTGTGACGTTAGCGCTGGATGCTCCCATTATCTCGGGTAGAAGTTTTGGAGTCGAGTGGATTTGTGATAGACATTAGACCGGAAGAAATTTAGAGTGTTAGTTACGGATTCTGAGTTGTTAGAAAGAGCAGAGGAAGCTCGAGTTTTAGATGGAGTAGACAGAAGCAAAAATGGTAGATGAATAGTGCCTCAGAGGGTAGTATTGGGGTTAGGATGGATTGGAGAGCCCAAGGAGAAGGAAGTTAAGGGTTAGGCAAGTGTGCCCAATTCCAAGTCAAGCTATGACTCAAATTTTTTAGCGACCCTGACATTGACTGCTGTGGTACGTTGGTTTCAAGTGATTTGTAGTTCTCCGGTGATGTCAACCGCAAATTGACGTTAATCTAAAGTCAATATTTCTTATCCCAACTCCTTCATTTTTTTTTACTAGAAATCAACTGCTCTTGCCAATTTCCGAATAAGTTCCCTGGGAATGTACGCGCTTAAATCGACGTCGATCTGGATTCGATTTCGAGTCTGCATCTTCAAATTTATAATTAGCGTCGAACTGATTGCTCTGTTACGTCGTATTCAACTTGATTTGTTTGTAGTTCTCTGGTGATGACTTTGAACCCCTTCATAATGACGCTGATCTGTCGTCCGATTTCAAGTCAACTTCTCCAAATCTTCTATCGACCTAAAATCGATTACTCTCGTGAGCCGATATGAGGCCTATTTTTACTCTTGTAAAACCCCTCAAAATGATGTCGATCTAGAGTCGCATTCGAGACGACTTATCCAAATATGGAAATCGACAGCTCTATTGGCTCAAGTCGAAGTGCGTTGTTGGTTCTCTGGTAATGAACTGTGATTGACTTCAAATCAATCTTCTTGAATGAATGGCCTACCTGGAATCGATTTTTAGTCGATCTCTCCAAATTTTTCGATGGACTTGAATTCAAATGCTCTGTTGAATCGATTTTCAGTCAATATGTTGTTTCTGAATCGACCTCAAATCGACTTTGATCGGGAGATGATTTCAAGGCGACTTCTCCGAATATTTTTATTGACCTACAATCGACTGCCCTGTTGAGCCGATTTGAAGTCGATTTTTAGTTCTCTGGAATCGACCTCAAATTGGCCGCTAAATGATATCGATCTTTGAAGTCCAATTCGAGTCGACTTTTCTATCGGCTCAATTTAAGTGCATTGTTGGTTCTCTAATCATTAATTCTGTCGACGTGAAATATACTTCTGATGGGTGGCCGATTGGGAATCAATTCCTAGTCAATCTCCTCATATATTTCTATCGACCCGAAATCGACTGCTCTGTGGGATTGATTTTCAGTCTACTGTATTTGTAGTTTTCTAGTAATGTACGCTGGTTGACCTTGAATCGAACTCAAATTGACCTTGGTCTGAAATTGATTTTCAGTCGACTTTCTCAAATTTTTGTATTGACTTGGAATCAAATGCTCTGTTGGATCTATTTGAAGTCACATTTTTCGTTCCCTGGAATTGACCTCAAATCATCCTTGAAATGATGTCGAGCTGGAGTCGAATTCGAGTCAATTTCTCTATTGGTTCAATTTATAATGCATTTTTAGTTTTCTAGTAACGAACACTGGTCGACTTCGAATCGACCTCAAGTAGTGGAGCTGATCCGTAGTCGATTTCTAGTCAACTTCTCAACATTTTTCGCTCGACCTAACATCGACCCCTCTGTGTAGTTTTCTGATAATGTATGCTGGTCACCTTCAAATCGACCCCAGATCGACGTCCGTTTCGAGCGCTCGCTAACTTCGCCACTCACAGACTGAATAATAAGTGCTTCCAAGTTTACAGGAATTGAGGACTATAGTTTTCAACCTTTACTGCCTTAGTGAAGCACCTGTAAGATCCTTATTTGTCTTCGTTATACACCCTAGGTACCCTGCACAAATAGTATAATGCTATTTTCACGTAAGGTATATTAGACTAAGACAATGTGGGAAGGATGTAGGCGTATTAGTCAGTTAGACTGACATACAGTGAACTCAACTGTAAGGAATACTGGTTGAGTATTTGTCTATGCTAGGCTGAGAAGGGGGGGGGGGGGGTGAGGGGAACGAGTAAGTCATTGAGCTACTCAGTCTGACGTGTAGCGATGTCTTATTCTTTATTTCGCAGTGCACCCGTCCTCGCGAAGAGAGCTCTAATCAGGTCCAAGGATAAATTGTCATGAAAAAATTCAAAAGTTTTCCCTCTTACATTTCCACCCTCGTTAGTCTCTTCTTCAAGACAATGAGCAGCTCGGTAAAAAATACAAAAAATGTTTTTGAGTTTGTAGGCTTCTGTCCTCTTAAGTCTGCAACCTCCTTTAAATGAGATCTCACAATTTTTGCGTCTTATGTAAAAATTAAACATGCCTGAATATTATTCGATAATTTTCCCTTCATGTAGAAGTAACTAACATCATATTACCAAATATTTGTGTTCTTAAAATCATATGTACTGAAACGTTTCGTACTTTAATTTTAGAAAATGGTTCGGCGACGACGGTGAACTAATTCGCTCGCCCGATCCCATGGAGACGGATGCGTACCATCCATTTCACGATGGTGGTAATGACAAGAATTTCTCCGATTTAACTCGTTTCGAGCCGGTAAAGTGCTTCGTACTGTCGTCACGAATTCATCATCAGCACTGAAATAACATCCTCGATGTATTTTCCAGCCTCTGGTATTTGGCAGCGAAGAAGAGGACTTATACGCGGTGTGCGTGGATTCGGCCGAGTGTTACGTACTCGATTTGAAAATAGTCGGCATTACGTTTACTCATCATCCGCTCTTCTGTCGCGAACACGTGCTGGCAAATCAACTGGTACAGCTGTACGAGAAGTACAAATACCGCATAAATATCAATGCGACGAAAAGACTGTGCTCGAAGTTGAAAGCGTTGCGCACGGCTCACGATAATCTGAAGAAAGTGATTGAAAGCGAAGAAAACGAAGAACGAATAGCCGTTCATAAAGAACGTTTACGCAGGTGTGTTTATCGCTCGACTCGTTTGAGGTCGTCAATTAAGTGATGCTGATATACTGAAACGACGTTTCTATCAGAATAAGAAAAAAAAGAGAACTCTGCTTTCGAGAGGGCTTTATTATGTAAATTGGAAAACCATCTAATCGATCGACAAGTTTTCTGTCCATAGCTCCTTATTTTGTTATTAATTAGGTCCTCTGTCGTGATTTTCTTATCGTTTTCAAGCTGAAGTTAGACGACGTCAAAACGTATCCATTCACTTGCCAACTAGAGATTGATTAATGAATGAAAAGTAGAAATTTGTTGCTGAGTCGCCGAAAAATTTAATTTAAATAATGAACATCTTTTGGTTACTGTATTACGGTATGAGGAGCTAATCATTTCACTTATGGCGTGAAGGGCTAATGATGGATGAAATGGTAGGGAAAAAAGAAACGTTGTCAACTTGCTGAAAAGATTTATATTTCTTCTCGCATATCATAACTGTAGAAGACCGGAAAATGGGATTAAGAAAAGAAGTCCGAGGTTTCTTTGTCGAAGTTGAATGAGAGAATCGCCTTTGAAACGAAACGGGGGCGTATGAGCGTGCACGGACGCCCAAAAGGGTCCCCGAAAAACCGCATATCCGGCACCGGTATCCACCCTTTTGGGCATTGCGTCGGTAGTCCAGAGGGATCAAATTGAGAGTGGCCTGGCTTCATTTTCTGAATGGGTTCCGCGCGCTGTACAATGTCTGTCAATGAGGTCACAACAGGGTTTTACCTTACTGGCCGAGGGAGCACTCGGCACTCAATCTGGAATTCAGGCAGTCCTGTACCATGGACACACGCGTATCTGCTCTTCCACTAGAGTGTTCAGCTGCCACTGGGAGCCCACTACGAGCTCACCAGCACCGCATCGCGGCCTTGGCTTCTCAGGTGAGGGCTTCTTCTTCCTCTTCCTCTGCTTCTTCTTGTTGATTTTTGTTTACCTTTTTCTTCTCCTTGCCCCGGACACTCCCTCCTGAGCGCCCTATTTTTGGTGGATGGTGGTGCTGCAACAGCTGCAGCATGGGGGATGGTACTCGTAGATGTGAGAGGCCACAACGAGACAACATCTGCCGCTCTCACTCCGCGTTCATTTTCTTCTTCATTACCTTAGCGGCAATTGTAGATATATGTGATTCCATGTCTCCGTTGAGCGTAGCATACATGGAACCAAGTTGCTAGAGGTGAGTTCTTCATCTTCCCCGATCTCCTGTAAGACCGTTTGAGCTCACCCCGCTCACGTCTCGACGCCTCACACTCGAAGATGGTGTGTTGTGGTCTATCATCCCGCTCCTGACAGTGTGAACACGACGGTTGCTCCACTTTCCCCATTTTGTATAGGTACTTGTTGAAGTACCCATGGCCACTCATCATTTGTGTAAGATGAAAATTCAACTGGCCATGGTCTCGGTCCATCCACTGGTCAAGATCACGTATTAGCACGCGGGTCCACTCGCCCTTCCCTGTCTGGGCGAGTCGCTCTTTCCACTTGGCAAGCGAGGAACGCCTAGCCTTCTGCTTGACCCGCAAGGCTTGTCGGATGGTTCTTGTCTTCTTCTTTGTCTCGAACACTTTTACTTGCTCTTCTGCCAGCAGATCAATTGGCAGTGTTCGTGCTAATACGCAAAGAGCATCCGTCGACACCGTGCGATAGGCACTGACACACCTAAGCGCAGCTCTTTGTTGGATTTTTTTTTCAATTTCTCTTCTTCTTTACTCAATCTTTGTGGAGTCGGCCCACACAGGGATCCATAAAAGAGGACTGACATCGCTACACTCATATAAAGTCATCGTATGGCTTCTCTTGGTCCTCCTTGGTTCGACATGAGGTGAAACAAACGTGTCACCACCCTGGAAGCTGAGCTTTCTGTCGAACCAGAGCCCCAGGTATTTTAAGGTCTTCTTAGCCTCAATTTCCGCACCTTGCAGGCGACAGGTGGGTGGATTAAACTTCCGACGGGTTGTGAATATATTGGCCTCCGCCTTTTCTACTGCCAAGCTTAATCCGGCCGACTCGATCCTACGGGTCACAGCCTCTAGTGCCTGGTTCACCTTGGTCTCTTCCTCGGCAACAGTGTCGGCAGAGCCAACTGCCAGGGTATCATCGGCTTAGCATATAAGCTGTACCCTTGGTGGTAGCTTGATCTTAAACAGGCCGTTGAATGCGATTTTCCACAATGTGGGCCTGAATGAGGGAATGCAGGGAACCTGTTTCATGAAGTATTTTGGAAGTTTCTTCCTGAGTTTGTTTGAAGCATTGCACGTGTGGCTCATTAAAGGGGCAGTGCCAACATTCCGTGTAATGGACTTGAACTAGGTTGGGACTTTTCTTGCAGTGTACTACGCGACCTTTAGGTATAGTGTTAGATGGGAACTAGAAAAAGTTTGATCGAGCTATAGGTGATAGGACAATTTCGTCTAGCCTTCGAGCTATTTGTTACTAGATATATGGTAGGAGGGACTTGGAAAATTTTTCCAAGACACCCCCCCCTCCCCCTCCCCGATAGTTGTAGGTGATGAAAGGAGACTTGGTTCGACCTCTAAGCTTTACTTCTTTAAGTGCTTTCCGTCCGCCGCACTATTGCACAATAGTCTAAAATTTGATCCTTTCTTCCTCAACCTCAGGCTCATATTAATTCTACTGTTATAAGTCTGTCGCATGCTTATGGACCTTGAGCGTTCGCAGAGGAAAATTGAAAGAAAATCGAAGGACTCTATCCTGAATGACTGAAGTAAATGGATTAAATAAAACCATCTCGTTTTCCATGTACGATAGTTTACTATACGTATTTATGGAGCATCCATTTACCTCTTTATTATTTTCCTCTTATTCTCGGTACTCAAATTCTCAACGAGCAGATATAAAACGGAGATAAAGAAAACCAGACACCAACGTATGCTGGAAGGAAGAAACGACAACGCGCTGTTGGTCAATTTATTGTCTACGTGGAAGGATTTGAAGAGAATTCGTACCCAGCAGGCGTACACGTCGACGAATGTAAAGTTGCAAATATTGAAAACAAATGAAATTGTCACGGCTGAAGAGTGGCAAGATGAAATCAAACGGTACGTGGTCTGAACTTTTTCCCATTTGCTACCACATAAATTAGTTCGTGTCATAAAATACAGCAGGTAGGTAATGCGGTTATATACGCGCTCCTCTTCTACGTACCGCTCGTACATTATTGTATAAACCTATAGTTGAAAAGCGTTATTTATGACGAGCGTGTGTTGTTCGAAAAGCGGATTTATTTCCGTTTACCCGAACAAGATATTTCGACGCTTCGATGTCTCAGAGGCGACGAATCGTTATCAGTAATTTGAAATGTTGGGCCCGGCCGTGAACGTGTTCTCGACCCAAAAATTGATGAAGTTGAAAACGATTTCGCCGTCAACTTTCATTTTTATCGCGCGACGAAAAACACTGTCGAAATTTATCTGCCCTCGAATACTCCACCTCTTATCCAGTTCCGCTCGTTTGATGTGTCCCAGTTTAATAGGATTTTGATTTCTCTTCTCTTTGCAGACAAATAGAGGAGATCGTCGAAGAGACGAAAGATGAGGAACGTTGTGACGAGGAAATGAAGCCGGATCATTATTCTTCGATAGAGGAGGCGGCGAATGGGGTGGACAATAAGGACGTAAATTTGAAGAATATACGAGAACGCGTTATCGAAGAAGTTAGCGAATGTATTCCAACGCCGGGCGAACCTTATTTCGACGTTACCCTCGTCGAGCAAGAAATAACGCCCGATAACGAAGTGACGAATTCGATGTAGGTAATTTATCCTGCCGACTAATGACTGCAAGGTTTGTCTTGTTTATTTCCATACAATCTGTTTTGTTTTGCGCAAATTATTCAGGGAAATACAGAGACGTTCGTTGTTGAATCGGACCAGAGTTTGGTTTCGTATATTTTACAACGGTCACGAAGTGTGTAAATCTTCTCCTCAACCACTCGAACGTCAATTTACCGTTACGTTCAATCAGAAATTCTCGATACGCTTGCAAGAGTGGCCGGAGACGTTATCCGTGCAGATTTTTTGCGACGGCTTTACCAGCAAGGGTATATTCAACGATAAGCCGTTAGTCGAAATTTTCCTTCCACTTCCTAGCAGGTACACGATTTTCTGTTTATCAAATTGTAGTTTTACGATTGTCGGATAGCCTATTTATTCTTCATTGTTTTGAGAATCGTCCGGTGCCTTTGAATATTTCTTCAAAACTCGATAAAAATCATGTTCTACGTTTTTTCATATAGGTTACGTATTTGAAATAACTTGATGCACAAAGTGAGTCAAGGCCAGGATTTTCTACCGTATGACGTCATCAGAAAGTTGAAATCTTGGACTGTATAGCTTGTGGGCTTATAAAAAAACTCCGTGTTAGAGGTAAACGAAGTCCTATATTGGCTCGAAACTCGAAATAGAGGTTAGGGCCTTGTATGCTGTTGAAGTTTTTCTCGAATAACGGTCGTCGAAACGGCAGAGCAGATTGGTTCCAAGCAGTAAACGAAACGTATCAACGGATCAATGGAAGTATAGTTTTCAAATCGTTGTGCAAAAGGTTGCCTACTCGAACTTCGGCGGCGATTGCTTCTGCTTCCTCGAGACAGTTCATGAGTGCGATTTTCTTGCAATAGTGGATAAGAGAGATGGTTAGTTTTTGAGAGTCTTGAGAACAGTGAGTTGAGCCTGTGGTAGTTTTAGTTTGATGCTCCTTTAACCGCTGCCGAAGGGTTCTTCCAACTTACCCGACGTGGATGGAGGGGCACTCACCACAAGAGACTTCATGAACACCAGCTATGTCCATTCTAGGAATGGGGTCCTTGGGTGAGATGAGATTTGAGACAGTGAGTAGGAGGTAAAACCCTGTGCGATATCAAAATCGGCGGAGTTCAGCGGCCAAGTCTTCGGAAGGTTTGCTTGAAAGAAGAAAGGCGAACCAGTTTTCTCTCTTTGGAGTGTTCTAGAGAGGGGAGGGTACGGTATCAGCCGGTAGACGTCGTAGTCTTCTCCTTTTGATGAGTAAGCGGATATCTACCTTGAGATCATTAATCCTGGCAATGCGCTCAATATTGACAACTTCCAACTCGAAGGCTTGATCTGAAAGAGCAAGCCTGGGAAGCCGGTCGCTCCCTAAATTTTGAGGAGCCGGAGCTAGGAGCTGGAGCCATAATTTGATCGTGAAAAGAGCCGAAAACTCCGCTCTTTTGGTCAGCTCCTCAGCTCTTTGAGAGCTGCTCCGCTCGTTCTTTTTTAAGGAGCTCGAGCGCTGCTCTTCAGCCAAAATGACAAAAAAGGAAAAATTCGACGAATTTCGAAATCCAAAGCCGCTTGAAGCTTGAAGTAAAGACAACCCAACTAGAGACTTGAAATTGATAATACTAGCTCTGCTTGTTTTTTTTTATCCTTGAGGCTCCGCTCAGAAGATCAAGAGCTTCAGTTAGCTCTGCCTCCGCTGCAAAAATCCAGCTCTTCGGCTCCGCTCTTTCAGAAACTGGAGTCAGGAGCTGGAGCCGGAGCCAGAAATCACTGGCTCTCCAGGCTTGTGAAAGAGGAAAGGACAGGAGCCTATAAATCGCGGTATTAATAGCAGCCATTTTGTGGAACATCGAATGGAGTGAAGTTGAATGAATCGAGACTCCGGGAAGGTGTCCTTACGATAAACGGCAGGATATTCAGACGTTCCACTAGAGTGATCGTAAGGTCTAGGTAATTTAGATGATCACCTCCCACTTCAATGGTAAAAGCGATGGAAGAATGGTAAGAGTCAAGGCTTAGGCAGAATTTTTGTTGGTCCGCGTTCGATCCTCGCCATATGCATACGATGTTGTCGACGTATCTGGCCCAGAAGCGTATGGAGCCGGGGAGCGCAAGCTCATCTAGTACATTGGCTTCCACACGGTCCATGAAGACGTCGGCTGCGAGGGCGGAGAGGGGTCCTTATAAACGTCCTTCCTGAAAACGCAAACTCTCGGGGCATAATTGTAAGACCCCATCCAGCCATAGGATCTTACGGGAGCTAACTCCGAAAGTAATTACGAACTGACGTCTCTTGGTGGGTGGAACCGACTTTCGAACTCCTTCAGCCAGTTACCTAGAAGTGTAGAAGGCATGGTTGAGTCCCTTCCCAACATAACCGATATTACTATCAAAGATCTCAGTGCACAGGTTTCCTCACTGCGCCAACGCAGCCATCAGTGCCTTCAGCGGGACAGCTCACCATAAAGAAACTACTACACTTTCCACCAAATGAGTGACGAGCCTCAAAACGGGCTACAGCGGCATCCCACCAACTGTAGTGTCTCTAAGAGGAGGAGCCTAGACGTCCTTACCCTAACCGAGGTTAGCCGGTCTCAGCTTCGGATCTGCGTTTTCAGCTCCCGGTCCCAGCTCAACCGGCATCCCACCTGTCAGCTGAGAACCTGCCGTCTGATTTGTGCTACAACACTCACCAGCACGGCACCCATAAACAACACTCCCTCAAGGAGTCTTCTCCAGCATCCCACCGGAGGATAAACTAGAAACCAAAACCATAGACCGTCCCCAACTGCATTGGAGACTGGCAAATCCACGATCTGCCTCATTACTTAGACTGGACTCGTCCTCTTCTCAAACTCGATCCACAGGTGCGCTTCTGCACGTCATCAGGTCAACCTCTTTGACCCCTGTAAAAAATCCCAAATAATCCACTGCGTACTTATCTTTACGCTGAACCTCTTTAGACTACTTCTCAACTGTGCACCGATTCTATACTCTAAAGTAACTAGTACTTTACTTTACATCAACTCTGTAGCCACCTAATGGACTCTTATCAAACCATTGATATAATTATGTTGATCAATTTTCTAAATTCTATAATAGTGTCGGGAGGAAAATTATTTTGCTGCAAATGTTCAACCATATGATGTCCAAAGTACGAGTACGACGAGAAACCGGAATTCCAATGTACATGTTCTGGACGTCGAATGAAACGAGTTGCGAACCAAGAGGGAAGTTCATATCCTGAAGTTGAGATGCGAGATCTGTAGAGTTTTTGAGTACGTGCCGAGGATTGAAGTCGATAGCAGAGCGGAACAAGCTAGCGAGGTATTTAGCGAGCTTGAAGCTCGGATCTGTGTAAAAAGCGTGGAGTTGAAGTAGCGCGAAGTTCATTTTGTGCAAATAATCCTTAGAACTGTGGATAACGTGTGTAGACTCTATTATCGCATCATGAACTTCTTCATCATATTGATTAAGGTTGAATTTTGTTTTTCTAGCTCGAGCAGAGTCAAAGAAGGTGAGCATTTTTTCTTCATAGTTAGACTAAGGTTTTCATCCTTATCAGCTTTGATGATGACCAATTTCTTTTCGGGTAAACGCCGCCGTGATGAGAGAAAGGATTTGTGATCGGAGAAAAGAGGTTCGTAAACTTGAGCAACCATCTGATCGTTTCGATGACGAGTACGGTCAGAGTTTAATCGAAGATCGGTTCCAATTCCTGTAACTAGGTCGGAGAAAACTATTGATTTTATATCATCTTTCTTTAAGATATGAGGGAGCGCAAAGTTTTTGCCCCGACGAAGAAGAAGTTCGGAGTCAGGGATGTGTTCTTGTGAAACGTTGACGAAAGAAGAAGCGAGCTTGGAAGTGCCAGTACATTGACTAGTTTTTGACTTACTTGAGGTTAGATTTTGTAGTTTGCGAAGTTTCGAATCACGAAGTTTATAGTAGTTGTTGGATTGTTTTCGATAAATAGTTTGCTAAAGCTGAGCGAAGTCATCCTTATCTAGGAGTTGAGCGAAACGATTGGCAGAACGATGAAGGATATTTTTTGCAGTACCAGCTACGACGTTCCGAGTCCAACCAGTTCTTGATATGCTACTTCTCAATACAATCCTTGCGAGGAGAGGCAGGAGGAGAAAGGTGGAAGGATACAAATTTAGGTTGTAGGTCGGTGTCTTATAGCACTCTTCTAGTAGAAGAGGAAGAAAGATCCGCTGTACACGCGGTATTAATTTCCACTTCCCGACTCTATACGCTTCTGGCCCAGATACGTCGACAACATCGTATGCATAATTATGGCGAGGATCGAACGCGGACCTATAAAAATTCTTCCTGAGCCTTGACTCTTACCATCCTTCCATCGCTTTTACCATTGAAGTGGGAGGTAATCATCTAAATTACCTAGACCTTACAATCATTTTAGTTGAACAATTGAAAACCCTCCGCGTCGAGTTCGCCGTTCATCGTAAGGATACCTTCACTGGGGTCTCGATTCACTCAACTTCACTCCTGCCAATGTTCCACAAAATGGCTCCCATTGATACCGCGATTCATGGGCTCCTGTCCTTTCCTCTTTCAGATCAAGCCTTCGAAATGGAAGTTGTCTACATAGAGAGCATTGCCAGGATCAATGATCTCAAGGTAGACATCCGCTTACTCATCAAAAGGAGAAGACTACGACGTCTACTGGCTGATACCGTACCCTCCCCTCTCGAGAACACTCCAAAGAGAGAAAATTGGTTCGCCTTCCTTTTTTAAGCAAACCTTCAGAAGACTTGGCCGCTGAACTCCGCCGATTTTGATATCGCACAGGGTTTTACCTGCTACTCACTGTCTCAAATCTCATCTCACCTAAGGACCCCATTTCTAAAATGGACCCATGAAGTCTCATGTGGTGAGTTCCCCTCCATCAAAGTCGGGTAAACTGGAAGAACCCTTTGGCAGCGGTTAAAGGAGCATCAAACTAAAACTAACGCAGTCTCAACTCACTGCACTCAAGAAAATCACGACGTTCAAAAACTCACCATCTATCTTATCCGCCATTGCTTGGAAAGCGCTCTTGAGGAAGCTGAAGCAATCGCCGCCAAAGTTCGAGTGGGCAACCTTTTGCTCAACGATTTAGAAACTACTTTTATCAATCCATTGATACGTTTTGTTTACCGCTTCGTGTCACCCGGGGCTGATTCATCTTTACTTTCGATTTCATTTTCATTCCTTGTTAGATTTAGTCTGCAGTTTTATAGCATTCAAATAGTCCCGATGATGATCAGCTTAGATCCGTTCAAAACCGGTCGTGTTTAGAGATGTCTGTTACAAAGTCTACCCCATAATAAAAATTTGTTACGTTCGTGAAATTTTCTTCTCATATTTCTCAAACATGGTTCGTACCCTGGAAGATTCTATAGACTTCGCCTACGTTTAGTATACTGTTGTTCTAAGAAGAAACGCCCACGTGTCATTCCATCGCTTAAGAAAGGTAATTTATCGAAAAAAAATTGTCAAGAAATCTAAAATTAATAGGAAATATTCTACGCATTAATTCGAGACTTGAATGGCGTATCAATGAGCGATCATACTACGTATTTGTAGTTTGGTTCTGAATGAGTACCTTCCTATCATCATTGTCGCACGAACCCTCTTACAAGAAAGAAATATGAGGAATAAACGAAGACGCGACCATGTCCAGACGAAGTAGAATTGTGAGACATTGAAGCGTAAGTGATTGCAGACAATCATCAAAGAGACGTATTCCCGTTACGATAATTTCACCTGTCAGTAGAGAAAAAGTCGTAAAATACAGTAAAATGTCTATCTGTGAGGTCGTAAAATGCAGCGTCTGTGAACGCGTATTTGAAATTAGAGGTAGACTTTTGTATTTATCTGAATTACCGGAGTTGATAGCTTGATTCTCACGAAAAATCATAATAGCGTTTCTCGCTCTGCTTATGGACAGCTGACTAACCCTATTTTTCTAAATTTTCATGTGAATATTTGAATAATTTCCTGTACTAGACGATTTTCGAAGTTTCTCAGACTTGAGCGATTGTAATTCATTTTAAAAAGTTTTACAGCGGAGCCACTTTGGATAACGTGCCTATCGAAAGATACGAATTCAGTAGCTCGGACGAAGTTGGTATCGGAGTTCGACATTCGGGAGTAGGATCTGGTGTCTCGTTCAAATTATTTCCAGAAAACAACTCGGACCTTTGTCTCTACACTACAGCCTCGATATTCTGTCAGATAGGTTGGGGAACGAGTAATGAACGCGTTTTGTCGCCTCCTGATTTCTTCTTCCATAAAATGAACTCTAGAAAGTAAGTAATGTTGAATTTTTGTAAATTGTTGATGTATACCTTTTCGAGAATGAATTTTTCTCTTTCGGTTTTTAGAGAAAAACTAAGAAATGATATGGATATACCGACCGACGTTACTAAATTAAAGGAATGGTTTAAGGCTGCTCAACTCGATCCAAATGATCCTAGCAATGTAACATTATTTGAACTGTTGAAGGTATCTATACACACTCATAAGAATCCCCGAGTTCTGCGTTTATTAGGTACGAAATAAGATGCGTATGATTCAATGTTGACAGAAAGCAGACGCAAAGGTCGACGAAGCGAGGAAATATTTCGATTTATACAGCGCGCAGCGTACATTAGATTATTGTAGCGAAGAAGAATTGAGCGCGGATCCGCGATTACGGTTATTGATGCTACGGGATCGCGGAGAGATCGAATTCAAAAATATTAAAACCATACCTCTGCGCGAATGGGAAATACCGAAAGATATATTCAAAGTGAGTCCTGCATAGTCGAAAATGAAAAGGATAGTGGTGGCGCGAAATTTAGTTCGGCACAAATTCTTTTTGATAAAGAAAAAGATTTATACGTGCAAGGATTGCTAAGATCGATAGAAAAATTTTTCGACTCTTCCCGCACATTTCGGGAAGAGCCGAAAAATTTTTCTATCGATTCTTTTTGATGTTTAACAAATACTCGCGGGTTCTTTAAAGGTTTAAAGGGTTGTTGGCGAACTATGAATTCGTGTAGAATAGGTTGCCTATCAATTCCCTGATACCCTACAACGTTCAATCTACCACTGGTCACTACGCGACGCCTGTCGGGTGTGTGTTGGTATACGAGCGTAGTCCCTGTCAGGAATGACTTTCCAAAATCAATTCTCAAAGCTCGAATTTTCAATTAACATTCATCATTTTGTAGAATGTTATTCATGAAGGCTCAATTAGGAGCGCTATAGAAGCAGAATTTGGAAATTTGGCTCTGAAAAGATTATATGGCTTTGGAAAAAAAACCAAATCTGCCAACTTCACAACAGCTTATGAAAAGAATGCGGAAGAAAAAATACAAATTATGTTTCTATAGCGCTTTCAATCAAACCTTTCTGAAGAACATTCCAAAAAAGCAGAAAAACTAGTTCAAAATTGAAGTCGAGAGAATTCATTTTTGGGACCATGTTTTACGCACACGTTTTCATGTGTAAAGCACACCCTTATCGGAATTGAATGAGAGAAGGCAGGGAACCTGTTTTGTGAGTCTTATGGTGTTTGAAACATTGTATATTTGGCTCATTGAAGGGGCTGGCCAATTTGTGTATGGAGTATTGCATATCTAGTTACTTGAAGGAGCTATTATTTTGATCAGGCTATCAGTGCTGCAAGATGATACAAAGGGGACTTGGAATTTATTGGGGTGGTGGTTAAAGCATTGCATACCTGGCTCATTGAAGGGGCTAAGCAAATTGGTGTATGAAGCATTGCATATCTAGTTACTTGGAGGAGCTGTTTTGATCAAGCTACTTCTGAACTATACAGGGTGAGGCAAAATGATGTTACTAGTTAAATGGGAGTTCGCGTTGAATCCGCCGTAGCGCAAAAATGCGAAAAGTTAGACGTATAGTTTGAAAGTGTGGGTTACGGTCATATAGGCGCAACAATCATTCAGACACCGCATTCATTTGGACGCCGTGACGTATTTTTTGTAACTTGGTTCGCCTAAATCCTGTTCCCTCTGCAATAAAAAATTTATTCATAAAATTATTCAAATAAATATGAATTTAATAAAGAAAATTTATTCATTTAATTATAAATATTTTTAAATTAAATTAATAAATTTTTAATTAAATTATAATTATAATAATTTATTGAAAAAATTGAAAAAAAAAATATTAATAAAAGTTTCAAAACTATAATTATCTAAGTTGAACAAAATATCGAAAATAAAATAATTAATTTTTTACTATCATTGAACTTAAATTAAATTGATTAATTAATTTTATTATTAATAAAAATATTAATAATCTATCAATTAATTAAAATATTTTTTTGAAAGTAACTTTAATTTAAGGTATCAATTTTTTAAATTAATTATGAATTAATTTCCTTAAAAATATCATCAATAAATAATATTTATTCAACCTGTATTAAAATCAGAATAAATGTTGGAATATAATAGGGTTTCCATTACCTCTGGGGTTGAAAAATATTGTTTTAAAATTAATATAAAAAAAATATTAATAAAAGTTTCAAAACTATATCTAAGTTGAACAAAATATCGAAAATAAAATAATTAATTTTTTATTATCATTGAACTTGAATTAAATTGATTAATTAATTTTATTATTAATAAAAATATTAATAATCTATCAATTAATTAAAATATTTTTTTAAAAGTAACTTTAATTTAAGGTATCAATTTTTTAAATTAATTATGAATTAATTTCCTTAAAAATATCATCAATAAATAATATTTATTCAACCTGTATTAAAATCAGAATAAATGTTGGAATATAATAGGGTTTCCATTACCTCTAGGGTTGAAAACTATTGTTTTAAAATTAATATCAGTTGTAGTTATTGTGATTCTCCTTGCTAATACTGGTAATGATAAAATAGCTCAATTAATTTTTGAAAATTGTTTCATTTTAATAAAAAAAAATTAATTCGCGCCTAAGCGCCCAATTGTTCTTGCGTCTACTTGAATGGGCGCTTACTTGATTTTTCAGTTCTTCGCGCCTAATTGTCGGCGCCTAAATGATACCAACCCAAAAGTACAAAATTTGTATTTCAATTTTATCTTTAATTTGAGCCACATTCGTGTGATGTATGTGTTTTGCTTAGTAGATGTGTTAGGTATTCTATGGCTTCTGTTTGTTCATTCAATGGTATAGTTCTCATTGCCTATAAATCAACTCTTAGAAAAGGCTAGAGAATATCAAATCCAGGTCCACTTACTCTTCATCGACTATTCAAAAGCCTTTGACTCTATAGAACATCAAGACATATGGAAAGGTTTGAGGAAGCAGGGAGTTCCTAGGAAAATTATAAATATCATAGAAAACTCTTATCAAAACCCAAAAGCCTACATTAGAACAGATAGAAAAGGAGAGACATTCGAAGTGAAGAGGGGAGTGAAACAGGGCGACCCACTTTCCTCAAACCTTTTCAATGTAGTATTGGAAGAAATATTTCAAAGACTAAGCTGGGAAGGAAAAGGGATAAGGGTAGACGGAAAGTACTTGAACAACTTAAGATTTGCTGACGACATAGTATTGGTAAGCTCGAACAAAAAGGAACTAGAAGAGATGGCAGAAGAATTGAGGAAGAAAAGTGAAAAATCAGGATTGGAGATTAATATGAGCAAAACTAAGTATATGAGTAACATTAATGAAGAAACAGAATTAATTCTAAACGGGGTAAAATTAGAAAAAGTTACCGAGTACGTATACCTTGGACAAATAATATCGATGGAAAATAGACTTGATAAAGAACTAAGAGAAAGGAAAAGGAAAGCCTGGAGGAACTTTTGGGGACTGAAAAATGTATACAAAAATAAAAAATTACCGACAGAAGCAAAAATTAAAATTCTTGAGAGCTGTACACTCCCGGTACTTCAATATGGAACTCAAACATGGTCCCTAACCAAAACACAGACAGAGGGATTGAAAGTAACACAAAGAGCAATGGAAAGAAGGATAAAGGGTATCAGACTAAAAGATAGGGTCAAAAATACGATACTAAAAGAAAAAACGAATAGTAAGGATATAGGGTACATTGTAAAGAAACAAAAACTAAAATATGCAGGCCATATGACCAGGGGGGACCCCGTGAAATGGAACTATAAGTTATCAAATTGGACCCCATACGAATACAAAAGAGGGAAAGGGAGACCACCAACGCGGTGGAGGGATGAGATAGTAAATAGAGTCGGTACCTCATGGCAGAATCAAGCACAGAGCAGGGAGAAATGGCGGAAGATCAGAGAGGCCTATGCCCATGAGTGGGCTATTTGTTGAGAAAATATTAATATGTACAGTCATGTTAAAAAAAGCGAAAATAAAGGCTGTTATTATTATTGAGCCACATTCGAAGTTTCTACGACTTTTCTGAGACGAGTTGTGGACCAAAATGTGGCAAAAATTCATTAATTTGCCAAAATTAAAAATTGTCCTAACTTCCACATATTATCTGTATTCAAAATGAAATTTAAGGCTGATTCTGACAAGAATACCCAAATAACCCTGTGAAGCTTAAAAGTAGGGGATTTTTCATTGTTTTATATCGAAAATCTTTGCAAATTAGACAATTTTTGGCATATTTTGGTCCATAATTAAACGCGAAACGTGAGACCTGTAGTTTAAATGTACAAATTTTGTATTTTATTTTTATCTACAATTTGCGTCCCTACCTAGCTTTTCACGACTTTTCTGAGCCAAGTTATGGACCAAAATGTGCCAAAAATTGATCAATTTGCCAAAATTCTCAATAATCAAAAATTTTTTCAACTTCCATTTATTTTATCTGATTTTGAAAAGAAATTTAACGCTGATTCCGAAGAAAACACCTAAATAACCCAATGAAGCTTGAGAGTGGGGGATTTTTCAATTTCTTATTTTGAAAATCTTTGCAAATTAGTCAATTTTTGGCACATTTTCGTCCATAACTCGGCTCAGAAAAGTAGGATATGGCTAAAATTGAGATACAAAATTTTTACAATTCAACTATACGTCTAACGTTTCGCGTTTTCGCGCTACTACAGATTTGGCGCAAACTCCCATTTAATTGGTAACATCTTTCTGCCCCACTCCGTATTTATATATGATGGGAGAGGGACTTGGAAAAAATTTTCGACCTCAGCCGGATATGTTTATGATGAAGGGGACTTGAAAAATTTTCAGCTTTCGAGCTATAGGTGATAAGAAGGGGACTTGGATAAATGTTGACCTTCGAGCTACAGGTGATAGGAAGGGACTTGAAAAATTTTCTCAAGTCTCAAGTCATGTTGCCTCCCGGACGGCGGACGGTGGACAATTTTTCCGGGAGACCCTCGATAAAACTGGTTCCCTGTTGACACTTCCCAAATTCTGGTTCAGGCTTCTAGCCTGATCAGATCACATTCCAGGGTTTGGATTACTTGATCGCAGCTAATGGCCAAGTTTTCGAGCCTCCTCTGTGTCAATTTCTCTGATGGCTACTCCATCTCCTTATTCTGTGAAAGTGACGTTCGATAGGTTCTTGGTTGTGAGAAGAAAGTTACACTTCGATGTTGCTGTCACTTCTTTTCGTTCTCCTTTGTTTCAGGTCTGGCAAGTTTCTTCTTGATCTGTTCGGTTTACTTTTCACGTATTTCTCTCCTTGGTTGAATGTCATTTCTTCAAATCTCTGTGGCCCTCATCAATTTGATGCTCTGCTACTTACAACTCATCATATTCAAAATAAAATCCGATGATACTGTTCAGAGGGTTTTTGTACGTTTTTTATAATGGATTTCTTTGTACTTTATAGGAATTTAGATCATGTTCATTTCTAAAATTTCTTCAGTTTTCTTTTTATTGTCATGATCGTGAATCTTTGGCGTCTCTTAAATATCCGAAGAATTTTCAGCCCTCTTACTTCGGATCCGATAATTATAATTTATACAAGAATCTGTACCAAAAGAAATATTTCAGATACCTATACGCTACAACTTCTTCCAGCCGGACTACCCGCAATAACGATGCTTCTTTAAGTTTTCGACCGTGTCGCCACGGCTCAAAGTGTTCGTTCAAGTGTTCTAAACATTCCTACGAAGTTTCATGCTTTTAAGACAAAATATAAGATGAAACTTACCCTCTCCTATAACGTGCTTGTTAAGTTCGCCAAGGTTCGCTTAATTAATTTATTCACCTGCTCAACAAGTGACATTGTAATATTGAAGCTTGCGGTTCTTTGCCGAGTTCAAAAATAATTTATTCGCCTTTGTTGTTCGATTCCTTGTCTTTTCTAGAACTACGAAAAAAGAATGTCGAATCCAGAATTGCCTTTCGACACCTTCAATTTGGGCCAGCTAGAAATTCACCGAGCGTGGGGACAGCATTCTCTTAATATGTTATACGACCGTGTGCTCAAACAGTGTAGACTTCTTCAGCAACATCGTAATATTCAGGACGTCATTCACGAGGATAAAGTTCCAGATATCGGGTAAGATACCGTATAAAGAGATTCTTAGGATGAGAAATGCGAATGAGAGCCCGTATCATTAAATACTAATTTATAAAAAAGAAAAATGAAAGTATGTACAGTACGATGTCGACAAAATTAATCATCGCTAACTCGACTAAGTAACAATAATACTGGAATATTATCGCATCATTTTCCTTTTGAAGAAAGTTTCCTCGTAGCTCTCGTAATGTTTTCAAGAATTTGAAACAAGATTTTACTCGTATGTAGCATGAGTGCGGCGGGTCGTTTTATTCCTAGTATTCAAAATATTTAGCGACTTATCTTTAGAGTTATAATCTCGCACTCGAGTACGTCAACAAAATCGACTGGAGAGAAAATCACGAAAGAAACTTTGGCGTTTTCCGTATCTCTGTATGATAGTATGCTGCGTACGTACGTAAGAGAGAAAAAGTACCGACTCGAGTGAAATTTTTCTTCTTTGTTTTAATGTCTACTCATTTTCATTATTTGTATTCACCAATTTCCCCTTCCTTTCTTGCGATAGTCCATCTTCATGACTTAGAGGGTGCTCGGAATGTCTACACGGCTTCCAGCCTGCAAAGAACACCCAGTAAATAATGGTCTACAAACGAGTTTCCATAAATCTTACCCGGTATTATCAGTGCTAATTAATCATCACGTAATTACGAAACCACTTTGCGGGTCGCACAACAAACTCTCGTTAAATGTACATTGTTTACGTGAAATGGCGCCGCGTAATTTCTTCTTACGAGAAGATCGATTTGTATCATCTGCGATTGTGCACGAGTTGAAAGGACGATAAAAGTTCGCTTTTTCAGGATACTGCGGTTTTGTCGGTTTTCTTGGAGTCACTAATTAAAATAGTCGTGCATTACTTTACGTGTAGTTTATCTTTGCCGAAGGAGATGATAATTGAATATGTACCTCGCTACCTCCGTTACAGAACGTTGGGTTTGACGTTTATGAAACTGCTGCAACCTAAAAGACCTTTACGACCTCGCCGTAAGGGTAGAAAACGTATACCGGTGAAGGGCTTGACTGGGCAAGAAGTCAAGGTACGAAGAAAAAAAGCGTAAAAAATTCTTGATGACGAGAGATATTAAAACGACCTCTGTTTGTTTAGGTTATAGTGAATGTTGTTCGAGCTTTTGAAGTACCAATACGTAAAGATGTGGATACTTTGACTGAAGATAATATATCGTACGTTCCTGTTCGTCCGTTCGTCGAGGTTACTTTTAAAGGGCAGTCGAAGAGAACGGTAACTGCTGATGGACCTAATCCAACGTGGAATCAAGATCTGTATTTCTCATTAATGTAAGCATTCAAATTCTAAATCGATAGTGTATGACGGGATGGACTCGGGTTGGCCACAAAGTGATGTATATCTATTCAAAAATTCAAGTCGATTTTTAATCTAATCCCGACTAAAAATTTGGAATTATTGGGAATGAAAGTTTTCAACTTTATGGAGGAATATTGGATCATGTATGTCTCTAGACGTTTTCGGAGCTGTAACCTATTTTTAGCGGGGAACCCGCTATCCATTTTGCTAGGGGTATTCTGAGCAAACGTCCGCGTCCGGGAGTTTCTGTGAACTGCGTGACGTGACGTGTGACACTTTAGGATGTCATCAATGACCTTGACCTACTTTAGGGACTTGGAGAATATTCAACTTCAGCTGGAGAAAACGTCCGCATCTGGGAGTTTCTGTGAACTGCGTGACGTGACGTGACGTGACGTGTGACACTTTGGGATGTCATCAAAGACCTTGACTTACTTTAGGGACTTGGAGAATATTCAACTTCAGCTGGAGAAAACGTCCGCATCTGGGAGTTTCTATAAACTGCGTGACGTGACGTGTGACACTTAAGGATGTCATCTATGACCTTGACCTACTTTAGGGACTTGAAAAATTTTCCACTTCCGCGGGGAACCCGCTGTCCATTTTGTTGGGGGGGATTACATCCTCCAAAAACGTTTTGAAAATAGACCAATTTGACAGTGACGTCACAACCGGAAAATCAGTGTTGCCGTTGGCCGACTTACCGCATGGCTCCCATAAGAATATCACAGGGAGCAAAGATCATCATAATACTGATAAAGAACTAGAAATTTCTTAACCATCAGAAGTTCTATAACTAATTCTGAGAACCCTCTAGATTATGAATATCTAATTCTTGAGAAAATTTGTGGCAGCAATTTTGAGTATTCTTGTAATGATTTTGGCTCGTGACTTATAAGAGTAACATTGGGTAGTTTTTCCAACAGTAACTCACTGTTATCACCTGCGTGACGTCACATCAAATCGGTCTTTGAGTGACAACCTACAGGTGTCAGGTCAGGTACCGAGTACCTACCGACTAATCATAAGGTTTAACTCTCTCGACACTCATAAAATGATTGCTTTTTCGACTCCTAATCAGCGTGTCACAATCTAACTAGAGATCGCGTTCTCAAATCATTATGCTAGTTTGAAACCAATTCTACGGACAAAATTGTGTTTAAGCTTCAACAATAATAGTGTAGGTTATTATTAAAAATTTTATAATTCGTGAGACTTGATAATAGGTATTTCTAATTCGTCGCAAACGTGCTATCTGTGTGTTCAATTTCGCGAGTGAAACTTGCGTGTCTAAGTAACCTCGTATATTAATAAATTTCAAAAAATGGTTGCCTGTCCCGGTCTTTTGATTCATTCGAATCTAAATGACTTCCGTCGTGAAGGGAAGTACAGTGATGTGAGTATTCTTGTCGCTGGAAAAACTTTTAAATGTCATCGAACCATATTAGCCGCGGCTTCCTCGTACTTCGACTCGATGTTCTGCGGAAATTTCAAAGAGAGTTACACTCACGAATTCCAGTTGTGCGATATTGATCCCGAATCATTCGAAAAGGTATTACAAAATATATACATCGGCGAACTCAGTATCACTGAAGACAACGCTTTTGATTTACTTCGTACCAGCGAATTCCTTTCTGTCCTGACTATCCGGGACCAGTGCATCGAATTCATATTAAGTAATATGTATTCAATGAAGAATGTGATCGAGATGTTCATATGGGCTCGTACTTTCAATGTTTCCCAGCTAGTCGACCCATTGCTCAAGTGTATTTCGAATGATTTTATCTGTCTGTCTGAAACTACCGCTTTTCTTGAAATGCCGTTTGAGGATTTGCGCTCAGTACTGATGCGTACATCCAAGCAATCTTCATTATTTAGATTGAACGATTTAATTGTGGACGCTCTCGTTCGATGGTTACACCATGCTTACGCAGAAAGAAAAGACTACTTTCAGACATTGGGAGCAATGGTCTCCCCTGCAGAGATATCCGTTGAATACTCAAAATTCCTTTCAAGGAAGTACAAATTAGATCTCCCGTATCCAGAGAAGTCATTTTTCCACACATACATCGAGCACTCTGATCAATGTTCTTCTAATCACAGTTCTTTCTCTACTTCCTTTGCGGATGTTCAGTTTTGGACAAATAATCGTTCATCTATTCACCTGTATCTTAAAAACAAAATTTTTTCAATTAATATGTACAAACCTGATGGTTATATCTCTTATGCTCAAGAAAGCGAAATTATATCAAAAAGAAAGGAAAGTCTAATTAGTTCTAGTGAGTCGGATTTTGTATATTGTATGGATAATAATGCGTTTCATTCACAATCATTTTACGCGTATTCATCGATTGATTTGTCTGAGTCAAATATGAAACGTCTATGTCCACCGCCAGTACTTTTGGAATCTAAAGGTACAATTGATGAAAACAGTAAAAAGATTTACTTTGGATTTGATGGTCGTTTATTCCAGGAAAAAAACAGAATGTATTCTGCAAGCCGTGAAACATTTACTGACGAGGAACTTGCTGGAGGAGTATTCCATTATAATTGTGAAATAGATGAATGGTTTACTATTCCACAAGTGAGAATGGAAGAAAGCAGGGGTAGAGCTCAGGCAATCGTTGATAACAATTTAGTTTACTTCATTTCTGAACGTGGTGCTGTACAAGCGTATGATACCCGTTCTTCTGCATGTCTTAAACCACCAAATACCAATTTACGTTATAATGACAACGATCTTTGCTGCTGCGCATTAGATGGAAAGATCTATGTTAGTGGTGGCAAGAATACAGAAATGTTCGATTCCGCGGCTAACAAGTGGGAAATACTACAATCTTTTAAGAGAGATAATATCCTAGATCTACATTATCTGCCTAGTGAAGTTAGTTTTATGGTACCTTATGAAAAAAAGATTTGGCTGTTCCACAAAGAAGGTCTGTCACCAGGTGGTAAAGATGGCTCCGGTTATTATAAATTATCACTTCAGATTTACCATCCAAATTCAAAAAAATGGCTTCTACCTCATAAAGCTCTATCTGATGAGATAATTTTTGCTAAAAGTGGTTGGAAAGAACATGATTACTACTTCCTTGAAGAGGTTATTGTATTTAAATCTAATTAGATTGTTTTTTTGTTTTTTTTTTCATGAATTATTTTTGTTCACGGTTCACATATCAATAATCAAATTTTATATTAATAATATCAATGAATACTCAGTTATAATAGTAATATTTTTTTAATGGTAATAATACGTCGTAAAAGCAAATTAATAAAATAGCTGAATAAGTCAAACCTTTGTTCTTAAATGGCTATATTCACTCAGTAATGCACAATTAATCTATCCAGTTTCTATTTTAATTTATTAATTAAAAATATTGGTAATCTTAATCAATTTATTATTAAAATATCAATTTTCAGACTTTAACTTTGTTTCAAATTAGATTTTCAAGACACTGTGGAGTCGTTTGTGAATAAAGATTCTGACATCTAAGTAATTGTACTTTATAAATCGCGATGGCTAATTTTATTTTGTAACCAAGGCCTGTCAATAAACATAAAAGACTACTCTGCCCTACAAAGTAAGATGGACGTATATCCAAAATACGAATCTAGAGAAACATATCTTCTGTTTGGTTTACCTATGAGTGTGTGTGTGTGTGTGTGCTCTGAAAGTGGATATACGCCCTATTCCTTTGTCGGTAAGTGAGGCGTATATCCACTTACGTGAATATTAGTAAATATCTCCAAAACTAATGCTGTTAAGAAGAACTTGAAACGACCCTCGGATTTGTAGATAAACAAATCAAGAAATTGGCTGGATTGTACAATAATTGTTTCGTACTGATTCAACTTTTTGAATGGAATATACCGTTCTCCGAATTGTTGTTTTGTATTTACGTCCATCTCACTTTGTAGGGCAGTACTGCTGTATCCACTCTGTTGAGTGGTGGGAATATCTACAAAAAGCCACAATTTTTGTAAGCATGAAGAGAAGAAGAAAAAAAACTCGCAACCCACCGACCAAGCTGCTTGGGGTTGCTTTCATTAACGTTGTTAATTGGGGCAAATGGGAAACCTGTTTTATGGGATTTACGAAGTACCGGTAATAAAGCTTAAACTTTGTTCCTCATGCACTAACCCTCAAAATTTTTATATATATTTCTTGCTTTCAGGAAATTGTTGCAATTTTGATTTTTCCTTCTTTCATATTATTCTATTTAAGAAAATGATAGAAAAATATTTTGTATTATTCAATATTGACAAAAATATAGTCTAGTTTGGTTTTACATAAGTTTATGACATTTTTACCGCATCACCTTTTCAGGCACATCCCTTGTGCTACCTATTTGCATCCTCATACAAATTGCAATAGTTTTTGCAAACTCATTGTTGATCCTCGGTGCTACACCAGCACTCCTCACTCTCTAGTTCATCCTTTCTCGCACGTGGTACCACTTTAAGATAAGATGTATTCAATGCCTGGAAGCCAAATACAAACTACTATGACAACTGACCTTGACCAACTTTAGGGACTTGAAAAATTTCCGCGGGGAATCCGCTGTCCATTTTGTTGGGGGGATTACATCCTCCAGAAACGTACGCATCCAGGAGTTTCTGTGAACTGCGTGACGTGACGTCACGTCTGACACTTTATGACGTCATCAATGACCTTGACCTACTTTGGAGCCTTGAAAAAATTTCAATTTCCTCGGGGAGCCCGCTGTCCATTTTGTTGGGGGGATTACATCCTCAGAAAACGTCTGCATCCGGGAGTTTCTGTGAACTGCGTAACGGAACGTGACGTGAAGTATGACACTTTATGACGTCATCAATGACCTTGACCTTCTTTAGGAACTTGAAAAAATTTCAACTTCCAGCCTTCATTATATCAGGCCTGGTATACAGTATACTAAGAAGAGCCCAGCCATTTCATTTGCGGAGGGGGCATTTCCGCGCCAACGTAATTGCGAGAGCGGGAGGTTGCAGGTTCCCCGCTGCCATTGCATACCTGCAATGACCTCTAAATTTTTTCTTCTCAACGGTTAACTCACCATTTGTTTTATGAGAGGAGAAAGGTACTCTCAGAAAACATCCACGAAGGCCACGCGTAATAATGCAAAACGTTGATGTATATCTCAAATCTACGAAATTTGCATCGCAATTTTATCTTGATTTTGCGCCCCTACGCAACATTCTATAAGATTGAGCCAAGTTATGGACCAAAATGTGCCAAAAATTGATTAATTTGTCAAATTTTCTTTCATAAGAATTTAAAATTCTCCCATTTTTAAGCTTCATGGGATTATTCGAGTATTTTTTTCGAAATCGGCTTATATTTCCACGTTCAAATTGAACTAAAATATGAAAGTTGGGATGATTTCCAATTTTTGAGTATTTTATCTTCGGCACATTTTGGTTCATATATTTCGGCTCAAAAAAAAACGTAAAAAGTTGGGTAGGGACGCAAATTGAAGATAAAATTGAGATGCAAATTTCGTACATGTTCATTTAAAGTATACGTCTGACGTTTCGCGTCTTCGCGCTAGAACAAATTTAGCGCAAACTCTCATTCGACTGGTAACATCTTCCGCCCCTCCCTGCTTATACGAGGAGTATGACTATCCAGTTTTCCAACTACATCGAGAGTGAGGAGACTTGAACAAATTACAGTTTTTCGACTACATCGATGAGAGGAAAACTTGAGAGTATTTTTTAGCGGGGAAGAAGAGTTTTTGGTTAAATTGCGAAGAACGGCAGTAGGTTCAGAAAATGTCCATAACCAACTCTGATACTTTGATGACGTCATCAACCTAAGTTAGGTCAAGTTATGAAACTCAGGTTTGCCAGTTTGCCGAAAGATGTGACCTCTATTTCATCCCTTATAATATTTTTATTGATTAGGCATGCGTTACCAAGGAAAGAAATATGAAGTAAATCAAAAGCTTGAGGAAGAAGTGTTTTACTCCCCGCCAAGTCCCAGCCTGGTGTTTCCTGCTCTGACAAACTACTCCAAAAAAATACTGATTAAAAACTCCTCTGATTCATTGGATGAAATGATATCCTCTTTCCATACGATTACGGTTTCCGCAAAGGCCCTAACACCTTCTGAGCCATATCTCACTCGAACCTTCAAGTTGAGGAAGCCCGTCGCTCGAGCTCAAAACTCCTACTTCGATTTCCTTTGACCTCCAGGAAGTCTTTGCCCATGCCTGGCGTCACTACATTTCCTGACGTTGCCCCTAAGCACAGAATACAGCTCCCTCGACCGTGACGTCAGCGTCTAAAGTAAAATTCAGAACCAATACTCTTTCCAACAACCCATTTCAAGCAGTATCCCTTTGAGAGAAAGTATGGTGTGTCCTAAAGAACAGTGTTAGGTTTTCCCTTACCGAACGCTCCTTCGCAGATGACTTCTATAGCTCCCTACTAACCTCTAACGAGCAGCAAGACTACTTTAATTAACCCTTGACAAGATTTTCATATGCCAATCTGACCGTGGATTTGGATTTTCAGACAAATGGAAACAGCTGAAAAGATTTTTACGCCCTATACATCTTCTTTTTGTACACCTGCAAAACTCTACCAAATTTCTCAGTCTCACCTTCGACTCTAAAACTTCCTGGCTCCTTGTTCAGAAGCTTGAGAGCGAAATACCTGACTTCCTTAAACATTGTAAAATACTCATTACTCACCGTACCGACTGTAATCGCAATTTCCTGCTCCAACTCGACAATAGTCTAATGTGTGCCCATCTTGATTACGGTTCTCCAATTTACACCAACTTTAATTAAACAATCTTAAAATTGCTCTACTCAATTCAATCTTTCGGGTATCGACTGATCCTTGGAACCATTCGCACCAACCCATGCACTAAGAGGCAACCGCGCTCTTTGACTCTCTGCCATGCACATTTCTGTCCTCAAAAGCCAATGCCCAAATTTTACCATTTTCTACATGCTCTCAGCTTTCGTAATTCACCTCTTCTTCCTTTGAATCCCTTCTAGACACTCTTCTCGAGCTTAGATCGTTTTACTCTCCCTTGGTGAACCCTTATCCCTGACATCTGTCTTGGTCTTACTGAAAATTATGTTCAATTAACTCGTCAACAAAGTCATATTTTCAGAATTCTCCCTCTCCACTTCCTCTGACTCATGGACGGGTCCAAATCGAAACCCAGAACCGGATATGCAGTCGCCATTCACGGTAACATCTCATCCTTCCGTATCGTAGACTCGCTTAGACGTTTCTTGAACGCACGACCGGTTCTGCTTCTGTATATTGAGCGTCAGGTCAACTTGTATTCACCTCATTTTTGGTCAGAATGAATTTGATCTTGCGGGAGAATGAGCTTACCTAATGTCGTCACTGGGTAGAAGCCGATAATATGGTAATGTTGTATCTTCTGAGTTCACGAGCCAATTCGTTAATGGCTGTCTTGAGGTTAGGGAGCCGGAGCCAGAGTTTACGAGTAGGAGGAAGATCTTGAGTCGAAATATTGTCATCTGATTCAACTAATCGGCGCACCATGATAAGGATATCGATGTTAAGTCCGTTTTGTGTAGTTTTTTCCTGAATATTGTGGATTTTGGCCGCACGGGCCATTTCTGAAAGAGAGATGAGGGTAGCCTTGATGGAGGCCAATTTTTGCCCACGAGGGTGGAGAGAGTCGTTCTGTGAAGGGCGCTTCTCTATACATTAAGGAATCGAGAGAGTGAGAGAGAGAGAGAGATTAGTCGCTCCAGGGAAAAGACAAGTTAAACTTTTTCTTATTGAGTCAGGTTGTGGTAATTTTTACTAAGAGAGAGAGAGAGAGAGAGGATGGAGGCAGGGTTAACGATCTTGAACTGCAAGTCCCTGACTCTGTATCTCTGATCCCAATTAGCTATGGACCGGTGAAGAAGACTGGTGGCTAGTGATTCTGATAGCCTTGATTTGACTGGGGCACCGAACCATAACACCCCTTCATCCCGTCTAGAAACGAGCCTCATGACCTTGATTTCAAGGAGCCTAACTTCGCACCTCTGATCACCATGTGTCAAGAGAGGGCTATTTCAGGCAAATGTGTTTCAGAAGACTCTGACGTCTTTCCCCTGATCACAATAATGACCTTGACCTACTCACTGTAGTAGTGAAAAAGTCAGTCTATTCCCCTCAATCTGAGGGATTCACGAGGTACAAAACATGATCTCTGCGCATTCGCAGAAGGCTTCTTCTGCTAAAATTATGAATCGTTTACTGAAATAAGAGGATGAAACTTTCGTATTTGAATTCATTTATTTACAACCATTTCACTTCTTTGAATTGTTGCAGAGGACCAAACGATGGTTCGTTCCAAGTCAGCACGATGCACTCATTCAATGACAGCCTTCACATCCATCTATTTGACGAAATCGTAGTCGATATACTCGAAGATGAGAGGATGCGAAACACGACCATACACCAGAGATTGGAAAGAAATTGGTTAGGAAGTTTGAGGATACCGTTTTCTACTTTATACTTCAATCACCAGGTAATATGTCTCGACAGTTATCGGAACTAATAGATATTTTCCGGCAATTTCAACTCCTTTATGATCGTCTTAGAAAGCATATCGAAATGAAAAAACTAGACGGACTATACAGGGTGAGGCAAAAAGATGTTACCAGTTAAATGGGAGTTTGCGCTAAATCCGCCGTAGCGCAAAAACGCAAAACGTTAGATGTATACTTCAAATGTAAGAAATGTGAAGCTCAATTTTATCTTTAATTTGCGCCAAATACGAAGTTTCTACGATTCTTCTGAGTCGAGTTATGGACCAAAATGGACCAAAATTTTGCTGCAGGGGTTCCCAAAGTTGTTAATTATCAAGTAAAAATGTTTTTGGAATGAGAAATAGCGTGTTTTGTAATATTTTTCCTTGCACCCGCAATGAAATTTCGCGCTGAGTCTGAAAAAGAGGGTAGAATGACTTGACAAAGCACCAAAATGACTGAATGGGCCCATGGAGGGTCAAAATTTCCCAAAATTAAAAATGCGGTCCTTTTTGACATTTTTCCCCGGTACCTCCATGAAATTTTGCCCTGAGTCCAGAAAACATGGTGGAATTGTTTGAAGAAGCACCAAAATGACTGAATGGGCCCATGGAGGGTCAAATTTTCCCAAAATTAAAAATGCGGTCCTTTTTGACATTTTTCCCCGGTACCTCCATGAAATTTTGCCCTGAGTCCAGAAAACATGGTGGAATTGTTTGAAGAAGCACCAAAATGACTGAATGGGCCCATGGAGGGTCAAATTTTCCCAAAATTAAAAATGCGGTCCTTTTTGACATTTTTCCCCGGTACCTCCATGAAATTTTGCCCTGAGTCCAGAAAACATGGTGGAATTGTTTGAAGAAGCACCAAAATGACTGAATGGGCCCATGGAGGGTCAAAATTTCCCAAAATTAAAAATGCGGTCCTTTTTGACATTTTCTCAAATCCTTGATGAATGTTTGCGCTGAGTCCGAAAAAAATATAGTAACTTGAGAAAGCACTAAAATGATCACATTCGCCCAATGAGAATGATTCACTGAGAAAGGCATTCAGTCTTGGCCAAGGGAGGGTAAAACTTTCACCAACATGAAAAATGGGGTGATTCTTAAATTCAGTTTCAAGTCTACAACGCAAATTTCTCGACGTTTTCCCTTCTTCATGGAAGACGGGGCCTTTCTCAATCTCTCACCGCGAGATCACAACAGAAAGCGAGTTTCCCAGTCTCGGTTCCCTCCAGAGGCCAACACAACGCGAATTTCTCGACGTTCCGCCTTATTCATGGAAGACGGGGCCTTTGTCAATCTCTCACCGCGAGTTCACAACAGAAAGCGAGTTTCCTAGTCTCGGTTTCCTTTAGCGAACGACACAACGGGAACTTCCGTATGTTTTCCCTTCTTCATGGAAGACGGGGCCCTTGTCAATCTCTCACCGCGAGATCACAATAGAAAGCGAGTTTCCCAGCCTCAATTTCCTTTAGCGGACGACACAACGCAAATTTCTCGACGTTTTCCCTTCTTCATGGAAGACGGGGCCCTTTTCAATCTCCCACCGCGAGATCACAACAGAAAGCGAGTTTCCCAGTCTCGGTTCCTCCAGAGGCCAACACAACCCAAATTTCTCGACGTTTTCCCTTCTTGATGTAAGACGGGGCCCTCGTCATTTTTTCACCGCGAGTTCACAACAGTGAGCGAGTTTCCTACTCTCGGTTCCCTTCAGCGGTCGACACAACGGAAATTTCTGGACGTTTTCCCTTCTTGATGGAGAACGGGGCCCTCGTCAATCTAAATTTCGTTAGCATTTTTTTCGGACTCGGCTCAAAATTTCACTTACAAATCAAATAAGCATTTGAAAGTTTGAACAATTTCCCAATCCGGGGAAATTTTGACCTTTTTTGGGGCTCTTTACCTCATTTCGGTGCTTCGAAAAATTTTGTAAGCATTTTTTTGGGACTCGGCGCGAAATTTCACCTAGAAATTGAATTAGAATTTGAAAGTTTGAACATTTTTCCAATCTGGGGAAATTTTGACCTTTTTTGGGCCCATCAACCCATTTTGGTGCTTCGAAGAATTTTGTAAGCATCTTTTTCGGACTCGGCGCGAAATTTCACCTAGAAATTGAATTAGAATTTGAAAGTTTGAACATTTTTCCAATCTGGGGAAATTTTGACCCTTTTTGGGCCCATTGACCCATTTTGGTGCTTCGAAAATTTTTGTTACTATTTTTTTCGTCTTCTCCGTCCAAATTTACATAAGAAACAATGACCTTATCATCAAAATTTTCAAAATTCAGTTCAATACTGTAAATTAATTAATTTTCTAGCCCTATTTTGGGAACCCTGACAAATTGGTGAATTTTTGGCACATTTTGGTCCATAACTCGGCTCAGAAAAATCGTAGAAACTTCGTATTTGGCGCAAATTAAAGATAAAATTGAGCTGCACATTTCTTACATTTGAAGTATACATCTAACGTTTTGCGTTTTCGCGCTACGGCGGATTTAGCGCAAACTCCCATTTAACTGGTAACATCTTTTTGCCTCACCCTGTATAGCGTTAGAATTTAGACTCGAGTTCGTGGAATGAAAAAGAGGGAGGAGCGCAGACGTTACGTTAAGAAAAACTATTTTGTTCCATTTTATTGTTCTTTTATTCATTTGATATTGTTTTTTACACCGCTTCTATTTCATTTCTCTCTTCAATCCCGGTTTCCTTTCTTTTCATTCTATTATTGTCATTTATTTTTTTATTTCGCGACTATTTTTTTCTCTCTCTTTACCTTGTTTTCTCTTGGTACTCAGTTCTATTCCTAATTTCGATCAAAATTATAATAATAAGTTATCATTCCGGACTTCCTCTCTTGTGAGTCGGAAATATATGAGAAGCCATAAATTCGATTTAGAAGAAATACGTAGATTTTTTGTCTTCTATTTTTCATATTCAAAATTCTGGGCTTCCTTTCTGTATTTTGGATTTTTCTTTCCGTACAACACTCGAATAATTTTGAAAGATATTAGAATATCAATACCCGAAATATGTATACGATAAAATATTTGGCGAGAAGCCGGAGTTTTGTTGTTTTTGAGAAAGTACGATAAAAGATTCACTTTTTTCTCTCTGTTACAGGTCGAAGGCACTTTTCAATTGTACTCTCCAACTTTCCTGTTGGGCTACGATCGTCAGACTTCGCTCGCGTCTTCCGATCATTCGCACCTGCGTAATTCTACCTTCTTAACGTTGTTCATTATCGTACAACCACCCCTCAGTCCGCCGGATCATATAATGGTATGTCGGAATAAGTAGCTCGAACTTCTCACGCGACACATTCATTTGAAATTTCGTTCATCAGGAACACTTGGAATGCAGCGAGTCACTTTACCTCGAACAACATCTCGAATTGTGGATACGCGAAGTACATAAAGTGGTACCCCATCGACTGGTGAAAACGCTTGTTACCGACGTAAGCGGCAAATCTGTCTGCGTGACGCGATTTTTTCGCGCCATAGAACCACCAGGTACGTATTCCTGAAAAGCGTTTATACTGCACACGAGATTTACTAAGTGTAGGAGTACTTTCGACCGAGAGAGAAAGAAGATGAATTGTTAAGATTATCTCTATTTCACAGCGCAGCGTTCCATGTACGGAATTTTTTTATCAATTTATTTTCCGTTCTAGAAGAAACCGCATCTTCTTAATGGAAGATAGAGCTCGGATAACGAACTTCATCGTTACGACGGACTTGTACCCTTACTACGTATTATTATATAGCACAACACGCTACTTGTCTATATATACTTTTTCATTTTGGCAAATTCTTACGAGTTGTGTAATCGTCGAGTGTAAAAATTTTTTCAATTTTCCGTCATACCGATCGAAGGCGTTGTTATAATGAAGACGAGCGAGTATTTAGTATGCAAATTTCTCGCTTCAGGGCAGAACTCTGAGATTACGATCGTCGAACCAATCTTTGTCGAAAAGCGGTCTTTCTTTTTTTCTTCTTCCTTTTCTCTTCTTTCTTTTTTCTTTACTCGTTAGTCGAAAATTTTAAAAACTCGCTGCTCTTTCTTCCATCAGCGTCAAATTGTCCGGAAAATAAGTCTTTTGTCCTCGAATTTTGTTGAGAATCCGAATTACGAGCCAGAGTCTTATTATTTTTTCGCAATTTCAGTAATATACGAGAATGAAACCACTATTCCGGAAATGATAGCTCGATATGTGTCGTTGATACCGGTGTCCACGAGCGGAGCTTTATTATTCGGTCAGTTCAGTGTATGGCTAACATGCGACGTAAGATATAAATGTTTATTATGATAGTATAGTAAGCTCTATTATGGGTCAGCGGAATGAGATATTGCACATCACTGTAGAGAACGGATTTATTGGCGCTAAAAAATATGAAATTTGGCATTATTTGGCATTTATAAAAATTTAGAACAAAAACATGCAAACTTTGTAGAAAACAGAAAAAAATTAGAGGCCATTGCAGGTTTGCAATGGCAGTCGGGAACCCGCAACCTCCCGCGCTTGCGAACACATTGGCGCCAAAATGCCCCCTCAGAAAATGAGTTGGCTGGGCTCTTCTCAGTATACACAGAATGTATGCTAGGCCTAAAATAATGAAGGCTGGAAATTGAAATTTTTCCAAGCCCCTAAAGTAGGTCAAGATCATTGATGACGTCATAAAGTGCCACACGTCACGTCACGCAGTTCACAGAAACTCCCGGACGCGGATGTTTTCTGAGGATGTAATCCCTCTAACGAAATAGATAGCAGGTTTCCCGCTAAAAAACAAGAAAAACTAAATTGCAGAAATCGTTAATTGTGTAGTAGAATGACGTGTTTTTCAATAGTCAAAAAAAAAATCACCCTGCTACATAATTCACAAATTTTGTTCAACAAATTGTAAATCTGTCAATTTTTATTCATTATTTTTTTTTTTTAGCGGGGAACTTGCTATCTATTTTGTTAGGAGAATCACATCCTCAGAAACCGTTCGCTTCCGGGAGATTCTGGGAACTGCGTGACGTGACGTGTGACGCTTCATGACGCCATCAATGACCTTGACCTACTTTAGGGACTTGGAAAAATTTCAACTTCCAGCCTTCATTATATCAGGCCTAGTATTGTTGGGAAAACGTCTGCGTCCGAAAGTTTCTGTGAACTGCGTGATGTGACATGTGGCGTGTTATGACGTCATCAATCACCTTGACCTACTTTAAGTATTTAAAAAAATTTCAACTCTCAGCCTTTATCATATCAGGCCTAGTATTGTTAGGGGGATTACATCCTCAGGAAACGTCTGCGTCCCGGAGTTTCTGTGAACTGCGTGACGTGACATGTGACGTTTTATGACGTCATTAATGACCTTGACCTACTTTAGGGACTTGAATAAATTTCAACTCCCAGCCTTCATTATATCAGGCCTAGTATTGTTAGGAAAACGTCCGCGTCCGGGAGTTCCTGTGAACTGCGTGACGTGACGTGACATGAGATGCTTTATGACGTCGTCAATGTCCTTGACCTTGACCTATTTTAAGTATTTGGAAAAATTTCAGCTCCCAGCCTTCATTATATCAGGCCTAGTATTGTTGGGAAAACGTCTGCGTCCAAAAGTGCGTGACGTGACATGTGGCGTGTTATGACGTCGTCAATCACCTTGACCTACTTTAAGTATTTGAAAAAATTTCAACTCCCAGCCTTCATCATGTCAGGCCTAGTATTGTTAGGGGGATTACATCCTCAGGAAACGTCTGCGCCCGGGAGTTTCTGTGAACTGCGTGACGTGACGTGGGGCGCTTTATGACGTCATAGATGACCTTGACCTACTCCAGGGACTTGGAACAATTTCAACTCTCCATTTTGTTAGGGGGATTACATCCTCGGAAAACGTCCGCGTCCGGGAGTTTCTGTGTACTGCGTCACGTGACATGAGATGCTTTATGACGTCGTCAATGACTTTGACCTTAACCTACTTCAGGGACGGAAAAATTCCAACTTCCAGCCTTCATTATATCAGGCCTAGTATACAGTATATTGAGAAGAGCCCAGATAAGTCATTTGCTGAGGGGGCATTTTCGCGCCAATGTGATCGCAAGCGCGGCAGGTTGTGGGTTCCCCGCTGCCATTGCAAACCTGCAATGACCTCTAAATTTTGTGTGTGTGTTTTTGACATGTTTCATGTCTTTGTTCTGGGCACATACTTATGGGAATTTGATTCTCAAATCTTCGAGTCCGAGTTCGAGTCCGAACCCTCTCCCCCCGCCCCTTCCCTCTGTAGCTTCTAGCTTATCCTAATATAATGAAAAGGTGTAGGCTAGATTTATACTAGGCTAAGAAAACTCCGAGAGCCATTTCGGTGACGTCATAAGTCGTAAATTCTGGTCCGCTCACAACATCTGAAATATACTAAAGTAGAATTATACTAGACCAAGAAGCGGAGCGAGTGAGGCCCTCTAATCTCACTAAAGTAGACTTATACAAAACCATGAAGCGGCCGCGAGTGAGCCCCTTAATCTCATTAGCCCAAAATATACCAAAGTTGACTTAGACTAGACCAAGAAGCGGGGCGAACAAGCGGAGCGAGTGACCCCTGCTAAACTCATTAGCCTGAAATATTCCAAAGTAGACTTATACTAGACCAAGCGAGTTTGCCGCTCTAAAGCCTTAGCCTAAAATATTCTAAAGTAGACTTATGCCATAAAAGACACTTTAATGATCTCTTAGACGGGAACTCTCACATATTTTTGTCTCGCACTATCCACAACATATCTAATTGGGCAAAATTTTGAAAAGACATGAAACATGATCTTTATATTTTTGGCTGCGCCAAGAAATCCAAAACCCCCCTAAAGTCATTAGCCTAAAATATTTGAAATTATTTACTTTTATTACATGCTTATGTATTTTTATTGTGTATCAGTATCTCATAAGAGTCCATAAAAATTCAACAAATTTCGCATGTATTCTACTTCACATTGAATTTGGCAACTTTTAAGGCGCTCATACCTACTTTTGGCAAACAAAAATTCTGATCCCGGTGTCCCTTATCTCCTAATTGTCGGACTCATCTTTCATCAGCACTTCTCTAGCGCCCAGGGAAATGGTTCGGCAAATGCCAAGGAATCCGTTCTTTACGCATCAGCTGGATATAAAAAAACTTTGTCTCGATCCAGCTTGACATCTTGTGATACGAAAACCAAAATTTTCATGATAAGTTGGTGTACCGAGAAAGTTATATTTTAGTGGCCTGACAAGAGCCATTTACCTAGCTTCCACGTATAAATGTATTTTTCCAAGACTAGTTCGGATGGCTCACAATGAATGAGTAAAAATTAGCGTGGGAGAACCGCTATCTCCTCTGTTTTCAGCCATCTTGTATTGAAATTACTTTTCTTTTTCTCCTGAAGTCATGACAGTTTTCTTCCTCTATGTAACTATCATGATTTTTTGGACATTATGTTCTGATTTTTGTGAGTCCCTTCCGTCACGGACCTAAGTCAAAAATCATTTCCTGATAACGTCACACTCTCTTGCTTATTATTATCCTCTCCCTGAAAGATTCTAAGTGAAGTCTGGCCCTCATTGATGCCATGCTTTGATACTCGTTAATGTTTCAAGTACCTCCTCTACCTCCCTCTAACTATCTGAATGCATTGATGACATCGTGCCCTTTCTCATCTTATACACAATCAAATCATAGTGAGAAAAAGAGTCTTAACTCGAAGAGTCTTCAATCCTTTATATTAGTAGTAGCCCAGTTTTAGCGGAGAAATTTAGCTCAAAAATACAAAATTGGAGCCTAGCTCAAATGTTCTGAGTTCAACCTTTCTTAGTGCCCAGTTCTACAAATGTTCGTGGTTCAAGTTTTTTTCAGTTCCCTCCTCTCCTTGTAAGTAGAATCGGAACTCGACATTTTTTCAAGTACATAAATTAAGTCAAGGTCATCGATGATTCCTTGGAGCCACAATGATTTGTATAACAAAGAAAAATCTCTCCTAGTTTGACATCATGCATAGCTAGATTGTTGCAATTTTTCCGAGTCCCTCTCCGTCTTTCTTCTCATTTCAGCTTGGTTCAAGAAGTCTAAAGATATGAAAAATCGTTTTATTCCACTAAACTTTATTGAACAAAATTCTATTTATTTTACTGTACTACTCGTACTAACTGACATACGGTCATAAATCATGTATAATTATATTATATAAGTACCTATATTGAATATTAGGCTTATTCTTCGAAACGATCATCGTCTATTGCTTCGATGGCTAGTGGGTCTATTTTACTAACGATCATTTCCGCAGGAGACGGTGGGATTGGACTTCCACCAACGTTGACAGTCCCACGTCTTTTCCGTCCAAAAATAGTATTCGTCAAGTAGAGAAGGCCTAACCCATCCACATTTGACAGTCCAACTTCCGCGAGTGGGGTGGTCGAAAGATTCTTTGACTCTATTAATGAGTGTTGAGGAATCATCCGTTGAACTCCTGAACTTTTTGATACCTTCTCAATATTGAAAGGATCGATCGCTCTTTTCCGCCTTTTGTTTTCTTCTTTCCGTTTCTTTTGTTCTTCGTGTTTGAGAAAGTCGACTACTTTCGCGTTAGTAGCCATTTGTGAAGCAGTTCGCGTACCCGAATCCACAGCTAAAACATTGGCTTTGCGTTGAACAAGATACTTGACCATAGTAAGATCATTTTGGACCGCCGCTGCCATCCGTGGTACATAACCATCGGGATTAGGCCAATTTGGATCGAATTTCTTCTCCTCGATCAAATATTTGACGAGATCTAAGTTCTTGCACATAACCGCCTTGTAAGGAAGTGTCGAATAAAGCGACATCATGTTCACGTATGGATCTAACGTGAATTTCTCCCATAGATGGTATCGTAGCATGCTAATGTCCTTATTGCAAATAGAATAGTGCAATATATTCTGACTTGCCTCATCTTTTGCGAACAGATTGACCCTTTTTCTCAACATGTAACTGATGACCTCGTCGTGATTCCCAGCAGCAGCTAGAAGCAGTGGAGTCTGCATAAATTCATTTCTGATATTTTTATTCATGCGCTGATTCTCGATGAAATATTCCACTACATCTGAATGACCGAATTTAGCTGCCAAGTGAAGGGCATTATTTGAAGGCCAAAAGTTCTGTCTTTGTGAATGATAGGCACCGCACTCTTCCACCAGGACTCGAGTAATATCAAGGTACCCGTTCGAAACGGCTACATGTAGGGGATATGAACCCATCCAATTTGGTATGTCCACTTTTGCTTTTTTGGTCACGCAAAGGTATCTTACGACATCAAGCTTACCTGTCGTTGCTGCCCAATGGAGAGCGCTGTTATTTTTCTTGTCCAAGGCGTTGAGGAGAGTTGACCCATTATTTAGAATAATTCTGACGATATCCATGTTTCCGACTGTAGCGGCGACGTGAAGCGGCGTTTCTCCGTCATTGTTCTCCAGTCCAGTAGGATCTAATTTATACTCTTCTATCAGGTCCTTGATCATGTAATAATGTCCGTAACGAGCGGCCACATGGAATGAATGATCGCCATTTCTGTCTCGAAAGTTTAAAACTTCGGGATGCGATTCAGCCAGATACTTTACGACATTGCTGGCGTTTCCACGGATCGCTATGTGATTCAAGCAATCAAGCTCGGCATCATTCGCGTAGATGAGCTTCCGATTATGGCGGATCAACCATTGTACTACGTTGTCACGGTTGTTCGCGGCAGCTATGAACATTGCTGTTTGCCCATCACCGTTCATAAGGTTCTCTTCTGTTGCATAATTACCAAGCCCTTCTAGATCTCCATAAAGCGCGGCTTCAAACCAATCATTGAAAATGGTTGACCTCGCTTGATCTTTTTGATCTATCGTACCATTCCAGCTGGTCGGCTTTAGCGGATTTTCTCGAGCAGTCGTTGCTCTTTTAATTGCTTTTTTTGGTTCCAAGTATCGCGGATCATAAATCATACTTTCGAATGGTTGGACAACGCAAAAGCTGAAAACACGAGACTAGCGAAGTAACGCGTGAACGTAAAAAACAGAATGAAATGCGTTTTACTTTGTGGAATATAAGTGAGCAACTTGATGAGAGGATGAAGTCCTACGTTATGAATCTTTGACGCTTAGTGAGTGCACTATTCGGATGCGAAGCTCATGATTGATAAGAAATATATGTAGGCTTATGACCTAAAAATGAATTTATGTCCGGATGCGAAGCTCATGATTGATATGAAATATATGTAGGTTTATGACCTAAAAATGAATCTATTTTTCTGTATGTAGGCCTACGTATCCTGTTTTATAAGCATGATTTCGAGTAATAGTGATGATAGGATAATGGTATCTCTCTCGACCTAGATTTGCTAGTGCAGTCGTTGTTCTTCTTGGTAAAGTGGGTGCTGTCTTCGTATGCATTGATTTGATTTCATCGATAGAGATTGTTGTGGACCTCAATAATGTAGGTAACTGGAGCGACAACTTTAACCCACATACATCCTATCTATATCGAGAAATATTGTTTAATTATTCGTGGCAGATGTATTATATCATTTTTGTATCGGTATTCCTCTGCGCACAGCATCTTCACTTGTACGGATATTCTAACGTATGCCTTCCTCCTCCGCATTCAAGGTGCTGAGCATCGCCCTCATGTATCGAATTTACTTTAGAGTTGATCTGAAGGGTGACGCGTTTCCCCTCTATTCATCTTACAAAGGTAGTTCCTGGAAGCACTCTACCTATCCAGGTCTCGATTGAGCCAAAAACGCACCCGATTTTTTCAGGAATTCCTTCGTCCACTTTCTATGAAGACAAACCGCCCACCCGCTGTACCATTTTCTCATTGCGCTTCCTCGTTTAGGCTGGACCATAGCTAATTGATACTCTCCTCCTTGGCCGGTATATCAACAAACTTGCTGCTTTTTGTAGCGTCAAGTAGACGTAATCAATAATTCCGTTCTTCACTTGTTCTGAACTGGTCACTGTACGTTGTAAGTTTTAAGTTTGTATCTACTCTTCAGTAGCATTTCGACCCCGAAGATGAATACCGCGTATTCGAAACGTCGGTCAATTATAAATTGTAATAAAAATTATTTCTGACGATAGAGCCGAAAAGTGATTAATTTATTGACATTTTCGTCAGGAAAGGTTCTTTAATTTATACGTCAAGTTTATAGCTCACTAGAACCCAAATATGTTGCGAGCACGTGTGAGCCATAGCTTAGCTGCATGCCTAAGATGTACTCTGTCGAGTACCGGATTGAGTTAAGCTGCCGCCCTGTTCAAAATTTCTCCCGTCATCTTGATTTCTTTTCATCACAACAATTTTATATATTTTTGGTCCTTCGACGTGGGGCAACAGTGTTTTCTTCAATTTGCTGCCCTGTGTAGATGAACAGTCTGTCCTCGCGGCACCCTACACTGATCTCGGTCTATATACTTTTAATCGGTAAGCAAATATCGCGCGAGCATATTTCAGGTAGGCCTCTACAGTACCCCTAGTATTGTTCTTTTGGTCGTGGAATCATAGCCATAGGTGTTCCCGCGTGTTTCATCAGTTTGGGTACCATATTCATTGCTTTTCATTCACTTCGTTAGCATGAAGCTCCCAACTACTATTCTAAAGTAGACTTATGCTAGACCAAGAGAGGGGGTGAACGAGGAGGAGAGCATGCTATCTTACAGAAGACATAAAACATGATCTTCATTTATTTGGCTACGCCAGAAAATTTTGATTTTTTTAACTACCTATATAAAAAGCGAACTTGATGTCAAATCAATGTCTCAAACCATTGATTGAAAAATTTGAATAGAAAGAGATGTTTGGAATTTAAATTATTTCACGGGATGAAGGTAGTGCTAACAAAGAGATTGTACTCTTTCATAGACATCGCGTAGGGTTGAGAAGGACAAATGACGCGCTTATTTCCAAAACCAGCTAAAGACCAAATGAACTATCCGGAAAAAGGGCAATTCTCCCATTTAAAATGTACACAGAAATTGCCCTTTTTCCGGATAGTTCATTTGGTCTTTAGCTGGTTTTGGAAATAAGCGCGTCAAATGCCCAAGAGTTGCTCGTTCTTTCAAGCGATGGCAAGAATGTGACTGAGACGAGCGTCCTCTGTGATCAGCTCGCGGTGAGAGATGGGTTGGAACGCACAATTCAGTAAATTTGGTGCCGTTCCTACATAATACATTGATCGTACCTACATGCCCTTCGTTTTTTGAAGCTTGTCGAAAAGTACTTTTTTTCAACATTGAAGGAGAACTAACGGATTTTTTATGTACGAAAAATATTGAATCGTCACTTATATTCTCAGTAACACTGCAGAGGAGTCCTCTTGTGTATAGTGATAACACCATGGCAGCGCTGCAAGTCTTCATTATACGCCGCAAATACAAAATAAAAATCATTCCGAATGACAGGGATTGAATGTTCAAGCAAATTGGAGTTTCATCAGAAGCTCAAGGTCATCTTTGTGTTACTTTTATGCGCTTCAAACCTAGGCGGACTGAAATTTTCGCAAAAATTTTGAAGTCAAAGTTGAAATTCAAACACTTTACAACTCGCTTTCTGTCGCTATGATTATAGACTCCGAATATCGGGCGATTAACTGAAAATTCAACCTCAAACCTGACCCCGCTCTGCAATTTTCTTACGTTTACTCTATTCATATCCTAAGCAAAGAGTCATAAAGTCTGAAGATGTTGACGATCGTTCCATTCAAATACCTAACCTGTCAATATGCACCATCTATTGAATAAAGTTTGAGAAATTGTATACAATATATAAAATATGAATCCCGTTAGTAGTATTTTACTTGAAATAATTGAAACGTTCCTGTGACTCGAAATTCATTTTGATCAATGAAAAATTTATTACACATCTATAAATCATTGCAATTTTCGGTCATCACGCATACACAGTACATAATTATGAAGTATAATAAGTATTAGTATGTTAGGTGTCAGGCCTAATTATACTGACGATAACTTCTGTGGTAGTCGATGAGATTGGACTTCCAGCGAAATCGAGAATCGAGCGTATTTTTTGTTTAAAAGTAGTATTTGCTTGGTTCCGTCTTCCGCAGATGAAGTGCTTGAACGTTTGTTTCTTCAACGCTACAAATGGGTGTTGAAGAATCTTCCACTAATCCGTCGAACTTTCATCTTCCCTGCTGTATTATTTGTTCTTGCTCTTTGCCTTTAAGAAAGTCAACTACTTCCTGGTCGGTAGCTATTTCGGAAGGTGTTCGCTCATCCTCCTTATGCTGAGCCGTCATTGTAACGTTGGCCGCGAGTTGTACGAGGTACCTCACCATATCAATATCATTTTGATTCGCGGCTCCCATCAGCGGTGTATAACCGTCGGAATTACGCTCATTAGGATCCAATCCCTTCAGTAGCAAAAATACAACGAGATCCAAGTTCTTTCACATGACTGCATTGTAAAGAAGGAACGAAGAGAAAGGCGATGGCTCTGCCATTCTAGTCCATAGATATCCCAAGATGCGTAGGTCCCCATTGCAAACTGTATAGTCCATGTCCAAGACCTTATTCTCCGCCATGTCTTTCCCAAAGCAATGGGCGCCATTCCTAATCATGTATCCAACAACATCATAATGATCACCAGCAATAGCTAGAAACAGTGGAGTTTGCATAAATTGATTTCTCGCATTTATATCCATTCGTTAATTTTGAATTTAGCTGCCAAGTGAAGGGCATTATTTAAAGGCCAAAAGTTCTGTCTTCGTGAATGATAGGCACCGCATTCTTCCACCAGTACTCGACTAATATCAAGGTACCCGTTAGAAATTGCTACGTGTAGGGGATATGTACCCATTGCGTTTGATACATTTACTGGAGCTTTTCGAGTTACACAGAGGTATTTTACAACATCAAGCTTACCTTTCGCTGTTGCCGAATGAAGAAGGTTGTAATTGTTCTTGTTCGAGGCGTTGACAATCTACAGATCCCCGACTGCAGCAGCGACGTGAAGGGGCGTTTCGTCGTTATTGTTCAGCACTTTGCACATAGGATCTAATTTATACTTTTCAATTATATTGTTGACCGAGTGGTAGTTTGCGTAATGAGCGGCTAGATGTAATGATTGATCGCCATCCAAATTTCTGTAGCCCAATACTCTGAAGTGCGACTTAACCAGATATTTGATGACACTTCTGGCGTTTGATAGCTATGTGATTCAACCAATCACGCTTTTCTGTAATGTCATCATTAAGAAGTCTCGAGTTTTGGCCTATTAACCATTCGACTATGTTTCTACGGTCGTTCCAGGTTGCAATGAGGATTGCTTTTCGTCCTGAACCGTCTCTGAGGTTCTCTTCCGATGTATAATACACTACCCCGTCTAGATCTCCATAACGTGCAGCTTCAAATAAATTATCGTAAACGGTTGGCCTCTGGGTATCGTTTTGACCTCCCGCATCATTCCAGATGAACGGCGGTATCGCTGTTTCATCCCATATGAACTGCGGCGTCGCTGAATTTTCTTGAGCATTTGTTACTGCTTTACTGGAATTGTTGATTGATAGAATGGAATACGCTACGAAACAAAATTTCAAGTACGTTTGTGCCGCCCAATTCAATCTTAAATCATACCTAGTTTCGAACAGATGAAGAACGGAGGGAATATGAAAAAACGCGAAATCAGCGGGAGGACGCGAACAGAAATGACAAGAGCAAAATTGGTTTTACTTTCTGGAACGCGAGAAATTTGATGAAAATTAAAGTGTAACGTTATAAATGAAGATATGCGGCGTTTCTTGCGAGTTGTATTTGAATGAATACGAAGCCCATGATTGATATGAATTACAGGCCGATTACCTCGTATTCAACGCGTCTTTTAAATTGAAATATCCTGTTTTATCGATATGATACTTTTTTTTGACCCAGATTAACGGCATCTTCGTTATGGATTGTAACGGAAGGCTGCGACCGGATTGATTACCCACGGACCAAAAATACTGTATCCAGTTTTTGTCGAGAAAAAAATCTTGAATTATCGAAGGCAGAACCCTTGACTTAATTTACAGACAAGATACTAGGATTCTATTGTAACTTACGCCCAGACTACTACAGAAGCGCGAGTGCTTTCAATTGACGCACGATGAAGAAGCAACGAGCGGAATAGGAAAGATACAAAAGAAGGAAAATATCGCGAGTAAGATACGTTGGAGAGTAGACACGATGAAAGAGGTCATCCGCAGGGATGAATGTTGAGGTATAAGTGGTACCATAGTTACCACTCTCCTCTATGATTACACGCTCACTCATAGAGATACGTGCCGTACCGACTATAGTCTCACTTTCACCCGCAACTGCCAGTAATAGGGTTTCAATGAGACAAACCTGCAACAAGAGCCATTGTTTACATTGCAAAACAGAATACCACTCTGATTGGTGAAAGTATATTGATGTCCCAGCAGTATCGATAAGCTAAGATCCAGCCAAGGTGAAGAAGTATTGAGGGAATGGTCTAGAGAGTGGGAGGATCGTCCACGCGGAAAATGAACAATGAAGCTCCTGAGTGTAGCAGTGTCACCATGATTTCGCTTCAATCAAAGCCTAAGTAGGGAAGATGCTTTTTGAAAGCTACGTGGAGCCACACACTAAATCATCTAGCAGATCAAACTGCGGTACAAGAGTTGAAGAAGAAAGTTCAATAAAAAAATGGAAGGCGCAGTTCCTTCAATGTGAAGGAGGAAAGCATACGTGAGAACATCCGTAAAACAGTGAAGATGCTACAGAAAGGAAAACATCGACCAAAATGAAATGATTATTGCACAAAATATTGCGAGTGAGACGGTTTTGAAATGCTTTTACAAAAGAAGCGGATGCAATCTCTATACCGAAATCGAGCGAATGAACCTCATTCGTCGTGTCTATTAATCATCTTAGCCTTAGTTCTTTCCTCTTCTGTATCTTTTCCCTTCTATTCAGGTGATTTTTTACATCCCTCATGAGCGTTTGCCCTTCTGCAGTACTAGGCATTCTTCTCTTGTCCGCAAAGTAAATTGAGGCCAAGTCCATTCTGAGAATACAAAATTAATATCAACTTCGGTCTCTGATAATTCAACAATTTCAACATGGTTACGATTCGTTTTGTCTCCAGTTATCACTCCGGATGCAGCCCCCGTTAAAATCTCAATCGACGATGACAATTATCTAAGTCAAATGAAATACTATTATTTTATCATCAGTATTACTCGAAATTATGTCAATAGAACAGGATATGTCAAGACAAAAAAAGTAGTCGAATTCGAGAGTATGAGCCTATATTTCATATCAGTCACGATTTCTGGTCCGCAGTTATCAATCCGGTAGTAGCCCTCTGTTGTAATCTATACCGGCGATGCCGTTTATCTAGGTCAAAGAAGGTATCATTAGTATGATTCAAAATTATATCAATAAACAGGATATGTCAATCCAAAAGACGGAGTTGAGAACGAGGTAATCGGCCTGTAATCCGTAGCTTTATCAGTCATAGGCTTCATATTCATTCGAACGTCGAAGATCTTCATTTATAACATAGCACTTTATTATCGTTTCATCATGTTGTTCACGTTCAAAAAAGTGTAACCTATTTTGCTTTCGATATTTCCGTTCTTCAACTGTTCGAAACTATGATTTTCTTCGATTCGCGACATATGAACCACTCACTGGATTCAAAACTGAATTTGGCGGTACAAGCTCTCTTAAAATTTTATTGGGTGACATATTTTATTCTATCAATCCACAATTCCAGTAAAGCAGTAACAAATGCTAAAAAGAACCCAGCAATGCCGTCGTACATTTGGAATGATAAAGCGAGACCGCCACTCAACTGCGATGATAGGAAAGGTCAAAAAGATCAGCAGAGGCAACCGTTTACGATAATTTATTTGAATCTGCACGTTACGGAGATCTAAACCGGGTAATGTATTATACAACGGAAAAGAACCTTAGAAACGGTGCAGGGAGGAGAGCAATCCTCATTGCAGCCTGGAACGATCGTAAGAACATAGTAGAATGGTTAATACGCCAAAATACAGACCTTCTTGAAGTAAACGTTACCGACAAGCGTGATCGTTTGAATCACATAGCTATCCGTGGGAACGCCAGTAGTGTCCTCAAATATCTGGTCAAGTCACACTTCAGAGTATTGGGCTACAGAAATTTGGATGGCGATCATTCATTACATATGGCTGCTCGTGAGGCAAACTACCACTTGGTCAAGGACATGTTTGAAAAGTATAAATTAGATCCTAACTGTACACTTCACAACAAATACAAAGAAACGCCCCTTCACGTAGCCGCTGCAGTCGGGAATCTGGATATCGTCAAAATTATTCTGAATAATTGCCCAACTTACCTCAACGCCTCGGACAAGAACAATTACAACCCTCTTCATTCGGCAACAGCAAGAGGTAGGCTTGATGTTGTAAAATACCTCTGTGTAACTCGAAAAGCTCCAGTAAATGTATCAAACGCAATGGGTACCTATCCCCTACGCAAAGCAATTTCGAACGGGTACCTTGATATTAGTCGAGTTCTGGTAGAAGAATGCGGTACCTATCATTCACAAAGACAGAACTTTTGGCCTTCAAATAATGCCCTTCACTTGGCAGCTAAATTCGGTCATTTAGATGTAGTCAAATATTTAATTAAAAATTTAAGCATGGATATAAATGAGAGAAATCAATTTATGCAAGCTCCACTGTTCCTAGCTGTTGCTGGTGATCATTATGATGTTGTTAGATATAATGATTAGTTATGGCGCCCATGGCTTTGAGAAAGACATGGCGGAGAAGGAGGTCTTGGACTATACAGTTTGCAATGAGGATATTCCCATCTTGGAATATCTATGGACTAGAGTGGCAGAGCCATCGCCTTTTTCTTCGTTCCTTCTTTACAATGCAGTCATGTGCAAGAACTTGGATCTCGTTGCCTTTTTACTACAGAAGGGATTGGATCCAAATAAGCGTAATCCTGACGGTTATACACCGTTGATAGGAGCCGCGAATCAAAATGATATTGATATGGTGAGGTACCTCGTACAACTCGGGGCCAACGTTACAATGACGGCTCAGTATAAGGAGGATAAGCGAACACCTTCCGAAATAGCTACCGACCAGGAAGTAGTCGACTTCCTTAGAAGCAAAGAGCAAGAACAAATGAAACAGCGAGGAAAATGAAAGTTTGCCGATTCTGTAGCGTCGAGAAGACTTTCAACCATTTCATCTGCGGAAGACGAAACCGAGCAAATACTATTTTTGGACAAAAAAGACGCTCAATTTTCAACTGTGATGGAAGTTCAACCCCACCGTCTCCTTCAGAAATTATCATCGGTAAAATTAGGTTTGATATCAAAAATACTACCTATCATATGCTTGCAAGATGATCGAAAATTTCAAAGATGTATTGTTTTATAATGTATAATACTTTTTTCATGTATCAAAATAGGTATGTAAGAGGAACGTTTCAATTAATTCAAGTAAATATTTCATATATGTATAGAATTTTATCCAATAGATGGTGCACATCACGAACAGATTACCTGAATAAAATGATCGTTAACATCGTCAGACTTTATGACTCTTCGACTCGGGGTACCATAAATAAAAAGTGAATAAAGTATATAGCCTATGTATTAATATTACAGAGCGCGGTCAGGTTTTAGGTTCAATTTTCAGTTGATGACGTGCTATTCGGAATCAATTTTTGCAAACTCCACTGCTTTTAGCTACTACTAATGATCACTTTAATCCCCCCTCCCAGATGAATACATACTCAAGATGTAAAACAAGGAGTACCTTGAAATGTAGCCACAGAAACAGGAAAAATTCGCCGGAGCGCTTTCGATTAAATAACCATTGTCAACGAGGACGTGAAAGCAACTAAACAATCTAACGGCTATAAACAATAAACCACCAAGGAAATCATGATTGAACTAGCGAGTCATCACGATGTGAATCACACTCATAAACTAGTTCAATCAACCCCTCATCAGGTATGTACCTGTTGAGCACATTTAGGTTGTCGTTATTCAGATGGCGAATAATTTCGATATGTTCGAGAGCTTTACGTTTGAATTCTGAGGTCTCTCTGTGGAGGAGGGTCTCAGATCCCGCTTTATAGCTGTGGCCACTGGCCAAAAGATGGTCCGCGAATGCAGAAATACCCATTTTCTTCTGCTCCCACTTTTTAGTATGCTCTTCTACACGAATTTTGAGCTGGCGGCTGGTCTTACCTATATAAACTCCATTACATTCCAATTTGTAAACCCCGCTGTTTTTATTCAATGTGATAAGATGCTTCAGCTTAATAAAAAGACTTTTGACAGTATTACGATTGTAATACCCAAAAGGGTGGAGGATACGGCTTAATTGGGAAGAAAACTTTTCCAAAAATGGGAGCCTGATCCACCGCTTCCTGACAACAGCTGTCGGATTACGAGGGAGGGAGGTAGTGGAGTCAAGGCATTTCCTAGCTAGCTTCCTCCGAACCGTAAGGTCAATATCTAAACGAACCTCATTCACTCTGGCCAAGTGCTTTGGAAGGCGAGCTGACCCAACGGAATACTGGTCAAACGATGAATATAACTGTTGAAACCAGCATATTTATGAGCAACAGGGCAGAAAGAACTGCCGTGGACAGTAATATCGGTCGAAGTATCTTTCCTGTAGATGGCAAATTCATGGACACCGTCTCTATTAGAGGTAGTAAGGTCCAAAAAGTTAATGGATGAACCGCCTACTTCCAATGTAAATTTAATGGAAGGATATTGAATATTTAGATACTTGAGGAACTCCAAGAGGAGATCTCGAGGACCGGTCCACGTACACAACACATCGTCGACGTACCTGTGCCAGTAATAAATGTAATCTAAGAACACCTGACCAGAGGAAAAGAGGTCGAACTCAAATTTAGACATGAAAACCTCCGAGATTAGGGAGCCCAGAGGAGAGCCAATCGGGATGCCTACCTCCTCGGGGAACTCGAAAAATTTAGCGTCGAATTTGCAAAAATTGGGCGACCAACAAATATTGAGCAAAGTGAAAAATTCAGCTATTTCTTCATGGCAGATATTAGATTGAACAAGAAGGTCACCCATGTGTTGCATGGCCGTAGCTCTCGGGATACTAGGAAATAGAACTCATCGATACTAGAATGAAGCCTATACCTACCTATACCTAGAATAAGGGTAGTATATGAAAGGCTAGGTCCTAGTATAACACCTACATATTCAACAATTAATGAACTCGCAGATTTCTTAATCACCTGCTAAGTATAAGTTTCTGCCTGCTAAGAAAAATTTTAAGTAATGACCAGATTGAAGAAGGTAGAGAAAAAAGTCGACTTTCGAAGTTGGTTCTTTGTCCAAGCCTTGAAGTTTCCTTGCACACAAATTTTAACCTAATGATCTGCATTAATGATTCTTCAACTTATGAACAACACTTTTTATTTTCCGTTTTGTCAAATTCAGGAAAGAGATATGTATCGATAGAAATTCGAGAACTCGGTACAGATAAAATATTATTATATTACATTAGCAATATTTTACTAGAAATAGTCATGATGTTTTATGTATTTGTAATATTGCTAGTCCTCAAAACGATCATCCTTGATTGCTTCAATAGCTAATGGGTCCATTTTACTGATGATCATTTCTTCAGGAGACGGTAGAATGAGACTCCCAACTAAGTTGGCAATCGAGCGTATTTTTCGTCCGAAAATAGTATGTGCTGAGTAGAGAAGGCCTAGCCCATCCATATCTGCCAATCCAACTTCCGCAGATGGAGCATTCAAATGACTTTCCGACTTTAGGGATGGTTGTTGTCGATTGAACTCTTGAACTTTTCGATATATTTTTTTATATTAAAGTAACTTTTCTGCCTTTTTTTGACACTCTGACCCGACCCTAATTTGAAATTTTCCGAGTGCCCCCTTCACCCTCATCTCTTTGTGGGTGATTCGCAAATTGGCGAGTTCACCTTGCCGAGTACTAGGTTTATACTACCTTTATTGTAGCTATATACTAGCTTCATCTCTTGAACTAGACATATGAGGGACACTAGGCTAAGCCTTCTGCGAGTACCACCCCCTCTCTTTCTTGGAGGGTGATTCGATGAAAGGTGTGTTACCAAAACTAGAAATTTTGGAAATTTTTAAAAGATGAAGAGTTTCAGACGACTGGCGAAAAGACATGAAACATGATCTTTTATATTATTGGCAAAGCCAAGAAATCCTTTTTTCTTTTTTCTTCTTCCCTTTTTTTTTGTCGTTCACCATCAAGAAAGTTGACTACTTCCCTGTCGGTAGCAATGTTCTCATCCACGAACAAAACATTGGCCTTGCCTTGGACGGGGTACTTCACCATAGCAATATCATTTTGTAACGCCGGCTCCTCAGAGGTACCTCACCTTCAGGAGTTGGCCGATTTGGATCTTTCTTCTCCTCGATCAGAAATTTAATTCAGAGCCATCAGGGTAGCAGATTTCACGATTGGATTCGTCAGGAAGTCCAAAATCAAACTCCTCGATACTATTCAAGCGTCCAGCCTACGCATAGCTCTCGGAGCTTTTCGAACTTCTCCTCATCTAAGTCTTTGTGCAGAAGCAGCAGAACCACCACTACATTTTTGCACTCTCATACTGACTGCGAACTTCTTCGTTTTGTCTTCTCAAATTCCTGACCTTCCAATCTATACATCTATCCTCACTCCTAGTAACTTCGTCCTCTCTTCTTTAAAATCCTATATTCAATACCTTCCTAAACTCCCACCTCTCCTTCCAATCAAACCATCGACGCCCCTCCCTGACAATTATTCCTAGATTGTAGCACCGTAATCGAGTTGGGAGCGAATTAGACTTTTGTATAGTTGGAACAGGAGTTTGCGGTTACATCCTGTCCGGGTGTGGGAGAGGTACCACCCCTGCCATCTAAAATATAGTACCACAGCTGGCGTTTGAAAATATGTACCGCTGCTGGCATATGTAAAATAGTACCAGTGCTGGCACATGAAAAACAGTACTACTGCTGGCGTATGGAAAGAAGTACCAGAGCTGCAGGCATAGGAAATATAGTACCAATGCTGGCCTATTGAAAGAAGTACCAGCACTGGCATATAGAAAAAAGGACCAATGCTGCCAGATGGGAAGAAGTACCAGTGCTGGCAGATGGGAAATAGTACCACAGCTGGCGTTTGAAAATATGTACCACTGCTGGCATATGTAAAATAGTACCAGTGCTGACACATGAAAAACAGTACTACTGCTGGCATATGGAAAGAAGTACCATAGCTGGCATAGGAAATATAGTACCGTAGCTGGCATAGGAAATATAGTACCAATGCTGGCATATTGAAGAAAGTACCAGCACTGGCATATAAAATATAGTACCACAGCTGGCATATGTAAAATAGTACCAGTGCTGGTAAATGGAAAAAAGCACTACTGCTGGCATATGGAAAGAAGTACCGTAGCTGGCATAGGAAATATAGTACCAATGCTGGCTTTTTGAAAAAAGTACTAGTGCTGGCAAATGGAAAACAGTACTACTGCAGGCATATGGAAATAAGTACCACCACTGGCATATAAAATATAGTACCACAGCTGGCGTTTGAAAATATGTACCACTGCTGGCATATGTAAAATAGTACCAGTGCTGACACATGAAAAACAGTACTACTGCTGGCATATGGAAAGAAGTACCGTTGCTGGCATAGGAAATATAGTACCAATGCTGGCATATGTAAAATAGTATCAGTGCTGGTAAATGGAAAAAAGCACTACTGCTGGCATATGGAAAGAAGTACCGTAGCTGGAAATATAGTACCAATGCTGGCTGTTTGAAAAAAGTACTAGTGCTGGCAAATGGAAAACAGTACTACTGCAGGCATATGGAAATAAGTACCACCACTGGCATATAAAATATAGTACCACAGCTGGCGTTTGAAAATATGTACCACTGCTGACATATGTAAAATAGTAACAGTGCTGACACATGAAAAACAGTACTACTGCTGGCATATGGAAAGAAGTACCAATGCTGGCATAGGAAATATAGTACCAATGCTGGCATATTGAAGAAAGTACCAGCACTGGCATATAAAATATAGTACCATAGCTGGCGTTTGAAAGTATGTACCATAGCTGGCACATGTAAAATATTACCAGTGCTGGCACATGGGAAATAGTACCCCAGGTGGCATATGGGAAGAAGTACCAGAGCTGGCATAGGAAATATAGTACCAATGGTGGCCTATTGAAAAAAGTACCAGCACTGGCATATAAAATATAGTACCACAGCTGGCACATGTAAAATATTACCAGTGCTGGGATATGGGAAATAGTACCACAGCCGGCATAGGAAATATAGTACCAAAAGGTGGCCTATTGAAAAAAGTACCACCACTGGCGTATAAAATATAGTACCACAGGTGGTGTATGGAAGAAGGTACCACAGCTGGCATATAAAAAAAAGATTTTCGGGTGTGGCCAAATTAATAAAGATCATGTTTCATGTCTTCTATAAGGTAAGATGCTCCAATCGTTCGCCTTCATCATGGTGTAGTACAACCCTAATTAGGTATTTCAGGCTGATGAGATTAAGGGGCCCCATTTGTTCCGCTCATTTGTCCTGCTTCTTGGTCTAGTATCAGTAGCTACCTCCTGGGCTGATGAGATTAGGAGGGGGCGTCACTCGCTCGACTTGTTTGTCCCACTTCTTGGTCTGGTATGAGTCTACTTTAATTTATTTCAGGGTGATGGGGTTTGGTGACCTCACTCGCGTATATTAGCCCTAGTTTGTCAAGATTTAGAAGGTAGAATGAACGCCCTCTTTCCTTGCTCCAGTATATCTGAATCTAGTTTAGAACATTATGAGCTAAAATAGGGCCATATGATGGGAGGTGTTTCCTTCCACAGCATACTGATTCAGGCTTAGTATAATAAAAGCTTCAGACACAAGGAGGGCCCCCTATCATAAAAGTAGTATAAACCTAGTATATAAACTGGGCAATATTTTTGAATCATGCCCAGAGAGATGGCTTTGCCACTCAAGTGCATAGATATTCCAAGGTGGGAAGATCCTCATTGCAAACTGTATAGTCCAAAACCTTCTTCTCCACCATGTCTTTCTCAGAGCAATCGGCGCCATTCCTAATCATATATCTAACAACATCATAATGATCACCAGCAATTGCTAGTAACAGTGGAGTTTGCATAAATTGATTTCTCTCATTTATATCCTCGCCTAAATTTTTGACTAAATATTTGACTACATCTAAATGACCGAATTTAGCTGCCAAGTGAAGGGCATTATTTGAAGGCCAAAAGTTCTGTCTTTGTGAATGATAGGCACCGCATTCTTTCACCAGTACTCGACTAATATCAAGGCACCCGTTCGAAATTGCTTTGCGTAGGGGATATGTACCCATTGCGTTTGATACATTTACTGGAGCTTTTCGAGTTACACAGAGGTATCTTACAACATCAAGCCTACCTTTCGCTGTTGCCGAATGAAGAGGGTTGTAGTTGTTCTTGTCCGAGGCGTTGAGGTAAGTTGGGCAATTATTCAGAATAATTTTGACGATATCCAGATTCCCGACCGCGGCGGCAACGTGAAGGGGCGTTTCTTTGTATTTGTCGTGAACTGTACAGTTGGGGTCTAATTTATACTTTTCAATCATGTCTTTGACCAAGTGGTAGTTTGCCTCACAAGCAGCCATATGTAATGAATGATCGCCATCCAAGTTTCTGTAGCCCAATACTCTGAAGTGTGACTTGACCAGATATTTGGGGACACTACTGGCGTTTCCGCGGATAGTTATGTGATTCAAACGATCACGCTTGTCGGTTCCGTTCACTTCAAGAAGGTCTGTATTTTGGCGTATTAACCATTCTACTTTGTTCTTACGATCGTTCCAGGCTGCAATGAGGATTGCTCTCCTCCCTGCACCGTTTCTAAGGTTCTCTTCCGTTGTATAATACATCACCCCGTTTAGATCTCCATAACGCGCGGTTTCAAATAAATTATCGTGCACGGTTGGCCTCTGCTGATCGTTTTTGCTGGATTCTTGTCAGCATTTGTTACTGCTTTACTGGAATTGTGGATTGATAGAATAAAATACGTTACCCAATAAAACTTCAAGAGCGCGTGTGCCGCCAAATTTAGTTTTGAATCCAGTAAATGGTTCATAATATGTCGCGAATTGATGAAAATCACAGTTTCGAACAGTTAAAGAACGGGAAATCAAACGACGCGAACCCGGCGGAATGTCGAAAACAAAATAGGTTTCATTTTTTGGAACGTGAACAACATGAGGGAAAGATGTTACGAATGAAGATCTTCGACGTTTAATGAGAGTAATATTCGAATGAATACGAAGCCTATGACTGATACAGATTAAAGGCCGCAACTCGTCTTTTGGATTGACATATCCTGTTTTATTGATAAGTATAATTTTGAATCATACTGATAATATCTTCTTCGACCTCGATAAACGGCATCGTCGGTAAAGATTGTAACAGAGGGCTACTACCGGATTGATAACTGCGGTCCAGAAATACATACCGTATTTAGTTTATGTCGAGAAAAAATTGTTGAATTACACTACACAACAAAAAAAAAAAAAATTGAAAAATGCAAGAACGAGATAATACGATTCTAGAAGTATTTTCGACGCTGATCAGGATGCCGTTGTCCGTTTCTTGAAATTGGCTCCGGTTTTCGAGAAATGATCGAATCAAATTCTCGAAAACCGGAGCCAATTTCAAGAAACGGACAACGGCATCCTGATCAGCGTCGAAAATACTTCTAGAATCGTATTATCTCGTTCTTGCATTTTTCAATTTTTTTTTTTTTTTGTTGTGTAGTGTTATTGAAAGCACCTAACGAAAGAGAAGGGATGAAAGTCTCTTTCGCGAATGCTTTTACACATTGTCATTGATTGAAGAATCACCTGAACGGGGTGGGAAAGATACAAAAGAAGAAGAACATTGCGAGTAGGATACGCCAGAGATAACTAGTACGCTCTTATTGCTTATGTAATGACCAGATTGAAGAACTTGGAAGCAAAAGTCGATTTTGAAAGTTGGTTCTTTGTCCAAACCTTCAAGTTCTCTTGCATACAAATTATAATATGAAAACTAGCATTACTTATGGGACGGTCGTGATACTCCAACTTATGGACACCACTTCTTTTATTTCTGTTTCGTTACAAGGCATATTTAATTTTGAAAAAAGAGATATCAAGTAAAATTCGAGAACTCGGTACAGATAAAATATGGTTGTATTAGATTAGTGATATTTTACTAGAAATAGTCTTGATATTTTATGTAAGAGTAATTGAGTTATTAAACCTAGTCTTCAAAACGATTATCCACAATTGCCTCAATAGCTAATGGGTCTATTTTACTGATGATCACTTCTACAGGAGACGGTGGGATAGGACTCCCAACAATGTTGGCAATCGAGCGTCTTCTTCGTCCGAAAATAGTATTTGCCAAGTAGAGAAGACCTAACCCATCCATATCTGCCAATCCAACCTCCGCAGATTGAGCATTCAAACGATTTTCCGACCCTAGAGATGGTTGATGTCCAATCATCCTTTGAACACTCGAACTTTCCGACACATTTTCGATATTATAGTAATCAATCGTTCTTTTCTGCCTTTTTTTTTCTTCTTCCCACTTTTTTTGTCGTTCACCATCAAGGAAGTTAACTACTTCCTTGTCGGTAGCAATGTTTTCATCCACAAACAAAACACTGGCGTTGCGTTGGACGAGGTACTTCACCATAGTGATATCATTTTGTAGCGCCGCTGCCATCAGAGGTACCTCACCTTCGAGAGTAGGCCGATTTGGATCGAATTTCTTCTCCTCGATCAAAAATTTAACCAGATCCAAGTTCTTGCACATAACCGCTTTGTAAGGAAGAGTCAAATAATCCGGCATCGTGTGTACGTCCGACGTCAACATCAATTTATCCCACAGATATCGGATGATGTTGAGATCCTTATTGCAAACTGTATAGTACACGACATTTTGATTCTCCGTGTCTCTCGCGTACGGATTGGCGCGGTGTGTAATCAGGTATTCGACTAAATTGAAGTGATTACCAGCAGCAGCCAGAAGCAGTGGTGTTTGCGTGCGTCGATTTCTCGAATTTATATCCACGTGACGACTTTCAACAAAATATTTGATTACATCTAGAAAACCAGACTTCGCTGCTAAGTGAAGGGCATTATTTGAGGGCCAAAACATCTGTCTTTGTAAGCGATAGGCACCACATTCTTCCACCAGGACTCGAATGATACCAAGGTCGCCTCCCGACGCTGCGACATGTATTGGATATGTACCCTTTTCGCTTGGTATGTCTACTTTCGTTTTTTTAGTCACACAGAGGTATCTGACGACATCGAGCTTACCCCTCGCTGTGGCCCAATAAAGAGCGCTCCGGTTCTTTTTATCCACAGCGTTGAGAAGAGCTGGAGCACGGTTCAAAATAAATTCGAGAATATTCATATTGCCGACTAAAGCGGCGATGTGAAAAGGCGTTTCTCCATGAATATTGACCGCTGTAGGATCTACATCATATTTATTGATCAGGTCCTCGACGAATTCGGGTTTGTGAAGAATTGCCGCGTGTAATGAACTATCGCCGTTACCACTTCTGTAGCGTAAAACTTCGGGGTACGAATTGGCCAGATATTTTAGAACGTTGCTGGCGTTTCGGCGGATTGCTATATGATTCAAACAATCATTATTGGCACCTCTCGCGTTAATGAGATTCGGATTCTGGGCTATTAACCATTCTACAACGTTTTTATGGTCGTTCGACGTAGCAATTAGGATTGCTGCTTGCGCTGTACCATTTTTGAGGGTTTTATCCGTTGAATAGTTACGAACCCCTTCTAGATCTCCATGACTAGCAGCTTCAGACATGTCATCCCAAATGGTGGTCTTCGTCGAATTGTCCTGAGTTTTCGTATCATTCCAGATTGTCGACGTCGGCGGATCTGCTTCACTCGAATTGTTGATGGTTTTCTTCGGTTCCAAAAATCGCGGATCGAAGAAAATGACCATAGTGTCCAATGGTTAAAGAACGCAAAAGCAAAAAACACGAAACTGACCAAATAATGTGAACGTAATTATAACCGAAGCAAACAGGTTTTACTTTTTTGAGCAAGAGAAACGGAATGATATCGAAACGCTAAAGTGCGACGTTATAAATCTGTCGCGCTTATTGAGAGCAAGCAGTAGGTGAATACAAAGCTCGTGGCTGATATGAAATATAGGCTCATACTCTCGAATTCGACTTTTTTTTTTTGTCTTGACGTATCCTGTTCTATTGACATAATTTCGTGTATCACTGATGATAAAATGATAGTATTTCTTTTGACCTAGATTATCGATTGAGATTTTCACGGGGGCTGCGTCCGGAGTGATAACTAGAGACAAAACGTATCGTAATCATGTTGAAATTCTGAATTATGAGAGGCCGAAGTTGATATTAATTTTGTAGTCTCAGTATGGACTTGGCCTCATTTTACTTTGCGGACAAGAGAAGAATGGCTAGTACTGCAGAAGCGCCAACGCAACGCTCATGAGGAAATGTGAAGAATCATCTGAATAGAAGGGAAAAGATACAGAAGGAGAAAAGAACTGAGGCTAAAATGACTAGTAGACATGACGAATGAGGTCCATTCGCTCGATTTCGGTATAGAAATTGCATACTTCCTCATGTATAAACGCTTCTTCTATGAAGGCATTTCAAAACCGTCTTACTGGCAATATTTTGTGCAATAATAATTTCATTTCGTTCGATGTTTTCCTTTCCGTAGTATCTTCACTGTTTTACGGATGTTCTCACGTGTGATTTCCTCCTCCACATTGAAGGAACTGCACTTTTCATTAATTGAATTTTCTTCTTCAACTCTTGTACCGCAGTTTGATCTGCTAGATGATCTAGTGTGTGGCTCCACGTAGGTTTCAAAAAGCACCTTGCCTACTTAGGCCTTGATTGATCCGAAAGCATGGTGACACTGCTACACCCAGGAGCTCCTTTGTTCATTTTCCGCGGGGACAATCCTCCCACTCTCTAGACCATTCCGTTAATGCTTCCTCACCTTGGCTGAATAATAGTTTATCGATGCTCCCATTTCGGCTGGGTCATCAATAAACTTCCACCAATTAGGGTGGTACTCTGTTTTGCAACGTAAACAATGACTCTTGTTGCAGGTTCATGTCTTATTGAAACCCTATTACTGACAGTCGCGGGTGAAAGTGAGACTGTTCTATAGAGCCTATGATAGGTTGCATATGGCTCGATGTCCTGCGTCAGTATACTTGGCTACACTCTGTATCTTTCATCAGTGAGCAATACCGCGAAAGCTTATCTGAGATAGGCTCCTACAGTACCCTCCAGCATGGTCTTTCTGGCAATGAATTGTAGGCGTATGTGTTCCTTCGTAGTGCCACCAGTTTGGATATTATCTCGTTAACTTTTTTTGCGATTTTTTAGCATGAGGCTCCGAACTAAGTTTATCGTCAATCCGAATTTCAAAGTACTTTATCAATGCTTTTGGACGTATTTTGACTCGCGAGATCTTGATTGGTGAGGTAATACCGTAAATTCGATTCTCCCTACGTTCAGGAGAAGGGCTACAGCTTCTGTGTCGAGTTGCCCGTTTTACTAAGCCTAGCATGCGGTATACTCGCAACTTAATTCAAAAATCTTCTAGTTCGAAGAAGAGAGGTGTTTTGACATCATAGGCCAATTTAAGTTGATGACGTCACGAGTTGGATGACGTCAAGAGCAGATTCAAAGGATGATGATGACGTGTGTCTTCATCCGTTATTGAAAATTCAGTTATGTTTGAGACCGAGTTTCTTCCTTTTTAATGTCTTTATCGGCATCGGCACCCTAGCCGTCCATTGAACATATGCAGGTTGAACTATGTACGAAATCTGCGAGTCCAAACCCGAGTTTATATCCCGTCCCCTCCCTCCCCACCCCAGCAAATTTGCGAGGAATCCTTGATCCAGAATAATTATAGCTTATTATACCAGACCAAGAATGAGGGCGAACAAGCGGAGCAAGAGTGTCCCTGAAAGCTAGTGTTTAAAATATGTATACAAGACGTCATATCACGAAGATGTTCAAGTTGGTTGATGTCTTTACTGAGCCTTTATCCGCCATCGAAAACTATTTTGTCTAGACTGGTTGCTGAATCGAGCAATCATAAAGAGCCATCAAAAATAATCTTCATTCTTTTTACTCTGCCAGAACTTCAATTTTAAACGAAGAGTGTTTTCATAAGCATCGTAAGACTGTGTAATACTGTAGAAATTTTGATCGTGTTGCTCTCTCTCTCTCGGTAAATTACAGTCCTGTCAGATTTTATACAATGGATATATGTGAATGCAGTCACTACCCTTGGCTAATTGAAATAAGTTCAGTAGAGTTCTCGTGATTAAGGGTCGTCACCAAAGTGAAAGAAAAAATTTTTATGTACTTGCCATCTGAACTGGTTGCTAGGTTTCCATACTTACGTCAACTCCCTCCACCTGTGGAACAGTTTCCCTCTCGTGATGGGGAAGGGGGGGTGTTGAAATAATTATCTTTCTCGATCTAAGAAACTTCGCCTCTCCCCTTCCTCTCGCCTCTTTCATCTTATCAGCCAATTCTACATCTTTCGTAAAGATACTCTCGGGAGTTGGCATTCACTTCCCTTCTCTTTACTCTAGAGAAGATAATAATGGCTGATATTCGTTCTGCTATCCATCAGCTCACTCGTATCGTATCACCATGTCTAAAGATGACTTTGACAGGAAGACAAGTTTCATAGAGATCTTGCCATAATTAAAAGCTTAGAATGAACATCAGAAAAATTATGAGCAGAGGAATTTTCGAGTTTCATTTCGAAGATTCTGTCGATTATCAACTAAGCCACACACCTTAACCTTCACAACGGACAAAGTGGATCCGTCTTCCTTATTTGGGAAGCTTAAGAACAAATTCAAGCGATATAACTATTTGGTTGGCCTTTATCCCCCTTCGGTTGCAGAACCTATCAATTCTCAAAGATCCTGTCCCTCCGGACATGACTCCAGAGGTCGACAAATTGTCGTGTGCTGATTGCCAAAGCTCTTCACATAGAACCGGTTGGACACTCCCCTAAAACTCGGTTTCGTAAATACTGACAACATTACAACCAGTTGGTCATGGGAGGAGAAGTGTTGACAGTGATGGAACCTTTGCGATGCCTAGCGATAGAACACATCTAAACTGAGGATGACTCATCCAGGTTGAGCATGTACGGTGTGAGAGGGGAAAAATGAATACTTGGTAGCAGCGCCGTTGGCAGATCTTTTGAGGTTTAAAGCAAAATGTTCACATGAAGCCCTTTCTCAATTTAGACAATTTCAACTTTTTTCCCCTCGCCGGCGCGAGGCCTGAAACGGTAAAACCTACTTGCCACCCCCTGGCGATGGCCCTGCTCGAGTCTGAGACTCAAGTTTAAGACTCGTGACTGACACTTGAGACTGAGACTGACACTCGAGGCTAAGTCTTGAGACTGACATTCGGGACTAAGAATCGAGGCTAACAAACCTTGAGCTTGAGACTCGAGACTGAGAGTCGAGTCTGAGACTCAAGACTCACACCCGAGACTGAGATTCGAGCTTGAGAATTGAGGCTGACACTCGGGACCTAGACTCGAGACTTACACTCGAGCTCAGCGTCGTTACCGGCCTTTTTGAGACCTGAAGTAAAATTTTCACATCAGCCCTTTTTTCAATTGAGACAATTTTAATTTTTTTTCTCGTCGCCGGCGCGAGGTCTACAGAAGCTCGAGGCCTGAAGCGGTAATACCTATTCGCCACCGCCTGGCAACGGCCCTGTTTGGTAGATTGTTGAGCAGGTTCTTCTCTGAGTATTGCAGCCTCTTCCAATCTGTTTACTTTGGACCGGGAACTGCATAGATGGATGAGCTCAAATTTAGCACGGTAGAAGTCGTGCTGCTGACCAAATAATTAAAAGAAAAAAGGAAACCCAGCCCCAAACTTGAGCAAGTTTTCAATAGCGGATAAAGGCACATTGGGGATATCAACCGGTTCAAACCTCTTGGTTTAAATCTGTTTGTGATGTCATCAAACTCGTGGGATCATCTCCATCTGTAATGTTATCAGTTGATGACGTCATCAGCTTAAATTTGCCAGTGACTTTATTAACATTCCTCTTTTTTCTCTTTTGGACTAGCTGCAGATTTATGGATTAAGTTGCAAGTATAACGCACGTTAGGTTTAGTACAGGCTAGGATGGCGGAAAACTCGGCCTCGCGGATTCTAACAGAGGCTCAATTCACAGCTAGTACAGCTTAAAAGAACTAGATTTTCGGACAGCGGTACTCAAGCTCGGACTCTCAGATTCTTGTATCGGGTCGTGAGAACGAAGATCAGCAATTTAGTACTTTGTGCGCTAAATTGAAGAGTCCACATAAGTACGAGCCATGACTAAAATGCGAGAGAGCATCTTTATATCACAGGCACGTTACTTTTAATGAGAGAATAAGGTACATGAGCATCCAAAACCATATAGATCCAAAGGACAAAAGAAAAGAATCAGATTGCGACGCGTTTCGGAAAACGTTAGTTTTCCATCAAGAAGCGACACGAACTGAATTAAAGAGGGTCGGCATCTGTTTAGGGGAATCCGCACCCTAGCCGTCCAGTGAGAATCTGTAGGTCCATCTCTATTGGAAATCTGCGAGTCCTAGTATGAGTTGATCTTCTCCCCCCCCCCCCCCCCCGACGGAAAATTTGCGAGGAATCCTCGAGTTATATTATACCAGATCAAGTGGAGCGAGTGAGTCCCTAAAAGCTAGTAAGCTCAAAATATTTATGCTATACGTCGCTTCACAATGAGGTTTATGCTGTTTGATGTCTTTACTATACCTTTATCCGCTGTCAAAAATTATTTTGTCTTGACTGGTTGCTGGATTGAGCAACTATAATTATAGAGACATTAAAATTGATCTTCATTATTTGGCTCCGCCAGAACATTTTTTTTTACAGATTTTCAGAAAGAAGCGTACTCTCATAAGCTGTTACAAGACTGTATGTTCTAGAGAATTTGATTGCGTTGCTCTCTCTCCCTCTTGGTCAATTACAAAACTACCAGATGTGATGGGACAATATTCTGTACAATGCAGTCATTACCCATGGTCGCCTTAAATAACACCCAACTGATAATTTTCGCCTGATTTTCTCAAGTATTGCTCTTTTGCCATATTCATGAGGTACCCTGGAATTGAGTATTATTGGAGCTCGAGACCGTACTGACTCTCAAATAGTTTTCGAACTATTACCCATACATGTACTACTGTAGTTGCTATATGTACATCGCTCCAATAGCTTTTCTAATGTGGAGAGGAGATAAGAACTACAGTTGAGCTGTAGATATGAGACTGGGTTGGAGGAAAGTGTGATATCCATGAATGAAGGCTCTAAAACTCTTTTCTGCTTCTCCACAGAGAAGGAAGTGTTCCCACATATCTGCACGATATGAGAGAAAATAGGAAAACCGCCGTTATAAAAAAAGAAAATTAGATGCCATTGCAGAAATGCAATGGCAGCGGGGAGAACTCGAGATTCGAAGTTCTTTCAAGTCTCCCTTCTATCATATATAGCTCGGAGGTAGGAATTTTTCTAAGTCCATCATATTATGGCTAGAGTGTCGAAATTTTTCCAAGTTCCTCTCCATGACGTCATCAACCTTCGCGGACGCGTTCGCGTAAGTCCACTTCATATCATATATGGCTAGAGTGTCGAAATTTTTTTAATTCCCTCTCCCTGACGTCATCAACCTTCGCGGACGCGCTCGCGCTTGCAAAAAAATTCCTGGGAGTACCCCCAACAAAATGGATAGCGGGTTCCCCGCGAAAACACGTGGTTTTAGGTTTTTGGTTCAATGAACCTACCGAACCTAGAAACCTTGGTAATCTGAAATTATGCTTTTCCAAACATTACAACATTCTTTTGTTCCTTGAACGGTACGTAACGATGTGTCAATTCTCACTCTGAAAGACCGGCATTAGAATATGTAACTTCGTATAATTTACGAAGTATATCCATATGGAATACCAATTCATGATACCGTTTTAATGATTTCAGCAAACCATCAGACTACTGCTCGGTGAAAGAGAAGATCACGCCATACTGTTGTGCTGTTTTCTTATGAAATTGGGCCTGAAAGCGTGGTTGCTTTTTGGCAACGGGATACCGCACGGTCATTCAGCTTACGTGTTAACAAGACACGACGCGCCTCTCACGACATCCGTGTTTACAATTTGGGACCCGGTGACCGGGCTGAAGTACTCGTCAATGGACAGTTTCGCACCCTTGCAAAGAGTTTACTGTTTAATTAACGACGAAAACGTAAGTGTGTTTATTCTTCTACCCAGATATGCTAGCGACAGTTGTTCGCATTTAATTTATACGTAGAGAGTTCTCGTCATCTTTCTCGTTAACTTTTTGGCGGTTCATTAATTCGTTACACTTCTCGCCGAGCGTTGAAAGTGTCGACGACATAACTTCGGCGGCAGCTTCGTCGCTGTCGACTGAGTGACATTAAAGAGACGACATCGACAGTATAATAATTATATTATCGGTGCCAGTAATATAGAAAAAAATTTTAATCGTTTTTCCTCCGCGTTTCTATTTTTAAATTCAAGAAGTATATTCTTTCCGAGAACTCGTAGGAAGGTTTCCATTCCCTATAGTACTTCCAAAATTATAACGACACCGAAATGCTGAGTTGGGGAAATCAATATCGGAATAAAAAATAATAAACATTCGCTATTCTGCTCCTTTTGTCATTTATCCAGGCTTATAATAGTGCTCAAATGAAGCGTAAGTCAATTCGTTCGGATATTGTGCTTCGTCTTTCGGCATTTTTTGACAAAACTTCCCGGAGAGTGGACACATTCGGAGAATTAAGATATAAAGTTGATTCAATATGAATACAGTAGTTCATATTTGAATGAATAATCGTGCCAAAAATTAGTGATAGTTTGTAGACATCCTGTCGCTTCGTCCGCGACTTGACGAAATAATTTCGTGTTAGTGATTTCCTTAACATTTAGGGTACTGTGTACAAGTTTTAATGGAAGAAATGATATTTCGTAGAAGAGGGCACCAGTGAAGAGGGTTATTATAGTTATTACTGAAGATAATGATGAATAATCAACGCGCCAGCATTCAAAAATGATGAGTTGAGGACGATAAAATAGAAAAGAGATTTATATTTTTGTGTTATATCATTGTATTCAAATTGCGTGGCCTGGCCGAAATTTTAAACTACCTGATGACGTCATGGTATCTTGGGTGGACTTGACCCACTTCAAAAACTTTGAAACATCCCGAATTCTGAAATATTTTCTAACTTATAATACCTCATTTGACCTAGACCTAGTTTTAGTATTCTTTACTAGGCTAAAGTATGTAGTTCAGTGATTTTATAGAATGAACAAGTATCTCTGTTCGGCTGAGAAAGTACCTAGTGACGATGACGTCATAGGCTGGACAACTATCAGCATTTGCTTCGCGTAGGGAATATAAAATGCGGCAATAAAAATATACAAATTATTTATTTTAAAAACTGCTTTTCCCGCACATGAATACAATATGAAAAACTTTTTTCGGACGTTTCGACCACATCGTGGTCATCATCAACGCAAACCACGATGTGGTGCCCGGAAAAATCATCTTTATAATATAAACAAGTACAAACTCATGGTAAAATATGCTGCAGTTTAAACCCAAAATTGACAGAATAATTCCTATCTTTTTCTACCCTAAAAAAATATTCTGTAGTCTAATGTGAAAGTATTGTTCATATTGATTTACTGCACTATCGTCAGTAAATGAGACCACCAGTATTCTCATGTCGAATGATTTCGATGTGCTCCAAGGCGATACGCTTAGAATACAAGCTCTCTTCGTGGAGAAGCACTTCGGAACCCTCCCGGAAACTGTGCCCACTACCAATTAGAAGGTCAGCGAATGCCGAATTTCCCACTTTACTCTTCTGCCAGTCTACCGTGTGCTCATCGACTTTAATCTTCAGCTGGCGACCAGTCTCCCCAATATAAACACCCTTACAATCATTACATTCTAACCTATACACTCCACTCTTCTCATCTTCAGGAATTCGATCTTTTAACCTAACAAACAACCCCATAAATGGGAACCTAATCCATCGCAGGAGGCATTTCCTAGTAACCTTCCTACGCACTAACGTGTCTATATATAATTGAATCTTATTTACTCTGGCCAGGTGTTTTATGGTCAGTTACTCCTTTCTGAAGGCAGTTCGACTCAAAGAAATGCCAGTAAGTCTACATGAACTGAGCTGTTGAAAGGAGCATATTTGTGGGAAACAGAGCAGAATGAAGACCCGTGAACTAAAACATCGGTCGACGTATCTCCTTCATAAATGTCAAATTCATAGACCCCGTCTTTTTCGGTAAGATTTTATGGATGGGTACAGCTGATTTAGATATGCGAGAAACTACACACTGAGATCTCATGGATCAGTCCACGTACATAGCGTGTCATCTATGTATCTGCGCCAATAAAAGATATTCAATAAAGACTGGCCAGAAGAGAAGAGGTCGGATTTAAACTTGGACATAAACTCCTCAGAGATGAGGGAACCTAGGGAACCTAGAAGGAAACCCATAGGAATACTCACCTCCTCCGGAAACTCATAGAATTTACCATTAAATTTGTAAAAATTTGAAGACTCAACACAACTTCAATAAATTGAAAAAATCACTCAACTCTTCATGAGGAGTGTTCAAATTCACTAGGAGTTCACCCATCCGCTGCAAAGTGACAGCTTCAGGGATTTTAGGAAAGAGCCATACGAGATCGAAAGAACAAAGAGTCGAACCTGCAGGGAGGAGCTCATTTTTTAGCCTATTGGCCGGGGTAGAAGAATTCTTCATAGGGAAACTCGAACTCGCCATGGGATTTGAACCAACGATCTAAATATTGAGCAAGGGAGTTGGTAGGAGAAGAGATGAAAGACACAACGAGCCGCATCGGTATATCTTCTTACCCTAGCGGAGGGGGGGGGGATTAGGAGTCAGAATGGTTCTCTTTACTCCCTCACTCTTAATGATAACCCTACTTCTACTGATGACACTTTGAACCTCCTCGACATGGTTCGGAAAACTAAAGCTGTCATTCTCTTCCGTCCCCCACTGCTCAAGTATATCACGCATTTTAGAGTCATACGAATACTTCTCCCTCACAACTATCGCATTACCTTTGTCAGTCTTAGTAATTACTAGCCCTTCCTCCCTTGCCTTCTTCTGCGATAATTCATACGGGGGAAGGGGGTGCAGCGCAACCGGGTCCTAACTTTATCGTCGGATCCGCAACCACGTTCGCGAGGGCATCACCATTGTTGGAAGGAGGTAAAGCGAATTTCAAATCATTCTCCGAGAGTTAAGACTCGTTGTTACTGAACTCAATCCGAGAGTAGGAGGGACCTTAGGCTGGAGCTACTGAACTATGTTATCGCTGCTGAAACCTTCCTCAACCTCCCTCCCTCGTATTATCAGTCGTGAGAACCTGCGATTGATTAGGTTCCCATTTTTGAAGAGGTTTTCTTTTCAATTAGACCGCGGCCTTCGCCCCTTTGGCTTCCGACCCGCATTCTACAACACAGTCACTGCCAAAGGGTTGTTTGTTAGGTTGAAAGATCCAATTCCTGAAAATAAGAAGAGTGGAGTGTGCAGGTTAGGATGTGAAGATTGTAAGGGTGTTGATAATGGGGAGACTGGTCGCCAGCTGAAGATTAAAGTCGATGAGCACACGGTAGCCTGGCAGAAAGGTAAAGTGGGAGATTCAGCATTCACTGACCATCTAATTGCTAATAGGCACAGTTTCCAGGAGAGTTCTGAGGTGCTTCTCCACAAAGAGAGCTCGTGTTTTAAACGTACCACCTTGTAGCATATTGAAATCGTTCATCGTAAGAATACTGGTGGTCTCATTATGCTGAACAGGAACATACCGGACGAAGGTCTGATCGAGCTTACTTTGATTCACAACTCAATTGTTAGTCTCCTCCTCATTGCGTCATTCTCGAGGTTGGTGATGGTGTTTCGGTTTTTATTCGTTAGGTCATTTGTGTTCTTCAATTCGCTAAGGATGAAAGCGCTTCATTTTATTGTTTTTGTTTTCTGCGGTTTTGTGATTGGTTACTCGTTACGTATCAAACCTTTTTTCATAGATAATGAACAGCCGTAGTTGTAAGATACTCAAAAGAGTAACGAAATCAAAATTTACAGATACCGCAGGCTTCTGGATCAGATGGGAGAGGTAGCGCGTATTCATCCCAGCGCAAAAAGTCATTGTACATCGCCATGATTCTCCCTCTTGTGCCCCTCTCTTTTATTTGTGCCTGTTTCCTTCGTGAATTGCTTCCCACTAAAATGCTCACGATCTGTAATGGCATGTAGCTGGATGTCGACCAGTTAGGCCTAAAGAAACTTGTCTTTAAACGCCTCAACCAGTTGGCTCTCTCACCAAGTTCACTCTTCCTCCCTCCATCCCCCTTCGGATAGGACCAAATGAAATTATCTAGCGATCCAACCAGACTCACCCAAGCATCTAATATATAAAGCAGAAAGTTTGTCCGTCCTCCTGTCCGTTTATAACTCGAGAACTACTGGGCCAATCGCTTTCAAACTTTCAGGATATATTGTCTTCATCCCAGAGCAGCACATAAACTCATAAAAATAAAAATTTGACGGGGAGGTGCTGAGTAATTTCAAAAAAAGGCGAAAACAATGACTTTTTTCAATATAAAAAAACGTGGTGGTGTAGCTTGCCATCGAACGCGTTGTTCCAACGTTGAGTGCAGCGCAGTTGTGAAATACTTATTTATTATACAAGGTCGTAAACCGAGTGTTTTAGTCACGAGTCCGAATTTTTACAAAACGAGCTGAAAGCGAGTGATGTAAAACGGACGAGTGACTAAAACATAACGAGGTTTCAGACCGCGTATAATACAATATTTTTTTTCATACTTAAAAGCTCGTGGAAGACGGAAGTGGATTAGCTAGAAGGTGTAACGGCATTTGATTGTACTCAACTGGCAACCCTGGAGTAGGTAAACGGCTGTTTTACCTACTCCTGTGACTAAAACGATGAGTTAAGACCCGCGACCACCCCGCGACTAAAATAGATAGTCTGTTTATCTACTGAAAACGATCGATTAATCACCTGATTTACCACTAAGTATGGAAAAAATACTATTTTTGCGATAACTCGAATATTATTCATTTTTATGAAAAATTACAGAGAATTAAATTTTTAGCCCCTGTAATTTCCTTTCCAATGAGCCTAATTCCAGATTTTTAGGAGGAAATTTTGGAACTATTGGTATTTTGACTGATGCGTATTTAAGATCATTGTGTTTACAGAGAGAGAGAGAGAGCATTTAAACCGGTTGCTCTGGATGAATCTACAGAGACTATTCGAGTTTTACGTATCCTTCTTTTGTGACGAGTAACTATACATTAGGTAAATATCGTCGTCAGAGTTTGAAACTACCTAAGAAAAGGTACTGGGTTCGAGAAAGAATTAAGAAAATTACGTCCGGTTTCTCATATAGGAAACGACTGAGTTCGTCTCATGCCTCTACACAGACTGATGTAATGCTTCGGGGATATGGCAGGCTTTTTACCTACTGTCCATCTATTTCCTTAATCATTGCGACGGTTCATGAATTAGTCCGTTTTTTGCTGCAATACAGCCCTTACCTGTCAACTCAGCTCTTACCGTTAAAATCGAAGTATTTACAAAACATGATATCTACTCAACACACAGCTGGCGGTCAGGCGCGCCGGAGGCGCGCCGCCAACCGCTAGTAATTCATAATAAATTGCTAACATTCTAATCTTCCACTCTGTTCTACGTACTATTCTTAATCCCTTTGGGTCCAATTATTCTTCCCAAGCTGGTAATCAAGTTGAGAGCTATCTGAAGGAAAGGGATGTAATTTCAGCACGGTTTTGACATTTTTCATGTTTTTGCTCTGAGCTCATCCTTATGGAAATTTTCACTGTAGCAGGGATTCCCAAATCTGCAAGTCCGAGTCCTACCTCCTCCTCCCCCCCCCCCCCATCTGTAGTTTCTAGCTTATCCTAATATAATAAAAAGGCGTAAGCTAGATTTATACTAGGGTTAGAAAACTCCGAGAGCCATTATGAAGCTATCAGCTGGTGACGTCATAGGTCGTCAATCTTGGTCCGCTTACAACATCTGAAATATACTAAAGTAGACTTACACTAGACCAAGAAGGCTCACTAGCCTGAAATATTCCAAAGTAGACTTATACTAGACCTAGCGAGTGTGCCGCTCTTAAGCCTTAACCTCAAATGTTCTAAAGTAGGCTTATGTCATAAAAGACATTTTAATGATCTCTTAAACAGGAACTCTCAAATTTTTACCGACTTTTCGTAAGAAAAGCGAGTATTACACTCGTCACAATTGTGGCAGAAAGAGTGGGAAATGAATTTTCTCGACGTTTCATAGGTCGTAGATCATCACTACGTCATTAAAAAAATTTCAGGTTTCCTTTTATATATATATATATATATATATACACTAAAATTTGTCCTGGCTTCTCCTCCGAGACTACTTGGTGGATTTTTTTGAAACTCGGCCAAGTTATAGTGTTATATCTGAAGTTGTGCAAGTGCATTTTTTTTGAGGATCGGATGAGTAGTTCTTGAGATATACTCAATTTTCGAAAAAATTTCCTACCCCCATAACTCTGATATGGCTGGATAGTTTTTTTTTCAAATGTTGATAAATTGTAATTTACTTCTTTAAAAATGTAAATGTGAAAACTTGGTGTTGATACAATGCCTGGTTCCTGAGATATCTCAAATTGAAGCGTAAACTGATTTGAGGAAATTTGCAACTACTCGAGCTGCCAATATTTTTTTTGTAGTATAACACTTCAGGTAGGTAGTCGCTTTTGACATGAAGAGCCAAGGGTAACCTTTGATATTACGTAGGTTGTCAGTGTAGTTGTGGTTTCATTCATTTTTTGAGTTACCTGTTTACACACGTAAGGATATGCTCTTTCTTGTTGAGTTTGTTATGAATGAATCTTGTGTGTAAGTGTAGTATTCGTGCGACAATCCTGTTATCTTTCATTGTATTGTTTTTTATTTTTTTTTTCCATTTTATCAATTTTCTTTTATTCAAATTACTACTACGGGTCTGTCATCAGGGTTATACGCACGGCAGTGTTATTGAGTTTAGATGCGGGAAAGGGAATTTGATCGTTGAGGGAATTAAAGAGACGTTGAGACTTATCTGATAGTGCTTCTATGTAATGGTGAGTAAGGAGTTGCGTAGTGAGGCTAATTTGCGGCAAGAAAAGATATGTTTGATTTCTGGAGGGGGGCATCAGAATTGCAATGAGAATATCAAAGAGGCATAGGATTTGTGATGAGATGGGTGAGTGTGATTCTAGAATGATTGATTCTGAGGTTAGTGATGAATATTTCTTCTCTGCTAAGGAGTAGGGAACTGGAATATTTTTAATTTTGAATAGCTTGAGGTTAGACCAATGATTGAACCAGACATGGATAATGTATTTGTAAACGTGATTGGAGAGGTGACTGATGATTTTTTGCCTGTTCGGCTGATTTTCCGGTATTTTCGTTTCTTGAGATGTTCTTCTGGCCAGGTATGCAGATGAAGAATATTAAAATGGACTTGGAATAGAAGAAAGCGACTCTTTTTTTTTTTTTTTTTTTTAGAAGTGATGACTTTTGGTATAACTGTAGAGTCAAGAAAGTTGACCACATTAGCCAACTTATCAAGGCCTCTAGCTGTAAATCAACCTTCTGATCTAGTTTTATTATTTTTTTTATCAATGCTGTCTCCCTGGGGATGAAGTGCCGAACTCTAGGCTATTATTATCGTAAGTAGTACAGGAAAAATTTCAATATTTATAGGAGCGACTGCCCTCCTCGATGAGGTCATACACAGGCTGATATATATTCATTGTGTAGCTCATTGTCAGGATTCGAAATTTTTCCAAGGGTTCAGATTGGAAGAAGAAAACGTTTACTCTACGATCATTCAAAAGTATCTTTGATGACGACAGAACTGCTCACCATACGACGTCATCAGATGGAATTTCTATTCTTTCTATCATAATTTCCCTCATCATATGAAATTTTCTGGAGGAAAGGCGGGATCAAAGTAGCGCCTCGCTTACTGGTCTATACTTGAAAAACTCACGGTTTCTTAAACGAAGTCCGATGAGGGTTGCAGGAAAGGATACGTGATGAGAGGGATGAGTGTGATTTTAGAATGACTGAATCTGAGTCAATTGCTGGAATACGTTGCAGTGCTTAATGATTGTAAAACACAATATCTAGAATGACTGATTCTGAGGTTAGTGATGATAATTTCTCTTCTGTGAGTATTGCTGGAATACGTTGCGGTGCTTAATGATTGTAAAACACAATATCTAGAATGACTGATTCTGAGGTTAGTGATGATTATTTCTCCTCTGTGAGTGATTCTCTTTTTTCACATTAAAAGTAATATGAGCATTAAATCAGCCATCAAGGTCAAGATCACTTGCTTTCTTAGAAAGCGTCTCTGGCCGGGTATGCACATGAAGAATATTAAAATGTAGTTGGAATATAAGAAAACAATTATACCATTAATTCAATAGCTTATGCATAGATAAAGAGCCAGGTGACTATAGATAACATCGACTACTGTTGAAAAATCAGTGATAATCAATAATGAATTAGAAGAGCGAGAGATGATGAGAATATGTAAGTCTTATTAAGAGAACGATTTATAGAGTGAGTTAGAGATGGCCTTTACACAACGGTGCTTCGGTTGAAATGCTCAGTTGCAAGCGAAGGTGAAAAGTCGTGTGATGCTTACGCTGCTGCGTAAGCTTTTTTTGTCTTGCATTATCCACAACACATCTGATTGGGCAAAATTTTGAAAAGACATGAAACATGATCTTTATCTTTATGGCTGCGCCAAGAAATCCAATACCTCCTAAAGTCATTGTCTTTTCTGGTCGCTGTATGGCTGAAGAGGATAGCCGAGTCAGCGAAAGTTGCGCGTCAGTTTTGCACAGCTGTCAGTCTCGACATAAGAAATTCGTTCAACTCGATTCCCTGGGAGAGGATACTAGAAGCCCTCAGTAACGCAGAAGTGCCCACCACCTGCTCAAGATGATCAGCAGCTATATCTCAGCTGTCGAGAAATTCAAGCAGAGACGTCTGCTAGTACAGTCATGCGCCCAGTCACTTGTGAGATGTCGCAAGGGTCGGTCCTTGGGCCGCTGTTGTGGTGCGTTGTATTTAGCGGGATTTCTATAATGAAGCTGCTATCACCAGATGTTAAGCTCACCTGCTATGCGGATGACACACGGGCTGTATGCATTTTCGAGACAATTATAGCGGGGTAAACCGGGCCCCAGAGGTAAAGACGTGCTGGATCGAGTCGGCAGACTAGAACTTGCAGTTGGTAAGACGGAGGCCATACTATTCACGACTTGTCCGAGGTTCAGTCAACCTACCTTCTGCCTGCAAGGTGTGGAAATCGAGACTGCGCAATTAAGTTCCTGGACATCTGGTTTGACTCAACGCTGAGCCTCAGGCACCATTTTCTGATAGCAGCGAAAGAGGCAGGCAGCGTACTTGCTTATCTAAGCCGCCTGATGAGGGACCTAGGAGGGCCGAAAGAAGCCAGAGGAAGGATCATGATGAACACGACCATGGTGCCCCAGTATGGGCCAACTCACGGAAAACACTTTACAGAAGAAGAGAGATGCCTAAAGATCCAACAAAGAGCTGCGCTCGGAGGATCTTCGCGTATTAGGACGTTCACTACCAACCTAGCTCCTTTCTGTGGAAGAAAGCGGTGGTGTTCAGAGCAACAAAGAGGACGACGACTAATCAAGAGACTTTACGGGTCAAGCCGGAGGCCAGGTGCCCTTTGCTTGAGAAATGGAAGGCAAGAATTGCCCAGATAGAGTTGGGCAAATGGATAACCCATGTGTTGATACGCGACCTTGATGAGTGGATGAACCGACACCATGGTTAGCTGAACTTACACCTGACGCAGGTGCCGGGCAGCTATGGATACTTCAACAAGTAGAGTCGAGCAGGGAACGTGTTTGCTATGCGACCAAGGGCGAAATGATGGACCACAGCATGCTTTATTTGAAAGCGGGGACAAGCTCAGCCGGTCTCTTCAAGATATCGGGGTAGATGAAGCGCTTGTTCCGAGTAGCCTGGTATCCACTAAGTTTCCGAAGAAGCCAAGGTGTCTGAATTTGCAGCCACTGTCATGAGGAAGAAGATGAACAAGAATGGAATAGGCAAACGCAGAACCACACTATGGCCTACTTGACACCTGTGTGCCATCCACACCCAGATGTGCAGGAAGAAGAGGAAAATCATCCGTTAAAAGAGAAGAAGATGAAAAGACTCCAATAGCAATCCGATATATCTAAGATGGTGGTGTTGTTATTGTGTGTTCTTAGGGGGCACTGCAACTTGGCGGTTGCCAGAAGAGAGGATTCACCGAGGAGATTCTTCCAACACTGAATTTCTATTAGTCCAGAAAAATTGGACTTTACTCTGGACATAAATGTTATCGAAGCTTTTTTTTCATGAATATCTCTAGAATGACTCCCCAATGAACATACTAAAAGTCCACAGCGATTCCGGTGGAGCTACGTACCCCAGGGGGCTTCAAAGGTCCTGAAATTCAGTTTTTTGCAAAAATCTCGCATAAAAAAACGTTATAGGGGAAAATGTTTGAAACAAAAATTGTTCCTTATTGAATTTTACATAAAAAAGATCTCTTGTAAAATTTTTGTAGAGGTGAAAATAACGCCGCTAGAGCGCGCTGAAGTTCGCACATTTTTTGCATATTTACATTGCACAGTGAATTAACGTGCAAACATCGCGAGTTAACTCATTATTCTTCTAACAACGTTTTCAAACAACATCAAATAAAAGTATAATATGAAAATAATACTATAGTACCAAGTATTACACAGAATTAACGCTATAAAATCAGTAAAAAAAATGAATATAGAAATGTGTGCAGCAAAGACATACGCGGTTTTCATATTGGAGGGGCATATTATGATATGATCAAATCACTGTCCAAGGTAAGTAGTAATGCGGTGGAGGCTTTTCAGTGAAGGTGAGGCAATGATAACTACTTCTATGCTTTATGGATAGAATGTGCTAAACGACAACCCGACGCCAAGAAGTTATTTAACATTTGGAACAGAAGGCACCTGACAAGACCAGTGGATGTTGAGTCCAGTACCTAATAAAAGGATCCAATCTGGGAAAGTCGATACATTCACTGCTTGCTGGTGAACAGCCTGAACTGGGTGTTGTGGCATACTCAATGACAGTCCTACACTCACCTAAACACCCGACCACTGGACCGCAAATCAAATCCAGAGAGCAGCAGCACATGATAGGCCAAACAGCTTTGTCCAAAATAGGTCTAGGACTCGAGTCCCAAAATAAGCATACCTAAAAAGTAGGTAAGATAGAGAGGAAAAATAAAGACTATATATCTCCTTCAGCCGACCATCCCAATACTACACAATGGTGGGTCCCTTCTGTAGGAACGAAACGCAACATTCTGGTCCAATTGGAAGAATCCCTCCACAAATAACACTACACAACAAACAAAAAAAAATTGAAAAATGCAAGAACGAGATAATACGATTCTAGAAGTATTTTCGACGCTGATCACGATGCCGTTGTCCGTTTCTTGAAATTGGCTCCGGTTTTCGAGAAATGATCGAATCAAATTCCCGCGATTCGTTGCGACGCGCAGTGTAAGTTCCCGTACTCGCGGAATTCAATAGCTGGGTAACATACACTGCGCGTCGCAACGAATCGCGGGAATTTGATTCGATAATTTCTCGAAAACCGGAGCCAATTTCAAGAAACGGACAACGGCATCGTGATCAGCGTCGAAAATACTTCTAGAATCGTATAATCTCGTTCTTGCATTTTTCATTTTTCTTTTTTTGTTGTGTAGTGTAATCCATGGATACCCACAGACAAGACAAGAATCCAGTCTTGTTAATCAAAGCCTGGTCTTGATCGACACACTTCCTTGACAAACCGATGTGTGGTGCTGCAGAAATTGAAGACCAGTCTCAGAACATCAATTTGGAAAGCAGTAGCTTCAACAATGCAGTGTCACACACAAATCCCTAGATCGAGGAATACTCAGATTTCCTACAATCTTCCATTAACCACATGGTGATCTGTTCTAGCGCTTGAGCTGTGCAGAACTACAGAGCGAGTGTCATAGAATCATTACGGTCAGGATCTGCATGAGGAGAGCGTCAGCGCAGGACACCACGACAAACAACAGAAAAACAAGACAATGACGTCCCAAAGACAGTACTCCAGTATATGAAACAGTAATTGACGGTGGTTGGTGGAGTACTCCACTTCCAATGTACTGGTGGATTGTGCTGGTGCGCTGAAACCAATGCATCTCTACACAGTGTGCCAAAAGTACGAGGGAGGGTCAATAAAGACTGGGAATATGTTTTTACAGCAAAATGGTAACACTGACGGCGACCATATATTTTTTTTTTCGAAAGATTGATGTCTCCTCGAGTTAGATCTGAAGTTTCGTGATGATATCTTTATCCGTTCGAGAGTAATCCTCATATTAGTATCGTGTGTTGCGCGTACCCCTGTACATGGTATGTACTTCCGCTCGGAGGGATTCCAAAGTGGTGAAGCGGCGACCTTTGAGGTGTTTCTTCACTGCTGGATAAAGGTAGAAGTCACTTGGTGCAAGGTCAGGGCTGTAGGCCCGGTGGCGAACGATTTCAATGCCCCTACGACCGAGGAAATTGAGGGTTGTGCGCGAAAAATGGACGCGATTCCGCGTTGAGAAACAGCGGCACCCAGCGCGCGCACACTTTACCAAAGCCGAGCCGATGAACAAGCGAAAATGCGGTACCCTTCGACACGTCGAGTATATGCGCTATCTCTAGGAGTGTTATTGAATCATCATCGGCGATCAACGTGGCGCACGTGTTCAGATTTGTTTCGGTTGCGACGCTCGACAGGGTGCGCCGGGACCTCCTTTCAGTGCTGCGCTCTCTCGGCCCTTCTCGAAGGCTTTGTACCACCGATAGATCGACGAACGAGACATACAAGCATCACCATACGTCACAACAAGACTTGAAAACGTTTCATGACGAGAACGACCTCCGCGAACGCAAAATTTTATTGTACTCGCAATCTTTCCAAATTCTCCATCACAAATATGTACAGGGGTTCGCGCAACACACTTTACTAAAATGACGATTACTCTCGAACGGATAAAGATATCATCACGAAACTTCAGATCTAACACAAGGAGACATCAATCTTTCGGGAAAAAAAATATATGGTCGCCGTCAGTGTTACCATTTTGCTGTAAAAACATATTCCCAGTCTTTATTGACCCTCCCTCGTATTACTAGACGCACCAACACTGCACTGAGATGCATTGAAGGCCCCTGTCCAACAAATGACCACCTTCATTTGTTTGAACAATAGCATGGATTGGTTGTCTGGTTGAACAAGCCCGCGCGCGGGGCATCAATGAGGCGATCCTGAAGTGCAACCAAAGTTGAAAATCGGTGTTCGCATCTCAACCTGAGGTTGAGATGAGGACCACGACAACAACCAAACTTAGGGATCTCCTCGATCTCTCCCCTCTTTCATTCACTCTATTCCTAAGAAGAAGAATAAAAAAACTCTCACATTGTACAGGTTGCTAGGATCTGTCTCTTTACATTTGCCGGACTGGTTTCTATGTACACACGCAAAGCAAAACTGTTCAATTGAATCCATTCTTATACCCGAGATACTAGGCACCGTGATATTAGGGTACATGTACTACTGATTCCAAATGGATTCTCGCGTACACCATACAAATAGAATGCATTATTTGGTATATGGCGTGAATATGCACAAAATAAGCAAACTTCAGCGCGCCCTAGCGGCGTTATTTTCAACTCTGTTCAAATTTTGCAAGAGACTTTTTTATGTAAAATTTGATAAGGAACAATGTTTGTTTGAAACATTTTTCCCTATAACGTTTTTTTTACGAGATTTTTTACAAAAAACTGAATTTCGGTACCTTTGAAGCTCCCTGGGGGACGAAGCTCCACCGGAATCGCTGTGGACTTTCAGTATGTTCATTAGGGAGCCATTCCAGAGATATTCATGAAAAAAAAGCTTTGATTACATTTATGTCCACAATCCGTCAATTTTTTGTCTAATTTTCCTGGACTACGTAGATCCAAAAGAGTTGATTCAAGTGTTGGACGAAACAAAGTCAAATGCATATGCTACCCGCACCCACTTAACCATGGAGGAAGGGCGGCGCTGCACATGCGACAGAAGCGCTAAGGAATCCCTCAAGAAGGCCATTCTAGTTTCTAATCCCGTCGCTCCTCGTCTGTTTGAGCATCACCAAATTTTTAGGCGAAGTCTATACATAATTAAATTGAAGATGTAAAAAACATACAATTGAATTTTATTGAGTACCTAATTAAAATTAAGTATCAGAGAGACAAGAAGAAAAGACATAAAAGTAGAACATCGAAAATGGTCATTAAACATTAAAATTGACACAGTCTGCCTGGACAGTAGCTATAAATATTTTCCTCAAAGTGGAGGAAATTTAAGAAAACAAAAATATTCATAAATCAGAAGAATTGAGGACAACTGCTTGCATTATATAGTTCTGGTCCAATACGTCAATACTTGTTGATAATGTCGGTTTCTTAGTCGATTCATGAAATTCTTTCACCGCAGCACCAAGCGAAGTAACTGTCGACCATTTCTCATATTGGTGACTGTATACTTCAATATTAGTTGATTTTGAAATGGGCACACAATTACTAACTGCCCATAACTGACCTTCAAACGGAATCAATTGAGGACAGTCTTTATTGAAGCGTGTGGAAGCGATAGAACGCCAAGAGCCAGCTGCAGGATCGTAAACCTCCACCATTGTTGGCTTGTAATCCAACGAGGTCGCGACCCCTCCACTCGCGTAAAGTTTCCCCATCAGGAAACAACAGGCCGGGTCGATGTACAATCCCTCGGAGTAAGGAATTATCATCCAATCCCTGGTGCGCGGATCGTAAGCTTGTGCGCAACCCCAATAGTCATCGTGCTTGTTGCATCCTCCTATGAGATATAGAAGACCTCTTTCGTCGTCGCATGTTAAACTCCCTAAAACCGTTCTCATTCTCAACTCTGGTAAACACGTCCACGAATTTATTTCGCAATTAAAAGCATATACACCTCGAGAAAGTTCTTTATCGTTGTATACCGGAAATGTGTTGAAACGATTTCGTAGAATCTCCGCGAAGTAATCTTTTTTATACATGTATACGCAACGGTCCATTCCACATAGCTCAATTGTATTCACGACGATAGGTGGAGGTTCCAGAGTCAAGGTTGAGGACAAGGAGTCAGCATTGATGAGATCGAAATGAACACCAGTCGATTCGTCTTTCGTCATGCTGTAGAGTTGATTTTTGTGTTGAACAACTTTCAAGATTTCCGAAGAAGATTCTACCTTGCACTTGAAGTCCCACTCTAGATTGTTGGTGAGTTTTCGCAGGGTGAAAATGTTCGTGACCGGGCTACGGAGAATTTTGATAAAAACGTTAAGCGACATACCATCATCGGCTACCGAAGGTTGAACGTGATTTGAAGCTTCATCGCAGAAATTCCCATCAGTGATTGATACGGTAGTAGGTTTGATGTAATGTTTCATTATGTATTCCTCGTGCGCATCTCTAAAAGTACACCTCTCCAATAGTTGGTCGGAGTATATTTCTCTGTCTTCGGGTGAGAGACTGGGTCGTTGAAGCCATCGGAAAATTGCGCGCAGCGCGATTTGATTCTCCATTTGAAGCGATGATTTTTGCAGTGCGGTGATCAGGTCATCGAAGGAGAGTTCGAAGAAGGCCTCGAGTGTAGAGAAATAATGAAAATGCTGCCAAACATACTCGTTGAGGACACCGTTCAATACGGCATTTCGGATACCGGTAGTTTTCATGTACGAGATGATCTTGAAAATATTTTCATTCGGCTTGCTGAAATTACAGCGAATATAATCGACGCATTTGTCCTGGATGGCGCTTATTGCGTAAAGATCGCTGTAACGGGTCATGTCGAACAAATTTGATTCGGTAATGACGATGTTATTTGTGTAAATGGATTGTAATATGTCCTCGAAGGTGGATGCTTTAATCCCTTCTAAAACGAACGGGTTGGCGCGGCATTCTTCGGACAAATTTCTGAACTTTTCGTCGAAGTCCTGGGAAGCCGAAGAAAGAATAAAGCCGTGGCACCTGAACGATTTACCATCGACCAGAAAAGTTACGTCGCAATCTTTTCCACTCAATCGAAATTCGTTAACTGGTTTATACCTTTCGTTAAATGGTCTATACCTTTCGATTGGCATTCTTCTATGATATTTGACGAAATAGATTCTGAGATTTTGATAAAGAATGAATTTTTTTTATCAAAGAATGTAAGCGGACGTAAACTTTAGAAATGTGCGAGGCATTTCAGGAAACGACATGATCGGCGATGACACACTGTTCAATGACTGAGAATATTGCTCGCGTACCACCATACTTCGACTGAGGGTAGAAATTGATTTCTATATTGACAGTGCGGAGAGTAACTTGCGTCACAGCTGTAGGTTATCAAAGCTGAAACTGGTATGCACTTGACGGTTATGGAACGTTACGATGTACGTTGAACGAAACAATGTTGATAAAATATTTTAACGATTCATGCTGTAATCTTGCCTACAAAATTTTGATTTCCTCTATATTCTTTGAGCTAGATTTCTCTGTGCACCTCCTTCGTTTATTGTGAATGATGTTTTACGCAGTCAAATAATCAATCACGCAAGACTTCATCACTTCATAGAAGACGTACCTATCTCAATTTTGACTGTTGATTTTGATCAGAAAAATTCTTCTCACCCAATTAGGTACACGATCAGTACAACCTACAAAATTTTACCCGATACCAAGAATAATCGCACGGACATTTAGGAGTCTGTTTCATTGTTCAAGGACAAAATTACTAACGATGAAGAAATTCAAATGCTCAAATATAATCTAGAGTCCAAATGAACGAGAAGAGTAGGTGGATTATCTATATTGATGGCGTAGGCCTTCTTTGCAATGAAAATCATACTGCAACAATGTTACAATCACAAACAAGACGCGCATATGTATGCTTTACTGATTACAAAAAAGCTTTTGACACCCTACGACTCGCGCCTCCTGGAAAAGACGGAATCTGTGCTGGCGACAAGAAACAGAAATCAAATTCAGCACTGACCAAAAGACCAAATTGTTCTAGATCCTGAAAAGTGTTGGATAAAGATGCGTGCTCTCACCTTTGCTGTTCATTATGTACTTCAGCTCAGCCATGGAAAGCGCAGATAGTGGAATAAAGGCTAATGGCCAGAGGATTTCAAACCTAAGACATGCGAAGGACTCGGCCATCATCACGAAAAGCTTAAAAGTTATGCAACAATTGATTAAAGAACTATAGGAGTAAAAATAAATGTAGCAAAAACCCAGCTGATGATCCTAAAAAGAAACTCCGCTCCTCAACGTGGCCTAATTATCGATTCCCACCCTGAGGAAACGATGACCAGCTTTTCAAGTACGAGTACCTTGGCTCAGTCATTAATTCTCGGATAGACTGCGACAAGGAAATAGAAGGAAGGTGCGGAATGGGGCGAACAACCTTCCAGAAACTTAGCAAAACCCTCTTACACCGAACTTTGCCACTGGATCTCCGGATCAGAGTAATAAAATTTTACGTGGGTAGAAACTTGGACACTGAAGGTCAACGCCACAAATCTTCTGGAGGCCATTGGAATGTGGGTGCTGAGAAGAATGCTGCGGGATCCCCTGGACAGACGAAGTGGCAAACTCAAAGGTATTGGAGCGAGCCGGGATTCAACGAGAGTTGCTCAACACAGTTGAAAGAGGAAAGGCCGAATCCTGACCTACTTTCTTCGCGGTGACAGATACGAGCTCCTGAGGTTATTGATCAGCGGTCGAATTGATGGAAGAAAGCCTGTGAACGTGAAAAGCTCTCTTAGCTCCGAAATCCAAGACAAGCGACGCTATTCGAGACAGTTCGCAAGGGACTACTGAAAGTTGTGTGGTAGCCAAACGCACGGGAGTGTACGATGCTAGGAAGAAGCAGGAGAAGAAGGCTAATTACTAACGGAAAATTTGTTTCATCGGCCCTACGCGCTTTTGTCTCATGTGCAGCTCCACCCTTCCGCTATGGAAGATTGAGTGTGGATTTAATTTTGTTTCCTCCAACATCGGAATCGGCAATTTCGGGTATAATGTCAGCATTGAAAAATGAGAACAAGTAACTATGATAGAAACCGTAAAAAGGCAGCGGGGAACCCATAACCTCCCGCGCTCGCGATAACGTTGGCGCGAAAATGCCCCCTCAGAAAATGAGTTGGCTAGGCTCTTCTCAGTACACTGCATGCCAGACCTGATATAATGAAGGCTGGAAATTGACATTTTTTCCAAGCCTCTTAAGGTGGTGAAGGTCAATAACATTGATGACGTCATAAAGCATTGCGGCTGGAAATTGAATTTTTTCAAGTCTTCAAAGTAGGTCAAGGTCAATGACATTGATGACGTCATAAAGCATCCCAACTGGAAATTAAAATTTTTCTCAAATCCTCATAGTAGGTCAAGGTCAATGACATTGATGACGTCATAAAGCATTGCGGCTGGAAATTGAGATTTTTTCAAGCCCCTAAAGTAGGTCAAGGTCGAGATCAATGACATTGATGAAGTCATAGACTCATAGAGTATCCTAGCTGGAAATTGAAATTTTTCCAGGTCTCTAAAGTAGGTCAAGGTCCATGACATTGATGACGTCATAAAGCATCGCGGCTGGAAATTGATATTCTTTCAAGCCCCTCAAGTAGGTCAAGGTCAATGACATTGAAATTTCTCCTATTCCCAAAGTAGTTCAAGGTCCATGACATTAATGACGTTATAAAGCATCCCGACTGGAAATTGAAATTTTTCTCAAATCCTCAAAGTAGGTCAAGGTCAATGACATTGATGACGTCATAGAGCATCCTAGCTGGAAATTGAAATTTTTCCAGGTCTCTAAAGTAGGTCAAGGTCCACGACATTGATAAAGTCATAGAGCATCCTAGCTGGAAATTGAAATTTTTCCAGGTCTCTAAAGTAGGTCAAGGTCCACGACATTGATGACGTCATAAAGCATCGCGGCTGGAGATTGAGATTCTTTCAAGCCCCTCAAGTAGGTCAAGGTCAATGACATTGAAATTTTACCCGTTCCTAAAGTAGGTCAAGGTCCATGACATTGATGACGTCATAAAGCATTGGGGCTGGAAATAAGTAGGTCATTGATGACGTCATAAAGCGTCACACGTCACATCACGCATTTCACAGAAACTCTCGGACGCGGACGTTTTCTGAGGATGTAATCCCCCTAACAAAATGGATAGCGGGTTCCCCGCTAAAAAGAACTAAACAAAGCGTTTTCTACTAAAAACACTGTCATCAAGCTAGAATGATTGTGATTCCTTTAGACCTCCATCCAGTGTATACCTGTTCAGCATAATGACCCCCCCATATTCTTCCGACAAATTCTTCCAATATGCTCCAGGGTGGTACGTTTGAAATACGGACTTCTGAACCCATCCCGGAAGCTGTGCTCATTAGTTATTCAATGGTCAGCGAATGCCGAATCCCCCACCTCACCTTTCTTCTAGGCTGTCTTGCGTTCATTGACTCTAATCTAGTCTCGATGTAAACACCCTTACTCATCTTCAGTAACACGGTTGTAGAACGCAGGTCGAAAGAGCGAAGGGCCCGGCCTAATTGAAAAGAGATCTTGCCCAAGAATGGAAGCCTAATTCATCGCAATTTCTCACGGCTAATAGTACAAAAGAGGGAGGTAGTAGAATCGAGGTATTTCCTAGTGAAGTGAATCTTGTTCACTCTGGTCAGATATTTTACAATCATTAACGGGGCTTTGTGAAGGCAATTCGTCACAGAGGAATGTGTGTTAGTCTATGAACTAAGTTTTCATTTCTTTGTGCAGTTTCTACGTGAATGACTTGAAGTATTCATTTTGTCCTGTCCTCCCTTGCGGTATTTGCCAAACAGTAATTGGTCATCTTCTTTATCCCTCAATATTTTGTGCTTCTTTCTCAAGATGTTGAACTTCCTCTCAGTTTCACTATTGTGGATGCCTTTGCACTGTTCGCAACTGAGGTTTTACATTTCGCTCGAGCTTCCTCTGTCTTTTTCCCCGTCTGGTCATTCCTCACTCTCTTCACCGTGGATGAGTTGTTATGGATGCCTACATTTACGTTGTAATTCTCATGTATGTTGCTGGTCCGGAGTACTTCTCATCGTGCTCTCGTGGGTTCCTTCCTCTGCTTCCATTAACAAGGCTCCTGAAGTGGTCGCTGGCTGTTATGATCTGCTTTACAATCTCAATATGTGACCTGTGACGAGGAAAGGATGCTCATTGCTCACTGGCAGGAACACCAATTCTCTTTGATTGGATATGTTCCTGCAAATGGGCAATGAGCATCCTTTACTCTTCGCAGGTCACGTACCTATCATCCTCTTTTCACTGTTCTTTCAAAAAAAGATTACTCGGTAGCTGTAGTTCTGAATCGCCACTACTTTTTGTGCCTGGGTGGTGGTAGAAGTGGTTTCGGGAAATTGGCGTGGGAGCGCGTTGGCTCCCTGTGGATCTTGAATTCTATCCTCTTGTTCTTCCGTGTGAGTCTTGAGTTCAAGGTCATTGGGAGAGCCGAGTTAGCTCCCCAGCTAGCTCTAAAACTATAAGACTTGGAGGGTTTGGTCAGATCACTAAGAAATTTCGCTCAATATTCAATGTGGATCCGTTTGATTCTTTCAAGAGGAGGACGATGAGGAGGAGGATGAGTAAAACCGGTGAGAGAAGCCAACCGGTTGAGGCTGTTTGGTATAAGTTTCTTCATGCCTAACCGGTCGATATCCAGGTATATGCCGTTACGGATGACGAGGATTTAAGGGGCATGCAATTCGCTAAGGAAGAAGGCACGAGTAACAGAGCATAGTCGTTTTGGATAGGATATGATGTGTACCTCGAAAGTGCTAAGTGTAATCTCGAATTCCGTGATTTCTAAACGTTGAAAAAGAAGAAACAATGTTTCGGCTCAAGTTACCTTAACTAGCTCTCTCATCTGTATAGCCCTATAGTCAACATTTCTTCCTCCCTCTCTCTCTCTCTCTCTCATCTATAGCTCTATCGTATCTCACCCTATGCATATATACATCTGGGAAGTGAGCATTCCTTCCAGTCCCGCTTCTTATACGTCATTGTTCGATGATCGGGATTAATTCGAGTCTTCTTCCTCTTACATTACAGATTTAAAATTCTCAAATAACCTTTCATCAATCCTGCTCAAGCTTTAGCCGAACTTTATTTTAATAAGGCTCATGACATTGTTCAAAAAAAGCTTCTAATTCTTATATTGTGAATTAACAGATTTGGGTGAATATACAGAACGAAGAATTGGTTCGAAGGACGAATTTTGACGTGAGCCAACGTTCGGATTGGTGGCCCGCTTTTGGTCGCACTGTTCCAACACCTACAAATTCAGTACAGCCTGATGCTATCGAGTACTCGGTTACCTCAAACACGGATGTGCATTTGTTGCAGGATAAAATCGAAAAGCACCTGAGAGATTCAATCATGAAGTGGAGGCCGATGTCAAGGTAAAAATATTTTTTGATATGTTTCATTTCTATACTCTGCCCTGACCCTTTAATTTGAAATTTTCGGAGTGCGCCCCATCCCCCTCTTCATCTTCGATACTGAGTTCACCGTGTGAGTTCACCTTACCCAGTTTATATGTATTAGCTTTATGATGGCTTCATACTAGCTTTATGCTAGGATTTTACCGGTCTCAGACTAGACCAGTGCTTCCCAAACTTTCACAAGTCGCGGACCACTAAGGAATAATTCCTAATTTTCGCGGACCCCCAAATTTCTGAACAATTTTTAATTGAAACTATTTTTTTACAAATCATACAATGCATGAAAAAAATGTGTTGAACTTCATACAAATTTTCGTTTTTTCGTTCATAGGTTCATTCCTCTTCATTAAAAATTACTTTTCGCGGACCCCCTGCAACAGTCTCGCGGACCCCCTGCAACAGTCTCGCGGACCCCCGGTTGGGAAGCACTGGACTAGACCTATAATAGAACAGAGAAGACCCCCACCCCAGGATTTTACTAGTCTTAATCTAGGCTCATCTAATCATAAAAAATAGAGTATACTGTATAAACGGATCTAGTCAGTTTATACTGGCAGGCTCAGGCATCCTATGTATTGTATTTCTTTTTTGAAATCCCTATCAAACTGGACCTCAACTAGCTACTGTAGTGGGTTTAGCCTTCTTTATGTAGCCATGAATGTACAGTAAACTAGACCAAGAAATTGGTAGGTCTGAGCTCTGGGCTTTTTCTAGACCTAGCTCTTGACTAGGTGTGGGCTTACTAGGATTTTAGTATTCCTAAACTAGACTTATACTAGACCAAGGAGGGAGGGGCTGCCAAAGAGCGGAGCGAGTGAGCCTAAAAGCTATTAGCTTTCACTCCACTAAAAGCTATTAGCTCTGAATATTTTAAAGTACACTTGCTTTTGTTAATTCTGCTCTAGAGCAGTGCTGCCAGGTGATAGTATCAGAAATCCGTATCCGCCATTTTTTGTAAGACCTAAAAATAGATTTCTACAGATTTTGATTGATCCATTGATAACAATCAGGAGAAAGGTATCTCTCATAAATGTAGCTGAGGTACTTTTCCCTTGATCGGCTAACGGAACATCCAGCCTATAACGACCAGGAGAGAAGTCTCTCTCGTCACAGTGTTCAAGGTACTTTTCCCTTGATCACAAGAAATCCATATCGCACGTAAGATGTATAAAAAAGAAAAACCCGTAACTTTTACAAAAAGCTTCTGTAATTACGTCGTCTGGTTTGACTTAGTTTGATATTGCAGCTCAAACTTCGTGTGAAGTCGATAATGGGGTTTCAAGCAAGTATCGATTCCTAATCGACTCACGAGTCGATTCGAATTTGATATCAACTATGGAGTTGATAGACCAGAATTAGCGATCGGTTTCGAGTCGAATTTGGGTTATTTTTATTCGATTTGAACATCTGTTTGCCCATCATGTGACAGGACCGTATGGAACCGATATTGTATCGCCATATTACGTAAACTTCTTCCAATAATGGAGCGAGAAGCGTGCGGTCTGAAGCAGCAAAGTGCCCTGGATCATTTTAGCGAGCTGCAACATATACTGGGTTCACATAAAGTAAGTTCATATCCATATAAATAGCATTGTAACGATTGCTTCGTGATAACGCAATATTATTTTGCGTATTATTTAGATCTGCGGCTTTCCGATCAGTCAACCTTTCACGAATATTAGAGCGATTATTGAAGCGGTCAAATCAACTGGCGTACATATTAACGAAAGTCCAGACGTGGAATTCGCCCTTGCCGTCTACGTTCACCCGTATCCGAATGATGTCCTGTCCGTGTGGGTGTATGCCGCTTCATTGGTTGCCAGACGCTGAAACTAAACTAGGTTAGAAAGATTCACGTATCTAATAGTAGCCAATATTTTCGTAAAAACGAGAGGGAAAAGAATAGCCTTTCGTAGCATTCGCTTGAAGAACTAGAAAGCGTATGACCTTGACCTACATTCTGGGATTTTATTTGATTTTACCTTGAAAAGGGGCGGGGCAAGTCTTTTAGGCTATTTTGCTGTGAACGAAAAAACGATACTCTTATAAGGAGTAACTAATTACAAACAAAACGCAGAATGAATACTAAACCTCGAAGTGCTATCGACTAAACAGTCATCCTCAGCAAAAGACAAGAACACAACTGACTTGAAAGACCGAAACCAACCTCGAGAATAGACGAGAAATAAAGAGGAGTCTAATCATCGAGTTGTGGTTCCTTCGTAAGTGTTTGCAGTTTCGGTTAAAGCCTAATTTTGTGACAGTTCGTTTTTATTCCGATTGTGAACACACTACTAGGAAGCTCGAGAATTTTATAACATCAAAGTGGATCAGGTCGGAGTTGCGGAGATGGCTAGGTAAGCATAATGTGACTACTAGGTTGAACCTTATGGTTCATTCTAAACTTTCCGGTAAGCTCCACCCTCTTGAATTCGATAAGTTTTTGAATGAGGTTAATGGGAAATGTCGAAAATTTGAGGTAGATCTGAAGCCTAAGAAGAATGGTAAGCTCTCTTCTCTAATGAGGTTGAAGAACGGAATCCTTGAGGAAGAGGTCAGTAGTGAGAATGTTGTTCAGAATTTCCAACCTAGGGTTCTTAATTACTCTCAGGTTGAGTTCGGGGAGGAGGAACCTTACCTCCTTGAGGAAGGTATGAAATTTGCTCTTCCTCCTCCCAAGAATCGTGAGGCCCTCGCTAATGTGGTTGCGGACTTGGCTATAAAGATAGGACCCGGGTGCAATATCCAACAGAAAAACGCAGAGATAGTCCGCAACACTCCCCTTCCCCATATGAACAGCAAGGTGAGTGGAGTGATCAAGGGATTGCAGAAGAAGGTAAAGGAAAAGGGACTTATTATCACTAAGGTCGATAAAGGTAATTCGATAGTTGTGATGGAGAAGTCTTCTTCTGATTCTAGGATGTATGATGTACTTGAGCAGTGTGAGGCAAAAGTGAATGACAGCTTCAGTTTTCCAAAACATGTCCAAGAAGTTCGGGATGTTGTTAATGGGTGTACTGTCATCATTAAGAGTGAGAGAATGAAGAAAGCCATTCTCAATCCTAACCCTGTCCCCCCTCCTCTACGGATTACCTAAGGTCCATAAAGTAGATATGCCCATGAGGCCTGTTGTGTCGTTCATCTCCTCTCCTACTTTGTTGCGTCACATTCTGGCGCGTAAAGGACGATACGATATTTTTTTCGGCGGTTCTGTACGACCGATCGTATATTCCAAATGATGAGCGGTGCGAGCTGGTCGGAATTGTTATATTTGTCGGATACGGGTTATAAATAAAATCATTCAACGTATTCTTTTCAATGAAAGGGTGCAGCGATACGCGGCGAAGATGGGTCGTCACGAGCGTCTAGTATGCCTACACAATACCTGCTCTGGCAAAATATCGATAGTATGTCGTATTTTTTGCTGGAATATCTCTTATTCAGGCGTAGCTTCCATATTTGTCCCTCTAATCAAATCTCTTAGCCGATCGAGGCTCTAATAAAACTGAGTGCCGAGATAGGCATTCCTGAGCCGTTCGGAGTTTTGGAAACTGCGTCGTTGGTTTTAAAATATCAGTTTTATTACTGTTTATAAACTTTCCATGTCCCAACTCATTGTGTTCCGGTGAGAATATCAGACCCGGAGCACCGGACCATTGTAGGTTCAGGATGTCTGGAGTCCGGACAGTACTTTCCTCTGTATAATTTCGAGCAAAAAATTGTTATTCTTTTCGGTTGGAATACTGATAAAGGTTCCGACACGTACACCCTTTTAAGATATGGTCAGACAGAGATGGAAGTCATCGTAGCAGTTCATGTCTCTCTCATTCCAGCAAGTGATCATTCATTTGTCGGGGTGGAGTCGAGATCTCGAACTAAAGCCAATAGCTAGTAGGCCGCTATTCCGCGATTGGGCATCTACTGTGTATCCTATTCTTCCTTTGCTGGAGAAGTAGGACAAACTCACGAGGTAGGGATCTGTCTTCTTGAGGAAGAGCTGGGTATTGCCATCTGGTATCGACAGTCTCTGAACTCGCTGTTTTACGATATCTCGAGCCTCGACGCTCTGCGTCTCGTATACATCGTACGTCGGTTTTCTTTTTAACGAAGTGATCGTTATTTTCGACGAGCCTATTGCTAGCGGCTGTATCTAAGCGCGGAAAAATCTCTGTTCGATTAAAATCGTCGGTATTGATTCGTCGTAAAATTTGTTTCCAGCGTCGTGGAATTTTCTCCTAAAGGCGCCGCTTTGAAAAATCGGTCTTGTAACCGTCCGTAATATAAAATCTATTTTTCGAAAACTGAATTCGGCTTTTTAGTTTGTGATACACCACTGCGCCGTTCTCTGGCCGTATTCGATTGTTTCCTAGTTCTGTCGCCGATCATTTTTCTATTCGCGGCACTGTAATTTTGGCCATGGAGGGCTAAGTATTTTTCGCGGGGACCATCATCCCCAGTCAACATGACGTAGTGCGATCGCAATCACCATCGTGCTGACCTACCTCATCATGGTCTTCGGTGCACGATGGTCCACCATCTACCAATCCGTCCGCTGTCTATCGCTCGCACTCTTGCAAGGCTTACCAGCGCACTGCCACCAATGATGACCTCCGGAAAATTCAACTATCGCTACTCGTCACCAGCTGACCGCAAAGTTTTATTCATAGTCTTTTTTATGGGTCCTTATCCCTAATGACCAATTAAGTGTCTTTCTCTTATTTTTTTTAAAAGTATTTCCATGTCAATCTTTAGTGTCTAAATGAAGTCTCTGATATGTCTACGTGGGAAAAATCTGCGAGGAGTCTCAGGTCTATTCCTTTCTCTTTCCCCATAATTAGAAGGGAGGTCTGACTTGTTAATTAAATTTTTATTTCAGCGTCGATCGTGAGGATTGTGCACAGTTCATCGCGGGATCGTCGCACTTCAACGTGAGTACGGTATTATTTTCGTATAGTTTATTTTCTCGTACGTATTCTATTCGGTTACGATCTTTACTTTTTCGTGATCGTCAAAATTTTATATTTTGGGCTGGGTCTTTACTCTCGAGCCACTTCTGTGTCCGACATCAGTGTGATGTGCGGTTTCTGTTTGCGGGACCTCCTCTAGGCCTGCAATCTTTTTACCCCAATTATGACATATGGGTCATGGTCGCTCCATGTTGTTATGTCTGTCGATTTTCTTTTAAAATATTACTTTATTGTTTATTTTTTCCATGTGAGCGTACCAATTTTTTAAGGTTCCTGGGGTACCATGGCGGTAGCAAACCGGTGGTGCTGAACCAATTTATTTGACTCGTCTTTGGAGGGGAGGATTTGTTTACTTGTTCCTGAAGTAGGGATTTGCATAGAGCTGTCCACTTCTGTGTCGGGACACACGCAGAGGGAGAGGAAGTCTCCCTATTTTTCAAAATTTTATATTTTTGGTTTTTTCAAAATTTGCTGACGAATTCCCCGCAGGTTTTGATCACGTAACATTGTCTACTTTTTAGGTTTGTTATGTCATTAAGCGTTACTTTCGTCTTCGACGTATTGATTTTTTCTATTTTATGTATTTTTATTTGTTTTGTGTGAGGTAATTCTCGTTAGTTATAAGCAAGCCGATATGTCAAGTGTTTGTTCATAACAATATATGCACCCCATGTTTGTCTGGACTTTATGTTGGCTTCATTATTGAAAAGCAATGGGGTTATGTCCGTTGTGTCGTTCATATTTTTCGTCGGTGACATATGCCGTAATGTCACTAGGGGTGGGCTTTCCGTTTACGCTCTTCCACCCCGAATTTCTTTATTGTAGAGGAATAAGCGGTCCTCAACAGTAGGTGCTTCAATTTCAAAATTGTGGTCTACCCTCGATTCTAGTGTTTGGGTTTTGGTTCTTTTCCCCTTATTTTATAGTTTAATTAAAGAACCTGGCATCCCTGGAATTTTTTTTAGAGACTTCTGTCGAAGTCCTATTGCTGGCCTGTGACCGTCTCCACCTCTCCCCGGAGAGCGGGGGTTGAGACGCGACAAAATATGGCATCCCTGGTGGGGAACGACTGTTATTCTTTGGATTAGAAATATTTCTGTTGGACAGAATTTTCCTTTTAATTTGATAAATTGTATCTTGAAGACAATATGGAGCTCCAGACGTTCTGGGGGCATTCACAGTCGCGGGGGCAGGTATTTGGAATTAGGTTTAATCAAATCGAATTTATTCTCACCATGCATAACGCTTTCCTACAGAGTATATGCTCTAAATGTCGATTTTTTCGATGTCTGTAGATAACGTAAGCCTTGTCTGACATAGATAATAACTAAAAATACCTACCCATAATAATATTTGGATAAATATTTAATAAAAATTTTATCTAAACGCTTGAGCGAATTTAACCTAGACTTTCGGTTAGGTAGCCAAGATGTGCAGTTATATAGTAGGGACTGCCTCAAAACTCAGGGGGCATTTCCTGTGCTCCTAGTAATAATTTTTGTCTTTCCGCCTGTCTTACGTCGACTTGTCTCTGTTCGGTCACTTTGTCGATATACTCTGGTTCTTTGGTCGGGCGATTGTATCTTCGGAGAATGCGAGAAAAGCCGTGTGGTCTCGGATGAGATGAAGATACATAGAAATTTCGTTGGCAGTTAGGGATCTAGTCGTCTTGTTTCTGACTGCGTCTGTTTCGCAATACGTTCGATGAGTTCAGCATACACTTCATTCTTACCAGCAGGAATGCGGACAGGTGAAGATGGGGCTGCATAAAATACACGTTTTCGTGGGATAATGCGAGAACCCGAACCCTCCATAAGGTCACACAGCCGAATACGCCCATTTGGTACCTTATGTTGCGGATATAATCTGGACTACCTATGGGCTCATAGGTGACGTATGCACTATTTATTAGAAAAAAGGACTTTTCGAATGTGCGATTTTGTTCTCAGTCAGTTCTGAGCACGATATTTTGTCTCGTCTTTTGGATGTCGTTTAGGTGTTCCTTGGACTTTTAGTAGTCTGTGTTAGAATCCTTGTTGACCGTACCTGAACTTGTCGCGTAGACAATAATTAACTAGTTGTCTGTCTGTTGAATTAAACACACAGGGGGCAATTCGTCTCTCTGATTTTTAAGTAATGAGAAAAAATCTCTACGCTTTTCGTATTAAAAAAAAACTATTATAATAATAATTAAATGAACCTTTGGCTGTTAAAATAATCTGAATCCAAAAAACAATTCGTAATCAGTCTGTTATATTCTTCGTATTTAAATAGACAAACTAAAATAACGTTCGTCTAATTTTTGTTTCCAAATAATCGTTCGAAGAACTCTCCTACGAACGAGTGTGAAAGAATAGCTATTGTGTCGTCGTTAGAAGGGTGCAACACGGAACTGGTTCAGGAGCGATGACCTGTTTACTTGAAACGTTAGACACTAGGTCAACGCCCTCTACTGAAGGGTTAGTTCCCGTACCTTGTCCTCGCACTGTGCACCACAGTTATAACCTACTTCTTGCGTATCGGCATAGTATAGAAAGTAAGTCTTATTTTAACGTAATAGTGTAAGTGAGTGCGGTCAAGCAGGTAAAAATAAAAGTGAAAGGGCATGCGTAGGACGACAACCCTTTTTCGAGAAGAGCGTACGAAAGAATACCACTTTATCTACACCTATAAAGTGAGAGTATTAGTGGCGTGAAAAGGATTGAATATTCTGTTTTGCGTGAGCGCGATTACAGAGAATGTCTTGTTGGCTGGGGAAACGGTTTCCCCGCGTTTTTTTTTTATGATTGAATTTCAATAATTTATATGTAATTATTTTCTCATCCGTAGAAGCATATTGTTTTTCTTTTTATATCGAAGATAGTTCACTATCGTCACTTAGCGAATTTAATAATCTTCGAATTTTGATTTCTTGGTAGATCCGGATAAGAGATTTACTAAGACTCTCGCAACGTTGCGAATTTGCTAATCAGCGTTATTTGTATTCGAACGATAGGCGTATTATTCCTGCAGATAAGTTTCTGTGGCTGAAAGAACTTTCAAGTTGGATTCCTCGCTTTTGAGTTATATACTGTTTCTTGGTAAGAATGGCCTCTCGAAAGTCCAGGCGTCTTGCGAAATTAGATCCTCTCATTGATCTTGGCGATAATCAAGATGCTGAAGACGAAATCTCCGATAGCGAATCCGAAAGTAACCTGGAGCGTGAGAATTTGAACAATAACAATGATATTCTAGACCCTGCTCAATCAGTGCGGTCTAATTTGAGCGAGCGGTCTGTTCACCTACAGTCTCAGCAGTCTGGTCGCCAACCGAACGACTTGTTGACTTCTCTAATGCTACGAATGTTAGACCGGATGGACAAGAGAGATAATGAAGATAGAGAACGACTCGAAGAAGAGAGAAAGCGTCGTGAGAGGGAAGAAAAGCTCAGAAACGAAAGGGACCTTGCAACCCTGAAAGCTCTAAATCAAGTAGTTGAAACGCTTAATAAAAGTGGTACTCCGGATGATAGGGTCCATAGTGCTGCACGCAATCGAACTGAGCAAGTAGTGAGCGCGGAAGTTGAGCGCGTACCGCTGCTTTTCAGCACCTCTGCAGACGAAAGGTCAGATAACGCAATAGGGAATCTATTGGAGGTAGTCTCAGACCGGACGAGGACCGACGGAGATTCTGGGACTAACGGGCGTGATAAGGGGCCTGTCCGAAATAGTGAAAGGGCAGAGTCCACCGGAACAAATAGTGTCATTCCCCCGCTCGCTAGCAGTATCGTATCTGACTCGTCAGACCTGCGTAAGATAGAGGTGGCGCATAAGTATAACAAATATATCGAGTCCTTGTATGAGGCGGTCTCCCGCCAATGCCGACCTTACCGTGGAGACGGGAAGATTTCTCCCGATCGCTTCGTCCAATTGTTTAATAGCACCATAGCTAACCGAGCAATACCTCCCAGAGAGCAGACCCGATTTTTTATAAGGCTGGTCCAAGTCAGCGATCCAGCATGGGCGGGAGGTATTCCGGACGAGAAGGAATGTTTATCGAATATACAGAAAGCGTTTTTGGAACATTATTGGAACTCTGATCTCCAGGAGCTCGCCCTGAGAGAGTTTGACGAAGCTAAGATAACATATCGAGAAGGTGACCCAACGTTCTTTGTGCAACAATTAGACAGTTGGCACGCGCGACTTTCAGCGCTGACCCGAGTTAAGCTTAGTACTTCTGATATTATTAAAAGGCTCATAGAAAAGATGCCAGCTAAGAAGCGAGATCTCCTGCGAGTTGGAAGGTGTCAGTCGTTCGCTGACTTCAAGAGCTTGGTAATCAATGTTGTGCATCCAAGCGACTTTAGCAGCAAGGAACCCGCGAGCAAGACGACGACGAATGAGAGTTCCGAGAAAGGAGGAAAAGGTCGTTGGAAGAGTTTCGGAAATAAACCGAACTACAGCCAATATGGCGCTTCAAACGGTCGAAAAGAGCAGAATGCGGGCTCACCTACTACCCATTCGAATAATGTCACCAAGTCAAAAGGCGGAGAGAGTGGCAAGTTATACGACCCATCGGACGATAAAAGATCTGATCATAAGGATAAAAGGGACGGCGGATTTTCCGAGAAGGGAAACGTTAACTCCGGTACGCATACCAATCAGCCGGAAAACTGAAAAATCCCCCTCCGTCAGCAGTCCTTGAGGAGGGGGAAAATAGCGTCGAATTGACCGATACTCAAAATAGGTTCCCCGCCGGAGGTCCATTCCGGCTCTTCAAGATTTTCCAATTGATAGGTGACACTCTTTTTTTCGACGTCGTAAAATTTTTTAATGTAAAAACTGTCGCCCAAAACAATTCTAAGATGAAAAGGTTCTTTATGGTGTACCAGTTTATCACGATTGACTATCTCCTCACTACGGTCGAGAATGCCTCCGAATTTCACCGATTTGTGGCATTAACCACTGGGTTTTCGGACCAGTCGCTGAGTCATAAGAGGGACGGCGCCGGCTTCCATAGAAGTCTCCTAAAAATTGTTACTCACCTGATCGGAAAGAAGGTGGATTTCATTTTATTGGTAGTCCCTCCGCCGCATCCCGGCAACAACAATTTTCGTCAATGGGCGTTCTATCAAGAGATCCGAAGTATCTATAAGTCTGTGAACGACCAGTTCCCAAGAAATACCCGACTGGTGTATCTAGACACCCTGTTTTATACAATACGACATCAGGGGGGAGATGTGGTAATCGTAGACGATGATGGTTACCCACTAGAAATTAATGTCCAGCTTAAGGGAAACGTTTACTCCAAGGTCGGAGGGTCAATCACCCAATTTCAAAAACAGGTGGTCTCCGATTGTATTGATCGGATTGCTGTCGCGACTAACGAAGCCAAATCTACCGGGCAGCTTAGCCTATTGGAAATAAGTACGCGTGAGGTTCAAGTTGGTAGAGAGACCGACGATCCTCATAAAACCATTTTACGCCGTGACCCAATTGAACATGGCCTAACACTGGAAGAGAGTGAGGGAGTGTTGTTCCACGTTGATGGAGAGATTGGACAGATTATGACACTAATGTTGGTTGATAGTGGAGCCACTGTGTGTGTCTTCAATAAGGAGTTTACAGATCGTGTATATCGAACGTCTCCCGGCTCAATAGTCTTTCTGAAGATAAAGTACTCGGTGCGCATAGCGTTAGCAGTTGGAGAATCCCAATCCATTGACTTTATCGCTATTATAGAGGCGAAATTTAGCGGTCAGATTGTGTATATTGCGGGACTCATTGTTCCCGGATTGACCGAAGACGTGTTACTGGGGGGAAATTTCCTCTTGAACTATGGCGCAAACATTGATTACAGAACCTTACAAATGACCTTGAACCCTCCGGGAAAAGGCGAGAAAATTACAGTTCCGTTGTCAAGGGCTGCCCGACGGTTCACTCTACAGGTCCTAGATGCGTCTGAAGAAAGAATACCTGAATTGTTTGTGTGTGATCACCGAAGAGAGTTTGCGAATTTGTCATTAAGCGTGATGCAAAGCTCTCCTAGCGACGAGAGATCCGAACTATTAGCGGCTCTCAAAGAGAAAGTATATGAGGCGATGGCTGAGGAGATTATAACGAGAGAGCAAGCCGAGGAAGCATTCCGCAGATTGTCTCCGTATATTATGGTGTTTCGCCAACAGCTGGGCAAATGGAACGGTGGCCTGATTGACTTGAAATTTAAAGTAACGGAGTCGTGGAAGGTAAAGAAATACGGATACCCGAGAGTGTATCAGAAAGCCATCGATAGAGAAATTAAACGAATGCTCGAGTTGGGTGTAATAGTAAAATCCAATACTCAATATGTACATCCAATAGTCATTAGTTCGAAAAGTGACGGATCTATAAGAATTTGCGTGGACGCAGGTGCGTTTAACCAAATTGTCTGTGACGAGCATCATGATCCACCTCGGATCGAGAGTTTCTTATTTGACGAGAGTTTGGGTAATATATTTTCTAGCTTTGATTTCAACAACGGGTTCTTACAGATACCCCTCGCTGAAGAGAGTAGTAAGTTCCTCGGAATCCAAATAAATGGTGAGACTTTCGAGTATCGGCGCCTACCGTTTGGCACCAAGGTTAGCGGCTCCGTTTTCAACCGCATCGTTCGAGGGGTAATTTTTCAAGGAATCGAAGAAGCGACGAATGTTAAAGTGTACGTAGATGACGTCAAGGTGCAGACAAACGATTTCGAAGCGCACCTATCCCTACTTGAAAAGATTGTACGTAACGTCCTAGAATCAGGGATGACGCTATCGCTGAAGAAGACCCATTTATTTCGACCTAAGCTGAAGTTTTTAGGTCACACGATCACCGACGGTATTATATCCAAGAATTTCGACAAAGGGGAGTTTTTTATGAAATTTGAGAAGAAGTATTTCAAGAACTCAAAGTTTCATCTTCCCACTAAACGTTCTGTTCAACAATTAGTCGGTTTCCTCAATTGGTACAGCCGGTTTATACCGAAATACTCGTCTCTGGTTTCGCCCTTACTTGATTTGCTGTCAGGAGGAAACCCTATTAAAGTAGATGAAAGCCATGAGCAGGCATATTACAGTTTGAAGAAGGAGTTTTTCAGAGAGTTTGAGCTCAAACAACCCAAGTTTGCTGAACCCTTTTATCTAGTGGTCCATTTCATTGAGAATGCTATGACTGGCTGTATTTTTCAGTGTGTGGAGGACGGTCAAGTAAATATAATTACTATGACAAATTGCCGGTTGCCCGACACTGTTGTTAAGAAACCGAAAGTTCTTCAAGTCCTGTACGCTATTTATTATGTTCTGAAAAGGTACAAAGACTTATTACTCGGATTTCGTATTAAATTAGGGTCGAAGACGCTCGCTTCGCTGCGCACAATTCGTGATTTAGCCGAGGTGAACGGAGTGTGCGCAAAGTGGTATCTTTTTATCAATTCGTTTGATATCGATCCTGAAGGATATGACAATAATACATTCGAAAGCACATTCCAAATGTTGCGTCAATTTGAAATGATCGCCGAAATTACTGACGGCGAACCTGTCGACATCCAATCCATTTCTGAGGACGAAAGTGTCCCAGCGATCGCTTGTTGTAGTAATATTGAGGACAGATGGAGTTCAATTCGCGCTACGGTAGCGGGTACCGACCATGAAGCACCTGAACTGCTGTGCACCCTATTTGAGGACATAAAGGCCCATCAGAATACAGATCCTTTCTGTGTTAAGATAACGAGTCAAATAAGGAGTAACGACCAGTCCAAGTTTTGCGTCGACAACGGCGTACTTTACAAACTTGTAGAGGGTGGGGCTCAGTTATTGGTGGTGCCGGCCCACGCTATAGTGGATATCATCATTTTCTTTCACGAGTTCTATATCCATGCGGGAATCGAAAAGACTACTGCGCTTATAAAAAGACAGTTCTACTACAAGGATCTCAAGCGTCACGTAGCCGCAACTTTAAGCCGGTGTGTTATGTGCAAGCACAATAAAATCTCGAATAAACCTATTCATCCGCGAAGATGTAGAGTTGAGGCAAAGGTCCCGGGAGAGGTAGTATCCGTAGACATTTTCGGACCTCTGCCTCTTAGAAGAGGCGGTATAATAGCGGTGTTTGTAGCGATAGATCGGTTATCAGGGTTCGTGTTGTACCATCCACTCAAATCAGTGAAGACTGAAAGCTTCGTCCGTGCCATGGTGCATGTGTTAGACACCTATGATGCGTTGGATATACCGGTAAGCTCAGTTCTGTCTGACAATGCTCGGCAATTCAACTCAAATCAATGGGTGGAATTCCTACACGAACACCAAATAAAGCCCAAATTTACTATGCCATACACTCCTCAGAGCAACCCCGCAGAAAGGGGAATGAGAGATCTAGGCGAGAAGATTCGACTATGCATCAATGCTAATCAGAACCCAAGCAATGATCACTCTAGATGGTATCGAGACCTGAAACGGATCGAAAAGACATTGAATGCAATGCCAAAATCCCACGGATACTCTCCAAACCAAATCTTGGGGATCACCGAGTTGAATCCTCTGCCCATGTCGAGTGTCGAAATTCGAGCACCTAACCCTCAAGCTCTGATCCATCATAAACTTGAGGCTATGACCGAGGACGTTTGTATCGAAAACATACGATTAGTACGAAAAGCTGTTCCGTTCAAGTTTCCCTACGACGATAAAGGTTGGGCTCATGTCTACTGTGATGGAGCCGTTTCGCAAAAAGACTATCATGTTTCAGCAGTCGCCGTGTGGGTGGCACAGAGTCACAAGGCTAACGTTGCCAAAATAGTGCTGCCGGGCGTCACGAACAATCAGGCGGAGATATACGCTGTCATAAGTGCGCTGCAAACAGCTTACGCAAACAGGGTCAAACGAGTCGTGGTTCACACTGATTCAGCCTATCTCACCGATTTAATCGATGAAGGCTTGTTGACGACCGATAATCAGAAATTCAACGCCTACCAGAACCGTGACTGGCTAGAAAAGCTTATCCAAGTCATCGAGGAGTTTGGCAAAGAGGACGTACAGATTAAACATGTCCCGGGTCACTCGGTGGACTTCGGGAATCTTGAAGCGGATTACATGGCACAGAATGTGATAAAAGAGTACCGCAGCTGGATGGATATTGGCACGCGGGAGCTATCTGCGCGGGAGCGGATATGGGCTTATGTAGCTAACTTCAAGACACTAGATTTTGAGCGTGCCGTACACAACGACTTAATATCAGGTAAAGTATACACAGAATACCAAGAAGGGGACTTAGTGGCTGTTCGCCAGCACAAGTTGTCGCAGGCCTACTACGGACTCACGAAAAAGTTCTTCAAGAGATATGATGGTGAATTTATCGTCATTAGAAAGATCGGCTCAAACGCGTATTTAATTCGCGATGTTTCATGTAATGGGCGCGAAGTGATGGCCAACGTTAGGCAGCTCGTTCTAATCAGAAAGCGAGAGGATCGTATATGAAGTTGATTAATGTGTGAAGTTGCAGGACACGTCAACTTTTTAGGGGAGTCACGACCCCGGACCTTAATCCGAATAAGGAGAGGTATGAGTGACCATAGGAATTAAACTAGGATTAGTTACTTTCGTATAATATAATTGCCAATTCATTTTCAGATTTTTTTTTTAGTTTTACACTTCCCATCTGATATAGATAGATCTCCATAGCACCTAGTGGTCGATGGTGATGAGTGGTAAGGAGTGGCGAACCGGTGCCTTAGAGCCACGTGACGCAAACGGGTAGGAATCCCCCAAAGTCCTGCGGACTTTGCGAAATCCCTAGGGGGCATCTGTTGCGTCACATTCTGGCGCGTAAAGGACGATACGATATTTTTTTCGGCGGTTCTGTACGACCGATCGTATATTCCAAATGATGAGCGGTGCGAGCTGGTCGGAATTGTTATATTTGTCGGATACGGGTTATAAATAAAATCATTCAACGTATTCTTTTCAATGAAAGGGTGCAGCGATACGCGGCGAAGATGGGTCGTCACGAGCGTCTAGTATGCCTACACAATACCTGCTCTGGCAAAATATCGATAGTATGTCGTATTTTTTGCTGGAATATCTCTTATTCAGGCGTAGCTTCCATATTTGTCCCTCTAATCAAATCTCTTAGCCGATCGAGGCTCTAATAAAACTGAGTGCCGAGATAGGCATTCCTGAGCCGTTCGGAGTTTTGGAAACTGCGTCGTTGGTTTTAAAATATCAGTTTTATTACTGTTTATAAACTTTCCATGTCCCAACTCATTGTGTTCCGGTGAGAATATCAGACCCGGAGCACCGGACCATTGTAGGTTCAGGATGTCTGGAGTCCGGACAGTACTTTCCTCTGTATAATTTCGAGCAAAAAATTGTTATTCTTTTCGGTTGGAATACTGATAAAGGTTCCGACACGTACACCCTTTTAAGATATGGTCAGACAGAGATGGAAGTCATCGTAGCAGTTCATGTCTCTCTCATTCCAGCAAGTGATCATTCATTTGTCGGGGTGGAGTCGAGATCTCGAACTAAAGCCAATAGCTAGTAGGCCGCTATTCCGCGATTGGGCATCTACTGTGTATCCTATTCTTCCTTTGCTGGAGAAGTAGGACAAACTCACGAGGTAGGGATCTGTCTTCTTGAGGAAGAGCTGGGTATTGCCATCTGGTATCGACAGTCTCTGAACTCGCTGTTTTACGATATCTCGAGCCTCGACGCTCTGCGTCTCGTATACATCGTACGTCGGTTTTCTTTTTAACGAAGTGATCGTTATTTTCGACGAGCCTATTGCTAGCGGCTGTATCTAAGCGCGGAAAAATCTCTGTTCGATTAAAATCGTCGGTATTGATTCGTCGTAAAATTTGTTTCCAGCGTCGTGGAATTTTCTCCTAAAGGCGCCGCTTTGAAAAATCGGTCTTGTAACCGTCCGTAATATAAAATCTATTTTTCGAAAACTGAATTCGGCTTTTTAGTTTGTGATACACCACTGCGCCGTTCTCTGGCCGTATTCGATTGTTTCCTAGTTCTGTCGCCGATCATTTTTCTATTCGCGGCACTGTAATTTTGGCCATGGAGGGCTAAGTATTTTTCGCGGGGACCATCATCCCCAGTCAACATGACGTAGTGCGATCGCAATCACCATCGTGCTGACCTACCTCATCATGGTCTTCGGTGCACGATGGTCCACCATCTACCAATCCGTCCGCTGTCTATCGCTCGCACTCTTGCAAGGCTTACCAGCGCACTGCCACCAATGATGACCTCCGGAAAATTCAACTATCGCTACTCGTCACCAGCTGACCGCAAAGTTTTATTCATAGTCTTTTTTATGGGTCCTTATCCCTAATGACCAATTAAGTGTCTTTCTCTTATTTTTTTTAAAAGTATTTCCATGTCAATCTTTAGTGTCTAAATGAAGTCTCTGATATGTCTACGTGGGAAAAATCTGCGAGGAGTCTCAGGTCTATTCCTTTCTCTTTCCCCATAATTAGAAGGGAGGTCTGACTTGTTAATTAAATTTTTATTTCAGCGTCGATCGTGAGGATTGTGCACAGTTCATCGCGGGATCGTCGCACTTCAACGTGAGTACGGTATTATTTTCGTATAGTTTATTTTCTCGTACGTATTCTATTCGGTTACGATCTTTACTTTTTCGTGATCGTCAAAATTTTATATTTTGGGCTGGGTCTTTACTCTCGAGCCACTTCTGTGTCCGACATCAGTGTGATGTGCGGTTTCTGTTTGCGGGACCTCCTCTAGGCCTGCAATCTTTTTACCCCAATTATGACATATGGGTCATGGTCGCTCCATGTTGTTATGTCTGTCGATTTTCTTTTAAAATATTACTTTATTGTTTATTTTTTCCATGTGAGCGTACCAATTTTTTAAGGTTCCTGGGGTACCATGGCGGTAGCAAACCGGTGGTGCTGAACCAATTTATTTGACTCGTCTTTGGAGGGGAGGATTTGTTTACTTGTTCCTGAAGTAGGGATTTGCATAGAGCTGTCCACTTCTGTGTCGGGACACACGCAGAGGGAGAGGAAGTCTCCCTATTTTTCAAAATTTTATATTTTTGGTTTTTTCAAAATTTGCTGACGAATTCCCCGCAGGTTTTGATCACGTAACATTGTCTACTTTTTAGGTTTGTTATGTCATTAAGCGTTACTTTCGTCTTCGACGTATTGATTTTTTCTATTTTATGTATTTTTATTTGTTTTGTGTGAGGTAATTCTCGTTAGTTATAAGCAAGCCGATATGTCAAGTGTTTGTTCATAACAATATATGCACCCCATGTTTGTCTGGACTTTATGTTGGCTTCATTATTGAAAAGCAATGGGGTTATGTCCGTTGTGTCGTTCATATTTTTCGTCGGTGACATATGCCGTAATGTCACTAGGGGTGGGCTTTCCGTTTACGCTCTTCCACCCCGAATTTCTTTATTGTAGAGGAATAAGCGGTCCTCAACAGTAGGTGCTTCAATTTCAAAATTGTGGTCTACCCTCGATTCTAGTGTTTGGGTTTTGGTTCTTTTCCCCTTATTTTATAGTTTAATTAAAGAACCTGGCATCCCTGGAATTTTTTTTAGAGACTTCTGTCGAAGTCCTATTGCTGGCCTGTGACCGTCTCCACCTCTCCCCGGAGAGCGGGGGTTGAGACGCTACAACTTACTCGCTTGCCGAATATCTAGATCGATGGTTCAAATCCCGCGTCGAATTCGAGTCTCCCTACTCTGTCAGGAATTCGTCTACCTTGGCCAATAGCTTAAAAAATGTGCTTCTCCCTGCAGACACGATCTCTTGTTCTTTCAACGTTGTAGGCCTCTTTCCTAACATTCCTAAAGCTGTCACTATGCAGCGGATGGGTGAACTAGTGAATTTTGATACCCCTCATGAAGAGTTGAGAGAATTTTTTATCTTTTGAGGTTGTGTTGGACTCCTAATTTCTGCAAGTTTGATGGTAAATTTTATGAGTTTCCAGAGGCGGTGGGTATTCCTATAGGTTCGCATTTAGGTTCCCTCATCTCCGAGGTGTTCATGTCTAAATTCGAATCCGACTTCTTTTCTTCTGGCAATCCTCTTGTTTACTGGCGCAGGTATGTAGATGATGTGCTAAGTACGTGGACTGGTCCCCGAGAGCTCTGCTTGGAGTTTCTCACGTATCTTAATGAGCTGTACCCGTCCATAAGTGGAAGGCGCCTCCATTAACTTTTTGGATCTTACTGACCCTGAAAAAGACGGGGTCCTCGAGTTTAGAGTGTATAGAAAAGATACGTCGACCGATGTTTTAGTCCACGGGTCGTCATTCTGCTCTGTTGTCCATAAACATGCTGCTTTCAACAGTTTAGTCCATAGACTTACTGATATTTCGTTGAGTCGTACTGCCTTCAGCAAGGAGTTACTCACCTTAAAACATTTGGCTAGAGTTAATGAGATTCACTTGGATATTGACGCATTGGTGCGTAAGAAAGTTACTAGGAAATGCCTTGATGCTACTACCTCCCTCCCCCGTACCATCAGCCGCGAAAGATTTCGTTGGATTGGGCTCCCATTTTTGGGGAAGTTCTCTCTTCGACTGGGCCGGGCCCTTTGCATTTTTGGATTTAGACCTGCGTTTTACAACCCAGTTACTGTTAAAGGGTTATTTGTTAGGTTGGAAGATCGAATTCCTAAAGATGAGATGAGTGGAGTGTATAGGCTAGAATGTAATGATTGTGGGAGTGTTTATATCGGAGAGTCTAGTTGCCAGCTCAAGATTAGGGTCGATGAGCACAAGAACGGCCTGGGAGAAGAGTAAAGTGGAGGATTTGGCATTTGCTGACCATCTTATTGCTGCTGAGCACAGCTTCCGAGAGGGATCTCAGGTGCTTCTCCACAGAGAAGCGTACCGCCTTGGAGCATATCGAAATCATTTGTCATAAGAACGTACACTGGTGGTCTCATTCTGTTGAACAGGCATATACCGGACGAAGATCTGATCGAGCTTGTTTATGAGTCACAACTCGATGATTAGTCTCCTCTTTATCTCTCGTCTACTATCGAGGTTGGTTTCGGTCTTTCAGGTCAGTTGTGTTCTTGTCTTCTGCTGAGGATGACTGTATAGTTGATAGCGCTTCGAAGGTTAGTATTTACTCTGCGGTTTTTTGTAATTAGTTAGGTACTCCTTATAAGAGTATCGTTTTTTCGTTCATAGTGAATAGCCGTAACTTAGAGTCTCGGATCAATTCGACTATTTTGCTGTGTAAGATAAGGAGAAGGGACACTCCGCTTAAAACTTGGAACAATTTGAACTTTTGCGATACTCCTGAACCTGAAGGAGCGTAGCCCACCCTCGGCTAGTTCAATTGTCTCTTTCTGCGTATGGGACACATGAATAATCTGATACTCATATTAGTAAATTTTGCAGATACCAACCTGAATCCAGCATGCTGTGAATTATGATCATATTATATTCCAGTCAAATAGTGCCAAGCAATGGATCAAATAAGTATCGAAAGTTTAAGGAATTCATGGTTTTGATAAGTAACATATTATTAATTATATTATTTCTTTGTCCTATCATTTATGCTAGTCATCAGTTTTTTTCTTATTGATCAATTCATTTGTTTTTGTCTTCATTCATGATGTATCTGTCTGTTTTTTAAATAAATTTCTTCCAGAAGTAAAAACTTTTTCAAAACAGACAATCTCAACTTTTGGCTAGGAAAACTTGAATATTTCTCATTTACTTAGGAAATAAGAGTAGAAAGATGGTAAGAATTGCTGAAAGTTAGAGTGTCTACCGGAATGGGAAACTTGAATTTTTTGCCATTCTTTTTTCGTACATAAATGTTGAACAAGTTTCTTGCTACCTCAGATGTCATCTACCTCCCTCCTTGTTCTGAAGAAAATTAAATCGTAATTTTTAATATGTCGAGAAACATTGATTTTTTTTTTTGTTTATTTAAAGATTAATTGTGATAAATTAGGTATCAGTTTGGAAAAAGGAAAATAAAAAAACTCTTGCCCTGTCTCTCAAAAACTTGAAATTTCCTTGCTTTTTTCATCTTTCTACCCTCGTGCGAAATTATTTCTCATCATTATCTGACTTTTCTTGCCCTAAAGACATTCTGGAAGTAGTCCCTTCTGGAACATGGAAATCTATTTTGGTCTATTTGTAACACTAAATCGGATAAATGTTTTAATGCATCAAATTTTAATTTGCAAATTATATTCATTTATTTCTTCTGATCCACGCAGGAAGAATTTGAATACGATCCTGTGCTTCTCAAAATGATACAAGTTTAAGGCTCAAGGTGCTGAGATATCCAATAATTTCTCTGGGATTATGAAAACATGAAGATCAAGAATTCAAAAACAGAAGAAAGCGCAGCGGGGTGAAGAATTATAACTTCTGGAAAAGAGATTTAAGGCGAGCTAATAAACAAGATGATGATTACCTACATATCTCTACCTCATCACTCTCTTCGCAAAAAGCCTTTTTCATCGAAGTAAAGAAAGTTACTTTACAAACCCCTGTCACTAGTCAAGTCACTCGCATTTTTACGTCTAGCCTTCCAAACTATATTATAAAAATGTTACTTCAATCTAGTTTAACGTGATCAATCTTTCAACGCCGAATCTAGTAGTAGAAAAAGTATTTTCTCGGCGCTTAATAGAAATCAAAAATGATACGATACGATGACCTTCTCGTTAAGAACAGCAATAACCACTCCATCGTGTCTCGTATAGCTCGACGAAATTGCAAATATTGTGCCGTTGCCTCGCCTTAGAGACGAACGAGGACCATTGACGTTTCGCAACGACGAATTTCGTGTGTACGCTCTTTTTAAAAACAATTCTTTATGTCGTAGCGGAAAATGATACGGATTAAATTCTACACTTTCTCGTAAAATAAAGATTTTCTCCTCGAAAAATTTTCACGATCAACTCGTTCAATATTATGATAGCTCCTCGGGATGCATTACATTGTAAACGTTATAAAAATTTTCGAGTTTTCCTCATTCGGTGTTGACGAATGCCTCCAAACCGTTTTTTGTTTTTTTCCTTTCTTCGCCAATTTTTACGTTCGCAGTATTTTGTACAGGTCAGTGGCCTTAGTTAAAACCAACGGAGACTTTTTGGCTGTGTTTGTTCTCATCGTCATAAAGTCAAACGGAAAAGAAAAAAAGTGTTTCTCTGGGAAAATTTGACGAGTGGTGAAAAAAAGGCGGTTGTTCCGGAAAAATAAGAGATACCATAAAATTTCTTGAGATAGTTTGTTTAGAAAATGAAAAAAGTTCTGTCCTTTGATCGTAATTGGATTTTTTCGACGTGTTTCATGCGTAAATCTTTGTTGAAGGCAACCACCTGATTTGAAAATTTGCAGGTTTCTGAAAGACGATAAATTTCTTTAGGGACAGCAGAATATCTTGAATCATCTCCATTTCCCGCGGAATTTTTTCTATCAAGCCCGAAATAATAAACAATTCTTCTGGCAATATCTTACAGGACGTGATACCAAGGAACCAGGCATGTGAGACTTATTCCAGAAAATCCATCACGAAAATCAGATCTTTTGCTCTTGTTAAAAAAGACCCTTTCTCTAGATTAATTCAAGTCGCGTTGAAATTTGGACGAGGCAAGGTAGGTGCAAGCGACAAAACAACAACCCAAAAAATTTAGACCTCTTGCACTTGAGAAAGAATACCATTTCTCTAGATTGCTTCAAGTAGTTTAGACACTATGCAACTACCTCATACAATACAAGTTCAAGTGACAAGAAGACAACCCGGCCAATTGGATCTTTTGAACCTGTAGGAGAAATCCATTCCTCTAGATTGCTTTGAAATCGCTTGAACGCCTATGAAATGGTTCACTCATTACATGGATTAAAGGCATTAGTGTGTGCTTGTGTGAGTGAATACCCATGGCGGAAAAATTGAACTTGATACCAGCATATAGCTCTTACTCTCCTAATACTCCTGGTAGTTAAATCAAAGCTTTTTCTAATTGGCGAGTCGAACCATTTTCTCCAAGAATGAATTCATTCCATTTTCACAGTGAAAAACGTATTAGGAATATCAGAAGAATAGGAGTCATATGCTGGTATCAAGTTCAGTGTGTATCTATGGACATTGGTGTGCTTGTGTGAGTGAATACACCAGGCGGAAAAATTGAACTCGATACCAGCATATAGCTCTTACTCTCCTAATACTCCTGGTAGATAAAACAGCAGTTTTTCAATTAGGAAATCTATTCTATTTTTTCCAAAGAAAGATTCTATTAGTTTTTCAGTGAAAAAAGTATTAGAAGTATCAGGAGAATAGAAGTCATATGCTGGTATTGTGTTTCAGTGTATTTAACAGAGTTGGTGTGCTTGTGTGAGTAAATACACCTGGCGGAAGAATTGAACTTGATACCAGCATATAGCTCTTACTCTCCTAATACTCCTGGTAGGTAAAACAGCGGTTTTTCAATTTGGAAATCAATTTATTTTTCTCAAAAAAAGATTTTATTCTACTTTTACAGTGAAAAAAGTATTAGGAGCATTAGGAGAACAGGAGTCATATGCTGGTATCATGTTCAGTATATCTATTCTAGGCCCCACCCACTTTTACTCACACTCTTACAAGCACTAACGAGCGCAAATCCTGGCTGTTTGCTTTTAGGAAACTATGCTGATTTCTATATCATCTGTCATATTTTCTTTCAACTGATCAGGAAGATAGCAAAATCAAAAAAAGAGGGCAAATCTTGATTAGTTGGAACTAATTGTGATTGTTTATTTGATACAGAGTACCAATTACTTGGGAAACTTTGCATTAGAAGTACTTTGCTGTAATGTTGAGAATAGCTGTAATAAGGACTAAGAGTAACAACAAATTTATTAATTGCATTGCATTCACATGATAGAAATGTTGAGGTAATAAAATATACAACTAAATTTATCTGCATAAAACAAACAAAAATGGTACTTATAAGTAATCTTGGTCAAGTACAATGCGGTATCCAAATTATGAAAAAATTTAACCAATATTCTAATCAAGAATTGACTTCTAACTAATACCCATACTGTATATTCTGTTCAGTTCAAAAAAACTTTAAATCAATCTTTAAAAATTAAAATAGACAAATGAATAGTAAATGCTACCAAGTCCTAAATTCTCACAAAGATAATATGTTTCTAATTAGACTTAAAGTTGATTCTTGATAACTATTTACACTTTGAGGAAAAAAAAAGAATGGTACTCACAACATTAAACCAAAACTATGTAGTTTAGAGTACAGTACTGTATAAGAATACTTCCCAAAAGATATCAAATGAGACAATGTCATTGGCTTCCTATGAGTTGAACCTTTTGCTAATTCAACTTTCATTCAAATTCCATAATTCAAAAAGAGCTAGAGCATGATGTGATCAAGAATCCCCCTATTAAAATATCAGATGACTTGTTGGACATTTCTCAATTTTGTTTTGTACCTATAATTTGTAAAATAACTTTTTCTCCTTCAAATCAAAACAGAGTGATGGACTGTACAATCAAGAATGTTTCACTACAACAGAGATATAAGATGAACATAGCAGTATGTGGCAAGTAACACAAATTTCCAAAATATCCCAAAACAAACTCAAAAAATAATGAAAAATTGTAGAGAACATGATTTGAGGCGCAGTCAGACAAATCCAACCTCAAGTTGTTTTGACAAAAGCTCTACATGTAAAGTATGGTTATAAGAACTATTTTGCGCTTGCATGTATTGTCTGCGCTTTAAATCCTCATTTATAACTTCCAGTATTCTTCATTTCAAACATCATAACCACCACCATCCTTTGCCTAAGATGGGCCTTTATACCAAGGCCAGTTTTATACAAGGAGTTTTCACCAACCCAACTTAGGGTTGGATCTGTCTGACTGCGCCTCATTTATAGACTGTAGGATTTTTTTCCCAATAAGGCTATTTACATCAAAATCTCAGTAATTTTGATTTTGCCATAAGAGCGTTGCAACTGTTGTAGTGAAGATAGCAGAGGGCTATTTTGAAGAATATAACCAAAACAAAATTGTCCAAATCCAACATTATTGGTAGAAATGGTTCCAGTCTTCCTCCCATTGTACAGAGCACAGTTTGTAATTGGAAGAATTTTGACTCTAAAGTCAGAACTGATAATAGGGGAGAGAACACAGAACACCAAAAAAAAAAAAAAAAAAAAAAAAATACAAGTCACAAATATAATGCACATTAGATATACAAATAGAGAAACGTTTTTGACCACTGTTGGTCAAGAACGTTTCTTTACTTGTACCTGGTGTTCATTATACAAGCAATTTTTGTAGTTTTATCTTTTTTCTTTTTTTCTTTTCGTTAAAATGTGTCGTTCGAAAAAATTGTAGGAGAGGGACTTTACTTTCAGACTAAAATACACGTCGACAAAAGGGAATTACAAAAAATACTGGAGAACTCTTCAAAATTTTAAATTAAATTTTCAACACCAAAACCCAAAGAACAAATTCATTCCTGCGTTCCTAGTTCAACTTTTGTTAAGAAAGCCGATGTTTTTTTCCTTGATGGTACTTAATCCCTATAATGACAGATGATGATTACAAAAATTTTCTGAACCAATAAAAAAAATAGCATCAACAACAGTAAGATGTCCAACGTGTGGATCTTTGCTTTTGATTTGCCTTGCTGATGGGTTAACTGATTGCATTGCAGTACTGACCAACCACATGACACAATGTTGTTTACAAGAGTGTTTTATTGCAGAGATTCCATCCAGGTATTTTCCTCCTTGTCCAATTTGATTGCAACTCTCAGATGACAGCTAACCACAAACGCTGTACTGCTGTTACATGCAAATACCTGCAATACAACAATATTGAAAAATCATTGTCATGATCCAAGGCAGTTTACATCTATCTACTCATAGACTCTTGAGGAACAGATCAATAATCACTAGTCAACAGCCAAAAAATTGCTGGAACGAGAATAGGTGATTCTTGAAGTATTTTTCACGCTAAATTCAATGCCGTTTTCCGTTTTTTGCTAGCAGGTCTAGATTTCCTGTAATCGTTGCAACAACGTGCCGATTTTTGCAACAAACTGCCGCGCATCGTTGCGAACGTAACGCAGGTTCGCAGAGTATGATACTGCTATCCTCGATGCGTTCCGCGACGATGCGCGGCAGTTTGTTGCAAAAATCAGCACGTTGTTGCAACGATTACAGGAAATCTAGACCTGCTAGCGAAAAACGGTATTGAATTTAGCGTGAAAAATACTTCAAGAATCACCTATTCTCGTTCCAGCAATTTTTTGGCTGTTGACTAGTGTAATGGATCACGGATACTGTATGAAAGAAATATTCAGATACGGATCACGGATCAAAGGGAAAATTTGGGTGATCTGTCGGATCACAAATCGCGGATCAGGACTTCATTATCCGCGGATCAGAATGTTTGATTGTGGTTTGATCCGTGATCCGGGAATCATTGATCTGTAATCCCGGAATCACTGATTTGTGATATGCAATCCGCAATTGCGCGGAAATACCTTTGTATTCTCACAATAAATCATCACTCACCTGGTATTTGAGTCATCTGGGCAAATAACTGTTGTAACACTGCTGACACCATTCTTTGAGGAGACATTCTTCTCTGGAAATGAAAATCAAAATTAAATTCAAACAGAAGTCTAGAAAATTTGTGGAAGATCCAATGTAAGTTAGTTGATAGTATTGTTTCTATTCTAACATGAAAATTTCAGAAGAACCAGAACACCTGATATCTGGACAATCTTCCTACTCCCCCCCCCCCCACCTCTAAGCAAGTTACTGAGAAAAGAACTACACATGCCTTACTTCACATAAGGATAACACAAGAAGCAATGATCATAAACAAAAAGAAGGAGTTTTTTCAAGTCAACCCTCCTCCCCAGCCTCTGCAAGGGCTACAAAAATTCATTGTCTTCTCATACTTTCAACACATTGGAAAAATTTTCCTCAAGTTCCATAGGGCTTATAGCTTGAAGTTTTACAATTTTTCAAATCCCAAGGCGGTCTTAAGGTTGAAATTTTCCAGACCGCGGAAATCCAAAAAAAAAAGACTTATCACAGAACAAGCTTTTTGTTGAAATTTTGAGCTATGTACATAGACCGGGTGGACTGGAATTATGTTACCAGTTGAATGGGAGTTTGCGCTAAATCCACACTAGCGCAATGTTAGACGTGTACTTCAAATCTCCAAGATTTGTAGTTCAATTTTATCTTCAACTTGCGCCCCTATTCAACTTTCTACGACTTTTTTGAGCCGAGTTATGGACCAACAGAAGCCAAAAAATGACAAATTTGCCAAAATTCTTGAAAATGGAAAATTGTTTCGAGTTCCAAATTTTACTTAGCTTGAAACTAAAATTTCAAGTTAATTTCGAAAAAAATACCTATTAGCTCTAAGTCTACCCTAGGAAGCTTGAAAGGTGAGCATTTTCAATTCCTATGGCAAATTGGTCAATTTTTGGCAAATTTTGATCCATGGCTCAGAAAAGTTCTAGAAAATTTGGATAAGGCTCAAAATAAAATAAAATTGAGATACAAATTTCGTGCATTTAAACTATTGTTTACCGTTCTGCGTTTTTGCGCTATGACAGATTTGGCGCAAACTCCCATTTAATTGGTAACATCTTTCTGGCCCACCTGGTATACTGTATACACAAAATATTCAACACTAAATAGTGGAATCAAGGAAGGAGATGGCAAAGTTCAAAATACTTGTACAACTAGAAATGCAGAACATTTTTGCGCCTATCATACACAGTAAATTTGAGTAGGTAAGTTCACGGGAAGGAAAACTAGAAAAAATACAAAAAATATTACTCAAGAAATTTTGCAGGCGAATGAAAATAATAAGAGGGGAAGAATTCTCATACTCGTAGCACGCTGGTAACATTTTGTGTAATAATATTGTGGCTTTGAAAGAAATAAAAAGAGAAAATGACGGGACTCGTAAAAATTTCAAGACTTTTCAGATCTGAAAAATTCGATCTTCTATCGATAATTGATTGTATAAGATACTCGACTATTGATTTCAAAATCGATTAAGTATCGAAATCTAAATAGAAAATACTATCACAATAAATTGGACGTACATTTCTAACTGGTGTCAATTAACAAGTTTAATGAAAGAGACCTTGCGAACCACAAATGAGATGAAATGTAAGTTTTTGATCGTTTTCTCTTCAGTTCTGCTTGTTGCTTTCTGTTACTAAATAGACAGATGCCCTCGCTCTCTCCTTTTTTCTTAATACAACAACTTCGGAAAGAGCATAGTTTTTTGACATAATCAGCCGAAAAAATATGAAGAGTTAATTTCACAAATTAAATAAAAAATAAAAAAACAGAATGATACGAACACATCTGACTTAAATTCAGATGAAAATTAGAATACCTACGTTACAAGTCAACTTTATGGATTTTCACAACCAACTTTTCTAAGCTTTGCGTTCAAAATGATTGAAATTCTCCAGCCACAGAAACTCCTCAGAAATTTTTGTGATTTACACTTCATCTGAAACAAACATAATTCAAAAATAACACTTCAAAAACAAGAACAAATAAAGTAAGTTAAGTGAGTGCATTGGAACATTCTCTCTAAATGGGTACCTAATTACAGTAATTGACATCAAACCAACAACAATTTTTCTTTTCCAACATCAATAATCGGGTCCAAGAAAAATGAACGCAGATTTCACGTCAGATTAGTTACTAAAATTTGAAATCAACAATAGGTAATCTCCAAAGATGAATATATCTTCTTTTTTCAAGAAAATTAATTTATAGTAGAAAAAAAAAAAAAAAAAAAATACGGGCCGGCTCTCACAATATAGTCACAATTGATTTTGATGACAGAAAAATATTTGACATTTTGAGGCAACCCCGGTATCATCATCAGGAGGAAATGGAAATCAAATTGAAAATTACAAGAAGAGAGACTGCAATAAAAATATAAAACAAAATAGACGTGAATGCAATACATACCATCCTTGGAAACAAATAATACCGTGTATTTGCGAGATTAGAAAAATCAGGGTTTTAAATTGGGTCGATTTATCGAGTAAGTACATCGAACATTTACTATTTCATCATTTTCCCAACCTACAACAGTTATTAATTAAATTGATAGCCAATATTCACAGAATGAGAAGCTAGAGCAGTGAGCGCATTTCAATTCTCTACATCATTCTCGTAAATTGGTTCCCTTTTATCCTTCAGAAGTTTGGGGTCTCTTCAATAATAGAATAAGTTGGAACAAATGAAACAACAAATCTTAAACACAACGCTACAATTTTGTATGAGGAGGTCTCACCTTTGGTTTAAGAAATTTCTTCCTTGGACGTTGCAACTGTCGCTGTTGATGAAAATTTGATAAAATAATTGTAATGCTTGCTTGAGCCTGTAAACAGGATAGAATAAAACTTTCAAAATAAGAGTACAATATATATGATACTAGGGTCAGAATTCACAAGCTCACAACCATTTTCACATAACTTGTAGTCAAAATAGTCTGATGAGAGATGGGATTGAAATCCCCTCTTCATGAAAACTCACTGAAAATATTCTTGAATAAAATCAAAAAAATTGCAAGAATGAACTAGAGGTAGGATGCATTTAACCAAATAACTTGGAAATAAACAAAGGATGACAAAGAAAAAGATACCACAATCTCATAGTATGATAACCTACTGGTAAATTAAAAAACTAAGACACACAATAAGTACAGTACTTACAAAAATCTTCTTTGTACGTGGGGGTATGTCTTTCTATCATAAGTATGTTGGTATTGATGGTTTGGTTGAATATACAGGTATCAAACAACTCACTGATATTGCCAAATTGTAGAGTGGCTGGTGGAGACCAATTTACCTGTTACGTACATTTTAAAATAGAGCATTAAAAATACATTTTTGCATTCTCGCTTCCGTTTGAGCCTTAATAACTTAAGTTGGGCTAATTATCCTCGACATATGCATCGCCAAATTCAATTAGGTAGTTTTTGAAACAAAATACACGCAGCAATGTGTTTCATTTAGGAATCTACTTACTGGGAATGCACATTATAACCGCCTTGAGCTGGATAATTGTCATAATATACTGGTATTGCATTGATGATCCATTTGATAATTCTAAATAGATAAGACTTGAAGCATACTTCTCATGAATTATTTTACAAGATTGTGAGAGGTAGTATAGCCTGAATGTGTAGGTGAATTGTACAGCATTAGATATAGAATTCCTAAAAGGTGTACAATATGCATAGCTAGAAAAATACTAACCCTTTCACACTTGAAGAATTGTTCTAATAATGGCTGATCTTATCACTCGGAGGTCTTCTTCAAATTGCAAAAACAATGTACAAACCTGTGATAAACAATAATTTCGTCATGAATTGATTCATTCCAACTTTGGTAACAAAATCTAACATCAAATTATAACCATAGAAACCTGAAATCTCTCGCCGTCAGCAAAGAATTTCTCAAAAATTGTTCCTTCAATGGCTAGAGTCATCATCTTCTGTAGACCAATTGTTCACAATGATTCCAAATTGAAGATGGTTGTCCTAGGTAGAGAATCTTGTCAATTATTCAGAAAAAACTTTTGATACACTTTGTGTTATGCTTTTCATAATGAATTTGACAAGAAGTGAGAAGATTATTCCTGATAAAAGTATCATTTTAGCCAAGAAGTATCATGAATGAACTTTCAAGCAATAATTATCACTTTCTGGTTACATTATTATGACTAAGACGTAATCTATATTATTAATAATGATGTAATTCTTCAGCAGTCTATCCTACACCGCCGCAACTATAAAATTTAATGTGGATCATGGCATAGTCTTGGATGATTATTTGAGTTGCACATCTGTACAGACTGAGGCTGAAGAAAGCAAACCTATTCAAACTGGGCATCCGTCAGGGTCGCTAACATCGCGCTTGTTTTGTTCAACAGTTGTGGTACTCTTGCCAGATACTTACATAAATTACCAGGTAAGAAATTTGCATCATTTATAGTGTTGATTTTGCAATTTTAAGACCGCATACTATTTGTTTCTTCGCTTGTGCGGCTCCAGGGATTACATTTTGGTTTGTCTCGCACGACGCCAATAATATAAAATTCACGTACATGCGAAAGGAGATGAAAAATAAGTCAACGCAACCGAAGTTTATAAACGGTTAATTGTTTAGGAGGGACGTACTTATCACAAGCACGTAGAACTTGTGTCGCGTAGTAACTTTGCCGAGTATTTAGTTCTCTCTTGGGTTTGAGGTAACAGAGAGCATAATATCTGCTGTCGCGAGTTGTCGTAAGTTAGATACGGTTCTTGAAGTTGAACGAGTTAGATGCGGAATACCAATTAGAATTTTTGATTCGCAGTCATCTACTGTAATTTGAAACAGACTACACAGATTCTATTTCCATTGCCCTTACGTTGTGTTTTACTAGTCTCTCGAGCTCAACGCGTATTTGCTTTTTCGCGTCACTCAGTAGGTATCTGTGGAATGAGCTCCAATTCATCTTATATTGATTTGATATCATGAACCAAAACAAAATCTGGAAGGACGACACCTATTAGTATTTTCTATGAAAAATTGGCTACCTAAGGATATGCTCTGCTAAGTCACTCACACATAATCACGCATAAAATAGTGCATTGCACTCGCAATTTTTGCCCCAAGATAACTATAAGTAATTTAATAATCAGGGCTGGCAGAACGGAAATGTAACCGGGAACGGAAACGGAACATAACCAGTATTTTTCAGACACTGGAACTGTAACATGAGCGAAACTTTATTTTCTGATTGATTGGGAACCGTTCCCAGGAACGGAACGGAATGTGAAAACTCAGAGAACGGATAATTGACGGGAACCGCTCTCTCGTTCAATGTGAGAACGAGAACAAGACGGAAACGATAAATTTTTTACTGTTCTTTGTTCTTGACCATACTTTTTGATTTTCACAATTTCTTTTTCTTTTGGGGTTTTGGCCAAATCCAGCCAGTATGTGAGATTGTAATTGACAATATTAAAGCCAAATGACAGGCAAATTTGCCAATCGCGATAACGATATTGTGTAGGTCGAAGCCTTCCCGTGGTCTGGACAGGGTTGAAATGGAAAAGATCTGAATTCTGAGTATTAGCGCTTCTGGCGGCTTGGGAACGGAAACGGAACGGGAACAGACCGAGAACATTATTTTTAACCTGAGAATGGGAACGTATCGGAACGGTATTCACAATTATCAGAAAGTGAGAACGGAACAAAAACCAGAAACGGTTCTCTGCTGCAAATTTGAGAACGGTTTGAAACGGGAACCATATAGATTACTGGGAACGGGAACATGTTCAAAACACTTGTCAAAAAGTACCGTTCTGCCAGTCCTGATTTAAATTGAAACATATTTCTAACAATCAGGAGAAAGATATTTCTCAAACGGGTAACTGAGGTACCTTTCCCTTGATCAACTCAACGTTACTACAGGCAGCGATATCAGTTCATGACAATCAGGAGAAAAGTATCCAACATTGTAGGGACTGAGGTGCTTTTCTCTAGAGCACAAGTAATCTGTATCTATTGAAAAATCTGTAAATCTGGCAGCATTGAAGCCAACTCTTCTCCTGCAGGTAGCTTGTCTTTGTTGTCTCCTCTTTGTCTCCAGTATCTTGGAATTATCACGTACATGCGGATTACAGTATATTATGGAGGTACAAAATAATACCTATACAACATAAAAATTGTGTCTCTTGAAATGTGATGTAGGAAGTGCAGAATTCCGCTATAGATTCGCAACAATCTTGAGTTGCTTACTGGCTTCACTGCATCTTTCCACACCCCGCAAGTAGGACCACATTCCTGTAGATGTCAGCAGCGTTCAAGTTTGGCAGCAGCAATAAACTTGAACGGTACGAGTATTATGAATTACTACGAGTAAAATAAAGTAGTAGGCCTATAACTGAAATCACCTGACTGACCTGAAACTTTATGATAGCCTTTATTCAAGAATAATAGACACTATTTTATTACGTGCGGTGGTGATACATAGTAGAGAAGGAGGGTTGTTGAGGGATGAAAAACTCAAGCGAAAAATTTAGATCACCTTGTTCAAGAATTCTTTTGATTGTTTACGGTGATTGCTGCACTGTGATCTGCCATTGGAATCTTTGTTCTTTGGTACTATGAACAGTGACAATGAGGACGGTTACTAATTACTTGTACTCCTCCTAATCTGCGAGTCCTGACCGGTGCAGCTAAAGAAAGTATGCCTAGAAAGTCGTTATAAAGAGGGATGAGCATCGGTACAAACAGTTTTGGGGTTGGAAAAAGGAAAATAATACTAATTTGACGTAGGAAAACGTAGTGCTGGCTTATTTTAACGTACTGTCAAGAAAGAGTGCTCCAAATACACTTTGGTCAAATTGGTCCATGTTGAAAGCACTCATTAGACGAAGAAAAAACATCGAAAATCAACTTGAGAGAACAGTGGACTCGGACTTTGGTAATTTAGACTTCATGGATGTCTACTTCTTGATTAAGCAAGCATATTAGGACGTCGTGAATTCAAAATTTTCGACTTTAATAGACACCTAAATTACAGGAAATTAACATAAACTGTACGTACTCTATCGCTGGACGCGAATATTCGCGAGTAGGATGCCCTACGTGGCAGGAAAATAATACTCGAGTGCTTACACGAGCATTATGTACACAGCTGGGTAATCGCATTTTGCACCGTGCGTATTATTTACTCAGAGCCGGAAATTACAACGAGATGAGACAATAACGGTGGTCCTGTAAAATTTATCGTTCCCGCCGGAAGGAGGTCAACCATCAGACCCGAACTGTGAAACTACAACAAGAAATCACTTCTGCAAACTATTGATAGTTCCAATTAAATTCCAGAGGCGAGAGCTGCATTTTTATTTTGTAGCGTAGTTCATCGAAATCTCAATTTCTCGAGGCATAAAAGAGGGAACAATAAAAAATTTTTATTCTCACAGAATGAATTTCTAACAGAATAAGGTAGGTAGAAAAAAAATAGAACAATATAGGTTAACAGAAATCGCTTATTTACATGAACAATAATAAGAATCTACGTATAAAAAAGGTAAGAGAAAATATAAATTATAATTTGGTAAATGCCGAACACTATAATATTATGGCTATAAAAGCGCTAAAAGTCATTAATTTGTTTTGTTTATAGCGTACTGCATTTCAGAAGTACTGGAAGTAGACTTTTACGATAGGTAACGAGAGGGGGATTATTATAGGTAGCATGTCTGAAATATGATTTCCTTTTTTTTTCCCTCCTCTAACAGAGGGGGAAAAAGGAACCAAGGACTAGCTAATCATTTAGTTCTGGTGTTTTTGAAAATAAATTGTGTAATACAAGACTTCGGCAACTGAAGGATTTTTCACTCGCACTGGTATTTTGCCATCGAATGTACAAAAGTAGATTTGGTAGGTTTGGATTCATTATTAAAAATTTTTATGAAGATGATTTAGCTAAGTCAACTACAATTTTGGGTCATTGTAGAAAGATTCAAACTTACATTCAAAATATCAGGACAAAGAGTGAGGATGAGGAGATAGCGACGAGCCGACGACAGAATTAAGTGTTGGTACTTCATGCTACGTAGGAGAAGAGGCGAGCATGAAATTGAACGAAGGTTTCAAGAAACCCGAGTTTATGCCGGATCGAAACAAAAAGAAACTGAGTCAACTCCCGGTATCATAGATTGATGCTTGGGGAAGGAAGCAACAAGTTCGACTCGCTTACCACTGCGACCACCAAGGACAAAGCACAGAATTTAGCTTGAGAACATGGAGACGAGGATGATGAAAACAGGATGTTTTGAGCCCTTTTGACACCTAATAAGAATGGACTTCAAGATCAAATCTATAGAATCGAAGCAATTTAAAATTTAACCCGAGCTTGGTAACCACTATATGAACCGGGAAGATGAGAAAGAAAACATTTATAACAAAAGAAAATTCTCAGACGTTTCTTAGTTTTCCAGCGGTTATCCAGAAATTGATCAGCCGGGTTTTAAAAAAAAAAAGTAGAATGGCAGTTTTTGTCCTTTTGGTTTCAGGTCTTTAAAAACGTTTGGAAGGAAAGCGATAAGTTTTTGAAGTAACATTAATTTCGGCGGGAGAGAAACATTCAAAAGCTTTTTCTAGCATTTACGAACAACAAAGTATCATGCTTTTTAAATTTTATCTGAGTCTGGATACCGACGGATATCGATCCACTCGCTCATTAGTCCAAATGAAATCATTGCAAGATAGGCCCGATTCACATCAGCAAACTCAACTACAATTTTTCCGCACGCCGTTTACTGGCGTGCGACGATATTACAGGGAGCTCTGCACTTCCAGATTTGGAAAAGAAGAACACGAATCTAATTTGGATGCCTATCAACAAGGGGATTCTTTTGAACAAGCAAAATCTTGTTACATTTACGTATCCAGCAGATTTCAGAAAGCAAAAAAGTTCAAGGGTACACTTCCCATATTTCCCTCAGGTCTCGAGTAGAGACTCTCAATCGTGAACTTGAAATTCCACAACCAGACCTATCACACAAAAGTTCAATTACTGCGAAAATATTGCGCACATCTCGTGCTATTCTACCATTCTCCCGAGGATCATCGGGACGTTGAACGAATGAAGATATAGGAAGACGAGGATAAGAACGGCACAAACGCTCGATGCTCACAGAATATGTAAATTTTCGCAATTTCTAAACTTGGAATCTTCGCGACCGAAAATCCACGTGAACATCTGTCTGGCTTTCATACTGGCTCGAATGACGCCTCGACTTTTGTACCATTGCTGACCACCGCCCTCTTGCTCGGCCACGTTCTGTTTCTTCAAACGAATCTGCTGCAAAATGCCGACCAACAACTCGTCCACATTATGATTGATACCGACAGATATTTCGACATATTTGACTCGGAATGTGCAAGCTAAACATTTTCCATCTGCAACATACGGAGAATTCGATATAAACTATTTTTTTTTTTTTGTACAATATAATTTTACGAATTTACGTCCGTTATTACTGACCTTGCGTTGATACGCTTCTGCTGCGAGCCAAATCGATTTTATTGCCTACTAAAATAGCCGGTCGCGTATTGAGCATATTTGAATCTTGCAGTCTGGCTAATTCAATTTCCGCCTGTTGAAAGGTCGATTTGTCGACCACCGAATAAATGACTAGGAACGCGTCGAATGTGTGTTTTTTTTGAAACGCCTACGAATAGGATTGAGAGTAGATTATAGGAATAGAAAATGAAAACGAAAAACATGGATTTCGAAACTGACCTTCTGACTTTTTAATTCGTGGAAACATAATTCGGATTCTTCTCCATTCAACATAATTGAAACGGCTTGTTGAGACGGTCCATCTGAAAAAAAAAAAAAACAAAATGGAATTCTATTCATTAAAAACACTTGGAAAAATCTCTGCCAGAATATTGAACAGTGAATTTTCCACACGTAGACATAGATATAGGGAACCCATACGTTGACCGAAACTCAGATGTTTGGAAATCGATCGTCAGATTATATTACCGTACGAATTCCCGACGTCCGGTTTGGTACGCGCTAAAAATCGTCCAAAATAATTTGCGGTCGAGAGCAACTTAGCATAGGATTTGTAAATGATCCGGCACCAGGGACGGAGGTTGTTGTGCTTGAGGGTCTAACCGAATCACAGCACGCATATCCGCCTAACCAAGAGAAAGGCGCCGTTCACGAAGATTATTTGCAGCATGGTCTGGCTACCCTTCATGGTTGGGTGAAGGCTTCTCCGATTCCCGGACAGTTTGCCGAAGCCGTTCAGTCGACACCCATTTTTCCAACACGCTAGTTATGCGACAACTACTATAGCGACAAACTATTTTACCGACAAGTTTCTTTCCGACACCCACTCTGTCGAACCTAATTTGCCGGCAACAAGTTTGCCGACATACTATTTTAGCGACTGATTATGTTTCTGACACTTTGCTTAGTAATTTCCGTTACGTTGACCTGTAAGAGGACGAGGCTGTATTGCCGTCATAAGCTATTAAAGCAGAAAAACATATCGAATCATGGCAGAGATCAAGGACAAGAATTGTATATTTTTTCTTATTAACCATTGAAATGTCTCGTAGTTGTGAGGAATCCCTCCAACTCATTTTCAATAGTTGCCTTGCAACTGCGTCAACAGCAAGTTCTGCAACAGGGTCTAATGGAACTACAGTTCACTCAGCTTTTCGTTTGAATTTTCAAAGTAGACAACAACGAGGATTGAACACGGAGGCTATGAATAATTTCAGAGTTGCCTTCAGATATATTCGATTGGTTCTTATAGACGAAATCAGCATGATTGGCGCCAAACTGCTAGAAGATGTTAATCAGCGTTTGAGACATATCTTATTCTTGTCAGAGGTTTTTGGAGGTTTGGCGATTTAAGACAGTTATACCAGCTGTCCGTCAAACTCCAATATATCAAAGATTACAAAATCAAAGTTTTACAGTTGAATCAACCTGGGATCCTTTGGATACTACCCATTAGAAGAAATCATGCGTCAAAAGGACTATCAATTTTCTTCAATTTTAACAAAAATTGATGATGGTGATGCTTTGACTACGGAAGAGAAAGTATACATCGAAAGCAGATTTGTGAAGAAAGAGTACGTCAATGAACACAAACCAACAACTATTCGACTGTTCCATACAACCTAAGAAGTAAATGAATATAATGAGAAATGTATCATTGGTGATGACGTTATCAATTATGTTACGTTTGACAAATATAACGGTTATAAAAACCAGGCGCAGTTAACGGGCAAATTGTCGTTCTACACCACCATATCAATCATGGAGACGACAAAGTAGAGATCTTACGGCTACAATTCTTGGGTAAATTGAAGGTACGATGCCGGACAGAAGCCATTGACCTTGAGACGATTTTCGACGAAGAGATAGCTTTGGTAAGATGCATATTTAGTGAGGTATTTGCAAAAAACTAATTTTGGGGTAGTTTAAACCCCTATAAAAAAAGAAGCTCCGGGGGGATAGGGTGGGATTTATAGTATGTTGTTGTGGACGCCGTTCTTGACCATTTTCAGTCATTAAACCTTTTATAGACAAAAATGATTATAATTATTTCAGTAACACGTAATACAAATACAGGGCAAATTGTGGTTCTACACCATCACATCAATCATGGAGACGACGAAGTAGAAATCTTAAAATCTTACGGCTACAATTCTTGGCTAAATTGAAGGTACGATGCCGGACAGAAGCCATTGACCTTGAGACGATTTTCGACGAAGAGATAGCTTTGGTAAGATGCATATTTAGTGAGGTATTTGCAAAAAACTAATTTTGGGGTAGTTTAAACCCCTATAAAAAAAGAAGCTCCGGGGGGATAGGGTGGGATTTATAGTATGTTGTTGTGGACGCCGTTCTTGACCATTTTCAGTCATTAAACCTTTTATAGACAAAAATGATTATAATTATTTCAGTAACACGTAATACAAATACAGGGCAAATTGTGGTTCTACACCATCACATCAATCATGGAGACGACGAAGTAGAAATCTTAAAATCTTACGGCTACAATTCTTGGCTAAATTGAAGGTACGATGCCGGACAGAAGTCATTGACCTTAAGACGATTTTCGACGAGGAGATAGCTTTGGTAAGAGGTAATTTTGTTGTAAAATGCATAGTTAGCGAGGTATTTGCAAAAAACTGATTTTGGGGTAGTTTAAACCACCATAAAAGGACTAAGGGTGAATGTTATGGCAAAATAAAAATAAATGACTTTATAAGAAATTTCACAAGGAGTAATTTTGGTAAGAGGTAGTTTTGTTGTAAAATGCATATGTTGCGAGATATTTGCAAAAAACTGATATTGGGGTATTTCAAACCCCTATAAAAAAAGAAGCTCCAGGAACAAACAGTAAGCCGTTACGCATCTTGTTATGTAATGCCAATGGTATAGTAAAGCGCAAGAGTGAACTTGCTCAATTTCTCTACACGGAAGATATTGATGTAGCATCAATTCGTCAACTAATATCCGTAACTTCGAAATCTACCAATGCAACCACCCAAGTGATGCATCCTATGGAGGAGCCGCGATCTTTATTCGACGTACACTCAACCACCAACTTGTCGTATGTGTTCTACCTTTTCAGTCTCTTCTGCTATGTATTTCCTTCAGTTTCTCTCTTGCTTTGCTAGCAGTTGCATGTCTTTTTCGCTTGTGCGCTCGCCTGTCTTGTTGCTTGCCTTTATTCTATTTATTAACTTGCTCGTTTATTTGTCAGTGATTTATTCAGTGATTGTTCATCAAGTTCTTGGTCTTGTGTTTTGTGACAGTTTTTCGTTTCGATTAATTATCGTTATTATGGATTCATCCCAGCCAAAACGCCAAAAGTTGATGCCGTCTCTCACTCCTATTGTGCCAGCTACTACTAGTTTAGTTTGGGTTAGTTTAGTTTTAGTTTGGTTTAGTTATGTCCAGCTACACCACTGACCACCTACAAGCAGCCTGCATCTCAGCCAAATTGCACTGTGGAACTAGTGTCACTCTAGCGGCTACCTACTGTCCACCAAGCCAATATATACAAAAACCTCTTTACCCACCTTGGTAACAAATGCATCACAGGTGGGGACTGGAATGCTAAGCATCATGCGTGGGGATCGCAATCTCTTACCACCAAAGGTAGAGAACTCTACACAGCTGTCTGTGACACCAACACCAACATCATATCAAGCGGCAAACCCACGTATTGGCCGACTGACCAAGGAGCAGCCTGACTGCATTGAGTTCTACATTACACAAGGAGTCAATCTTCATTACACCGACATACAAAACCTCAGTGATCTAACATCGGACCAGTTACCACTCATCCTAACGCTCAGTGACACTATCGCCTTACAACACAGGTTGCACCATCTGGGATGTCCATCAAATTGAACTGCATAAGCTAATCAACTTACGTGTAACACTGAAGACCCCAGCTGAAAATAAAAACAGCAGTGGAGGAAATTAATACAGCCTTAACAACAGCAGCTTCACTTGCTACACCAGTAAACACCAAGCAGGCCTCAACTACAGTATACTACCCAGCAGAAATACTCCAGGCAATCCGTGAAAGGCGCAAATCACGCCACAAATGACAGACTACAAGAAGTCCAGCTCATAAAGTCGAATTCAATGGCAGCAGCAAGAAAATTAAGGAACTGATTCGACTCATCTCGTCTCTTGATCCAACTCCAGTGACAAACTACTCGCTGTGGAAAGTAGCAAACTCTCGTGACAAACCACCAACCCACAAGCCGCTTTTAGCGAAAGCCTACAACTCCTGGGCCCTTTGTGACCAAGACAAAGCTGAAACGCTTGCAAACTACTTTGAAACCTTGTTCAGGCCAAATCACATCATCACTGACGTCACTCCAGAAAATAAAAGCAAGGAAGCAGAGCCAATCCGACCATTCTTGCCAAAAGGAGCTCTCACAACAATATCCAAGCTCCGTGTGAAGAAAGCACCTGGAATGGATCTGATTACTGCAAACATGCTCAAGAGGGCGCCAAAGAAATTACGAGTAATCCTCTCTTATATCTTTAATGCCATAATGCGACTCCGACACCTCCTCAATCAATGGAAACTGGCGAAAATTATCATAGTCCCAAAACCAGGAAAGCCGCTAAATAATCCCAAATCGTACAGACCAATATCCTTACTGCCGCTGCTCTCCAAAGTCTTTGAAAAACTGTACCTTACAAGACTAAAGGAAGTCACCATAATCCCGGACCAACAGTTTGGCTTTTGCTCGGGCCACGTTCACCGGGGGGCAGCAAACATAAGACAGGCCCTGGAAGAAAAGCACTACTGCCCAGCTCACTTTCTGGATGTCAGCCAAGCGTTCGAAAGGGTTTGGTATGAGGGACTGATACATAAAGTTAGCAAAACTATCTCTAGTCAGCATGTTGCCATACTGTCATCCTATCTCAGCAACCGCTCGTTTCAGGTACAATACGGTGAAACCACTTCGACCAGGGAAACCTATACTCGCCGGGGTCCCCCACGGCAGATATCTTTTATATGCAGCAGAGCAAAAAAGTTGGTCTACCATTTTTTTCGCGCAACAATAACAGAGCAACGGTTCGTTTTCCTGACTGGGTACTTGCGATTTGATAGGAAAAGTGAGCGAGTAGAGAAGGCGAAAACGGACAAGCTTGCGGCCATTCGCCACGTCTGGGACCACGTTATTCTAAACGTCCAAAAGATTGTACACGCCAGCACCATGACGATAGATGAGCAACTTTTATGTTTCCACGGGCGCTGTAAATTCAAAATGTATATACCTAACAAACCCGACAAATTGGGCATGAAAATTGGAATGATGTGCGACGGGAAATCGTGGTATATGATCGATGCATCCATGTACCTCGGAAAAACTCATGAAAAAACAACTCAGCCATTGGCGGAAAAATATCTCCTGGAGTTATCGCAGAGCATTCATGGGTCAAACAGGACAATAATTTGTGACAATTGGTTCACGTCAATAGGAGCTGCTCAGAAATCACTAGAAAAAAAAATAACTGTTGTCGGAACCATAAAGAAAAATAAACGCGAAATTCCTACTCTCTTCAAAGATACTAAAAACCTTGAAAAAAATACCAGCATGTTAACGGAGAGAAGGTAGGTAGAGGAATAGGGAAGGTTTACCTAAATTACAACTCCAAAAATGTGTATCAATTGAAAAAGTTTGAATCATTGGCACAAGAGGAACCACCTATAGAAGGGTTGCTCCTTCAAGAAATAGGATAGGGGGGGGGGGGAACTTGGAGATGGTAGAGCTATAAGGAAGGTCCACCTAAATTACAATTCCATCAATGTGAAAACTATCTGAGAAAATCTGTGTCACAGGAATGGTACAAAACTCAAATTTCAGGCAAGAGTGCACTACTTGTGGGATCTTTTTTTTTCTCAGTGAGGGAAGAGGATTGAAGGAGGGTGAACTCGAGGATGGTGGAGATATGAAGAAGGTCGACCTAAATTACAACTCTAGCAGTTTGAAAACTATCTGAGAAAATCTGTGTCAAAGAAATACGAGTACAAAAACTCAAATGTCAGGCAAGAGTGCACTACTTATATAGGATTTTCTTCGTTTTTTCTCGATGAGGAAAGTTGAGGATGGTGGAGATATGAGGAAGGTCCACCTCAATTACAACTTTATCAGTTTGATAACTAATCTACTTCAACCTAATAGCAAAAAACTTGAACTTTATAAAAAAGAGTGCACTACTTATGTGTCATTTGGCACATTAATTGTGCGTTGGTCTCATCATTAATAGCATGCAGCCTGGGGCCGTACAGCTGGAGGGGTCCACCCTCGCGAACACTACTGAACCACTCTCAAATGCCTCTGTGCCGATGTTCTCCTTGGAACAGATCCAAGCTCTTCTGAAAATCTTTCCAAATAATTGTCAAGATGCAGTTGGTTCATCCTCGTCATCAGCAATGTCAGTTCCCTCGCTAAAAATTTGCGAGTATAAAGAAAATGAGCTACTCTCCGCGCGAAGAAATTTCAAGGCCTGGGACCAGATGGTTAAACTGGAGTTTTCTGCGGCCAACCTGACAAAATTTATTGAAGAACCAATGGCGGAATCCCTTTTTATGCCTACGGACCAGCAAAATGCTAGAATCTCACGCTAGCACACATCTCATCCGTCGCGTTAAGGAACCGTGGACTAAGAACTGTTGGCTGTTGTTCGCATCGGCTGATTACTATTATGTCTTTGATGTTCGCATCACTGATATGACTTAGTCGACATCAACACGGTTAAAGTTCGCAACCTACTATAACTAATATTGTCATCTGTTACTTCGTTCTCGTTATTTAAAATGAGTGATTTTAACGACGAAGCACTCTATGGCCTCCTTCTCGATGAAGAATATGAATTTGAGGCGAAAGACGAATCGGAGACCCCTGATTACAAAGAAGACGAATTTGACTCGGAGGAAGTAACCGACGAGGACAATGACGACGAACCTTTGTTAATTGGAAAAGATGGAACCGAGTGGAGTCGAGAGCCAATTATAAGGCAAGGCTGAAAAAGTTTACGTTCCGGAGTCAGAAAGAGAAGCCAAGCATGCAACTGATGGAGTAGAGCATTGGAAATTGTTATTCGACGAAGACATTGTGAATGTAATCCATCGGCATACGCGTAAAGAAATAGACGACCGACGAACGGCGAGGGAAAAATCTTCCAAACCGCATTATTCGTACCAATGGCAAATGACCTCAAAGAACGAGCTTTACGCATTGCTTGGACTTCTCTATCTCATTGAAGTTCACAAGAATAGCAAGACCAACGTGAACGAGCTCTAGTCAGCGAAAAATGGCATAACCGTCTATTGTGCAACAATGAGCAAACACCGTTTTAGATTCCATCTTGTCTGCGTTCGTTCTGACGATCGTATCATCAGAGATGAACGGAGAAAAGACAATTTCGCGGGAATCAGAGATCTGGTCCATGTTCATAAAGAATTACACGTCTGATTATGCGCCGAGCCATAATATGACGATTGATGAACAATTGATGAGCTTTAGAGGAAATTGTCCCTTTCATCGTTATATGCCGAATAAACCTGCGAAGTACAGTACGAAAGTAATAGTGTTGAACATGTATAATGCAATACCAGTCGTAGGGACGGCTTAAACTGAGAGAAAGGAAGTAGAAAAGAAGAAAGAAGTAAAAAGGAGTCCAAAAACGCGTCGGAAGGTTGGCACAACCGATTCCGGCTCGTTGTTGGGCGGAACCATCCTTATCTGTATACCTTACTCGAAGAACTGCAGAAAGAGCAGGGGATTACCGAAGTCGCTATAAATGAGTTAGCACTGGGAAAAAAAGTCAAATATGGGCCCAGTAAAAAATGGACCGACCTACAACTACGCTTCGAATCTATAGCTACCGACTGCGACGCAACTCCGAGGATGGAATATTTGCGATTAATCGCGGCTGATGTTAATATATCGTGAAGATTTTTAAAATATCGTAAAGATTTATAACAGAGAACGTTCATTTAGAAAGAGTAGGTTTTATCATTGTTACCGCAATTTTCCTGAATACTGAAAATACATTTACGCTTGTCAAAACTTATTGAATCCACTGAACCCCTCTAAACCCCAAACAAATGAGGGAAATAATGGCCGCTGAGGAAGCTATCGAACACAATTACGCAGTCGAGAATATGCAGGTCGATCAAGAAGTAACCATCGATGTTAGTCCATCGAACAATAACGTCGCCAACTCAAATAACAGAAACCTAGAGCCAACTATTAACGAAGAAAAATTAAACAAAGCTTGTATTCTAATGCTCGAATCACTGCCGAAGTTATCGAATTCGCTATACGAGATAAAGATGTCGAGACCTTGAAACCAGAGTAAATAATATTGCGATCATTTTTTCCAAAAAGGCCAAGTCCAACTCCGCTGTAGACATGAAGGAATCCGACGACCACAAGAGAAGATTTCTAACATTCGTGAAGGAGGAGAAAGGGGAAATCGAAAATGCTCCAAGTGTGACACCTTCTCATGTCGTCAATAGCCGATTCAAATTCGAAAAAATCAACATCAAAATTTTCGATGGAAAGAAAGACGAATGGCTCGCGTTTAAAAGACTATTTGTCACATACATCCACGACAACGACGGTCTCACGAAAATGGAAAAACATCAATTTTTAGCAAGTAAATTAGAAGGGGAGCCGCTCACTCTCATTGTCGACCTACCGCTAGATGGCAATGGCAATGTGCTGAGCCATCACGACGATCCATTAAAACGTATATCCAGGCACATCGACGCGACGCCTTCAAAGACAAAATAACATAAGAAAACTCGTCACTCACTTTAGAGCAAATGTTACCGCCTTAAAAATCGCATCTGAGCAAAATCCGCACGTCGACATTTTAAGCCAGTTTTGTGTACAAGCCTTCCTCGAAAAAACGACGCAAGGAACGCGACTGGATTGGGAGCGTGAAATAGAGAAGCAAAAAACTTTGGTTACATTCGATGACTTCATATCCTATATGGACGGAAGGCGCAATGCGTGCGAAAGAGCCACAGCATCCACATTAACAACGTCGTCTACCGAAATTGCAGTCAAAAGCAAGGTTTTGCTCAGTGCTGTTGGAAGATAACCATGGAAATTATAATATACGAGTAATGACGATGTTAATCTGAGACGAGTTCAATACACGAGGTACGACTGAGACTACGTGTTCTTATTTATTATTTGAAGACTACTTGGATCTACCACAAGGATCATCCTTGTCAATATGGCGGCAGCGCAACTACATCAGCAGGTACCCTCTAAAAGTCAATGAGGATTTGCAGCAAATCCATCGGTAAAATTCCAGAACGTCTACTATTGATGGCACCTTCTAGAGACCAAGAAGGAGTTGACAAATCATCAGGGCGTTACTACACCACATTAAGTAACGTATATCAAAATACCTGAATTTGGTGAGTTGAATCAACTTAGATAATACAATATATGCGCGCATAGTTAGTTATAACTTGACGAAAATCTCGAAGATAGCGATGAAAGTTTGATGTGGAAGCGTGTAAGGTCGAGAGTTTCGACTCATTCGATTAGAATTTCACAGTGTTACCGAGATAATAAACAAGATACAGGTTGAGTAACGGAAGAAAAATATAATGGAATACGAATACAAATTTTAGATGATCGAACATATAAATTTATAAAGTTGGTTCGAAGGAAATAAATTTGAAATAAGATAAAGAAGAGAACTCTTCGATCTACGGAAGAAGTTATTTATCGGCGTTGGCTGGCTTCGTCTTCATGTTACCTAACGGCAGAAGAAAATTCTACCGTCAGTATCGTAAGATAGTTAGTATTTAGAATTAGAACTATATTAGGTTCAGTATAATAAATTCGTGAACTTGAGTTCAATTCAGTAAGTACGAAGCTTCGATTTGATCACTATTAAGCCAGCCAGAAAGGAATAAAGAAATCAGGAGATCTGAGCTCGTGACGATTCTAATCGTAAACTTTAATAAGTTGAATAGTCTAAACACTAACCAGGTCGGAGGTAAGATCATTCTCTTGATATCGGCGTTCGTTTGATAGAATGGTAGAAGAAGTTTTTAATTGAAAGAAACAAGGTATAAAATCCAATAATATAAATAACGAAGTACAATTTTCGGACGCGAAAGTGAAATGTCGAAAAGGGCCTATGAATTAGGAATTAAGATTAGAAAATAGAAAAGTGGCCAAGAGTGTTTGAATTTAGAAGTTCTGGCGGCTTCGTTGTGACGTTTCGATACTTCGATCTCGTTATGAGGTCGAAGTCGAAAATTGGTACCATTTGATCGATAATGGTACATTTTTCGACATAACTTGAGTAATTAATGGAATACAACCCCCAATGAATGATAAAAAAAACACATATCATCGCGATGCTTGAAACTTTGTGGTGAATGTAGGCCTTAAATTGCCATGCAATCAATAGGAAACCAAAATTCCTAATTAACAATTGGCTATGACAGCTAAGGCACACCGAATTAATAAAAACTGAATTGAAGCAAACCAAAAAAAAAGACGAATTGATTTCTCACGAGAATTTTGATTTTCAAAGAAATTTCAATGATGAGCGATACTGTAAGTAACAGCTAACAATCTGAAACAAGAGATACCGGTACAAGTAGATTCTTTTAACGGAAATTTGGCCAAAAAGTGATTCGCACGGGTGAAAGTTGGTCTGTGCGTTCCGTAGGCACAAATATCTGCATTTGAGATTACTAGCGTACGGTGACCAAGAAGGGAGATAATAATCACTAATATCTAAACGAGTAAGCCTCGCTTGAGTATTGAGAAATGACGACGAAATTTACAGAAATTAAGATGGCAGTGACAAGTAGGCGAGTAGAGAAACTTGCGATCGGTATGCAATACTATAGAGATGTTTCTCACACTGTCTTTTTTAATTTTAAAAGGTGCAATCGATAGATAGCGAAATGGAAAATGAAAATGCTGAAATTGGTGACGTACCCCAAAATGACCGAGTAAGTGACAGAGGATAAACTTTGCAACGAGTGATGTATCTTATGTGAACGAAAATTAACAGCGAGGGAACACAACAGACAGTATGTCGTTCCACAGAAGTTTATCTAACGAGTTATTTACGATTTTAGGACCCTAATACTACGAGCGCGAGAACGAGTTCTGCGAGGCGGGGACGTCAACTCAGTCGAAAAAGAAAAGCACCTCCACCAAAAAGAGCTCTAACCCCGCGCCAGATTAAAAAAATCATAAGCGACGTGACGACCAAAATTAGAAAAAACTTCAGGGAAGCGATCACCTCGGTTGCAGACCCGGTTGAGGAAACGACGAATGTATCTGCAGTAACGACGAGGTTATTCCAGGTACATCCGCGAAAATTCCAGCGCCGAGGAGGGAGTGTTAGCAATATCATTTCCAGTGGAGTCGGTTTGAAATTTTCGATGTTTTATTTGTTGGCAATATCAAATTATAATATACGAGTAATGACGATGTTAATCTGAGACGAGTTTAATACACGAGGTACGACTGAGACTACGTGTTCTTATTTATTACGTGAAGACCAATTGGACCTACCACAAGGACCATCATTGTCAATAAGTGCTGCCAACAGCAGGAAATGCATTTACTGTCTCGAAGTCATCGCCAGCTGTAACACTACAGTCCGTTCTAAGGTGAATAAAATGTACATCTTAGATGAAGCACCCTTGAAACCCGCCGTGCTAGTTCCCAATCCTGCTCCTCCTCGCCTCTACGGCCTTCCGAAAGTTCACAAGCCCGGTTCTCCAATGCGCTCTGTTGTTTCTTTTACTTCGTCCCCCATCTACAAGCTTGCTAAATATCTTGATAATTTGGTTTAAAGCTATTACTGACTTCCAACCACCGTTTTCTGAAAAAAATTCCGTTGAGTTATTTGATTTTCTCACCAAAAACCCACCCTCCTTCAGGAAGCACTCTTGTGTCGTTCGACATGGTCAGTTTATTCCCCTCCCCCCCACAACCTACATGTGAGCGCATTGGTGAACTACTCCAGGCGGTTGACGTCCCTCCTCACATGATTTCTGAGTTCCAGTCCCTCCCTACATGCCGCCTTAGCCCGAACATATGCCAATTCAATAATTGTATTTACAAACTCCCCCAGACCTTAGCATCCCATTAGATCGCCGTTAGGGTCCCTCATTTCTGAGGTATTCATGTCTAAATTTGAATTGGATTTGTTTGATTCTGGGCTCCCTTCACTTTGGCGTCGGTACGTCAATGACATCCTCTGCGTTTGGACTGGCTCCCTTGAACAGCTTCGTGAACTTCTTAACCACATGAATAACTCTTATTCCTCCATTCAGTTTACCACTGAGATTGGAGGTTCTACCTTGAATTTCCTCGATATTACCATCTCCCTCTCTATTCAAGGCATCGAAATAGGGATCTATAGGAAGCCTACTACCACTGACATTCTTGTTGGTGGTTCTTCCAATTGCCCTTTCCCCCATAAGATCACGGCTCTTAATTCCCACGTCCATCGTTCAACTTCTCTCCCCCTTACTCCCCAAGGTCGAGATAGAGAAATTTCTATTCAGAAACCCTTGGCTTTGGTGAATAATCTCAAAGTTGATGTTGATGGAATGATCCGCCAGAAGGATATAAAGATCGCCCTGCAGAGGATGACCTCGTTCTCCCCCCTTCCCAAGGCGAAGAAGAAAAACTTCATCATCCTTCCGTATCTCCCTAGTCTCACCTCCAAAATCGGTGATGTCTTGCGGACCACTAATAGGACCCTCATCTTCTATTCTTTAACCAAACTCAGAAGGCTACTTCCTTACAAGAAAGATTCGTCCCCCTCGTTATCTGAGAAAGGGGTGTACATGCTGAGGTGCCGTGATTGTCCCGTGGTTTATGTTGGCGATACTGGAAGATCTTTCTACCCAAGGATTAACGACCATGTAAGTGCCTTCGAACAATCTCTCTCATCAAATTATCATTGTTCCATCTTCATTTTGGTTATCAAGAATCGGATGATTTATTCGTAGTATTCAATTGGACTCGTTGTCACACATGTAAAACTTCCCCCATTAAATCCATAGGCAGCCTCCCGCGCAGCTCCTGCGAACAGAACTGGGAGGGGTACCGGGTGCAGTCTTGAGCCAGGTACCGGACCAAGTCGCATTAGCTCAAACTACACGTAGGGCGCGAAACCGAGATTTACCACCGAACCCAACAAAATTGTAAAAATTAGGCGAACTTCCGAACCGATTCCAGAAAACTTTACTCATTGAGCAATTCCTGGTGTACGACAGCGGGGCACCAGATGTGACCGACGACCGTGAAGAGGAAGATGACCCAAGCAACGGCGAAGAGGAACCACCACACAAACGAGTACTGGTCTTTGGCACAAGACGAAATTTAGAACTACTTTGTCAGAGCAGTACGTGGTTCCTCGACGGCACCTTTAAGACGGCTCCGCATATCTTTACTCAAATTTTCACCATAATGGGTCTCCGAAGGAGAGCGGGAAGACCAGATGAAGAGACGTCCCTCCCTTTCATCTACGCTCTGTTGACATCGAAGAAGAGGGAAGAGTATGTGGAAGTTCTTCGAGCTGTGCGGGATGCAACCGCCCAGTTCAACATAGCACACTGCCATCCGCTTCGAATTATGTCTGACTTCCAGCTTGGTATCATACAAGCATGTCGAGAAGTATATCCGCAAGTTCTGGTGACGACGTGTTTCTTTCATTTGGGGCAGTCCGTATTCCGCCAAATACAACAAAAAGGTTTACAAGTGGCGTACAACGATCCGTGTGACCGCTCAGTCAAAGAGTACACGCACATGTTAACAGCTCTCGCGTTCGTACCTGTCGCGGACGTTCCTGAAGCTTTTGCGGAATTGCGAGCTGCCTCTCCAGCGGTCCTCGCTCCAATAATGGATTACTTCAACGAGATATACGTTGCAGGTCGGCCGGCTGTACGTGCGAGTCGAAGAGGAGGAAGAGGAGGGAGAAAAGGAAGAGGAGGAGGTTCGCAGTCTCACAGCAAACATCAATACCACCAAGATACGTACCGAGGCTTTGGAACCAGTATGCAGCTGCTGTCGAGAAACTGCACCGCACTAACAATGTAGCCGAAGGCTGGCACAACAGATTTGGCATTGTGGTGGGAAAAAACCACCCAGACTTGTACTCCTGCTTACTCGAAATCCAAAAGGAGCAGTCATATACGGAAGCCAGTCTCTCAGAATTAGCTCTGGGGAAACGGATAAAAGCCGCGCCAAAACGACAGTGGATCACACTGCATGCCCGTGTACAAGACATCGCGTTAGAATACAAAACCCACAAGGAAGCTCGTACCATATTAGATTATCTGCGGACGCAGGGCCACAATATTGTCTTACATTGAGTAAAATGGAAATGAAACATTAAATTCGGAAATGAAGCATTTGGGGGAAAAATGTGAAAAATTATTCAGGAAAAAAATTCTCGGTATAATGTGTTCAGGTCATAATAATTCGGGAAAATGTTATTCGGATTAAAAACCATTCGGGTAAATGTGTTCGGGTAAATGCACGGGAATCAAATCAAAAGGTTGCGGGTTCCCCGCTGCCATTGCAAACCTGCGATGATAAATTGATTCCTCTTACATCGGTATATTTTCAATAGAATATTGAAGTTTATGGACACGAAAAATCTCAAAATGTTCTGAAATATTAGAAGGAGATTCGTCAGATTATTTCTCAAGGAGCTGAATAATTTCAATACCTTGAATTTTTTCTCGAAAGTTCAAGTTCGGTTATTGACAGTAACGTACAGTGTAATATTTCCCACGATATCACTCACTCTTTCTCTCAATCCAATTCGATAGCGCGTGTAAATTTTAATGAAAAAAAAAAAAAAAAAAGTAAATCAAAGCGAGTAAATTCTAAACCCCAAAAATGTGTACACGAAGAAATGTAAATAAAACAAGCGTATAGTCGTAAAAAAATTCACATAAAAACGATGTTGGGTACATTTCACGACTACTCCTCTCAAAACGAGCTCGATTCGAAATCTATCCATGACGAAACAAGCGCGAGCGTCTCGAAGAAATTCAAAACTGCGCGCGTTATGTTGAGGTAACGAACTTTCCATACATCAATCAGAGACGCGTACCGCCGAGTTTACCGCATTTCGCAAATAAAATATCAGATTAAATCGCGATGAAGGAAAACTAACACCGAAAAATTTCTGTCCCGAAGGAAAACTCGACGTTTGATATAGCTCGACGCGGTTACAGCGACTGCCCAGTAGAATTGCAGATACGATTCCCTTCGGAATGAAATTTTTGGGCGTCGTTCTCTCATCATCTGCATGTGTCAGCAAATTTATCGCTTATTAAAAATTCTCTACGGCGAAATCACGCACATAACCTACGCATCTCGCGGCCGTTCCATTATCTTCATTTCCTGTTTTTTTACATCTTCCGTTGCATGTTTTTATACTACAGAAATGTAAGTTACCCATCGATATAAACGCGATTATTCGACGTCGTTTGTACAAGCTGACAAGTTTTCTTTTCTGCTCTTACGTCAATTTGAAATCGCACTACGACGCGCGTTCGGATTGAAAATCATGAAATTCGCGTTACATTTACTCGGGCTAATGTCCGTCGTCGCGTACTTTTCCGATTGCCGAGCCATTCAAGATGACCCTAAAATTAGCATAGTTCCAAAAGCTAATACCGCAGTTTATGTACCGCCTCCTCGTCAAATGCCGTTTAAATCGATATCAACGTGGAGGGCGGCAATATCTGCAGGAACTCTTCTAAAAGGATGTAAAAATCCACCCAAAAATGACGATCTTCACGTCAATCTATTCTGCGAGACCAAATGCGCCGGTTATTGTACGAGCACCCAGAATTGTGCAGCGAGTTGCGTTGGATCGGGACTGGAACAAATATGCGTTTGCGGAGAGTTATCGGCGGAATATTGTACCAGAGATGTCCTGAGTGTGAAGAAGAAAACGTATTGTTATGATACGAAAACCGGTACCTTTACGCGCGAAGTCGAGTAGAAGTACAACTTTTCCAACTTTTTCATTGTTTTTTGATCGAAATATTCTTCCTTTCTTTTCTTCTCAGTGTTACCGCTTGTTACCATTTCTTAATATATATATAACTTAAATTGATAAAGAAAGAAGAAGTTTCAAATGATTTATACTGGATGAAGAACAGGAAATTCTGGAATGACAAAAAAAATTAGAGCGGGGAACCCGCAACCTCCTGCGCTCGCGATGACGTTCGCGAAAATGCCCCCACAGAAAATGAGTTGACTGGGCTCTTCTCAGTATACTGCATGCTCGATCTCATATAATGAAGGTTGGAAATTGAATTTTTCCAAGTCCCTGAAGTAGGTCAAGGTCAATATCATTGATGATGACATGAAGCATCGCGGCTGGAGATTGAAATTTTCTCAAGTCTCTAAAGCAGGTCAAGGTCATTGATGACGTCACGCATTTCACAGAAACTCCCGGACGCGGACGTTTTCTGAGGATGTAATCCCCCTTATAAAATATTGGCGGGTTCCCCGCTACAAAAAGGCCAACTTTTCTAGGTGGAGATCATAAGCATTACTAGACCTATTAGCATCAACTACCTGTTCCGAGAGAAGGGTACTTAGTAGCGAGCAATTGCACTTTGTTTGAACTCTCCTGGGACATTTGTGTTTTGCTGCTAAGGGCTCTTCCCGTGGAACAGGTGACTGTCTTGAAGGTAGTTTCCAATCTGGGTCAAGGTCATTTAGGATCAGAGTTGTGACTCCAAATCCTTCACGTCCAAGTCTTTGATTATTCTCCTCTCACTGTAAAACCTTGTAACTGTGAAAAAGTAAAAACTTACGCTCATTTAGATTTTCTTTTTTTTTTTTTTTTTTTTTTTTTTTTTTACCAAGAGATAGTCCTGATTTTCATTTAACAACGTCACCGAAAAGTCAATTTGACCAAAAGTGTATCTTACAGAGTTTTACGATTAGTAAGATGTATTACCGGTTAATAATATAAGAAATAAATTGTGACCATGGTCACAACCGGAGAGCACTAGCATATACGCGCACAACTTATCACAATAGAAAGTGCACAACTTATCACAATAGAAAAGTAACCCCTATTTCCATTGTAATCGGCCCTATTGTGATGGACTGGGTTTGTTACTTAGAAGCAGTGTACATCACAAGTGGTGACGATGGTCACAACGGCACCACAAATTTTCATCATTATAATAAAAAAGAGTATTAAAAAAAAAATATTAAAAAAAAATTCATAAAAAAAAATATTTAAAAAATAATTAATAAAACAGAGTTATTAAAAAAAAAAATTGAAAAAAAAAATTAATAAAGAAGAATTATCAAAAAAAAAACAATATTAAAAAAAAATTATTTAAAAAAATATATGTTATTATTATCATTATTATTTTTCCTCCTACCACATGGGTATGTATGATTATATTATTATTATTATCATCATTTCAAACGGTTTCTATTTTTTCAGCAATGTCATCCACTTCTCTATCTCAAATGCATCTCAGCTGCAAATTGTCATGTTTCTCTTTTCTCTGATTCAGTAATTATGAGAACAGTGAGAGGCTGCAGTGACCTAATTTCATTTTCCAATTGCTATGGATATGAAAAAAAGTAAGATGAGAGAACGCAGAGTGTAAGTGATCTTTATTTATTCTTTGTCTTCGTTTTTTGTATTCCACACATCTTCAAAAATGTCTCGCAAGGTCAATCAAAGATCTCCAAACACGTATGATGAAATTGATGCAGACAATGAAAGTATAGGCAAAGAAAGCGACGACGAGGTTGACAGCATCATTGATGATTTTTGATGTCTATGCGAGGATGAGGACGTTGATAGTCAGGAATGTACCGGTACCTGCGAGGTGGAAGACGAAGCAATTGACGAGTGCGATTTTGATGAAAACTATGAGGAAGAGAATGTTAGTCGCAACGTTAGAGTTTTACAAGTGCCGGATGTGTTGACGGGAAAAGGCAAGTCGAAGAAAGCTCAGCCGTTCACATGGAGAGGACAGAGATCGACGTTCAAACGTCCGATCCCTAAAATGCAATTCGCAGCAAATAATCCAGAAATCGCCGACAGTTTGTTCTTTCCTGAGCACATCCTAAAACTCATATCGAATTGCACTAATGAGAAGATTCAAAAGGAAAGAGAGAGAGCAGAGATAGAGAAGTTGAAGGACACAACGTTCAAGTACTATACAGACATCGATGAGATCCGTGCTTTATTTGCTCTTTACTATCTAGCGGGTACACTCCATCAGAATCACACCAGTGTTACAGATCTTTGGAGCGTCAAGTACGCAATACCTCATTTTCGAGCAACAATGCCAGAAGCTCGCTTTGTTTTCCTGACATCCTGTTTACGACTGGATCACAAAGCTGAGCGCGAAAGGAAACGAAAAAACGGATCGACTTACAGCAGTGCGAGAGGTTTGGGATCACATAATTGATACGTCGAAGCAGTTCTACAATCCATCGGACGTTGTCACCACTGACGAACAACTGCTAGGGTTCCACAGTAGATGCCCTTTACGGGAGTACATCGGGAGCACGTGGTATATGGTGAATGCGGAAGTTTATACCGGTACGGCAAGATCTGTTGGAGACAAGTACTCTCATCTGCCGCTATCGGAGCAGTACTTGCTCCGATTATCAGAGCCCGTGCACCATTCATCTCGCACTGTTGTCTGCGATAACTGGTTCACTAGCATCGTAAATTGTTTTTGGTGGGTACGCTGAGGAAGAATAAGAAAGAAATCCCATCACTTTTCCTGGATACAAACATCCATGTTTGCTTTCACGGACGATATGACTCTCTTGTCTTGGTGTTCAAACAAAAAGCGGAAAAAATCGTAACCCTCCTATCGACCCTTCATGATGCCCCTGATCTAGATAAAAAAAAGTGCAATACCAGAAATCGTCCAATTTTATAACAAAAATAAGAGCGGCGTGGACGTTTTTGATAGATTGTGTAAAAATTATTCCACCCAAAGAGCAACGCGAAGATGGACTTGCGAAGATGG